>CM073580.1:44633457-45955957 GCA_037074715.1 Magnolia kwangsiensis
TTGACCAGCTCCCAAATGGATCCGCTATCAACAAGCCGAGTAGACATTGGTATACTATTGACAGGCGGGTAGTGAGGTCTTTTTCACTCACTGGGCTGCGCGGCCGGCCGGGCAGTAGCCATTTTGGAGTGTACTAGAACCCGATGATGATCCTAGAGATGTACGTACTAATTTGTGGAGTAAGAGTTGCATATTCAGCATCATATTCATTCATTCATTATCCACTCGGGCTAGTGGTGAACAACTAATTGTTATGTGCACTTTCGCAATGGTCAGGATTTTGTTTGGGGCGCATAACTAACCAGAGATCAGGAGCTTACCATATTGAGTCTATCTATCTAAATTTAGGTATGAGACTGGTTTGGATGGAAGTCCTTTTTGATAGGCCCCATAGCTTGCGATACCACGTACTATCATCCCGACTTCATAGTGTAGCTTGGTCATTTCATTCACACCACATATTGCATATTGCATTACATCCTCGACATATGACATTTTGGGTTACTGTGTTTATGTATTTATTTGGTTTAGATATGGCTGACGATATTCGTGAACTCATCAAGAATTGTATATTACATTGCATCCTTAACATCTGATATTTGGATCTTTATGACTCCTCATTTGCATAGCTGATCTGTATTGCGTACTCTGATATTGTTTGACTTATGGACTTGTCAGTATTTTCGCTTATTCTGATATCATATAATTCATGATCTTATCAGTATTTTTAATATTGTTTAATTATGACATTGTATTGTATACTTGGCACTTACTTTGTGCACACACTTACACCACCCTCTAAGCTTTCTATAAGCTTATGCATGATAAATGCATGCAGGTGATGTTAGGTTGCAGCAGCGTCAAGCTCAGAGCATGTAGATGACTTCTGGAGCTTTGATTTTGACATACGTATTTCCCTTACAACATTGTATTCAAATGTTTATATTAGTGAATATGTGATGATAATGTTACCTTTGTGATTTGGGTAAACTTGTAGTTATGCTTCTTATGTGTTAAATGTACATTGAAAAATCCTCCTTGTAGGATCCTAGGATCGGAACCTGGCATATAGGCACTGGGAGTCGAGAATGGCGCACTACGGAGGGTGTCGTTACCGGATTCGGTGATCAGGATTCCAGTGAATCTGATTTTTGAGTTAGCGGCATAACAGTTTTTCCTTTAAATTTTCCAATAATTTGATTTTATTATCTTATTCTTACATGTTTGAGTTTTATTATTAAGAATCCTCACTTTATGAATGACTGTTACAAAATTTAAATTATCACATTATTATCTTGTCACGCAAGTATCGTGTTGGAAATCCCACCCTAGCGGTCCATATATCATCATAGACGTAATACATTTTGGGTAGTGACCCTCTTGGTTGACATGTAATTCCATGGATTATGGGTAGTGGTACATAAATTGATACAAGTAATCCACAATGCGTGTTACATCACTTCCGAAATTGGATGTCGTAAATAGTCGCTCTATAAACAAATTGTGTCACGAAATTTATTCAATTCATGTGTTGTGCTGCCTTGAGATGTTCGCATAAATCCACGTTAACATTGGACACACCAACAAATCTCCGTAGTATGGGATGCAGAGCGAGCCGAGTATTTTTAAAATTTTTTTCCACATTGTGATGATCCCTGAGTGTGATGGACTATACATTGTTATGCATGCATTACGTGTAGAATTTGAGTATACTGATACCACTTGTATTTATGGAGTATGAGATATATTGGGGCCCTTTTATTATTCTTATGAACCACTTGAATCATTGTAAACTTTAAAGGACAACAACCACTATGAATAGGGCATTAACCCTCTCCAACCATATAGATGCTGCAGGTAAATTATAAGTTTGATGATGTGGACAACGACCATTCCGTGAAAGATGTATTCGAATAGAGAAGAAGAATATTGCATGATTAGTTTCATTTATTTTCCGCTACAAACTTTGATAATGTAATAAGCACCTGCTGAGAGGGCATTTAATGATTTGTTGAACTCTTTTTACTCTAATGGAATAATAAATACAGTTGATTTTACTCTCATGAATGGTTACCTTCATGAATGTAACTTAATCTGATCTAAACAAAAAAAGGTGTAATTTTTTAAGCACCCACTTTTTACATTATTAACACCCAGAATTCTCGAGCACGAGTATATACTCGGTCCGCAAAAACTTGGGGCGTTACAATAGGTCTTCTAGAGAATTTAGACAAGGGTATACTTATAGAGGTTGAGTCTAATCTCTAAAAATTATGGAGTTCAAGCACAAGTTGAACGTTTGAATTCTCACTAAAGTGTTAATCTCAAAGAAGATTACTTATAAGTCATTAGTTTATAGGCTTAGGGTGAGGAATTCATAATCTTAAGAAAGTAATAAATTTAACTACACCTTGTCAAACTAGAAGGTCAATCTTGATAAACAGGATCAATTTGAAGGATGGACTTGTCCTCTAAATTAAAATTTTCAACGAATGGTTTGAGTCGATGACCGTTCACTTTAAAAACATTACCATTAATTGGATTTTTAATCTCAATAACCCCATAATAAGGATAGACCGTTTTAATTATGAAAGGGTTGGTCCAACGAGATCTTAGTTTTTTCAAAAATAAATGAAGTCTATAATTATACAGAAAGACGTTTTGATTTGGCTTGAATGTTTTTCGAAGAATGTTCCAATCAACTTAATCTTGTCCTTGTAAATTTTAGAATGCTCGTAAGCTTTGTTCCATATTTCTTCAAGTTCACTGAGTTATAATTTGTGCAGCATGTCGACGTTGTCCAAATTGAAATTAAAAATTTTTAATTGCCCATTATGCCTTACGCTCCAACTCCACAGGCAAGTGGCAAGCCTTCCCACAGACGAGTTTAAAGGGAGACATTCCTATAGGGGTTTTATATGCGGTATAGTATGCCCATACTGCACCGGTCAATAGAATTGATCAATATTTACGATCGGGGTTTACCGTTTTCTCCAAAATTTTCTTGAATTCCCTTTAGAAATCTTAGCTTGACCTCTTGTCTACAGATGATAAGGGGTACTCACTTTTGCTAGATGTCGTATTTCTTCATTAATGATTCAAATGGCTTGTTACAAAAGTGGTTTCCACCATCACTAATAATGACTCGAGGTGTTCCGAACCGAGAAAGGATGTTTTCTTTTAGGAACTTAATGATCGTATGATAGTCATTATTTTGGCATGGGATCACTTCAACCCATTTAGTAACATAATCTACTACAAGCAATATATAGAGATTTTCGAATGATTTGGGTAATGGTCCTTGAAATCGATGCCCCAACAATCAAATGCGTCAATGGTAAGAATGAGGTTCAAAGGTATCATACTTTGATGGGATAATCCACCCAATTTCTTACAATAATCACAGGCTTTGCAAAAATTGTTAGAGCCCTTGAACAAAGTGGGCTAATAAAAGCTACACTGTAGAATTTTTGTCGTGGTCTTCTTAGCCGAAGAATGGTCACCACAGGCTTGTGAATGATAGAAGGAGATTATGCTTTGATGTTCATCATTAAGAACACATCTCCTTATCTTTGATGTGGGCAACACTTGAATAAGTATGGATCGTCCCAAATGTACTTGCGCACCTCGGTGAAAAATTTCCTTTTATCTTACTTTATCTAATATGTCGGTGTGATACCTATGACAAGATAATTTGCAATGTCAGGAAACCAAGGTTGATTGGAGACTTTGAAAATTTTTTCATCAGGGTACATGTCATTAATGTGAGTCGTCTCAATGAAATTGCATAGGAATAGCCCGAAAAGATGGTCAGCTATTACATTCTCTACTCATTTCTTTTCATGAATTTCTATGACAAATTCCTGGAGTAGGAGGATCCATCTCAAAAAATGGGGCTTGTCATCCTTCTTAGAAAGAAGGTAATTCAACGTCTAGTGGTTCGTAAATACTATGATCTTAGATCTGATCAAGTAGGACCTAAACTTGTCTAGTGCTAAGACTATGGCTAAGGTTCCTTCTCCAAAGTGGAATAATTCATCTAGGCAGAGTTTAGAGTTCTACTTGTGTAGTAGATCACATAAGGCTTCCTCTCCTTTCTCTGGCCCAACATGTCATGCCCCAAACTTAGAAACCGGGCTCACAAAATTCTCAATCACCAAATTCGGTGTCGACAGCCTCTGCAGTACCCCATTCTCGGCTCCCGGCAGCCATACACTAGGTTCCAATCCTGAGATCCTAAAAGGAGGATTTCTAATATGATTTTGATTCAATATAAGTATAACTATAAGCATAACCCACGAACAATAACCACAAGAACACCATCACAAAATCCATTATGATAAAAAACTTTAAAGCACAATGCGTAAGAAGGGAAATACAAGATAATAATAACGGAAACTCCTGAAGCTCGACTGCATACTCCTATTGCGGCGAAGCTACAACTGCATCCTGGCGTCACCTACACGCATCAATCATGTATAAGCTTATAGAAAGCTTAGAGGGCGGTATAAGTGTGTGCGTAATATGAGTGTGCTCAGAATGCAATGTCAGAGTAATGTGGAATCATGTTGATGAGTACATGAATGCAAATAGCCGTACCAAGTTTATGCGGTGCAAAACATGAATGCTATCAGCCATATCAAGGCCATGCAATGTAAAATGTAAGTCAAGCATGCCAATCCTCATCCACATATCAATGCAGCTCATCACTAGAGTATTAAATATCAATACAGTTCTCACTCTAGATAATCACCAGGGTTTAGTACACTCTAAATGGCACTACCCCTTTTCCAGGCGTGCAGTCTAAGCGAGCGTAAGAAACCTCACTATCCGTCTAACCAATAGTCTGTCAATATCTATCCGGCACGTCAATAGCAGACCCATTCACGAGCCGATTAAACTCAGCCTAGTAATTCCCCTACCCTCGGGCGAGTAAGGCCACACCCCTTTCCAACTGACTAGGACATAGTGGGAGACGCGGCCTCCTAGTATTCGGCCTTCGTGCCCTCATGTATCTACTCGATCTCGACGTTGGAGTCATCCTCTGGTACCATTGAGTTTAGAGATTTTCACCTAGGGACATCTATGATGCCCCGATGCTAGAAACAGTATTTCTGGTATCCAATTCAGTCACTCACGATATGTTTATGGAACCTATGACCCTAATGTTTCTAGGGCATACAATAATCACAATCACACAAATGCAAAGTGCATGAGTCATGCAATCCAATCATGCATCAATCCTACGCATACCGTGCGCTCATGTGGGATAACTCTGCCAATCAGGAAGTCCCATAAACCACCTTCACTAAGGCATATGCAATGACCAATCACATCACATAACAAACATACAGATGATGCGTTTGGGAATGTATCATAATGTTATGTTGTCATCGTCTCATAAATGGAAACGGTAGCCGGTATTGGCAATCGACATCGATAATCAACCTTGGCACGAGGCGGGATCCATAGATAGATGGTCGATGATGGTCGAATTAAAATCAATGGGGCCCAAGCGTTTGGGTTAACCCACGAGAGAATGATGAAGAAGGGCCTAACCAGGCCTAAGGGAAGGTCATAATGTGGACGTCCAACCATCATTGCCCATCAATGTGAACCTTTAACTAACATTGCTCCCAAGGAATGACGCTCATAAGGTCAATCGTATAATGGGTCCATGATCTCATACAAGGGTCTAATACACATCATCATGGGCCTCGCTTAGAGCTGGGCATTGGACCGAGTTGAACCGGATTCGGTGCAACTCGATTCGGTCCAAAATCTATGTGGTCGGATCCAAACCCGATCCGATCCAGCACCAAGTTCAGGGCATCTGACCCGAACCAATCCGTTGCATGATTGGCCTGACCCGAACCGAGTTTGACTCGGTCAAGGAAACCGAGTTGGATCGGATTGAGTACGAATTGATTTTTTTAAACTTTGAAAATCACTATCCTCACTGCTATTTTTGGTGTGGTCCATTTGAGCGTTAGATATAATTCATTTTTTTCCAAATGCTTTAAAATGATCACGAAAAAATGATAAATGGTATGGATATAATAAATACATCATTGTGGGGCCCACATAATGTCGATCTCATTTGAGTCATTCGTACAACTCGGAGCTCGAGGAGTATAACTGTGTTGACGTGCACAACACGCTAGCAGTTGTTACGTGTTGTGCACGAAAGTCCCGTGCATGTAACGTTAGTAAGTTTTGTGGGTCTCATCATGGGGTATGTGTTATATCCAAACTGTCCATTCATTTGACGAGCTCGTTTTAAGGCTTGAGATGAAAAATAAGACAGATCTAACTATCAAGTGGACCACACTTAAAAAACTGTGGTGATTGAACATTTACCATTTAAACCCTTTTTGAATTAATTTGAAAATTTTTTTTCCTCTTAATACAAGCTTCTGTTACCTTATGAACAGATTGGACGGAAAATAAATGTTATGGTGGGCCCTACGAATTGTTTAACGGTGAAAAGCATTCTCAACTGTTATTTGCGTTGTGGTCCAGATGATCTTTAGATATGATTCATTTTTTGGATAATACTCTATTATAATCTTTAAAAATATATGAACGATGAAGATATGATAAATACATCACCATGGGGCCATATAACTTTGATCTCACCATTCGTACAACTCAGAGCTCGAGGAGCATCAGTGCTTGTCTTCACACGACACTACCTACAACTAGCTACTGCTAGCTTTGTGTGGTACACGGGCAAATCCTCTTATCGTAGTGAGTAAACTCTGTTGGGGCCCACCTTGAAGGCATGTGGTTTATCCACGCCGTCCATTCATTTTTTCATATCATTTTAGTGGTTGAACCCAAAATTGATGAATATCCAAAGCTCAAGTGGATCATACCATAGGAAAAAGTAGAAATATCGATATGAACCACTTTGGATTGTGCTGGATCGAATCGATCTGGTTCCATTCAGATCGGGTCGGTCCGGATTAACCACGACCTGATCTTGATCCGAAAACGGTCGGATCTGAAAGGCCCCTACTCGATCCTAACTGATCCAAGCAATCGGTTCGGTTCGGAACAGATCGGATTGGGTCTAATTAGGTTAGATCCACCGGATCGGGTTAGATGTGCCCAGCTCTAGTCTCGCTTATGGGGCATATACACATCATATTGGGCCTCACCCATGGGTCAATGTATATAACATTGGGCCATATCAACAGGCCAAATCAAATGGGCCGGTACAATTAGGCCGATCAAATGGGATGAATCAAATGGGCCAAGTTAATTGGGCTGATACAAATGGGCCTAGTCAATGGGCTGAATCAAATGGGCCAAGTTGATTGGGCAGATACAAATGGGCCGAATCAAACAGGCCGAGTCAATTGGACCAATCAAATGGGACTGATACACATCACTATGGGCCTCTACCCATGGGTCCAAATACATCATAATGGGCCTCAACCTATGGGCCTCGAATACGTCATATTAGGCCTCTCAAATACAATAAGTAGGCCGCATAACTTGGGCCACACCATTCATCCATCTATAGAGATCATTTTAGAGCATTATACAAACAATGGGTCAGATCAAAAGATCATCTAGACCATACCACATATAGCAGTGGTGATAATAATTCCCACAGTTAAAAATTTAGAGGGTCCACCATAGCATTTATTTCCCATCCATACTATTCATAAGGTCACCAAAAAGCTAAACGGGGGAAAAACAAATATCATATTGATCCAAAACTTCTGTTGTAACCCAAAATGGGGTTTCAATGGTAGACATTCAACACCACTACTTTCTGCAGTGTGGTCCACTTGATACTAGATCTGTCTTATTTTTAGTCTCAAGCCTTGAGACGAGCCTGCCCAATGGTTGGATGGTTTAGATGTAACACATATATCAGTGGGCCCCACAAAATTGGCTGACTTTAATTACATCAGCAAGCTGCTGTAGGAGCTAGGCCATCCATTAGATGAACGACATGGAAAGAATAAACATCACCGTGTGGCCCATCCTGCCACTGCTGCACGTACAACAGCTGTATGTAGGAGTCCCACCATCCTGTGGTGTGGACGATGTGGATACAACACATGTGTGGGTCCCACGTGAGAGTGGCCCGCATAACAACTAATATAATAATATATTATATAATATTTTATATATATGTGTGTGTGTGTGTGTGTGTGTGTGTGTGTGCATTACATATATCATGGCAGGAGGCTGCCTAGTTCCACTGTCCAGACCCATCTGGATGGTGCATTGTACTCTTGTTAAAGGTGGGTCCCACGTGGATAGGCCACCTGTTACATATATCCAGACCATTCGTCAGGTGGGAACCATGTAGATGGGCCACCTAACCATCCAGATATAGAATACTATATATATATTATAAATATATTATTATTATTATTATTATTGACCAGTGCAGCCTCCAGCCTTGGATGGGTGGCCTAGTTATGAACAGAGAGGTGGGTCTCCACCGTCCAATCCCTGGACGGTGGATAAAATACTTTCATCATGGTGGTCCCACATCCAATGGGCCACACGTGGTGGATCAAGGCGATATTTGTATTTACCTCCGTCCAGGCCTGATCACTGGATGGTATGGATCATACATTAAGGTGGGATTTCCACTGTCCACGGTGTGGATTTAAACCATTCTTCAAGCTGGGCTGTAATAGGAAAATAGAGAGAGAGAGAGAGAGAGAGAGAGAGAGAGAGAGAGACAATGATGGAGGGACCCCGCCACTATGGCCCCTCATAATTACAACACATACATCATAATGGGTCCCACATATAAGTGGGCCCTCAAATACAAATCGATGGTAGATCACCCACCTATTGGCCTCCTTCAGCTCCTTGGACCCCTATGCCCCTTGCCTTCAATTTTAATGGAGGTTGATGGAGAATGAGTGATTGAGATGGGAGATGAGAAGGTGGGCCACACTTAGTTTTGGGATAGAGCTTGGATGTTAGAAGCTCTCATGGGATTTGGGAGTTGCTTAGAGAATAAGAGGGAGAGAGGAATGATGGATTGATATGGGATTGGTGTTGCAAGGAACGGGATGGAGAGGTATGATTTTGTTTGAAATTTGGAGAAAGATGAATGGGTAGGGAGAGAGAGTGTGATGACTTGTGGAAAAGAGGGAGTGGGCATTTGTACTTGTGATAGGGTGAGGTAGGATTGAGGTATGGTGGTGTACTTGACTTGATTTGATGTGACGGGTCAAAGAGATTCTCTCAAAATTTGCACGCGCATTTTCTTCAAAATAAATGCAGGCCCATATCTTCTAGCTTGGATATTGGATCGGTGCGCGATTCGAGGCGTTAGAACAGTGGTGATTGCACGGTCACTAGAGTAAAAGTTTCGAGTCGAGTCAACTCTAATATGCGGGACTCAGCTTAGGATCACGTGCAAACGTCGAATATGGGTCGAGAGTTGCCAAAATTTGACCAGGAGAACCGCGGAAGTCTACGGAATGGTACGGACTATGATACGGGCCTTACAACTCTCCCCTCTAAATAAAAATTTCATCCTCAAAATTTACATTATCATCACAACTAGACATAACTCATAAGGAAGAGGAAACATAACATCATCGTATAAAATAGGAGACAACATATAAGATACAACATGTAATCAATCATCAAAGAGATGGGGATAGCGCTCTCGAATCTCGGCCTCGCTCTCCCAAGACTCCTCATCAACAAAATGGTGATCCCACTGAATCTTTACCAAAGGAATGACCTTGGTCCGGAGGACCTGCTCCTTCCAATCAAGGATGCGAATTGGCTACTCAATGTAAGAAGCATCCTCACGAACCCCTAGCGGCTGCCAATCAATAACTGAAAAGATGTCTGACCCACACTTCCTCAACATAAATACATATAAAATATTGTGGACGCCAGACAACTGAGATGACAAGGCAAGCCGATAGGCCATAGTGCCAACACACCCAGTGATTTTGAAAGGTCCTATAAATCTCGGGACAAGCTTGCCCTTCGCTCTAAATCGAACTACGCCCTTCATGGTCGAGACCTTGAGATACACTCTGTCCCCAACAGTGAACTCCAAGGGACAATGCCCGCGATCAGTAAAATTCTTCTGCCGGCTCTAAGCTGTGCGCATCCTCTGCTTGATGATATCAATAGCCTCTGTCATCTATTGCACAAGCTTGGGAGATGTCACTCTCTAACCTAGGTCCAACAACTCAGAGATCTGCACGGTCTACCATACAATGCCTTAAAAAGAACCATGCTAATGGTTGCCTGATAATTGTTGTTGTATACGAACTCATCCAATCGCAAATGCTCATCTCAGCTACCTCCGAAGTCAATCGCCCAGGCCCGAAGCATATCCTTAAGGATCTGGTTGACCCTGGCCATCGGTCTGCGGATGATACGCGGTGCTAAGCTACAAATCAGTGCCCATCGCTCTTTGAAAGATCCCCCAAAACTGAGATGTAAACTTCAGGTCTCGGTCTAAAACGATCGAGACAGGAACACTATATAGTCTCATGATCTCATCAACAAATAACCTGGTGAGCCGGTCCGAATGCCAAGTCTTACAAATCGTAAGAAAATGTGCCGACTTCGTCAGGTGATTCACGACAACCAAGATGGCATCATGACCGCGTTAAGTCCTCGGCAAACCCATAATAAAATCGGTAGATATGTGCTCCCACTTCCACATCGGGATGCTCAACGATTACAGTAGACTAGGGGATCTCTGATGATCAGCCTTGACATGCTGACATGTGTCACACTCAGCTACAAAACTAGTAATCTGATGCTTCATCCCCACCCAATAATATTATCTCCTCATATTATGATACATCTTTGTCAAGCTAAGGTGGATAGAAAACCACGATCGATGTGCCTCAGTCATAAAATCTCTGCGCATCTCAGGATATCGGGGACACATAATCGGCCTCTTAAGTAAAGTTCACCATTAAAACCAATCTATTAATCTGTTTGACTCTCAGATACTGTCTCTGCTCGGTAATCCTGTAACGACTCATATATTTACTAAGCCTCGATCACCCTTGCAATAAGAGAAGGTTGAATCAATAGGCTCGATAGCTGAACGATAGAAAACTGCAGACCAAACTCGAAGTCGTACTCTGCTATATCCTCCAGCATCCTCTACTCCTGAATCATCATGTGTGTCACCAGGCCCTGTGGCTGACGGCTGAGGGCATCCGCCACCACATTTACCTTACATAGGTGGTACTGGAGGTTAAAATCATAGCCTTCAGGAGCTCCATCTAACACCTCTGCTTCATGTTCAGTTTGGATTGAGAGAATAGATACTTCAAGCTCTTGTAATCAGAGAAAAACTCAAACCTGACCCCATAGAGATAGTGTGTCCACACTTTTAGTGCAAAGACAACTGCTACTAGCTCCAAATTATGCGTGGGTTAGTTCAGCTCATGGACCTTGAGCTGACGAGACGTGAAGGCTATAGGCCTACCGTGCTGCATCAGGACAACACCTAAACCAATATGCGAAGCATTAGTAAATACAACAAATCCATCACTCCTTGAGGGAAAAGTGAGGACAGGAGCAGATGTGAGGTGATCCTTCAGCTCCATAAATGCTTGTTCATAGGCGTCACTCCAAACAAACTCTACACCCTTTCGAGTCAATCTAATCAATGGGACTGCAATACGGGAGAAGCCCTCAATGAAATGCTGATAGTAGCCTGTCAAACCAAGAAAACTGCAGATCTCGAACACAGTGGTGAGCTAGCCCCACTGTCGCACTACCTCAAATATTGAGGGGTCCACTGCGACGCCCTCCCTCGTCACGACGTGACCGAGGAACTTTACCTCCTCCTGCCAGAACTCGCACTTCTCCAGCATCGCATACAGTTAGTGGGCACGGAGGGTCTACAACGCAATCTCTAAATGCTGCTCATGCTCCTCAAGGGTCCTTTAATATATTAGAATGTCATCGATGAATATCACAACAAATTAATGGAGATATGGATGGAAGACCTCGTTCATCAACTGTATGAATACTGTGGGCACATTGGTCAGTTCAAAGGACATGACCTGAAACTCAAAATGACCATAACACGTCCTGAAAGCCATCTTCAGGATGTCCTCCTCTCAGACCCGAATCTGATGATAATCAGAATGCAGGTCAATCTTCAAAAAGAACTGTGCACCTTGCAGCTGATCAAATAAGTCATGTATTCTCGGGAGAAGGTACTTCTTAATCATGACCCGGTTGAGCTCGCAGTAATCCACGAAGAGCCTTAACGAGTCATCCTTCTTCCTGATAAAGAGTACCAGTGCTCCCCATAGAGAACTGCTCAGACGGATGAATCCCAACTCACCCAACTCATCCAACTATCGCTGCAGCTCCCTCAACTCCATCGATGTCATACGATACGGGGCCTTCGAGATAGACCCAGTACCGGGCATAAGATCGATCTAGAACTCAATATGCTGATGAGGCAGTAACCCCGGAATCTCTTGAAATACGTCGGGGAAATAACAAACAATTGGCTACTGATCAATACAAGCGGTAACAGGCTCCTTAATGGTGTAGGACATCAAGCAAGATAATGGTTCTCCTTTGGGCTCGGTAACGAACTGAAACTGTGGCAAGCCTGGTATGCAGAACATGACTGTCCTCGCGGAATAGTATAATATAGCGTAGTACTCGGCAAACCAATCCATGCCCAAAATAATGTCAAAATCTGATATCGGCAGCATGTACAAGTCGGTGGGCAAGAAAATCTCTCACACCAACACGGGGCAAGATGACTAGAAGTGGCCTAATACTATAGTTTTGCCAAGGGTATCAATACGGTTAACCCCTCGCGAGCAGACTCTGTCGGTCAAATGACAAAAATCCTCAGACATGAACAAATGCGATGCACCATAATTAAATAATACATGTACGATACATGCGGAGAAGGAAAGAATACCCTCAATGACTCCTCCAGATGACTGCAAATCCTACTGAGCCGCGTAAAACCTAGTCTGAGCTAGATGGGGAGGTGTCTGTCCCCTTTAAGGTCCCTGTTACTGCTAATGTTACTGCCTCTTCGGCGGCCTGTACTGTTGTCTCTGCTTCTGCAAGGGCCCCGGCGGCTGAGGTGGCTGCGATTGTTTCTGATGGGGTCACTATTGCTGTGGTCGTTGCTGTTGCCCTCTCGGCTGCTGCAGATGAGGGTGGGGGCATTCATACAGGCAGTGCCCTATCCCACCACATCCATAATAAGTCTATGTAAATGGTTGCTAAGGTGGCGCTGGAGGTGCCGCTGATGCTTTGGCAGATGGGTGGATCCTATGCCTTTATGGCTGTCGATGCTAATGGAAGCTACTAGAGGGGGTTGCCTCTTCTGACCTCTCCTCTAATCTTGATCGCTCTTCCCGTCGGCCCACTCAGTCTCATAAATCTAATCCCTCCGTAATACCGCCTGAAAAGTCAGGAGCTCATGCCCAATAACACGGCCTCGAAGATCTTAACACAAGCTATTCTCGAAATGGCGGGCCTTCTGCCCCTAGTTATCAACTGAATATGGTATAAACCTCGATACCACTACAGAATGGGCTACAAACTATGCCACGGACATGTCCCCCTGCACCAGAGTCTTGAACTCTAATGCTCTCTGACGACGAATGTGGTCGAGGAAGTACTGCTACTCGAATCGATCAATAAAATTGTTCCATGTTTAGACAAAATCAGGCCCTACAACACCGATAACGGAGGTCCACCAGTGCTCGACCTTTCCTTAAAGAAGAAATACTATTAACTGGACCCACTGCTAGGTCGTACATCCCATAATATCAAAAATCTCCTCCACATCGGAGCGCCACCTCTCGGCTATTGTCGGATCTGGCTCGCTAAGAAAACATGGAGGATCGAGCTATCTGAACTCTCGAAGAAGGGCGCTCGTGCGCTCTTGCTCTGCCTAGGTTGGTGAAACAACTGGGTGCCTACCCTGACCCTAAAGTACAGCCGACACAGCTTGCAACATTTACTGTAACTGGGAGGCACTCAAAGAGACGGTCAGATCTGCACTAATCTCAGGTGGAGGAACGACATCCTCAGGCTGGGGAGCATAAATCTCTGGTGGTGGAGCATGAGTCGTAGGTAGTAAAGCAGGAGCCTCAAGTGGTGGAGTGGGAGTCGCTCGGGTTGCTCTCCTGGGCAGCATATCCTATAGGAAAGAATAAGAACGCCAATCAACCTTAAGAATACACGCATGTTAGGAGGGTAAGATTGGAAGGTTACACACTCGAAACCTAATCGTCGTAAACTCATAGCAAACATGTGATATTTTTCTCGATTATTCCTAAGTTATGCTTTGATACAAACTTTTATCAAACCCCAAAATTGAAAACTGGGCTCATAAAATTTTCTATTGCCGAATCTGACACTGATAGCCTCCGTAGTACCCCATTCTCTGCTCCCGATACCAACATACCAGGTTCCGATCCTGAGATCCTATAAGGAGAATTTCTAATATGATTTTGATTCAATATAAGCATAACTATAAGCATAACCCATGAAGAATAACCATAAGAACACCAACATAAAATCCACTATGATAAAAAACTTTAAAGTACAATGTGTAAGAAGGGAAATACAAGATAATAATAAAGGAAACTCCTGAAGCTCGACTGCACAGTCCTACTGTGGTGAAGCTACGGCTGCGTCCTGGCGTC
This sequence comes from Magnolia kwangsiensis, assembly GCA_037074715.1. Taxonomy (NCBI): domain Eukaryota; kingdom Viridiplantae; phylum Streptophyta; class Magnoliopsida; order Magnoliales; family Magnoliaceae; genus Magnolia; species Magnolia kwangsiensis. Next base: position 44,648,133 of record CM073580.1, read on the forward strand.
ACCTGCATGCATCAATCATGTATAAGCTTATAAAAAGCTTAGAGGCGGTGTAAGTGTGTGCGCAATATGAGCGTGCTCAGAATACAATGTCAGAGTAATGTGGAATCATGCTGATGAGTACATGAATGTAAGTAGTCGTACCAAGGCTATGCAGTGCAAAACATGAATTCTATCAGCCATATCAAGGCCATGCGATGCGAAATGGAAGTCAAGCATGTCAATCCTCATACACATATCAATGCAGCTCATCACTAGAGCATCAAATATTAGTACGGTTCTCACTCTGGATAATCACTGGGGCTTAGTACACTCCAAATGGAACTGCCCCTTTCCCAGGTACGTAGTCTAAGTGAGTGTAAGAAACCTCACTATTTGCCTAGCCAATAGTCTACGAATACCTATCCGACACATCGATAGCGGAACCATTTGCGAGCTGGTCAAACTCAGCCTAGCAATGCCACCTACCCTCAGGTGAGTAAGGCCACACCCCTTTCCAACTGACCATGACACAGTGGGAGACGCAACCTCCTGGTATTTGGCCCTCGTGCGCTCATGTATCCACTCGGTCTTGATGTTGGAGTCATCCTCTAGTACCATCGGGTTTAGAAATTTTTACCTAGGCAGATCTATGGTGCCCTGAAGCTAGAAATAATATTTTCGGTATCCAATTCAGCCACCCACGATGTATCTGTGGAGGCTATAGCCCTAATGTTGTTAGGGCATACAATAATCACAATCACACAAATGCAAAGTGCATGAGTCACGCGGTCTAATCATGCATCAATCCTACGCATACCGTACACTCATGTGGGATAACTTTGCCAATTAGGAAGTCCCATAAACCACCTTCACTAAGGCATATGCAATGGTTAATCACATCAGATAACAAACATACAGATGATGCGTATGGGCATGTATCATAATGTTATGCTGTCACAGTCTCATAAACGACAATGGTAGCCGGTATCGGCAATCAGGACCGATAATCAGCATTGATAATCAACCTCGACACGAGGTGGGGTCCATAGATAAATGGTCGATGATGGACAAATTAAAATCAATGGGGCCCAAGCATTTGGGTTAACCCACGAGCGAATGATGAGGAAGGGCCTAACCAGGCCTAAGGGAAGGTCATAATGTGGACGTCCAACCATCATTGTCCATCAATGTGGATCTTTAACCAACATTGCTCCCAAGGAATGGCGTTCATAGGGTCAATCGTATAATGGGTCCATGGTCTCATACAAGAGTCTAATACACATCATCATGGGCCTTGCTTATGGGGCATATACGCATCATATTGGGCCTCGCTCATGAGCCAATGTATATAACATCAGGCCGTATTAATAGGCCAAATCAAATGGGCTAGTACAAATGGGACAAGTCAATTGGGCTGAGTTAATGGGCCAAATCAAACGGGTCGAGTCGATTGGGCTGATCGAATGGGCCTAATACACATAACTATTGGTCTCTACCCATGGGCTCCAAATACATCACAATGGGCGTCAACCCATGGGCCCCGAATATGTCATATTAGGCCTCTCAAATACAACAAGTAGGTAGCACAACTTAGGTTGCACTATTCATCCATCTATAGAGATCATTTTAGAGCATTATCCAAACAATGGGTCAGATCAAAAGATCATCTGGACCATACCACATATAGTAGTGGTGATAATAATTCCTACAGTAAAAATTCAAAGGGGCCACCATAGCATTTATTTCCCATCCAGACTATTCATAAGGTTACCAAAAATCTGGACGGGGGAAAAAATATCATATTGATCCAAAACTTCTGTTGTAACCCAAAATGGGGTTGCAATGGTAGACGTTCAACACCACTGCTTTCCGCAGTGTGGTCCACTTGATACCAGATCTATATTATTTTTAGTCTCAAGCCTTGAGATGAGCTTGCCCAATGGTTAGACAATTTAGATGTAACACATATATTAGTGGGCCCCACAAAATTAGCTTACTTTGATTACAAAAGCAAGCTCCTGTAAGGACTAGGCCATCCAACAGATGAACGGCGTGGACAGAATATACATCACTGTGTGGCCCATGCTCCACTACTGCACGTACAACAGTTGTATTTGGAGTCCCACCATCTCGTGATGTGGATGATGTGGATACAACCCATATGTGTGGGTCCCATGTGAGAGTGGCCCACATAACATCTAATATAATAATATATTATATAATATTATATACATGTATATTACATATATCATGACAGGAGGCTGCCTAGTCCCACCGTCTAGACCCATCTGGACGGTGCATTGTACTCGATTTAAAGGTGGGTCCCATGTGGATGGGCCACCTGCTACATATATCCAAACCGTTCGTCAGGTGGGTCCCACGTAGATGGGCCACCTCACCGTCCAAATATAGAATACAATATATATATATATATATATTATAAGTATATATTATTATTATTATTTTTGACCTGTCCACCATCTAGCCCTGGACGGGTGGCCTAGTTATGAACAGAGAGGTGGGTCTCCACCGTCCAGTCCCTAGACTGTGGATAAAATAATTTCATCACAGTGGTCCCACATCCAATGGGCCACACATGTTGGATCAAGGTGATATTTGTATTTACCTCCATCCAGGCCTGGTCACTGGATGGTATGGATCATACATTAAGGTGGGATTTCCACCATCCACGACGTGGTCTAAACCGTTCTTCAAGGTGGGCCGCAATAGGAAAATAGAGAGAGAGAGAGAAACGATGATGGGGGGACGTCGCCTCTATGGGCCCCTCATGATTACAACACATATATCATAATGGGTCCCACGTATAAGTGGGCCCTCAGATGCAAATCGATGGTAGATCAGCCACCTATTATCCTCCTTCTTTAGATCCTTGGATTCCAATGCCCCTTGCCTTTAATTTTGTTGGAGGTTGATGAAGAATGGGTGGTTGTGAAAGGAGATGAGAATGTGGGCCACACTTAGTTTTGGGATAGAGCTTGGACGTTGGAAGCTCTTATGGGATGTGAGAATTGCAATGAGAGGGAGAGAGGAATGATGGATTAATATGGGATGGGTGTTGTAAGGGGATGGAGAGGTATGGTTTTGTTTGAAATTTGAAAAAAGAGGAATTGGTAGGGAGAGAGAGTGTGTTGACTTATGGAAAAGAGGGAGTGGGCATTTATACTTGGGATAGGGTGAGGTGGCATTGAGGTATGGTGGTGTACTTGACTTGATTTGATGACAGGTCCTAGAGATTCTCTCAGAATTTGCACGCTTGACGTTTTCCTCAAAATGAATGCGGGCCCATATCTTATAGCCTTGGTATCGGATCGGTGCACGAGTTGAGGCGTTAGAACCGCGGCGATGCCACGGTCTCTAGAGTACAAGTTTCAAGTTGAGTCGACTCTGATATGCGGGTCTCAGCTTAAGATAGCATGCAAATGTCGGATACGGGTCGAGGGTTGCCGAAATTTGACCATGAGGACCGCGGAAGCCTAAGGAACAGTACAAACTATGATATGGGCCTTACGCAACACCCCAATAGCATAGTCGCTTGCATCATACATTATTTTAAAAGGTAAACTCCAATCAAGTGGTTGCATGACTAGAGTGCTAGTCAACCTCTCCTTGAGCTTAGAGAAAGCTTTTTGGCATTCTTCATACCACTAGAATGGAATATCCTTTTGAAGAAAATTGCACAAATGATGAGATATGTGACTGAAGTCCTTGATGAATCTTCTATAAAAGCCAGCGTGTCCTAAAAAGGAATGCGCGTCACGTATGCTTTGGGTGGAGGTAGGTTAGAGATAAGATGAATTTTTTCTTGGTTCACCTCAATCTTGTTAGATGATATAATATGTCCAAGCACTATTTCCTTGTAAATAATAAAGTGACACTTCTCCCAATTGAGCACAAGGTTCTTTTCATCATATCTTTTCAGTACGTGTTTAAGATTTTCAATGCAATTGTTGAAAGATGTACCAAAAATAGAGAAGTCATCCGTAAAGACTTCTAAAAATTGCCCCACCATGTATGAGAAGATACTCAACATGCATCGCTGGTATGTGGCGGGAGAATTACATAGCTCGAAGGGCATTATTCGATATGCGAAATTGCCAAAGGACATGTGAAAGTTGTCTTTTCTTGGTCTTTAAGGGCTATATCTATTTGGTTATAGCCCGAATAACCATTCAAAAAGCAATAATAGGAATGACTAGCTAACCTTTCTAAAATTTGGTCAACAAAAGGTAAATGAAAGTGGTCCTTCCTAGTGGCAGTATTCAATTTTCGGTAGTTAATGCACATTCTCTAGCCAGTTGTGACTCTAGTTAGCACGATTTCATTTTTTTACATTGGTTATGATGGTGATCTCAAACTTCTTGGGAACCACCTGAGTTGGACTCACCCATTGGCTATCAGATATTGGGTATATAATACTCATATCGATCAATTTAAGCACCTCGACTTTAACCACCTCTCTCATATTTGGATTTAATCGACGTTGTGGTTATCTAGAAGTTTTCACATTATCCTTAAGGTGAATGCGGTGAGTACAAATCAAAGGATTAATCCCCTTAAGGTCCTCGATGGTCCATCCAAGGGCTCCTTTGTGTTCTTTCAGAGTAGCAATGAGCATGCTCTCTTGTTCTTCATTTATGTACAAACAAATTACCACTGGGTATGTCTCATCTTGACCTATGTACGCATAATTAAGATCATCTGACAATGGTTTTAGGTCAAGCTTTGGTGTCTTGATACTTAACGGTAAAGGGTTTATCTCATTAAGGGACAACTGTTTAAATTATGGCCTCCACCGATCAGTTTCAAGTACCGGTGCTGCATCAAGAAAGGCATCCATCTCCCTAATCATGTCATCATCCAAATTAAGGGAGTGGGCTAAGCACGTATCTAGAGTGTTAGAGTAAAGAGTTAAGATGACTCTTTCTTCCATGAATAAATTAATCAAATTAATTTCATGGGCATCGTCAACTTCCTCAGGTTGTTTGCACTTGTTAAAGATATTCAGCTTTAATGTCATGTTCCCAAAAGTCAATTTCATGATTCCATTCCTACAATTGATTATAATGTTTAATGTAGCTAGGAATGGACGACCTAATATAACTAGAATCTAAGTGCTTGTGTCTATTATGGGTTGTGTATCCAAGACAATAAAATCTACTAGATAGTAGAATTTGTCGACTTGGACTAGCATGTCCTCGATCATTCCTCTCGGTATATGAATTGAATGATCAATGAGTTGTAGTGCAGTTTGAGTGTGTTTTAATTCACCTAGACCAAGCTGCTCATAAACTGAATAAGGAATTAAATTTACGCTCACTCCTAAGTCAAGAAGTGTGTGCTTAATCTGGTAGTCCCCGATTACACAAGAGATAGTTGGGCTACCCGAATCCTTGTACTTTTGTGCACATCTTCCTTTAGGATAACACTCACTTTTTCAGTTAGAAAAATTTTCTTTTAGATACTTTATCATCTTTTAGCCATGCAAAGGTCTTTTAAGAACTTGCCATATGATGTTATTTATTTGATAACATCCAAAAGAAGAATGTTGACCTTCACCTGTTTTAAGACCACCAAAATATCCTGAGTGTTAGAGAGAGGTTTTGGTGCAATCAACCATTAGGGGAATGGCACAACCGGCTCGTATGTTTTTTCCAGTTATTTCTCTTGTGGAGTAATGCTAGTTATATCATCTCTCTCAACTTCTTCTGAGTCCTTAGGCTTTTTATCCCTCATTGGGATAGTTTTATCAATTGTCTTTCTACTTCTAAGAGTGGTGATAGACTAAGCTTGCTCCATGTGGTTCGAAGAGCTTCAGTCACTTATCTCGCGTTGTTATTTTAGGTTAGGAAGAGGTTGCGCTGGAAGTGTCCCTTTCTCCCTAATGGCTAGTTGTGACTCAATTCTTTGAATGGATGATGTAAATACTCCTGAAGATGTTTTGATATCCTGGACTGCTTGTAGTGTATTCTAGTTGAATTGCTCTTGATTTGGCATAAATTTCTAAACCGTGTTCTCTTGAGGCCTCCTTTGATTTAGGAGTTGAGAAAGGGCCTTTGGAGGGGTAGTTGTTTGTCCGTTCCTCCAACTGAGGTTTAGATTGTTCTTCCAATTAGGATTATATATATTTGAGATGGTCATTAGTAATTGTTCACGGTGTTTGATTGCTCATACAGTAACTCATGAAATGTAGGAATTGTGGGACATTCATGTGTTAAGTGTACGTTGCTAACATAAATACCCCAAGCAACTTCCACGGCCTCGTTAGGTTTGACCGTCTCTACCTTCTTAAGTTTCATGGCCTTGACTTTCCTTGTGAGATTGGCCACCCTAGTGCTCATCTCATCTTCTCATAAGATATATATCCCTCCCTTCTCTCTTAATCGAGTTGGCTTAGAAGTGATGAGCCTTGAGGAGGTGTCCCATGATTGCGTGTTTTTAACAAGTAGATCAAAATAATCCCATGTAAGACCCATATCCTAGCCCGTACTGTTCCGTCGACTCTTGCGATCCTTCTGGTCGAATTCCGAAAACCTGCTACGTGTAATCGACGTTTGCACGTAACTCTAAGTCGTATCCCGTAGATTTAAGTCTGCTTAATCCGAGACTTGTACCATTGCGACCGCACCGTCGGTGCAGTTCTGACGCCGCGTATTATGCACCAAGGCGATACCCAGGCCAGGAAATATGTGCCCGCATTCAGTTCAAGAAAAATGTCGCACAGTTGCAAAACCCGAAAGAGAACTTGTCAAATCAATCCCATCAATCACATCAATCACCACATCATGTCAAATACAACCACCCCTCCCCTAAAGTCAACTCTCTCTTACAAACCCATCATGGAGTTTGTGGAATGGCATGGGTGTGTACTAATAAGCTAAAAAAAAATATATACATATATTTACATAATATATCTAACGTCAGTGGGGTTTTAGATTTTTGAGTGGGCCATTCATACAAGCCCCACCTTGATGCATTAATTTAATCCAATCCATCTATTCCATTCCCCAGAGTATTTTAGGCGTTGAGCCGAAAAATGAAGTGAATCTGATTTTCTGACAGGCCATACTATAGAAAATAGTATTTTCTACCGATGGAATCCACCCTGATGTTTCTATATACCCAAAATACCCCAAATATTGGGCTCTTACAGACTGTCTCGAGCCATGGAATGTAATGGATGGAGTGGATTTACCTGATGCGGGCCCCACATGCGAAAAACCCTGGAAAACATTTTTTTTCAAAAAAATAAAATAAACCGTAGCGAGCAGGTGCTGCTGTTGCAGCGAGCAGAGGACGCCTGTGCTCCTGCGCTCCTACGTGAACAGGCAGGGACCCACGGTCCCAGCCGTGGGCCCCACCATGATGTGTATTAACCATCAACACCATGCATTTGTTGGGTCCCCTTCTGACCAGTGTACCACCCCAAAAATCATTTGTAGGTGGAGCTCAGGTGGCCCATGTCACAGGAGAATAGTGAGGATTGAACGTCTGCCATTGAAATTCTTTTGGGATTTTACCGAAGTTTTGGATCCAAAACAGGTGGGCCATGTGGGACCCAGCTTGATGAGGTGCATATCCACACTGTCCGTCCAGCGGATGCATCAATGGAGGTGGTTATCGGTGGAGTGTGAGTAGACAGAGGGTGTACTAGCTAGCCAGAAAATAAAATAAAATAAATTATTATTTTTAATATATTAATATAATAAGCTCACGGGGTGGGTAGCCCATTACGTGGGACCCACCTCTATTATTTTTTTTTATGCTGCAGCGTACAACAGTAGCTATGTAGTTGCCGTACTAACGTCAGCCAGGGTTTGTGGAACCCATCCAGACCGTCCATTCATCAGACTGCGGGTCCAGCTGGACGCTGGACGTTGATACTCCACGTGTGTGTGTGTGTGTGTGTGTGTGTGTGTGTATATATATATATATATTATCATATAATATAATATTAATAATAAATGCAATGGTGGGCCACTCCCACGTGTGGACCCACCGTGATTTATGCATAAGATCAGCACCGTCCAGAGCATGCAGGGGCCTGGACGGTGGCTTTTCACAGTTCTTGTACATGTTATAATATATTATATTATATTAAATTATATTATATGATGTTGTAGTATATTATATAATATAGTATATATGAATGAGAGGTGGCTTTTCTTTATGTCGCGGTGGACACCTCTCATTCATATATGAATGAGAGGTGGCTTTTCTTTATGCTCTTGTACACGTGTGGACCCACCACCATATAAGCATCATATTTGCACCGTCCAGATCATCAGACTCTCTGGACGGTGGCTTTTCTTTATGTCAGATTATATTATAATATAATATAATATGATGATATATTATATTATATTGTATATGTTAAGGTGGACTGCACTATGATGTATGTTACATCTGCACCATCCAGTTGCTGGACGGTGCAGTAGCCATGACGTCCAAGCCGTCCACCCATCTTACGAGTGGAGCCCACCGTGATGTATCCTTGTCGTCCATCCATTTGACGTGCATGTGGCCTCACCATAATGTGTGTGTTGTATCTTTACCGTCCATCCAATTTTGAGGGGCCACACGTGATGTATGGGTCTTATCCACACCGTCCATATGGTGGGATAGTGGACCCCCCTTTTTGATGTATGTATTCTATATCCAAGTCGCCCATTAGATTGGATGTGGGCCCACCATGCCGCATGAGTTTTATCCAAACCGTCCATTTAATTGGTGAGCTCGTCCTTGGGCTTGAGACTAAGAAAAATAATAATAATAATAAAATAATAATAATAATAATAATAAGATAGATCGAATATCAAGTGGATCATTGTACAGAAAACAGTGGTGTTGAACGCCCACCCTTGAAACCCCTTTGGGTTACAGAAGTTTTGATTCAATATAATATTTGTTTTCCTTCTCTGTTCAGGTCCTTGTGACCTTATGAACAGTGAGGATGGAAAATAAATACTATGGTGGGCCCACTAGAAATTTAACTATGAAAATCATTATCACCACTGTTATTTATGGTACGGTCCAGATGATCTTTTGATATGATTCATTGTTGGATAATGTTTGGATGGTGTTGATTTATGTGGACAATGGTTAGATGGTGCCGATTTACATGCGAAACATTTGGACGGTGCTGATCATCATTAGTGGGCCATGTACATGATACATGTGTACACCTGCAACTATTGAAATGATTTCTGGTGTGATCCTAAGCCCATTTGCGGCCCATCGGTGCGGCCCATCCATGGGACCCATCATGATGTATTTTTGGCCCATGTGATAGGGCCCACCTGTTTTATATTTAAGGCCCACATGATGCGGCCTAAGGATCATATGCAGGGCCCACCTGTTATGTGTTTGTGGCCCATGTTTGAGGCCCAATATGATGTATACCCAACCCATATGTTGGGGTCCGATGTGATGTGTATTTAAGGCCCACCTGTAATGTATATTCGAGGCCCAACTTGATGTGATGAGACCCATGTGCAGGGCCCACTTGTTGTGGATTTATGGCCCTTTTGATGTGGCCCATTAAGTTGTATTCGAGGCCCATGTGATGTGTATTAGGCCCATTGCGGCCCATCATGATGTGTATTAGGTCCGTTGTGATGTATTTCTGGCCCATTTAGTAAGGTCCAATGAGATGTATTTTCCAGCCTAGATATTGTGGCCCATTTGACACATACGGGGCCCATGTATTACGGCCCATTTTGATGTACATGAGGTCCATGAGTGAGTACCATGGCAATGTATATTAGGCCTTTGCGTGAGGCCATGGGCCACTATTCATATGGTTCTATGTGGGCCACTCCTTGAGAGTAATGTTGGTTAAATGTCCACATTGATGGGCAATAGTGGTTGAATGTCCCCATTGTGACCTTTCCTTAGGCTTCGTTCGGCCGATTATCAAGCCCGATTTCCATTGTCGTAACCGATTGCTGATTCGGATTCCGATTGTTGTGACTGATTGTCCATTCCGACTCTGATTGTCGAGGCCGATTTCGATTGTCAAGGCCGATTATCGAGACATATATGATGTATATGCGACCTATAGTTGAGGCCCATTGTGACTTGTATTAGGCCCATGATGCATGGCCCATTTGATGTGTATTAAACCCTTGAGTAAGGCCCATCGTGTTGTATATTAGGCCTTTGTGTGAGGCCGTGGGCCCATTATATGTTTGGCTCTATATGGCCATTCCTTAGGGCAATGTTGGTTGAATGTCCACATTGTTGAGGCCGATTGTTGATGCCGGTTATTGATATCGATTATGAGTAGGTGACAGCATAATGTCACGCCCCAAACTCAGAAACCAGGCTCACAAAATTTTCGATCGCCGAATCCGGCTCCGACAGCCTCCGTAGAACCCCATTCTCGGCTCCTAGCTCCCATTCGCCAGGTTTCGATCCTAGAATGCTACGAAGAGGATTTTCAATGTCAGTTTGATTTGTAATAAGCATAACCAAAGGCATAACCCACAAACAACAACCAAGCACTCCATTACATTTCCACTATGATCAAAAAGTTTACAAGTACAAGAGCATAAAGGGAAATACAATGGTAAATAACAAAAACTCCAAAACGCTCTGCAACGTGCTCCTGCCTCACCGCTGCTGCGATCCAACGTCACCTGCACGCAACGGTCGTGCATAAGCTTATAGAAAGCTTAGAGGGTGGTGAAAGTGTGTGCGCAAGGTAGTAATATGAACATGCAATGACAGAGTAATGCAGAATATACAGATGGAACCATAATATCATGAGCCGTACCAAGGCTTATGCGATGCAAGACATGAATGGTATCGGCCATCCAAAGGCCATGCTATGTGCAATGCAACTCAAGCATACAGGTCCTCATCAATGTCCATATATTAATACAGCTCAAAATATGGGATATCACCGGGGTCTAGTACACTCTAAACCAGATTGCCGCCACATCGCGCGCAATAAGGTAAGTGGAAGAGACCACACTATCCATCTGCCAATATCGGGCGCAAGTCGTCGATAGCAGACCCATTCCTCGAGCTGGTCAAACTCAGCCTAGCATTGCCCCCTACTCTCGGGTGGGTAAGGCCATACCCCCTTCCAACCGACCACGACACAGTGGAGTGCACAGCCAATTGGTATTCGGCACTCAGCGCTCATCTACCCACTCGGTCTAGACGTTGGAGCAACCTCTTGGTACCATAAGGGTTTAGGGACTTTCACCCAGGGATATCTATAGTACCCCATGTAGAACAAGATTTCCGATATCCAATCCTGCCAACCACGATCTGTCTATGGAGGCTACGGCCCCGATGTCGCTAGGACGTACAATAACCATGTCACACAAATGCGGAATGCATGAATCACGCTATCCAGTCATGCAACCAATCCTGTGCATATCGTGCGCTCATGTAGGGCAACACTGTCTAACCGGGAGCCCATAAATAACCTGCCCGAAGGCAAATGCTATGATCAGACAACTCTCACATCAAGCATACATATGATGCATATGATCATGAGTCATGGAACTGTACTAACATGTTATAATAAAATGAACTATCTTACAATGCAGGTGGACCTGGACGGCCTAGACACGATAAGTACGGCCCCGTAATGGGCCCTAAAGAGAGCCGTAATGTGGACATCCAACCAATATTACACTCGCAATGTGGACGTCAAACTAACATTGCATCCCAGGTCACGATCTTTGTAAACCTCAATATTTAGTCTGTAATGGATTTACACATTGCAATGGACCGTAGGTTGTCCCCATTGGACCTTACATATATATCAAATGGGCCATATCCTATGGGCTTTTTATTCATCACATGGGCCACATAAATGGGCCAAACCAATGGGCCTTACGTGCATTGCAATGGGTCAAACCCGTGGGCCTAGGGTTGCATCTAATGAGCTTAGTCTCATGAGTCTAATGTATGACCAATGGGCCACACCAATTGGGTCCCACATGTAGATCAAGTGGGCCTCAACCCATAGGCCTAACATGAGTTCAATGGCCTAAACCCCTAGGCCTTAGTCAAATAAAATGGGCCTAACTCATGGATTTCAAATAAATCCAGTGGGCCTAAACCCATGGACCCTTTTATAATCAAATGGGCCTAACCCATAGGCCTTTACAAATCAAGTGGGCCTATCCCATAGGCCTTTACCAATCAAATGGGTTTAATCCCATGGGCCTTACAATATATGAAATGTCCTACTTCCATAGGCTTTAAAATTTCAACAAAAGGGTCCAATTACATGGGCCTTGAAGTACATCAAATGGGCCTAGTCCCATGGACTTGCAACACATCAAATGGGCCTAAGTTTTTAGGCCTTAAATGAATCCAATGGGCCTAGCCCATAAGCATTTCATAAACCAAATGGGTCTAGCCTATAGCCCCTTTGAAACTCAAATGGGCCTAACCCATAGGCCTAAAATGATCATTTCAAGAGGATGAAGGGTCCGGATGCACCACCTACATCATGGCGGGGTCTACATGAGGGCCCGCCATTTCGTAAAGTATGCTATATAATATATATATCTAAACTACATAATATTTATATATATGTATATATATAGTATACTATATCATTTATAATATAAATATATACATATATATAAACACACATGCCGCACACACACGCTACACACACACTGTACACACGTTGAACACACATTCAACACACACGCTGCACACACGTCATAAGGGCCCCACCGTCACGCTGACAGTGGGAACAAACCCATACATCACTGTGGGTCCCATGTGGGGCCCACCCCGTAATGTTTAGACGACATCTGACCCATTCATAAGGTCACTCGGACCTGGATGAAGGGAAAACATGAATTTCAGCTTGATCCAATACTTCTGTGGGCCCCAAAAGCTTTTCAACGATAGAATTCAATTCCTACTATTTCACGTGGTGTGGGCCACCTGAGTTTTGGATCTGCTTCATTTTTGGAGGGGGACCACCTGAGGAGGTGGCCCACCTCATGAACAGGTTGGAGTTCAAATAAACATCATGGTGGGGCCCACACGCAGGGCCGTGGCCCCCCCTGCGTCCGTCCGCGTCCTCACGCAGGCAGCGTGTGCTGCTTCAGTGCTGCCACCTTTCATTCTTTTTTTTTTTTTTGAAAAACTTATATGTGGGGCCCACACATAGATAATCCACTCCGCCCAATGAATTCTAGGGCCCAAACATGCTGTGAAAATCTAAGGGTTGACATTTAATTGGCGTGTAGAAACGACTAAATGGGCCCTAAAAGCCTTAGAAGGGTAAAAGCATCATTTTCTCTGGTATGGCCCGCCTGATCATCGGATTGAACCCATTCCTTGGCTCAACGCCTAAAATGTTATGGGAAAGAGGGTGGACGGCTTGGATCACACTCATACATCGAGGTGGGGCCTGTGCAAGTGGGCCACCAAAAAGCCCCCCTTTCTTTCATACTTTTTCTTCTTTCCTTAAAAACGTCCAGCGTCCCAGACGCTGGACGGTGTATTATAAAATATATATATATATATATATATTTTTGACAATGGTGGGCCCTGATGAAGTGGGGCCCCCACTGATGGGTGGCATGGGAGTAACGGCCAAGGTGGGCCCCACTTGAATAAAATCAAATATCTCAAAGTGGGATCCATTCAAGTGGGCCACACCATCCTATTACAATAAAAATAAAATAAAATAAAATAAAATAAAATAAGAGGGAGAGGGAGAGAGAGAGAGAGAGACATGGAGAGTGGGACACGGCTTGTGATGGAGGGACCCCGACATTATGGGTCCTCCCTTACTTGAAATCATACATTAACGGACCCCTTTGAACAAGGGACCATCAAAAATGTAAATCAACGGTAGAGATCCATTCCCCACCGATATGGACGGTCTAGATGACCTTTCTAAATGAAATAAACATCATGATGGGGTCCATGGAGAATGGCCCCATCATGGAATGATCATGATGATCCAAGTGGTCCATCGGCCACAAATAAGGGTCCCAAGTGAGATCCACACCATTGATCGATGGGCCTCACTTGGTCCACCATAAAAATAAGAAAAATAAGTATGAGGTAGCACCCACCGTCCGATCTTCTCGCTCCTAGGGGTTCCTTGGCACCTTAGCTTCAACTTCAATGGTTAAGATGAAGAATGGAGGGTTGAGATGGGAGATTTTGGGGTAGGAAGGTGGGCCACTTGGAGCTTGGGAATTTGGAGAAATTCCATACGTATGGACCCTTGTTGCTTTGGAATTTTTGAAATGAGAAAGAGAGAAAGAGAGAGAGTGATGTAAAGGGAGAGAGAGAGTGATGGATGGATGGGTGAGTGATGGGGGGTGTAAGAAATCTTGACTTTTGAGGCCTTTGTGTAAGAGAGGTATGAGATGTGAAGACTTTTGTGGCTTTTTGTGTAAGAGAGGTATGGGATGTGAAGACTTTTGTGGTTGCTTGGGAAAATGGGTGAGAGTGATGTGTACTTGACATGTGATGGGTTGATGGGTGATTGATTGATGGGATTGATGTGATTGATGTGACACATCGTTGAGATTCCCTTAGTTTTCGCAATGCGCAGCGTTTTCTCACACCGAACGTTGGCCCATATCTCTTGATCAGGGTATCGCCTCGGCGCGCGAGTCACGGTATCGGAACCGCAACGACGGCGCGGTCGCTATGGTATTGGTCTCGGGTTGAGTCGACTCGGGTTGTCGGTATACGAATCAGGGTCGCGCGTCGATATCGTTTAAGGGTCGAAGGTTGCCGGAATTCGACCGGTACGACCGCGGAAGCGTACGGAAAGGTACGGACCAAGATACGGGTCTTACACATAACATCATAATACATATGCATCATCTACATGTTTGTTATCAAATGTAACTGACCATCTCATACGCCATAGGGCAGGTTATTCATGGGACTCCTTGATAGGCGGGGTTGCCCCACATGAGCGCACGGTATGCTCAAGATTTATACATGATTGCACTGTTTGACTCATGCATCTCGCATTTATGTGACATAACCACTGTACACCCTAGTGACATCAGGGCTGTAGCCTCCACAGGCAAATCGTGGATGGCCAGATGGGACACTGAAAATGTTTGGTTCAAGCATCGGGCTGCCTAGATGGCCCTGGGTGAAAATCCCTAAAACCCTCTTGGTTCCAAAGGATGCCCCAATGTCGAGATCGAGTGGATACATGAGCGTCCGAGTGCCAAATACCAGGAGGCTGCGTCTCCCACTGTGTCGTGGTTGGTTGGGAGGGGGTGTGGCCTTACCCGCCTGAGCGTAAGGGGCATTGCTAGGCTAAGTTTGAATAGCTCATAAATGGGTCTACTATCGACATGCTGAATAGGTATTGGTAGACTATTGGCCAGGCGGATAGTAAGGTTTCTTACGCTCACTTGGACTGTGCAGCTAGGGAGAGCGGTAGTGCCATTTGGAGTGTACTAAACCCCGGTAATGATCCCAGAGATGAACGGTACTGATATGTGGACTTATTGAGCAGGAGTTGCATAATTATTCATTCATTCATTCACTATCCACTCGGGCTGGTGGTGCGCAACTAAATGTTATGTACCTTCGTATGGCCAGGATTTAGGTTGGGCGCGCGACTAACCTGAGATCAGGAGTTTACCACATCGAGTCTGACTATCCAAATTTAGGTATGGGACTGGTTTGGATAGAAGTCCCTTGTGATGGACCCCATAGCCTATGATACTACGTACTATCATCCCGACTTCATACTCCAGCATGGTCATTCCATTCGCACTGCATGTTGCATTACATTCATGACATAGGGTATGACTGATGTTGTTTGTGTTACTCATCAGGAATGTATATTGCATTGCATCATCTGTATCTGATATTTGGCTCTCTATGACACCTCATTTGCATAGTCGATTTCTATTACGTGTTCTAATATTGTATGACTATGCACTTGTCAGTATTTCCACTTACTCTATTATCATGTGATTTATGATCTTGACAGTATTTTTGTTTACTCTGATAATTCATGATCTTGTTAGTATTTTTACTTATTCCAATATTGTATGATTTATGGATTACCAGCATTTTCTGTATTATATGATTATGGTATTCATTGAATACTTGGCACTTACCTTGTGCACACACTTACACTACCCTCTAAGCTTTTTATAAGCTTATGCATGATACATGCGTGCAGGTGATGTTAGGTTGTAGCAGTGTGGAGTTTGGAGCATGCAGCTATTTTCTAGAGCTCTGATTTCAATTTATGTATTTCCCTTTCAGCATTGTATTCAAATGATTATATTAGTGGATATGTGATAATGATGTTGCCTTTATGATTTGGGTAAACTTCTGGTTATGCTTATTAAAAGACAAATGTACGTTGGAAAAAAATCCTCCTTGTAAGATCCCAGGATCGGAATCTGGCATATGGACGCTGGGAGTCGAGAATGGGGTACTACGGAGGCTATCGGCACCGGATTCGGTGATCAGGATTCCTATGAATCCGATTTCTGGATTTGGGGCGTGACATCCCACGCATCATCAGCCTCCTTGTTCATGAATTCGCTGTTACACATCATTTCTACAAACTAGCGCATGGGTGAAGTCAATCCATCATTACAAAAAAAACTTATTACTTTCCATGTTTCATAGTCGTGATGTGGACATGAATTCAAGACATCCTTGAATCTCTCCCAACATTGAAAGAAAGTCTCTTCCTGCTTCTGGGCGAAATTCATGATCGCCCTCCTTAAGGTGTTTATCTTATGAATTGAGAAGAACTTTTTATGAAATTCCCTGATCATCTCAGCCTATGTTCCAAATGATTGGGGCCTTAATGAGTGGAGCCATGACTTAGCCTTCTCTTTTAGGAAAAAAGGAAACAATTTCAATCTTAGAGTGTCTTTAAAAATATTTTTAAACTATAGGGTAACGACAATCTTGTCAAATTCTTTTAAATGCAAGTATGGACTTTCAGAGTCTAGCCTTTGAAGCTTGGGAATGATTTGTATCACTCCCGGCTTGAAATCCATGTTTCCTGCATTGTGTGGAAACACCATGCAGGAAGGTGTACTCGCCCCTCAGGTTGTAGGTAATCTTGTAGTGTTCTAGGTGAGGTAGCATGACACACCTCATTCTCATCTTGAAGTTCCTCAGCTAGATGGTGAGGTTGATTTGTAGTCATAACTTCTACTAACTCAAAGAATCTCTGGTGATGTTTAATCTAGTGATGGAGGAAACCATTCGACTGATCCACCTTCGCTTAAAAGATATAGAGTGTTATCACGTACCCACTTGGGTATGAAACACTCTAGATCCCTCTAGTTCTAAAAAAATACTCCTAAAATAAAATTTTAAAAACTAAAAAATCTAAGAAAAAGAAAAGTTAAAAGGATATTACCGAAGAAGAATCGCTAAGTTAGATGTTACAAAGCAGAAAAATCATATTAGTAACAAAGAATGAAACAATGTTAATCTAGGAAAATCATAATTAAAACAAAAAAAATGTAAAAAAATTATTCATAATCCTAAACTAATTCTAAAACTAGAATAATCCAAGAAATACAGTGCGGCCCTCGGCAATGGCACTGAAAACTTGTTCGCTTGCCATAAGTGCATGGTTACGAAGTAGTAATAACTCGATGAGACCAAGGTCAAATCCACAGGGACTAAATGTGTTGTGATTTTCTAAACTACTTTAGAATTAGAACTAGTTGTAATCTAAATCTAGAATTTAAGAAGAATGTTGTAGTGAAGGAAAACGATCAATGTAATGGAAACAATAGCATCAAGGATCCACTCGCAGTCATCTTAATGCCATCTTATTTGATTTAACATAGATTACTCAAATGGAATCAAAGTCCTAATCTATCCAGTCGGATGATAGAGCAGTTAAAACATTATAAACAATTCAAACAAATTCTAAACATTCATTGCAACAGTTAAGCATATAACAATTTTATTGTATTGATGGTAGAAAGTTTAAAGCATGTACCATGCCCTTAGTCAATGCTAGATCAAAGTAAATTAAAAAATACCTCTTTATTTAAGCCATAAACTATAAATTATCCAATATGAAGATCATAAAATTGAATCAAAATAAGAAAAATATTAAAGCTTCACCTCTTCACTCTAGCTAAGAGATTAGCCAACTAAAAGCATGATTGAACTACAAATATTAAAGAAAAAACATGAAACACTAACTAGAATGGATGAATTGAAGAAGATGGAAGACTTTTTGAATTTTTGTAACACCTTTCTTTACTCTTCCGACCCTAATTCATGCTTAGAAATCCCTAAGAGATTCCTATTTATAGGTTTGATCAGACCAACTTTGAAACCACCTTAAATTTACGTAGCTTACGCAACTTCAATGGGAGCTTCGATGAGATCGAAGTCATGAAACGAGGTTTAAGTCGAGGTCCAGTGCACATCATTCGAGTCTGCTTAAGTTGTTAATTTCATCATCCATCCTTCGATGGCATTAAACTATCCTTCGATGGGATCGAGAATTGTAAATAACTGTCCAGTGAACAAACTTTAAATTTTAGGATTTTTACAATGTCATCGAATTGGCCTTGATGGCATCGAGTAAATCTTCGATGGGATCGAACCTTCCCTCAATGGCATTGAAGAGGTCCCAATTTTGTCTAGCTACCAAATCAATTTTTCGGGATTTTTGTGATGAAATCGAGCCACCTTCGATGGCATCGAACACTTACTTTGATAACATCGAACACTTACTTTGATGGCATCGAAGGGGTCTTGAATGATATTGAAGTGACATTTTATGCACTTCCGATTTCTACACTGTGATTTCTTCAGATTTCTTCATTATTCACTTGGTTTCCTTTGATCTTTGACTCTTTAAATCTTCATCCTTGACCACTAAAGATCCATTCCTTGTCTTGGTAATCTTTTGAGCGTTAATTCTCTGCATTAAGCATCCTTTTCTCCAAAGCTCTTAAAATTACCTCGCAAGAGAAAACAAGCATAATTAGATCTTTTAACTAGTCTAGTAAGGGAAAAATATGCAATATTTCACACTTAATAGGCAACAATTGTGAGAGTAATTTGATGTGAACAAATTAAAATTCGGTGCGATCAAAGCATATAGTTGGTATGACCAAAGCGTAACAAAAGTGTGTAAATTTGAACTTGGTTCAAAGTCGGTGTGGATTTTTCCTTTTTAAAGGGGTGTTTTAGGCTTTCCTAGGTACGAATCAGGGTAGAAGAGATAGAACAAGGAGTTGTGGAGCTTCTAAGGAGTCCTTCTCCAATCATTCAGTTCTTCTTTGGTTATTTTGTTTTTCTTTTGAGTTTTAGTTCAATCATGTCTATGATTGGCTAATCTCTTAACTAAGGCTAAGAAGAGAAGCTCGTAGTTATTCTTAATGTTTAATTTACTTTAATTTAACTAATTATTTTAATGTTGAACAATTCATTGATATTTGGTTTGAATAAATATATATTTCTAGTTTACTTTGATATATTGTCAACTCTAAACACATTGGATGCTTAGGAAACTAATAATAATTGCATATCTATTTTGCAAGGGATTGATCTTTGAAATTCATTCATCTATCATAGACTAAGGGCATAATAGACGCTTTAAATTCCCTGCTATCAATACATTGATGCTTAATGTGGGAGCTAATTCAATTGAAGTTTAAATTTGTTTATTTATGAATGATAAATTAACCACTATATTATCCGGTTAGATAGGATGAGACTTAGATTCTAGTTGAGTTATATAATTGAATCAAGTGAATAAAATATAAAGAATGGCTATAAGTGTACCCTTGGCGCTCTAGTATTTTAACTCTATTGATTTCTCTAGTAATTACATCATTATTCGTTAATTCTTATTCTATAAGTTAGCCTATATCTAGTTATAGTTTTGAAGTTTTTCAAAAATTGCATAATCATAAGTCCCTGTAGGCATGACCTCGGTCTCACCAAGTTATTAATACATCATATCCTTGCACTTGGGGTTTGCATCAAACAATTGCACCGGTCAATGAAGTCGATGATGATATGGGGAGCAACATAGCATGGTTTCTGATTGCATTTCCCTCTTCCAACCACAAATCAAACAATGGAAATCCATAACAATGATTGATTTCATATTTCACTATCTGAAAACAGAGAGTGAAAATAGTAGGGGTGATATTGAAGAGCAGGTCGCAGATAATTTCATGGCAAAGATGGACCAAAGAAGGCTCGATCAGAGGAAAAAATGATCTGGACCATCAAGAGAATAAATCAATTGTATCTCGCAAACCCGGATGAGTTTTTTGACATATTATTATGATTTTGGGGTAAGATAACCTACTTAAGTTAACCAACCCTACTACGTTGTGTTTCCCATGCCAGATTTGTAAGATTCCATCAGATTGACAATTAAAAGTCTATTTAATTTCATTTTTACTATAAATAGTAAGTTTTAGTTCGATTATAACTTTTGATCCTGTGAGTTGTAGAAGTTGTGCCAAACATGAAAAGGCTTAGAAAAGTTAGGAGAATAACATGGTTGGGCTAAATTGAACACTTACTATTTTTGGCCGAAAACCATGAAGTCTAATAGGAATAGAGTCGTCTATAAATAGTAAGATTACTATTTATAGTAAGTCATGTTTTTAGGGTGTTTGATTTAAATTTTAAGTATAAAACTTCATCTTAGGCTTGGGTTCTTTATTTAAAGATTTTTAATTTCATTTTGAAAAAATCATGAATCGAGTTATTTCAAATTTATTAGGAATTATTTCTGCTTTTATCCCTCGTAGATTCGAGGAAGCTTTGTGAGGACTCCAAAGAGCTTCGTGGATTTGGAGTAGTTATCGCCTGAGGAAGACGATGATCGACCTCATCACATCCATACCTACACTAAGTGGTATCAAAGCGAGGACTCCCTTCGGGCCAATGGCAACTAATGACGAAATGGACCAAAATCCTATGGACGGTGATCCAAGGATTCGTTATCTATCGAAAAGAATAAAATCTTTCCACCATGAGAGTCAGTTGACCATGAAAGGGCTGCAGGTAACCCTCGACCGTATTATAAATGCATTAATTCTACCCCATTCCTAAGATGACACTCAACCGCCTGTGATCATTGTACGACACAACCACGTTTTTCATAGAGCTTTTTCGAAGGCAAATCGTAGGGCTATCCTAAATGAGTCAAGCTCCAGCAATGAGAACGTTGGTGACATTGTTTCTTGACGGCTGGTCCATTGAGATAATTAACTAGATTGTGCTGAAATAGACTATCGAGGTAAGGTCGAACATCTTAGTTTTAATGGCTTATTGCTTATATAAGACATCCTCGATTGATTAGCCAAAGAAGAGTGATATTCTAATTACATGGACGTGTTGGAAGAAAAGAAAGTGTTCAAATTTATATATGATGCTTCCGCATGATGGGACCAATTGCAACTCTCATGTGTCCGACAAAACATGGTGCCCATTCGATCATGGTCATGGATGAGACCCCTTCTTCAATCACGATTCCTCCCCAGTGATTACGAGCAGGTGTTGTTCTAGTAATACTAAAATTGACATCAAGGGAATCAGACCATCATAAATTACACTAAAGAATTCTAGTGCTTTGCAACACAGAATGATTTGTTAGAGATCGAATCACTGAAGGTAACACGGTTGACGACAGACAATTCAAGACTGAGTTCAGATGCACCCGGTCAGGACCATGGATGAAGCAGTTCAATTAGAAATAGGGAGGAAACACAACTTGCAAGAGTCCCTACTCGGGCTTATCCTTCGACTCATGCCCCCATGATGGGCCTCACGCATGATTCAACGTTGACTAGAGGAAAGGAACCAGTAAGAGGGCGTCCTCAACCTTCTACAACACAGGGAGTGGTCCATCTAGGCTTCAACATACAGCGCCCATATCAGTGGGTCTGAGTAGGATTTCAAATTCTTATGGTTGACCATGGTCAGACTATTGTTACCGTTGAGGCCAAATGGGCTACTTATCAAACACCTTCCCTTAACACCCCACAACCTACGTGGCCATTAACGAAGGGGGCACTGAATGTGAGGCAGTGGAAGATGTTCTTGGACTTGATGAGGATGAACAAGCTGCTAAAGGAGCTACTGACGAAGACTAGTTAGCAAAGGATCATGGAAAATCCTTGGTTGTGAGGCAGTTATTGTACTCTCTAAGGAAGGAGGTGCACCCGCAGTGGCATAATATATTCCATATGCGGTGTACTGTCAATGGTAAGGTTTGTGATGTCATAATAGATTGTGGTAGTAGTGAGAATATCTTCTCAAAGGTGATGGTGGATATGTTGCGTCTACCTATGACAAAACATCATTTCCCTTACTCGATTGGCTAGATAAAAAAGGTGAACGAGATCATGGTAACTGAACAATGAAGTGTCTCCTTTTCAATTGGCAGAAATTATTTAGATCAAGTACCATGTGACGTGGTCAACATGGAAGCATGTCATATGTTTCTCGGTCGACCATGTCAATCGGACCGTGGTACGACCCACCGAGGATGAGACAATGTCTGTCTTCATCAAGGATAATCATAAGATGATCCCTGCCCCTATAGTAGTAGAGAACCACCTCGAAGCTTCTAAAGTGGAGGGGAGCTTCCTTCTGAGCATTCGAGATTTTGTGTAGGAATCAAAGAAAATCGGCGAGGTATACACCATGTTGGTAAATGGTGAGGAATCGGAGGCCTTAAACATTCTTCTAAGTCTAAGTCTATTGTTGAAAAAATGCAAAGAAATCTAGCCCGAAGAGTTACTCGATGGATTCCCCCCCATGCAGGACATTTAACATCACATAGACCTCGCCCCTAGGGCTAGCTTGCCCAACCACCCTCATTATTAGATGTGCCCGAGAGAGTGTGAGATACTTCAAGGGAAGGTAGATGAATTGATCCATAAAGGGTCTTCTGATAAAGCATGAGCCCATGTGTTGTTCTAGCTTTATTAACGCTAAAGAAAGATGAGAGCTAGTGCATGTGTGTAAACAGTCGAGCAAGTAATAAAATTACCATTAAATATCATTTCTGATACTATGGTTGGATAACATGCTTGGTATGCTAGAAGGTACCAAGGTGTTTTCTAAATTAGATCTAAGGAGTGGGTACCATTAGATTCGTATCCGACCCAATGATGAGTGAAAACTAACATTCAAGACCAATGAAGGGTTGTATGAGTGATTGGTCATGCCTTTTGGTCTATCGAACGCACTGAGTACTTTTATGCATTCGATGAATCAAGTGATGAAGTCGTTCATTGGTCATTTTGTGGTAATATATTTTTATGACATCTTTATATATATATATGTGTATATATATATATATATATATATATATATATATATATATATATATATATATATATATAGAGAGAGAGAGAGAGAGAGAGAGAGAGAGTGAGCTGGAGCACAAGGAACATCTCAATCAGGAGTTACAGGTCTTGATAGTTAACAAGTTGTACCTCAAATTGAAGAAATGTAGTTTTTTAAATGATAGATTATTATTCTTAAGATTTGTTGTGATGTCCAGGGCATCTATGTGGATGATAAAAAGGTTCGAGCCATTAAGGAATGACCAATTCCGATGAACATTCATGAAGAGAGGAGTTTCTACAGGTTGACAATATTCTATTGTCGATTCATGTGGAATTTCAACACTATAGTCACACCCATTACATATTGCATGAAAAAGGATCATTTCATTAGACCGATGAGGCTGATAAGAGCTTTTCTAAAATCAAGCATCGATTGTCTACAACAATAGTCTTCATTTTTTTCTATTTTCAACAAGCTATTTCAAGCTGAGTGTAATACCTCATATGTAGAAATTAGAGGAGTCTTATCATAGAAAGGCAACCCAATAGCCTTCTTCAGTGAGAAGTTCAACGAATCTCGAAAGAAATGGTTAACATGTGAACTTGATTTATATGAAGTGGTTCAAGCATTGAGACATTGGCGGCATTATCTAATTCAAAGAAAGTTTGTTCTCTACATTGACCATTAAGCCTTAAAGTTATTAATAGTGAGGCTAACATGAACCATGTGCATGCTAGATGCATCACGTTCATTCTAAAGCACAAATCAAGGTAGTAGAATTAGGTGGGTGATGCAGTTAGTTGTTGTATGTTACTATTGGTTATGATGAGCAATGAGGTGGTCAACTTTGACTGTCTTAAGGATCTATATGTCAAAGATGAGGACTTTAAGGATGCATAGATGAGGTGCCAAGAGGGTCATTCTAGTGACCTATATATGCAAGATGGTTTTCTATTCAAAGGGAATCAATTGTGCATCCCAAAAATTTCTCTGAGGGAGTAGATTATCCAAGTGTTACATGCAGGTGGCCTTAGTGATGCATGAAATGGGTAAAGCGGTGTAGCACCATCATATTTGTCAGACTTCCAAGGGGAAATCTTAGAATATAATCAGCTACACCTCGTTACCTGTGCTAGATGACCCTTGAGAGAACTTCTCTATGGACTTCATGCTTGGTCTCCCACAAATACATTGTGGCATCGATTTAGTGTTCGTGATGGTAGAACATTTCTCAAAGATGGTGCACTTTATCCCTGTGTAAGAAGACCCTCAATGCAACACACGTGTAGAATCTATTCTTTAGAGAGGTCGTGTGGCTACACAAGATTCCGAAGACCATTATTTTTTACTGTGGCACAAAGTTTTCTAATGAAAAATTTGGTCGTCTCGACTAGACCTTCGTGTTCCTACAAAACCAAACCACAATGGGGACCCTGACTGCTACAGGGGACCCTCCAATGCCAAAGTTAGAATAGGCACTCGAGGTCTAGTAGAACTAGTATTTTTCTACATACTTTCTATCATGGGTGAGGCTCTTATTTATAACCCTGTGGTGCTAGTTGTGTATACAACAATAAATCTATCGTACAGTCACATATCATGCAAGGAATCATCCTCGGGATCCAAGGCGTTATCCTCGGTGCGGTTCTCGATGAAGATCTTGGAGAGGTAACCCTCTTTGTACACGATAGAGTTGTCTCCCAATGGTTGGCATTCGAGGAGGTTATGGCTGGTAGCTGATGCTAACCTCTAAGTCATATCAACCAAGGTCTTGCAGACCAGGCCTAATAGTCAATCGTTGTCGGGGCGTAATGTTAAGGTCAGGTCAGCACCTAAAGTCATTCATTAGTCGCGATAATAAGATGTCAAAACCGTGATACTGCTGGCAGTCTTCGCTTGAGCTGTTCATGGAGGTCGTGCTCTGCAATCGGGGTGAGCTCATCTCATTTTCTCAGCTTTGTGTTCTCTCTCAATCAGATTACTTGATCAGTCCGATTTTACCCATAACAAAGTTCGTTAGCCACTTCTGGAAGACTTTGTGGAATTGGTTCGGTACGCGTCTTTAGTTCAGTAATGCCTACCACCCACAGACCAAGGAGCTTACTGAAGTTATAAATCACACATTGAGAAACCTCCTCCAATGTATTTCAAGCACCAAGCCAAAGCAGTGGGATTTGACCTTGTCTCGAGTGGAGTTTGCATTAACAATATGATGAACCGCTCAACAGGGAAGTCCTCATTGTAAATTGTTTATAGTCGAGTGCCCTGCCAGACACTTGACTTGGTCCCTTTGCTCAAGCTCCCGTGCATGAGAATTACTGCACAACATATGGCGGACCAAATCGTGGGCATTCATACGAATGTGCAAGAAAAGTTGCAAAGTTTTGAACAACAAGTACAAGGAGCAAGCCAACAAGCATTGGCGGTAGAAGGTGTTTGAGATGGGAGATATGTTATGGTTCATTTACACATAAAGAGATTTCTAACTAGAACCTACAACAAGTTGAAGAATAAAAAGATTGTACTTATACCGATCCTCTGAAAGATCAATGACAATTCTTATGTTATTGATCTTCCGGATGACATAGAGATCATGCATACTTTCGACGTTGCAGACATAAGTATCGTGAACCAAAGGTAGATGTGAACTCAAAGTCGAGTTATTTTGAAGTGGAGGGGACTGATGCAGAGCAGGTTTCATGGAAAAGTAAGTTTTAGTTTGAATATAACTTTTGATCCTTTGAGTTGTAAAAGTTGTTCCTGACATGAAAAGAGCTTAGAAAAGTCAAGAGAATAACAACTTTGGACAAATTAGACACTTACTATTTTTGGTTGAAAACCATGAAGTATCGGGTTTCAAAGGTGTTTGAGTTAAAAAGTCTAAAACTCCATCCTATGTTTGAGTTTCTTTAAAAAAGATTTGCAATTTCATTTTTTATCATCAATCAAATTATTTATAGTTTATTTAAAATTATTTTTTGCTTTTCTCCCGTGGATTCAAGGAAGCTCAGTAGGGAGTCCATAGAGCTCCATAGATTCAAAGTAGTTATCCCCTTAGAAAGACGGGTGATCGACCTCATCACGTCCCTACCTATATGAGGTGAAATGGTGAAAATACTCACCATTTACATGGGTAATTAATGATTATTCATTTGCATGCAATGTAAATGTAATACAACCAGGCCTTAATACAAGTAGCCAACGACCTGTAATGTATCAATTTCGATGTTCATCCGGTGGAGACAAGCACATGACAAATTCTAGCCGTATCTAAATTAGTTTAATGAGCTGTGGGCCATCCATGAAATGGCTCCACTGGATGACAGTCAACGAGCAACAGTAGTGTGGCGGGACCGTGAGAGGGCTATGCAATATCCCCGGTTCAACCGGTACGCCTCTGCAGAAGTTCCGAATAAAAGCACTAGTGCAATATGGCCGCGGTCTCAGGAGAGTTTGGGGCTGGGGAAGCTGATTGCGTAGAGCGAACTGAGTAAACTCGGTGGGCCAACCGTGGATGCAGGTGTCTCATCCACACTGTCCATCCGTTTCTACGTCTCATTTTAAGGCATGACTCCAAAATTGAAGCATATCCAAAGCTAATTTGACCACGTCATAGGAAATAGCTAAGATAATGATGTCCACCGTTGAAACTTTGCTAGGGCCTAAAGTGATGCTTATTTGTCATCTAACCTGTTGATAAGATAAAAAAGATATGGATGAATGGAAAAAAAAATTATCGTTAAATACTTTTGTGGTTCCCAAGAAGTTTTCAATGGTAGGTGTTCAATTTAAATTGTTTCCTATGGTGGGTTCCACGGATTTGGATATGATTCAATTTTGGTCTCATGATCGGTAAACGAATGGATGGCATGGATAAGACATATACATCATGGTGGCCTACAGAATTTACCCAGTATGCAAAAGCGTGCTTGGCACCCAATCTTCCGTTGGGCTAGACCTCGACAAAGACACGTTGAAGGGGATCTTCGATAGGCAATGCGATCAATAAGTTGTCTGATCCTGCTCGGTAGGCAAACGACACAACTCATCCTCCTCTATAGAGAATATTAAGAATTTTGTTATTAAATCCTCAGCAAAGAGGAATTCTCTGCAACAGTGACTGTAACATTCACTGCAATTGCCGCTATGATAAAAGCCATCATGGCTTTTATATATATATATATATATATATATATATATATATAAAACACTATATCCACTAGTAATGGGCTGTTATGAGCCATTTTTCAAAACAGACGTTAGGGTCCGCAGCGTTAACGGTGCCCACCATTGCCATTACCTAACGGCCCTTACATAATTATTTTTTTGCATACCATATGTTATGGACATGCAATTCATATTCGGGCACCATATATTGACCATTGATGAGAGATCCAGCTACTCTGGTCCTTGTCCGGGCCACACATGTACTGTGGTCAGTTGGTCTTTTTCTCTTGCCATCTAGATTTTCCGATGAAACTGTGGCCTTTCCCATAAGCAGACAAGCATGTAAGCAGACAAGAACAAATTGCAGTGTTAATTCTGGCCCACGTGATGAATGCCTTCCATCTTACAAATGTGTGGCAAACCACTATGCTCATGGAGGCCAGCGACAGGTGGAAGATGGTCCCGTAAGAGAAAAAACGAATAATACTTTCTAGGTACATATGTTAGGGGACGTGGAAGCGCAGGGAGATGAATCAAGTAAAGTAATCCAATTACACCCAGCAAGCACAATAAGAACATATCGAATTTAACATGAAAAAACTCTTTCGGATAAAAGCCATGACACAAAGCAACAAATGTCACTAAGAAAGAAGAAAATTACAAGAGTTTAGAGAATACCCGATCCGAACAAGTCTCAAATCAACCCAAGTTACACTCTTGAAATCCTATAAACCAATTGGAAAAGTTGTTTAACACCATAGGTCCAATTACAACCTCTATTTATAACCATTGAAAGAATCCAAAATAAAATTGGAAACAAATTTCCACATATACACAGATCCACCTAAATTTACGACACCTTCGATAGGACTTCAATGTCATCGACAGACCATCGATGTCATCAAACCCTACTTCGATAGAATCGAACAAACACCAAAACAGTTGTAACGCCCTGAAATTCGGGGGTCGAGCATAACTCAGCTCCCGAGTTCCAAAACATCACTTATGCTCATTTAGGCAATTATATAAACACTTAGATTACACTATTCAACATACATCACATATGTCGATGCCAATGCATATTAGGGCCAGTCCTTTCGCTAAGGAGTTGCCGCATACATATCAGACATATAACAACGACAAATAATCATGGCAACCAAAACAACAGATTCCATACGTATACAGGTATTCTAACATACCATGAAATACGCTATTTATACTATAAAGAATACGTATACGGAAATCAAAATGGATAGCGCATTTAACATGTGTAACGGCAATCACGACATGAATAACCGAACTTCAATCCAGGCCACAAGCACTATGACATGTAAGGGCCACTTATCATGATCCGAGGGTGAATTTGGGTCAAATTTTAACTGTCAGAATGCTTAAAAATAACGCGCAAGTGAAACGTTCCAGATCACTTAAAAATATATTTAATTTTCTAAAAATTTTCATTTTCTTACTCTCTTTTCTCTTTACTCCGGGCTCAATAAAATAGTCTCAAGACATCGTTTTGGCTTGATTTTTGTAACGCCCCGAAAATCGGAAGTCGGGTAGAAACTCAACTCCCGAGTTCCAGAACATCACTTATGCAACATAGATAATAATAAATGCATGTTGTCTATACAATGTCATTAAATAAGATTGAGACTAATTTAACTATCTTTATATCAAGATTGAGACTAAGCCAAAACAGCATATCATATCTCAGGCAGAATATCTTGAGAAGGTATTGATTCGTATCTAATATGAAAGTACTAGGAGAAGTTTGAAGAATGAGGTAGTGAAAGGTTAGGGTTTGAAGAAAATGGGTTGAAAAGTGATTTCTTTAGCTTTGTGATTGAGCTTTGAGAGTGTTATAGTTGACCCATTGCCTAAGGACGTCTAACTGTAGGTTGGAAAAAATTCGGAGTGTTACAATTTTCTAGGTGATTGTCAAGTCCAACTAGGCGGTCGTAATGGTCTAAGTTCATAGCTATCAAGCTTTCGATGTGTGGTCTAAAACCAATATAAAATTACAAAGCATTCCCGGGAATAACTGGGTTTAGAGTTGGATCGTAGATTTCAGGGTAAGATAGCGTTAAGGATTCTCTAGGTTCTGGGTCTTACAGATCGCATTGAAAGCTATCAATGCTAATTCCATAAGTAATCTAGTTTAGCGACGGCTAAAACACATTACATTTCTAAAAGATTAAGGCCAAAATGATTTTTACAGAAGGAGGTACTCAAGTCTAAGTACGGATTTTTCTAGGTCATTACAATAGTCTAGAGACAAATCGTAGAAATTCAGAAATTCTCAATTGCACTTTGATGGGTCTTAATAGCATCGAAGCTAAGTTCAATGGCATCGAGCATGCACTTAATTAGTCCAGCAACCAATTGAAGAAATTTCAAAAAATCTCGATGAGATCGAGCAACTGTTCGATTCTTGATGGCATTGAATGGTCAGTCGATGGCACCGATAGACCCTATTTCTGAATTAATTTAAGACATAAAAAATAACAGTCTCCACTATGTCTTCAATATTCAATCATGTAGCTTTTTGTCCTCTTCTCTCATCTTTTTCTTAAATCATAGCTCCATCATTACTTCTAGTGCATACTTCATCCTTCTTTTATGCCTTTACCAAGCTCAGAGAAGTAGCACATATCCTGAACTTCTCTGTAGGAACCACCTTGATGAGCATGTCCGCTGGATTCACGCTGGTGTGAATCTTCTCTAGAGTAACGTCTCATTCCTCAAGTATCTATTGGATAACATGGTGATGAACATCAATATATTTAGTACGTGAGTGATAAACCGAGATTTTAGTCAAATTGATAGTACTCTTACTGTCACAATTATCGACACAACATTCCTACTGAAGCTCCAACCGATTTATTATCTCTCTCAACCAAACACCTTCCTTAAACACCCCTGTCACTAACATATACTCTGCTTCGATCGTGGAAAGAATTATCACAGACTAAAGCTTCGACATCCAACTGATTACTCCACCCACTAGCACAAATGACTAACCTAAAGTCGAATTTGTAGAATACACACTGCCTATGTAATCTGAATCTACATACTCTACTAACTTGACCTATATTTTTTCAAAAGTTAAGACGTAATCCATCGTACCTCGAATATATTGAAGTAGTCATTTCACCGCTTCCTAGTATTGCTTTCCAGAGTTAGACATATATCTTCTCACAACACCAACTGCCTATGAAATATTTGGTCTAATACAGACCATGACATATATTAAATTGTCAACTACATTAGAATAAGGCACACAAGATATATCATTCTTTTCTTCATCAATTTTAGGACATTGTTATAAAAATAGCTTAAATTGAATGGTGTGGGAAACGCCAATTGGCTTTGCCTCGTACATCTCATACTTAATCAATACCTTCTCAAGATATTCTGCCTGAGATAACCAAAGCATGCTCCTCTTCTTGTCTGTGTATATTAATGCCGAGAACCTTCTTTGCAACCCTCATATCTTTCATCTTGAATGTCCCTAATAACCGATTCTTCAGTAAATTAATATCTGACATGTTATGACTGATGATTAACATGTCATCAACATACAACACTAGGATAATGAACTTTTCATCATTCAGTGTCTTGTAATAGATATAATGATCATATTCACTCATAATAAATTTTTAACTCAAAATGAAAGAATCAAACTTTCTACACCGCTGCATAGGTGACTATTTTAGGTAGTACAATGACCTCTTTAACCTGCAAATTTTGTTCTTTGCCCCACATACTTTGTAGCCCTCTAATTGCTTCATGTAAATCTAATCTTCGAATTTCTCGTGTAGGAATGCAGTATTCATGTCCATCTGTTTTGGGTCGAGATCATATTACGCAACTAGTACCAACATAAATCTAATATATAATTGATTTACAACCGATGCGAATATATCTGTGAAATTGATTCCTTCTCTCTAAGCACAACCCTTCGCTACAAACCTTGCTTTATATCTATCGCATTTCTTCTTGAAGATCCACTTGCACCCAATTGTTTTTCAGCCTAATGGAAGCTCCACTAGCTCTCGTGTGTCATTCTTGTACAAGGAGTCATCTCGTCATCCATCCATGCTTTCCACTTTCCTTCATCAGGCTCTTTAAGACCTTCCTAAAGAGTAGATGAGTCCCCCTCATCTGTAATGAGGGCATATGTGATATTTGAATTATCCATATATCTCGCCGGTAATCTACAATCTTACGATAGATTCCTTTTA
Source organism: Magnolia kwangsiensis (assembly GCA_037074715.1). Lineage (NCBI taxonomy): Eukaryota > Viridiplantae > Streptophyta > Magnoliopsida > Magnoliales > Magnoliaceae > Magnolia > Magnolia kwangsiensis. Next base: position 44,679,854 of record CM073580.1, read on the forward strand.
GTGGTTGCTCTACCTTTTCTTGTACCTCTGTTTGTGCATCTGTCTCAGCCTGAGTATCACCCGTGTCAACCTGAACATCCATAACCAACTTTTCTAGTTCCTTTTACTCACCTGCTCACTCTTAAGAAATAAGGACCCTTTGTCGAATTTGATGTCCTTACTAATGATGATCTTCTGTGTGACTTGGTCATACAACCTGTATCCATTCATACCACCACCATTCCCAATAAATATGTACTTTTTGGCTATTTGGTCTAGCTTATCTCTCTCAATTGACGATACATGGGAGTAAGCTTCACGAATAAACACACATAATATTCCTAACTAGTATAATTTTTTACTACTTCATACTTCTTCTGAAATTTTACAATCAATCGCTGTAGAATGGAACCGATTCACTAAATAGCAAGTCATGTTAACGACCTCATTCCATAGGTCCTTGCCCAACCCAGCATTACTAATCATGCATTGAGCCTTTTTCAAAAGCGTCTGATTCATCCGTTAGCCACACCGTTTTGTTCAGGTGTGTGGCGATGTGTTGTGCTTTATGATCCCTTCATCTTTATAAAATTAATTAAATTTGAAAAAGCCAAGCTACGAGTCTGTTGGGGGGGGGGGGGGGGGGGGGGGGGGTGTGAATAGGACTATACTAAATTAAAAATTAAATGCGAAATTTATACAAATATAAATAAAGATAGCACATAAAAAATCTTATAATGCAAAAATGTAAAACAACCTCAAATATACAAGTATTGAGGGGTTGATACAGATGTTATTCTAAGGATAACCTAACACCAAAAACCAATGGCTTATGGTAGGAAAACTTGATTCCTAGAACGGTCTATGTGTCAAAATCTCAAACCAATACAAAGGAATAAAGAAAAGAATAGGAAAGAAAGAAACTAAGCTATTACAACATTCTCACACTTGCATTAAAAAAATTACAACATTCTCCACAAATGCTTAAAGGAAAATTACAATATCCACACAATCAAATAATCACCACAAGACCAAAAGTTATACTAGTTCTCTTATGTGTACACCAACTATTTAGAAAAACAGTTACACAACTAATCCACTCCTAATATCCTCACACAGTGGATATTAGCGTTCACTATGAAATAGGTTTTTCAAGGTTCACCTAAAACCCTTACAATTGTGTCTTTCAAGTGGGCTTACACAATTCAAAAACCCTACACTTTGAGTTTTCTGGATCACCTCAGACAAACCAAAAGAAAGAGATTTTTCTGGCACAATCTCAAAGAAACCAAAAGAATAATTGATTTATAAAACTATAAAATACTCATCTGGATATTCTCCTTTTGATGCAGTCCGAAAGAACCAATTCGGAGTAGAAGTTCAACGTAGATGTGCAATGTTCACACTCATTTATGAAAATTTTTAAGTTTTAAATTGATTTTAGATTTAAATCACCTTGGGCTAGCTTGATTTGATTTTGATTCCAAGAAATGGGAAAACTTCAATCCCTTGTTCAAATAAGATTGGAATGCAGAATACATAATTAAATGCAAAAAACTAGTTAAAGAGAATAAAATGAGCACTAAATACCTTAAAAATATCATTAACTTATCTCTCATAGCGGTGTCTTGATTTTTCTTGAATTGGATATCAAAGTCTGAAAATCGTGCTCTATTTATAAGTGCAGAAATCGTTCCTTCGACTGGCCCAGAGGACAGCTCGACTGGTCGAAGGACCAACAAACTTTTGAAAATTTGGTCATGATAAGATCAGGCCGTTCTACGATTGGTTGAAGGACCTACTCGACAGGTCGAGTGGCCTTCACGACCAGTCGAGTCCTGTCCATGACTTGTCGTGTGGGACTCATTTTAGTTACTGGACTTTGAGTCGAGCTTGCTGGACTGGTCAAGCACTATTCACTCGACCAGTTGAGTAGTCTCTATGACTGGTCGAGGCTTTAACAAAAAATTTTAAAAATTAGTAACAAGCTTAGGACTGGTCGAGCCAGTACTAGGACTAGTCGAACGTAGTCTAAGACTAGTCGAAAAACAGACTATGCACTTATAAAATGACCCAATTAAATTATGTATTCAAAATGACCTATCCTATAGTTAATCTAGGGTCATTCATACCTTATAAGTGATATATGAATATTGAATCTTCTTTTGCTTCAGTTGATAGTTGTTCTTTAAAGTTCACGAAGCTTGAAGTTTACGAAGCTTGAGATCTTGACATATGATGAAGCTTGAACTTGAGACATTTTGAAGCTTGAATTTGAAATACATTAAAGCTTGAGCTTGAGGTGCTTGAGTTGTACTTCACCTTGAGCTTTGAGTACCAAAGTAAAGACTATTGTCTTGCCTTAGATGAAGCCTTGAAATCCTGAACTTTGAAGCTTGAAGGAGTGAACTATCCCATGGTATTATACTTGAGCATATATATCTCTTGATCTTGCATTTGAAGTTCTTGAGGTAAAGACCTTTGTTCTTGTACATGAGATGTTCAGTCTTGAAAATATAGATGAGCTACACAAGACACAAATTCCAAGGGGTTTTGACACTATAAAATTTAACAATCATAGGAGCTAGAAAACATAGCACTTACGATCTCCCCCTTTTTCAAATTTGTGACAAAACACACTTCGTTAAAAATAAGCATAATATGCATAATAAAGAATCATGCACCAGTTATAAATATAAACCAGTTACAACCTGGTTAAAGAATCATGTACCAGTTATAAATAGGTTAAAACAATATGCATCAATGCAATAATACTCTACTCCCCCAACAATACTCCCCCTTACTCCCCCTTACAATTACAAAAAAATGTGACCTATCTTATCCACAATTCCACATTTCACAAGCATGATAAAATTCTTCCCCTTTTTGTCACAACATGACAAAGGAAAGAACTAATAAATGATCATGGAAGTAGATAAATGAGAAAGGAAATAGAAGAGTATTCCAAGATCAAGATTAGTAAGGAACTAAAACCATAAGAAAGTATATTCAAGCATGTCCATGCCATAAAACAAAAGAAATTCAAGTATCGTAAAAGTTATTACAAAGCACATATTCAAATACTAATCTGAACTTGATGAAGGAGCAGGTATGGTAGGATCAATTTGATGAAGTCCCTTATTAATGCATCTAAGATATTTGTGCATATATTTGAATTGCATATTATGAGACACATTCATATTTTCAACTTTCTCCTCAAGTGAGCACAAACGTGCATCAAAGTCAGATGGTTGATAATCAGGATCATCTGCAGAATCGAATTCTATTTCATAAAAAATGTCATCCATATTGATGTCATCTGGAGGAAAATCACCCTCCTCTTCATTTGTGGCATCAGCTCCACCGACATCCACATTGACTTGGCCTAGGGCTAGCTTCAAATTCATCTTGTTAATATTGGAGTTGTTGAATGGTAGGTGGTGAATGGGAGCTTCTCCAATAGGCATAACCACTAAACTATAAGTGGCCAACACAGTCATAAGATAAGCAAAGGGAATGCCACTGTGTCCTAGATGAAGATGGAACTGAATGATGCAATGAAAAATCAAGGAAGGAAGACATATAGAGGTTCTAGAAATGATGGAATGAAGAATACGGACAATAAACGTAAGGAGGTCGGTTTTGTTTCCAGATCGAGGATAGACATTCGAAATGAAAATCTTATGAAGGATTCTGTATCTGGGTAACAAAAACTTTAAGGCAAGCGCATTTCCAGTAGTATTCCATTCCGCATCTATATTCCATAAACCTCTAGTGAGCATTCGCTTCTCAGTTTCAGATGGTTTTGCCACTAGAGTGCTAATGAAATACCTTCATCATTGATAGGTAAATCCATTAATCTAGAGATAAGATGGAGATCCACATTAATTAGATCTTCTCTAGTCTCACCAGTAAGTGTCAAATTTTCAGTAGAAAAATCGGTAATGCAAGCATACATAGCCTGTGCAATGGAGCGGTATGCTGGCCTACCCTAATGTAGTATGTTATCCCATCCTACAGACTGAAGGAGAGAAAGGATATCAAACGGAGCCAAATGATCAACATTAACGGGCCGTTCTACTATAACATTGCGCAACCAAATATCCCGCACATAAGTGGGATCATTTTCGGGCGACCAAAGGTGGCGCACTGTGATAAGAGTCGACCGAGATGTAGATGGACCATGAGATCCTTTCTTCTTGGTTCTACCTTCTATTTGTAACAAAGATATTAAGAAAAATGGAGATTGCAAAAGAGGTAAAGTGGGTTTTTAGTAAATCAAATTTTTAAGTAGAAAACCACAAAAACCAACATAAAGCATGAAATAAATCACATAAATGATGAAAATGAAGTGCAAAGGACTAGAATATACAAAAAAATCGAAAACAATGTATTAAGCACAAAGGAATCGAAGATGGGTTCGACCGGTCGACGTAGGAGCCATTGGAGAAGACAACCCAAATGAGAAAAAAGTAATTTTTTTCCCCAAATAAAGCACCAAACCCGCAGTTCACAGCTGGTCGAGTACATGCTCGACAAGTCATGCCACGACTGGTCGAGTATGTACTCGACTGGTTGTGCACAGTCCAAAATGTGCAATTTTACACAAATTTTAAATTTAAAAATTTTAAAATAACAAATATATACATTATGATACAGATATACATGAATTATCAATTCATATTGCACATACCAAGATCAAATTTTAATTTAGCAAACTTGTTTTTATCGAGAGATTTTGTGAATATGTTATCTAGTTGATTCTCGGTCGAAATATAATCCAAGGAAATTGTCTTGTCTTCCACTAATTCACGAATGTAGTGATATCTAATGTCAATATGTTTGGTTCGTGAATGCTGGATTAGATTTTTAGAGATATTAATTGCGCTTGAATTATCACAATATAAAATTATAATATCTTTTGCAATTTCGTAACCACTTAACATTCTTTTCATCCACACAAGCTGAGTACATGCATTACCTACTGTAATGTATTCAGCCTCAGAAGTTGAGAGCGATATAGAACTTTATTTCTTACTTAACCAAGAAACTAAACAGTTCCCTACATATAAACAAGCACCATTGGTTGATTTTCGATCATCAATGTTACCAGCCTAATCAGCATCCATGTAACCAGCTAATTGCACACTAGTATCATGTGGATACCAAAGACCAAGACTTGTTGAACTAGCGATATATCTCATAATCTGCTTAACAATAATTAAATGTGACTCTTTAGGGTCAAATTGATATCTAGCGTAAATTCCTATGCTAAACGCAATATCAAGTCAGCTCTCAATTAAATAAAGCAAACTTCCTATCATACTGCGATATAACTTAGGATCCACACTCTTACCTGTAGAGCCTTTTGAGAGTTTTAAAGTGGTACTCATTGGAGTATCGAGTTTTTTTCCACTCTCAAATCCAAACTTTTAAAATAAGTTCAGAGCATATTTGGTTTGAGAGATAAAGAAACCATTAGGTTACTGTTTAACTTGCAACCCTAGAAAATAATTCAATTCTCCAATCATGCTCATTTCAAATTTAAACTTCATAAGATCTGCAAACTCAACAGTCATGTTAGCACAAGTAGATCCATAAATAATATCATTAACATAAATTTGTACTATTAAAATGTGATCATTATGTTTCTTTACAAATAATGTCTTATCAACACTTCCCATTATAAAGTTATGACTTAGTAGAAACTTAATCAACTTTTCGTACCATGCCCTGAGAGCTTGTTTCAAACCATAGAGTGTCTTTTTCAAGCAATAGACATGATTAGCATTCTTAGGGTCTTTAAAACCCGTTGGTTGTTCAACATATAATTCTTCACACAAATCGCTATTTAAAAATGCACTCTTTACATCCATTTGGTATATTTTAAACTTTTTAAAATATGCAATAGATATAAATAGTCTGATTGATTAAAGATGAGCTACTGGGGCAAAGGTTTCATCATAATCAATGCCTTCAATTTGAGTGTACCCTTGTACAACCAGCCTAACCTTGTTTCTAATAATATTACCAAATTCATCAGACTTATTTTTGAAAATTCATTTTATTTTGATAATGAGTTTATCTTTCAGTCTTAGAACTAAGTACCAAACATCATTTCTGACAAATTAATTGAGCACTTCTTGTATCGCAACAATCTATTTTTCGTCAGAAAGGGCTTCTTTTACGTTAGCCGGTTCTATCTGATATGTAAAGCACACATAATTACACATATCTTCTAATTGTTTACGGGTGCGTACACTAGTGAGAGGGTTTCTAAGAATCTGATTAGTTGGATGGTCTTTAACAGTCCTCAGTTCAGAGTTATTTTGACTTGATGAAGTATCTGGTTTATCAATTAGAAGAACTTCATCATTTTCTGAACTTGAAACAGGTGTATTCAAGTAATCGTCAATAACCACAGTAATGGACTCTTAAATTACACCAGTCCTCTTATTAAGAACCCAATACGCTCGACTATTTAGAGCATACCCTAAAAATATTCCTTCATTACTTTTGGTATCAAACTTACCCAGATTTTCTCGGTCACGTAAAATGTAGCACTCGTTGCTAAAAACACGAAAGTATTTGACAGTAGGCTTCTTATCAAACCACATTTCATAAGTCATTTTACCATTTGATTTTTTAGTATAAACGCGGTTAATTATATAACAAGTAGTATTTACGGCTTCGGCCCAAAGATTTTTAGAGAGTTTTATACTATTTAACATTACATTTGTCATTTCTTGAAGCACTCTATTTTTTTCTTTCTACTACACCATTTTGTTGTGGTGTTTTAGGCACAAAGAATTCATGTGATATTCCCTAATTTATTCAAAACTTCTCAAAACCGCTATTTTCAAATTCTAAATCATGATCACTATGGATTTAGAGACTTGTGATTCTTTTTCCGTTTGGATACGTTTAAGTACCCTTTTTACTTCATCGAGAGTTTCTAATTTGTCTCTTAAGAAAACTACCCAAGTGTACCCGGTAAAGTCATTAACAATTAATAGTATGTACTTCTTGCCACCTCGACTCTCCATTTTAGTTAGTTCAATAAAATCCATATGGAGAAGTTCAAGCGGTTTATATGTGGCATTAGAGTTCACCTTTTTGTGACCACTCCTAGTTTGTTTACCAGTCTGACATTCACCACATATTTTATCTACTTTCTGTATTTTGGATAAACCTCTTACTAACTCTCTTTTGCTCAATCTATACAAGTTACGGTAGTGTACATGTCTGAGGCGCTTATGTCATAATTCGGTCTCATCTGTATGGATCATGTAATACGATAGATTAGATGAGCTTGAATCACTCATAATATAGCAGTTTTCAGAAGTTCTACGACCAGTTAATATTACAGAACCATTTTTATTTAGGATTTCACAACCTTGGTTAGTAAATTTTACACTATGATTATTATCGTATATTTGAGAGATGCTTAATAAATTATGTTTTAACCATTTAACACATAAAACATTCTCAAATAGAGGGAGGTTAAAGAGTTGAACTGTACCTTGGCCAAAATTTTTGCAGTTGTTACCATCACTGAATGTGACTGAACCATCAATCATATCTTTAAGATTGATGAACAGACCCTTGTCGCCTATCATATGTCTAGAGCAACCACTGTCTAGGTACCACTTTGAATGACTCGAAGCTTTAAAAGCGGTGTGAGCAACCAAACAAGTAACCTTAGGGACCCATTTCATTACAGTCTTGGGTTTAGGAGTATAATTGGTCTTTTTATGTTTGTAGTTGTTATAAGACCGACCCACTGAGTTAGATTTTAAGAGCTCCTTAAGTAAGTCAACAATTTTCTCAGCTAAAGGATTGCGATTCTGATTTTTATAGTTAATATGGTTGCTTTTAGGTTTTAAGGTTTGAGAAGTCTTAGCATTCTTATAATAGTTTTGATTCAGACTTTTCCCTTTTAAGTTTGAAGAGTCCCCTTTTACAAATTTGGGTGGAGTATTCTTATGTTTGAGAGGAATACTTTTGTCGTATCCCAATCTATATCGGTCGCCACATTTTCTAGATCCAGATATGAGTTTTTCTAACTTAAGATCACCTTGGGCATATCTCCATGTGTCTTTTAGACTTAAAAGTGAAGAGACTTCAATTTTTAACTTTTCATTTTTAGATTTTAAGTTTTCAACTTGGATGTTTTTGAAATCTAAGTTGCACTTAGTTTTTTCAAAACAATCTAAAATGTGAAATTTTTCTAGAACAAGATTATAATTTATTTTTTTTTAAAGTTTTGAAAACTTTTCTTTCTTAAGTTTTAGTTTTATAGCAATTTTGCAACTTTCCTTGTATAGGGCATTATAAGCATCCTGAATATCTTCTTTATTTTCATGATCACTATTCAGATTTTTTTTCACTAGTTGAATCATCATTATATGAAAAAGTGAACTTGGCAAGAGTCATAAGGGCTTTAACTTCATTACCCGACTCGGTTTCAGAATCTTCTGACTCAGAAGAGGCTTCAGAGCAGGAAGATTCATCCCAAGTAGCCAACATTCCTTTCTTATTAGGCTTGTCCTTTTTAGGACATTTGTTTGTTATATCCCTATATTCATGGCAGTTGTAACATTGACTGTCTTTTAAATATTTTCAAGTTTTAGATCTAAATCTTTTCTTTTCATTAGGTTTTTGCAAATCAACACTCTTTTTACTTTTGAAAATCTTATAAAACTTTTTAGATAAAAGGGCCATATCATTTTCAGAATTTTCTAAATCAGAATTACTATTTTCTTGATAAATAAGTTTAGAAGATTTAAGGGCGATGGATTTACCTTTAGGAGCTTTAAAGTTTAACTCATATGTCTGTAATGAGCCAACTAATTCTTCTACCCTCATATTATTCGTATCACAAAGTTCTTGGATCGCAGTCACCTTTGAATTGAACCATTCAGGGAGTGAGCGTAGTATCTTTGCACAGATTTTACTTTATGGGATTCTATCACCGAGACCCCACATAGAGCTGACAATGTCATTCAATCTTGTATAGAAGTCCATGAAAGTTACACTTTGTTCCATATGTATTTTCTTAAATTTGGTTGTGAGGATTTGAACTTTAGATTTCTTGACAATTGTTGTTCCCTCGTGTGTCATTTTAAAAATATTTCAGGCTTGTTTTGCAGTATCATAAGATATAATTCTTTTGAATTCATCCGGTGATAGTGTGCAAGTAATTGCATTTAGAGTCTTTGCATTGGCACTACTCTCACTTTTCTGAAGAGTGGTACAAGAGAAATAAGGTATGAATTTTATAGTTTTGGATTTGTCGGTACCAGTTACTTTAGTGGTAGGAGGGGTCCAATTGGTCACTGTGCCTTGCCACACGCTCTCATCTATGGATTTTAGAAAAATCCTCATTCTGGCTTTCCAATAGGCATAATTGGAGCCATCAAATGGTGGAGGCCTAGTGACTGAAAGGCTATCAAAATTTGACATCTTAACAAGCTCAAATCAATTAGCTTAGGAAATAAATCCAAAAAATAAAGCGAGCTATTAGGCTTTGATACCATTTAAAAAGGTCAAGCTACAAGTCACAGAGGGGGGGGGGGGGGGGGGAGGTGAATACGACTATGCCAAATTAAAAATTAAATGTACGACTATGCCAAATTAAAAATTAAATGTGGAATTTAAACAAATATAAATAAAGATAGCACATAAACAATCCCACAATGTAGAAATGTAGAACAACCTCAAATATACAAGTATTGAGATGTTGATACAGATGTTGTTCTAAGGACAACCTTACACTAAAAACCAATGGCTTATGGTAGGACAACCTGATTCCTAGAACGGTCTATGTGTCAAAATCTCAAACTGATACAGAGGAATAAAGAAAAGAATAGCAAAGAAAGAAACTAAGTTATTACAACATTCCCACACTTGCATAAAAAGACTTATAACATTCTCCACAAATGCATAAAGAAAAATTACAACATCCACAGAATCAAATAATCAAATAATCACCACAAGACTAGAAGTTATAGTGGTTCTCTTGTGTGTATACCAACTGTTTAGAAAAATTGCCACATAACTACTCCACTCCTAATATTCTCACACAATCGATATTAGCGTTCACTATGAAATAAATTTTTCAAGGTTCACTTAAAACCCTCATAATTATGTCTTTCAAGTGGGCTTACACAATTCAAAAATCTCACACTTTGAGTTTTTTGGATCACCTCAGATAAACCAAAAGAAAGATATTTTTCTGGCACAATCTCAAAGAAACTAAAAGAATAATTGATTTACAAAATTGTAAAATACTTATCTGGATATTCTCCTTTTGATGTAGCCCGGAAGAACTAATTTGAAGTAGAAGTTCAATGTTCATGCTCACTTATGAAAAAGGTTCTATGTTCTAAATTGATTTTAGATTTAAATCACCTAGGCTATCTTGATTTGATTTTGATTCTAAGAAATAGGAAAACTTTAATCCCTTGTTTAAATAAGATTGGAATGTAGAATAGAAAGTCAAATGCAAAAAACTAATTAAAGAGAATATAAAATGAATACTAAATAGCTTAAAAATATCACTACTTATCTCTCAGAGCGGTGTCTTGATTTTTCTTAAATTGGATATCAAACTCTGAAAATCATGTTCTATTTATAAGTGTAGAAATCGTTCATTCGATTGGCCCAAAGGATAACTCGACTGGTCAAAGGACCAACAAACTTTTGAAAATTTGAGCGCGATAAGATTAGGCCGTTCCACGATTGGTCAAAGGACTTGCTCGACCGGTCGAGTGGCCTTCATGACCGGTCGAGTTGTAAGACTCGTATCCTAGTTCGTATTATTCCATCGACTTCCGCAATCCTTCCCGTCGAATTTCGGCAATCCACGACCTGTAATCGGCATTTGCGCATGACCCTAAGTCGTATCCTATAGATCTGAGTTAGCTTAATCCGAGACTTGTACCATTGCGACCACACTGTTGCCGTGGTTCCAACGCCGCGACTCACGTACTGATCCGATACCCTGGCTAAGCGATGTGAGACGGTGTTTATTTTGAAGAAAACGCCACGCATTTACAATCCCAAGAGAATCTCTACAACATGTCCCATCAATCAATCACTCAAATCAATCAAATAATTAATCAATGCTTTCTTTCTCCCTAAGTCAAACAACTACCAAGTCAACTCTTTCTCACCCTCTCTCTTACACACCCATACATGTTAAGTACAACATCACCTCACCCATCACTCACATCCATCACTCTCTCTCCTTACAACCACCACCTCTCTCTCTCTCTCTCTCTTCCTCAACACACTTTCCAAGCATTTCCAAGGAGAAAAAAATGGACGTCCAAGCTCTTCCTTAGGTGAGAGAAAAGTGAATGTTGTGTGGCCCACTTCCCACCCCAAATCCTTCATCTTAGCCATTCAAACCTCATCACCCTCCATCCAAGTGAAGCACAAGGAGACTGGTGTTCCAACGGACCAAGAAGATTGAATTGTGGGTGCTTCTATAGGCTAGTTTTTATATTTTTATGATGGGCCAAGTGAGGCTTACCGATCGATGGTATGGATCTCACTTTGGATCCTAAGATGTGGTCGATGGCCCACCTTGATCTTCATGATCATTCCATTATGGGGCCATTCTTCATGGACCCCATCATGATGTTTATTTTCCATACATGAAAAGAGGTCATCTAGACCGTCCATTTTGGGTGGAGAAGGAATCTCCACCATTGATCTTTGATTTGGTGGGCCCACATGTATTGGGACCCACTTGATGTATGATTGAATGCAAGGGAGGGCTCATAGTGGCGGAGCCCTCCATCACACGTGTCCCACTTTCTTTCTATCTCTCTTCCCCTCTCTTTTTTATATTTTTTTGTGTGATGAAGTGGCCCTATGGCCCACTTTGATGGACCCCACCATGAAGCATGTATTTGGTCCAAGCCACATGTAGGTGGGGCCCACTTTATATATGTGTTGTACTGTAACATCCCGAAAATCGGGGGGTCGAGCAAAAACCCAACTCCCGAGTTCCAAAATGTTATTTATGCAACATAGATATGTATGATTGAATGTTGTCTGTGATAATGTATTAAACATGAGTGAAATTAATCCAGAACAGCATATCATACTCCAGAGACAGTTAAATTAACCAGCGGAAGTCTGTAATAGTATGTATAGCATATATAATTTGTTGTATGTCTCCAGAGTGTGAACATGTTACCAGGTTATACACATACATGTATACTCCAAAAGTAAATGAAACGAATATACATGAGTGCGCTAAAAATATAAAATGACAAATGTCAAAGCATCTAATCAACCTCCTTGTAATTCCGTCGATCAGAACACGCATAAAGGAGGAATCCTCCTCATCATCATCAAGTCCAGCTCCGCCTCGTAGGCCGCGCCATCATCTGTAATCACAAAAAGGTCTGGTGGGTGTCCAGGAACACCGTCCCGTAACGTGGGAGTGAGTAGCTAACTCAGTGGAATAATAGAGCAAGGATTAACATGTTCTCAAATCAATCATGCGATAATAGTAAAGCAGTAATTCAAACATTTCTAATACTGTTGTTAATGCAATTATGACATGACGTGATGTATGCCCTCACCGACGATCTCCCTCATACGGCAACATCTTACGACCGCGGCATGCCACACTCCCTAGAGTGCTCCACATCTTCCAGGCACATGCAATGCTATGGTGATATGATTTTCGAGTTGTTATTAGTCCATTCAAACAGCAAGATTGGGAAACTAAGGTACTTCCCTTGTATCAAGCTCAACACAGATCCTGTCTAGGGTCGTCACTCCTAGTAATCTCATACGATGTATATTTCGTAGGTCGCTGCAAGGGTTGTTGCTCGCACTCGTTGCACCGCTCCCTCATCACCTTATCAATACAGGCCTACTGTACTCTACTGCTACTGAAGGGTCGTCGCCTCCCGTAGACTCAGAATACGCTCGCGGTCACTACAAAGGACTCGTCGCCTGATCAGTGTAGGCCGACAGCAAGAATATAATGTCCCATACCACCATAATCTGCTCACGAGACTAGGTGCTCACTGGTCACTACGGGGAGGTTTGTGGCCCCAGCGTAGGCCGACAGCTCGACCACGGTGTCCCATACCACCATGCCCGGCTCATGAGTCTTCGTGGATCAAGGTACCATGGTTAACAGGGTTTACAATGGTAAGTTCAGTACCCTAGGTTCAAGCAGTTATGACTCATGCAGGGTGAACATACAACGGCCAGTCGGGTTACTTGACGGGCTCGACTAGCACGATCGCATCTCAAGTCGAACGACATGAAGTGCGTAAAACACTTCGTGTGGCCTAACCACTGCCGCCAACTCCAGAACACGGCTCGCGTTCATCGACGCGTCGTTCGTGGCGAAGATAAGCTAACCATGAATTCGCTCGGTTACCGACTGCCTGGACTAAGTATAGTCCCAAACAATCATGGAATCACATCAGCATTCATGTAAGAGGAATGTAAATGAAATACAACCATGTGAGCATGTTAACACATGTTATAACGTACAACTTAAGTAAATCATCCTACACATGTCTTTCACGCATATAATGAAATTATGCATATCGCCAACATATAGAAGCCAACATATAGAAAATCCTCTCCATTAGCATATTAATTGAGAATTCAATCTCAAACTAAATCATCAGGAAATCATCAAGTACATGTTATAGCATACCGCTTAAGTGAAACATCAAGCATATGCATTTCATACATATAATGAAATCGTACATATGGCCAACATGTAGGAAATCATTTACATTAGCAATTTAATTGAGAAATCAATCTCAAACTAATCCATAACACCATTTAATTTAATACATACTAATACAAGCATTTATACAAACACTTACACTACACACTTAAGTCTACATATAGTATGTCGACCCGAAGTGCGCATTTAGGCGAATCTCTTCGCCAAACTAATTATGCACGCATTCCTAATATCCTAATACGACGAGAAGCCATGTCAATCACATCAGCAAATTATGGATGAAAACAGTATTTCCTACAAGTGACTAAAATGCCCTAAATCTCATATTCTTCATCTATTTGCGAAACAGGAAACGGACAGCATGTTGTACATGTCAAACGGCGTTGCCGTCGATAATCTACTATTAAACGACATTGAAAGCATTGAAAACAGTCAATCAAAGCGTCTAATATCCGCACCTTTTCCCTTTTAGGGGTGAGAATTTGAACGGAGCGTATACGCTTCGTCTACAGCGAATAGAGAACCTAATTTACAAGTTCTATCAGTTTACATGCTATGAAACGGAAAGAATCCCAAATCAGCAACTTATTAGGGTTATTTCTTACCTAGAAACGCGGAGAAATCACCGGCAAAGTGATTGGAATACGCCGTTTAAGCACGTGCAGTAGCAGCAGGAAAAGCTCTCCCACCTTCTCTCACAAACTCTCACCTTCTCTCTCACTCTTGCTAGGGTTTCTAGCAAATTCGGATGGGTGAGAGAAGTGGGGGTTTCAACCCCTTTTATAAGCTCAAATGTGCCCAAAACAGGCTTGGGAACAAAGTATACTTGAGGTATATCCAAATCGGGGCTGTTTCGGTCTAAAAGGACATTTCTGGTGGTCCTCTGGTCGAATGCAATCGGACTTAAGCTCATGCGTACCATATATAGCACGTATTAAGTTTTCAGTCCGGCAGGGTTCGCAGATCGCACGTGGCGGTCCAGTTTCAGTTCAGCGGTCACTGCACGCAGATCAGGGCTGCAAGTCTCATGATATGAAATAGAAATTTTTCCTGATCCGAGGGTGTAATTTGGCTGAATTCTGACGATCAGAACGCTTAATACTGACACGTCAAGTCGTGTGCCAGATTTGAATTTCAAATTCCAAATCTGTCCCTATTCGCACTCTCTTCGGTCCGGGCTCAATGAAATAGCCTGTGTTTATCAGTTGGACTTGATTTTTGAAATGATTGTCAAGTCCAGCAAGGCAGTTCTAATGGTCTAAGATAGGAGGTATCGGACTTTCGACGCGCGGTCTAGATCCAATACAAAATTTCAAAGTGGTCCAGAGAACAAACCTGTTTAGAGTTTGATCTAAGGTTATAGAGTATTATAGAGTCATTGGTTCTACTCGATTTGGGTCTTGTAGAACGTATTTAAAGTGATCAGGGACTATTTCCCAGCTACTCCAGCGTTGCACTAGCTAACTTACGCTTAATTTCCATAGGAATTAATCCTAAGTGGTTTCTTTGGCTATGAAATTGGGTTCTGAGCGATTTTTCAGGTGTTTTAGTTGACCCATTGCCTAAGGACGTCAAATCCCAGATTGGCCAAAATCCGGGGTATTACATGTACTCACACCATCCACCATTTTGGTGGCCCACCTGAGCAGAGCCCACCTTACAACCCAAATTGTTCAGCGTCCCTGGACACTGGACATTTACTGAAAACAAAAATAATAGCTTTGGATTCAAAGCTTTTGGGAAGGATTGCTCATGCAGGCCCCACATTGACGTATGGACTTAATCCAAGCTATCCATCCCATCCCCTAGGTCATTTTAGGCATTGAGCCGAAGAAGGAAGCTAATCCGCTCATCGGGTGGGCCATACCTTTCAAAACAGTGATTCTCACCATTTAAATTTACTTTAATTTTGCTACACATCGAAATATATTCAATATTGAACTTATTTGGCTTGTCTTGAGTCGTAGAGTGCAATGGCTGGGCTGAATTCATTTGATGAGGGCCCCACCTGTGAAAAACCTCCAAAAAACAACAAATCAAAAAAATAAAATAAAATGAGAAGAGAAGAAGCCACTTGCTGTCAGACGCTGCAGCGAGCAGCGTCCTATGGCTTTTAAAACGGGCAGTGACCATGGCCACCACCACAGGTCCTACCTTGATGTAGTTCGAGCATCCACACCGTGCATTGGGTGGGCCCCCTTTTAGCTATGGGCCACTCTAAAAATTGGCCGCATGTGGGACTTAGGTGGCCCACATGGTAGGAAATAACATGATTAAACGGTTGCCATTGAAACTCTTTTGGGCCCCACAGGAGTTTGGGATTAATATGAAATTTATTTTTCCTTCCATCCAGGTCAGCGTGGCCTTATCAACAGGTTGGATGGCAAATAAACATTATGGTGGGCCCTACGTGGGACCTGCAATGATGTATGTGTTTTACTCACACCGTCCACAGCAGTGGACGATGGAACCCACATGGTGCATGTGTTCTGTCTGCACCATCCCCATCACTGGACGGTGGGACCCCAATGATACGTATGTTCTCTCCACGTCGTCCAGCTGTCGACCACCGTGATGTACGGGTCTTATCCGCACCGTCCATTACTTGGACGGTCGGACATACCCCACGTGCAGCTGCACCTTGATGTGTGCATTTGTCCAGCCTGTCCAGGGCCTGGACATTAATTTAATATTATATATTTATCTATTATATACATATATTTTGTATATTTGTGGGTCCCACTTACTTCATCCACACCGCCCATCAGTGGGACCCACCTGTTTGATTGGCTGGGTTATCTCACACCAGCTACATAGCTGCTATATTGACGTCACCAAGTTCTGTGGATCCCATCTATTATATCTATGTCGTTCATCCTTAGGGGACCCACAATGATGCATGTGTTGCATCCAAACCGTCCACCATTTGGCAAGCTTGTCTTAAGGCTTGAGGCTAAAAATAAGACAGATTTAGGATTAGGTGGAGCACACTATGGAAATCAGTTGGTTTGACCGTCCACTATTAAAACCCCTTTCAGGTCATTATGACCTTATGATCAGATTGGTTGGGAAATAAATGATACGGTGGGCCTTGAGAATTTTAATGGTGGAAATTATTGTCACCACTATTTTTTGGAGTGCGGTCCAGTTGATCCTTTGAGATGATTCATATATTTATATTTTATATATTTATGTATTTGTGGCCATTCGTCGAGGCCCACCTTGATATATACATGAGGCCCATTTGAGGAGGCCCACCTTGATGTATTTGTGGCCTGTTGTTGAGGCCTACCTTGATATTTGCGAGGGCCCATTGTGATTTAATCAAGGCCCATGGGTTATGGCCCATTGCAATGTACATAAGGCCCATTAGTGCGGCCTATTGATGCAGCTCACATGATGTGTATGAGGCCCATGTGCAGGGCCCACCTATGATGTATATTAGGCCCATGTGTAGGGCCCACCTATTATGTTTTTGAAGCCCATGGGTTGTAGCCCATTGTAATGTATTTGAGGCCCATTGTGATATATTAGGGCCCATGGGTTGAGGCCCATTGTAATGTATTTAAGGCCCATGAGTCGAGCCTGCTGGACTGGTCGAACACTGTTCACTCGACCGATCGAGCAGTCTCCAGGACTAGTCGAGGCTTTAACAAAAAATTTCAAAAATTAGTAACAAGCTTAGGATTGGTCGAGGAATTTCTTGGACTGATTGAGCCAGTACTAGGACTAGTCGAACATAGTCTAAGACTAGTCAAAAAATAGACTATGCACTTATAAAATGACCCAATTAAATTAAGTATTCAAAATGACCTATCGTATAGTTAATCTAGGGTCATCATACCTTATAAGCGATATATGAACATTGAATCTTCTTTTGCTTCAGTTGATAGTTGTTCTTTGAAGTTCATGAAGTTTGAGATCCTGACATATGATGAAGCTTGAACTTGAGACATTTTGAAGCTTAAATTTGAAATACATTGAAGCTTAAGCTTGAGGTACTTGAGTTGTACTTCATCTTGAGCTTTGAGTACCAAAGTAAAGACAATTGTCTTGCCTTAGATGAAGCTTTGAAACCCTGAACTTTGAAGCTTGAAGGAGTGAACTATCCCATGGTATTATACTTGAGCATGTGTATCTCTTAATTTTGCATTTGTTGCTCTTGATGTAAAGACTTTTGTTCTTGTACATGAGATGTACAGTCTTGAAAATGTAGATGAGCTATAAAAGACACAGATTCCAAGGGATTTTGGCACTACAAAATTTGACAATCATAGGAGCTAGAAAACATAGCACTTACAAAGTTCACCCGAAGTAAATTCATTGTCATTATCCGTCCTTAATACTTTCACCTTTCGCCCTAACTGCTTTTCCACCATCGTTTTCCATTGCTTGAAATTGATGAAAACATTGGATTTAATTTTTATAAAATAAACCCATGTTTTGCCGGAGTAGTCGTCAATGAATATGACAAATCATGACAACCCTATAGCGAAAACCATGAGCTACGGCTTCCATACATCAGAATGCACATAATCATGCATATCCTTATATACCCACGTTTTTCAGATTTAAAAGATAACCTAGATTGTTTGCCATATATACAATGCAAATATATTTAAATCAAAACTTTTAAAAGTTAGAATTAAACAACAATAAAAAAGTACTTCATACCCCACTTGCTCATGTGGCCCAGATATGTATGCCACATACGTGCAGACGCGGAATCCACTACAGCCATTGCAGCTCCACCCATTGATGTGATCCCGATCAATCTGTAAAGATTTCCATGCCTATGCGCTTTTATAACTACGAGTGCCCCCTTTAAAACCTTAAGGACACCATTAAAATCAGTAAATCTGTACCCAATCGCCTCAAGGACCAAAAGATATCACTCTCTTCTTTATATCAGAAACGTGCCTCACCTCAGTCAAGGTACACTTCATCCCATCAAACATCTTGATATAGATAATACTAACACCAACAACATTATAGGCATTTTCATTGCCCATAAATACATAACTACTATCGCATTCTTTGTAACTAGTGAACCAACTCTAATGATGAATCATGTGATATGAGGCCCCTATATCCAAAATCCACTCATCTCTATGATCATCGTATAAGTGTCTGATCATAGACACTAACAACACATCACTTACGCTTGTTCCTTCATCAATGTGGTAGTGTTGACCTCCCTAGAAGAAGCCTCTAAGTTCTCTTTCTTAACTTTAGGATTTGTACAATCCTTTTTTATGTGCCTTGACATCCCATAATTCCAGAACTTTAACTTTCCTTTGCCATTGCTTCTGGATTTGGATCTCGATTAAGAAAATCAACCGTCTTGTTCATAATTGTGCCCCCTCGTAATAAATGCATTAGTGGAGGCCCCCATGTTACCCTTTTTTTTTCTCATCGCATTTCTCTGAAGGGATGAGATGACAGTATTGACACTAAAGGAGGATTTACCGATGCACAACATGTTTTTAAAAGACTCATACGAAGTTGGGACTGAATTCAACAAGATGCACACTTGATCTTCATACTTGACCACTTTTTTCACATCCAGTAATTTGCAGATAATCTCATTAAAGTTGCTGATGTGGGTCTCAACATCTCCTCCATTTTCCATCTTAAAGTTGAACAACTGCAACTTCAAGTGTAGTTGATTTTCAAGGCACTTCTTCACATAGATGTCCTCTAACTTCGCTCACAAACTTGCTCCAATTTTCTCTTGCATGACATTATATATGACCTCATTCGTTAAGTACAAAAGGATTGAGGTTTTTGCTTTCTTATCATGTTTGTTCCATTCATCGTTATCTATGGATTCCAGTTGTTCTCAAGGACTTAATCATATCTTTACTAAATTAATAGGCCAATCATCTTGACCTTCCATAATTTAAAATTATTTTTTCTGTAGTACTTCTCAACATCATACTTTTGATTGACAACCATTGATACTCACTTTCATATTCAAGCATGTGCCTCAACGTTATTTCTTATACCACTTGTTGGAGAACTACAGAAGCACACAGAGATGAATCAAGTGAAGTAATCTAGTCGCACTAAGCAAGCACAATAAGAACACACAAAATTTAATGTGGAAAAATCCTTTCGGAAAAAAACCATGGCACAAGGCGACAAATATCACTATGAAAGTAGAAAATTACAAGATTTTAGAGAATACCCAATCCGAACAAGCCTCGAATCAACCCAAAATTACACCATTGAAACCCTAAAAATGAATTGGAAAAGTTATGTAATACCTTAGTTCCGATTACAACCTATATTTATAACAATGAGAAGAATTCCAAACAAAATCTAAAACAAATTTCCATAGATGTGCAAATCCACATAAATTTGCGACACATTCGATGACACCTTTGATGGGATTTCGATGTCATCGACAGACTGCCGATGGCATCGAACCCCACTTTGATGGAATTAAACAAACACCAAAAAAGTCTAGAGACAAATCGTGGAAATCCGAAAATTCTCGATTGCACTTAGATGAGTCTCGATGACATCGAACTTAAGTTTCAATGGCATCGAAACTAAGCTCGATGGCATTGAGCATGCACTCAATTAATCTAGCAACCAATTGGAGAAATTCCAAAAAATCCCGATGGCATCAAATGGTCTGTCGATGACATTGATAGACCCTGTTTCTGAAATGATTTAAGACATTAAAAATAACCACATCATGCAGCTTGCTTTATGCGACTTGCATAGATGCCTCTCAAACCCATCTCAGGAATCGCTCATAAATTTTAAACTTTGAATTGAACAAACAAATATACATTAATGGGAGGATAGGGCTGGTCACTTAATCTGATTTCGTGGCCACATTGGGCTTAAAAAAAACCCAACCTGCGTACCAACTCAACCCAAATTCCAAACCGAACCCAACTTAAAATTACCCTGTCCTTGATCTAACCTGAACCAAAAACACATTGTTATCCTCAACATGACCTATTCTAATCAGAATTTACTCAACCTGGAGCCAACTCAATTTTAAATTTGGTAGGCGTTTTCCAACCGAAACCCGACCTGTGGACCTGCCCAGGCCAACAGAAACTGGGAGTGGACTGATTAGGTTGGGGTTGATCCAAACTCAAGTTGTTGACATTGTGCGAGGACAGTGTCCGTGGATAGGGTGAATGGCTGTCATACAAATCCTCTAACACTGCTGAATCTGGTGGGCTCCAAAAACCCAACTCCTAACTCCATGGGGTGCACTGCAGAAGTAATTTATGGTCCCATGAGCACGTGAAGTAATAAGAAGCCCATAAAAAGACGATCGTAGACGAACACGAGGGCATCTTTCCTGTGTCCCCACCACCACGACCCTTTGCCCAAGTGGCTGATATGATGATTCGACGGGGGAAAATCAATACTTCCAACATCACACATGGTCTGCCACAGCACCAGCATCCTGTCCCCAGGAATCATTATAAGTCTCCAACCTCACTGTTATTACTGCGAAATGCATCCCGAAGTGCATTCCGGCGTGCGAACCTTTTTGGACGGCCACAGCCTATATCCCAAGTAATGGGGATGCAGATTGCGTGGTAGTCCTGCCATCCGGTGAACTGAGGTGGAGGAATTTAATTGGGCCTTAAGTGGCTGTTAAAGATGAGCCCAGTAAATACATACTCAACCTAAAAATTTTTAAACATGCTCTGCGTGTCCACCTTGGATGCCTTCACACAGCCTAATCAAATCACACCACATCAAATAACCAGGGATGGGGATGTCCGCGGTTCCATGAATGAGGGTACAAGTGGGGTGGGGATTCAATCAGGTGGAAGCTTGACTAAGATTGGTGACGTTGCCTGAGGGCTTACCTTATTGCATGTCTTGTATAACCAGGCCGTTCATCCATTTTTCCTGCTCATTTCAGGATGTGAGATCAAAACTAAAGAACTTCCAATTTTAACTGAACCGCGCCATGGAAAACAGTGGCCATTGAACTACTACCATTAAAATCTTCTAAAGGTCCAACATAATATTTATTTGACATCTAACCATTTCACAAGGTCAAACGGACCTGGATGGTTGAAAGGAAGATACAAATATCAGCTTTTATCCAAAACTTTTGTGGGCCAAAAGAAGTTTTAAATGTTCGATAACCACTGTTTCCGGTGGTTTTATTCACCGAATCTGCTTCAGTTTTGGGACTGTCCTAAAATGAGCTGGGAGGATAGATTGACGGCGTAGATATACAACAAATATACGAAGGTGGGTTCCCCGGACACGTCCTGACCTAACTCGTACTGAATCCGCAACTGGTAGTCATTTTGCACGTGTGAGCGGTGATTCCCCAAAAGAGTGCAATCGTGCAAGGCACTAGTTCATGAAAATTCTTTAGGGAGGCTATTTATATCGAATGGGAGGAGCAGTTCTTGTGCCCTCTCCTCAGGGTTTTCCATCCATCTATCCGTCCCTCCATCCATCCGTCCCTCCAAATCAATAGACATGGAGAAGAGCAGATCCTTTCCCGAGTATTCATCTTCTTACACGGGAGGACGATTTGATTTTGATGAGCAGCCGAACTCGTACAATTTCAATGGGCCAATCAACAAGGGGAGCGGTTTTGCAAGCTCCAGCGATCCTGAGCTCAAAAGGAAGAAGAGGGTTGCTTCATACAACGTATTTTCCGCTGAAGGTAAGCTCAAATCATCAGTTCGGAGCAGCTTCAAATGGATCAAGACCAAGCTCACCGAAATCCGCCACGGTGCCTGAAGAACTCGAACTTTCATCGTCTATACATCCTTCTCTTTTACTCTTATATATATATATATATATATATATATATATATATATATATATATATATATATATATATTGTAATAATACCCTCCTAACCTCACACCCCATCCCAGAGACAAGAAGCTTTTCTTTCCTTGATTGGCCTAATATTTTTCTTTTTCTTCTTCTTCCTTTTTTCGCCTCTTCTTTCATTTATCGTTTGATCAACATGTAGACACGTACCTAAATACATATACATATTAAAGGGTAGGTAATGGTAGGAAGCTAAAAAGGCACGATGTTGTTGCTGGTGATGAGCTTATTTAAATCCAAGGTTGCAACTTGAAATATTGGGGTCCAACATAATTATGGGACAAATCACAAGGTCCACTAATTTTACGATCCTATTAATTTCTCAAAAAAGTGTACGACTCTTATCGATAGAAATCTCTGTGGTTTCAAATTCAATAGAAGCCCGTCAATCCAAATGATGGTTTCGATTGTTCCGTGGTTTTCGAACCATCTACTGTGGGTCCCACTTTTTCTGAAGCACGTGTGGGCATGCCAAGTTAGTTGCCTGCCATCGCAGGCTGGTCTGGATCGTGTATATGACACTTCAAGCTTAGAGCTTTACTTGCCAGTAAAACTAATTACCATATACACACTTAGAAGTTAACGGAGATACTCCATATTATTATAACACAAACACATGCAAAGGATGTTCATTTTTGGGTCATTTTGATGCAGGTATAGTCTTTAGATACATACAGTGTTTACAGTATTTGGTTCTTTTTTTGAGTTTGGTTGTGCCCATTTTTGCAGAAAATTCATCGCGTGATGTTATGGTGTTAATATTGCAAATAAAAATAAAAATAAAAATAAAAATAAAAATAAAAATCAAATCTTGACAGATTTAATTTTTGCAATTTTATTATGATTTTAACGAAGTAAATATTTAGAAGTTGAAATTAATTTGTACCCACTTAAAAATTTTAAGCTATTTTATTAATTCATAATAATAATTTTTGATCTTTTATTTTCAGTGAGATTTTGCGGATAATATAGCAAGAAAAAGACCCAGGTCTGAAAATCTCCCAAGATATTTTCATGCCAGAAATCTCCCAAGAAAATCTCTTCAAAATTGGACGCCAATTTCCTGCTAAAACCTTTTGCAGAAAGTTGCTGCGCAAGGAATCTGGGTGGGGCCCACTGTAATATTTGTGAGAAAACCACTCCGTCCGTCCATTTTTAGAGATCAATTTAGGACATGCGGCCAAAAATAAAGTATATTCAAAACTCGAATAGACCAGACGAGAGGAAACAATGGGAATTTAGTGACCATCGTTGAAACATTTATATGGCCACAAATGTTTTATATCGGTCTAATTTTTAGTATTTTCAATTCATCCCAGTGAAAATGACCTTGTAAACGGTTTGGATGGAATGTAAACATCAAGGTGGAGCCTAGGAAGTTTTCAACAGTAGGCATTCCTTTTCCCACTGTTTCATCTCGTGTGACCCACTTGAGTCTTGTGTCCTCCTCATTTTTAGTCGTATGTTTTAAAATAAGCTCGAAGGACGGATGAACGGATTAGATTTCACATAAACATCAGGGTGACTCCACTTTGCATCCCGGCGGAGGAACGTCATGCGAAAGTCTTTCGCAGGAAATCTTCGTCCTTCAAAATTGCATTGTTCCGTACACATGCGCACGCGGGCAACTTTATATCATTAACTAGCCACCTACAGTATTTTACATGTAAATTCTTTCCCAATAAATAAAAAAGGGAGCTATATCAGCTTTTATCGGTGAAAAAAGTTCTATTGAAACAACATGCACATAATCCCTTACAAGTGATGGCGCTTCGTAGTTGCCTCACTCTTCCCCAATAACCAAAAAAGGAGGCCTGTTTGATTTTCGAGTGGAATGGTAAATACCTGAAAAATGAATAATAATTATTTTCCTCCGTAGTTGCCTCACTCTTCCTCGTAACTGGTTTGATGGCTATTTTTTGAAGGTTAAAATAGCAAATATAACAAAACATTTGTGGGTCCCACCATGATGCATATCATATATCTACACCGTTCATCCATTATGTCAGATAAATTTAATGTATAAGCCAAAAAATGAGGTATATTCAATGCTCAAATGGACCACGCAATAGAAATATGTGAATTAAATGCTTACCGTTAAAAACTTAATGTGGCCATTGTTTCTTTTGTTACGGGCCAGTTGAGTGTTGGATTTAACTCATTTTTCTTCTAATATCTCAACATGTTGTGATAAAATGAATGGATGGAGTAGATATCTCATATACATCAAAATAGGCTCCTAAAATGCCCAGTATTACTTTTGAACCGGTTTTCAAAAAATGAAATCACCCTGAATATTCAAACAGGTGAAACGGTAATAATCACCCATTTCTTGGGTATTTACCCTTTCCTGGTGAAACGATGAAAATCAAACAGGGTTTTCTCGAGGCTTAATTCAATTCAATGTCCATGCTTATGTATATAATCACAAGAAAACAAGTATTTGATTGTGCCAGTACAAATATCTGAGTTCTGTTTCGAGATCTCAAATCGAATTTTCTAAGCCCTTGGAGGAGGATTTGTTCGTTTGTAGGGCCATCGCACTTGGATACGGGATATATCTAGGCACACCCACCACTCCCAACTTTAACATATCATTGATGCTCTTTTGCCGAGACCGTATAAATGTCTTGTAAATGATCGTTTTCCTCTCCTGCATGTAATCAATGTCCGCCAACTTAATCTTGTGGAGGTTTGAGTGGCTAGAAGCATCTTTAATCCTAATGGCATGTTTCATTAGTTGGAAAAGAAGGAAAAGAAAAGAAAATGTAATAAATATATAATAATGGTTTCTTTGAGCACTGGGCAAAAGAAATTTTGCTTGTAAGTGAAATTTTCATATTTATGAGACAGGCTCATCACGTACGTACCTTGTGCAAGAAAATTTGACTTTTGCAAAGACCTTACCCAGCCACGGAATGACCAATTGGGCTCGATCATCTAATTATGGAACCACAAGCACCTATCCAAGTTTATGTAAATCCATCTCAAATCATCCACAACCCCATCTAAACCAACCCAAAGTGTAGCCTAAGCCATTTAAACCTCAAAATAAGGCCGAATTGATCTCTTCGTGGTAGCAAAATCCAAAATCTATTGGCACCTTTTTGCATCTACGTAACGACCCAAGTCTTGTTAGTCAATCATATACATTTATAAATACAAACAACCTTTATGTGAATATAATGAAGGCTCAGAAACACCACGAATTAAATTGTACTTGTTTCCATTCATGGTAGACGTGTTGAATTTTGAGGACAAAATTATCTTTAAGAAGCACACCGTACTTTTCAGTACTCAAGTGTTACTATGGAAATCTAACCTAGTATAAATACAAATTTAGCTTACTTGAATATTCACATTTATTCTAGCTTAAATCTAACTATTGAGAATAATCTTCATCCTTAAATTCAGCCTCCAACCACTAATTTTTGAGATAATCCAGGACGTTATCTAGGAAACCAACCCTGTATGCGATTTAAGTCTTTACGACTGATCATTAATGAATATGATCCTTAAATCGTGATCTTGATATGAAAACAAGTGGTTTATACTATTGAAATCCAATCCCGACAGTTGGAAGTATGCCATTAAGCATTGCAGGCCTTCCACAATGTGTATGTGTAGATCTGACCATTAATCTTATGCATCATCCATACATCTATGCTTAAATGTGAAAGTGCCTTGGTTTGTCAATATACGTGAGTGTTAAGTTAGTTTGTCAAGTGAGCCACAAGCTGAAGATTACAAGACCAAAAACTCAACTAACATTAAAGAAAGTTCGAGCGCTCAACATAAGTAAACAAAGCCTCACTTTCCTAACCAAACCCTTGAGGTATATGTCCCCATCCATAAGAACTTAAACTTACCCACAACTGTTTTCAAAAATTCCTTGGTAAGCTTAGTTTATAACACTTTGAGTATTGGAGGAAATATGAACTATACAGGTAAAATCAATGTTCTGACGATTGCATCGATATGCAATCGAGAACAATCTCGATGGCATCAAACATGGTTCGATCGCATCGAAAACAAGCCTATATAGTCCAGCAATAAGCTGAATAAATGTTGGGTATTGTACATTACATCGAATAAAGTTCGATGGCATCCAAACTTATATTTCGATGGCATCGAACCCACTTTGATTGAATCGAACTTGGGCTTATTCCCTCCATTTATAAAAAATACTCAAAGTGTTCCTCAATGTAATTGAACCTCCTTTGATAGCATCGAAAGTAAGTTATCGATGACATCGAAGTGCATTCGATTGCATCGATATAAGGACCAGTTTGTCTAGCAAAATTTCTAGGAAAATCTGATAATTTCGATTGCATCAATGATAGTTTGCTGACATCGAAATTTAAATTTCGATGGAATCAAAGGTCTGATCGATTGCATCGAAAAAGGGACAAAATTGTCAAGCAATCAAGGTGTATTTTTCAAAGGAATCTTGATGGCATCGAAACATCACTCGATGACATTGAAGTGCATGTTGATGACATCGAAGGGTGCTAGATGAGATCAGACAGAATCTGTCCTACACCCAACTGAATATCTTGGCGCAGTAAGTCGATATAATCAGAAAAGGTTCAATGATATCAAAATTCAAAATTTGATGGCATCGAAGACCCTTTAATGGCATCGACAATGTCAGATTTCTACCTACGTTTTTACCATTGGGATTTGTCTTTATATACAACTTGTGTTGCTTCTTGGACAAATGAGCTTAAAATTAAGAGAGTTTTGAGAGAGTAAATACCATAGTTAATACCCTCTGAAATTGCGATGATGACCGTTTTAGTAGAAGTAGGAATAGGTCAAAGTGTCCTGGGGGGGGGGGGGGGGGGGGGGGGGTGGTGTATGAATAGGACTTTATAAAATCTTATGATGATTTAAAATTCCATTATTAGAATCCTGATTTAACAAACAACTATCAAGATGACCCCAATTTAACTCTAATGGCTTCCAAGCTAAATAGAGGATCCAATCATAAGACTATTCAGTATTTAAACAGTATGCAATCTTAGTATATGATGAATGAACAATGCGACTGTGTGTGTGTCTGTGGGATGTGATTCTTATCAGTTCTAAATAATCATGTTAGCATGCTTTATGAGAATATTCAAAATAAACACAAATAGTAAGGCAAAAATATCAATCCCAAACACAGTTGTTTATAGTGGTTCGGTTATGTGCCTACTCCACTTTCGGCGGACGCACTCAACCCTTGAGTGTACTGGATCTCACTAAAGGAAGTTTTAAATCAGGTTCACTTCTAACCTTCAAAACTCACACAAGGTCGACTTTAGGACCTATGCAAGGAACCTAGGCATGTCTCCATGAGACACAAGTTTATGCCCCCACACATGAGCACATAGCACCCGGGTTTTATGCTCTACACACGAGCAAAGGATCCACACAGGCCAAGGATCCACATAAGGACCCTAGAATTTATGCCTTACACAAGAGCAAAGGTCAATACACATCATCTAAGTTTTATACCCTACACAAGAGCAAAGGATCCACGCAAGGAGCCTAAATTTTAAGCCATACAGCTAAAGACCTAAGTTTATGCTCTACAAGAGCAAGGGTCAACACACAACACCCACACGTACTCTCCTGTCAGAGGCCTCCTATGAGGACTTGAAAGGGGTGAGAATCACCTGTGACCCAATCCTACACAAAGGAATGATCAGCAGGGTCTTTGAACTCTAATGACTTACAGATAAGTAGATGAGCCCCATTAAGCACGTTGATGAAGATCTCATCCTTTGATGACAAAGAATCTTCAGATACCTTGAACCACAACACTGATGATGATCCAATGTATGGTGACGGGTTGGGTTAAGCTTATGTTGGTAATTACTCTATTAAATGATAATCATTGAAGAGACAGAATAATTCTAAGATCTTATGCATTCAAGGGATCCCAGCTCAATGATTTACCATTAAGGTGGTAGCTAGAAGATCCTTGAATGTGGAAGTTCATTCATCAATCCACTCTATTGAATGTCAATGATGAGGGTGGATTGAGGAATGAACTCCCATGAGAAAAAGACTTTGGTTAATTGATATGTAGTTGCTCTTTCAAAGTACTCTTTTTTTTTCTCAATACAACAACCAAGAACAAGTTCTCCTTGAATAGATAAAAAGTTCCAACGGTAACAAAGATGTAAGATTCTGACTGAGTGTAACACCCTGGATTTTTGCCAACCTGAGGTTAGACGTCCTTGGGCAATGGGTCAACCATAACACCTTGGTAACCTCTCAAAACCCAATTCTAAAGCCAGAGAAATCATTTAGAAACTAATTCTTTAAAAATTTAACGTGAAATAGCCAGCGCTACATTAGATTTCCTACAAAATTAGCACCAACCACTTTAAATACGATCTGTAAGACCCAAAACCTATAGAATCATTGACGCTACGTTACCCTGAAACTTAGGATCAAACTCTAAACCCGTTTGCTCTCAGGAACCCTTTGAAACTTTGTATTGGATCTAGACCGCGCGTCGAAAGTCCGATAGCGATAAACTTAGACAATCCTGACCACCTAGTTGGACTTGACAATCATTTCGAAAATCAAGCCCAACTGATATCCTAAGACCACTTTATTGAGTCCGGAGTGAAGAGAGTGAGAAAAGGAAAATCTTTAGAAAATTAATTCAATTTAAATAAATCTGGCACATGTCGCTTGTGTGACATTTTTTAAGCGTTCTGACTGTCAGAATCTGACCCAAATACACCCTCGGATCAGGAAACATTTCCCACTCAGGTCAGTGTACTTGGAATCCTCGATCGAATCTCAGTGACCGTTGAACTGAAACTGGTCTGCCACGTGCGATCTGGGAACACTATCAGACTGAAAACTTAAGGTGATAAGGATCCAATATCCATGAGCTTAAGTCCGACCGCATTTGGTCAGGGGACCTCCAGAAGCGCTCTTTTGGATCAGGAAAGACCCGATTTGGCTATAACCCAAGTATACTTTGGTTTAAAGTCTAAATAGGTGACTTTCTAACCTATTTAAAGACCTTAAACCCTCTCAAAACCCTCCCATACGAATTTGCTAAAACCCTAGAAAAGAGAAGAGAGAAAAGAGAGAGATTCGGTGAGAGTTGTCAGGGAAACTTCCTGCCACTCGATCCGGCTTCTACACGCACTTAATCACCGCATTCTAATCACTCTTCCGGTGATTCCGACTTCATTCTAGGTAAGAAAACCCTAACCTCAACCTGTTTTAGGGATTCCTTCGATACAAGTAGCAAAGTAGCTGATGTAGCTTGTGCTATATGTCGTCATACAGGCGTTGACGAAGCGTACAGTTTCTATTCGATTCGTTACGCTTCTACAGCGAAAGGTGAGGATTCTAAATGCTTAGGTTAACTGTTTTCAAAGCTTTCAATGTCGTTTAATAGTAGATTATCGATAAGAACGCCGTTTGACATGTAGAACATGCTTTCTGTTTTCCATTTCGACTGCGTACGGAGAATATGAGATTTAAGGTATTTTAGGCATTTATAGGAAATACTGTATACATCTGTATTTTGCTGAAATGATTACCATGTGTATTTATCGTGTTATGATATTAGTTATACGTGTATGATCTGTTTGGCGAATAGATTCGTCCTAATGCACATATTGGCCGACATATGCTCTGTAGACTAATGTGTGTAGACTAAGTGTTTGTGGTAATGCCTAAATCAATATGATTTATGCTTGCCATATGTTTTGAATGTAAGAACATGATTGTTGTGTATTACACATCTCTTTGATATAAGGATCTGTCATATTATATGCGGAAATCAACATATGTCAAGTACGTTGGAGCTGTGTAGTCTAAGTGTTTGTATAAATGCTTGCGTGAGTAAGCACTTAGTAAGTAGTGTTGTAGACCAGTGTTGAGATAGAATTCTCAACTACGTTGATGATGGGTATGATTTCCTCCATGTACGTTGTTGAATTGATTCCTTATGTATGAATTGCTTGTATATGTTTAACTGCGTATGTTGTACCTTATAACATGTTACTAACATGCTTGAATTATTTATCATTTCAATTTCATTTATCTCATATGATTATTGATTCACATTACAAGTGCTTGGGGCTATACTCTAGTCCAGGCAGTCGGTAACAGTTTAGAATTCGTGGTTAGATTCTATTCACCACGAAGGATGTGTATGACGAACCCGAGTCGTACTAGAGTCACCGGTAGTGGTTAGGCCACACGAAGTGCTTGTGCACTTCATGTCGGTCAGTTCGACGTGCACTCGTGTTAGTCAGACTCATCAAGTAACCCGACTGACCATTGTATGTTCACCTTATATTTATCATAACTGTTTGAACCTAGGGTACTGAACTTACCAGAGATAACTCTGATAACCGTGGTACCTTGATCCACTAAGACTCATGAGCTGGGCATGGTGGTATGAGACACCGTGGTCGAGCTATCGGCCTACGCTGGGGCCACAAACCTCTCCGTAGTGACCAGTGAGCACCCTACTCTAAGCAGATTATGGTGGTATGGGACACTATATTCTTGCTGTTGGCTTACACTGATTGATGACGAGCCCTCTGTAGTGACCTTGAGTTTATCCTGACACTGCATAGGGGCGACGAGTCCTGTTGTAGTCTTAAGGATATAAATAGGCCTGTATTGATAAGGTGATAGGGGAGAGGAGCAACGAGTGCATGCAACAGCCCTGACAGCCCTTGTAGCGACCTAGAAATATATCATCGTATGAGAATACTAGGAGTGACGACTCTAGACAGGATCCTTGTTGGGAATGATATAAGGGAGGTACCCTAGTTTTCCAATCCTTTTGTATGAAAAGGACTAATAACAACTCGATAATCATATTCATATCGCACTGCATGTGCCTGGAAGATGTGGAGCACTGAGGGAAGAAAGCATGCCGCGGACGTAAGATAGTGTCGCATGAGGGAGTATGTCGGTGAGGGCATCCATCATGTCATTTCATGCTTGCATTAATCATAGTATTTAAGAATATTTGATTTGCTTGCTTTACCATTATCGCGTGATTGATTTGATAACATGTTAACCTTTGCTCTATGATTCCAATGAGTTAGCTACTCACTCCCACGTTACGGGATGATGTTGCGCACACCAACCAGTCCCTATTTTAGTTTCAGATGATGGCGATGCTTGTGAAGTAGAGCCGGACTTGATGATGATGAGGGGGATCCCTCCTATATGCAGGTTCTGATCGATGGGTTTATAGGGTTACTGATTAAATGACAATACACTTGGCGGTTTACCTTTTTTTTTACACACTCATGTATATTCTTTTCTTTCTATTTTGGAGTATACATGTAATTAGTTAACCTGGTAATATGTTCACACTCTGGAGACTTACAATCATTTATATATTTTATATATTTATCACAGTTTTTCGCTTGCTAATTTAATTGTCTCTGGAGTATGATATGTTGTTTTGGCTTAGTCCCAATCTTGTTTAATGCCATTCTACAGACAACATACATTCATCATTATCTATGTTGCATAAGTGACGTTTTGGAACATCGGGAGTGAAGTTTATGCTCGACCCTCGATTTTTGGGATGTTACACTGAGTTTGATATCATCAGGCCTGCTTCGATATCATCGAACGTATACTTTCAATGCTACCGAAACAAGGTTCAATGATACAAACTCCACTGAAGCATATACCTAAAACATTTTGCCTGAGGATCGATGCTATTGAGCGTGCGTTGATGTCATCGGAGTTTGAATTCCGATTTCATCGAAAATATGTTCGATACATCAATCATTTCCACATGAATTTCAAAATAGCTTGCTGACAATCTTTGATGCATTTCGATGATATCGAGCATATATTGATTTCATCGATATTTAAAATACGATCATGTCGTGACATCATCGATTCCTCAGTCATTTCTAGAGGATTTTCCTATTGAGCTCGTTGGACTAGTTTGGTCTGAAATCGATAACATCGGAGGTCCCTCGATATCATCAAAATTTGATTTCCGATGGAATCGAGGTTCGCTTTAAGTTATCGATAATATGACTTTTACCTTATCAGCATGCTGGACATAAACTAGCCAGAATTCAATTATATTGAGTTATCTTGATGTTATCGGTATTTGAATTTCAATGATATCGAAGAGTTCATCGATTCATCAAGAATGTTGTCCAGGATCAAGTTTGTTGTTGGACACAAGATGTCCTCAATTCGATGATATCGAGTACTTTCCGAGGACATCGATAACAGGTGTTCAATCACATCGATGTGATATTGATATTTGAAAACTTAGACATTTTCCTATTTTGCAAGATAAATTTTCATACTCAACACCTATGTTGTTCTATTCATTTTAAGGTTTTTATATACCTGAGTGTTTTTGGGACATGATATGTGAGGCTTAATTTACCTTTGATGAGTTCGTAACACACATCCAGTTGAGGCAGACGCTTGAATGATCTTCCTGTGGGGCTCACTTGACTTGCTGACTCAACCCTCACGCTAATTGACAAATCAAGGCACTTTCACCCTCATGCTCAAGCTCTCTTTTCCATAGGAGTTCATCATTCAATCAATTGCTCAAGCATTCATTGATCTATTCAATAGCTTGGATTGCACTATGAACTCCATCATTCCTAAGTGTAGGGTTACAATGTAGTAATAACTCAGTGAGACCGAGGTCGAATCCACAGGGGCTAAACTTGCACGTATTCTGAAAATAACTAGAACTAGAACTAGAAAAAGATCTAAACCTAAATTTGGAATAAAAGAGTGTAATTGTGAATAATGTTGATTAAAACTATCAATTGAAAGGTATGAACTAAGGTGCCAAGGATCCACTTGTAGCTATTAGGATGCTACCTCACTTTGATTTAAGAGACACAATTGTAATTAAAGTCATTTCCTATCCAATTGAAAGATGAAGCAATTAAACCAAATTTGAACTTTTCATTGACCTATCCACACATGAAAGAGTATTGTGATGATTGGAAGTGATGTCATCATCCTACCATGCCTAGGACAGAATGGTGAACAATGAGATTACCAATCTCACAATCTTAAAATAAGAAAAGAAGATATTCAAAGTCATCACAACATGTACTGTAATTTGAGTCACAATAAATCATAGAAAACTGAAAATATTTCTTAAATTCAAACTAGAAATCAATGAGGTTTAAGAAAAATAAGAATCAAAGCAAGAAAATCATCCCAACACGCTGCAAGTTTCACCTCTTTGCCCTTGCTAAGAGGTTTAGCCAACAAGAGACATGATTGGATCTAAAACCCTAAAAGAAAGCATTAAAAATAAATAAGGAAGAAAAACTCTTTGGAGGTTGCTCCACCCTTTAGCTCTGCTTCTTAAAACCTAATTTACGTTAATAACTCTTTTAAGAACCCATATTTATAGCCTTTGTCTGACTGTTTTTGAAATTTCCTTAAATTTATGCACTCTGCGTAACGCCTTCGATGTCATCGAGCGTAACTTGAATTCGGAAGTCGCGCCTTTTTGCACTGCGTAACTGTAAGTGCTATGGTTTCTAGCTCGTATAATTGTCAAATTTTGTAGTGTCAAAACCTTTTTGAGTCTATGTCTTGTGTAGCGCATCTACATATTCAAGACAATGCATCTCTCAAGAATAAAGATCTTTACTTCAAGAAATGCAAGTTTACATGGTCATGTTCGAATGCAACCTTAAGCTCAAGTTTCAAGATGTTTTAAGTTCAAGCTTTTTAAGGTTACAAATTCAAGTTTCAATATACTTCAAGTTGAAGCCTCAAATGGTCTCAAGTTCAAGCTTCTATACATGTCAAGATCTCAAGCTTCGTGAACTTCAAAGATCATCTATCAACCTAAGGATAAGAAGTTTCAATGTTCATACATCATGTATAAGGTATGAATGACCTTAGATTGACCATAGGGTAGGTCATTTTGAATACATAATTTAAATTGAATCATTTTCTAAGTGGATAGACTGTTTCTCGACTAGTCTTGGACTATGTTCGACTAGTCCTAGCACTGGATTGACCGGTCCAAGAATTCCTTAACCAGTCCTAAGGTTGTTACTGATTTTTAGAATTTTTTATTAAATCCTCGACCAGTCCTGAAGACTGTTTGACCAGTTGTATGAACAATGCTCCACTCTTGCTTGACCAGTCCTGCAGCCTTGACTCAAAGTCCAGTAACTAAATTCGGTTCCACAGGACCAGTCGTAGACAGGTCTCGACCGGTCGTGAAGGCCACTCGACCGGTCATGAAGGTCCTACAACCAGTTGTGGAACAACTTTCTCTTATCACGCCTAAATTTCAAAAGTTTGTTGAGTCAAGGACCAGTTGTGCAGACCTCATGACCTGTCGAGAGTGTGATTTCTTCACTTATAAATAGAGCACGATTTTCAGAGTTTCACATTCAATTTAAGCTAAATCAATACATCACTCTGAGAGATAAGTTAGTAATCTTTTTAAGCTATATTATGCTCATTTAATATTCTCTTAATTTAGCTTTGTTATATTTAATTTTGTATTCTTTATTCCAATCATATTTGAAGAAGGGATTGAGACTTGCCCTTTTCTTGGAATCAAAATTAAATAAAGCTAGCCCAACTTGATTTAATTTAAAATCAATTTAGAACCTAGAACCATTTCATAAGTGAGTGCTGACATTAAACTTCTACGTTAAAATTCTACTCCGATTTGGTTCTTCCGGGCTGTATCAAAAAGAGAATATCCAAGTATTTTACATTATTGTAAATTTTTGTGTTTTGGTTTTATTGGGATTGTGTCAGAAAAATCTCTCTATTTTGGTTTGTTAGAGGTGATCTAGAAAACTTAAAGCGTGAGGTTTTTGAATTGTGTAAGCCCACTTGAAAGACACAATTGTGAGGGTTTTAGGTGAGCCTTGAAAAACCTATTTTCATAGTGAACGCTAATATCCACCGCGTGAGGATATTAGGAGTGGAGTAGCTGTGCGGCTATTTTTCTAAATAGTTGGTGTACACACAAGTGAACCACTATAATTTTTGGTCTTGTGGTTTGAATTTTTTTTTTTTTGTGGATGGTTTTAATTTTTCTTTTTGCATTTGTGGAGAATGTTGTAATTTCTTTTATGCAAGTGTGGGAATGTTGTAATAGCTTAAATTTCATTCCTTGCTATTTATTTCTTTATTCCTTTGCATCTGTTTGAGTTTTTGATACAGAGACCTTTCTAGGAATTAGGTTGTCCTACCATAAACCTTTGGTTTTCGGTGTAAGGTTGTCCTTAGAACAACATTTGTATCAATCTCTCAATACTCGTACATTTGAGGTTATATTTAATTTATACATGGAGAGATTGGTTATTGCTATCTTTATTTAATTTGATTAAATTTCGCTGTTAAGTTTTAAATTTGGCATAGTCTTATTCACCCTCCTCCCCCCTCTAGGACATATAGTTCGGCCTTTTCAAGTGGTATCAAAGCCTAATAGCTCGCTTTTAATTATTCTATTTAGATTAATTTTCTGAACTAATCGATCTGAGTTATTTGAGATGTCAAATTTTGATAGTCTTTCAGTCACTAGGCCTCCACCGTTTGATGGCTCCAATTATGCCTATTGGAAAGTCAGAATGAAGATTTTCTTAAAATTCATGGATGAGAGCATGTGACAAGCTACAGTGACTGAATGGACACCTCTTACCATTGAAGTAATCGGTATTGATGGATCTAAATCTATGAAAGTCACACCTTATTTTTCTTGGACTACACTTCAGAAAATGAGAGTAGTGCCAATGCAAAGGCTTTAAATGCCATAACTTGCGCACTATCACCGGATGAATTCAAAAGAATTATATCCTGTGATACTGTAAAGCAAGCCTGAGATATTTTAAAAATGACACACAAGGGGACAACAATCGTCAAGAAATCTAAAGTCCAAATCCTCACAACCAAATTTGAGGAAATACATATAGAGGAAAGTGAAACTTTCAAGGACTTTTATACTAGATTGAATGATATTGTCAACTCTATGTGGGTTCTCAATAATAAAATCTCAGAAAGTAAAGTCTGTGCAAAGATACTACACTTATTCCCCGAACGGTTCAATTTAAAGGTGACCGCGATCTAGGAACTTCGTGATACGGATAATATGAGGGTAGAAGAATTAGTTGGGTCTTTACAAACCTATGAGTTAACTTTTAAAGCTCCTAAAGGTAAATCTATCGCTTTTAAATCTTTTAAATATATTTTTCAGGAAAATAATAATTCTGATTTAGAAATTCTGAAGATGATATGACCGTTTTAGCTAAAAAGTTTTATAAGATTTTCAAAAGTAAAAAGAGGGTTGATTTTCAAAAGTCTAATGAAAAGAAAAGATCTAAATCTAAAACGTGAAAATTATTAAAAGATAGTCAATGTTACAACTGCCATGAATACGGGCATTTAGTGAACAAGTATCCTAAAAAGGATAAACCTAAAACGAAAGGTATGTTGGCTACTTGGGATGAGTCTTCTGCCTCTAAAGCCTCTTCTGAATTAGAAGATTCTGAAACTGAGTTGGGTAATGAAGTCAAAGCCCTTATGACTATAGCCAAGTTCATTTTTTTCAGATCATGATGATTTAACTAGTGAAGAAAATCTGAATAGTGATCATGAAATTGAAGAAGATCTTCAAGATGCATATAATGCCCTTTATAAGGAGAGTTATAAAATTGCTGTTAAACTTAAACTTCAGAAAGAAAGGTTTTTAAAACTTAAAGAAAATTTTGATTCTCTTATTTTAGAAAAATCTCACATTTCTGACTATTTTGAAAAAACCAAATGTGATTTAGATTTCAAAACCTCCCTTATTGAAAATCTAAAATCTGAAAATAAAAATCTAAAACTTGAAGTCTCTTCACTTTTGAGTTTAAAGGATATATGGAAGTATTTCCAAGGTGATCCTAAGAAAAACTATTATCCGGGTCCAGAAAATGTGGCGACCGATCTGGATTGGGCTATAACAAAAGTATTCCACCCAAACATAAGAATACTAATCCTAAGTTTGCGAAAGGAGAGTCTTCAAACTCAAAAGGTAAGAGTATGAATCAAAACTTTTCTAATAAGGCTAAGACTTTTTCATCCTTAAAACCTAAAAGTAACCATATTAACTATAAAAATTAGAATCGCAATTCTTTAGCTGAGAAAATTGTTGATTTACTTAAGGAGCTTTTAAAATATAACTCAATGGGTTGGTCTTATAACAACTACAATCATATGAAGACCAATTATACTCCTAAACCCAAAACTTTAATGAAATGGGTTCCTAAGGTTACCTGCTTGGTTTCCCACATTGCTTTTAAAGCTATAAGCCATTCAAAGTGGTACCTAGACTGTGGATACTCCAGACACATGACTGGTGACAAAGGTCTGTTCATCAATCTTAAAGATATGACTAATTATTCAGTCACATTTGGTGATGGTAGCAACTGCAAGATTGTTGGCTAAGGTACGGTTCAACTCTTTAACCTTCTCTTATTTGAGAATGTTTGATATGTAGAAGGGTTAAAACACAATTTATTAAGCATCTCTCAAATATGCGATAATAATCATAACATAAAATTTACTAACCCAGGGTGTGAAATTTTAAATAAAAATGGCTCTGTAATATTAACTGGTCACAGAACTTCTAAAAACTGCTACATTGTAAGTGATTCAAGCTTATCTACTTTATCGTGTTACATGGTCCATACCGATGAAATCAATTTATGGCATAAATGTCTTGGATATGTACACTATCGCAACTTATATAGATTGAGCAAAAGAGAGTTAGTAAGAGGTCTACCCAAAATACAGAAAATAGATAAAATACGTAGCGAATGCGAGATTGACAAACAAACTAGGAACTCTTACAAAAAAGTGGACTCCAATGCCACATCTAAACTGCTCGAACTCCTATATATGGATTTTATTGGACCAACTAGAACGGAGAGTCGAGGTGGCAAGAAGTACATACTAGTAATTATCAATGATTTTACCAGATATACTCAAGCAGTCTTCTTGAGAGACAAATCAGAAACTCTTGATAAAGTAAAAAGGGTACGTAGACGTATCCAAATTGAAAAAGAGACTCAAGTCTGTAAGATCCGTAGCGATCATGGATCTAAATTTGAAAATAGTAGTTTTGAGAAGTTTTGCAGTGATCAGGGAATATCACATGAATTCTCTGCGCCCAAAACACCAAAATAAAATGGTGTAGTAGAAAGAAAAAATAAAGTGCTTCAAGAAATGGCAAATGTAATGTTAAACAATATGAAGCTCCCTAAAAATCTTTGGGCCGAAGCCATAAATACTACGTGTTATATAATTAACCATGTTTATACTAGAAAATTAAATTATAAAATGGCTTATGAAATGAGGTTTAATAAGAAGCCTACTATTAAATACTTTTGATTTTTTGGCACAAGTGCTACATTTTACATGATCGAGAAAATCTGGGTAAGTTTGACACCAAAAGTGATGAAGGAATATTTTTAGGGTATGCTCTGAATAGTTGAGCATATCGGGTTCTTAACAAAAGGACTGGTGTAATTCAAGAATCTATCAATGTGGTTATTAACGATCACTTGAATACACCTATCTTAAGTTCAGAGAATGATGAAGTACTTCTAATTGATACACTAGATACTTTATCAAGT
The DNA here is from genome assembly GCA_037074715.1 of Magnolia kwangsiensis. Classification (NCBI taxonomy): domain Eukaryota; kingdom Viridiplantae; phylum Streptophyta; class Magnoliopsida; order Magnoliales; family Magnoliaceae; genus Magnolia; species Magnolia kwangsiensis. The sequence goes on from CM073580.1 coordinate 44,719,067, forward strand.
CAAAATAATTCTGAACTAAGGATTGTTAAAGATCATCCAACTAATCAGATTCTTGAAAACTCTCTCACAGGTGTGCGCACTTGTAGACAACTAGAAGATATGTGTAATTATATTTGCTTTACATCTCAGATAAAACCCGCTAATCTAAAAGAAGCTCTTACTGATAAAAACTGGATAATTGCGATGCAAAAAGAGCCTAATCAATTTGTTAGAAATGATGTTTGGTACTTAGTTCCAAGACCTAAAGATAAACACATTATCGGAACTAAATGGATTTTTAAAAATATGTCTAATGAACTTGGTAATATAATTAGAAACAAGGCTAGAATGGTTGTACAAGGATACACTCAAATTGAAGGCATCAATTATGATAAAACCTTTGCCCCAGTATCTCGTCTTGAATCAATCAGACTATTTATATCCATTGCTTGCTTTAGAAAGTTCAAATTATATCAAATGCATGTAAAGAGTGCTTTTTTAAATGACAATTTGCATGAAGAAGTGTATGTTGAACAAATAACGGGTTTTGAAGACCCTAAGAATGGTAATCATGTATACCACCTAAAAAAGGCTCTCTACGGTTTGAAACAAGCTCCCAGGGCACAGTATGAAAAGTTGACCAAGTTTTTACTAAGTCATAACTTCATAATGGGAAGTGTTGGTAAGACTTTGTTTGTTAAGAAACATAACTATCACATTTTAATAGTGCAAATTTATGTTTATGATATTATTTATGGATCTACCTATGCTAACATGATTGTTGAGTTTGTAGATCTTATGAAATCCTGTTTGAAATGAGCATGGTTGGAGAATTGAATTATTTTCTAGAGTTGCAAGTTAAACAGTAACCTGATGGTTTCTTTATTTCTCAAATCAAATATGCTCTGAATTGAGTTAAAAGTTCAGATTTGAGAATGGGAAAAATTTTGATACTCCTATGAATATGACTTTAAAACTCTCAAAGGACTCTATAAGTAAGAGAGTATATCCTAAATTATATCGTAGTATGATAGGTAGCTTGCTGTATTTAACTGCGAGTCGTCCTGATATTGCATTTAGCGTAGGTATTTTTGTTAGATATCAATCTGACCCTAAAGAGTCACATTTAACTCCTGTTAAGTAGATTATGCGATATGTCGCAAGTTCAGCAAATCTGGATCATTGGTATCCACATGATACTAGTGTTCAATTAGCTAGTTACACGAATGCTGATTGGGCTGGTAACGTTGATGATAGGAAATCAACCAGTGGTGGTTGTTTCTATGTTGGGAACTGTTTAGTTTCTTGGCGAAGTAAGAAACAAAGTTCCGTATCATTTTCAACTGCTGAGGCTGAATATATTGCAGCAGGTAATGCATGTACTCAGCTTGTATGGATGAAAAGGATGCTAAGCAATTACGGAATTGTATAGGATTCTATGGTTTTATATTGTGATAATTTCAGTGCAATTAATATATCTAAAAATCCAATCCAGCATTCACGAACCGAGCACATTGACATTAGATATCACTACATTCGTGAATTAGTGGAAGAAAAGATAATTTCTTTGGAATACATTCCGACCGAGACTCAACTTGCTGACATATTCACAAAACTGCTCGACAAAAGTAAGTTTTCTAAATTGAAATTTGATCTTGGTATGTGTAATATGAATTGATTAGTCATACATTTTTGTATCATAATGTATATACTTGTTAGCTTGATTGTTTAAATTTCAAAATTTAATGAAAATTGAACATTTTTGGCTGTGCACGACCAGTTGAGTACATACTCGACCAGTTGTGTTACGACTGGTCGAGCATGTACACGACCAATCGTGTAGCGCGGTTTTGACCTTTATTTGGGGAAAAAAATCCCTTTTTCTTCTATTTGGGCTTCTTCTCCAATGGGTCCTAGCACGATTGGTCGAACCCATCTTCTTAGTTCTTCAAGGTTGGTGCTTTATTTCCAAATTCGTTATAGATTCAAGTTCATATCACTCCTTTTTCATGTTTGGTTTGATTTATTTCTTATTTTATTGAGGTTTTTGGGGTTTTCTTCTTCAAAATTTGATCTTGAGAAAACCCACTCTACTTCACTTGCAACCACTTGCTTCCTTGATCTCATTGTTGTAAATGGAAGGTAGAGGCAAAAGGAAAAGTTCTCATGGTCCTTCAACTTCTAGATCGAAACCTATCATAGTGCGTCACCCTCGGTCACCCGAAGATGATCCCCCTTATGTGCGGTATATAAGGTTTCACAATGTGATAGTTAAATGATTGGTTCATGTTGAACATCTTGCGCCATTTGATATCCTTCCTCTTCTCCAATCTGTAGGATGGGATAACATTCTACATTGGGATGGGCCGGTATATTGGTCCATTGTACAAGCTATGTATGCATGTATCTTTGATTTTTTTTATACTGAAAATCTTACATTTATTATTGCAACTAGAGAAGGTCCATTTGAAGTATACCGACATTTGATCTCTGGTATAATGGACATACCTGTCAATGATGAAGGCATCCCCATAAGTTCTCTAGTAGCTAGACCATCTGAATTTGAAAAATGAATGCTTGCTAGAGATTTGTGCAATATAGATGCGCAATGAAGTAATAATGGAAATGCGCTTGCTACAAAGTATTTATTACCCAGATACAAAGTCCTTCATAGGATATTCATTTCGAATGTGTATCCTTGTTCTGGTAACAAAACTGAACTCACTACGTTAATGTTTGGATTCTTCATTCCATTGCTTCTGGAACCAATGTAAGACTTTCTTCTTTAATTTGTCATTGCATCGTTCAATTCTGTCTCCATCCTGGACATAATGATATCCCTTTTGCTTATCTGATGATCGTGTTAGCTATCCATATGTTAGTGGCTATGCTTATTGGAGAGGCTCCCATTCAACACCTTATTTTCAATAACTCCAATATCAACAAAATGAATCTGAGGCCATATGTTAGTGGCTATGCTTATTGGAGAGGCTCCCATTCAACACCTTATTTTCAATAACTCCAATATCAACAAAATGAATCTGAGGTTGGCCGCAGGCCAAGTCAATGTGGGTGTTGGTGGAGCTGAAGTAGTAAATGAAGAAGAAGGCGATTTACCTCTAGATGACATTAACATGAACAATATCTTTGATGAGATCGAATCAGATTCTAAGGCTGAACCTGATTATCAGCATTCTGATTTCTCTGAGAGGTTGCATACTTTTGAGGAATAGGTATCTCAAATTCGTTTAACCCAGGATTCTCAAATTGCTTATATGCGTAAATATATGAGGCGCATTAATAAGGGTTTACATCAAATTGATCCATCCATTCCTGCTCCCTCTTCAGGATCTGATTAGTATGTTTCTTATATGGATTGTAATAACTCTTATGTTACTTAACTTTCTTTCGGTTTGTGGGATTGAATTTGGTTGGACTCTGTTGATGTTGGTTGGTTATGCTTGAATATGTTTTGCTTATGAATTTCTAATATTGTTATCTTGCTCAATTATTCCTCATCATTCTTCTTCTTCTTCTTCCTTATATATCTACTTCCACTTCTTTTTTTGGTTTCTTCCTTTGTCATATTGTGACAAAAAGGGGGAGAATTTTGTCATGCATATATGGTGTGGCATGTGGATTGTGACATGTAGTGGACATGTATCCTTCTTTGTGTAAGGGGGAGGAGTAAGTAAGGGGGAGTGTTGTTGGAAGCATTGATGCAAATTAATTAATGCTTTGTTTGAATTAATTGATTCTTCATTTTGTCCTGTATATAATTGGTGCATGATTCTTTAACCAGTTTATATTGATAAATGGTGCATGATTCTTTGTGCGTATAAATACATATATTATTATGAAGTATGTTTTGTCACAAATTTGATAAAGGTGGAGATTGTAAGTGCTATGGTTTCTAGCTCCTATAATTGTCAAATTTTGTAGTACCAAAACCTTTTTGAATCTGTTCTTATATAGTGCATCTACATATTCAAGACAATACATCTCTCAAGAACAAAGATCTTTATTTCAAGAAATGTAAGTTTACATGGTCATGTTCGAATGCAACTTCAAGCTCAAGTTTCAAGATGTTTTAAGTTTAAGCTTTTTAAGGTTACAAATTCAAGTTTTAATATACTTTAAGTTGAAGCCTCAAATGGTCTCAAGTTTAAGCTTCTATACATGTCAAGATCTTAAGCTTCGGGAACTTCAAAGATCATCTATTAACCTAAGGAAAAGAAGTGTCAATGTTCATACATCATGTATAAGGTATGAATGACCTTAGATTGACCATAGGGTAGGTCATTTTGAATACGTAATTTAAATTGGATCATTTTATAAGTGGATAGACTGTTTCTTAACTAGTCTTGGACTATGTTCGACTAGTCCTAGCACTGGCTCGACCAGTCCAAGAATTCCTCCACCAGTCTTAAGGTTGTTACTGATTTTTGGGAATTTTTGTTAACGACTAGTCTTGGAGACTGCTCGACCGGTCATATGAACAGTGCTCGACTCATGCTCGACCAGTCCTGCAACCTCGACTCAAAGTCCCGCAACTAAATTGGGTTCCACGCAACCAGTCGTGGACAGGTCTCGACCGGTCGTGAAGGCCACTTGACCGGTCATCCAAGTCCTATGACCAGTCGTGGATCGACTTTCTTTAATCGTGCCCAAATTTTAAAAGTTTGTTGAGTCCAGGACTAGTCGTGCAGACCTCACGACTCATGGAGAGTGAGATTTCTTCCCTTATAAATAGAGCACGATTTTCAGAGTCTCACATTCAATTCAAGCTAAATCAATACGTCACTCTGAGAGATAAGTTAGTAATTTTTTTAAGCTATATTGTGCTCATTTAATATTCTCTTAATTTAACTTTATTATATTTAATTTTATATACTTTATTCCAATCATATTTGAAGAAGGGATTGAGACTTGCCCTTTTCTTGGAATCAAAATAAAATAGAGCTAGCGCAACTTGATTTAATTTAAAATCAATTTAGAAACTAGAACCATTTCATAAGTGAGTGTTGACATTGAACTTCTACGTTGAAATTCTACTCTAATTTGGTTCTTCTGAGCTACATCAAAAAGAGAATATCCAGGTATTTTACATTATTGTCAATTTTTATGTTTTGGTTTCATTGAGATTGTGCAAAAAAAAATCTCTCTGTTTTGGATTGTCTAAGGTGATCCAGAAAACTCAGAGTGTGGGGTTTTTGAATTGTGTAAGCTTACTTGAAAGACACAATTGTGAGGGTTTAAGGTGAACCTTGAAAAACCTATTTTCATAGTGAATGCTAATATTCACCGTGTGAGGATATTAGGAGTGGAGTAGTTGTGTGGCTGTTTTTTCTAAACAGTTGTTGTACACACAAGCGAACCACTATAATTTCTGGTCTTGTGGTTTGATTGTTTATTTCTTTTTGTGGATGGTTGTAATTTCCCTTTTTGTATTTGTAGAGAATGTTGTAATTTCTTTTATGTAAGTGTGGGAATTTTGAAATAGCTTAAATTTCGTTCCTTGGTATTTATTTCTTTATTCCTCTATATCAGTTTGAGTTTTTGATATACAGACCTTTCTAGGAATTAGTTGTCCTACCATAAACCTTTGGTTTTTGGTGTAAGGTTGTCCTTAGAACAACATTTGTATCAATCTCTCAATACTCATACATTTGAGGTTATATTTAATTTCTACATTACGAGATTGGTTATTGCTATCTTTATTTAATTTGATTAAATTCTGCTGTTTTGTTTTATATTTGGCATAGTCCTATTCACCACCCCCCAGGACATATAGCTTGACCTTTTCAGTAACGCCTTTCACATAACGTAACTCTTTATGTCATCGAAACCTACCTTCGATGGCATCGAAGTGTGTTTGATTAATCGAGAATGTGTTTAGAGTGTTCCAGCAAGTTGCTCCAAAAATTCACAAAAATCTCGATGTCATTGAACTGCCTTCGATGTCATCAAGCAGGTCTTCGAGCAATTGAACGAAGCTTCGATGTCATCGAGAACTGCATCCAATTTGTCTAGTAACTAGACTTGATTTCATGTAATTCTTCAATGTCATCGACTGGCAGTAGATGACATAGATAGTGAAGTTCAGATTCTGTGAATTTTTGTACTTTGCACTTTCGACTTCCTTCCTTCTCCACTTGGTTTCCTTGGGGTCTTGAAATCTTCAATCTTAGTTTCTTAAGATCCATCCCTTTCCTTGGTGATTCTTGAGTATCAAATCCATGCTTTTAACATTAATCTTTTAATCCAAGCTCTTAGATTCACCTTGCAATACAAACATGTATAAAATATACCTATTAAGCATTATCATGTTCATAAACAAGGAAAAATATGCATGATTTGACACTCAACATTGATCTTCCAGCAATATTCTTTATTATTAAATCATTGTGTTGGGATCATTGAATGAAAGCTCATGGGAATCTTCTCTATGTATTTATTTCATATCATTCAGTAGAGAAGATTAGACCAAACCTTAAACCTCACAACCTCGCATCGTCGATTGAAACATCGAAAAGTGGTTGCACTTCAAGGGAGCTGAAGACTCTTCACCAACAAAGAAGACCATGTTTAGAATGTGCTAAAATGGGGCTCACTCACTTATATGTAAGTATATAGAGTCCGTTGAGTCTGAAGCCCTTTCCTTGGGTAAGATTAGGATTCAGAGTTTGAGTTGACAAACTCGCTAAGACCTTTCATAGGCCTCAGACGGTAGAATACATTGTGTGTCCTTGTGTAGGACTTGTTGTCCTTCTATAAGACTCATTACCTTGTATAGGCTCCTAATAGTATCCTTGTGTTGGACTTGTTGCCTTATGTAGGCTCCTTAGTTAACCTTGTGTAGGTTGTGAAGGTTCATGGTTAAACCAATTTAAAATGATTTGATAGTGAAATTCGATACACTCTAAGAGAGAGTGCGTCTGCCAAGAGTGGAGTAGGAAAGTAGTTGAATCGCTATATATGATTGTGTTTGAGATTGCTATTTGTGCATTGATCTAATTATGCTTATATTTCTTAAATGGCTATTTATGATGCACAATTAAATGAATGTCTAAGCATTGATAGGAATCACATCCCACACACTCTCACACACTATCTCTATAGGCTAGTTGCTTTACAAACAAATCATGTTTAGCCTATGTGAATGGACCCTCTATTGGCTTGGAAGCCTTAGAGTTACTTTGCCTTACATAACTTGATTGATAAATTAATTTAAGGCATTACATGTTTTAACAAGTAAATATTTTTGAAAAGTCCTATTCACCCTCCTTGAGGACCATTAGACATATTTCCATACTTCAAAAGTAGTGGTCCTACCACAATTTCACTTAGTATCAGAGAGGGTTCCTCTTGAAGGGTTTAACAACCTAGAGGGAGATCCTAATTGAAGTTGGAATTAAGGCCAAGGAAGAGGAACCATCTGTCCGTCAACCACCTATCTTTGATGGTTCAAACTATGCATATTAGAAAGCTAGGATGAACGTCTTTTTGCAGTCCTTAGACCATGATGTTTGAGAAATTGTTGAAAATGAATATATACCACCAACTGAACAAGTGACACTTGATAATAACACTACTATCTTTAAAACCAAACCAAACGCCATGTGGACTGACTATGGAAAAAAAATGAAAACATGTGAAGTCAAAGTAATGAATGATATTTACTGTGCAGTTTCATAAGAAGAGTTTAATCAAATTTTTATTTGTGGAACTTCAAAAGAAGCATGAGATTTATTGGAAATTACCCATGAAAGAACAAGCACAGTAAAGAAGTCAAAGCTGTAGCTATTGACAACTCAATTTGAACATATAAAAATGGAGGAACATGAAACATTTATGGAGTTCTTTACAAAGTTAAATTACATATGCAACTCCATGAGGGGACTTAGAGAGAAAATATGGATACCTAAAGTTTGTAGAAAAATCTTGAGATCCTTACCAAAATGATTCAATTCCAAAGTCACCACCATTGAAGAATGTAGAAACATTAATGAAATGAAAGTAGAGGAACTGGTGGGGTCTCTACAAACCTTTGAGCTACTCTTTAAAACACCCATAAAATTCAAAAACACTATTCTCAAAGCCTCTAAAATCATAACACTCATAGAGGAAGAAGAAAGTGAGAAGAAAATAGTGATGTGGAGGTGGCTCTTTTGGTTAAACGGTTCAAAAGATTCTTCAACAAGAACCGTGGAAGTGAAAAGGGCGAGCTCTAAGTCCTAGAAGGAGGGGTGAATAGGACTATGCCAAATAAAAATAAAATGCGAAAAATAAACTCAACTAGTAGAAATTAATAACAACCTCAAATGCACAAGTCTTGAGAGGTTGATACAAACGTTGTTCTAAGGACAACCTTACACCAAAAAGCAAGGTCTATGGTAGGACAACTTGATTTCTAGAACTTCAGTAAGTATCAAAAACTCAAACCAATATAGAGGCAAAAGAAATAAATCTTGCTATTACAACAATCATCACAAATGCATAAAATAGATACAAGCATTCACACACACAAACTAGATACAACATCCACCACAACACCAATAATTATAGTGGTTCGGTGTGTACACCAATTGTTCATAAATAGCCACACCTACTCCACTCCCAATATCCATAACCCACGTGATATTGACTTTCACCAAGAAAGAAGGTTTTCCAAGGTTCACCTTAAAACCTTTACAAATGTGTTTTTCAATTGGGCTTAGACAATAAAAAACCTCACGCTGAGATTTTCCTGGTTGATCTCATTCAAAACCCCAAATGGAGACTTTTCTGGCTGAATCTCTCAAACTAAATACAGAAAACTGAAAATAATACTTATCTGAAGAATGTTCTTCGATGTAGCCGGTAGAACTGCTTCTTTGAAGATGAAGATGTCCAATGTTCAATCTCACAAATGAAGGGGTTCTAGGTCTAGATGTATTTTAAATTAAATCCAACCTTGAGTTAAAGTAAAATCCCCTTTATATCAAGTAGAATGGAATAACAGGAGATCAAGAAATTAAGAAGCCAAAAAGTTATATAAAATAATTTTAAATACCTTACAATAGCTTCACAGTAGTGGGGACTAATCTCTCAGAGTGGTGGCTTGATTTGGCTTGGAATTGATGATAAAATTTGAGAAATGTCCTCTATTTATAGGCTGCAATTTGGTTCCCTCGACTGGTCTAAGGCTCGGATTGACTGGTTCTTGCAGAACTAATTTTTAAATTTTTTGGCACGATCGAATAAAACAGACTCTCGACTGGTCGAGTGGGTAAAAATCTCCTTGTTGGAGTTCGAGTTGAGCCCTGCTCAACTGGTCGAGCCAGTCTCCACGACCGGTCGAGCAGGGCACTCGACTGGTCGAAGACCTACCTGACTTATCCAAAAATATGAGTTAATTTCTGAACTCGTTGAGAAAAATCTTGGACTGGTTGAGCTAGTGCCTGGACTAGTCGAACAATGACTAGGACTAGTCGAAGCAGAGTCTAAAATAAGTACTATGGCTCAATTTAAATATGCAACATTAATGACCTAAGCCTAAGGTCTTTCTAGGGTCACGTATACCTTAAATGTGAACATAGAACTTATAACATCGGTCACTTCAGTAGATAGTTAACTTTGAAGAACATGAAGCTTGACCTCGTATACTTAAACTTGAGCTTATGTACTTGAGCCTTGAGCTCGTGTACTTGAACTTGAGCTTGCGTACTTGAGGCTTGAGTACTTAGGTATTTGGACTTGAAGTCATACTTATACTAGGTTAACTTGAACTTGTTCTAGTAGTTGAATATGCACACTGACTTGAAGTTATCATAACTCTTGATGTTGATGTAGATGACTTGAAATGCGTCTTCGAATGAAGGTGAACTTTCCATCTATCAAAACAAGTTAATCACTCCAAAGTGGTTTGACACTACAAAATTTGTCAATATAGGGTGCTAGATCTATAACATAGCATTACAATTTCCCCCTTTGTCACATTTTTGTGACAAAACCAACTTAGAAGATAACCTATTCATAATACACAAATTCATAAAGTTCAAAAACTTCTTCATGAAAAATCCAACATTCACAAACTCCCCCTCAAGTTGAGTAGAAAGACTTGTTGAGACCTATATTAACCTATACATATCCAAAAAAATTCCACAAACATGCCACATGATATGCAGTTCCATTTCTCTACATCCACCAATCATACAGAAATTAAGCATATACACAAATTCTCCCCCCTTTTGTCACAAAAAGACAAAGGAAGAAATGACTGAAATATATGATTGTGGTTATAAAAATATGTGAAGAGTATGAGAAAGAAAGTGAACTTTAGCATTTTAAAACATATGAATGTAGAGTATCAACATCACACAATTATACATGTCCAAATGTCAAAGTAGTCAGCAAGTGAGAGTAAAGTTAAGCATTTATATATGACCAGAATCAAATATAAAGAAAGTTAATCAGAACTAGATAAAGAAGGAGGTAGAATGGAGGGATCAATTTGATGTAATCCCTTTGTGACGCGTCTAAAATACTTATGCATATACTTCATTTGACTATCTTGGGATATTTTTAATCCATCCACCTTCTCCTCTAGGGAGCAAAGGTGCTCATCAAAGTCAGAAGGTTTAAAATCAGGATCAGCCTCAGCATCATCTTCTTCTAATTCATCAAAAATGTCATCCATCATAGTGTTAGTTGGCAGCGCATCTTCCTCCCCAACTTCCTCTGCTTCCCCATCCTTTTGACTAGGAGCAAGCTTCAAATTCATCTTATTGATGTTTGAATTGTTGAATGGGAGAAGCGTAATAGGAGCTTCACCAGGTGCAATGACCACATTGTAGTGCAAAGAAAGTGCGGTCACCAAATAAGTAAAAGGAATATAACTATGACCCAGATGAAGTCTAAATTGGATGATGATATAATAAATTAAAGAGGGAAACACCCAGGATTACTAGACACTACAGAATGAAGAATACAAACCAGAAAAGATGTCAAATCGAGATTGTTTTCGGATCGGTGATAAACATTGGAAATAAAGATCCGATGCAAAACTCTGTATTTGGGCAACATTTGGTTGGCCTGAAGCACATTCCCCGAATTCCATTTTGAGTCCATGTTGCACAATTTACAAGTCAAAAGATGTTTTTCTGATTTAGTTATTTTCTCGGCTAAAACCGATATAGGTATACCGTCATCATTAATATTAACATCAAGTAGGTCAGCAATAGTGAATCGATCTACTTTGTATAAACCTTCTATAAATGTGATTGTGAAGGTTAATTCCTCAATCGAGACATCGATTATACAAGCGAACATGGCCTGTGTAATGGAGCGGTATGCTGGTCCTCCCCAATTCAAAATGTTTTCCCATCCTATAGTAACAAGGAGAGGAATAATCTGAAATTGTGCAAGATGGTTTGCATTTACCGGCCTCTCAACAATGACCTCACATTGATGGAAATCCCACACATATTCGGGGTCATCACTGGGAGGCCGTAGGGTTCTCACCCTAAAATGAGTTGTCCAAGAAGATGAAGCTCTAGTTTTCTTTGGATGGCCTTCCATAGCAAGATTAAACAAGAAAACTCAACAAAGAAAACAAGGGTTTCAAACTCAATAGGTTTTTCTCAAAAAGACCCAATAAACCACAAGAAAAGATGAAATAAAAGTAAGATTCAAGCAAAGTGAGACTCAAAGAACCTAAATCCAAAAGAAAATTGAAAATGGAGCACTTGCACGAATTGAAGATGGGTTCGACGGGTCGAAGAAGGGGTGAGTGAGGAAGATGAGAAATTTGGAGGAAAATGACTTTTTCCCACTAAAAAGGGGTTTTCGCCCACGCACCATGACTGATAGAGTACATGCTCTACTAGTTGTGCTACGATTGGTCGAGTATGTGTTCGACCGGTTGTGCAAGTACAAAAATTGCATATTTTATCAATTTAATTCAAAATAATTTACAAAAAAATATACAAAAAATGTAAGCATGTAAACATGATAATCTCAGTTAGAATTACACATACCGATATCCATTTTTAATTTAGAAAACCTATTTATATCAAGTGGTTTTGTAAATATGTTTGTAAGTTGATTTTCAGTCTACACACAATCCAATGAAATAATTTTTTCTTCTTCTAATTCCCAAATATAATGATATCGAATGTTAATATGTTTGGTACAGGAATGCTAGATGGGATTCTTAGAAATATTGATTGCGCTTGAGTTATCGCAAAATAGAATCGTTGTAGCTTGCATAATATCATATTCATTTAGCATTCTTTTCATCCACACTAGTTGAGTAGAGGCATTTTTTACTGCAATATATTCAAACTCAGCTGTGGATAGAGACATAAAACTTTATTTCTTACTATGCCAAGAAATCAAACAGTTTCCAACATAAAAGCATCCACTGCTAATGGATTTTCTATCATCTATATTCCCAGCTCAGTCAGCATTCGAGTAACTGTTTAATTGAACATTAGTATCATGAGGATACCATATGCCTAAATTAACCGAACTTGCGACATATCAAATAATTCTCTTGACAACAATCAGGTGAGATTCCTTAGGATCTGATTGATCTAGCACAGATACCTACGCTGAATGTTATATTAGGTCGACTCACAGTTAAATATAATAAACTTCCAATCATACTGCGATACAACCTAGGATCTACACTCTTACCTGATGCATCTTTAGAAAGCTTAAGAGTTATACTCATAGGAGAATTAAAGTTTTTACCACTCTCAAATCCAAACTTCTTGACCAAGTTTAGGGCATACTTGGTTTGAGAAATGAAAATACCATCTTTAATTTGTTTCACTTGTAGACCTAGGAAGTAATTCAATTCTCCTACCATGCTCATTTCAAACTTGGATTTCAACAATTTTGCAAACTCAGTAGACAGGTTAGAACATTTAGAGCCATAGATAATATCATCAACATATATCTGTACTATAAGTATGTGTTCATTATTTTTCTTAACAAATAGAGTTTTATCAACACTCCCCATAGCGAAGTCATGACTTAGTAAAAACTTAGTGAGTTTCTTATACTATGCCTTAGGTGTTTGTTTCAAACCATAGAGTGCCTTTTTTAGGTGATACACATGATCAAAGTGTTTAGGGTCTTCAAAACCCTTAGGTTGTTCAACATAAACCTCTTCATGTAAATCACCGTTCAAGAAAACACTCTTGACATCTATTTAATAAATTTTAAATTTTTTGAAACATATAATGGATATGAATAATCTGATGAATTTAAACGAGCTATTGGGAAAAAGGTTTCATCATAATCGATTCCTTCTATCTAAGTGTACTCTTGTACAACTAGTCTTGCCTTATTTCTTATTATATTCCCTAACTCATTAGATTTATTTTTAAAGATTCACTTGGTTCCAATGAAATGTTTATCAGATGGTCTTGGAACCAAATACCATACATCATTCCAAATGTATTGATTCAGTTCATCTTGCATGACAACTATCTAGTTTTCATCTGTAAGTGCCTCTTTTGTATTGGTCGGCTCAATTTGGGAAGTAAAACACACATAATTACATATATTTTCTAATTATTTTTGAGTACGCACACCAGTAAGAGGGTTACCTAAAATTTGATGAATAAGATAGTCTTTAACTGATCGAAGTTCAGTGTTGATTTGACAAGATGAGGAGTCAGGTTTTTCTATTATATTGACTTCATCATGTTCTGAACTGGTAGTTGGTGTATTTAGGTGATCATCAATAACCACATTTATGGACTCCTGAATGACACCGGTTCTCTTGTTGTGAACTCGATACGCTCAACTCTTTAGAGCATACCCTAGGAAGATCCTTTTGTCACTTTTAGTGTCGAACTTCCCTAAATTTTCACAGTTATGCAAAATGTAACACTTACTTTCAAAAACTCGAAAGTATTTGACTGTGTAAGTTGTTTTATCTTTTGATTTTTTAATATAAACTCGGTTTATTATATAGCATGCAGTGTTAACAGCTTCAGCCCATAGATTTTTAGGTAACTTTCTGCTATTTAACATAACATTAGCTATTTCTTGAAGCACACGATGTTTCCTTTCAACAACCCCATTTTTTTGAGGTGTCTTAGGTGCAAAAAACTCATGTGATATTCCGTGATCACTACAAAACCTCTCAAAATTGTTATTTTCAAACTCCGATCCATGGTAACTTCAGATATTAGAAATATTCGTTTCTTTTTCAGTTTGGATACGCGTAAGTATCCTTTTTACTTCATCGAGAGTTTCAGACTTTTCTCTTATGAATTCTACCCATGTAAATATGGTAAAATCATCCACAATTACCAAAAAGTATTTCTTTCCATCTTGACTCTCTATTTTAGTTGGTTCAAGAAGATCCATGTGGAGGAGTTCAAGGGATTTAATGTGGCAAAGGAGTTCACTTTCTTATGACTACTCTTCGTTTGTTTCTCGATTTGACATTCATCAAAAAATTTATCCATTTTCTTCAAATTAGGTAGACCTCCTTTTAGATTAGCCTTGCTCAGTCTATATAAATTCCGGTAGTTTACATGTCCATGGCGTTTGTGCCATAAGTCGATCTCATTGTTTTGGACCATGTAACAAGATAATTTAGACGAGTTAGAATTACTTACAATATAACAATTCTTAGATGTTCTTCGACCATTCAATATCACACAACCTTTCTCATTTGAGATCTCGCATCCTTGATTAGTGAATTTAACACTATGCTTATTATCGCAGATTTGAGAAATACTCAAAAGATTGTGCTTAAGACTTTCTACGAATAAAACATTTTCAAAAGGAGGAAGACTGAAAAGTTGAACCGTACCTTGGCCAATTATTTTGCAGTTGCTTCCATCACCAAATGTGACTGATCCATCAGTCAATTCTTTGTAGTTAGTGAACAAATATTTGTCACCTGTCATGTGTCTAAAGAAACCAGTGTCTAGGTACTACTTTGATTGACTTAAAGCCTTGAAGCAAATGTGGGCTACTAGACATGTAACCTTAGGGACCCATTTCATTATCGTTTTGGGTTTTGGAGCACTGTCGGTTTTCCTTCACTTATAATTATTATTAACTCTCACATTCAAGTTAGATTTCAGAAGCTCCTTGAGTAAGTCCACAATCTTCTCAGCTAACGAGTTATAATTTTGATTTCTAAGGCTGATATGGTTGGCATTAACTTTGAGATCTTGAAAAGTTTTAGGATTTTTAAAGCTGTTTTGATTCAATCCCTTTCCTTTTGAGTTAGAGGATTCTCCTTTAACAAACCTAGGAGATACACTCTTATTTTTTAGAGGCATGTTTTTATCATAACCCAGACCCATTCTATCTCCACATTTTCTCAATGCAATTAGTAACTTATAAAGTTTAGGGTCTCCCTGGGCATACCTCAAGTATCTTTTGAACTCAAGAGGGAAGAAACTTCAAGTTTTAGTTTCTCATTTTTTGATCTTAGATTTTCAAGTTCAGATGTTTTGAAATTCAAGTCACATTTAAAATTTTCAAAACAATTAGAAATATGCGACTTTTCTAAAAGTTCAAGCTTAACAACAATCTTATAACTCTCCCTATATAGGGCATTGTAGGCATGCTGAAGATCATCTCCATTTTCAGAGTCACTCTTTAAATTTTCATATTCAGATGTATCACAACTATCTGTGGAAGTGACTCTGGCTAGAATCATTAAGGCGCCTTGACTTCACTTGTAGATTCGGGTTCTAAATCATCCGACTCAGATGAGGCTTTAGAGCAGGACGATTCATCCCATGTGGCTAACATGATTTTTCTCATTAGCTTGTCCCTTTTAGGACACTTATTTGCTAGATGCCCATATTCATGGTAGTTGAAGAACTGACTGTCTTTTAGAGATTTTCAGTTTTAGTTTTACCCTTTTTCTTCTTAGAGGGTTTTTGAAAATCAACTCTCTTTTTACTTTAAAAATCTTATAAAACTTTTTACCTAGTGAGGCTATATCATCCTCTGAGTTTTCACAATCAGAATTATTACTTGAAAATGCCGAGCTAAGAGTCCTTGGGGGGGGGGGGGGGGGGGGGGGGGGGGGGGGGGGGGAATAGGATTTTACTGAATTAAAAAATTTAAATGAGGAATAAAAAAATAAAAATAAAGATAACACTTATCAATTCCAAATAACAGAAATGAATAGCAACATCAAATTCACAAGTATTGAGAGGTTGATACAGATGTTGTTCTAAGGATAACCTTACATTAAAAATCAAAGGCTTATGGTAGGACAACCTGATTTCAAGAACGGTCTGTGTTTCAAAGTCCTAAATCAATACAGAGGAATAAAGAATAAAACAGAAATAAATATCTACTGCTATTACAACATTCACCACATGTGCAGAAAATAAATTACAATCTTTCACCACATGTGCAGAAAATAAATTAAAACATTTACACACTTAGGCACATTCAGCCATCCACTACAACTCTAACAATTATAGTGGTTCTCTTGTTTGTACACCAAATGTTAGAAAACAGCCACATAACTACTCCACTCCCAATATCCTCACCCACGGGATATTGACTTTCACTATGAAATACGTTTTTCAAGGTTCATCCAGAACCTTCACAATTGTTTTGTCAAAGGGTTACCACAATTAAAAACTCCACTCACTGAAATTTTCTAGCTGTCTCAGTCAAAAAAAAAAATGAAAGATTTTCTGGCAATCTTATAAACCAAATACAAAAAATTGAAATATACTTATCTGAGGATTCTTCTTCTGATGAAGCTCGGTAGAACCAATTCAATGTAGATGTTCAATGTCCAAACTCACATATGAAAGGGTTCTTAGGTCTAAATGATTTTTTGATTAACTTGGGCTAGCTTGATTTGATTTTGATCTCAAAATGGGTAAAATCAATATTCCCTTTTCAAAAGAAATAGAGTTGAATAGAGATCATAAAATTAAATGCAAAAAAGCTATTAAAAGAATCTTAAATACTGACCAATTAGCTTCTTGAATGTGTGGACAAGTTTTCTTAGAGTTGTGACTTGAATATCTTGGAGTGAATTGAAAAACTCTTAAAATCGTCCTCAATTTATAGGCAAAAATACTGTTCACTCGACTGGCCCAGTGGTCGTTTCGACTGGTCGAAGGACCAACAACAATTCAAAATTTCGGGCGCGATAAGATAAGATCGTTACTTGACTGGTCGAGTGGCCTACTCGACTAGTCGAGTGAGACCCAGAAATATTGCTGGACTTTGAGTCAAGCTTGCTCGTCTAGTTGAGCAGTCTCCAGGACTGGTCGAGGGTCCAACAAAAATTTTAAAAATTCACAACAAACCTTGGACTGGTCGAGAAAATTCTTAGACTAGTCGAGCCAGTACTTGGACTAGTTGAACTATGACCAGGACTAGTTGAAATATGAACTATAAAATTATCAAATGACCTATGATATAAATGAAAATTGTATGACCTATCCTAAGGTCAATCTAAGGTCAAACAAACCTTATTTGTGAGATGAAATCATCACATATCATTCTCTTGATGTAGTTGAAGCTTGAAGACTTGATCTAGTACTTGAACTTCTTGATGTACTTGAAGCTTGAAGACTTGATCTAGTACTTGAACTTCTTGATGTAGTTGAAGCTTGAAGACTTTTTCTAGTACTTGAACTTCTTGATATTATTCTTGAGTCTCTTGATCTTATACTTGAACTTGAATTTGAACTTCTTACACTTGTATTTGAACTTCTTGATCTTGTACTTAAATGTAGACAAGGATGACATGAAGTTAATCTTATAGTAATAGCTACACAATATACAGATTCTAAGAGGTTTTAACACTACAAAATTTGACAAACCTAGGAACTAGATAAGATAGCATTTACAATCTCTCCCTTTGTCAAATTTGTGACAAAACCAAATAAATAATATTATACATAATACATACAGTAAAGAATCATACATCATACATGCATAATAAAGAATAATGAACCAGTTAAAAATTGGTTAGCAAAAAGCAGCAAACCAGTACTCCCCATTACTACATTACTCCATAGAATCCAAGAGAAGAAATTTAAAATTTGTTACCTAACCACTTCTCCACATTAATAACATCCACTTTATAGAATCCAATATCATTATGAAATAGGCGTATTAACACAAATTCTTCCCCTTTTTGTCACAATATGACAAAGGAAAGAACCTATAAATGATGATGGAAAAAAAGAGCAATGAGTAATGAGAGTAAGAATTAAGTTTAAGATAACATAAATATTGTTAAGATAACCATTCAAGCATGTCCATAATAATAAGAAAACATGTCCATGCACATAGAATCAAGAGAAATCCAAGAATAAAAGTTATTACAGATAAAAAATTCAACACTAATCTGAACCAGAGGAAGGAGCAGGTATGGAAGTATCGATTTGATGTAGTCCTTGTTAATGCACCTCAGATAGTTGCACATGTATTTAAATTGAGTTTCTTAGGACACATGCATACTTTCTACCTTTCCCTCAAGGGAACACAAACATTTATCAAAATTAGACAACTAAAAATCATGATTAGCTGCAGAGTCTGATTCAATCTCATCAAAAATATCATCCATATTGACATCATCTGGAGGCAAAACATCCTCCTCTTCATTTACTTCAGCTGCTCCACCAGCACCCACATCAACTTGGCCTGGATCCAACCTCAAATTCATCTTGTTAATGTTCGAGTTGTTAAAGGGAAGATGGTGAATGGGAGCTTCTCCAATAGGCATAGACACAAGACTATGAGTGGATAAGACAGTCATAAGATAGGCAAATGGTATATCATTATGACTTGGATGGAGACGAAACTGAATCATGATATAACAGATAAGTGACGGAAGATGCATAGAGACACCAGTAACAATAAAGTGTAGAATGCGGACCATGAAAGTAGTGAGCTCAGTTTTGTTATCAGATCTAGGATAGACATTAGAAATAAAAATTCGATGAAGAACCCTTTATCTAGGTAACATAAACTTGGAAGCGAGAACTTTCCCAGAACTCCATTCCACATTCATGTTGCATAGAACTCTAGTGAGCAATCTTTTCTCAGATTCAGATGGTTTTTCTACAAGGGTATTAATGGGAATACCGTCATCATTAACTGGAAGGTCCATTAATTTAGAAATTAGGTGACAGTCCACATCAATTGGAACTTCTCTAGTAGTAATTGTAAACGTAAGATTCTCAGTAGAGGAGTCAGTTATGCAAGCATACATGGCCTGTGCAATGGAACGGTATATCGGACCGGCCTAACATAAAATGTTATCCCATCCTACAGATTGAAGGAGTATAAGAATACAAAAAGGTGCCAAATGATCAGTGTTAACTGTCCGTTTGACTATCACATTGCGTAAGCGAATATCCCGCACATACTTGGGATCTTCTTCGGGTAACCGGAGATGGCGCACCGTGATAGGAGTGAAATGAGAGGAAGAGGGACCACAGATCCTTTCTTCTTATTTATACTCTCCATTGCAATAAGAAAAACAAGGAATACAAGGAATGCAAGAGAGGAAAGAAGGGTTTCAAGAAAATTAAACTTTTAGCTAGAAAACCTAACTACCATAAACTCTGAAATAAACAACAAAATTAAGAAAATGGAAGATCAAAGAACTCAAATCTACAAGAAAATTGAAAATGAAGCACTAACTAAAGAGGAATCGAAGATGGGTTCGACCGGTCGTGGTAGGGCTTATTGGAGAAGAAGAACTAAGTGAAGAAAAAGGTATTTTCCCCAAATAAAAGGCAAAACCCAAGTTTCACGACTAGTCATGTACATACTCGACCGGTCGAGTGTGTACTCGATTGGTCGTGCACCACTAAAAATTTATAATTTTACATCTATTTAAATTTTTTAAAATTTTAAAATAATAAATATATACACTATAATACAAATAGGCACAAATCATTAGTTCATATTGCATATACCAAGATCAAATTTTAATTTTGTAGACCTATTTTTGTTGAGCGATTTTGTGAATATGTCTGCAAGTTAAATCTCAGTCTAAATATATTCCAATGAAATTATCTTGTCTTCCACCAGTTCATGAATATAATGATATCTAATGTCAATATGCTTGGTTCATGAATGCTAAATTGGATTTTTAGAAATATTAATTGTGCTTGAATTGTCACAATATAAAACCATGGATTCTTGCATAATTTCGTAATCGCTTAGCATTCTCTTCATCCACACAAGATGAGTGAAAGCATTACTAGCAGTAATATATTCAGCCTCAGCTGTGGAGAGCAATACGAAACTCTGTTTCTTACTTAGCCAAGAAACTAAACAATTCCTGACATAGAAACAACCACCGCTGGTCGATTTATGATCATCAATGTTACCAGCATAATCAGCATTTGTGTAACCAACTAATTGCACACTAGTATCATGTGGATACCAGAGACCAAGATTAACTGAACTAGCAACATATTGCAAAATGTGCTTAACAACATCAAGTGGGACTCTTTAGGGTCAGATTGATATCTAGCACAAATTTATACGCTAAAAGTAATATCAGGTCAGCTCGCAGTTAAATAAAGTAAACTAGCTATTGTACTGTGATACAACTTAGGATCCACACTCTTACTTGTTGAATCCTTAGAGAGTTTTAGAGTAGTACTCATTGGAGTATCAAAATTTTTCCTACTTTCAAATATGAACTTTTAAACTAAGTTCAGAGTATATTTGGTTTGAGAGATAAAGAAACCATCAGGGAGTTATTTGACTTGCAACCCTATGAAATAGTTTAGTTCTCCAACCATGCTCATTTCAAATTTAGGTTTCATAAGATCTGCAAAAACTCAACAGTCATGTTAGCACATGTAAATCCATAGATAATGTCATCAACATAGATTTGTACTATTAGTATATGAGCATTATGTTTCTTAACAAATAATGTTTTATCTACACTCCTATTATAAAGTTATGACTTAGTAGAAACTTAGTCAACTTTTCATACCATGACCTGGGAGCTTGTTTCAAACCATAGAGTGCCTTTTTCAGGCGATAGACATGATTAACATGCTTAGGGTCTTCAAAACCCTTTGGTTGTTCAACATACACTTCTTCATGGAAATCTCCATTTAAGAACTCACTCTTTACATCCATTTGGCATATTTTGAATTTTTTAAAGCATGCAATGGATATAAATAGTCTCATTGATTCAAGACGAGCTATTGTGGCAAAGGTCTCATCATAATCAATGCCTTCAATTTGAGAGCACCCTTGTATAACCAACCTAGCCTTGTTTCTAATAATATTACCAAGTTCATCAGACTTATTTTTAAAAATCCATTTTGTTCCGATAATGTGTTTATCTTTTAGTCTTGGAACTAAGTATCAAACATCATTTCTAAAAAACTGATTGATCTCTTCTTGCATTGCTACAATCCAGTTTTTGTCAGTAAGGGCTTCTTTTACGTTAGCCGGTTCTATCTGAGATATAAAGCACATGTAGTTACATATATCTGAAATAGCGGTGTGTGGACCCGTGCTTTGTGGAGAGCATAAATATCCGTTTGAGGTAGGCGCTTGTATTGTTCTTCCTGTGAGGCTCTGTAGTTCAACTGACTCAACACACACGGTAATTGATAAGCCAGGGCACTAGTAGGTGCACTTTCAATATCTTCTAATTGTTTACGGCTACGCATACCAGTGAGAGCATTTTCAAAGATTTGATCAGATGAATGGCCTTTAACTATTCATAGTTTAGTATTATTTTGAATAGATGAAGAGTCTGGTTTATCAAATAAAAGGACTTCATCATTTTCTGAACTTGAGATAGGTATATTCAAGTGATCATCTATAACCACATTAATGGACTCTTGAATTATATCAATCCTCTTGTTAAGAACTCGATACGCTTGACTATTTAATGCATATCATAAAAATATCCCTTCATCACTTTTGGTGTCAAATTTACCTAGATTTTCTCGGTCACGCAAGATGTAACACTTGCTGTCGAAAACTCGAAAGTATTTAACAGTAGGCTTCTTATTAAAACACATTTCATAAGCCATTTTATTATTTAATTCTTCTAGTATAAACGTAGTTAATTATATAACAAGCAGTATTTATGGCTCAGCCCAAAGATTTTTAGGAAGCTTCATACTATTTAGCATGACATTTGCCATTTCTTGAAGCACTCTATTTTTCCTTTCCATTATCCCATTTTATTGTGGTGTTTTCGGTACAAAATATTCATGTGATATTCTCATGTCACTATAAAATTTTTCAAAACTGATGTTTTCAAAATTAGAACCATGATCACTACGGATCTTAGCGACTGTGATTCTTTTTTAGTTTGAAAACGTTTAAGTACCCTTTTTACTTCATCGAGAGTTTTTGATTTCTCTCTTAAGAATACTACCCAAGTATACCTAGTATAATCATCTACAATCACCAGAATATACTTCTTGTAACCTCGACTTTTCGTTCTAGGTGGTCCAATGAGATCCATGTGAAGAAGTTCGAGTGGTTTAGATGTGGCATTGGAGTTCATCTTTTTTTTGAGTACTCCTGATTTGTTTACCAATCTGGCACTCAGCACATACTTTATCCACTTTCTTTACTTTGGGTAGACCTCTTACCAATTCTCTTTTGCTTAATCTATACAAGTTATGGTAGTGTACATGTCCTAGGCGCTTATGTCATAATTCGGTCTCATCGGTTTGGAACATGTAACATGATAACTTAGATGAGCTTGAATCACTAACTATGTAGTAGTTCTCAAAAGTTTTATAACCAGTTAATATTACAGAACCATTCTTATTTAAAATTTCACACCCTCGGTTGGTAAATTTTACACTATGATTATTATCACATATTTGAGAGATGCTTAAAAGATTATGTTTTAAACCTTTTACATATAAAAAATTCTCAAATAGAGGGAGGTTAAAGAGTTGAACTGTACCTTAGCTAACAATTCTGCAGTTGCTACCATCACCGAATGTGATGAACCATCAATCATGTCTTTAAGACTGGTGAACAAACCTTTATCACCTATCATTTGTCTGGAGCAACCACTATCTAGGTACCACTTTGAATGGCTTAAAGTCTTGAAAGTGGTGTGGGCAACCAAACAAACAACCTTAGGGACCCATTTCAATACAGTTTTAGGTTTAAGAGCATAGTTGGTCTTCTTATGTTTATAGTTGTTATAAGTCCAACCCACTTAGTTAGATTTTAAGAGTTCCTTAAGTAAGTTAACAATTTTCTCAGCTAAAGGATAACGATTCTGATTTTTATAGTTGATATGGTTGCTTTTAGGTTTTAGGGTTTGAAAATTTTTAGTATTTTTAGAATTATTTTGATTCAGACTTTGTCCTTTTAAGTTAGAAGACTCCCCTTTAACAAATTTAGGTAGAGTATTCTTATATTTGGGATGAATACTTTTATTATTACCCAATCTAGATCGATTGCCACAGTTTCTGGATCTGGATAAAAGTTTTTCTAATTTAGGATCACCTTGGACATACCTCCATCTGTCCTTCATACTCAAAAGTGAAGAGACTTCTAGTTTTAGCTTTTCATTTTCAGATTTTAAGTTTTCAACTTGGGATGCTTTGAAATCTAAGTCGCACTTAGTTTTTTCAAAGCAATTTGAAAAGTGTGATTGTTCTAAGACTAGATTATCAAAAATCTCTTTTAGTTTTGAAAACTTTTATTTTTGAAGTTTTAACTCTACAACAATTTTGTAACTTTCCCTGTATAGGGCATCATAAGCATCTTGAAGGTCTTCTTCATTTTCATGGCCAGTACCCAGATTTTCTTCACTAGTTAAATCAACATTATCTGAGAAAGTGAACTTGGCTAGAGTCATTAAGGGTTTAACATCATTAGCCAACTCGGTTTCAGAATCTTCTGACTCAGAAGAGACTTTAAAGCAAGAAGATTCATCCCATGTATCCAACATACCTTTCTTTTTAAACTTGTCCTTCTTAGGACATTAGTTTGCTAGATGCCCATATTCATGGCAGTTGTAGCATTTGTTATCTTTTAGAGATTTTCAAGTTTTTGATCTAGGTATTTTCTTTTTAATAGGTTTTTACAAATCAACATTCTTTTTACTTTTAAAAATCTTATAAAACTTTTTGGCTAAAAGAGCCATATCATCTTCAGAAGTTTCTAAATCAGAATTATTACTATTTTCATGAGAAATAATTTTAGAAGACTTAAGGGCGATTGACTTACCTTTAGGGGCCTTAAAATTTAACTCATAGGTTTGAAGAGACCCAACTAACTCTTCTACCCTCATATTATCCGTATCACGAAGTTCCTGGATCGCGGTCACTTTTGAATTGAACTGATCAGGCAACGAGCGCAGTATTTTTGCATAGACTTTACTTTTTGGGATCTTCTCACTAAGACCCCACATAGAGTTGACAATGTCATTCAATCTTGTATAGAAGTCCATGAAAGTTTCACTTTCTTCCATACTTATTTCCTCAAATTTGGTTGTGAGGATTTGAACTTTAGATTTCTTGACAATTGTTGTACCCTCTTGTGTCATTTCCAAAATATTCAAGGCATGCTTTGTAGTATCACAGGATATAATTCTCTTGAATTCATTTAGTGATAATGCAAAAGTAATAACATTTAAAGCCTTTGCATTGGCACTACTCTCACTTTTCTGAAGTGCGGTCCAAGAAAAGTAAGGTGTAACTTTTATAGTTTTAGATCCATCAGTACTAGTCACTTTAGTGGTAGGAGGGGTCCAATTGGTCACCGTGGCTTTCTACACGCTCTCATCCATGGACTTTAAAAAGTCCTAATTCTGGCTTTCCAATAGGCATAATTAGAGCCACTAAATGGTGGAGGCCTAGTGATTGAGAGGCTATCAAAATTTGACATCTTAAAAAGCTAAGATCGATTAGCTTAGGAATTTAATCCAAATAACAAAAATATAATGAGCTATTAAGCTCTGATACCATTTGAACAGGCTGAACTAAGAGTCCTGGGGGGGGAGAGAATAGGACTATGCCAAATTAAAAAATTTAAAAGCGGGATAAGAAAGAAAGAAATAAAGATAGCACTTATCAATTCTAAATAGTAGAAATGAATAGCAACCTCAAATGCATAAGTATTGAGAGGTTGATACAGATGCTGTTCTAAGGACAACCTTATACCAAAAACCAAAGGCTTATGACAGGACAACCTGATTTCTAAAACGGTTTGTGTATCAAAGTCTCAAATCAATACAGAGGAATAAAGAATAAAACAGAAATAAATGTCTACTGCTATTACAACATTCACCACATGTGCAAAAAATAAATTACAATCATTCACCACATGTGTAGAAAATAAATTACAAAATTCACACACTTAAGCACATTCAGCCATCCACCACAACTCCAGCAATCATAGTGGTTCGCTTGTGTGTACACCAACTGGTAGAAAATAGCCACACAACTACACTCCCAATATCCTCACGTATGGGATATTGGCTTTGACTATGAAATAGGTTTTCCAAGGTTCACCCAAAACCTTCACAATTTTATTTTCAAAGGGCTACCACAATTAAAAACCCCACTCACTGAGATTTTTTGGCTATCTCAGTCAAAACCAAAAATGAAAAATTTTCTGGCAATCTTACAAACCAAATATAGAAAATTAAAATGTACTTATCTGAGGATTCTTCTTCTGATGAAGTCCGGTAGAACCAATTTAATGTGGATGTTCATTGTAGATGTTCAAGGTCCAAACTCACATATGAAAGGGTTCTTAGGTCTAAATGATTTTTTGATTAACCTGGGGTAGCTTGATTTGATTTTGATTTGATTTTGATCTAAAAAAGGGTAAAATAAATATTCCCTTTTTAAAAGAAATAAAATTGAATAAAGATCACAAAATCAAATGTAAAAAAGCTATTAAAAGAATCTTAAATACTAACCAATTAGCTTCTCGAATGTGGGGACAAGTTTTCTTAGAGTTGTGACTTGAATATCTTGGAGTGAATTGAAAAACTCTAAAAATTGTCCTCAATTTATTGGAAAAAATACTGTTCACTCGACTGGCCTAGTGGTCAGTTCGACTGGTCGAAGGACCAACAACAATTCAAAATTTCAGCGCGATAAGATAAGATCGTTACTCGACTGATTGAGTGGCCTGCTCGATTGGTCGAGTGGGACCCAGAAATGTTGCTAGACTTTGAGTCGAGCCTGCATGTCTGGTCGAGCACTGTTCACTCGACTGGTCGAGCAGTCTCCAGGACTAGTCGAGGGTCCAACAAAAATTCTAAAAATTCACAACAAACCCTGGACTGGTCAAGAAAATCTTAGACGGGTCGAGCCAGTACTTGGACTAGTCGAACCATGACTACGACTAGTCGAAATATGACCTACAAAATTATCAAACGACCTATGATATAAATGAAAATTGTATGACCTATCCTAAGGTCAATCTAAGGTCAAACAAACCTTATTTGAGAGATGAAATCATCACATATCATTCTCTTGATGTAGTTGAAGCTTGAAGATTTGATCTAGAACTTGAACTTTTTGATGTTGTTCTTGAGTCTCTTGATCTTGTACTTGAATTTCTTGAACTTGAATTTGAAATTCTTGCACTTGTATTTGAACTTCTTGATCTTGTACTTGAATGTAGGCAAGGATGACATGAAGTTGATCTTATAGTAACAACTACACAAGATACAGATTCTAAGAGCTTTTGGCACTATAAAATTAGACAAACCTCAGAGCTAGATAAGATGGCATTTACATTACTTTCTTGAGAAATACATTTGGATGATTTAAGGGCTATAGACTTACCTTTTGGAGCTTTGAAATTCAGCTCGTAGGTTTGAAGAGAACCAACAAGTTCTTCAGTGTCTCTCAGTTCTTGAA
Source organism: Magnolia kwangsiensis (assembly GCA_037074715.1). Taxonomy (NCBI): domain Eukaryota; kingdom Viridiplantae; phylum Streptophyta; class Magnoliopsida; order Magnoliales; family Magnoliaceae; genus Magnolia; species Magnolia kwangsiensis. The sequence goes on from CM073580.1 coordinate 44,745,901, forward strand.
TGACTGTCACCTTGGAATTAAATCTCTCAGGAAGTGATCACAGTATTTTTGCACAAACTTTTCTTTCTAGGATGCTATCTCTAAGACCCCACATTGAGTTGACTATGTCATTCAGTTTCATATAGAAGTCCATGAATGATTCATTTTCTTCTATATGTATTTCCTCAAACCTAATGGTGAGGATTTACACTTTTAACTTTTTGACAATAGTTATACCCTTATGTGTCATTTCTAGGATATCCCAGGCTTGTTTTGCAGTATCACAAGATATAATTCTTTTAAACTCATCTGGTGATGTGCACAAGTGATTACATTTAAAGCATTAACATTCGCACTGCTCTCATTTTTTTGAAGAGTAGTCCACATATAATACGATGTTTCTTTAAGGGACTTAGTTCCATCAGTGCCTAGAACTTTTGACGTAGGTGGGTTCCACCTAGTCACTGTGGCTTGCCACTGTCACGCCCCAGACTAGGTGATCAAATTCATAAGGAACCCGATAGCTGGTTTAGGCTGCGACAGCCTCTGTAGTACCCCATTCTCTGCTCCTGAGGCAGGATTCCGATCTTGGGATCCTACGAGGAGGATGTCCATATCACAATTCCAAACTAAATCAAGCACACCAAAGATCCTAGCAAGTAAATCTCAGAAATAAACTAAGGAACACATTGTAAAATCCACTATGAATTTAAACTTTACAGGTACAAGGTTCAAAAGAAAATACATAATGTAGAAAGAAGGAAGGAAATGTCTACAAAAGGTCCTTAGCTCGCGCCAAACCAAATCCACAACTCCACTACTGCACTGACCTAGGATCTCCTGCATGCATCAATCGTGCATAAGCTTATAGAAAGCTTAGAGGGTGGTATAAGGTGTGTGACAATGGTGCTCAAAAGAAGGTAAGAGAGAATGCAGAAGGAATCATGAATGATACTAATGCCACTAGCCGTACCAAGGCTAAGCTATGAATGCAGTAAGTCATACCAAGGCTATGCAATGTAATACATGAGTACTGGGTGCCATACTAAGGCGATGCAATATAAGGCTTATACAGCCGATGCATATGCAATGCGAAGTAATGTCAGTCGTCAAATCTAATCCACATATCAAGTACAGGTCCATCATAAGAAATCTACCCGGGTCAAGTACACTGTAGGATGGCTATCGCTCTGTAAGACCCGCGTAGTCAAACGAGCATAGGAGACCTCACTAACCACCTATGGAAAACCAATCATCAGCGAGGCTTGACAGTAGCGGACCCATTCACGAGCTAGTCAAACTCAACCTAGCTATTTCTCTCTCTCTCTCAGGCGGGTAAGGCCATCCTTATCTCAACCGACTGCACGAAAGTGGGAGATGTGACCTAATTGTGTAAGACACTTTGACGCTCATGATTTTCACTCGATCACGGCATTGAGGCATCTTCTAGGTACCTTGAAGGTTTAGGGGCTTTCACCCAGGGGCATCCTGTGCACCCCAAATGCTCGAATAGTATTTTCGGTATCCACAAACTGTCTAAGTGCTATGTTTTCTAGATCCTATGATTATCAAATTTTATAGTGATAAAACCTCTTGCAATCTATGTCTTGTGTAGCTCATTTATATATTTAAGACCGTACATCTCATGTATAAGAACAAAGGTCTCTACCTCAAGAATTTCATATGCAAGATCAACAGATATACATGCTTAAGTACAATACCATGTGATAGTTCACTCCTTCAAGCTTCAAAGTTCAAGGTTTCAAAGCTTCATTTAAAAGTAAGACAATAGTTTTTACTTTGGTACTCAAAGCTCAAGATGAAATAAAAGTCAAGTACTTCAATTTCAAGCTTCAAAAAGTCTCAAGTTCAATCTTCATCATATGTCAAGATGTCAAGCTTCGTGAACTTCGAAGAACAACTATCACCTGAAGTAAAAAAAGATTCAATGTTCATATATCACTTATAAGGTATAAATGACCTTAGATTGACCATAGGATAGGTCATTTTGAATACATAATTTAATTTGGTCACTTTATAAGTGCATAGACTATTTTTCAGCTAGTCTTAGACTAAGTTTAACTAGTCTTAGTACTGGCTCGACCAGTCCAAGAAATCCTCGACTAGTCGTAAGTTTGTTACTAATTTTTTAGATTTTTTGTTATTACCTCAACCAGTCCTGAAGACTGCTCGACCAGTCGAGTGAACAGTACTCGACTAGTCCTGCAGGCTCGACTCAAAGTCCAGCAACTAAATTGAGCCCCACATGACTAGTCATGGACAGGACTCGACCGGCTAAGCAAGTCCTTCGACGAGTCATGGAACGACCTGATCTTATCGCGCCCAAATTTTTAAAACTTTATTGGTCCTTCAACCAGTCGAGCTGTCCTCTGGACCAGTCGAAGGAACGATTTCTGCACTTATAAATAGAGCATGATTTTCAGAGTTTGATATCCAATTCAAGAAAAATCAAGACATTGCACTGAGAGATAAGTTAGTGATATTCTTAAGCCATTTAGTACTCATTTTATATTCTCTTTAATTAGCTTTCTTTACATTTGATTTTGAGTTTCTACATTCCAATCTTATTTGAAAGAGGGATTGAAGTTTTCCCATTTCTTGGAATCAAAGTCAAATTAAGCTAACCCAAGGTGATTTACTCTAAAATCAATTTAGAACTTAGAACCATTTCATAAGTGAGTGCGAACATTGAAAATCTACGTGGAACATCTACTCTGAAGTGGTTCTTCCGGGCTGCAACAAAGGAGGATATACAAATAACTATTTTACATTTTTATAAATTTATTCTTTTGGTTTCTCTGAGATTGTGCCAAAAAAATCTCTTTCTTTTGGTTTGTCTGAGGTGATCCAGAAAACTCAGAGTATGAGGTTTTTGAATTGTGTAAGCCCACTTGAAAGACACAATTGTGAGAGTTTTAGGTGAACCTTGAAAAACCTATTTCATAGTGAACGCTAATATCTACTGTGTGAGGATATTAGGAGTGTAGTAGTTGTGTGGCTATTTTTCTAAATAGTTGGTGTACACACAAGCGAACCACTATAATTTCTAGTCTTGTGGTGATTGCTTGTTTATTTCATTTTGTGGATGTTGTAATTTTCCTTTATGCATTTGTGGAGAATGTTATAATTTTTTTTATGTATGTGTGGGAATGTTATAATAGCTTAGTTATTTTCTTTGCTATTTATTTCTTTATTCCTCTGTATCAGTTTGAGTTTTTGATACACAGACCGTTCTAGGAATTAGGTTGTCCTACCATAAGCCATTGGTTTTTGGTGTAAGGTTGTCCTTAGAACAACATCTGTATCAACCTCTCAACACTTATACACTTGAGGTTGTTATTCATTTCTGTATTGTGGGATTGTTTAAGTGCTATCTGCATTTCCTTTTGTTTAATTCTGTATTTAATTTTTAATTTGGTATAGTCCTATTCACCCCCCTCTAGGACTCTTAGCCCAGCCTTTTCAAGTGGTATCAAAGCCTAATAGTTTGCTTTAATTATTATTTCTTTTGGATTTATTTCCTGAGCTAATCGATCTGAGCTTTTTAAGACGTCAAATTTTGATAGCCTTTTAGTCACTAGGCCCCCACCATTTGATGACTCCAATTATACCTATTAGAAAGCTAGAATGAGGTTAAAATTCATGGATGAGAGCGTGTGACAAGCCATGGTGACTAATTGGACCCATCCTACCACTGAAGTAACTGGTACCGATGGATCTAAATCTATGAAAGTCACACCTTATTTCTCTTGGACCACTCTTTAGAAAAGTGAGAGTAGTGCCAATGCAAAGGCTCTAAATGCAATTACTTACGTACTATCACCAGATGAATTTAAAATAATTATATGTTGTGATACTACAATGAAAGCCTGAGATATTTTAGAAATGACACACGAAGGAATAACAATTATCAAGAAATCTAAAGTCCAAATCCTCACAACCAAATTTGAGGAAATACGTATGGAAGAAAGTGAAACTTTCATGGACTTCTATATAAGATTAAATGACATCATCAACTCTATGTGAGGTCTCGGTGATAGAATCCTAGAAAATAAAGTCTGTGCAAGGATACTACGCTCACTGCCTGAATGGTTCAATTCAAAGGTGACTGCGGTCCAGGAACTTCGTGATACGAATAATATGAGGGTAGAAGAATTAGTTGGCTCATTACAGACCTATGAGTTAAACTTTAAAGCTCCTAAAGGTAAATCTATCGCCCTTAAATCTTTTAAAAGTATTTCTTAAGAAAAGAGAAATAATTCTGATTTAGAAAATTCTGAAGATGATATGGCCCTTTTAGCTTAAAAAGTTTTATAAGATTTTCAAAAGTAAAAAAAGGGTTGATTTACAAAAACCTAATGAAAAGAAAAGATTTAGATCTAAAACTTGGAAGTATTTAAAAGATAGTCAGTGTTACAACTGCCATGAATATGGGCATTTAGCAAACAAGTTTTCTAAAAAGGACAAACCTAAAAAGAAAGGTCTGTTGGCTACTTGGCATGAATCTTCCTGCTCTGAAGCCTCTTCTGAATCAGAAGATTCTGAAATCGAGTTGGGTAATGAAGTTAAAGCCCTTATGACTCTACCCAAGTTTACTTTTTCAGATAATGATGATTCAACTAGTGAAGAAAATCTGAATAGTGATTATGAAAAATGAAAAAGATCTTCAAGATGCTTATAATGCCCTATACAAGAAAAGTTATAAAATTGTTGGAAAACTAAAACTTTACAAAGTAAGTTTTCAAAACTTAAATAAAATTTTGATAATCTTGTTTTAGAAAAATCTCACATTTCAAATTGTTTTGAAAAAACTTAGTGCGACTTATATTTCAAAACCTCCCAAGTTGAAAACTTAAAATCTGAAAATGAAAAGCTAAAACTTGAAGTCTCTTAAATTTTGAGTTTAAAAGACACATGGAGGTATGCCCAAGGAGATCCTAAGTTGGAAAAACTCTTTTCCGAATCCAGAAAATGTGGCGATCGATCTGGATTGGGCTACGACAAAAGTATTCCTCCCAAAAGTAAGAATACTCCACCCAAATTTGTGAAAGGGGAGTCTTCAAATTCATAAGAGAAAAGTCTGAATCAAAACTATCTTAAAAATGCTAAGACTTTTCAAACTTTAAAACCTAAAAGCAATCGTATCAACTATTAAAATCAAAATCATAATCCTTTAGCTGAGAAAATTATTGATTTACTTAAGGAGCTCTTAAAATCTAACTTAGTAAGTCGGTCTTATAACAACTACAAATATAAGATTACCAACTATACTCCTAAACCCAAGACTTTATGAAATGGATTCCTAAGGTTACTCGCTTGGTTGCCCACACTGCTTTCAAAGCTTCGAGTCATTCAAAGTTGTACCTAGACAGTGGATGCTCCAGACACATGACTGGTGATAAAGGTCTGTTCACCAATCTTAAAGACATGACTGATGGTTCAGTTACATTCGGTGATGGTAGCAACTGCAGAATTGTTGACTAAGGTATGGTTCAACTCTTTAACCTCCCTCTATTTGAGAATGTTTTATATGTAAAAGGGTTAAAACATAATTTATTAAGCATCTCTCAAATATGCAATAATAATCATAGTGTAAAATTTACTAATCAAGGTTGTGAAATTTTAAATAAAAATGGTTCTGTAATATTAACTGGTCGCAAAACTTCTGAAAATTGCTATATTGTTTGTGATTCAAGCTTATCTAATATATCGTGCTACATGGTTCATACCAATGAGATCGAATTATGGCATAAACGCCTTGGACATGTACACTACCGCAACTTGTATGGATTGAGTAAAAGAGAGTTGGTAAGAGGCTTACCCAAAATATAGAAAATAGATAAGATATGTGGTGAATGCCATATTGGAAAACAAACCAGGAGTACTCACATAAAGGTGAACGCCAATGCCACATCTAAACCGCTTGAACTTCTCCACATGGATCTTATTGGACTAACCAGAACGGAGAGTCGAGGTGGCAAGAAGTACATACTGGTAATTGTTGATGACTTTACTAGATAAACTTGGGTAGTCTTCTTAAGGAACAAATCAGAAACTCTCGATGAAGTAAAAAGGGTACTTAAACGTATCTAAACAGAAAAAGGATCTCAAGTCTATAAGATCCGTAGTGATCATGGATCAGAATTTGAGAATAGTAGTTTTGAGAAATTTTACAGTGATCTGGGAATATCACATGAATTCTCTGTGCCCAAAACACCACAATAAAATGGTATAGTAGAAAGAAAAAATAGAGTGCTTGAAGAAATGACAAATGTAATGTTAAATAATATGAAGCTCCCTAAAAATCTTTGGGTAGAAGCCGTAAATACTACTTGTTATATAATTAACCACGTTTATACTAAAAAATTAAATGGTAAACCAGCTTATGAAATATGGTTTGATAAGAAGCCTACTGTCAAATACTTTCGAGTTTTTGGAAGCAAGTGCTACATTTTACGTGACTAAAAAAATCTGGGTAAGTTTGACACCAAAATTGATGAAGGGATATTTTTAGGGTATGCTCTGAATAGTCGAGCATATTAAGTTCTTAATAAGAGGACTGGTGTAATTCAAGAGTCCATTAACGTGGTTATTGACGATCACTTGAATACACCTGTCTCAAGTTTAGAAAATGATGAAGTTCTTCTAATTGATAAATCAGATTCTTCATCAAGTCAACATAACACTGAACTGAGGACAGTTAAAGACCTTCCAACTAATCAGATTCTTGGAAACCTCCTCACTGGTGTACGCACTCGTAAACAGCTAGAAGATATGTGTAGTTACGTGTGCTTTACATCTCAGATAGAACCGGCTAACGTAAAAGAAGCTCTTACTGACAAAAACTGGATAGTTGCGATGCAAGAAGAGCTCAATCAATTTGTTAGAAATGATGTTTGGTACTTGGTTCCTAAACCGAAAGATAAATAAATTATCGGAACAAAATAGATTTTTAAAAATAAGTCTGATAAAGTTGGTAATATTATTAGAAACAAGGCTAGGCTGGTTGTACAAGGGTACGCTCAAATTGAAGGCATCAATTATGATGAAACCTTTATCTCGGTAGCTCATCTTGAATCAATTAGATTATTTACATCCATTGCGTGTTTTAAAAAGTTCAAAATATACCAAATGGATGTATAGAGTATATTTTTAAATGATGATTTGCATGAAAAAGTATATGTTGAACAACCAACGGGTTTTGAAGACCCTAAGAATGTTGATCATGTATACCACCTAAAAAAGGCCCTTTATGGTTTGAAACAAGCTCCCAGGGCATGGTACGGAAAGTTGACTAAGTTTCTACTAAGTCATAATTTTATAATGGGAAGTATTGATAAGACACTATTTGTAAAGAAACATAATGATCACATTTTAATAGTGCAAATTTATGTTGATGATATTATCTATGGATCTACCTGTGCTAACATGAATATTGAGTTTGCAGATCTTATGAAGTCTAAGTTCGAAATGAGCATGGTTGGAGAATTGAATTATTTCCTAGGGTTGCAGTTAAAACAACTGCCTGATGGTTTCTTTATCTCTCAAACTAAATGTGCTCTGAACTTAGTTAAAAAGTTTGAATTTAAGAGTGAGAAAAGTTTTGATACTCATATCTACTTTAAAACTCTCAAAAAACTCTACAGGTAAGAGTGTGGATCCTAAGTTATATCGCGGTATGATAAGAAGTTTGCTTTATTTAATTACGAGCCAACCTAATATTGCATTTAGTGTAGGAATTTGTGTTAGATATCAATCTGACCCTAAAGAATCACATCTAATTGTAGTTAAGCACATTTTGCGATACGTCGCTAGTTTAGATAATCTTGGTCTCTGGTATCCACATGATACTAGTGTGCAATTAGCTGGTTACACGGATGCTGATTGGGCTAGTAACATTGATGATCGAAAATTAACTAGTAGTGGTTGTTTCTATGTTAGAAATTGTTTAGTTTCTTGGCAAAGTAAGAAATAAAGTTCTGTATCACTCTCAACTTCAAAGGCTGAATACATTGCGGCAGGTAATGCATGTACTTAGGTTGTATGGATGAAAAGAATGCTAAGCGATTATGGAATTGCGTAAGATAATATGGTTTTATATTGTGATAATTCAAGCACAATTAATATCTCCAAAAATGAACCAAGCATATTGACATTAGATATCACTACATTCGTGAATTAGTTGAAGAAAAGATAATTTCTTTGCAATATATTCTGACTGAGACTCAACTTGCTGACATATTCACAAAATCGCTCGATAAAAGAAGGTTTCTTAAATTGAAATTTAATCTTGGAATGTGCAATATGAATTATTGATTCATGTATTTCTGTATCATAATGTATATATTTGTTATTTTAAATGTTTAAATTTCATATTTTGTGTAAAATTATACATTTTGGGCTATGCACGACCAGTCGAGTACATACTCGACCAGTCGTGGCACGATTGGTCGAGCATGTACTCAACCACCCGTGAACCGCGGGTTTGGTACTTTATTTGGGGGAAAAATCACTTTTTCCTCATTTTAGTTATCTTCTCCAACGGTTCCTAGGTCAACCGGCCGAACCCATCTATTTATTCAAGGTTAGTGCATTATTTTCATTTTTCTTGTAGATTCAAGTCCTTTGCACTCCCTTTTCATCATTTGTGTGGCTTATTTCTTGATTAATAGTTATTTTTAGGGTTTTCTTCTCAAAAATCTGATTTATTAAAAACCCACTCTACCTCTTTTGCAATCTCTTTGTTCCTTACTTTCTTTATTGCAAATGGATGGTAGAACTAGAAAAAAAGGATCTCATGGTCCCTTTACTTCTAGGTCGACTCCTATCACAGTGCGCCACCTTCGGTCGCCTGAAGATGATCCTTCTTATGTGTAGGATATTCGGTTGCGCAATGTTATAGTAAAGCGACCCGTTAATGTTGATCATTTAGCTCTGTTTGATATCCTTCCTCTTCTTCAGTTTGTAGGATGGGATAACATACTACATTGTAGGATGTTGATCATTTAGCTCTGTTTGATATCCTTCCTTACTTTCTTTATTGCAAATGGATGGTAGAACTAGAAAAAAAGGATTTTGTGGTCCCTCTACTTCTAGGTCGACTCCTATCACAGTGCGCCACCTTCGGTTGCCCGAAGATGATCCCTCTTATGTGCAGGATATTCGGTTACGCAATGTTATAGTAGAGCGACCAGTTAATGTTGATCATTTAGCTTTGTTTAATATCCTTCCTCTTCTTCAGTTTGTAGGATGGGATAACATTCTACATTGGGGTGGGCCAGCATACTGCTCCATTGCGCAAGCTATGTATGCTTGCATTAGTGATTTTTATACTAAAAATCTGACCTTTACTATAATGACCAGAGAAGGTCCAATTAATGTGGACCGACATCTTATATCTGGATTAATGGATTTACATGTCAATGATGAAGGTAGTCCCATTAGCACTCCAGTGGCAAAACCATCTAAAACTGAGAAGCGAATGCTTACTAGAGATTTATGCAATAGAGATGCGGAATGGAATACTACTGAAAATGCTCTTGCCTCAAAGTTTTTGTTACCCAGATATAGAATCCTTCACAGGATTTTTATTTCAAATGTTTATCCTCGTTCTGGTAACAAAACTAAACTCACTATGTTCATGGTTCGTATTCTTCATTCCATCATTTTTGGTACCTCTATATGTCTTCGTTCCTTAATTTATCATTGCATCATTCAGTTCTGTCTCCTTCCAGGACAGTGACATTTTCTTCGCTTATCTTATGACTATGTTGGCCACCCATAGTTTAGTGGTTATACCTGTAGGAGAAGCTCCCATTCACCACCTACCATTCAACAACTCCAATATTAACAAGAAGAATTTGAAGCTGGCCCCAGGCCAAGTCAATGTGGGTGCTGGTGGAGCTGATGCCATAAATGAAGAGGAGGGTGATTTGCCTTCAGATGACATCAATATGGATGTCATTTTTTACGAAATCGAATTCGATTCAACAGATGATCTTGATTATCAGCCATCTGACTTTGATGTGCGTTTGCACTCACTTGAGGAGAAGGTTAAAGACATGAATGTGTCCCATGATATTCAATTCAAATATATGCACAAATATCTTAGGTGCCTTAACAAGGGACTTCATCAAATTGATCCTACCATACCTGCTCCTTCATCGAGTTCTGATTAATATTTGATTATGTGGTTTGTAATAACTTTTAAGATACTTGGATTTCTTTTGTTTTATGGGGTTGAACATGCTTGAACATGCTTGAACATGCTTGCTTATGAATTTGGTTAACATGATAATGTAGATCATATATTTTCTTCTTCCACATTACTCTTCTTGTTCCTTATTTATCTACTTCCATTATCATTTATTGGTTCATTCCTTTGTCATATTGTGACAAAAAGGGGGAGAATTTTATCATGCTTGTGATATGTGGATTGTGGATTGTGAATAAGTAGTCATTTTTTTTGTAAGGGGGAGTAGATGCGATTTTTTTTAACCTGTTTATAACTGGTGCATGACTAGTTTATATTGATAACTGGTGCATGATTCTTTATTGTGCGTGTAATGCTTATAACTGGTGCATGACTGGTTTATATTGATAACTAGTGCATGATTCTTTATTGTGCGTGTAATGCTTATAACTGGTGCATGACTGGTTTATATTGATAATTGGTGCATGATTCTTTATTGTGTGTAATGCTTATGTTACTTTAATTGTTTTGTCACAAATTTGACAAAGGAGGAGATTGTAAGTGCTATGTTTTCTAGCTCCTATGATTGTCAAATTTTGTAGTGCTAAAACCTCTTGGAATCTGTCTTGTGTAGCTCATCAACATATTTAAGACTGTGCATCTTATGTAAAAGAACAAAGGACTCTACCTCAAGAATTTCAGATGCAAGATCAAGAGATATACATGCTCAAGTACAATACAATGTGATAGTTCACTCTTTCAAGCTTCAAAGTTCAAGGTTTCAGAGCTCCATCTAAAGGCAAGACAATAGTCTTTACTTTAGTACTCAAAGCTCAAGATGAAATACAAGTCAAGTATTTCAATTTCAAGCTTAAAAAAGTATCAAGTTTAAGCTTCATCATATGTCAAGATCTCAAGCTTCGTGAACTTTAAAGAACAACTATCAACTAAAACAAAAGAAGATTCAATGTTCATATATCGCTTATAAGGTATGAATGACCCTAGATTGACCATAGGATATGTCATTTTAAATATAAAATTTAATTGGGTCACTTTATAAGTGCATAGACTATTTTTTGACTAGTCTTAGACTAAGTTCGACTAGCCCTAGTACTGGCTTGACCAGTCCAAGAAATCCTCGACCAGTCCTAAGTTAGTTATTATTTTTTAGAATTTTTTGTTATTGCCTCTACCAGTCCTGGAGACTGCTCGACCATTCAAGTGAATAGTACTCGACTAGTCCTGTAGGCTCAACTCAAAGTCCAGTAACTAAATTGAGTCCCACATGACTAGTTGTGGACAAGACTCGACCAGTCGTGGAGGCCACTTGACCGGTCGAGTAGGTCCTTTGACCAGTCGTGGAATGACTTGATCTTATCGCGCCCAAATTTTCAAAAGTTTGTTGGTCCTTCAACCAGTCGAAATGTCCTCTGGACCAGTCGAAGGAGCTATTTCTACACTTATAAATAGATCACGATTTTCAGAGTTTGATATCCAATTCAAGAAAAATTAAGACACCGCTCTGAGAGATAAGTTAGTGATATTCTTAAGCTATTTTGTACTCATTTTATATTCTCTTTAATTAGCTTTCTTTGCATTTGATTTTGATTTTTTACATTCCAATCTTATTTGAAAGAGGGATTAAAGTTTTCCCATTTCTTGGAATCAAAATCAAATCAAGCTAGCCCACGGTGATTTAATGTAAAATTAATTTAGAACTTAGAACCATTTCATAAGTGAGTGTGAAAAATGAACATCTACGTTGAACTTCTACTCCGAATTGGTTCTTCCGGGCTGCAACAAAGGAGAATATCCAGATAAGTATTTTACAGCTTTTGTAAATTCATTCTTTTGGTTTCTTTGAGATTGTGCCAGAAAAATCTCTTTCTTTTGGTTTGTCTGAGGTGATCTAGAAAACTCAGAGTGTGGGGTTTTTGAATTGTGTAAGCCCATTTGAAAGACACAATTGTGAGGGTTTTATGTGAACCTTGAAAAACTTATTTCATAGTGAACACTAATATCCCCTATGTGAGGATATTAGGAGTGGAGTAGTTGTGTTCTAGTTTTTCTAAACGGTTGGTGTACACACAAGAAAAATACTATAATTTTTGGTCTTATGGTGATTGTGTTTATTTCATTTTATAGATGTTGTAATTTCCTTTTATGCATTTGTGGAAAATGTTGTAATATTTTTATGTATGTGTGGGAATGTTGTAATAGCTTAGTTATTTTCTTTGCTATTTATTTCTTTATTCCTCTGTATTAGTTTGAGTTTTTGATACGTAGACTGTTCCAGGAATCAGGTTGTCTTACCATAAGTCATTAGTTTTTGGTATAAGGTTGTCCTTAGAACAACATCTGTATTAACCTCTCAATACTTGTACACTTAAGGTTGTTATTCATTTCAGCATTGTGGTATTGTTTAAGTGCTATCTGTATTTCCTTTTGTTTAATTTCACATTTAATTTTTAATTTGGTATAGTCTTATTCACCCCCCTCTAGGACTCGTAGCTCGACCTTTTCACCATCCATGATATACTAGTGGAGGCTTCGGCCCTGATGAAGCAAGGACAAAAATATCCCTGGGATGCAATGCCAAATGCATGAATCACGCACACCAATCATGAACCAGCTTCAAGCACTCAACGTGCACAGGAGGGGAAACTCCATCCCTCTACCACATCTACCTAATGACCACACACAATGTAAATCCAACCATACAATGATGCATATGGGTCATAAGGATGAAATAGGTGCTCCATACGACGATGATGTCATAGAATATGCCTCCTTTCCAAGGAGGGACTAATTCTAGGTACTTAGACAAATTCTCTAAGGAGTAATCCTCTAGTGGGGGCCCAATAGTTTGGGATTGCTCACAAGACTTAGGAGAATAATGACAAGGGCCCAAATAGATGGACGGTCCTAACAAGGGACTATGGTGGGCCTTTAACCACCCATAGAAATCCATGGGCCTACCTTAGGACCACCAATGTAGACATCTAACCACAACTGGTCCTCAAGAGGTAACTCATCTTTAATCAATTGTGGATCAAGGCCCAAGGCCTATACCAACACATGGGCCTAGTGGGCAACACACGTAGCCCAACCCATATGCAATATCATGGGCCCATAAGTAGGGTTTGGGCCCAATCATAAGGGTCATTAGTCCACATACTGTGGTGGGCCTAGTGGGCAGCCCATTACTCAAACCACATTAGCAATTCACATGTATAAGTCAAGTGAGTTGGGCCTACAACTCGGCCTAATTATAGAGTTGATTTGGTAGGCAACTAAGGGCCCAACCACTTGTGTAATCTGGCTCATAAACCCATCATAATGATATGGTAAAAATGGACCAAGGGTCTAAGGGGCCTATCTAGAAAGTTCCAGTCCTTTTGGGCCTAAGGAGTCCAACAACTAGTTACATTTATGGACCCATTAAAATCTCCAACTATGGTGGGCCTGAATGATGCACTAATTAAGCCCAAGAATTAGGATATTTAAAGCATGATTTATTCCTTCTAAGTACTCACAATGTGGTGGGCCCCATTTATCAAAATTTTAGCCTGAAGGCCAAGCATAATTATAACACATTGCTGGATTTTTAACCCAACAGGTTTATGGGCCTGTTAGAGCCCAAAAAATGATCCATTTGATTAGGACATCAGTCTAAGTAATCCAACCATCAAGTCCGAGGGCCTCACCACATAGGATTACATCACATTAATTGGGGAAAAATGTGGGCCACAATGTTGGACCAAGGTCCAGCAGGTAGTCCACATGGGGAGTCCCACATGGGCTTGGGCGTCCTAATGGGCTGGACTCCTAGCCCATGTGCTAGCAAAAAGGTGGGCCTCACCACATGTACTCCACACTCAGATGTACCATAAACAAGTGGGCCACATAAAGTAAGGCCAGGGGGGAGAAAACATAGATCATGGTGGGCCAAGAAGGGATGGACGGCCAGTCCATGTTGGACGTCCCAGCCTTGGGCATCCATCCTGGTGGGCTGGTCCAGCCCTTGCCAATAAACCCTTAGTGGTCCATTGGGCTCGAAATTCGGTAGGTGGGTCCTAGCAGGGGTGGGCCACCTTCAATTAAAATTTCAGATTTTTCTGAGCTTGGAAAGTAATATTATGAATTAAAAGAAAACATGTTGTCCAAAAATCTAGTTAGTGCAGAATTATGGCTGACCCTATTTTGAGCACCCAATGGGGTGGGCCTAATGTCTCTAAAAATTGGGAAAAAATGATTTTAACATCCACACATATGTATACTACAATATAGGGTCCACCAAAGTGGCCAAACTATTCAAAAGCTATTTTATATTTTAAGTTTTCTAGATTGTAATGTTGCTGGAAAGACCAGAAAATTTGGACTGTCCACCCCCCTTGGGCCACACCTTCAGGACCTCAATCAAGGTCAGATGGGGTTGAAGTTTGGGTGACATCTAGGTGGGATCCCCAAATTCTAGAAAAGTATATTTTATGGGTAATAAAGGTCCCCCAATCAGTCCCAAAATCTGGTTAAAAAATAACCATAAATTGTCCAGAAAAGTTTTGGACAACAACATATACATGGAATGATCTGAGTATATGAGTCAAATAAAAAGGAGATTACCTTACAAACTTGGTGCTATGGTCCATCTTAGTGGGCCGCACAAATATACAGGCCATAACCCCTCCCAAAAATACATTACATGCATCACATATGGGGGAAATGGGACATCAACATCTTAAATATAGATAGCAAGGGGCATCTACAATGTTTGGACGGGCTAGATATTGCAAGGCCTCTAAGTGGGCCACATGCTTAGAGATCAGATAGTGAGGTAAGGGAAAATAAATAAAAGGAAGAAAGAAAGCAATATCCGGCCACAAGAGAGGGTCTCCGCCACCATTGAGGCCCTCCCTTCATCATAAACATTACACCTTCCACTATGTTTTTGTACAAGTTACATCATAGCCATGCATGCAATAAGATTTTAGATTTAATGTGGGGATGCCATCCCCACCAAGGTCTAGGGTCTAGATGACCCCTCAAGATCATGGATTAAAGGAAAAAAGGCCATGATGGGGTCCATGGAGGATGGCCCCATCAATGGAACATGCATGCAAGATGGTCGGCCATAGGCCTCATCCATAGACACTTGGGGACCTCCACCATCATTTGGTGGGCCCCACAAGCTCCTCAAGGTGCAAATGAAAGATCTAAGAAGGTAGAAAAGAAATTCCTAACTAAAAACACCCACCTTAATAGTTCTTTACCAAACTTCTACCAATAGGCTCTCTAGGCTTCAAGCTCCAAAGATTAAGGACTAAGATTGGAGATGGAGGGTTAGATGAGAGGGTTTTAGAGGGTGTAAGGGGCTGGAGATGGGAAGAAGGGTGGAATGTCCCAAGGGTAGAGAGGGAGAAGGAGAGATGAGGAGAAGAGAGGAAATGAGAGAAAATAAAGTGAAATGGCTAAAAAGGGAGGGTTTTAGCCAAAGTGATGATTGGTTTTCTAGAAAAAGGGCTCTCTCTCTCTCTCTCTCTCTCTCTCTCTCTCTCTCGCTCTCTCCCTAGAGAAGAGAAATTTCTAAAAAATCAGGTTTAGGGAAGAGGAAAAAGCTACTTTAGCATGGGAGAGTGAAAAAGGAGCTCTCTTGTTAAGAGAACTCATGATTACTTGTTAGCTAGGTGTAGGTGGTGTAGGTAGTGTAGGTAGTGTAGGTGGTGTAGTCTAGGGAAAATGTGTAATAGAGTGGGGCCACCTTGGGAAACATGCACAACACCCTAGGTGGGCACCACAATCATACTAAATGATCCATCATGATGTATGCCCCATATCTCATGATCTACAACTCGGATTGTCTCACAAGACGTGGCGTTGGAACTGTGGTGACGATGCGGTCGCTATGACACTAAATTTGGGTCGATCCAGGTTGGGTCTACATGACCAAATTTAAGGATGACTGCAAACACTACACGAAGGTCGCGGGTCATCGAAATTTGACCAGTAGGACCTCGTGACCTAAAGAAACGATGTTACTTGGGTTAGGGTCTTACAGCTACACACTTTCATCAATGGACCTCAAAAAGATCCTCATCTTGGCTTTCCAATAAGAATAATTGGAGCCATCAAATGGTGGAGTCCTAGTGATAGAAAGGCTATCAAATTTTGACATATTGAGAGCTCGAGATCACCGAGCTTAGGAAATAAATCCAATGGAATGAGCTATTAGGCTTTAATACCACTTGAAAAGGGTGAGGAGGTGAATAGGACTATACCAAAAAAAAATAAAATGCAAAAAATAAACTTAAATAGGAGAAATTAATAACAACCTCAAATGCATAAGTCTTGAGAGATTGATATAAACGTTGTTCTAAGGACAACCTTACACCAAAAATTAAGGTTCTGATTTCTAGAACTTCGATAAGTATCAAAAACTCAAACTGATATAAAGGCAAAAGAAATAAATCTGGCTATTACAACAATCACCACAATGCATAAAATAGATACAAGCATTCACACACATAAACCAGATACAACATCCACCACAACACCAAGAATTATAGTGGTTCAGTGCGTACACCAACTATTCACAAACAGTCACACCTACTCCACTCCCAATATCCACAACCTACGTGGTATTGGCTTTCACTAAGAAAGAAGGTTTTTCAAGGTTCACATTAAAACCTTTACAGATGTGTTTTTCAATTTGGCTTACACAATCAAAAACCCCACACAGATTTTCCTGGCTAATCTTAGTTAAAACCATAAATGAAGATTTTTCTAGTTGAATCTCTCAAACCAAATATAGAAAACTTAAAACAATACTTATCTGAAGAATGTTCTTCAATGTAGCCGATAGAACTGCTTCTTTGTAGATGAAGATGTTCAATGTTCAATTTCACAAATGAAGGGGTTCTAGGTCTAGGTGTATTTTAAATTAAATCCAACCTTCGGCTACTTGGATTCAATTTCTTGGATCTCAAAATGGGTTAAAGAAAAATCCCCTTTATATTAAGTAGAATGGAATAACAAGAGATCAAGAAATTAAGAAACCAAAAAGTTATATAAAATAATTTTAAATACCTTACAATAACTTCACAATAGTGGGGACTAATCTCTCAGAGTGGTGGCTTGAATTGGCTTGGAATTGATGATAAAATCTGAGAAATGTCCTCTATTTATAGGCTACAATTCGGTTCCCTCGACTGGTATAAGGTTCAGCTCGAATGGTCTTGGTAGAACCAATTTTTAAATTTTTTGGCGTGATTGGATAAAACAAACTCTCGACTAGTCGAGTGGGTAAAAACCTCTTTACTGGAGTTCGAGTCGAGCCCTGCTCGATTGGTCGAGCCAGTCTCAACGACCGGTCGAGCAGGGTGCTTGACTGGTTAAAGACCTACTAGACTTATCCAAAAATAGGAGTTAATTTCTGGACTAGTCGAGAAAAACCCTAGACTGGTCAAGCCAGTGCCTAGACTAGTCGAACAGTGACTAAGACTAGTCGAAGCACAACCTAAAATAAGTACTATGACCCAATTTAAATATGCAACATTAATGACCTATGCCCAAGGTCTTTCTAGGGTGACATATGCCTTAAATGTGAGCATAGAACTTGTAACATCGGTTGCTTCGGTAGATAGACTTCGTATACTTGAACTTGAGCTTGTGTACTTGATCCTTGAGCTTGTGTACTTTAACTTGAGCTTGTGTACTTGAGACTTAAGTACTCAGGCATTTGGACTTAAAGTCATACTTGTACTTGGTGAACTTGTACTTGTTCTAGTAGTTGAACATGCACACTGACTTGAAGTTGTCGTAGCTCTTGATGTCGATGTAGATGACTTGAAATGCATCTTCGAATGAAGGTGAACTTTCCATCTATCAAAACAAGTCAATCACTCCAAAGTGGTTTAGCACTACAAAATTTGACAATACAGGGTGCTAGATCTATTACATAGCACTTACAGGAAGACCATACAATAACAAAGAGAAACCATCGGACTACAAGCGCCAAATAGACAAACCTTTCAACAAGTCTAAAGAAACCCAATGTTAGAACTACAGGAAATATGGTCACATATCCATGGAATGTCCCACAAATAAATCAAAGGGAAAGGCTATGGCAACCACGTGGGATGACGTCGATGACTCCAACTTAGAAACTAGTGAGTCTAAAAGTGATAGAGACCAAAAGTCACTAAAAATACTTATAGCCTTCACCACTACAATCATTCCCAATCTAAAGGATAATGATGAGTTAGATAAGTATAATGTTGAGAATGCCAAGTTTGAAAGAGAAGCTATTGATGATGATCTTATAATTGAAAAACTAATTAAGAAAATTGATCATCTAGAATTAAAAATTGAGAAACTGAAAAGGGAAAATAAAAAACTAAGATTAGATGTAGAAAAATCCAATCTCACAGCAGAAGTTAATCATAAATTTACTCAAAGCAATGAAAAGTTAAAAAGACTTTTAGGCTTGGGTAGGAACTCTAAAAATATGAGAGGTCTAGGGTATGAAATAGATAAATCTAACTCCTTCTTTATACCACCTGTGCTGATCAAAACAACTACCTAAGTAGTAAATAGGCAAGTTCATTTTTCCATACATGCGAGAGATGGGGCACTACAAATTTGAATGTCTTGCACTTAGACAACCCCACTCCACATTCGGTTTGAACCATATATGTAAATCCAATTCAATTGGAGAAATGATGCAGAAATCAAGGAATTCTCCAAAACAAGAATATTCGAATTAGTTACCTGGAGAATTCAAAGCACCTATAGATAACCACTCTAAAAAGGAAATCAAAACATCATGCTCAAAGAAAGTGGTTACCAAGTGGGTGACATCAAATAAAAACAATTGCCTTGCGAGTCATGCTAAACTTAACTCGGGCACTTGTAGTGATTGGTACAAGTGAAACAATTGGTGACCATGACCATTTTTATGATAACTCTCAAATTTGATAATGGGTCAGTCACATCAAAAGGGAGCACCATAAAGAATAAGTGAGAAAGGAACAACTCTTGAGTCTGAATTAACTAAAGATGTTGGTCAAGGGACTAAAACACAATCTATCATCTTACTCAAGGGATTGTACAAAATTTTAAACTACATGAGTAATTGAATATAAGATATTTGCACAAGTGATTGTCAATATGGTTATTGATGACCAACCACATGACAAATGGTCCTTCTACTAATATGGAGATTAATGAGAATCATGTTGAGCGTCAAATATCGCATATTTTCTCCCATTTATATCTTGGTGTTCACAACCCCAAGTGTAGGGTCACTATGTAGTAATAATCTCGGTAAGACCGAGGTCGAATCCACAGGGATTGAAACTTGTCTGTTTCTGAAATTAACTAGAAGTAGAACTAGAAGAAAATGTGAAACTAATTCTGAAATATTCGAGAGAGTAATTGTGAATAGAGTAATTAAAACTAAGAATTTAAAGGTGGGAACTAGGGTGCTAAAGATCCACTTGTGGTGATCAGGGAGCCCTCTTACTTGATTCAAGTAACACAATTAGAATTACAATCCTATCCTATCTAATTGGAAAATATATCAATAAAATAAAATCTGAACTTCAATTGACCTAATTCTCAATGAAGAAGAATTATGATAATTGGCAGGGATTCCATCACCAAATCATGTCCAGGAGACAATGGCAAACAACAGGATTTACCAGTCCCATAATCTCAAAGCTAGAGAATTTTGAAGATTAGGAAGGATTCCATCATCCTACCATGCCTAAGGGACGATATGAACAACAAGATTTATTAATTTCACAATCTCAAATCAGGAAAAGAGGATACTTAAAGCTATTGCGGATCTACTGTAATTTAAGTCACAATAAACCATTCAAAACTAAAAGTATTGCTTAAATATTAAATTGAAATCTATAGAGTTCAACATAAACATGAATCAAAGCAATAGAAATATCCCATCATGCTACAAGCTTCACCTTTTAGCCTTAGCTAAGAGGTTTAGCCAACCATAGACATGATTGGAAGAAAGTCTCTTAAGAAAAATATAAAAACAACCAAGGAAGAAGAAGAAAAACTCTTTGCGATGGCTTCTTTACCATTTTGCTCCACTCCTTAAACCCTAGAAGATACCTAGGAACATCCTAGGGAGTCCTATTTATAGTTGTGGAACTCCAACTTTCACACCTAGTTGAAAAACTTTAGAAACCACCATAAATTTACATAGTTTGCTAAAATAGACTTCACTCTGCACAGTTTTCCAAAATAGACTTCACTCTCGCAATTTCACAAAATAACCTAGAGTTTCAGAATATGCTATTTCAGGACGATTTCAAGATTCCTTTTCTTCACTTTAAATTTTTGATTCTCTTCATTCCTCACTTCGTTTTCTTGGATCTTTGGCATGTGAATTCTTCAATCTTGGTATCCTAAGATCCATCCCTTGCCTTGGTGATTTTTGAGCATCAAATCTATACTTTTAGCACTCTTTTCAATCCAAGCTCTTAAATTCACCTTACACTACAAACATGGGTAAAATAGAACATTAAAAATTATCATGTTCATAAAACCAAGATATAAATTGACCCTCAACACTTGGTTTTATGGACATTATACTGCTTAATGGTATACTTTATGTATGTTTGTGCTGTAAGGTGAATCTAAGAGCTTGGATTGAAATGAACGTTAAGAGCATGAATTTAATGCTCAAGAATCACCAAGGCAAGGAATGAATCTTTGGGGACCAAGATTAAAGTTTTTAAGACCCCATGATTCAAGAAAACCAAGTGGAGAAGGAAGAAAGTCGAAAAAATAAAGTGTTGAAATTCACTTCACTGACTGAGTCATCGACCATGGTTCAATGACATCGAACACAGGTCGATGACATTGAATTTTTACATGAAAATTGAGTTGGTCGCTGGACATATTGGGTACAGTTTTCAATTACTCGAAGCCTCTCTCAATGACATCGAAGAATTGCTCGATGATATCGAACTCTATTTGATGACATCGAATTTATTAAAGAATTTTGAAGCAACTCGCTAGACTGTTTTGGATACTTTTTTGATTACTCGAAGATCATTCGATGACATCGAAGGCAGTTTGATGACATAGAAACTTACGCAGTGTTTAAAGGCACGACTTCTGGAATTCAACTTATGTTCGATGACATCGAAGGTTGTTCGATGTCATCAAACGCATTATGAAGAGTTATGCGGACTGCGTAAATTGAGGCAGTTTTGTGAAACTGATCAGACAAGGCCATAAATATAGGTTTCTTACGGACATTTTAGGATATCTAGGGTTTTAAGGAGCAGAGACAAAGGGTGGAGGAGCCTCCCAAGAGTTTTTCTTCTTTCCTAGTTTATTTTTAATTCTTTTTTTAAACATTTTAGATCCAATCATGTTTATGTTTGGCTAAATCTCTTAGCTAGGGCTAAGAGGTGAAGCTAGTAGCATGTCTTATTCTTGTTGAACTTTTTTGATTCTAATTTGATATTTAAGGAATACTTTCAGTTTTTAATGGTTTGTTGTGACTCAAATTATAATAGATCTGAAATTACTTTGAGTATCTTCCTTGTCTTATTTAAAGATTGTGAGACTGGTAAATCTTATTGTTAGCCATTATCTCTAGGGCATGGTTTGGTGATGGAATCCCTTCCAACCCTCACAATTCTCCTTCATTAAGAATTAAGTCAATGAAAGTTCAGATTAGATTTTATTGATATATCTTCCAATTGGATAGGATAGGACTCTAATTCTAATTGTGTTCCTTGAATCAAATAAGGAAACATCCTGATAGTTGTAAGTGGATCCCTGGAACCCTAGTTCCCACCTTTAATTATAAGTTTAATCATTTTATTCACAATTACTCCTTTATTTCTAGATTTCTAATTTAGATCGTCCTCTAGTTCTAGTTCTAGTTACTTTTACAAGACACATAAGACCCCGTGGATTAGATCTCGGTCTCATCGAGATTATTACTACATCATGACCCTACACTTGGGGTTGTGAATAAATCATGCATTATAGGAAAACTTGATAACCATTCCATTACTCCATTTGAGTCTCATGTGTTTGGTATCATTTTTTTTATAGATCAACACCTATAATCATTACTAGATAATTTGATACTGCTCGGACCAGAACTTTTGATCTTCATGAAACAACCAACACTTGATGCATATAGATCTAGAGACCTTCGATCATCTAATGGAAAATATGCAATATAATCTTGTTTGTGGTCCATTTGCACTAACTGTAATATCTGAGGATATATGGCATCATCTTTTCTAACATATGTGTTTGTATTAATTTTTTTTTTGTATCTATAAATTTCAATTGGATGTTCAAATGATAATTTGTTGATAAAAGTATATGTACATCTCAGAAAATATGTTAATGCATACTGAACTAGTAAATCTTATCTAAAAAGATTGTTTTGATGGCATCGAACAGTTATTCGATACCATCAAATGGTACTCGATGGCATCGAAAGTAACTCAATGACATCGAAAATTCACCATACCTCACTAACCTAACTAGACACTTTTCGATGGTATTAAAAGGGTTCTGATATCATCGAAGTTCATTATTCGATGGCATCAAAGATACTTCAATGGCATCGAAGTATCAAGGGTATATATACGGGCACTGGCGTGAATTTTCATTCTCCATCTGTAACATCCCAAATTTTCATGGCCCGAGTACATACTCTTGCCTGTGAATTTTGGGTGTTAATAATGTAAAAATTAGATGCTTCAAAATCGTACCTTTTTTTTATAGATAAATCACATCCAGTTACATTTACTAAGCTAACCATTCACGAGAATAAAAATGACTGTATTTATTATTCCATCAGAGTAAAAAGAGTAAATATAATTCTTTAATACCGTCTCAATGGAAGATTATTAAATTATCAAAGTTTTCAATGGAAAATAAATAAAACAATTCATGAAATTATCCTTCTTCTTTTCTTTTCGAAAGAATCTTCCATAGAATGATTATCGGCCATATCATCAACGTGTAATTCACTTGCAATATCTATATGGTTGGAGAGGGTCAACGCCTTACTCATAGTAATGGCTATCCTTTAAGATTAACAATAATTCAAGAGATTCATAAGAATAATGTGAGGGTTTTGATACATCTCTTACTCCACCACTGCGAGTGCCATCAGTTTGCGCAACCAATTTATATGAATGCATGTCTAGCATAGTGTGTTCCATCATATGTAATGCTCATAACAATGTGGAATATAGTTCAACCCGGCTCACCTCGCATCCCATAGTATGAAGATTCGTCAACGTGTCTAATGTTAACATGAATTTATACAAACATCTCAAGGCGTCACAACAACTTGATTGAGAGATTTACGTGACACGATGTATTCATGGAGCGACTATTTGCGACATCCAATCCCAAAAAGTGATGTAACATGCATGACGTTTTACTTACATCGAAATTTGACATGTATGGTTAATTTATGATACATAGGTATGGTATAAAATTTCACATCAAACGGATGGTAGGAACTATGTGATCTAGAATTCATGGTTCTAGGTTAATGACATTTTCATAATTATTTTTAATATGAGAGTTTTGAGAAATTTAATGGTTTTACATGATTATAGGCATATTTCTAAGTAATTCTTACAAAAGAACATATATCTAAATCATTATGAATAAAGAATTATTTACCAAATTAATTAAAAGAATGTACATAAATCAACCAACATAATGGATGGTTAGATGATATGTTAAAATAGAAAAAGTTGATGGTTAGTACTTTGATCATGTATGTAAGTGGGTGTACGGTCAGTTTTGTAACCAGATGATCACAAGTGGGTTTTTGAAGTGATAAAGAGGCAGAACATGTATACTGTTAGATTCAAGTGACTTGTTCACATGTTTTAGTTTCTTAGATTGTAGTTTTGATGGTGGGTTACGCATAATCATAGGTAGTGAACAAGATAAACGGATCGTAATCTCAATTTGATATGTGTACGAGCAGATGTAGATATCAAGTAGTTAGTTTATTATGATCCGTTGGTCCAAACTCAAAGTGGACAGTCAGATATCTTTACCTATTGGTGGATAGTTGGCTGAATGGTTAGTTATGATGCATAAGTAGGAATACTTGGACATATGATGATCTTGTCTTAAAATCAACGGTCAGATGACTTGATCTATGGATGAAGATCATTCCCAACAGTCAGATTCATGTTGGGCAATAGATGTAAGGTTAGAATAGGCTAAATTGTTGACATACATATGTATATACTAAATTAAATTTCATGGTAACACTCAAGAACTTTTAATACTCGGGTGTTGAAAAGTTTGAGGTGTTACACCATCATTTTCTTGCATCCATTCATTTCCTGACTCATCCTGGAGCTCCGGTGACGGCCTTTCACTCATTTTCTCTTCACCATTTGTGCTCTCCAAATTGGTAACACTTCTCGTCTGCGTTATCCACTCTCATTCCATTGAATAGTCTTTTTAGGGCTTGTAGAAGTCAGGGTTTTTGTTGTTTCGAGTGTCTTTATCCCAGTTTGTCTTGTATTTCCTTCCATTTTGTCCATTTTTCTTGTGAATCTCATAATGGCAAAGGACAAAGTAAAAGCATTAGAGGTAGGGGAGTCATCTAGGCCGGTTAGAAAGAAAATAAATGGTCAGCTTAGTTCTGAGAAGCCTTTGCTTGATGTAACGATTTCTTCTCAGATATCCCCAGTTACATGATCAGAGAGATTGTCAGGCCCCAAACCTGGAAATCGGATTCACAGGAGTCCCGATCACCGAATCTAGTGCCGACAGCCTTCGTAGTACCCCATTCTCGACTCCCAGTGCCTATATGCTAGGTTCCGATCCTAGGAACCTACAAGGAGGATTTTTCAACATACACTTAACTTATAAGAAGCATAACCACAAGTTTACCCAGATTACAAAGGCAACATCATCATCACATATCCACTAATATAAACATTTGAATACAGTGCTGAAAGAGAAATACGTATGTCAAAACTAAAGCTCCAGAAGTCAGCTACATGCTCCAAGCTCCACGCTGCTGCAACTTAACATCACCTGCACGCATCTATCGTGCATAAGCTTATAGAAAGCTTAAAGGGTGGTGTAAGTGTGTGCACAAGGTAAGTGCTAAGTATACAACACAATGCCATAATCAAGTAATATCAGAAATACTGGTTAGATCATAAATCATATGATATCAGGGTAAGCAGAAATACTGACAAGCCTATGTGTTAAACAATATTAAAGTACGTAATACAGATCAACTATACAAATGAGAAGTCGTAAAGAGACAAATATTACATGCTGATGACGCAATGCTATATATAATTCCTGATGAGTCCACTAATACCATCAGCTGTATCTAGGTCATATAAATGCAGGAACATAGTAACTCAAAATGTCATATGCCGCAGGTGTAATGCAATATGCATGCGAATGGAATGACCATACTGGAGTGTGAAGTCGGGATGATAGTACTTAGTATCGCATGCTATGGGGTCCATTACAAGGGACTTCTATCTAAACCAGTCTCATACCTAAATTTGGATAGTGAGACTCAATGTGATAGACTCCTGATCTCAGGTTAGTTGTGCTCCCCAACCGAAATCCTGGCCATTGCGAAGGCACACGTAAGAAATAGTTACACACCATAAGCCCGAGTAGATAGTGAATGAATGAATGAATGAGTATGCAACTCCTGGCCAATAAGTCCATAAATCAATACTGTTAATCTTTGGGATCATCACCGGGGTCTAGTATACTCTACATGCAAATCACCACCCACTGATGCACGACCATGTAAGTGGAAAAGACCTTACCATCCTCCTGGCCAGTAGTCAGCCAATATCTACCTTGCACATCGATAACGGACCCATGCATGAGCTGGTCAAACTCAGCCTAGCAATGCCCCCTACCCTTGGGCGGGTAAGGACACACCCCCTCTAAA
Organism: Magnolia kwangsiensis; assembly: GCA_037074715.1. Classification (NCBI taxonomy): domain Eukaryota; kingdom Viridiplantae; phylum Streptophyta; class Magnoliopsida; order Magnoliales; family Magnoliaceae; genus Magnolia; species Magnolia kwangsiensis. The sequence goes on from CM073580.1 coordinate 44,772,066, forward strand.
CCAACCACGACACAGTGGGAGACACGACCTCCTAGTATTCAACCCTCATGCGCTCATATATATCCACTTGGTCTCAACATTGAGACGTTTCCTAGTCATGAAGGTTTAGAGATTTTCACCCCTGAGCATCTATGGTGCCTGTATGCTGGAACCAAACATTTTCAGTGTCCTATCTGGCTATCCATGATATGCCTGTGGAGGCTATAACCTTGGTATCGCTAGGGCCTACAGTAGTCACAATACACAATGTAAGATGCATGAGTCATACAATCCAGTCATGCATCAATCCTGTGCATACTGTGCACTCATGTGAGATAACCTCCGCATATCAGGGAGTCTCATAACAACCTGCCCAATGACATATGCAATGGTCAACCACATCTCATAACAAACATACAGATGATGCATATGAGCATGTATCATGATGCTATGCTGTTACATACTCATAATCAGTATCGATAATTGGCCTCGACAATGTGGACATTTAACTAACATTGCCACCAAGTAATGGCCCACATAAAGCCTAATGCATAGTGAACCCATGGCCTCACATAAGGGCCTAATATACAATACCATGAGCCTTACTCAAGGGCTTAATACACATCACGATGGGCCTCTCTCATGGGCCTAATATACATCACAATGAGCTCTATTGCTTGGCCCTTAAATGCATCACAATGGGCCTCATCACATAGACCTCATATTCAGCACACTAGGCCTTAAACAAGGGCTAAATACACATCACAATAGGCCTCAAATATGGGTCGTATATACATCACATTGGGCCTCAAACACGGGCCACATATACATCACATTGGGCCTTAAACACATCACAATGGGCCTCAACTATGGGCCGTATATACATCATATAGGTCTCGACAATCGGATTTGGCAATCAAAATCAGCCTCGATAATCTGAATCGGCCTCGACAATTGAAATCGGCCTCGACAATCGGAATTGGCCACGATAATCGGAACGACCTCAACAATCAGAATCGACACTTGGAATTGGCCTTGATACTTGACCTCGATAATTAGAATCGACCTATACAATCGGCCTCAATACTCATCCTCGACAATTGGAATCAGCCTATACAATTGGCCTCCATAATCCGAATCGGCCTATATAATTGGCCTCGATAAATCAGAATCGGCCTCGATACTTGGCCTCAACAATCGGAATCGGCCTCCACAAATTAGAATTGATCAATAATCGTCCTTGATAATTAGAATCGAAATTGATAATCCACCTCGATGAGAATGGGCCGAACAAGACCTAATGGAAGGTCACAATGTGGACATTAAACCATTATTGCCCATCAATATGGACATTTAACCATCATGGTTCCCAAGGAGTGACCCACATAGAGTCAAACATAAAATGGGCCTGTGGCCTCACACAAAGGCTTAATACACATTACCATGGGCGTCACTCCTGAACCACATATATACATCATAATGGGCCTCGGCACATGGGCCATAAATACATCACATTGGCCCTTGAATACATCACATTAGGACTCGACCCATGGGCTTTAAATACACAATAGGTGAGCCCTGCACATGGGCCATAAATACATCACATTGGGCTTTACCCATGGGCCACATATACATCAAGTGGGCTGCATTAGTGGGCTTAGAAAAGTGGATGAACGATGTGCATGCAACACACACGTCATGGTAGGCCACACAAATGAACAACATTGATATACAATACATGTATCAATGGTAGGCCCCATGTGGCACCGTCCAGCTCATGCAGCACCATCCAGATGAACAGTGTGTAGATATAGCATATACATCATGTGGGCCCACGTAACACTACCCAGGTGAACGACGTGGATAACAATTACATCACGGCTGGCCCCACATGGGTGGATGGTGTATGCAACACATTATCAAGGCAGGGTCCACCGTCCCCTGCTACAGGATGATGGGAATACAATAGATACATCAAGGTGGGTCCCACCGTCCCATGTGCCGATGGTGGATAGAATACATACATCAAGTGCGCCCCACCGTCCCAGCTGGACGGTGGAGATGTAATACATACATCAAGATGGATCTCACCATCCGCTACTATAGAACGATGGAGATTAAATACATCAGGGTGGGGTCCGCTCATATGGATGGTGTAGATCATCAACACATACATCATGCATGGGCCCATAGAACTTTGTTGACGCACTCGACAACTAAAAGGAAGTGGGGTCCACATAAATGGATGGTTTGGATCATCTGCCACAAGATGGTGGCCACGTGGATGGGATCCATGGATGGATGAAATACAAACAGTAAAGGTGGGTCCCACATGGAGCCCACCACAACGTTATATATGTATATAAATAATAAATAAAAATTATTATTATTATTATTATTATTATAAAAATCAAGCCAGCGTCCGGACCTGTAGTCTTCCTAATCTGGATGGACGGTGTGGATTATCCACATACATCAGGGTGGTTGTGCACTGTCCAATCACTCCAGCATCGTCCAGATCATCTGGACAGTGTGGATGGAACAAATACAACATGGTGTGGCCCACATAACTTGGTCACGTCAATCCAGCAGCTGTTGCTACTGGAGTCCCCACAAATGAACAGTGTGAGATGTAACACATACATCACGATCAGGCCCACACAGCTTGCTGACGTTAATCAACAGCTGTGTGGTGCTGGGTTGCTGGTCTAGAGTTCAATAGATGAATGACTTAGATATATCACATGCCTCTTGTTCAGGCCCTCGTGCAGATGGATGGACGGTATATATAAACACATACATCATGTAGGTCCTGCACAGATCGACAATACATATAGAACACTTACATCAAGGTGGGTCCCACCTGCCCACACGTGTCACACATGTGAGGCAGGTCCCACGTCTAAAACAGGTGGACGGATGGTATAAAACACATGCATCAAAGCAGGGTCCACTGTCCAGATCAAATGGACGGACGGTGGATATAGAGTATATACACCAAGGTGGGTCAAACCGTCCAGACCATCTGGATGGTGGATGAGATGGAAGAAACACATACCTCACGTTGAGGTGGTCCACACGAGTGGGTATGAAACACATATCATGGTGGGCCCCTCTTGCCCAATGAATGGACGGCTATGGTTATAACCATACCTCAGATCAAACCCACGGACGTTGCTGACATCCCCAGCAGGTATATAGCCAGTGTGGAGTGTGGAAAACCATCCAATCCATTCATGATAGGTGGGTCCCTCGTGGTGTGGTCCACCCACCACATACAAATATATATATATATATATACACACACACACAAACACACACATACATACATAGCACTATCTTGCTCTAGCATCCAGGTGCACTGGACAGACGATATGGATGCTCTGGATGCTGGATACATACATACATCATGTGGTCTACACCACTGTCTAAGTACGGACGGTGTGGATTCATTACAACATCAAGGTGGGTCCACACGAGGGTGGCCCACAGAGTTTTGGATCGGCTGATACTTGTGCTTATCCTCCGATCAAGCCCATCCAAATGGACTACCAAGTGGGCCGCTCGGTGGACGACATGGATAAAAATGTATTCATCATAAGTGGGCCATCATAAAAAAAATAGAGAAAGATGGAGGGAAAGAGAGAAAAATAGAGAGAGAGAGAAGTCGGATGATGGAGGGACCCCGCTACTATGGGCCCCTCTAAACAATGCATACATCAAGATGGGTCCCAAATCATGTGGACCCTACATCAAAAATCAAATGCTAAGAGCACCCGCCATTAGATCTTGGACTTCTCCTCCCATTAATAAATTCTAGAGCTTCAATGGATGAGATTCAATGGTCGAGATTGGTTTGGATGGTGGGATTGGGTGGTAGGAAGGTGGGCCACACCTAGCTTTCTCATGGAGCTTGGACGTTTGTTCCTCTCATGGGGTTGCTTGCTTGAAAATGGGGAAATGAGAGAGAGAGGAGGGATGGGATGTAAAGAGAGAGAGAGAGAGAGAGAGAGAGAGAGAGGGATGGGAGATGTGAGTGATATAGTGATGTGTACTTAACATGTAACGGAGAGAGTTGACTATAGGTATGGGTGTTGGTAATTGGGGATGGGATGTTGTACTTGACATGTAAGGTGATTGATGGGACATTTCGTAGAGATTCTCTCGAAATTGTAATAAGCGGTATTTTCCTCGATCCAAACGTGGGCCCACATCTCCTGGCTCGGGCATCGACTCGGCACGTAATACGCGACGTCAGAACTATGGTGACGGCACGGTAGTAAGGGTACAAGTCTTAAGTCGAGCTGACTCTGTTATACGTGACAGACTCAGGAACGCGCGCAAACATCGATAACAGATCATGGGTCACCAAAATTTGACTAGGAGGACTGAGGAGGCATATGGAATGGTACGGGCTACGATACGGGTCTCACAGAGATCACTACAGGTGGCTCCTTCTTTGGCTCCTGTTCTAACACCTGACTCCGAAACCCTGATTCCACAGGTTCCTCCTCCTGAAAACACATATGAGAAATTCCGAGGAAGGAAGATGGTATTAGAAAAACCCGTGGACTGAGAATGTATTAGGCCCTATGGGATAGAAGTAATATTGGAAAAAGTGGGGTGGGGGCAAACTGCTCAATTTTGGAGGTGTGATAAAAAATGATTAGATATATCATTTCCTTTCATATTGTCACTCCCCGGTCCTCGACCCTGCGTCATTTGAAGTCACAATAAGTCAAACTATGACTACAATCACCCCAGCCATCATCGTTCAACTCGTTGGTGTCCCGGGTTCTCCACAGGGCTTGACTGATCATGATTTTGACTATAGATGTTAGGGTCAAAGTTACACATTTCTTGTGTAATAGTGAGAATGTTCCCTATATCAAGGAAATGCACTTCAGTCCTCCATCATGGAAAATCAATATAGAGTCCTCCATGGCATCTTTTGTTCGAATGTCTATCCACGTGGGACCAATAAGTCGAATTTGACCCCTTTTATGCTTGACATTATCTACAGTGTCTGTCATGGTATCCCCTTATGCCTACCCACCATCATAGTACATCAAATTGCGTATTGTATCTAAAGCACTCGAGACACATTCACCCCGTTTCCACATCTCATGTCTTCTGTCCTGATTTGTGGGTTTGTTGCCCACAACTGATCGTCCTACGACTTCTCCCAAGTTCACCTAACTAAATATCAAAAGGATGCGCCTAAAAGACAAGGCTGCTTCAGCATCATGATCATGACTGCAAGACGAGGACCTACAAGGCAAGACTGAAGCTGAAGGGGCTAAGACTAAAGCAACTGAAACTGATGTAGCTGACACTAATTATCTGACAGAGGATGAGCATCGCGCCGTTCGCGAGCTCCCATGCACCCTGGATAGACGTACTAGACGCCGCATGCCATATCGCGACCATCGGGGTCAAATCCTGCAGTGGTTAGACCATCATGGCGAGCGTCTCTTACGTCTAGAGTAGGCATTTAAGACCATACACAGAGGATTAGAGTGGGTGGAACGAACGATCAAGGACATTATTGCTACAATCACATGTCATCAAGATGACACCACCCCGCATGAGGGTAGTCCATCCAGTTAGGATAGGGTCAAGAGATGCATAGTTTGGGTTTTTAGCCAGGATATTGAGTATCTTTTTGGATGTCCTAACCCATCTGATTTCTCTATGATTGTATATCAGTAGATCAGATATGTGGTAGTTTTTTTTTTTTTTTTTTTGGATACTGTTGTTTTGATGTTTGTGCCCCACTTGGGCTCTTGGGTTGTGAATGATGATATTTTTTTTTGAGATATTTATGCTCATAAGGGCTTATGGATTATGTTTCTACCCATGCTTGGGGTAGCTCTTTTGTTGAATGAATGATGATATTCTTTTTGTTTTTACCAATAGATACTATCACATTGTTTTTGGTATATATATCTAAGGCATTTCCCCATCACATCATGTTGCTAATCTGCATTTCATTGTTGTATGAACTTATGTGAACATTATCCCTATCTTCCAATATGACTGTTAAATTCCAACCTTCAGTTCTTTTTGGCATATTTCTTATATTACTATCCCTTTGCCAATGACCTCCAAAAAGAGGGAGAACCATACTCCCACCAAATTTGTGTGATTGCTATTTACTAATCTTAAAATGCAAGAAGATAGGGGGAGTATGTACAAAGGGGGAGCTGCAAGGAACTCAAGACAACACCACGTTTGTAATCAAGTGATTAATAGGAAATTCTACAATATCTTGAGTTGTATTTAATATCTAGGGTTTGTTAGGTGTTTTGTCATGTAATTGACAAAGGGAGAGATTAAAAGTGCCCTGGTTTGTCAATATATGTGAGTGTTGAGTCAGTTTGTCAAGTGCGACCTAAGCTGAAGATTACAAGACCAAAAATGCAACCCAGACTGAAGAAACTTTGAGCACTCCACGTAGGTAAACAAATCCTTACATCTTTAACCAAACCTTTGAGGTATATGTCCCCATCCATAAGAACTTAAACTTATCCACAACTATTTTTGAAAATCCCTTGGTAAGCTTAGTTTAGAATACTTTGAGTATTGGAGGAAATATGAACTATACTGGTAAAATTAATGTCCCGACATTGCATTGATATGAAATCGAGGACAATCTCGATAGCATTGAACATGGTTCGATTGCACCGAAAACAAGCCCATATAGTCCAACAACGAACTAAACAAATGTTGGGTATTGTCGATTACATCGAATGAAGTTCGATGACATCGAAACTTATGTTTCGATGGCATCGAACCCACTTCAATTGAACGACCTTGGGCTTATTCCCTCCATTTCTAAAAAATACTCTAAGTGTTCCTTGATTTAATTGTTGAGTGTCAAATATTGTATATTGTCCCCCATTTATATCTTGGTTTTATGAACACGATACTATTTAATATTGTATTATATGCATGTTTTTGTTGCAAGGTGAATCTGAAAGCTTGGATTGAAAAAAATGTTAAAAGCATGGATTTACTACTCAAGAATCATCAAGGCAAATGATGGATCTTAAGAGACCAAGAATGGAGAATTTTCATGCCAAAGATCCAAGGAAACAAAGTACAAGGGATGAAGAAAAGATTGGCAAAAGCACAAGTTGAACAATAGAAAAACAGGACAGTTCGGTGCTACCTAAGACATATTTGGTACCACCAAAAGTGCACAAAACAGTCCAACAAGAAAACAATTTAATTCAGTGCCACCTAAACCAATTTTGGTGCCACTGAAATCTCACAGAGTTGTAACGCAGGGCCGACGCGGATTGCATAATTTGATGCGGTTTGAGAAAATTCCAAGTCGGTGCGTAAGAGGAGGATTCACAACTATAAATAAGAGTCCCTAGGACGTTCCTAAGCATCTTATAGGGTTCAAGGAGTGGAGCAAAAGGGTGGAGCCGCCATCCAAGAGCTTTCTTCTTCGTTCTTTAGTTTGTTTTATACTTTGTTTGAGAGACTTTAGTTCAATCATGTTTATGGTAATGTTGATTAAAAGTTAATAATTTAAATCCACAGATACTAAACTTGTACGTATTCTGAAAATAACTAGAACTAGAAAAAGATCTAAATTGGAATCAAAATAATTAAGAGTAATGGTGAATAATGTTGATTAAAAGTTAATAATTTAAAGGTGGAACTAGGGTGCCAAGGATTCAATTATAGCTATCAAGAAGCTACCTTGCTTGATTCAATAAACATAATTGAAATTGGAGTCTTATCCTATCCAATTGGAAGATAAACCAATTTAAATCAAATCTGAACTTTTTATTGACCTAATTCTTAATGGAGGAGAATTGTGAAGATTGGAAGGGATTCTATCATCCTACCATGCACAGGAGACGATGGTGAATAACGAGATTTACCAATCCCACTATCTCAAAACAGGAAAAGAAGATATCCAAAGCTATCACAACATCTATTGTAATTTGAGTCACAATAAATCATAAAAAATTGAAAATATTCTCTTAATATTAAACTAGAAATCAATGAAGTTCAATAAGAACAATAATCAAAGCAAAATAAATATTCCAACACGCTACAAGTTTCACCTCTTAGCCCTAGCTAAGAGGTTTAGCTAACCATAGACATGATTGAAACTAAATCTTTTAAATAAAGTATAAAAAATAAACTAGGGAAGAAAAAAAACTCTTTGACGGCTGCTCCACCCTTGTGCTATGATCCTTGAGACCTTTCTAAACTTTAAAAGATGCTTTGGAGCATCCTAGGGAGTCTTATTTATAATTGTGGAACTCTAACTTTCGTACCGAGTTGGAAAAATCTAGAAACTGCCTCAAATTTACGCACTCTGCGTAATTTCTCAAAATAGACTTCACTTTGCGCAGTTCCCTAAAATGGACTCGGAGTTTTAGAATATGCTTTTTTAGGACAATTTTATGATTCATTTTCTTCACTTCAAATCTTTGGTTCTCTTCATTTCTCACTTAGTTTTCTTAGATATTTGGCATGTGAATTCTTCAGAAAATTCCAAGAGGTGAAGCTTATAACATGATTGGGATGTTTACTTTGCTTTGATTCATGTTTATGTTTGAATTTCATTGAATTCTAGTTGATTCTAAGGAATATTTTCAGTTTTTAATGGTGTGTTTGACTCAAATTATAATAGATCTGCAAAGGCTTTAAATATCTTCTTTTCTATTTGAGATTATGGATTTGGTAAATCCTGTTGTTTACCATCACCTCATGGGCATGATTAGGTGATGGAATCCCTTCCAATTCACCACAATTCTCCTCCATTGAGACTAGATCAATGAGAAGTTTAGAGATTTGACCATCTCTTCTTCCAACTAAATAGGATAGGACTTTGATTCTAGTTGGATCTCTTGAATTAAGTAAGGTAGCATCTCAATTGCTACAAGTGGATCCTTGGCACCTTAGTTCCCACCTTTAAATTTATAAGTTTCAATTACCTTATTCAAAATTACTCTCTCAAATACTTCAGATTTAGTTTCACATCTTCTTATAGTTCCAATTCTAATTAAATTCAGAAACGTACAAGATTAGTCCCTATGGATTTGACCTCGGTCTCACCAAGATTATTACTACTTCACGACCCAACAGTTGGGACTGTGAACAGTAATTGAACCCCCTTCGATAGCATCAAGAGTAAGTTATCGATGGCATCGAAGCATGTTCGGTTGCATCTATATAAGGACCAGTTTATCTAGCAAGCTTTGTAAGAAAATCTGATAATTTCAATTGCATCGAAGACATTTCGATGATATCAAAAATTCAAATTTTGATGGAATAGAAGGTCTGATCGATTGCATAAAAAAAGTGACAAAACTATCCAGCAACCAAAGTGTATTTTTTAAAAGAATCCCGATGGCATCGAAACATCTCTTGATGACATCGAAGGGTGCTCAATGAGATTGAATAGAATCTGTCCTACACCTAACAGAATATCTTGGTGCAGGAATTCGATGTAATCAAAGAAGGTTCGATGACATCGAAATTCAAAATTTGATGGCATCGAAGACCAAACCCTAAACCTCATAACCTCGCATTATCCATTGAAAAATCTAAAAGTGATTACGGTTCAAGGGAGTTGAAGACTTTTCACCAACAAAGAAGACCATCTTTAGAATGTACTAAAACGAGGCTCACTCACTTTTTTGTAAGTATATAGATTTCATTGAGTCTGAAGCCTTTTCCTTTTATAGGATTGGGATTCAGAGTTTGAGTTGACAAACTCACTAAGATCTTTTGTAGGCCTTTAACGGGAGAATACGGTGTGTGTCATTATGTAGGACTTGTTGTCCTTGTGTAGGACTCATTGCCCTGTGTAGGCATAGGGTGCCTTGTGTAGGCTCCTAGAGTGTCCACGTGTTGGACTTGTTGCCTTATGTAGGCATATAAGGTTACCTTATGTAAGCTCCTTAGTTAACCTTATTTAGGTTGTGCAGGTCCATGGTTAACCTAATTTAAAACCATTGGATAGTGAAATTTGATATACTCTAGGAGAATGCGTCTGCCGGGAGCGGGGTAGGCAAGTAGCCAAACCACTATATATGATTGTGTTTGAGATTGTTATTTATGCATTGATCTAGTTATGCTTATGTTTCTTAAATGATTATTTATGATACATGATTAAATGATTGTCTAAGCATTGATAGGAATCACATCCCACACGCTCTCATACACTATCTCTATAGGCTAGTTGCTTTACATACAAATCATGTGTAGCCAATGTGAATGGACCCTCTATTGGCTTGGAAGCCTTAGAGTTACTTTACCTTACTTAGCTTGATTGATAAACTAATTTAAGGCATTGTATGTTTTAACAAGTAAATATTTTTGAAAAGTCTTATTCATACCCTTATAGAACAGTTGGACATATTTCCATACTTCAATAGTAGTGGTCATACCGTAATTTCAAAATGTTTTAAGAAAACTTCGTGGGACACCTAAAGTACACTTTTAGAGAAATCTAGTTATTGGGTTGTTAGGATGATCATTGAACGGGTGGGATTTAGGTTCTTAAATGGAAATCTAAAGCATTTGACCCTTAAATCAACCATCAGAACCATCCAATGTGGGCCACAGTAGGCCCTTATCTTAGATCATCTTAAAATCAGGACCCAAATCATTAGGTTCGTCATTTATCTACTCCACAACGAATCATCATTCAATGCACAATGAAACTCCACCAATTCACCAACTAACCTTTAAAGCTCAACTATAAAACCCTATCTAGATAGTTACTGGGTCCTTATGTGTAACACCCCATACTTTTTAGTACTCGGGTGATACCATGAGGACCTAACTTATTATAAATACAAACCTGATTTGTGTGAACAGTCACACACTCTAGCCTAAATCTAACCATTAGGGGAAATATTCACCATAGACTAACCCATCCATTCGTTAATTTTCAAGGTGGGCCATCATGTCATTCTGAAATCGAATCATACACCATCAATCTTGGGTCCTAAATCGTGAGGTCCATTCTCCACAACGTCCTTGATGACCCGATGATCCACCCACACCTAAAACCATGTGATCCAACTGATAAATACCTAGGTGACTACCTAATTCCACCTAAAATTCCTATAGGAACCCTTAGTTTCACTAATGACCAGCTTAAAAATTGATCTGGCCATTAGATAGACCCCTAACGATAAGAGAGTTCAAAATTATCTAAGTGTGACCCACCTAAGCCTTAGATTTGACTCATCCTTTGGGTTGGATTGTAATTCGAGATGGCAGAGTGGATGGACAGGGTGGATTAGCCGAAATCATTAATATTAGGCCCTGGATTGATAGATCCACCATTCATCTGTTCTATAGTTAATATCGAAAGATCCAACACTCAGATCTACAATTAAATTGCCTGATCAATAGGAGTACTGTTGAGGTTCATCTAAGCTAGACTAGGAACCCTTATAGCTGTTAAGATCAAAATAGAAAGCTATTTGACCATCGGATTGACAGAAACCCATGATTAAAAGAGGACATCTATATGTATGACCTACCCGAGCTCTAGATCAGCCCCATTTTCGGGCCCATAGCCCTATACATAGCAAGGGATCGAATGGTTGGAGTGGATAAATCAAAACCATTTTGGTGGGCCTCACTTTGATGGGGTCGTGAGTATAAAGCATGTGTACTCCCATGCCGCACCAAAACCAGAGACCCAGTTAAGTCGGGTTTGAATCGATCACACCAAAAGAGGAAGTTATCTTCCTCACTTTCATTTTCTAGCCACCAAGCAAGCCGCATTCAAAATTTGAATTTAAGCCCACCATCATAGCTCCCACGACTGATCCAAACCGTCTATCTGGTGCGGCATCAAGTTTTGACCGAAACCCGAGTTATCTAGCATGAAGGGAGGCACGTGTGTGGGCACAAATCCAGACACATCTAAACTATGTGCAATCGTTTTATTGAAAATGGAAAGCTCCTTTCCTCCATCCATGCTGGCGATCTGCATGCGTTGGCTCATACACCATCTCGGCCCTCCATTTAATAGAATTAGAGCCCTCCAAGTTAGGGCTTTCCTCGGTAGTTACTCGAGCTTTTCTCTCCACTACTGCATTTTATACTTGAGCCCATTAACTGAAAGCACTAATCACCATCCATCTAGAGGGTCCCACTATGATCAGAGGATGAATCCACACTATCCACGACTTATTGATCATTGGATCAACCATCCAATGATGACATACCATTTATGAGGTAGTCATCTTCCTCGTGGGCCGAAAGACCCACCAGCCTCTAGTGGGCCCCATCTTATGATCAAAGTGGTTCATTTGGTGGCCCATAGTGCCATAAGATGATCTATGACTACAAACTCCACCCATACAAGCCAGAATGATGGGTGTGGCTATTGAGAGTCAAATGTTGCATATTTTACCCTTCAATTACATTAACTTTCTTGGCATATTAGTGTTAACTCAATTTAATTATATGTGTTTTTATCATGCTAGGTAATTTGGAAGCTTGTAGTGAGTATGCGTTTAAAAGAATGGATTTAGAGTTCAGAAGAAGATAATGTAAAATTGGAGATTTGGAAGTCTTTAATGAAGAATTGACATGCAAAGATCCAAGGAAACCAAGTGAGGAATGAAGAGAATCGAAGATTTAAACTGAAGAAAAAGAATCCTGAAAATTGGCCAGAAAAATCATATTATGAAACTCCGAGTCTAAAAAGAGAATTCTTGAAATAATTTTTTAAAAAATACTTCAATGGCATCAAAGTCAATTCAATCGCATTGACAATTTAGGAATTTCGAGCTCAACTCATTAGATATTCTAGACAATTTTCGATGACATCGAAGACAGTTCGATGCCATCAAAGGTGCAATTGAAGTTGCCATCTAAGATGCGCAGAGTGCGTAAATTTGAGGCAGTTTGCTAACTTTTCCGAGGTGGTGTGGAAGTTTAAGTTATAAAACTATTTAAAGGAGTCCCTAGGCTATTCCAAATCATCTTCTAGGGTTTGAAAAGGGAGAGAAGGCCTAGGTGGAGGGCCGGCAACGTTCTTCCACTTCAATTTCTTCACGGGTTCTAGTTAATCTTTTTATTTTTCTTCTAAGATGTTAGTCTTCTCAGGTTAATCTCTTAGCTAAGGCTAAGGGATGAAACTCGTAGTTTATTTTGATGTTTAGTTTACTTTAATTCAAGTATATGTTGAACTTCCATTAAGTTTTAGTTTAAATAAAGATATATTTCCAGCTTTCTATCATTTATTGTGACTAAAATTATAGTAGATGTGTGAAAGCTTTTGATATTATCTTATTGGCTTTGAAATTGTGTGATCTGTAAAAGTCATTGTTCATCATTGTCTATGGGCATGGTGGATGATTGAATTTTCTATGATCATTGCAATTAGACAAATATTTAGGAACTAAACTAATGAAAAGTTTAGAATTCCATTATGTTTTAATGCTCCATCATCTGATTGGATAGGATAAGACTTTGATTCCAGTTAAGTTATCATTGAATCAAGTAGATAAAATATTGAGATTGCTATAGGTGGATTCCTGGATCCTTAGTCTTTTATCTTTATCAATTAAAATTTTTTTTCTTCATCACTGGATTAAAAACCCATATAACTAAGTAAGATTTAGATTAGTTCTAAACCATGTTCCCCATTCCCCGTGGATTCGACCTCGGTCTCACCGAGTAATCACTACATCGCGACCCTGTACTTAGGGTTGCGAACAACGACAGTCCATCCAAACCGGTTAGGACATGGAATAAATGGTCGTTGGGTGCAATCGAGAGTTAACCTATGTCTATAAGAGACCCCTTTTGTCTCGGGAATGCCACAGAAAGTCCAGGAGAGAGAGAGAGAGAGAGAGAGAGAGAGAGAGAGAGAGAGAGAGAGAGAGAGGAAAGGGGGTAAGAGTGCGAGCATCGCGCTAAACTCAGGTGTCACACTACACCGAGTTAGCTGAATCATCCAATTATGGGTTGTGCCTAGGTGAGTCCTGCATCTCTGATAGTCAGAGAAAAAAAAAAGGAGAGAAAAGAGAGGAAAACAAATGGGAGAAAGAAGACACAAGTGAGAGGAAACAGTGGGTGTTGCACCACCTTGAGTTGGGGCGAGTTCATGTTGAGTCAGGACCCTGCACTCCTTCGAGTCATATTGAGTTAGGGACGGGTTTTAGTGTAGATGTTGTTTGTTGGGCTAGGTGTAATAACCCATTTTCTACAGTGGGAACACCGTCCTCTATCGTGTGGCCCACCTAAGTTTTGGAATGGCCTTATATTTTGTCTCATGTCCTTACATGGCCAAGCCAAGCTGATGGACAGAGTGGAGTATGACAGCATTAGTGGGACCCACCACATTTCAAAATAAAAATAAAAATAAAAAATAAAAAATTTCCCAGTGACGTACGAAAGCACGTCATGGCCAAACCCACGCTCCCAATTCTCTCTCCATTTTTCCTTCTTCTTCGAGCAGTAATGGGTACCAGACCCACCACCACCTCACAACCTCCATCATGGTGGGACCCTCCTCCCAATTTGAACCTTCCAATCAATGGGACTGTCCAGTCATATCCTCCTCACTCCTCTTCCATTATGTTTCTCCCTCCCTTTAAAAAAATAAAAAAATAATAAATCAAAAAAATAAAAAGAGAAAAATGAGAACTCTGAGATAGCAAGATAGAGAGATCAAGATTGAATCAGGGTCGTGTCAAGTTGGATTAGCATATTATTTTTCAAAGGTGCAAAATTGAAATTTTTAGATTTTTTTATGTATGTAAATTCAAATTTTATGCATTTTTACTTAAATTAATTAATTAAATTTTGTATAATAGTTTAGTTGATCTTTTTATTTTAAATAGATTGTTTTGCATAATTGGCTTAGATAGATTAGTTCAAAGAAATTATAAAATTAAATCAAGATAATAAGTTTTTATTTTCTTTTGTTATAAATGAACTTCAATTTATTAATAAAAATAACTATAATTGTAATAATAAATATATGATGTAAATTAATATAAAATTTTCAATTAAATTAAATATAAAATTAAAATTTAGAATAATTAATAAAAAAAATAAATTTAATCCTAGCTTAAATATGATACGATAGATGAAATTCTATATATTTATATATATAAAAAAATTGTTGTGGGTGATCCTCCTCACATGTGGAATTTAGATTTATTCAATTTACCTTATGAATCTTTTTTTAATGTATTAGATTAACCTCGTCAAAATTTATATTTATATTTATATTTTAATTTCTAACTTTAATATTAATTGAATCAGATCAATTTGTATAGTTTAATTATAATGTGGCCCTAATTTTTTAAAATTAGGTATTATTGGAATTAAATTTAATTCACTAAATTCAGACCTTTACTATGGGTTAGATTAATTGATTTAAACAAACTTAGTTAGATTAATTGATTTAAATAAATTTTGTTTAGAATAAATATTAATAAGATTTTATTTATGAAATTTGGTAAAAGTTAGCTTCACTTGGTTTAGTTTTCTTTTCCTTTCCTTTTGAATTAATTTAAGAATTTTAGAATTAATTAAACTAAATCACCTTATGAAAATTAAAATTTAATATATGTTTATTATTTAGAATTATTTGATTTAACATTTAAAACTTTAATCTTAATGGTTAAGATTAATTGGGTCATTTCTTGTTCAAACACGGTAATTAAAATTTTGAGTTTTGTAAATGTGATTATGTATGTATATATTCAGTAATAAATTCTTCTAACTTAGTTTCTAAATATTAGGACAACTAATCCATATTGGATGATTTAATCTGAAATTAAATTAAGTGACTTATAAGTGGTTAAATTAAACTTACATTTATTAATGAAATAAATTGAAAATAGATTGTTATAATTAATTAGTATAATTTAATCATATATAATAGATTATTAGTTTATAAAAATCAAGCAACTTAAGATTCATTTAGTTGGGAATTAAATCAATTTAATAGATTTGTTCTTAAACTATTGAATTATTTGGTAATATGTTTAATTTATTTTGAAATTATTATTGAATGTTAAAACTGATTTAAATTTAAAGTAATAGAATTGTAAGGTTATATATAATTTTAGAGTGATTAAATATAAATTAATAAGTTATATATTAAATTGATTAAAAGTTGTAGTCTTAAGTAATAAAAATAAATAAATAAAAAAAAGGGAATAAATAAATTATTTTAAAATTTCATTAGAAATAAAAACTTTAATATTATTATGTTTAGAGTTGTATTAGTAGATGTAAAATTTTATTTGATTATCTACTTATTAAAAGTATGGTCGTATTCATACAAAATTGGAATCTCGGGCTTGTTTAAGAATTCCAGCGAAGTTAGGGGTTATTGTCATAAATTCCCTAACTATTTCAGAATGCAGCATCTACCTTTCTGGAAATGTAATCTCAGTCTGTTACAGTTAATAACCTAATTTTCAGACAATTTTTAACAGCACTAAAATTCTATAAGATTGTTTTAAAAATCATGAATTTATTGTAGTTTGTTTAAGTAAGGTTGCTAGTTGTAAATGTATTCATTGTGTAAAATTTATCACATTTATATTATGCATCATTATCATTTGATTTATGTAAAAAAAATGGAGGAATTGTATGAGCAAGTAGGGCGATTGTGTCTCTTGGGTGAAAGATTTTAAAGCTAGCAAGTAGGGCAACTGCGTCCCTTGGGTGAAAGACCCTATAACCCATTGGATCCTTCGGAGTCTCTTTTGTGTATGGCGTATGAGTACAATCGCGTGTGCGGGCATACATAAGAAGTACAACTGGAGTAGTAGTTTGACCAACTAACATATAAATGAGTCCCTCAACACGAGGTACTGGTGCGTGGTCATTAACGAAACATGGTTATACACTGAGTATGATGTTGTAATTAATTATGAACATTTATTTGATTATTTATGTGGATTCATAGATAGTATCACAAGCATATCATTTTTTGCATTTCTTATATTCGATGTTATCATAAGCTATATTATTACATTTGTTTTAAATATATTACTTTACTTAAAGATATGTGAAATCTAGAACTTAAGATTTGTATATGAGACGATCCTACTGAGTTATTATACTCATGTTAATTTAAACCATACAGGTGCCGAGTTGGAATATTTCGAGCAGGCGAGAATTTATTATTAGTTTGCATTGTTATTAGGCTTAGTTTGAAAACTTCAAATGTTAATGTAATAACTTCAGTGATTTAGTTTAATTAGCCGCTTAAGTTATAAATGGTATGGTACAATGTCATTTAATTAAGTTTGGAATTTAGTAATTATTCTCCTTTATTTTGAATGTACATAGCCTTATGGAATTGAGTATTTACTTATGCATTAATGATGATATATTAATTTTAGCTCACGTACTTGAAATTTGGGTATTGAGTAGCCTTACTTAGGTACCCCAAATTCTGGAGTGTGACATTGGGAGAAGTTTAGAAAGAAAGAAAAGAGAAGGAAGAAATAGAGGAAGAAGAAACATAAAGAAAGAGAGAGTGTGGTTGTTGGTTGCTCGGTTCAATACCGAGTCAACTCTTCGAGTTTGAGCCAAGCTAGCTAGGTTGGGTTTGGTTTGGGTCAAGATTAGGCCCCGTCTAGTCTAGTAGGAGAGTGAAAGAAAGAAAGAAGAGGGAAAAGTGTGAGACCTGACCCGAATTCGCATGTGTGCATGTGTGTGTGTGAGTATGTATCTCGTTCATCTTGGTCAAGCTGTCCTACCGGTCGAATCCCAGTGACCCGTGACCGTCGGATACTGTTTACAGTCATTCTCAAGTCCGGTCATGTAGACTTGACTCGGATCGAGCCGAAACTTGTGCCATCTTGTCCGCTTTGTCGTTTCGATTCCGACGCCGTGTCTTATGCATCCATCCTATGTATAGATCATAAGTTGTATGCATTTCATTTCTAGCCCTTGATCATGATCATGTGACCTACTTGGGAGTAGTGCAAGTGGCTCCACTCCCTTTTTGCACAAGTTCCAACACACACCACACACACACACACTACCTAAACCCCATCTTCTACACCACTCACTACCCACACACTACCCATCCTACTCTAAGCCTACGAGTCTATGAGAATTGTTTATATCACCCTAACATTATGATGGATTTGCCTATCCTAAGAGAGAGAACTCATGATGACTCTCTCTCTCTCTCTCTCTCTCTCTCTCTCTCTCTCTCTCTCTCTCTCTCTCTCTCTCTCTCTCTTCTAGCAATTTCTCTCCTCTCCCTCTCATTCTCTCATTCCCTCCCTCCATTGCCAAAAACATCCCCAAGCACCCTCCATTTTCTAGATTCTTTCTTCCTTAATCCCCCACCATCTAACCATTGAAACCCCATCTCCACCATTGATCATTTTCCCTTAGAGCTAGAGAATCTTAATGTCGAAGTTTGGTGATCATCCTTAGAGGTGGGTGCTCTTCTTAACTTCTTCTCCCTTTCTTCTCTTTTCTTTCTTTTCCTTCCATGCATGAAAGCATGTAGGACCCACCAACCCATGGTGGAGGTCCTACATGGCTCCTAGGATGAAGGTCATGGGCCTTGATCTTACTCTTTTCTTCCATGATGGGTCATTTTCCATGGACTCACCATGATGTACTTTCACTTCATTTTAGCATCTCCTAGGCCATTTAGGCCTTTTCATGCATAGTGGGGAAAGGTGTCCCCATCCTCCAATAACTTTTCTTGATGCATAGTAGCTTACATGTAACATATGTAAATGGTGGATGGCATGGATTGTTGTGTGGAAGTTCCATTAGTGGCGGGACCTTCCACCAATGGCCGGATTACTCTCCTTCTCTCTCCTTTTATCTCCTTTTTCTTCTATTTATTTACAATGATGTATGGCCCACTAAGAAGGTCAGCAACATATCAGATCCATCAGGGAGATGGGATGTCCAAGCCCACTTTGTTAGACGTTCAGGCCCACCATGCATGTATGGGTTGGGTGGCCTCCAAACTTGATTTTTCAAGGAGATTTTAATGCACTAATGCATCTGAAATTTTTCCAACCCATCAAGGTGGACCCCACTTTATGAATCAGGGCAATAAGACCTTGGATTAATTTATATGGGCTGAAATATGGACAGCATGTGTTGCTGTCCAGATTTCAGGTTCAGTTTGAGCATGACTTTTGAGTTAATGTTTGGATCTATTTGCATACCCTTTTCTCTCAAATTTCTTTGGGAATTTTATAGTGCATGGACCCCACTTTGATGTGGAATGGGGCCCACATCATTTCTCCCATGATTGAGATCCATGGGATGGACCAAAGTCGGCTAACTGTCCAAACATTTCTAGACAGTTCAAAAACACGGTAAGATGGAAATGAGCATTTTTGCCTGAGTTTCTGGAATAAGTGGATCACCCCAATAGACCCCACTTGCTTTCCATGAGTAGGAACACCCTTCCCACTAATCTTTCAGGGGTTTGGACAAGTTTAGGCCCACCCCATGTGCTCCCAAACATAGGGACATTTATAATTCTAGCAACATTTCACCCAGGATAGACTGTAATTCTGAATTTAATTAAAATAATTTTGGGTAAAAAAAAATTATGAAAATTTATAGGGAGGTGACCCACCCTTGGTAGGACCCACCTACCAATTTTTGGGGCTAAAGGACTCTTGTACATACCGTGAAAAGGGCTGGACCGGCCCACCCCGTTAGGACATCCTGGACAACTAGATTTTATGGACAGACTATTTTCTTTAAATAAATTAAAATACTTATGAGTATATAAAAATTATGAAATTTTTTGGAGGTGTGGCCCACCCATTTAAGTACCAACTTACAAAATTTCAGGGCCAACGGGAACTTGTACCGTCCGTGGTGCATCCTGGAGTGGCCCTTCCAGGGTGCGAAGCCCAGGCTGGGGCGTCTAGCCTTGGCTGGCCGTTCAGGCCACCTTGTGGGCCCACCTTAATGCACTTTATATCCCACCATTCATCAATGTGAGGTACATAGGGGACTTAATCATCCTCCCCTTCAGTAGCTTCATATTGGAGCCCATTAGATGAGTTTCTGGGCCAAATTTCCAAGCCCATAGAGCTGCCTACGCATGGGACACCCGGCCCATTGGGCTGCTGCTGGATGTCCAGTTCAGTAGCATGGCCCATCTGATTTACCTGATAAATTCACTCCCTTCATCTGGTGGACCCCCCCACTGTGACATGTATGGGCCACCAGGAACTAAAATAAACATATAATTTAATTAATTTTGGAATTTCCAACAATGCCAGATTGTGGGAGGGCTAGAATTTCAATAATAGGCCCATGGTTGCTACCCATAAATGGATGTTTTGGGGTAGCATGGTCCACCAAAATTAGGGATATTATTACACATATCTTATCCTATTTTTAGTTATATTTTAGGCTTAATTAGTGTATATTTAAGGCCCATTCCAATTGGGTTTTATTGGATTAGTCTTCTTAGTTATTTGTTAGTTTTTCGTAGGCCCATTAGAACTTTGGAGCCTATATCATCATGCCATTGTTATGGGTTTTATGGGCCAAATACTCAAGTAGTTGGGCCCTTGCCCATTTAAAATGAATCCATGTTTAGGCCGAGATGTGAGGCCCAACTTACTTGTTTTAAATGTAAGGATTACCCATATGTTTGAAGTAATGAGCTGCCCATTAGGCTCACCACAATGAGCGGAATCATGAACCTTATAGTTGGGCCCAAACCTTGCTTAAGGGCCTACCATGTTGCCTATGTATTGGGCTTAGTATATGGCCTACCGAGCCATGGATTGCTTGGGCCTTGGACCTTACTTTATATATGTATAGTTAGCGGGATACCTTTTGGGACCTAGTTAAGGTTGGATGTCCCCCTTGGTGGCCCAAGGTAGGCCCATAGGGCCCTTATGGGTGGTTGAAGGCCCTCCTTGGACCTTGTTAGGACCGTTTCCTCCTTGAGGCTTTATGACTCTCTTAGCTTGTGAGTCACCCCAAAGTATTGGGCCCCACTAGAGGACTTCTCCTTTCCTTAGAGTACCTATCTATGTATCTAGACCTTGTTCCTCCTTAGGAAGGAGGAATATATTCTACAGGTAGCACACTTACATCATTGTGACCCATATGCATCATCTATGTGAATTGATTGCATTGTGTGGTGGTCATAGAGGGATGAAGTTTATCCCCTTCTGCATATTCAGTGCCTAAAGATTGTACATGATCTGTATCTATGACTCATGCATTAACATCGCATTTCATGATGATACCGCCCTTGCTTCACCAGGGCCTTGCCTCCACAGGGATGTTCATGGATAGCCATATATGTGGACACCGAAAGTATTACTTGAGCATACTGGGTGCATAGGATGCTCATGGGTGAAATTCTCAAAACTTCCATGGTACCAAGGATCTGCCCCAACACCGTGACTGAGTGGAAACTATGAACACACAAGGGCCTTATATCGTTAGGCGACGACTCCTACTATCATATAGTTGGTTGGGTAGGAGTGTGGCCTTACTTGACTGATGTAAGGAGGCATTGCTAGGCTGAGTTTAACTAGCTCGTAAATGGGTTTTTTACCATCAGGCCTTTCTAGTGATTGGTTATCCACAAGCGAGTAGTGAGGTCTCTTATGCTTATTTGACTCTGTGGGGTCTGTAGAGCGGCAGTCATTCTGTAGTGTAATGGACCTCGGTGATTTCCTTATAACTGGAAATATACTTATGTGGATTGGTTATGAGCACTGGCATTATTTTGCATCGTATTCACATCGGTTATATAAGCCCCTTCATTTATTAACCATGTAAGGCGCCCAGTACTCATTGCATCTTATTCATGATAAGCCTTGGTAAGGCTAGTGATATTGTCATGGAGCATGTTTCCCTTTCTATACCTCTTACTATTCTTCTGTGCACCATTATTACACACTGTCACCACCTTCTAAGCTTCTATAAGCTTATGTAAGATCAGCATGTATGTAACACCCTGAAAATCGGGGGTCGTGTATAAACTCAACTCCCGAGTTCCAGACCGTCACTTATGCAACAAAAATGGTTATGATTCAATGTTGTCTGATTTAAAGCATTCACATGAGTAAAAGTATACCAAAACTGCAATTCATACTTCAGATCCAGTGATAAAAGCAAGCGGAAGACTAAACAAGATATATATCACTGTATGGAAAAACAAAGTAATCTCAACTGTCTCCAAAGTATGACTACATCTCTGAGTCTCATATACATGTACATAACAAAAGAATAATGTTCAAAAGAAAAGTCCCACTGATGTCCCCTCGATCCAGGTCACCTACGGGAAGCCGTCATGATACTGCACATACGAGAACTCATCCTGGTCCTCGTCATCATCTAGCTCCACCTCCTGGATCTCATCGTCACCTGCAACTACAACAGGGTCTGGTGGATGTTGCAAACACCATCCCGTAACGTGGGAATGAGTGATCAACTCAGTGGAATCATAGAGTAAAGATTAGCATGTTCACAATTCAGTCACGCGATAATAGTAAAGCAGTAAATCAGACAAGTCCTAATACTGTTGTTAATGCAAGATGATATGACGTGATGTATGCCCTCACCGACGATCACCCTCATACGGCAACATCTTACGACCGCGGCATGCCACACTCCCTAGAGTGCTCCACATCTTCCAGGCACATGCAATGCTATGGTGATATGATTACCAAGTTATTATTAGTCCATTCAAACAGCAGGATTGGGAAACTAAGGTACCTCCCTTGTATCAATCCCAACACGGATCCTGTCTAGGGTCGTCACTCCTAGTAATCTCATACGATGTACATTTCGTAGGTCACTGCAAGGGCTGCCAGGGCTGTTGCTCGCACTCGTTGCACCGCTCCCCCATCACCTTATCAATACAGGCCTACTGTACTCTACTGCACGGAAGGGTCGTCGCCTCCCGTGAACTCAGAATACGCTCGCGGTCACTACAAAGGGCTCGTCGCCTGATCAGTGTAGGCCGACAGCTAGAATATAGTGTCCCATACCACCATAATCTGCTCACGAGTCAAGGTGCTCATTGGTCACTACGGGGAGGTTTGTGGCCCCAGCGTAGGCCGACAGCTCGACCACGGTGTCCCATACCACCATGCCCGGCTCATGAGTCTTCGTGGATCAAGGTACCACGGTTAATAGGGTTTACAATGGTAAGTTCAGTACCCTAGGTTCAAGCAGTTATGATACATACATGGTGAACAAACATCGGCCAGTCGGGTTACTTGACGGGCTCGACTAGCGCGATCGCATCTCGAACTGAACGACATGAAGTGCGTAAAACACTTCGCGTGGCCTAACCACTGCCGCCAACTCTCAACACGAATCACATTCATCGACGCGTCATTCGTGGCTATGACCAGTCAGCCACGAATTTGCTCGGTTACCGACTGCCTGGACTAAGTCAAGTCCCACACATCTATGGAATCACTATAAAAGGTATTGGAATTGAAATACATCGTGTGAGCATGTTAGCACATGTTATAACATTCAACTTAAGCAAATCTTCAAGGCATACTTCCCATGCATATTCAACTTAAGCAAATCCTCAAGCACATACATTCCATGCATGTAATGAAATCATGCATTTTGTCAACATGTAGAAAATCATTTAGGTCGGCATAATAGTTGAAAAATCAATCACAAGGTATCAAATAACATCATTTAATTCAATACATACTAATACAAGCATTTATACAAACACATGCACTACACACTTAGGTCTACATATAGCATGTCGACCCAAAGTGTGCAACTAGGCGAATCTCTTCGCCAAACTAATTATGCACGCATTCCTAACTCCCTAAAGCGACAACAAACCATGTCAATCACATCAACAAAATATGAATGCAAACAGTACTTCCTACAAATGACTAAAATGCCCTAAATCTCATATTCTTCGTTAGCTTACGAAACGGGAAACGGAGAGCATTTTGTACATGTCAAACGGCGATGCCGTCAAGAATCTACTATTAAACGACATTGAAAGCATTGGGAACCGTCAATCAAAGCGTCTAAAATCCTCACCTAGTGTCTTGTAGACTCGGGAATTGAAGCGGAGTGTATATGCTTCGTCTACGGCGAGTAAGGAGCCTAATACATAAGATCCATAAGCTACATCGCCATGGAAACAAGAAAAACTCAAATCACCAACTATTTAGGGTTTTTACTTACCTAGGATTGCGGTGGAATCGCCGGGAAAGCGGTAGAGAAGTGTCGCTTAAGCATGTGCAACACGTAGCACAAGTGGCGGGAAGAACTCTCCCACTCTCTCACAATCTCTCACTCTTTTTCTCTCTCCCAAGCTAGGGCTTCTCTCAAATTCGGATGGGAGAGAGGAGTGAGGGTTTCAACCCCTTTTATAGCCTAAAACATTCCCAAAATAGGCTTGGGAACAATGTTTACTTGGTGCCTAACCAAATCGGGGCCGTTTCGGTCCAAAAGGGCATTTCTGGAGGTCCCCAGGCCAAATGCGGTCGGACTTAAGCTCATGCATACTGGATCTAGCACACATCCAGTTTTCAGACCGGTTGGGTTCCCAGATCGCACGTGGCGGCCCAGTTTCAGTTTAACGGTCACCGCACCAAGATCAGGCCTATAAGTCTCGTGATATATAATAGATATTTTTCCTGATCCAAGGGTGTGATTTGGCTGTATTCTGACGGTCAGAATGCTTAATACTGATGCGTCAAATTTGTGTGCCAGATTTGAATTTGAAATTCCAACTATGTCCCTATTCACACTCTCTTCGGTCCGGGCTCAATGAAATAGCCTGTAATAATCGGTTTGACTTGATTTTTGGAATGAGTGTCAAGCCCAGCTAGACGGTCCTAACGGTCTAAGATAGGAGGTATCGGACTTTCAACGTGCGGTCTAGATCCAATACAAAGATTCAAAGTGGTCCAGAGAACAAACCGGCTTAGAGTTTGATCCGAGGCTTTAGAGCATTATAGCACCCTTAGTTCCACTCGCTTCGGGCCTTGTAGAACGTATTTAAAGTGATCAGGGACCATTTCCCAGCTATTCTAACGTTGCACTAGCTAACCTAGTCAAATTTTCCAAAGGAATGAATTCTACGCAAATTCGGGTCGAGTTGGTACTCGAGCCCAAGTATGGATTTTTCACGGGCGTTACAATCTACCCCCCTTAACAAATAATTTCGTCCTCGAAATTTTGTACCTTTTCGTACTCCTCGAGAAGCTGTGGGTAGTTCTTTCTGATCTCGGCTTCTGTCTCCCAAGTAGCCTCCTCCTCAGTATGATGCGTCCATAGTACCTTCACAAGGGGAATCACCTTGCTACGCAGTACCTGCTCCTTCCGGTCTAAGATGCGTGTCGGTCGCAGGATATAAGTAACATCCTCTCCTAACTGCACCTGCTCCCATCTGATGATATGAGAAGGATCAGCAACATACTTCTTCAGCATAGAAACATGAAATACGTTGTGGACGCTCGCGAGGGGCGTGGGTAAAGCCAATCGGTAAGCCACTGCTCCCACACGATCGAGGATCTGAAATGGACCAATGTATCGCGGTGCCAGCTTCCCCTTCTTTCCGAACCGAAGGACTCCCTTCATAGGGGAAACTCGCAAAAACACATGATCCCCGACTGTGAACTCTAGTGGTCTCCGTCTCGTATCGGCGTAGCTCTTCTGTCTGCTCTGCGCTGTAAGAAGCCGACGTCGAATAATATCAATCTTCTCTGACGTCGCCTGCACCAACTCTGGGCCAATCAAGCTGCGCTCACCGACCTCTAACCAGCAATGCGGTGCGCGACAAGGTCGCCCATACAGCGCCTCATAAGGTGCCATGCCGATACTCGCCTGGAAGCTATTGTTGTACGCAAACTCCGCATATGCAAGACAGTCATCCCAACTGTCCTTGAAGTCCAATGCGCAAGCTCGCAACATGTCCTCCAGGATCTGGTTCACTCGCTCTGTCTGTCCGTCCGTCTGTGGGTGGAAGGCAGTACTGAACTTCAACTTCACACCCATAGCCTCCTGAATGCGAGTCCAGAAAATAGAAGTGAACCGCGTGTCTCTGTCCGACACGATCTCCAACGGAACTCCATGCAGACGCACGATCTCTCTAATATACAATCTAGCCAGCTCGTCTGCAGAGTTCGTAACTCTGATCGGTAGGAAGTGCGCCGACTTCGTCAATCGGTCGACGATCACCCAAATAGAATCATGCCCCTTCCTCGTCTTCGGCAACCCAGAAATGAAGTCCATGGAAATGAAATCCCACTTCCACTCTGCAATCGGCATAGGCTGCAAAAGTCCAGGTGGTCGGCGATGCTCTGCCTTCACCTGTTGACAAGTGAGACAACGGGACACGAACTCAGCAATGTGGGTCTTCATACCTTCCCACCAGTACGTCCTCTTCACGTCACGATACATCTTCGTGCTGCCAGGATGCATCGCGAGTCTAGTAGAATGCGCAGCCTCGAGAATCTCTCGTCTCAAGTCAGGGACATCAGGAACGCATAGGCGGCCACGGTAACGTAAACCCCCATCCATGCCAACTCGCCAGTCGGCGTCATCATCATCACTGGCCTGCTCTCGAAGCTCAGTAAGATGCGCGTCGTCCCTCTGCGCCTCGATGACACGGTCATCGATCGGGGATCGCACCTGAACATGTGCGATGAACTCAAATGGCTCCTCTACGGTGAGTTTCTGCTCAAAGTCTCGCAAAAACTCAACCATATCCCACTCGGCAACCATCAGCGGAGCCGCAAACTCTATCGCCTTCTTGCGGCTCAACGCATCAGCCACAAGGTTCGCCTTCCCAGGATGGTAAGAGACTTCAAACTTGAAGTCCTTCAGCGTCTCCATCCATCGCCGCTGCCTCATATTCAAGTCCCGCTGTGTGAATATGTACTTGAGGCTCTTGTGGTCGCAAAAGAGCTCGAACTCCTCTCCATAGAGGTAATGTCTCCAGAGTCTCAGTGCGAATATCACGGCTGCCAACTCCAGGTCGTGTGTAGGGTAATTCTCCTCGTGCTTCCTTAATTGTCTCGAGGCATACGAAATTACCCTGTCCCTCTGCATAAGGACACAACCCAAACCAACGCTAGACGCGTCAGTGTATATAGTGTATTTAACCCCTTGCTCTGGCAATACTAGCACAGGGGCGGACGTAAGTCTGTCCTTCAGCTCCTGAAAAGCTGACTCCGCCTTATCATTCCAGGCGAACTTCACGTCCTTCCGTGTCAACTGAGATAAGGGTCTCGCGATCTTCGAGAAATCCTGAATGAAGCGCCGATAGTAGCCAGCGAGACCCAAGAAACTCCTCACCTCAGTGACAGAACCAGGCTGCTCCCAGTCCTGCACCGCAGCTACCTTAGACAGGTCAACTGCCATGCCATCCTTGGACACCACGTGTCCCAGAAACTTCACCTCCTGCTTCCAGAAGTCGCACTTCTTATACTGTGCGAACAACTGATGCTGTCTGAGCGTATCAAGGACCAAACGCAAGTGCTCCTCATGCTCCTCTCGACTCCTAGAGTATACCAAAATGTCGTCGATGAAGACAACGACGAATCGATAGAGGAAAGGCCGCAATACCCGGTTCATCAGATCCATGAACACGGCCGGTGCGTTCGTGAGACCGAACGACATCACAAGGAACTCGTAATGACCAAAACTGGTCCTAAACGCTGTCTTCTGCACGTCCTCATCTCTGACGCGCAGCTGATGATATCCTGACTGAAGATCAATCTTCGAGAAGTACTGCGCTCCTCTCAACTGATCAAATAAGTCATCGATCCTGGGCAAAGGGTACTTGTTCTTCACTGTGAGTTGGTTCAGCCTGCGATAATCAATACACAATCGCAGCGAACCATCCTTCTTCTTCACGAACAAGACCGGTGCTCCCCAAGGAGATACGCTAGGCCGTATAAGGCCAAGCTCTAGTAGACCATCAATCTGCGTCCTCAACTCCTCCATCTCACATGGTGCCATGCGATACGTCGGCAGTGAGACGGGTGTAGAACCAGGAATCAGATCGATAGTGAAATCGATCTCACGTCGGGGCGGCAAACCAGGGATCTTCCTGAACAGATCCCCGAACTCAGAAACAACTGGCGTCTGCTCAAGTACCTGGGCACCAGCGTCGCGCAACAGGGTGGCGTAGCTAAGAATGCGGAAAGGAAGATTTACCCGCACTGAAAATGTGAAAGGCGTGCCCTCAGGCTCGTACACCGTCACCACACGAGCCTCGCAGTCAATCTCGGCTCTCGCTGCAGTCAACCAGTCCATGCCAAGAATGACGTCGAGATATACGAGCGAGGGATCGACGACCAAATCAAGAGTCATCGTCCTGCCTCCCAGATCAAGTAAACAACCCTCACACATCTGGGTGACATCCGAATAATCTCCATGAGCTGCAAGGACTCGCACGCTATCCATAGTAATAGTCTGCAACCCAAGACGTCTGACTACGGCACGCGATATCAAAGAAATCGTGGAACCAGTGTCCACCATGACAAGAACGGGAGTACCTCCGATATGGCCCGTGACCTCGAAGGCTGAATGCTGGAAAGTCGGCGTCGTAGCTGCCTCAGCGGTCAGTGCATGAACTCGAGCCTGCTGTGGCCGGTTCGGCCGCTGTGTCAAGGGCCGTGGGGGCTGTCGAATCTGCGATACTGTGGGTCTGAAAGAGGACTGCGCAGGAGCTGACCGTATAGGCGGTGCTGATATCGCCTGTGGACGTACACGATCAATCTTCTGCGGCGGCGAGAACCCACTGTCCCGCATCCTCGAAAAGCAACTCGGCACTAGGTGGCCCGTCCTCCCACAGTATGTGCATGATAGATCAGGGCGCCGAAACAGTCCTACTGGCGCCGTGGTCCTGGTAGGAGGATCAATGCGAGGCCTCTTGCCCGCGAAGGGCCTATCTGGCAACTCCGGTCGCGGCCTAGAAGTAGTCGGGCCTCGTGATCGCCCAAGTCGATCCACGTCCTGCTCTGCCCGCATGGACATGTGAACCAACTCCGCATAGGAGGAGAAACTGATACAGCACATCTTCGACCGAATATCCGGTCGCAAGCCCTCCAAAAAGCGCCGTATGCGCATCTGCTCATCAGCTAAAATCGTCGGGACGTACCTGCCCAACTCTGTGAACCGATGCTCATACTCGGTGACCGTCATCGCTGCCTGCCTGAGACGGAGAAACTCATTCTCCCTCTCGTGTCTGTAGGTCTGAGGATAATACTTCTCATGGAAGCGAAACTCGAATGCTGCCCATGTCCATACGAAGTCTGCGGTAACAGTCCGCAATACACTATCCCACCACATACTGGCCTCTCTCTCAAACTGGAAGGTAGCCAGCTCTACCTGCTCTGCCTCAGTACAGTGCAACATGCGCAGAATCTTCGACACTCGGTCGAGCCAAAACTCAGCCTCCTCGGGTCTGTGAGAACCCGTGAAAGTAGGAGGCCGCAAGCGCTGAAATCGCTCCAGAAGGCCCCGTGTGTCGGCAGGGTTCCCCGCAGGGAAAGCAGGCTGCGCAGGAAGTGCTATGCCCTCATCCTGGGCGTAAGCATAGGCATCCTCAGCTGGATGCGCAGGTGGTGCAGGCGGAGTAGATGCAGTCGCACCCCCACCCTGGGCTAAAGTCCCGACTATAGTAGTCAATAGCTGCTGCTGCTGTAGCATCATAGCCATCATCTGCTCGAATCTATCAGGTGGCGGAGCAGGCTGTGGCGGATGAGGTGCGGAAGTAGATGCGCGCTGTGGCTCTCTAACTGATGGTGTAAATGGCGGTGGTCCATCTGTAGGACCAGTAGCAGGCTGAGACGACCGAACAGTCTCAGGAATCGGGCCCACAGCAGGGTCCGGACGAGTGCCAGACTGAGAGGGAGCCTGATCCATCTGCTCTGACAATGAAAGCCGAACCGCGCTCCTCGTAGTCTTAGGTGGCATTCCCTATATTCAAAATAGGGCGCAACCTTGTCAGTCTCAATTGCTCACATACACCACAATCATTCACTAAAGAGTCAAAGGCATTCCATGCATTTCAATTAATCAAAATTGTCACAATACAAGGGATATATCCTTACAAGCATCATGACTAGAATGACATGGAAATTAAGACAGTTAAGCAACAGCGACAAAAGCAAAGCACTAGCCCTAATAGGCTTTACACACATAAAACAGAAAATGGCTAACTACTCATAACAACATCAAAGATCGCGTCGCTAGTCGGAGTCTGGCGACGGAGGAGGAGCACCCTTATCCTGTAAACAACACAGGATTGCCTTCAAGGTGCGAGTCACCTTGCCGAATTTCTTCTTCGTAACGGCCTTGGCATCAGCGACCTCTGCTCGAAGTTCTTGGACTTCCCTTCGCAAAGCGGTCTGACTCTCCTCCATCCGGGCAATGCGATCGTCAATAGTAGTCTGCGCAGAAGGAGGAGGACTCTCATCAGTATCCTGAGCCTCCTCTTCTGCTTCTTCCTGAGTCTCTTCCTGAACTTCTGCACTAGGTTCTCCTTCGCTTTGATCTTCCTCTTCGTCAAAGTCGTCCCCACTATCCCTTTCAAGTTGATTTTCACGATATTGCGACCCAATCTTCATCTTAACCATCGTCGACTCATCGATGGTGTGAATCGATACCGGCAATTCGGGTCCAAGTCTATAGGCAAACTCAAGCGCAATCTTGCAAATGAGTCGGCCAAAGGGAAGGGATTCGGATGTTCTTCTCGACCTGGCTATGAGAACTATCTGCCGTAAGATGAAAGTGGCCATACATACGTTCTCTCCCTGAGCCACCAGAAATAAGAAATCGACCATAAGACGTGTACATTCAATGCGGTTCGTCGACCTAGGATAAACATTGAACGTGCAGATGTGATGCAGCAGACGCAAATCCTCAGACATGTACGTCGCCTTGAGGCTACTATTAGGCTGCCATGGAACCAACTTACTGCACAGAAACCTGGTGCGGCGATCTCGTTCACGTCTAGTCCTCAAATTCTTCTCACTTGGATGTACATCACCTAGAGGCACGTTGAGAAGTCACGCAACCAACTGGACGTCGATCGTAGCCATCCGATCTCTACCAAAAGGGATTTTGAACTGCAAGGGCTCCAAGGTAGGACTCTGGATGCTAGCATAGAAGGCACGAACAGTGCTCACATTAGCACGAGCGCGAGCTTCAAAGATCGGTCCCCAGTGCGCAGCTTCAATGCGTTCGAACAACAGATATTCGCCGAACAATCGCCCATCTACGTCCGCCTCAAATAACACTCTACGATCAGTGTATTCACCATGAGGCATCTCTGATAGGATGGTTCGTCCAAGGTGTGCATGGGGATCCAAATCCCGCTTCGTACGGCACTCCAGGACTGCAGCTGGACCTGCGGCGGCGCTTGAACTTGCGGCACCACCCCGCGGTCTTCTCGATTGAGCAGGGCGGCTCGGCCCAGCCTCGTCTGTTGCAGTTTTCCTCTTACCCATCAAAGACAGGATGGATGAGAGTGACAAAAGTCCCAAAATAGCTTCCACGAAAGCCATGGAAAACGCCGAAAATGCGAAGAAATGGCTGCCCAATCTGACAAAAGGAAATCTAGGCGTCGTAGAGGGATGCTTCAAGCTTCCCAAGGCTGTACTTTCAGGGAAAAATAAGAACAAAAAGGTGGAATGGAGCTGCTCACGATTTCAGCACTATTTGGGGGATTTTGGAGCTCCAAATGGGAAAATCTTCAAGGAAAGAGGCTGCCAACACCCAATAATCGATGGGTGGTGGTCGGTTTTGGCCAAGGAAGGGATTAGGAGGGGTTTGGGTCGCCGGGATTTGGAATGGAGCGCTGAAAATCAAATCTAGGGCATGCAAGGGGGCTGTTTGTGAAGGAGAGGGGTGTTTTAGGGGTTTTCGTGGGATGGGAGGTACCTAGGGGTGTTGTGGGAGGCATTTAAGTGGGTGCGCCCAAAGGGCAGCACCATCGGAGATGGCCGGCCGGCGATGGCATCGCCGGCCAACCTTCAGGTTGGCCAGCGGGACCCCATGGGTCTGGTCCCCCATGGTCCCAGGGCCCCAAAAAGTCTGGTCCCACCCCTTAGTTCATAGTATTTTGGTCCCTATGAGCCCAAACATGTTTTTGGGGCTTTCCGGGTCCACATCGCAGTCCCGAATACCAAACCATATGATGCAGCATATGGATTTGGGGTAGAAGGATCCAGTACATCTTTCTAGCTCCTTAGTTGCTAAAGAAAGTGAAGTTAGAATGGCTTTATGGCCATTTTTTATGAAATTTTACTATTCACTGTAAAATTTGGTGAATGTACTAATTTGTGTTATTTTCACATTAGGTTTGATGCCTAACATGAAATGGATACAAAAGAACTGAAGGTTGAAGTGTTTAGAGAAGGAATTTTGAGAATATTTGGCAAAACGGGGTTTTTAAGCCCTGGCGATTGATTACTAGAGTCGTGGTCATTCCACGGCCCATGGATTCACTTTTGCGGTTTAAAACCGCTCATAGGACATCTCCACCCGACTTCCTACAGCTTAGAAGTGATTCGGGTCGCTTTACGCGACCCGAGATACGTTACAGACTCGATCTTGCGATCGATCCTTATTGACTTCGCCTATCGGCGAATCTGTGATCCTAGAAGTGTTTCTAGACCCTTCTCGCACCCACCTAAGTCAAAGGAAGCGACAGCGTACGTCGCAAGACCATAACCCAGGCCCAGTATACTCTCATTCATGCTCTGATACCAACTTGTAACACCCTGAAAATCGGGGGTCGTGTATAAACTCAACTCCCGAGTTCCAGACCGTCACTTATGCAACAAAAATGGTTATGATTCAATGTTGTCTGATTTAAAGCATTCACATGAGTAAAAGTATACCAAAACTGCAATTCATACTTCAGATCCAGTGATAAAAGCAAGCGGAAGACTAAACAAGATATATATCACTGTATGGAAAAACAAAGTAATCTCAACTGTCTCCAAAGTATGACTACATCTCTGAGTCTCATATACATGTACATAACAAAAGAATAATGTTCAAAAGAAAAGTCCCACTGATGTCCCCTCGATCCAGGTCACCTACGGGAAGCCGTCATGATACTGCACATACGAGAACTCATCCTGGTCCTCGTCATCATCTAGCTCCACCTCCTGGATCTCATCGTCACCTGCAACTACAACAGGGTCTGGTGGATGTTGCAAACACCATCCCGTAACGTGGGAATGAGTGATCAACTCAGTGGAATCATAGAGCAAAGATTAGCATGTTCACAATTCAGTCACGCGATAATAATAAAGCAGTAAATCAGACAAGTCCTAATACTGTTGTTAATGCAAGATGATATGACGTGATGTATGCCCTCACCGACGATCACCCTCATACGGCAACATCTTACGACCGCGGCATGCCACACTCCCTAGAGTGCTCCACATCTTCCAGGCACATGCAATGCTATGGTGATATGATTACCAAGTTATTATTAGTCCATTCAAACAGCAGGATTGGGAAACTAAGGTACCTCCCTTGTATCAATCCCAACACGGATCCTGTCTAGGGTCGTCACTCCTAGTAATCTCATACGATGTACATTTCGTAGGTCACTGCAAGGGCTGCCAGGGCTGTTGCTCGCACTCGTTGCACCGCTCCCCCATCACCTTATCAATACAGGCCTACTGTACTCTACTGCACGGAAGGGTCGTCGCCTCCCGTGAACTCAGAATACGCTCGCGGTCACTACAAAGGGCTCGTCGCCTGATCAGTGTAGGCCGACAGCTAGAATATAGTGTCCCATACCACCATAATCTGCTCACGAGTCAAGGTGCTCATTGGTCACTACGGGGAGGTTTGTGGCCCCAGCGTAGGCCGACAGCTCGACCACGGTGTCCCATACCACCATGCCCGGCTCATGAGTCTTCGTGGATCAAGGTACCACGGTTAATAGGGTTTACAATGGTAAGTTCAGTACCCTAGGTTCAAGCAGTTATGATACATACATGGTGAACAAACATCGGCCAGTCGGGTTACTTGACGGGCTCGACTAGCGCGATCGCATCTCGAACTGAACGACATGAAGTGCGTAAAACACTTCGCGTGGCCTAACCACTGCCTCCAACTCTCAACACGAATCACATTCATCGACGCGTCATTCGTGGCTATGACCAGTCAGCCACGAATTTGCTCGGTTACCGACTGCCTGGACTAAGTCAAGTCCCACACATCTATGGAATCACTATAAAAGGTATTGGAATTGAAATACATCGTGTGAGCATGTTAGCACATGTTATAACATTCAACTTAAGCAAATCTTCAAGGCATACTTCCCATGCATATTCAACTTAAGCAAATCCTCAAGCACATACATTCCATGCATGTAATGAAATCATGCATTTTGTCAACATGTAGAAAATCATTTAGGTCGGCATAATAGTTGAAAAATCAATCACAAGGTATCAAATAACATCATTTAATTCAATACATACTAATACAAGCATTTATACAAACACATGCACTACACACTTAGGTCTACATATAGCATGTCGACCCAAAGTGTGCAACTAGGCGAATCTCTTCGCCAAACTAATTATGCACGCATTCCTAACTCCCTAAAGCGACAACAAACCATGTCAATCACATCAGCAAAATATGAATGCAAACAGTACTTCCTACAAATGACTAAAATGCCCTAAATCTCATATTCTTCGTTAGCTTACGAAACGGGAAACGGAGAGCATTTTGTACATGTCAAACGGCGATGCCGTCAAGAATCTACTATTAAACGACATTGAAAGCATTGGGAACCGTCAATCAAAGCGTCTAAAATCCTCACCTAGTGTCTTGTAGACTCGGGAATTGAAGCGGAGTGTATATGCTTCGTCTACGGCGAGTAAGGAGCCTAATACATAAGATCCATAAGGTACATCGCCATGGAAACAAGAAAAACTCAAATCACCAACTATTTAGGGTTTTTACTTACCTAGGATTGCGGTGGAATCGCCGGGAAAGCGGTAGAGAAGTGTCGCTTAAGCATGTGCAACACGTAGCACAAGTGGCGGGAAGAACTCTCCCACTCTCTCACAATCTCTCACTCTTTTTCTCTCTCCCAAGCTAGGGCTTCTCTCAAATTCGGATGGGAGAGAGGAGTGAGGGTTTCAACCCCTTTTATAGCCTAAAACATTCCCAAAATAGGCTTGGGAACAATGTTTACTTGGTGCCTAACCAAATCGGGGCCGTTTCGGTCCAAAAGGGCATTTCTGGAGGTCCCCAGGCCAAATGCGGTCGGACTTAAGCTCATGCATACTGGATCTAGCACACATCCAGTTTTCAGACCGGTTGGGTTCCCAGATCGCACGTGGCGGCCCAGTTTCAGTTTAACGGTCACCGCACCAAGATCAGGCCTATAAGTCTCGTGATATATAATAGATATTTTTCCTGATCCAAGGGTGTGATTTGGCTGTATTCTGACGGTCAGAATGCTTAATACTGATGCGTCAAATTTGTGTGCCAGATTTGAATTTGAAATTCCAACTATGTCCCTATTCACACTCTCTTCGGTCCGGGCTCAATGAAATAGCCTGTAATAATCGGTTTGACTTGATTTTTGGAATGAGTGTCAAGCCCAGCTAGACGGTCCTAACGGTCTAAGATAGGAGGTATCGGACTTTCAACGTGCGGTCTAGATCCAATACAAAGATTCAAAGTGGTCCAGAGAACAAACCGGCTTAGAGTTTGATCCGAGGCTTTAGAGCATTATAGCACCCTTAGTTTCACTCGCTTCGGGCCTTGTAGAACGTATTTAAAGTGATCAGGGACCATTTCCCAGCTATTCTAACGTTGCACTAGCTAACCTAGTCAAATTTTCCAAAGGAATGAATTCTACGCAAATTCGGGTCGAGTTGGTACTCGAGCCCAAGTATGGATTTTTCACGGGCGTTACAATGTAGGAGATCCTAGGCGGGCGTCATAGCGGTAGAGCGTGGAGTAGAGTTTAGTTTGAGGACCCCAGTGTTACAAACTTTCCTTTCCTTCTTCTATTATCGTATGTATGTCCTTTTGGACCTTTAAAAGTTTAAATTCTTAGTAGATTTTGTGATGTGTGCCTTGTTATTCTCAGATATAATTGTTGTGATATTGGGTATGCTTGTATTGGAAATGATTATATTATTATGGAAATCCTCCTTGTAGGATCCCGGGATCGAAACTTACCTAATGAGCCGAGAATGGAGTACTACAGAGGCTGTTGCGTCTAGAACCAGCCATTGAGTTCCTTATGAGTTCGGTTACCGAGTCTGGGGCGTGGTAGGAGTTGGTATCAAAGCATAACAAGTAGTTCTGGAATAACTCGAGATAATATCGCATGTCTGCTAAGCATATAGGACAAGTAGTGTACTGAGACCCTTCCTTTTGCTCCATATTAAGCCTATAATTGTCTTGATTCCTTACGCCGTCGTTATTTTATAGACGATGCTGCCTAGACGTGGCACTCGTGGCCGTGGCACCCGTGGTCGTGGTGCTTGTGGTCGAGGCGCCCGAGATACCCGTTCTACTCGAGCACATCCTGCTCCCGTTGTTGACGAGGTCCCGATCCAGCCTGTTCCTCCTGTAGCGCCTATTTCTCTAGTTGAGCATGTATGCCCGCTCCTTCAGTTGCTCCGCTTCCCCCACCAGTTCCCCCTCCTCAGCCCGCTGTTCCGGTTATAAAGGCTCTTACTCTTCCAGCCGCACCCGTACCTCCGCCCAAGGAGAGTGGCGCTCTTTCCTTTCCAACATTGCCTATACGAGTCAGGCATTTCCAACAGCTGATGTAGCTTGTTGCCACCGCATTAAAGACCCATCAACCTGCTACCGTGGAGGTTTCTGGACAGTCCAACTTATCGCATGCGAGCGTGATATTTCGAGAGTTCCGACAGCATGATCCCCTAAGGTTTAATGGTGACTCTGA
Source organism: Magnolia kwangsiensis (assembly GCA_037074715.1). Classification (NCBI taxonomy): domain Eukaryota; kingdom Viridiplantae; phylum Streptophyta; class Magnoliopsida; order Magnoliales; family Magnoliaceae; genus Magnolia; species Magnolia kwangsiensis. The sequence goes on from CM073580.1 coordinate 44,808,964, forward strand.
CACTTCTGCCACCGAGGTGTGCTCACTAAGATTGTGAGGATTTTTAACACTATGCAGTGTCCTGTGGATTAAAGAGTTTTCCTTACAACCTATCTTCTTCAGGGTGAGGCCCGTCATTGGTGGTCATCCGTATGCAAGATGGTCGAGCCTTAGTTTGTTTGGATGTGGGAGGAGTTCATGGTCTGTTTCAACCAGAAATTGTTTCTCGAGCACGTTCAAATTCAGTGGGTGATCGAGTTTGAGACCCTAGTTCAGGGTGATTTGTCAGTATAGTAGTATGAGGCTCGTTTCTTGGCCTTGTTTAGATTTACTCCTCATCTCACCAGTGATGAGAAGATGAGGGCTCGTTGTTTTATGACTGACTTGTATCCTACCCTTCACAGCTGTGTGGTAGGGCATTGTTTGGAGACATTCGACTAGGTCGTGCATTAGGCACTGATTAATGAGGAGGACTGGGCTATGGCCCAAAGATTAATAGAGCAGAGTTCCGACGGAGACCGAAAGAGGAGAGCACTAGCCGGTAGTTTTAAGCGGCACCATCTAGAGAAGAGTTTCGACAGCCCACAGCTCAGACAGTAGCTTCTTCATCATCATCAGCACTGCTGGTCGCTTCATCTTTCGGCCTCTTTTTCAGTGTTTTCTTTGGTTGTGGACATGCCGGGCATTGGAGGCGTGATTACCCTCTCCCCATACAGTAGCAGAGGCCACCACAGTTGCCTCCTCCTCATCATCCTTAGCAGCAGCAGTGAGCGTAGCTTCCAGTAGCCACTCCTAAGGCTCCTCCTCAGTAGCAAAGGCAACCTGGTAGACCTCCCTAGTAGAGACAGTAATAGTAGCATCAGCAGAGGGGATATCCATATGTTCAGTCCTTGGGTCGAGGGTGTATTGTAGCCCAACAGGCACAGACTCAGGACCCACAGTCTCGCAGTTTACTTTCTCTACCAACTCAGGGCCAATTTTATCCCATGCAGCAGGCGCTAGGCCAGGACCCGCAGTCATCGACTGGTGGAGTCGTCGAGGGTATTCTTCTTGCTTTCATGTTTTATTTTATTCTGGTGCCTCCCATTCTTTTGTGGCCGAGCAGTTTTGCCAATCGAATAGTATTCCGTTGGAGTCCGTGTCTGAGGCCTTAGCCATTTAGAGTCCCATGGGGAAATCCATTGTGTCGACCCATCGCTGTCCTTCTTGCCCAGTGTTAGTGGGTGAGATGTTCCTTCATGCCGATTTGTTCGTGATGCCGCTGTTAGGCTTTGATGTTATTTTGGGTATGGACTGGCTTGAAGAGTATCATGCCATCTTGGACTGTTGCCCGAGGACAGTCACGTTCTACATTCCAGGCTTGTCAATATTCCAGTTTTTTGCCAAGCCTAAAGGAGAGCCGTTATCTAGTTTCTTGGCTTCTGTCATCGAGGATTCTGTGGCGGGGTGTATTGAGCAGCTGCTAATTGTTTGTGAGTACCTGGATGTGTTCCACGAGATCTCGGGTTTGTCGCCGCATCGGCAGGTGGAGTTTTAGATTGATCTAGTGCCCGGTATCGCGCCTATCTGGAAGGCCCCCTACCGGATGACACCGTTGGAGTTGAGGAAACTTTAGGAGCAATTAGATGAGCTCCGGGAGTTAAGTTTCATTCATCCCAGTAGTTCTCCTTGGGGAGCCCCGATATTATTTGTGAAGAAGAAGGATGACTTGTTGCGGCTCTGTGTGGACTATCGTGAGCTCAACAGAGTCAACATCAAGAATCGATACCCACTTCCTCATATTGATGATTTGTTTGACTAGTTATAGGGTGCATAATATTTTTCCAAGATAGAATTGCACTCCTGTTACCATCAGATTCGGGTCGAAGAGGAGGACATTCCAAAGATGACTTTTCGGACACGTTATGGTCACTTCGAGTTTTTGGTCATGTTGTTCGAACTGAACAATGCGCCCGTCGTATTCATGCAGCTGATGAACGAGGTCTTCTGACCGTTCCTCGATCAATTTGTGGTGGTGTTCATTGATGATATTCTTGTATATTTGAGGACCAGAGAGGACCATGTTGAGGACTTGCAGATTCTGCTAGAGACCCTCCATGCCCCCCAGCTATATACGAAGCTAGAGAAGTACGTGTTTTTCCAGGAGGAGGTACTCAGTCACGTGGTGAAGAGGGAGGGTGTGGCTGTGGACCCCTCAAAGGTTGATGCAGTGCGTCAATGGGGCCAGCTCATAAACAGTTTATCGAGGGTTTCTCTCGTATTACAGCACCGCTGACCTGGTTGACGTGGAAGGGCATCGATTTCTTCTGGAATGATGCCTGCGAGGAGACATTTATGGAGTTCAAGGACCGCCTCACGTCTACTCCTATTCTCACTCTTCCTGATGGGAGTGAGGGTTTTTTTATTTTCACTGATGCCTCTAGAGTTGGCTTAGGTATTGTATTGACCAAGCATGGGAAGCCAGTGGCGTATGCCTCACGCCAGCTCAAGGTCCATGAGCTAAACTACCCTACCCATGATTTGGAGCTTATGGCGGTCATCTTTATACTAAAGGTGTGGAGGCATTATCTATATGGGATCAGGTTCGAGCTCTTCTCGGATCATAAGAGCTTGAAGTATCTATTTTAACAGTCCAAGTTGAACCTGTGTCAGAGGCAATGGATGGAGCTGTTGAAGGACTATGATTTTGGTCTTCAGTACCACCCGGGCAAGGCAAACATAGTGGCGAATGCGCTCAGCTGTCAGCCACGAGGCCTGGTGGCTCAAATGATGATGCAAGAGTGGCAGATGCTCGAGGATGTTTCAGAGTATGACTTTGAGTTTGGTTTGCAATCTTCCATTGTTCAGCTTTCGAGATTGTCGATTCAACCCTCTTTGGTGGCTAGGGTGATCGAGGCTCAGTAGACGGACGAGTCACTTCAGGAGTACCGAGTAGAGGCCGCATCCATGGAGCAGTCAAACTAGAAGATTGGTTCCGATGGTGGATTACGCTTCAGAGGTCGATTATGTGTCCCAGACGTGCTAGAGTTATTTCGTGATATGATGACCGAGACACACCAATTGAGACTTACTATTCACCCGGGCTCCATGAAGATGTATCGTGATATGAGAATGAAGCATTTTTGGCAGGGGATGAAGCGCCAGATTGCTAGTTTTGTGGCCGAGTGTGACAAATTCCAGTGTGTCAAGGCTGATCATCAGAGACACCCTAGTCCCTTGTAGTAGTTGAGCATTCCAGAGTAGAAGTGGTAGCACGTATCGATAGACTTCATCGCAGGGTTATCGAAGACTCAATGTGGTCACAATACCATCTGGGTTATCATCGATCATCTGACAAAGTCGACTCATTTCATTCTAATGCGTGCTTCCTGGTCTATGGACCGGCTCGTAAAGGTGTTCATTGAGGAGATAGTGAGACTGCACAGCGTCCCAGTTTCGATCATTTCAGACCGAGACTCCAGATTCACGTCTCAGTTTTGGAGGAGTTTCCAGCAGGTGCTGGGGGTCACTTTGCGTCTCATCACCGTTTATCATCCACAGACGGATGGGTTAACCGAAAGGGTCAACCAGATCCTTGAGGATATGCTCAAAGCTTGTGAGATCGACTTTTTTGACAGTTAGGATGAGCATATGCACCTTGTCGAGTTTGCATACAACAACAGCTATCGGGCTACTATCGACATAGTTCCTTTTGAGGCACTTTATGGCAAACCATGCAGATCTCCTAGTTGTTGGACCGAGGTAGGAGAGCGTCGTCTCTTAGGTCACGAGCTTATGCTGTAGACGTCAGAAGCTATTGATGTTATCAGGCAGAGGATGCGTATAGCTCAGTGCCGACAGAAGAGTTTTTCTAATCGTCGGCGTAGGCCCCTCAAGTTTACAGTCGGGGACATGGTATATCTCAAGGTCTCACCTATGAAAGGTGTGGTTCACTTTGGTGTGAAGGGAAAGCTCACCCTGAGATTTATTGAACCTTTTGAGATTACCAAGCGCTTGGGTGTTATGGCCTATAAGCTTGCCTTAACTCCTGAGTTGTCCACAATCTACGACATATTCCATATTTCTACGTTGCGAAAATGTGGGTCGGACACTATTCCTATGATTGATTGTCAGCCACTCGAGGTCCGTGAGGATACTTCCTACATTGAGGAGCCGATTCTTATTCTTAATCAGAAGGAGCAAGTCTTCAAGACCAAGGTCATTCCCTTGGTGAAGGTGTAATTGGGTCATCATTCGAAGGTCGAGGCATCATGGGAGCGAGAGGCCGAGATTTGGGAGCGAGAGGCCGATGATTGATTACTTGTATTACCTTCTCTTGTGATTGATGATTGAGATATATTTATATGATGATGTTTATGCATTCTTGTTGTTCCTATTTTATCAACATGCCAGTGTGTCAAGGCCGATCATCAGGTTGAAATTTCTTTGTTGGTGGGGAGGGTTGTGAGACCTGACCCGAATTCACATGCATGCATATGTGTATGTTAGTATGCATCTTGTTCATCTTCAGTTAGTGTTTGTGGTCATCCTTAAGTCTGGTCATGTAGACCCGACTCGGATCGAACTGAAACCTGTGCCATCTTGTTCGCTTCGTCATTGCAATTCTGACACCGTGTTTTATGCATCCATCCGATGTATAGATCATAAGTTGTGTGCCTCTCATTTCTAGCCCTTGATCATGTTCATGTGGCCCACTTGGGAGTAGTGCATGTGGCCTCACACCCTTTTTGCACAAGTTCCAACACACACCACACACACACTACCTAAACCCCATCTTCTACACCACCCACTACCCACACACTACCCATCCTTACTCCAAGCCTATGAGTCTATGAGCATTGTTTATATCACCCTAACATTATGATGGATTTGCCTATCCTAGGAGAGAGAACTCATGAAGACACAATCTCTATCTTTTCTAGCAATTCTCTCCTCTCTCTCTCTCTCATTCTCTCATTCCCTCCCTCCATTGACAAAAACATCCCCAAGCTCCCTCCATTTTTCAAATCCTTTTTTCCAGATCTTTTCTTTCTTAATCCCCCACTATCTAACCCTTGAAACCCTATCTCCACCATTGATCCTTTTCCCTTGGAGCTAGAGAACCTTAGTGTGAAACTTTGGTGATCATCCTTGGATGTGGGTGTTTTTCTTAGCTTCTTCTACCTTTCTTCTCTTTTCTTTCTTTTCCTTGCATGCATGGAAGTATGTAGGTCCCACCAATCCATGGTGGAGGTCCTACATGGATCCTAGGATGAAGGCCATGGGCTTAGTTCTTACTCTTTTCTTTCATGGTGGGCCATTCTCCATGGACCCACCATGATATACTTCCTCTTCATTCTAACATCTCCTCGGCCATTTAGGCCTTTGCATGCATAGTGGGGAAAGGTGTCCCCACCCTCCAACAACTGTTCTTAATGTATAGTAGCTTACATGTAACATATGTACATGGTGGATGGCATGGATTGTAATGTGGAAGGTCCATTAGTGGTGGGACCTTCCACCAAAGGCTGAATCACTCTCCTTCTCTCTCCCTTTATCTCTTTTTATTTATTTACTTATTTTTTATGATGTATGGCCCACTAAGAAGGTTAGCAACATCACAGATCCATCAAGCAGATGGGACGTCCAAGCCCACCTTGTTGGACGTCCAGACCCACCATGCATGCATGGGTTGGGTGGCCTCCAAACTTGATTTTTCATGGAGATTTTAATGCACTAATGGATATAAAAATTTTTCAACCCATCAAGGTCAACCCCACTTAATGAATCAGGGCAATAAGCCCTTAGATTAATTTACATGGGCTGAAATATGGATAACATGTGTTGCTGTCCAGATTTCAGGCCCAGTTTGAGCATGACTTTTGAGTTAATGTTTGGATCTGTTTGCATGCCCTTTTATTCCAAATTTCTTTAGAAATTTTGTATTGTATGGACCCCACTTTGATGTGGAATGGGGCCCATACCATTTCTCCCATGATTGAAACCCATGGGATGGGCCAAAGTGGACTAACTATCCAGAAATTTCTGGACAGCTCAGCAATACTATAAGATGAAAATGAGAATTTTTACCTGAGTTTTTGGAATAATTAGGCCACCCTAGTGGACCCCACTTACTGTTTATGAGTAGGACCTCCCCTTCCCACCAATTTTCCAGGGGTTTGGACAAGTTTAGGCCCACCCCATGTGGTCCCAAACATAGGGACAGTTATAATTCCAGCGACATTTCACTCAGAATAGACTGTAGTTCCAAATTTAATTAAAATACTTCTAGGTATCCAAAAATTATGAAAACTTACAGAGAGGTGGACCATCCTTTTTAGGACTCACCTACCAATATTTGGGGCCAACGGACCCCTGTGGACACCATGGCAAGGTCTGGAACAGCCCACCACGTTGGGATGTCTAGGACAACCAGATTTTTTAGGCAGACTGTTTTCTTTAAATAAATTAAAATACTTCTGAGCATCTACAAATCAAAAAATTTTTTGGAGGTGTGTTCCACCTATGGAAGTACCAACCTAAAAAATTTCAAGGCCAACGAGCCCCTGTACAATCTATGGTACGGCCTAGAGTAGCCCCCCAGGCTGGGACACCCAGGCTGGGGCGTCCAACCTTGGCTGGCCATTCAGGCCACCTTGTGGGCCCACCTTGATGTAATTTATATCTCACCATTCATCTATGTGGGGTCCATAGGGTACTTGATCATCCTCTCCTTCAGTAGCTTCCTATTGGAGTCCATTGGATGAGTTTCTGGGCCAAATATCCAGGCCTATAGAGCTGCCTACACATGGGACACCCGACCCATTGGGCTGCTGCTAGACGTCCAGTCCATTAGCATAATCCATCTGATTTATCTGATAAATCCACTCCCTTCATCTAGTGGACCCCCCCTGTGACATGTATGGGCCACCAGGAACTAAAATAAACATATAATTTAATTAATTTTTAAATTTCCAGCAATTCCAGATTGTGGGAGGGCTGAAATTTCAATAATAGGCCCATGGTTGTTGCCCAAAAATGAATGTTTTGGGGTAGCATGGTCCACCAAATTTGGAGATATTATTACACATATCTTGCCCTATTTTTAGTTATATTTTGGGCTTAATTAGTGCATATTTTAGACCCATTCCAATTGGATTTTATTGGACTAGTCTTCTTAGTTATTTGTTGGTTTTTCATAGGCCCATTAGACCTTTGGGGCCTATATTATCATGTCATTGTGATGGGTTTTAGGAGCTAAATACTCAAGTAGTTGGGCCCTTACTTTCCCATTTAAAATGAATCCATGCTTGGGCTGAGTTATGAGGCCCAACTTGTTTTAAATGTAAAGTTTACCCAGATGTTTGAAATAATGGGCTACCCATTAGGCCCGCCACAATGAGTGGATTCATGACCCTTATGCTTGGGCCCAAACCTTGTTTAAGGGCCCGTCATGTTACATATGTATTGGGCTTAGTGTATGGCCTACTGGGCCATGGATTGCTTGGGCCTTGGACTTTACTTTATATGCGTATAGTTAGCGGGCTACCTTTTGGGACCCAGTTGAGGTTGGATGTCCTCCTTGGCAGCCCTAAGGTAGGCGCACAGGGCCCTAATGGGTGGTTGAAGGCCCACCTTGTACCTTATTAGGACCGTTTCCTCCTTGAAGCTTTATGACTCTCTTAGCTTGTGGGTCACCCTGAATTATTGGGCCCCCACTAGAGGACTTCTCCTTTCCTTAGAGTACTTGTCTATGTATCTAGATCTTGTTCCTCCTTGGGAAGGAGGAATATATTCTAAAGGTAGGACACTTGCATCATTGTGACCCATATGATCATCTATGTGAATTGATTACATTGTGTGGTGGTCATAGAGGAATGGAGTTTCTCTCCTTGTGCACATTCAGTGCCTGAAGCTTATGTATGATCTGTATGTATGACTCATGCATTGATATTGCATTTCATGATGATACCGCCCTTGTTTCATCAGGGCCTTACCTCCACAGGGCTGTTCGTAGATAGTCGTATGTGTGGACACCGTAAATATTACTTGAGCATACTGGGTGCATAGGATGCCTGTGAGTGAAATTCTCAAAACTTCCATGATACCAAAGATCTGTCCTAACACCATGACCGAGTGGAAACTATGAGCGCACGAGGGCCTTATACTGTTAGGCCGTGACTCCCACTGTCATGTAGTCGGTTAGGTAAGGGTGTGGCCTTACTCGTCTGATGTAAGGAGGCATTGCTAGGCTGAGTCTGACCAGCTCGTAAATAGGTCCGCTACCATCAGGCCTCGCTGGTGATTGGTTGTCAATAGACAGGTAGTGCGATCTCTTATGCTCATTTGACTGTGCGGGTTCTGTATAGCGGCAGTCATTCCTTAGTGTAATGGACCCCAGTGATTTCCTTATAATTGGAAATGTACTTGATATGTGGATTGGTTATGAGCACTGACATTATTCCGCATCGCATTCGCATCGGTTGTATAAGCTCCTTCATGCATTGCCTTAGTAAGGCACCTAGTACTCATTGTATCTTATTCATGATAAGCCTTAGTAAGGCTAGTGATATTGTCATGGAGCATGTTTCCCTTTCTATGCCTCCTACTATTCTTCTGTGCACCATTGTCACACGCTGTCACCACCCTCTAAGCTTCTATAAGCTTATGCACGATTGATACATACAGGAGATCCTAGGCGGACGTTGTAGCGGCTGAGCATGGAGTAGAGTTGAGTTTGAGGACTCCAGTGTTGCAGACTTTCCTTTCCTTCTTCTGTTATCTTATGTATGTCCTTTTGGACCTTATGAAAGCTTGTAAAAGTTTAAATTCTTAGTGAATTTTGTGATGTGTGCCTTGTTAATCTCAAATATACTTTTTGTAATCTTAGGTATGCTTGTATTGAAAATGATTATATTATTATGAAAATCCTCCTTGTAGGATCCTAGGCTCAGAACCTGCCTCAAGAGCTGAGAATGGGGTACTACGGAGGCTGTTGCTCGCAGAACCGGTCATCGACTTCCTTGTGAGTCCGGTTACTGAGTCTGGGGCATGACGAAAAGAGAAACGAGAGAGAGTGAGTGAGAGAGAGAGAGAGAGAGAGAGGTTGAGCCTTGGTTGCTTTCGAATCATCTTGACTGAGATCGAGTCCAACTAGGTCGAATTAGACTTGGTTTGGTTCAAGTTGTCCCGAGAAAGAAAAAAAAGAAAGAAAATAAAAACAGGATGGAGAAGAAAGAGAGGAGTGAGAGTGGGGTTATCATCATGTTGGCAATGAGTCGACTCAATTCAAACTCGAATTGAGTTTGGTCAAGTATAGGTTGAGTTCGATTGAGGCTAGGGTGACTGGATATCACTTCTAGTGGGTTTTAGAAGTTTGAGAGAGAAGAAAGAATGAGGAAAGAAAAAGATAAGTAAAAGAAGGGAGAGAGATTGAGTGAGGGAGAACCAGTTGTTGACCTGCCCAACATTGTCGGGTCAGCTTAATCAAGTTGAATCAAGTTGGGTCAAGTCCAGGTTGAGCCCAGGGTTGTTAGTCGCATTATAGGAGGAGGATCTAAAGATTCCATTCATGTTACCTATGACGAGTCAGCTCAGTTGTCCTTCCACCAAGTCGGGTTTTATCTAGTTGAAACCCAACTCGTTGTCGAGTCAACGAGGCAGACCTAGGTTAGTTCAACTGGGTTTAATCAAGTTTAGCCAAGTTCAGCCAAGATTAGTTTAGGTTCAGTTGAGTTCAACTAAATTCAACCAATATTAGTCGTGCCTAGCCAAGTTGATCTACCAAGCTGACTAATGATTTCATCATAAGGGCGCACGCACTTCCTAGTGACAGTGTAGGCAATTTAACACATAAGGTGATGACTTTTCCCCTTGAGCTTTCCTCTTCCATATTAGCTTAAGTGAAAGTCCAATTTTAGTTTCAACTAATAATTAGTATCTGTATTTCATGATTACTTGTGCTAGTTATTGTATCTATTTATCAAATTATATGCTAAACATTTATCTTGTACGAACATCTATATGGTGTACCTATATATCTTCTCATGCTTGTGGATTGTTCATGAATTTCTTGTGGAACTTGAATTGCTACATCTATCAATGAAAAATCCCACCAATATATGTACATCCAGACTTGGGATGTAACTTGACTGATTGTGATTATAATGGACCCTTAACATAGTAGCTATTTGACTGATGGATTAAATAAAATATTGATGTGGTCTTACCATCCATGGATTGTTGTGCCTATGAGGCTTTTGGGGATGATCCTTTTCCCGGTGCTTACCCGTTGTGGCTCTGATTTGACATTTACCCCTTGCGGACCTTATTTGTCACCCCCCGAACTTGGAAACCAGGCTCATAAAATCTTCAATTGCTAAATCTTGTGCCGAAAGCCTCTGTAGTACCCCATTCTCGACTCCCAGAACTCATACGCCAGGTTCTGATCCTAGGATCCTACAAGGAGGATTTTTTTTAGCATAATCACAAGTGTACCCAATTCACAATAACAACATCATCTTCACATATCCATTATAATAAATCATTGATTATAATGTTGAAAGGAAATACATGCATATAATCAAATCTTCACAAAGCTCGGCCGCATGCTCCTGCTCCTGCTCAGCTACGACTTTGTCCAGGTGTCGCCTGCATGCATTTATTATGCATAAGCTTATGGACAGCTTAGAGGGTGGTGCAAGTGTGTGCGCAAGATAAGTGTCAAGCACACAAATATCAGAGTAAGCAGAAATACTAGCCAGTCTGTAGAAATATTATCAACCCTATCCAGGATGTGCAATGTAAGGAGATAATGAGCCAATGTCATAAATTGAGAAAGTAATGTAGAAAAGCTATGCAATGTGGAAACATTGTGAGCCAAATATCAATCACCGAGAATACATTAAGATATACAATACCTGACGATCCACGAATACCATCGACCTCATCTAGGTCATGTAGAAACATAGTAAACCAAATGCTATGTGTTGAGGATGAGTCATATGATATCAGAGTATGCAATGTGGATGACCAAACTAGAGTGTGTAGTTGGGATGATAGCACGTAGTATCGCAAGCTATGGTGGTCCATCAAAAATGACTTCTATCCAAACTAGTCTCATACCTAAATTTGGATAGCTAGACTCAATGTGGTAAACTCCTGATCTCAGGTTGGTCGCGCGCCCAACCGAAATCTTGGCCATTGCGAAGATTCACATAATGATTTGGTTGTGCATCACCAGCCCGAGTGTATAGTGAATGAATGAGTAAATGGATCAAGAGTTGAGTACGCACTCCTGTTAGCAAGATCGCATGTGACCGTCACATTGTTCGATGTGGGACAAGGTTCCACCGTGTTGTATGTAGAGTAGCCTTCTATCACAGTAGTCTTCCAACTACTGGTAACTTGCCCAGGCCCTTAGGCCCCGCCCACATCAGCGTCCTCCCATGTGTGTAACAGTGATGAGTTATCTCAATATCAAAACCGTACATCTCTGGGATCATCACCGGGGTCTAGTACACTACCTGCTGCCTGCCGCTCTCTAAGCCCCACAACCTAGCGAGAGTAAGAGACCTCACTACCCGCCCGTGGTCAGCTAATCACTAACAAGGCTCAGTGGTAGTGGACCCATTACAAGCTAGTTAAACTCTGCCTAGCTATGCCCCCTCACTCAGGCGAGGAAGGCCACACCCCCTCCCAACCGACCACGATATAGTGGGAAACACAGCCTAAAGGTAAAGGCACTCGGGCGCTCATGTTTTCCACTCAATCTCGATGTTGGGGCGTCTCCTGGTAACATAGAGGTTTAGGGGCTTTCACCCAAGGACATCCTAAGTGTCCTAAATACTCAAATAATATTTTCAGTGTCTCAACTGGCCATCCATGATGTGTCTATAGAGGCACGACCCTGATGTCGCTAGGACGTATGGTGGTCATATCACAAAGTGTTAAGATATATACGTCATATCATCCAGTCATGCAATAATCCACCCAATGGCATGTGTTATGATCACTCCTCATAACATGCATACATATAATGTGTATGACATGTAGCATGAAGCTATGCATGATTATCGAACTTAACAATGATCGATCACACAATCGCAATGAGCCTCTCACATCACATTAAGCCTCATCTTGTCACAATGGACCTCACACAATCACATCAAATCTCGTGCCATAGGTCTCATACAGTCACAATGGGCCTCACAGAGTCACGATAGGCCTTATATAGTCATAATGGGCCTCACATGGTTACGATAGGCCTCAAGTAATCACAACGAGCCTCGTGCTCATATATTCGCAATAGACCTCATACCATCATAACTCAATGGTCTTCACACATCGCAATGGACCTCACAACATCATAGCACAATGGTCCTTACACAAGCAATGGGCCTCATACCATCACAAGGGGCCTAATCTCATGGGCCTCATGCGAACATAATGCTATGTTAACACACACCTAGTGCGTATACTAACATAGTCGGAATCACTAATCGACCTATATTGCTGGGGGTCCCTTGAAGGACAGGAGATCTAATTCGTAATATGAGGATCAGTCCTCAACAATGGATATACCAAATCTGATACCACCGATCCTACCATCTATAGTGATGATGTAGTGGCCTCACAACAAGGGTGGATCTAGATGGCCTACTCATGGGCCTAATAATGGGCTTCCAAGTTTGGGTACTTCTACTAGCATTAACGGGACCCAAAGAATTGGGATAACCCAATAAGGTGGGATGGATTAAACTAAAAAATAGTGGGGGTCCATCCGTTTGGGCTATCCCACTAAGGAGGGAATGAGAACGGGCCTAATCAATGGGCCCTAGGGAGGATCACAAGATGGACATTTAACCATCATTTCTCTTACAATGTAGACATTTAACCATCATTACTTCCCCAGGCATGGCCCATAGAATCTATCTCATGATGGGGGCCTAAGGCTTATACTAACCAAGAGAATGATTGGGCAAACATAATTATATTTGACTTACGCATTACAATGGCCTCATCTCATGGGCCTCTCAAATATCACATTGGGCCTCAATAAGGGTCATAAATGCATCATATCGAGCCTCATTCAAGGGCCATAAACATATCATGTTGGGCCTCACAAAAAGGCCATAAACATATCATGTTGGGCCTTATACAAGGGCCATAAACATATCATGTTGGGCCTCATACAAAGGCACATATCATACTGGGCCTTGCTCAAGGGCCATAAACATATCATGTTGGGCCTCATGCATCACATTTGGGCCACATCCCATGGCCTTCATACAAGGTTCTCATGAAACAGCCAATAGCCCACACAATAGCTGGAAATAAATGGGCATTATCCATAATATTCTACACACCATGTTCATCTCTAAGTAATGGCCCAAGGCCTAAATACATTAAATGAGCCTCATGAGGGGCAGCCCATGGCCCAAGGAGAGCATCCTACTCATGCATTATGTTGGACTTCATGGGCAACCCACATGCCCCAATTAAATAGCCAAGGTGTAAACAACATCCACCAATGTGTGCTTTACAATTCAGCCCAAAACTAGGCAAGTTGGGTGGGCGGCAAAGATTCAGTCACATATATCATATTGGGCCCTTATGGTGCTGTCCATAAAATCTAACAAAATAGATGGGCAGCATGTGCAACACATACGTCATAACAGGCCCTCATGGGGTTGCTCGAGGCCCAGAAAACAGATAGACAATGTGTTTCTAATACACACATCCAAGTGGGCCTCACAACTGTACCATGGGCAACTGATCATACAACAAATGGGGCCTTTGTACATCATAAATGAGCCTCACCAAAAGGTGGCCAGCATGGATATGGTACGTACAATATGGTACGGCCCATTTGGAATATGGAATTTAATTAGTAATGGGGTCTACAGTCCATACACAATCTGGGAAAAAAGGATGGACAACATGTGCATACTACTTATATATGGTGGGCCTCACAAGGTGGCCCACTGCCCCCAAATGGATGAATAGTATGGATATAATATATACATCATATTGGGCCTCATAAGGCAGCCTATGGCCCTCACAATAGCTAGAAAACAAATGGCCATCATTCATATTATCTCATACATCATGTTGGGCTTCAAGGGACGACCCATGGTATATATACATTAAGGCGAGCCACATAGAGCTAGCCCATAAGCCTCACTCATCATGGTGGGCCTTTTGGGGCAGCCCATATAATCCAACAAAATAGATGGGTAGCATGCATAACACATGCATCATAACAGGCCCACATGGGGCAGCCAATGGCTTAGAAAAATAGATTGGCAGTATGTATACAATCACATACATCTTGGTGGGCTTCTTGTACATTAGGTGGGCTTGCAAGATGGATCTCATTAGGCATCCTCAGGGTAATGGGGCCCACGGCCCTGAGAAAAGGAATGGATAACATGTATATAGCACATACAATAAGGTGGGCCTCATCAGGCAACCCACGGTCCAAAAAAAATAGATAAATAGTGTCTATATAATACACACATCATGATGAGCCATATAATGCAATGGGGCCTACGACACTGGAAAAATAGCTGAACAAAGTGGGTATAATACATACATCACGGTGGGGCTTAAGACTTAAAATCACATCAATCTGTGGCTTGTGTGGGCCACACCATGCACAAAAGTTGAGAGGTTTACCCTCCATTAAAGGATTCATAATCATTTATTGTTCCCACCAAGTCGTGGTTCACAAATCCAGCCCATCCATTATGTGTGTCCCACTAGGTTAAGGGGTCAGACCAAGTTTCAGGTGCATCCAAATCTCAGATGGACCCCAGCAAGTGTGTTTATATGATTTATCATGTCTACACATGATTTTAGATGGTGTGGGCCACCTGAGTTCCGTGTATAGTTAATTTTTGGGATAACCCTGTATTTAAAAGGGACCCATCAAATGAACGGTGTTAATGTCCAACATTGTAACGCCCGTGAAAAATCCGTACTTGGGTTCGAGTACCGATTTGACCCGAAATCGCGTAGAAATAATTTCCATGGAAATTAAGCGTAAGTTAGCTAGCGCAACGCTAGAGTAGCTGGGAAATAGTCCCTGATCACTTTAAATATGTTCTGCAAGACCCAAATCGAGTAGAACAGACAACTCTACAATACTCTATAACCTCGGATCAAACTCTAAGCGGGTTTGTCCTCTGGACCATATTGAAATTTTGTATTGGATTTAGACCGCGCGTCGAAGGTCCGATACCTCCTATCTTAGACCGTTAGGACCGCCCAGCTGGACTTGACAATCATCTCGAAAATCAAGTCAAACCGATAATCACAGACTATTTCGTTGAACCCGGACTGAAGCGACCGCGAATAGGGATGAATTTTAAATTTCAAATTCAAATCTGGCACACGACTTGACGCGTCAGTATTAAGCGTTCTGACCGTCAGAATTCATCCAGATTACACCCTCGGATCAGGAAAAATTTCTATTTATTATCATGAGACTTTTAGCCCTGATCTATGTGCGGTGACCGCTGAACTGAAACTGGTCCGCCACGTGCGATCTGCGAACCCTGCCAGACTGAAAACTTAATACGAGGTACATCTGATACCCATGAGCTTAAGTCTGATCGCAATCGACCAGGGGACCACCAGAAAGCAGTTTTTGGACCGAAACAGCCCCGAAATGGATAGGCATCAAGTAAACTTCGTCCCGGAGCCTATTTTCGGCAATTTTAAGCTTATAAAAGGGGTTGAAACCCTCATTTCTCCCTTCCATCCGAAATTTTCAACCCTAGAGAAAAAAGGAGAGAGAGTTTGAGAGAAAGAGAAGAAGGGATTTTTCCCGCTTCCGAGCCACCGACAGTTGCTGCTTCAGCACTTCCTTCCAATCACCTGGCTGGTGATTTCTCCCCTTTTTCAAGTATAGAATAACCCCAAAAACTTGCTGATTTAGGGTTTACGTAGATTCATGGCATGTTAGCTAACGTATTCCATAAATCAGGTTCTCCTACAGCCATAGACGAAGCGTACACGCTCCGTTCAAAATCCTGCAACCGTAAGAGACTAGGTGAGGATTTTAGACGCCTTGATTGACGGTTTACAACGCTTTCAATGTCGTTTTATAGTAGATTATCGACGGCATCGCCGTTTGACATGTACAACATGCTCTCCGTTTCCTGTTTCGTAAATTAACGAAGAATATGAGATTTAGGGCATTTTAGTCATTTGTAGGAAGTACGGTCTACATGCATATTTTGCTGACGTGATTGACATGGTTTGCCGCCGCATTAGAGAGTTAGGAATGCTTGCATAATCAGTTTGGCGAAGAGATTCGCCAAGTTGCGCACTTTGGGTCGACATACTATATGTGGACTTAAGTGTGTAGTGTATGTGTTTGTATAAATGCTTGTATTAGTATGTATTGAATTAAATGATGTTATGTAGTAGTTTGAGATTGATTTCATGATTAATATGCTGACCTAAATGATTTCCTACATGTTTACCTTATGCATGATTGTATTACATGCATGGAAAGTATGCCTTGAAGACTTGCTTAAGTTGAATGTTATAACTTGTGTTAACATGCTCACATGACGTATTTCAAGTCCAATACCTTAACATGTAATGCTAATATGACTCCATAGATGTGTGGGACTTGACTTAGTCCAGGCAGTCGGTAACCGAGCGAATTCGTGGCTGACTGGTCATAGCCACGAACGACGCGTCGATGAACGTGATTCGTGTTTAGAGTTGGCGGCAGTGGTTAGGCCACGCGAAGTGTTTTACGCACTTCATGTCGTTCGACTTGAGATGCGATCGCGCTAGTCGAGCACGTCAAGTAACCCGACTGGCCGATGTATGTTCACCTTGTATGTGTCATAACTGCTTGAACCTAGGGTACTGAACTTACCATTGAAAACCCTGTTAACCATGATACCTTGATCCACTAAGACTCATGAGCCGGGCATGGTGGTATGGGACACCGTGGTTGAGCTGTCGGCCTACGTTGGGGCCACAAACCTCCCCGTAGTGACCAGTGAGCACCTTGACTCGTGAGCAGATTATGATGGTATGGGACACTATATTCTAGCTGTCGGCCTACACTGATCAGGCGACGAGCCCTTTGTAGTGACCGCGAGCGTATTCTGAGTCCACGGGAGGCGACGACCCTTCCGTTGCAGTAGAGTACGGTAGGCCTGTATGGATAAGGTGATGGGGGAGCGGTGCAACGAGTGCGAGCAACAGCCCTGGCAGCCCTTGCAGTGACCTACGAAATATACATCGTATGAGATTTCTAGGAGTGACGACCCTAGACAGGATCTGTGTTGGGATTGATACAAGGGAAGTACCTTATTTCCCAATCCTGCTGTTTGAATGGACTAATAACAACTTGGAAATCATATCACCATAGCATTGCATGTGCCTGGAAGATGTGGAGCACTCTAGGGAGTGTGGCATGCCGCGGTCGTAAGATGTTGCCGCATGAGGGTGATCGTCGGTGAGGGCATACATCACGTCATATCATCTTGCATTAACAACAGTATTAGGATTGTCTGATTTACTGCTTTACTATTATCGCGTGATTGAATTGTGAACATGCTAATCTTTGCTCTATGATTCCACTGAGTTGATCACTCATTCCCACGTTACGGGATGGTGTTTACAACACCCACCAGACCCTGTTGTAGCTACAGGTGAGGATGAGATCCAGGAGGTGGAGCCAGAGATCGACGAGGACCAGGATGAGTTCTCGTATATGCAGTATCATGACGGCTTCCCGTAGGTAACCTGGATCGAGGGGACATCAGTGGGACTTTCCTTTTTGAACATTATTCTTTTGTTATGTATATGTACATGAGACTCAGAGATGTAGTCATACTTTGGAGACAGATGAGATTACTTTGTTTTTCCATACAGTGATATATACATTGTTTAGTCTTCCGCTTGCTTTTATCACTGGATCTGAAGTATGAATTGCAGTTTTGGTATACTTTTACTCATGTGAATGCTTTAAATCAGACAACATTGAATCATAACCATTTTTGTTGCATAAGTGACGGTCTGGAACTCGGGAGTTGAGTTTATACACGACCCCCGATTTTCAGGGTGTTACAAACATACATCATGGTGCAGCCTATGGTGGGACCCACGTATACTGCCCCTGTTCTAAGCAGTAGGACGTTGCTTGCTACAGCGTCCTCTGGACGCTGGCAGCAACAACGTCCAGCTGTTAATTATATATATTTATATTTTTTTTATGGTTTTTCTTGGGTGGGGCCCACATCATGGCGATCTACTCCGTCTACTGGTTTCCTGGACTCGTGACAGATACAATAATCCCAATATTCAATGTATTTCGGTGTATAGAAACATCACCGCGGACCCTAATAGTTTTTATCCCCAAAACTACTAGTTTCTACAATGTGGCCTGCTAGAGGCTCGATTTGGATTCATTTTTTGGCTTAACGCCTAAAATGAGCTGGGAAATTGGATGGACGGTGGAGATATAACATACATCAAAGTGGGGCCCCATGTCCAGTGGAACGGATGTGAATACACACTTACATCATAATGGGTTTCCACCGTCCAAAGACTGGACAGTGTGAATACACATCATACCAAGGCAGGCCTCACCGTCCCATGCTGGACGGTGAGGATAAAATACATACAGATGGGGTCCACATGGTGGCCCAGTTTGGACTGGACGGTGTGGGCAAGGTACATACAGCAGGTGGGGTCCATGTCAGTGTGGCCCACCAGTTGAATCAAACTACTATTTATGTTTTGCTTCATCAACGCCTGCTACTGGACAATAGCAGGTCCAGCTGTTAATGGTCCATCTGACCTTGGTTGGATGGCCAGATGATGGATGGTGTGCATAGAGGGTACATACATCAAGATGGGACCCTTCAGTGGGCCCCATAATGTTGGACATTGGAGGACACGCTGGACAGTGTGCTCCTCATAAGGCTGAATCTCTTGGGTTTGGACAATCCATGGCCCATGTTTAGGGGCTAAAATTGGTGGGCCACCTTAACGGCAGCAGGATAACAACACATACATCATGGTAGGGTCCACCTGGGTGGGCCACACACCCTGAACCAAACTGATCTTTGTGTGTCTCCCTTCATTTGGGCCTATGTGGCCGACCGGCCATGCAGCCCCAAACGGATAGCAATGTGGTCCCATTTGAGGACAGCGGGGCTGTCCCAAGAGACACGGCATCGGTACCTCGGCGATAATGTGGTCGTTAGGGTACAAGTCTCGGGTCGAGCTGACTTTGAAATACGGGATACGGCCCACGGTCGCGTACAAATGTCGATAACAGATCGCGGATCACCGAAATTTGATCGGGAGGACCGCGAAAGCCTATGGAATGGTACGGGATAGGATATGTGCCTTATAGTAGACGTTCAAATCCCATTGGTTTTTACGATGTGGTCCACTTGATCAAGGGCTGGACACAACACAGTGTGGCCCGCCTTGATGTATTTTGAGATCCAACTTATTCATAAGTTAACTTAGGGATAAATGAAGTGAAAACAAATATCAGCTTAATTAGAAACTACTGTGGCCCATACAAATTAGAACGATGGAAGTCACTATCCACTATTATTGCAAATGGTGAGGTCCACTTGAACTTGAGATCTAACTCATTCTTTTACTCATGCCATAAAACGATCTCTCAAATGGTTAGACGGTATGGATACAACACATGCATCATGGTGGGTCCCATCGTCTAAGGGATGGACGGTGTGGATAGCAGTACACATCGAAGTTCTGTTGTTGCACGTGCAACAACAGTTGGTCGTGGCTGCTGGTTCACATCACACGGATGGACAGTGGGGATAGATACATACATTAAAGGTGTAGCGTCACACGTAGGGTGGGTCCCACCATTTAAGGATGGTGTGGATGAAAATAGGTGGGATCCACAAAACTAGTTGCGTTAATACAACAGTTGTATAGCTGGTGTGCGGTACATGTAGGGTCCACCATCAATACAGCAGTTGCGTAGCTGTGCTGAGATGCACCAATTGCTGTTGCAAGAAAAATAGGCGGGTCCCACGTAGGGCCCACCACCATATTTATCTTATATAATATATTATATTAATGTAATATTAGTTTATCATCATTTTTTTTGCAAGATAGTACACCCCACTATCAGCACCTTTACTGCAGGCCACGCCCAGCATCCCTGGACGCTGGACGGTATGGATACAACACAAGTATCATGGTGGGTCCCATATGGACATGGCCCACCTAAATTTGATCAATCTGATATTTGTGTTTTTCCTACATCTGGCCTGTCCATAGGGGATGCTGGGTAGGCCCATTCGATGGACATCATGGATAAGATGCATACTTCAAGTGGGTCCCATCTGGGTGGGCCATACGGCCATAACATCACTAAACAAGAATGAAAGAGAGGGAGAGAGAGAGAGAGAGAAAGAGAGACGAGTGATGGAGGGACCCCAACACTATGGGCCCTCCCTGCCATGCTTTACGACATACATCAAGTAGGTCCCATGACATGTGGGCCCAACGATCAAAATCAATGGTGGAGATCCCTTCTCCACTGAAATGTAAGGTCTAGATAACCCTATTCATACAAGGAATTTAAACATCATGATTGGGTCCATGGAGAATGGCCCTATCATGGAGTGATCATGAGAATTATAGTGGGCCATTAGCCACACCTAGGGTCTAAATCTGGATCCATACCATTAATCAGTAGGCCCCACTTGGCCCATCATAAAAAAAAAATCAAGACCTATAGAAACCCCTACTTTGATCTCTTCTTCCTTTTTCTGCCAATGCATGATAAAGCTCCAAAGGGACAATTTCAATGGTTGAGATGGGCTTAGGATGGTGGGATCGGGTGGTAGGAAGGTGGGCCACACTAGCTCTTTCCCATTTAGCTTGGACATGGGTTGCTCTCATGGAGCTTGGAGAATGAGAGAGAGAGAGAGAGAGGTGATGGCAGAGAGGGTTGGTAAGTGATGGATGGGTGTACTTGGTTGTAAGAGAGAGTTGACTTTGGAGGAGGGGTAGTTGTACTTGGGGATGGGGTGATGTGTACTTGACATGAGATGTGATTGATGGGACATGTCGTAGAGATTTTCTTGCAATTCATAACGTGCAGCGTTTTTCTCGAATTGGACGCGGGCCCACATCTCTTGACATGGGTATCGCCTCGGCGCGTAATACGCGGCATCGGAACTAAGGTGACGGCGCGGTCACTAAGTTATAAGTCTTGGGTCAAGCCGACTCTGGAATATGGAATATGACTCTGAATCGTGCGTAACTGCCGATTATGGATCGCAAGTTGTCGTAATTCGACCGGGAGGATTATAGAAGCCTACTGAATTATACGGGCCTCACAGCTCTCCCCTCCTAATAAAGATTTTGTCCTCGAAATTTACTATCACGCAAGACAAAGCAGGGGAAGAGGAAGCAATGACTTATAATAAATACATAAACAAATAGCTCTATTTAATCTGTACCTCGTGCTCTCAGGATGACTCATCAACACTATGATGACCCCATTAATCTTAGATCTCAGATTAGAAATGATCGAAGCTTGAATACTAATCAGCCTCACAATCTCAATGGTAGTGAGCTATATCAGAAAGTTTCTAAGCTATTCGAACTCGGGGATCTAAGCATTCTAAGTTCTCAATAATCATAGAGTGTAGGGTAGCTATCAGCAAATATGTAATGTTATCCTTAGGTATTCTCAAGTTATGCTCTGATACTAACTTTTGTCACGCCCTAAACTCGAAAACTGGACTCACAAAATTCTCGATTGTCAAATCCAGTGCTGACAGCCTCCGTAGTACCCCATACTCAGTTCCCAACGTCCATACGCCAGATTTCGATCCTGAGATCCTACATGGAGGATTTTTTTTTCAATGTACATTTAACTCATAACAAGCATAACCATGAGTTTACCCAAATCATAAAGGCAACATCATCATCACATATCCATTAATATAATACATTTGAATACAGTGCTGAAAGGGAAATACATAAATCAAAAATTAAAGCTCCAGAGGTCTGCTGCATGCTCCAAGCTCAACGCTGCTGCAACTTAATGCCACCTGCACGCATCTATCGTGCATAAGCTTATAGAAAGCTTAGTGGGTGGTGAAAGTGTGTGCACAAGGTAAGTGCTAAGTATGCAATATCAGAATAATTAGAGTAAACGGAATAAATCATACAATATCAGAAACAGTGGCAAGTTCATAAATCATACGATATCAGAGTAATGTGAAAACATACTGATAGGCCCATAAATACCATCAGCCTTATCCAGGCTATGTGATGCAGAAATTTAATAAAAAAAATATCATATACCAATGAAGCAACGTAGATCAGTTATGTAATGTGGAGACAACAAGCTAAATATCATATGTCGATGATGCAATGCAATATGTAAATCCTGATGAATCCGCAAATACCGTCAATCGTATCTAGGCCATATAAATACAGAAACATAGCAATCTAAATTGCCATATGAAGAGGATGTAATGCAATATGCAATATGTGGTGTGAATGGAATGACCAAGCTGCGGTGTGAAGTCGGGATGATAGTAGTAGTATCGCAAGCTATGGGGTCCATCATAAGGGACTTCTATCCAAACCAGTCCCATACCTAAATTTGGATAGTCAAACTCAATGTGGTAAACTCCTGATCTCAGGTTAGTCGAAAGCCCCAACTAAAATCTTGGCCATTTCGAAAGTATACGTAACAAATAGTTGCGCACCACCAGCCCGAGTGGATAGTGAATGAATGAATGAATGAGTATGCAACTCATACTCAATAAGTCCACATATCAGTATTGTACATCTCTGAGATCATTACACGGGTCTAATACACTCCAAGCTGGCTACTGCCCTAGCCGCCCGCGTAGCCCAGTGAGTGAAAAATACCTCACTACCCGCTTTCCAGTAGTATACCAATGCCTACCCTGCTCATCGATAGCGAACCCATTTGGGAGTTGGTCAAACTCAGCCTAGCTTATAGCCCCCTCACTCAAGAGGATAAGGGCACACCCCCTCCCAACCGACCACGACACAGTGAAAGATGTGGCCTCCTGGCATTCGGTACTCGGACGCTCATGTATCCACTCAGTCCCGACGTTGGGGCATCTTATGGCCTCGGAGGTTTAGGGACTTTCACTCATGGACATCCAAAGTGCCCAGATGCTTGAACTCAAACATTTTCGGTGTCCCATCTGGTCATCCACGACATGCCTGTGAAAGTCACAACCCTGATGTTGTGTAACACCCCGAATTTTGGCCAATCTGGGATTTGACGTCCTTAGGCAATGGGTCAACTAAAACACTTGAAAAATCGCTCAGAACCCAATTCCATAGCCAAAGGAATCACTTAGGATTAATTCCTTTAGAAACTAAGCATAAGTTAGCTAGCGAAGCGCTAGAGTAGCTGGGAAATACTCCCTGATCGCTTTAAATACGTTCTACAAGACCCAAATCGACTGGAACCAATGACTCTATAATACTCTACAACCTCGGATCAAACTCTAAACCGGTTTGTTCTCTGGACCTCTTTGAAACTTTGTATTGGATCTAGACCGCGCGTCGAAAGTCCGATATCTACTATCTTAGACCGTTAGGACCGCCTAACTAGACTTGATAATCATTTCAAAAATCAAGTCCAACCGATAATCACAGGCTATTTCATTGAGCCCGGACTGAAGAGAGTACGAATAGGGACAGATTTGGAATTTGAAATTCAAATCTGGCACACGACTTGACACGTCAGTATTAAGCATTCTGACCATCAGAATTCATCCAAATTACACCCTCGGATCAGGAAAAATTTCTATTTCATATCATGAGACGTGCAGGCCTAATCTACGTGCGGTGACCGCTGAACTGAAACTGGACTGCCACGTGCGATCTGCGAACCCTGCCGGATTGAAAACTTGATGTATGCTAGATCCAGTATGCATGAGCTTAATTCCGACCGCATTTGGCTAGGGGACCTCCAGAAATGATCTTTTGGACCGAAACAGCCCTGAATTGGACATACCTCAAGTATACATTGTACCCGAGCCTATTTTGGGCACATTTGAGCTTATAAAAGGGGTTGAAACCCTCACTCCTCTCTCCCATCCGAATTTGCAAAAAGCCCTAGGTTGGGAGAGAGAAAAGGTGAGAGTTTGTGAGAGAAGGTGGGAGAGAATTCCCTGCTGCTTGTGCCACGTGCTGCAAGTGGTTAAGCCACGCGCTCCAATCACTTTGCCGGTGATTTCTTCACTTTTCTAAGTAAGAAAATACCCTAAACTCTTGCTGATTTGCTGATCCTTCGTTTTCGTAGCTAGATAGCTGATGTATGTTGTAAATCAGGTCGCCTGATCGCCGTAGACGAAGCGTATACGGTCCGTTCGAAACGATACATATATAAAGTGAAAGGTGCAGATTTTAGACGCTTTGATTGACTGTTTCCAAAGCTTTCAATGTCGTTTAATAGTAGATTATCGACGGCAACGCCATTTGACATGTACAACATGCTGTCCGTTTCCTGTTTCGTAAATCAATGAAGAATATGAGATTTAGGGCATTTTAGTCATTTGTAGGAAGCACTGATTTCATTCATATTTTGCTGATGTGATTGACATGGTTTATTGTCACATTAGAATGTTAGGAATACGTGCATAATTAGTTTGGTGAAGAGATTCGCCTAAATGCGCACTTCGGGTCGACATACTATATGTAGACTTAGGTGTGTAGTGTAAGTGCTTGTATAAATGCTTGTATTAGTATGTATTGAATTAAATGGTGTTATGGATTAGTTTGAGATTGATTTCTCAATTAATATGCTGATGTGAATGATTTCCTACAAGTTAGTGATATGCATGATTTCATTGTATGTATGAAATGTATGTGCTTGATGATTTACTTAAGTTCTATGTTATAACATGTGTTAGCATGCTCACATGGTTGCATTTCATTTCTAATATTCTTACATGAATTGCTGATGTGAATTCATATGTGCTT
The DNA here is from genome assembly GCA_037074715.1 of Magnolia kwangsiensis. Classification (NCBI taxonomy): domain Eukaryota; kingdom Viridiplantae; phylum Streptophyta; class Magnoliopsida; order Magnoliales; family Magnoliaceae; genus Magnolia; species Magnolia kwangsiensis. Next base: position 44,833,942 of record CM073580.1, read on the forward strand.
GGGACTATACCTAGTCCAGGCAGTCGGTAACTGAGCGAATTCGTGGTTGGCTTATCTTGGCCACGAAGGACGCGTCGATGAACGAGAGTCGTGTTTTGGAGTTGGCGGCAGTGGTTAGGCCACGCGAAGTGTTTCACGCACTTCATGTCGTTCAACTTGAGATGCGATCGTGCTAGTCGAGCCCGTCAAGTAACCCGACTGGCCGTTCTATGTTCACCCTGCATGAGTCATAACTGCTTGAACCTAGGGTACTGAACTTACCATTGTAAACCCTGTTAACCATGGTACCTTGATCCACGAAGACTCATGAGCCGGGCATGGTGGTATGGGATACCATGGTCGAGCTGTCGGCCTACGCTGGGGCCATAAACCTTCCCGTAGTGACCAGTGAGCACCTAGTCTCGTGAGAAGATTATGGTGGTATGGGACACTATATTCTTGCTGTCGGCCTACACTGATCAGGCGACGAGTCCTTTGTAGTGACCGCGAGCGTATTCTGAGTCTACGGGAGGCGACGACCCTTTAGTAGCAGTAGAGTACAGTAAGCCTGTATTGATAAGGTGATGGAGGAGCGGAGCAAAGAGTGCGTGCAACAGCCCTGACAGCCCTTGCAGTGACCTACAAAATATACATCGTATGAGATTACTAGGAGTGACGACCCTAGACAGGATCTGTGTTGGGATTGATATAAGGGAAGTACCTTAGTTTCCCAATCCTGCTGTTTGAATGGACTAATAACAACTCAGAAATCATATCACCATAACATTGCATGTGCGTGGAAGATGTGGAGCACTTGAGGGTCGATTGCATGCCGCGGTCGTAAGATGGTGCCGTATGAGGGAGATCGTCGGTGAGGGCATACATCACGTCATGTCATATTGCATTAACGACAGTATTAGGATTGTCTGATTTACTGCTTTACTATTATCGCATGATTGATTTGAGAACATGTTAATCTTCGCTCTCTTATCCCACTGAGTTGATCACTCACTCCCACGTTACGGGATGGTGTTTTCGGACACCCACCAGTCCCTATTGTGATTGCAGATGATGGCGTGGCCTGCGAGGGGGAGCTGGACTTAATGATGATGAGGAGGATTCCTCCTTTATGCGTGTTCTGATTGACGAGATTACAGGGAGGTTGATTAGATACCTTGACACTTGTCATTTTATATTTTTAGAACACTCATGTATATCCTTTTGGTTTACTTTTGGAGTATACATGTATGTACATAACCTGGTAACATATTCACACTCTGGAGACGTACAACAGTTTATATATGTTATACATACTATCACAGTCTTCCGCTTGTAAATTTAACCGTCACTGGAGCGTGATATGTTGTTTTAGCTTAATCTCACTCATGTTTAATACATTATCACAGACAACATTCAATCATACATATCTATGTTACATAAATAACATTTTAGAACTCAGGAGTTGGGTTTTTGCTCGACCCCCCGATTTTTGGGATGTTACATGTTGCTAGGGCATACAGTAATCACAATCAGACAATGCAAGATGCATGAGTCATGTAGTCCAATCATGCATCAATCATGTACATACCGTGCGCTCATGTGGGATAACTCCACCTATCAGGAAGTCCATAAACTATCTATACTATGGCATATGCAATGGTCAATCACATCTCATAATAAACATGCGAATGATGCGTATGGGCATGTATCATGATGATATATTATCTCATACTCATAATCGGTATCAATAGCTGGTATCAACAATTGGCCTCGGTAATGTAGACATTTAACTAACATTGCCCCTAAGGAATGACCCACATAGAGACTAACATACAGTAGACCCATGACCTCACATAAGGGCCTAATATACAATACCATGGGCCTTACTCAAGAGCGTAATACACATCACGATGGGCCTCTTACATGGGCCTCATATACATCACAATGGGATCCATCGCCTGGCCTTCAAATGCTCCACGATGGGCCTCATCACATAGGTCTCATATACATCAAATTGGGCCTTCACCACGGGCTAAATACAATCACAATGGCCTCAATTACGGAATGCATATACATCATATGGGTCTCGACAATCAGCCTCGATAATCGACCTCGACAATCAGAATCAGCCTATACAATCGGCCTCAACAATCAGAATCGGCCTCGACAATCAGGATCGATAATTGAAATCAGCCTTGACAATCAGAATTGGCCTCGACAACTGGAATTGACTTCAATAATTGGCCTCGTAATCAGAATCGTCCTCAAAAATCGAAATCGACAATCGAAATCGGCCTCAACAATTGACCTCACCAACCGGAATCAACCTCGATAATCGGAATTGGCCTCGATAATCAGCCTCAACAATCGAAATCAACCTCGACAACCGGAATCGGCCTCTACAATCAAAATTGACCTCGATGATCAGCCTCGACAATTGGAATCGACATCGACAATCAGAATTGACAATCGAAAATGGTCTCGACAATCAGAATCGGCCTCATCAATTAGAATCGACAATTGGAATCGGCCTTGACAATCTAAATTGGCCTTAAAAATTAGAAGCGACAATCAAAATCGGCCTCGACAATCGGCCTTGACAATCAGAATCGACAATCGACTCCAGTCTCAACAATCGGCCTCGACAATCGGAATCGCGCTCGACAACCGAAATCGGCCTCGAAAATCAAAATTGGACTCGACAATCGGAATCGACTTCGACAATCAGAATTAACCTATACAATCGGCCTCGATAATCAGAATTAGCCTCGACAATCGGAATCGTCCTCGATGATCGGCCTCGACAATCAGAATCGACAATCGGAGTCGGCATCGACAATTAGAATCAGCCCCAACAATTGGAATATAAACAAGGCAGGGTCCATAGATGAACAGCCGATCAATCATATCAAATCTGATAACACGGAGCCATTCGTTTATGGTGAATGGGGCCCACTGATTAGGGTTAACCCATAAGAGAATGGTGAGAATGAGACTATCAGGGCCTAAGGGAAGGTCACAATGTGGACATTCAGCTATCATCGCTTATCAATGTGGACATTTAACCAACATTGCTCCAAAGGAGTGGCCCACGTAGAGCCATACGTATAGTGGGCCCATGGCCTTACATAAGGGCCTAATATACATCGCCATGGGCCTCACATGTATCACAATGGACCACGTCCCATGGGCCTAATACACATCATAATGAGCCACATCAATGGCCTATATACATATCAAGTTGGTCGCATCAATGGGCCGCACCAATGGGCCTCATATATCACATTAGGCCTCACCACTTGGGCCTGATATACACCACATATGGCCCTCACATATGGGCCTTAAATATACATCAAGTAGGCCGCATCAATGGGCCACAAATACATTACATGGGCCTGATTCAAAGGCCATAAATACATTACATAGGCCTCTCCATCTGGGCCTCACATATATCACAATGAGCCACACATCAGGTGGGCCTTGCACAACTAGTAGGTGGGCCTGTACCTCCCAAATGGGCCCACCAGATGAACAACATGGATGTACAACACATACATCAAGGTGGAAAGATCATTTCGACCATACCACAAATAACAGCGGAGATAGTGATTTTCACCGTTTAAAATTTCAGGGCCCACCATAACATTTATTTTCCATCCAGTATGTTCATAAGGTCACAAAGACCTGAACTAACAGGAAAATAAATTCCATATCCATCCAAAACTTCTGACCACAAACAGGTTTCAATTGTAGACGTTCAAATCCTACTAGTTTTTACGGTGTGGTCCACTTGATCAAGGGCTGGACACAACATGGTGTGGCCCGTTGTGATGTATTTTGAGATCCATCCTATTCATAAGTTAACTTAGAGATATATGAAGTGAAAACAAATATCAACTTAATTAAAAACTACGGTGGCCCATAGAAATTAGAATGGTGGATCTCACTATCCACTATTATTGTAAATGGTGGGATCCACTTGAACTTGAGACTAACTCATTCTTTTACTCATGCCATAAAATGATCTCTCAAATGGTTAGACGGTATGGATACAACACATGCATCATGGTGGGTCCCATCGTCTAAGGGCTAGAGAGTGTGGATAGCAGTACACATCGAAGTGCTGCTGCTGCACGTGCAACAACAGCTGGCCATGGCTGCTGGTCCACATCACACGGATGGACAGTGGGGATAGATACATACATCAAAGGTGTAGCATCACACGTCGGGTGGGTCCCACCATCTAAGGATGGTGTGGATGAAAATAGGTGGGACCCACAAAACTAGTTGCATTAATACAACAGCCGTATAGCTGGTGTACGGTACACGTGGGGCCCATCATCAATACAGCAGCTTCACAACTGGGTGAGATGCAATGATTGCTGCTGCAAGAAAAATAGGTGGGTCTAACATAGGGCCCACCACCATATATATCTTATATAATATATTATATTAATATAATATCAGTCTATCATCATTTTTTTGCAAGATAGTACACCCCACTGTCAGCACCTTTACCACAGGCCACGTCCAGCGTCCCTGGACGCTGGACGGTATGGATACAACATAAGTATCATGGTGGGTCCCACATGGACATGGCCCACCTGAATTTGATCAATTTGATATTTGTACTTTTCCTACATCTGGCCTGTCCAGACGGGATGCCAGGTGGGCCCATTCGATGGACGACATGGATAAGATGCATACTTCAAGTGAGTCCCATTTGGGTGGGCCATACATCCATAAAATCACTAAACAAGAATTAAAGAGAGGGAGGGAAGGAGAGAGAGAGAGAGAGAAAGAGAGAGAGAGAGAGAGAGAGAGAGAGAGAGAGAGAGAGAGAGAGAGAGAGAGACGAGTGATGGAGGGACCCCGGCACTATTGGCCCTCCCTGCTATGCTTTACAACATATATCAAATGGGTCCCATTACATGTGGGCTCACTGATCAAAATCAACGGTGGAGATCCCTTCTCCACCAAAATGCAAGGTCTAGATGACCCTATTCATATAAGGAATTTAAACATCATGAGGGGATCCATGGAGAATGGCCCCATCATGGAATGATCATGAGAATCATAGTGGGCCATCAGCCACATTGTGAGACCTGTTCCCTAGTTCGTACCGTTCTGTAGGCTTCCGCGGTCCCCTCAGTCGTATTTCGGCAACCTTCGACTTGTATCCGACATTTACATGCGATCCTAGCCTGAGTCCTGCATATCGAAGTCGGCTCGACCCAAAATTTGCACCTTAGCGACCGCGCCATCGCTGTAGTTCTAACACCTTGACTAGTGCACCGAACTGATATCCAGGCCAGGAGATGTGGGTCCGCGTTCATTCCAAAGAAACGCTGCGCGTTACAAATTTTGAGGGAATCTCTACGACATGTCCCATCAATCTATGTCAAGTACAAGCCATACCCTAAGTACAACAACCTATCCCTCCTTTTTCATAAGTCAACTCCCTCTCTCCCCTCACCATTCGTCTTTTTACAAAAATTCAAACTCACCCATACCTCTTCATTACAACCACCACATTACCCATCCCTTTAATATTTTTTTTACTCTTTCCCTCATTCTATCTCTACTCTCCTAAGCTCCATACGTCCAAGCCTTCCCAAGCAATCCCAAGAGCAATAAGTGTGGCCCATTTTTCCACTCTCATCTCTCATCCCCACCATCAAAATTTCATCATCCACGGTCAAAGGTTAAGCATAGGAGCTAAGGAGGCTAAGGGACCAAGGAGAAGGCTTAGAGGTGGGTGATCCACCGTTATTTCTCATTTTTTTGGGCCACATGTGGTGGGACCCGTTTGATGTTTGAATGTAAGAAATGGAGGGCCCATAGTGGTGGGTTCCCTCCTCTCTATCTCACCGTATCTTTCTCTCTCTCTCTTCGTTTCCTCTCCCTATAATGTAGTGGGCCCCACTGAATTATGTAAAATCTACTCCATCCATTAGACAGAGTGGCCCACCACATTTCAGGGAGATCCCATCTATTAGACTAAAATATATGTAATATATATTCATATTATATATATATACACACACACATGCATGGTGGGCCACGTTGTCCATATGGGACCCACCATGGTGCTTGTGTTATATCCATGTCATCTAGCATCCCTGGACACTGGACATGCAACAGGTGTGGCTAACGTGGAGTGCGTATACTGACATGGGTGTGTACTAACAGCTAACAAAAAAAAAAATACATGTCCTTTTTAAAGTTTTGGGGTGGGCCACTCATGCAGGCCCCACCTTGATGTATGTATATAATCCATGCCGTCTATCCCGTTCCTCAGCCCATTTTAGGCGTTGAGGTAAAAAATGGAGCCAATCCAATAATCAGACGAGCCATACCATAAGGAATAGTAGTGTTTACCATTAAAATCTGCCTTAATGTTTTTATTCGCCAAAACACGCTGCATATTGGGCTTGATGGGTTTGTCTCGAGCCATGAAATGTAATGGTTGGAGTGGATCCACATGATGCAGGCCCTACCATGAAAAAACCATGAAAAAATAAATTTTTTTCAAAAAGAAAGCAGCAGCGCCTGCTGCTACTGACCTTACAGCGCAGGCGGCTGCTGCGTGTGGACGGACTGGCAGGGGCCCACGATCCCAGCCGTGGGCCCCACCATGATGTGTGTCTGTCGTCAACATCGTGCATTTTGTTGGGTCCCCTCTAACAGTGGGCCACCCCAAAAATCGGCTGTACATGGGACTCAAGTGGCCCACACGGTAGGAAACAGTGGGTTGAACGTCTGTCATTGAAACCCTTTTGGGTCAGAAGGTTTGGATCAATATGAAATTTGTTTTTCCTATCCATTCAGGTCCCTATGAGCTTATCAACCATTTGGATGGCATATAATCATTACGGTGGGCCCCATGTTTATGAGGCCTTGTCAACAGATTGGATGATAAATAAACATTACGGTGGGCCCCAGGTCCACGTGACCTTATCAGCAGGTTAGGTGGAAAAATAAACATTTCGGTGGGCCCCATGTCTGTGTGACCTTGTCAACAAGCTGGGTGAAAAATAAGCATTATGGTGGGTCCACATGGGACCCACTGATGTATGTATTGTAATCCACACTCTTCATTAGTGTGGACCCCACCATGAGGTACGTGCTTCATCTATGTCGTCCATCCCTATGGGACCCACCATGATGCATGTGTTGCATCCAAACTGTCCAACCATTTTTTAAAGATAAATTTAAGCCTTGAGACAAAAAAAAGGCAAACCTATTTATCATTTGGACCACAATGCATGGTGAGGATTGAACAACTACCATTGAAATCCTTTGGGACCCTATGATCAGATTGGATGAGAAATAAATGGTATGGTGGGCCTTGAGAATTTTAATGGTGGAAATTCTTATCACCACTTATATTTAAGTGTGGCCCATTTGATATACATGTGGCCCATGTGATGTAGCCCACTTACCATATTTATAACCCATTGTTGAGGCCCACCTTGATTTGTGTGAGGCTCGTTGTTGAGGTTGCCTTAATAGATATGAGGCCCATGTTATGAGGCCCATTGTGACGTATGCAAGGCCCATGTGATTAGGCCTAACTTGATGTATTTGTGGCCTGACCACTGAGGCCCACTTTGAAATATATGAGACCCATGGTATGAGGCCCATTTAACGTATTGGAGACCTTTGGGTCGACGCCCAATGAGATGTACATAAGGCCCATTGTAGTGTAATTCCACCATGGTATATGTGTTGACCTTTATAGCGAGCTATGCCTTGGGAGTAATGATGGTTTGATGTACACATTGTAAGGATAACGTTGGTTAAATGCCCGCATTATGACTCTCCCTAGGGCCCATTAATAGGCCCATACTTGTAATGTGTAGGCCGTGTAGGCCCATCTTCGTTATAAACAGAGCCCATCACGACATAACTTGTTTAGTATAGATCCACGATTCATGATCATACGCATCATATGTATGCCTGATATGAGGAGTGACTGATCATAGCATATGCCTTCGGGAAGATTGTTTATGGGCTCCCTGATAGGCGGAGTTTCCCCACATGAGCATGCGATACGCACAGGATTGTTGCATGTCTGGTAGGGTGATTCATGCACTTGCATTTGTGTGATTGTGATTATTGGGTGCCTTAGCGACATCTGGGACATAGCCTCCACAGAAACATCATGGGTGGCTGGATTGGATATCAAAAATACTATTTCGAGCATCGAGGCGCCATAGATATCCTTGGGTGAAAATCTCTAAAATCGATGGTACCAGAGGATGACTCCAACGTCGAGACTGAGTGGATTCATGAGCGTAAGAGGGCCGAATACCAGGAGGGCGTGTCTCCCACTGTGTCGTGGTCAGTTAGAAAAGGGGTGTGGTCTTACCCACCCGAGCGTAGGGGGCATTACTAGGATGGGTTTGATCAGCTTGTGAATGGATCTGCTATTGACATGCTGGATAGGTATTGACAAACTATTGGCTAGGTAGATAGTGAGGTTTCTTACGCTCACTTAGACTATGCGGCTGGGAGAGCGACAGTGCCATTTGGAGTGTACTAGACCCCGGTGATTATCCAGAATGAGAACTGTACTGATATTTGATGAGTTGTATGCGGATGAGGATTGGTATGCTTGAGTTACATCACGCATCGCATGGTCATGACATGGCCGATAACATTCAAATCTTGCACCGCATAGCCTTGGTACGGCTGATTGCATTCATGTACTCATCAACATATTTCTGCATTACTTTGACCTTACATTCTGAGCATGCTCATATTGCGCACACACTTACACCCCCCTCCAAGCTTTCATAAGCTTATGCACGATCGATGTCTTCAGGTGACGCCAGGACACAGCCGTAACATAGTAGCAGCAGGAACATGTAGTCAAGCTTTTGGAGTTTTCATTTTTTGCATTATCTTGTATTTTCCTTTAGATGCATTGTACTCAAAAGTTTTTGATCTTAGTGGATTTTGTGATGGTGCTCTTATGATTATTGTTCGTGGGTTATGCTTATAGTTATGCTCATTACAAATCAAGTTGATGATTCGAAATTCTCCTTGCAGCATTAGGATAGGAACCTGGTGTATGGGTGCCGGGAGCCGAGAATGGGGTGCTACGGAGGCTATCGGCGCCGGATTCGGTGATCGAGAATTTAGTGAGCCCGGTTTCCGAGTTCAGAGCGTGACACACACCTAAGGTCCAAAACGGCATCTATACCATCAATCGATAAGCCCCACTTGGCCCATCATAAAAAAATGAAATCTAGACCTATAGAAACACCCACCTTTGATCTCTTCTTCCTTCTTCCACCAATGTATGATAGAGCTTCATAGGGACAATTTTAACGGTTGAGATGGGCTTAGGATGGGATTGGGTGGTAGGAAGGTGGGCCACACTAGCTCTCTTCCATGGAGCTTGGACGTGGGTTGCTCTCATGGAGCTTGGAGAATGAGAGAGAGAGAGATGATGGGAGAGAAGTGATGAGAGAGAGATATGGTGAGTAATGGATGGGTGTACTTAGTTGTAAGAAAGAGTTGACTTTGGGGGAAGGGTGGTTGTATTTAGGGATGGGGTGATGTGTACTTGACATGAGATGTGATTGATGAGACATGTCATAGAGATTCTATTAGAATTCATAATACGTGGTGTTTTCCTCGAACTGAATGCAGGCCCACATCTCCTAGCCTGGGTATCACCTCGACATGTAATACGTGGAATCAGAATCGCGGCGTCCAAATCGCAGCGACAGCGCGGTCGGTAGGGTATAAGTCTTGGGTTAAGCTAACTATGGAATACGGGATATGACTCGAGATCGTGCACAACTCCCTATTACAGATCGTAAGTTGTCGAAATTCGACTGGGAGGACTGTGGAAGCCTATGGAACAATATAGGATAGGACACACTGGATAGTGCGCTCCTCATAAGGCTGAATCTTCTGGGTTTGGACGATCCATGGCCCATGTTTAAGGGCTTAAATTGGTGGGCCACCTTGATGGCAGCAGGATAACAACACATACATCATGGTAGGGTCTACTTGGGTGGGCCACACAGCCCTGAACCAAATTAATCTTTATGTTTCTCCCTTCATTTGGGCCTATGTGGCCGACCAGCCATGCAACCCCAAACGGACAGCAATGTGGTCCCATTTGAGGATAGTGGGGCTGTCCCACTAGATGGATAGTGTGGATAAACTTCATACAATCAAGGTGGGCCACAAGATGGGAAAGAGAGAGATAAAGAGAGAGAGAGAAGAACCCACCTTCCTTCTTATTCCTCCATAATGCTCCAAAGCTCCAATGGGGCTCCTTTAATGGTGGAGATGAGTTTCTGATGGCATGATATGGGGGGGTGGGGGGGGGATCTAAGGTGGGAGAGGGCTGACCATGGATATGAGTTGGGACGTCCATGGCCTCTAATTGCTAGGGGAGATCAAAAATGAGGAAGGAGAGAGGGAGAGAGATAAGGGAGAGAGAAAGATGTAATATTGGCATGTCATAATGAATGTAAGAGAATCATTGCTTGCTAGGGTGCAAGGGGTCTAGACTAGCTATAGGTGGATAGAAAATTATGAAGATGATGATGTCATGGATGCATAGGGTGGCGTATTATGCCATAGGTGGGTCTTACAAATGCGATCAAGGTCCAAATAAAGTGTGACCTACACCTTTTGATGTACGACTCGGATTACTGCACGAGATGGGGCATTGAAACAGCGACGACGATACAATTGTTGTGGCGCTAGTTTCAGGTCGATCTGGGTCGGGTTTACATGATGGAACTTAAGGGTCATTGCAAAGGAAATTTATAAGTTGTGAGTTACCGAAATTTGACTGGGAGGACCGCGGGATCCCACGGAATAGAAAGGTCATTAGAACACATATAATGTCTCAGAAATTACAAAGACCCGAGTACCACCTCAGGCAAAAATCAATAAGTACCAAATCCTTTAGAAATTAGATGAAGATTATTTAAGTGCTAAGCTAAATCACCTGTCGAATTAACTCGGACAGCTTTCAATATGAATAGAAAGACCCAAAATTAGTAGGATCACTAATGCTACATCGCCTAAAAACATAGGATCCATCTCAAAACCCAGTTGCTCTTAGGAGCATCACGAAACTCCGTATCGGACCTGGACCACGCTTTGAAAGTCTAATTACCGTGAAACTATACGGTTATACCGCCTTATTGGGCTTGACAATCTTCTCAGAAATCAAGTCCAATAGTATCCCGAAACGCAAAACTTAAGCCCAGAGCGAAGTGTGTGAGAAATGCGAATATCTTTAGGAAATGAACTTAGACTTAAGTGATTTGAGCCGTTCACTTGCAGGACAATTTTAAGGTTTCAGACCGTCGGATTCTGACCTAATTACACTGTCAGATCAGGGAAAATTTTCAACACATATCAGTGTACTTGTGGCCTTTATCAAGTAACAGTGACCATTGAACTGAAACTGATCCTCCGCTGTCGATCCACGAACCTGATCAGACTGAAAACTTAACCTGGCATAGATCCATCATCATGGGAATTACTATGGACCGTATGCAGAAAAAGGGCCTCCAGATGTGCTCCGTTGGACCGAAACAGCCACTCTTTGGCTATAACCTGAGTATACCATGGCCCTGGGGCCATTGGGATTAGTTCTGGGCCTATATAAGGACCTTAACCTACTCCTCTCTCATTTCATATGAATTTCAAACCCTAGGAGAGTAAAGAGAGAAGGAAAGAGAGAGAAAGTGAGAGAGAAAGTCAGAGATCGTTGTTGGCCTTCGATCCCACCGCTCCTCATGCCGAATTAGCCTTTTCATGTCACTATTATGGCGATTTTGGTTCCATTCTTGTGTAAGAAATCCTAACCCTAATCTATTTTAGATATTCAAATAGAGTAAGTGGTGAAATATCTAACTTATTTCATGTTATAGGTTGTCGTTGTGCCGTAGACAAAGAGATAGTGTTCAAACTGAGTTCGATACGAGTCTACTGGAGAAAGGTGCAAAATTTAAATATTTAGGTTATGGTTTTCAAGGCTTTCAATGTACTTAATGATTTATAACTTACTTGATTGCTATCACGTATGCTTAGATATAATGTTTCCGCGTATTACATATATATATGAATTATATTGAAATTAATGCATTCTATGTGTTTGTTGAAATGTCTGAATGAATATGAAATTATGATTTGTGCTGGTTATGATTGATGTTTGGGAATACATGATTATTATACGTGTGGCAACTCCTATGTGGAAGGATTCGCTATATTATGTGTTTTAACTAATGTATTACATGTATGTGATATGGGTAGTCTAAGTGTTTGATAAAATGCCTGAATAAGAAAATGCTTCTTTAAATGTATGTAATAAGGGTGTTGAGATAGGATTATCAATTTCCTTATCTATGGTTATCGTTTCCTTTATGTAACATATCTTACTACTATGTGATTTATGGATGAAATGCCTATGTATGGTAATATGTATAGTATGTGTCTTATTGAAATGCTCAAATAAGATTTATATTTAGATTCAATTGTCACATGTTGTCTTTAGCTATTACATGTGAATACTATTGTTTGGAGTGTGATTGGGGCTACGATGTAGTCCAGGAAATCGGTAATGGTTTACAATCGGTGGCCGAACTATTTTGCCTACGATGGATGCATTCGATGAATCCAAGTCGTACGTTGTTTGTCAATAGTGGTTAGGATACGTGGAATGCTTATGCACTCCATGTCGATTAATTCAACGTACGCTCGTACGAGTCAAGCTCGTCAAGTAACCTGGTTGGCCTAATGTATGTTCACCATGTATAGATACTACTGTTTGAATCTGAGGTACCAAACTTACCAGTGGAAAGCCGTTTAACCTTGGTACCTCAATCCATTAAGACTCATGAGCCATGCATGGTGGTATGGGACACCGTGGTCGAGCTGTCGGCCTACGTTGGGGTGACGAGCCTTCCCATAGTGACCAGTGAGAAACCCAAACTCGTGAGCCGAACACGGCGGTATGGGACACTGTCTTCGAGCTGTCGACCTACGCTAAGGTGATGAGCCTTTCCTGTAGTGACCTCGAGTATAAACTAAGGCCTACACTGATGGTGATGAGCTTCTTCGTAGTAACCTGAACTTGCCTATCCACTGCTTTTTAAATCAGGGGTGACGTTGTCCTATAACTTGCCTATTGTATGTGATTAACTAGGATTGATGACCCTAGATGGATCATTGTTTGGGTAAATGATATAAAGAGAGGTGCCTTAGCTTCCCAAACCCGCGATATGAATAAGTCTAATTAAGAACTTGGCTAATCACGTATATACACTGCATTTACTTATGCCTTTGACGTTAGAGCTGAGCATAGAGGAAGGGGTGTATGCCACGATCGTGAGATGATATCACAGAGGGAGTCCAGGTGAGGGCATGCATCATTATCATATATCATCCTTGCATTAACCAGAGTACCTTGGAATGCTTATTGTATTGCTTTATCATTACTTCTTAACTAAATTGATAACATGTTAACCTTTGCCTTATAGCTCCATTGAGTTGATCAGTCACTCTCACTCTAGGACGGTGTTTTAAAATACCAACCAAATCCTGTTGTAGTTGAAGATGACGGCGATGCTTATGGGGCGGAGCCTAACTTTTATGATGACGAGGAGGAGTTCTCCTATATGCAGCTATCAGGCGAATCGATGGGGTTACAAGGATGCTAACTAGGTGTCATTACACTTGTTATTTTGTATTTTGGAACACACATGTATATTCATTTTGTCCATTTTAGGAGTATACATGTATATATTTATCCTGGTAACATGCTCACACTCTAGAGACCTATAACAGTTTATATGTTTTATATATCTATCATAGTCTTCTGCTTGCTTAAATTTAATCATCTCCGAAGTATGATATATTGAATTGGTATAATCTGATTCATGTTTAATACACTAATACAGACAACATTTAATCATCATTATCTATATTGCATAAGTGATGTATCGGAAAGCGGGAATTGAGCTTTGCTCGACCCTCAATTTTTGGGGCGTTACAAGTTAGTATCAGAGCATGATTTGGATTAAAATGGACCTGGATTATGGTAACACGAAACACACTGACGTACTTTGACTTAGAAGGGAGCGGTGGAACGTAGAAACAGTTGTTGAATTCCAAGTTTCGTTCGTTGGTGATCATATGACCGTCAAAGCGAAACTGACCATAGAGATTGGACCCGTAGGCACCTGTGATCATGCGAGATGATCCCAATCCTTCTCTAGGCCATCGATCGATGGGTTTAGACCATGATTCAGCCTATTCCACACTTAAACAAAACCATAAAATATGAATATACATAAAAGGAGACCCGAAACTACTCAAGCGGTCGAGAGGGCCAAAACTCCACAAATCGGTGGGACCCAAAGGGTCTCCAATACACATTTGGCACCCCGGGAGGGGGGTGGCCACCTCCTAACCACGGCGGCACCGTGCTTGCACTGCGTCGACGGGGTCGCACCCTGGTCCAGGTCGTCCGGGCTTTGTCGGGCTGGAGCGGGCCGGTCGAGCTGGCCCTTGTACTTAGCTATAGGGCCCACAAAATCATGTGGGGACCCCTATTTCTTTCCCTATTTTCTCCTTTTCCTCCCTTGCATACCTCCAAGCTTTCCTATCTCTCAAAATTTTCCATTTTTCCCTCTCGAATCACCCCTCCAATCTCATCTTCTTCCCTTTTCTTACACCACCTAAACCACACTCTCAAACCCATCTTCTATAACCACCTATTTCTCTTAATCCCTCTCATTTGAGTGCAAAATCCCCCCTTTTGTGTTTCAAAAACCTTAAAGTTCAACAACCCCTTCAATCCTCCCATCTTATTTCTCTCAAATGGCTCTTTTCTAGCTTGTGGCAGTGATTTTCTCCATTTTCACACTTCTTTCTCACATGGGAAAGAAGAAGGCTCCTACGGATGAAGTCAGGCCTAGCTGCCCTACCTATCCAAGGAAAAGGCGGGCGGTGAAGCTAGCACAAGCGCCACCCAAGAGCGAAAGTCAAAGCGGGATCTTGATCTCCAAATCTCACTCGAGAGAGTTCTACCAGCTGGCATCGAATACGGTCAGTTTGGCGGCCGTAGGGTTGTGTTTGAAGCTCATGTATACGAGAGGCTATCTGGGCTATATCCAGTGATGGACCTCCTAGTGGACACCGGGTGGGGTCCCATATTTGAGGGCAAGTCTCATGCATGTGAGAACATTGTTCGAGCCTTCTATGCCCATATACAGGACCCATCGCTGGAGTATCTGCAGTTTAAGATTCCCGTGGGAAGGCGAGAAGCAGTAGTCAGTGTAGATTTAGTGGCCTGGATCATGGAAATCCCGCATGGAGAGGTGCATGCTAGCGAGGAGAATCTCAAGAACGCGCGAGAAAGAGATTACCGCACGGATTTCCTTTGTGGCCGATTAGCTCACTGGAAACGAGGCAGATACCTCTAGTCAATAGCATTGACAGACGATTTCTGCTTGCTTCACCACATATTCATATATAATGTGTATCCTAGGTGGGGCAACCGTACTGAATGTACTCGCTTGATGGTGGGTTTCTTATATAGAGCTGGGCAGGGAGACAAGCTGTGTCTGCCTACGTTCTCCCTGCTACAGATAGTCCAGACTGCGTGCTCTGTTAGAAATGATGTCTCACTTCCATTTAGCCAACTTGTATGCAAGATTGCTCGAAAGTTCGCCTACAGATTTAACATGGATGACCTGGTGCCAATCTATTTCATTAATGACACTACGCTCAACAACATAAGGATTGACACTCGACAATGTCAAGCCTGACTTGACGAGTATGGGGATGAGACAGAAAGTGAAGAGGATGAAATAATGAGATAGAAGAAGAAAATGAGTCAGAGGAAGGGGGTGAAGAAGGAGAGAGTGAGGAAGAAGAAGAGGAAGCCCAAGGCACTGACGAGGGCTCTCCTCTCGCTGCACAAGGGCACGATAGTGATCGGGTTCCTATAGAAGCCCGCTTGGCTTAACTTGAGGAGGGTCAAGCTGCTCTGCGATAAGAGGTCGCAGCGACCCAAGCCAAGCTTGAAGAGAATCAAGCCTTCATGAAGCGAAAATTCAGTAAAGTATCTCGCACCCTGAGAGCTATCCTGTGCTGTTTGCGGGAAAAGGGTGCACCTCCACCATCGCTAGATTCGGATGACTAGTCATTCATGTAGTCATCTTTTGGTTTGCTTTGTTGCTTATTTTCTTATTTCTGTGTATAGCCTTGATAGGCTTAGTAATGTGGTAGAGTGGTTTGTAGGTTTTAGAATGTGGAACCTTGCTTAGATTAGCTCACATGTATCTTCTGTCATGATCCATGTAACACTGCATCTCATGCATTGTGACAATTTTGGTAAATGAAATGCATAAAGCTTCTTTGGATTTGCAATGCGAATGATGTATGGATGTGTGTATGATTTTACGTTAAATCTCATAGGTTGCGCCCTATGTTGTATATATGGAATGCCACCTAAGACCATGCGGAGTACGACACGTCTCACACTTGGCAACTCGATTGATAGGGCACTTCCCCTAAGTAATAGCCATACGGACCCCAGTTCGGGTCCGATTCATGAGACTATGTCGGATTCTTAGCTGGCCACTGGCCCCACTAATGGGCTGACACCTGTTGCACCACTGGTTCCAGAGTAGAATCGTGCGTCTACTTCGACACAGCACGTGCCTCAATCGGCTCCCCCTCCTAATATGTTAGAGCAGATGATGCTCTTGATGTAGCAGCAGCAACAGTAACAACAACAGTTTTTTGCCACCATCGTAGAGGCCCTTGCCCAGAGCATGGGTGTGGTTCCACCCGCACCACTTGTGCACCCTGCTGGAAACGTGGGTCCTAGTGGCCTATTTGAGTGATTCCAGTGCTTCCGACCTCCTACTTTTATGGGTACTCACAGACCCGAGGAGGCCAAGTATTGGCTCGACTGCATTACTAAGATGTTGAAGCCGCTGTACTGCACTGAGGCAGAGTAGGTGGAGTTGGTCACCTATATGTTTGAGAAGGAGGCCAGCCTATGGTGGGATAACATCTTATAGACGGTTCCCTTAGGGTATGTGTGGACACGGGAAGCCTTTGAGATGCACTTCCACGGGAAGTATTTCCCTCTCACTTACCATAATGAGAAGGAGAGTGAATTTCTTTGCCTCCGTCATGAAGGGATGACAGTGGCAGAGTACAAGAACAGGTTTATGGAGTTGGCCAAATATGCTTCCCTGATCTTAGCCAACCAGCCGATGCGAATGCGGCGGTTTTTAAGAGTCTACGACCTGAGATACGCTCGAAGATGTGTTGTGCTAGCATATGCAACTATGCTGAGCTAGTGGGCATGTCTTTGCGAGCTGAGCAAGATGGGGACAAATTATCCTGCACTCGTGTGCCTATGGTTCCTAGGCCTCAGCCCGATTTACTGAGTAAGTCACTCCTCTGCAAGAGGCCCCGTGCAGACCCGCCTCCCAGACTTACAGCTCCACCAGCCCCAATGAGGCGAGTAGACTTATGGTGCACATACTACAAGAGGTCAAGCCACACGGATACGTACTGCTTCACCAAGATGAGGGATATCGACTTCTCGCCGCCTCAGAGGATCAACCGCCAGCTTCCTCAGGCTATTACAGCCCCACCTCTACGGTCAACACCAACACATCCATCTTTTCAACCACCTGTACCTCGATTTAGGCTGCCTCAGTGACCTATGGTACTGTAGCCCAACCGTTCTCTGCAGGCACTGGTACATGCTCTTGCAGCTGAAGCACCTGATTCAGCAGCTATGGTGCCTTGAGCTTTTGAGGTCACTGCCCACATCCAGGGTACCCCCGTATTTCTGTTGGTGGACACCGAGTCCACTATTTAGATGATATCATGTTCTGCAGTCAAGCACTTAGGGCTGAATACGACCCCGATGGTTGGGGTGAGAGTTATCACAGCACTAGGAACTTTTACAAATGCCACCAAGTTGTGTGAGGGTTGCTTGATAGATTTAGGGAGCAGGATGATATGCATTGACCTGATTGTCATCACGATATACCATTTCGACATCATCCTTGGTATAGATTGCTTACTGAAATGAGGGTTGAGATCGACTACGAGACCCGACTGGTGACAGCGCACAGGCCCGAAAGCGTGACCTTCACTTTCCTTGTTCAGGTTAGTTGCCCCTTCTGGGTTCTTTGTCGTGCTGCCTTATTGAAGGATCATAGCGGTCCAGCACTTGAAAACACACCAGTCGTTCAAGATTTTGAGGATGTGTTCAGAAAGATACCTAGATTACCTCTTCAGCGCGAGATCGATTTTACCATTGATCTAGTGCTTGATGTGACACCCATTTCATTACTGACTTATCGCATGCCTCCGTGTGAGATGGAGGAATTGAGGAAACAGATCGATGATCTGTTGGATGCTGGCTTCATACTACTGAGTGTATCTCCTTGGGGAGCACCCGTGTTGTTTGTGAAGAAGAAAGATGGATCACTGCGATTGTGTATTGATTACCGCAGATTGAACCTAGTAACGGTGAAGAACAAGTACCCTTTGCCTAGGATAGATGATCTATTTGATCAGCTGAAGGGGGCGCAGTATTTCACGAAGATCGACTTACAGTCAGGGTATCACCAGTTGTGCATCAGGGATGAGGACATGCAGAAGACAACTTTCAGGATTGGTTTTGGGCACTATGAGTTCCTTGTGATGTCATTTGGACTCATAAATGCACCGACCGTGTTCATGGACTTGATGAACGGGGTGTTTCGGACGTATCTACTTCGATTCGTCATCGTGTTTATAGATGACATCCTAATATACTCCAAGAGTCGGGAGGAACATGAGGAACACCTGCGAGCAGTCTTTGATACTCTCAGGGAGAACCAGTTGTTTGTACAGTACAAGAAGTATGACTTCTGGAAGAAAGAAGTTAAGTTCCTGGGGCATGTGGTGTCCAAGGAAGGGATAGCTGTGGACCTTCCTAAGGTAGCCGCAGTTCAAGGTTGGGAGAAGCCCGGTTTGGTTACTGAAGTGAGGAGTTTTCTTAGCCTGGCAGGCTACTACCGTCGATTCATTAGGAATTTTTCCAAGATAGTCAGGCCATTGTCTCAACTAACTCGGAAGGATCTCAAGTTTGCCTGGAATGAGAAGGCAGAAGCAACCTTTCAGGAACTAAGGATAAGTTGACGTCCGCCCCTGTGCTAGTATTGTCAGAGCAAGGGGTCAAGTATATCATCTACACCGATGCTTCTCGTGTTGGTTTGGGTTGTGTTTTGATGCAGAAAGATAGGTTATTGCTTATGCATCGCGACAGTTGAGGAAACACGAGGAAAACTACCCTACGCATGATTTGGAATTAGTGGATGTAATCATTGCATTAAAGCTCTGGAGACATTACCTCTATAGAGAGGAGATTGAGCTATTTTACAATCACAAGAGCCTCAGGTACATATTCACGTAGAGGGACCTGAATATGAGACTGCGACGATGGATGGAAACCTTGGAGGATTTCAAGTTCAAGGTCTCCTACCATCCTAGCAAGGCCGACCTTGTGGCAGACGCGTTGAACCGTAAGAAGAAAATAGCATTTGCGTCTCCACTGATGATAGCAGAATGGTATATGGTAGAGTTTGTGCAAGAATTTGAGCAAAAACTTATGGTAGAGGAGTCGTTCGAGAGCATCGTACATATTCGTGCTTAACCATTTATCGATGACCGAATCATTGTGGCTCAGAAGGAAGATGAAGGGTTGGCAGAGTTGAGAAGGCGAGTTAGTGACGATGAAGACTCGGAATGGAGAGTTGGTACGGATGAAGGTTTAAATTATCATGGCCGCCTATGCGTCCCAAATCTTCATGACTTGAGGAAGGAAGTTCTCGAGGCTACACACAATTTAAGGATGGCAATGCATCCTGGAAGTACAAAGATGTACCAAGATATGAAGCGCTCATACTGGTGGGACAACATGAAGGCCCACATAGCAGATTATGTGTCCCATTATCTCACGTGCTAGTAGGTCAAGGCAGAGCATTGCCAACCTCCTGGAGTGCTTCACCCCATGCCCATAGCTGAATGAAAATGAGATTTCATCTCTATGAATTTTATCTCAGGGCTGATGAAGACAAGGAATGGACATGATTCCATATGGGTGATTATGGACCGATTGACGAAATCGGCTCATTTTCTCCCTATCAGAGTTTCGAACTCAGCAGACGATTTGGCCAGGCTGTACATCAAGGAGATAGTACATCTGTATGGATTTCCTATAGAGATCGTGTTAGACCGAGACATGCAATTCACATCTATCTTTTCGACTTGTATCCAGGAAGCAATGGGTGTGAAACTGAAGTTCAGTACTGGGTTCCACCCCCAGACTGATGGCCAGACAACGGGTAAATCAGGCGTTGGAAGATACGCTACAATCTTATGTGCTTGATTTCAAGGACAATTGGGATGACTGTCTTCCTTATGCAAAGTTCGCTTATAACAACAGCTTTTAGGCGAGTATTGGTATAACTCCCTATGAGGCCTTGTATGGGCGCCCTTGTCTAGCACCGCATTGCTAGGCAGAGGTTGGCGAGAAGATCTTGATTGGTCCAGAGTTAGTACAAGCGACTTCAGAGAAGATCAACATTTCAGGTGTCGATTTCTGGTAGCACAGAGCAAACAGAAGAGCTACGCCGATACGAGGCGGTGATAGCTAGAGTTCAAGGTTGGGGACCATGTATTCCTAAAGGTTTCCCTAATGAAGGGAGTTTTTCAGTTTAAAAAGAAAGGGAAACTCACACCGAGATTCATTGGCCCATCCAGATACTAGACCGAGTGGGTGTGATAGCCTACCGCCTTGCTTTACCCACACCGCTCGTAGGCGTGCAAAACGTATTTCATGTGTCGATGTTGAAGAAATATGTTCCTGATCCTTTCCACATTATCAAGTGGGAGCAGGTACAGTTGAGTGAGGACGCCACTTATGTACTGTGACCGACGCATATTCTAGATAGGAAGGAGAAGGTGCTGTGCAGTAAAGTGATTCTTCTTGTGAAGGTTTTGTGGACACACCACATTGAGGAAGAGGCTACTTGGGAAACAAAAGACAAGGTCTGTAAGAACTACACTCAGATTCTCGAGGAGTATGAAAGGTACTAATTTCAAGGACAAAATTTTTCTTTAAGGGGGATAGATTGTAACGTCTCAGAAAAATCCATTCAAAGACCCGAGTACCACCTTAGGCAGAAATCACTAAGTACCAAATCCTTTAGAAATTAGGTGAAGATTATTTAAGTTCTAAGCTAAATTACCTGCCAAATTAGCTCAGACAGCTTTCAATACGAACTGCAAGACCCAAAATCACTAGTATCGCTGACGCTACATCGCTTAAAAACTTAGGATCCATCTCAAAACCCAGTTTCTCTTGGGAGCATTACGAAACTCCATATCGGACCTGGACCACGCGTCAAAAGTCTAATTACCATGAAACTATATAGTTATGACTTCCTTATTAGACTTGACAACTATCTTGAAAATCAAGTCCAAATAGTATCCCGAAACGTACAACTTAAGCCCTGAGTGAAGTGTGTGAGAAATGTAAATATCTTTAGGAAATGAACTTAGACTTAAGTGATTTGAGTCATTCACTTACAGGCCAATTTTAAGGTTTCAGACCGTCATATTTTGACCCAATTACACCCTCGGATCAGGAAAAATTTCCAATACATGTCAATGTACTTGTGGCCCTGATTGAGAAACGGTGACTGTTAAACAGAAACTGATCCTCTGCAGTCGATCCACGAACTCGATTGGACCAAAAACTTAACCTGGTGTAGATCCATCGTTAGGGGACTTACTCCGGACCATATGTAGAAAAAGGGCCTCCAAATGTGATTCGTTGGACTGAAACGACCACTCTTTGCTATAACCTAAGTATACCATGGCCATGGGGCCATTGAGATCAGTTCTGGGCCTATATAAGGACCATAACCCACCCCTCTCTCATTCCATATGAATTTTAAACCCTAGGAGAGAGAAGAGAGAAAAGAGAGAAGGAAAGAGAGATAAAGTGAGAGATCGTTGCTGGCCTTCGATCCCACCTCTCAATGTACCGTATCAGCCTTTCCGTGTCTTTATTCCAGTAATTCCAATTCCATTCTTGGGTAAGAAATCCTAACCCTGATCTGTTTTAGATATCCAAATAGAGTAAGTGGTGAAATAGCTAACCTATTTCATGCTATAGGTTATCGTTGTGCTGTAGACAAAGAGATAGTGTTCAAACTGAGTTCGATACGAGTCTACCGGTGAAATGTGCGGACTATAAATGTTTAAGTTATGGTTTTCAAGGCTTTCAATGTGAGTTAATGATTTATGACTGACTTAATTGCTATCACGTATGCTTAGATACAATGTTTCCGTGTATTGCACATATATATGAACAATGTTGAAATTAATGCATTCTATGTGTTTGTTGAATTGTCTGAATGAATATGGAATTATGATTTGTGCTCGTTGTGATTAATGTTTAGGAATACATGATTGTTATACGTGCGGCAACTCCTATGTGGAAGGATTCACTATATTATGTGTTTTAACTAATGCATTTCATTTATGTAATATGGGTAGTCTAAGTGTTTGATAAAATGCCTGAATGAGAAAATGCTTATTTAAATGTATGTAATGAGGGTGTTGAGATAAGATTCTCAATTCCTTTATCTATGGTTACAGTTTCCTTTATGTAACCTATCTTACTACTATGTGATTTATCGATGAAATGCCTATGTATGGTAACATGTGTAGTATGTGTCTTGTTGAAATGATCAAATAAGATTTATATTTAGATTCGGTTGTCACATGCTGTCTTTGGCTATTACATGCAAATACTATTGTTTGGAGTGTGATTGGGGCTATGTAGTCCAGGAAATTGGTGATGGTTAACGATCGGTGCCAAACTGTTTTAGCCATGATGGATGCATTCGATTAATCTGAGTTGTACGGTGTTTGTTAATAGTAGTTAGGGTACGCGAAATTCTTACAAACTCCATGTCAATTAAGTCAACGTACGCTCGTACCAGTCGAGCTCGTCAAGTAACCCGATTGGCCTAATGTATGTTCACCATGTATGGACGCTGCTGTTTGAATCTAAGGTACCAAACTTACTGGTGGAAAGCTCATTTAACCTTGGTACCTCGATCCGCTAAGACTCATGAGCCGGGCATGATGGTATGGGACACCGTGGTCGAGCTGTTAGCTAACGATGGGGTGACGAGCCTCCCTGTAGTGACCAGTGAGCAACCCAAACTTGTGAGCCAAATACGGCATATGGGACACTATCTTTGAGCTTTCATCCTACGGTAAGGTGACGAGCCTTTCCCGTAGTGACGTCGAGTATAAACTGAGGCCTACGCTGATGGTGACGAGCCTCTTAGTAGTAACCTAAACTTGCCTGTCCACTGCTTTTTAAATCAGGGGTGACGTTGCCTCATAACTTGCCTATCGTATGTTATTAACTAGGATTGGTGACCCTAGATGGATCATTATTTGGGTAAATGATATAAAGAGAGGTACCTTAGCTTCTCAAACTTGCTGTATGAATAAGTCTAATTAAGAACTTGGCTAATCACGTATATGCACCACATTTTCATATGCCTTTGGCTTTGGAGTTGAGCACAGAGGAAGGGGTGCATACCGTGATCGTGAGATGATGTCGTAGAGGAAGTGCAGGCGAGGGCATGCATCATTATCACATATCATCCTCGTATTAACCAGAGTACCTAGGAATGCTTGTTGTATTGCTTTATCTATTGCTTAACTAAATTGATAACATGTTAACCTTTGCCTTATAGCTCCACTGAGTTAATCACTCACTCCCACTCTAGGATGGTGTTTTAAAACACTAACCAGACCCTGTTGTTGTTACAGATGACGGCGATGCATATGGGGCGGAGACTGACTTTTATTATAACGAGGAAGAGTTCTCCTATATGCAGCTATCAGGCGTGTCTATGCAGACCATGTTATAATCGATGGGGTTATAGGGATGCTGACTAGATACCATTACACTTGTTATTCTATTTTTTGCAACACACATATATATTCGTTTTGTCTATTTTGAGAGTATACATGTATATATTTAA
This sequence comes from Magnolia kwangsiensis, assembly GCA_037074715.1. NCBI lineage: Eukaryota > Viridiplantae > Streptophyta > Magnoliopsida > Magnoliales > Magnoliaceae > Magnolia > Magnolia kwangsiensis. Next base: position 44,858,067 of record CM073580.1, read on the forward strand.
CCTGGTAACATGCTCACACTCTAGAGACCTACAACAGTTAATATGTTTTATTTATCTATCACTGTCTTCCGTTTGCTTAAATTTAATCATCTCCGGAGTATGATATGCTAATTTGGTATAATCCCATTCATGTTTAATGCACTAATATAGACAATATTTAATCATCATTATCTATGTTTCATAAGTGATGTGTCGGAACGCTTTGCTTGAACTCGATTTTCGGGGCGTTACAACACAGGCCTAACATTATTATTGTATATTTGCCCTAATTGTTGACTTTTCATTCAAGGTGCTCATCAAGTGTCTTTGGATCAACATTTCATCTCAATAAACAAAACTAGGATCCATTCATGCATTCGAGTTAAGAATTCGACAAAAATTGGTGCCAGAATCATTCTTTGCATGTTGTCCATATCACCAAACCAAGTTTGACTCAGTTCGGTCGAGTTGAATTGATGATTTATCAAGATCTCATTGGATGTTTCCGAACAGAAAGAAAGAAAGAGCAGAGAGAGAGAGAGAGAGAGAGAGAGAGGTTGTGGAGTCAAGTTTGCAACTCGCAGTTACTTCTCGCTATTAAGTTGGGACAAGCCTAGATTGGTTGAGGTCATCCCACAGAGAGAGAGAGAGAGAGAGAGAGAGAGAGAGAGAGAGAGAGAGAGAGGAGTGGGAAAGAAAATGAGAGGAGATCAAGAGGAGAGGAGATCGAGTTGTCCGAGTGACTTGTTGTGTTCGGACGAGTTGAGTCGAGTCGACTGTAAAGTGAGTCAGTTCGAGTCTATTGAGTTCGAGCCGAGTCTTGGACGAGTACATATAGTGATGGGCCTGCTTGATAGCAAAAAGAAGGAAAACAGTGAGAGAGAGAGAGAGAGAGAGCGACGGATGTCCTCCATGTTTGCCAAGTCACCATGTTGGGTCAAATTAAGTCTTTGTCGAGTCAAATGAATCACCGACTCACTGATTATTTGATTCGGTTGGTTCCAACAAGCTGTTGGCCGTAGCTTTGTTGAGGGAAGCAAGAAGGAGAATAAGAAGGAGAAAGGAAAGGGTGGGCTGAGTTGATAGCAGAGTTTACTCAGGTCGAGTCAGGCTTGGGTTTAAGTTGAGAAGAGTTCCAGCCACACCAAGGTTATTGTTGGATCATGGTTCTCCAACACATCAAGAAATTTTCGGGTTGACACCGAGTATGAATGAGTCGAACCAAGTTCTACCAAGTTAAGTGAGTCCAAGTTTTGTGTTTGAATTGATTTAACTCCTAGTTGAGTTGGGGAAGTTGAATTGATCATGTTAAGGTAACTTAGTTTCAAGTCTCATATTAGTAGCTTAATTAGAGTAATTTAATTTGTTAATGTATATTTCGGTCTATCTCGTTGAGATCGAAATTAGATTGTGTTCAAAATCAGGCCTATCAAATCAAGTTTGCTTGAGGTGAGTTAAACTTCGTTGCTTTGTGAATCTTAATTCTACCTCAATTTTAGATTAATATAATTAGTCTTCATTTTCATGTAGGAGATCAAACCCCAATTTCCACCCTAAATATTTCACTTATTTCTAGTCAAATTAGATGAGAAGGTGAGGTAAGTTGATCTCTTAGAGATTTCTAGTTCAATTTAAGTCTTAAATTGATCCGATTTCATATTTCATATAAAACCCAAAGATCTAATCACTTGTTCAAATCTAATTAGAACAAATAATGTAATATGTTAATCTTAATCTGTAACACCCTGAAAATTGGGGGTCGTGTATAAACTCAACTCCCGAGTTCCAGACCGTCACTTATGCAACAAAAATGATTATGATTCAATGTTGTCTGATTTAAAGCATTCACATGAGTAAAAGTATACCAAAACTGCAATTCATACTTCAAATCCAGTGATAAAAGCAAGCGGAAGACTAAACAATATGTATATCACTGTATGGAAAAACAAGTAAATCTCATCTGTCTCCAAAGTATGACTACATCTCTGAGTCTCATATAATATACATGAACAAAATAAATATCCAAAATGGTCCCACTGAAATCCCATCGATCCAGGTCGCCTACGCGAAGCCATCGTGATACTGCATGTACGAGAACTCGTCCTGGTCCTCGTCGATGTCTGGCTCCACCTCCTGGATCTCAGCCTCACCTGTATCTACAACAGGGTCTGGTGGGTGTTGCAAACACCATCCCGTTAGGTGGGAGTGAGTGATCAACTCAGTGGAATCATAGAGCAAAGATTAACATATTCACAATTTAATCATGCGATAATAGTAAAGCAGTAAATCAGACAATCCTAATACTGTTGTTAATGCAAGATGAAATGACGTGATGTATGCCCTCACCGACGATCTCCCTCATACGGCAACATCTTACGACCGCGGCATGCCACACTCCCTAGAGTGCTCCACATTTTCTAGGCACATGCAATGCTATGGTGATATGATTTTCAAGTTATTATTAGTCCATTCAAACAGCAGGATTGGGAAACTAAGGTACTTCCCTTGTATCAATCCCAACACAGATCCTGTCTAGGGTCGTCACTCCTAGTAATCTCATACGATGTATATTTCATAGGTCACTGCAAGGGCTACCAGGGCTGTTGCTCGCACTCGTTGCACCGCTCCCCATCACCTCATCAATACAGGCCTACTGTACTCTACTACAACGGAAGGGTCGTCGCCTCCCGTGGACTCAGAATACGCTCGCGGTCACTACAAAGGACTCGTCGCCTGATCAGTGTAGGCCGACAGCTAGAATATAGTGTCCCATACCACCATAATCTGCTCATGAGTCTAGGTGCTCACTGGTCACTACGGGGAGGTTTGTGGCCCCAGCGTAAGCCGACAGCTCGACCACGGTGTCCCATACCACCATGCCCGGCTCATGAGTCTTCGTGGATCAAGGTACCATGGTTAATAGGGTTTACAATGGTAAGTTCAGTACCCTAGGTTTAAGCAGTTATGACTCATACAAGGTGAACATACATCGGCCAGTCGGGTTACTTGACGGGCTCGACTAGCGCGATCGCATCTCAAGTCGAACAACATGAAGTGCGTAAAACACTTCGCGTGGCCTAACCACTGCCGCTAACTCCAAACACGAATCGCGTTCGTCGACGCGTCGTTCGTGGCTATGACCAGTCAGCCACGAATTCGCTCGGTTACCGACTGCCTGGACTAAGTCTAGTCCCAAGCACTTATGGAATCACATCAGCAATATGTGTAAAAGTATTGAAATTGAAATACAATCATGCGAGCATGTTAACACATGTTATAACATTCAACTTAAGCAAATCTTCAAGCACATATATTCCATGCATGTAATGAAATCATGCATTTAGTCAACATGTAGAAAATCATTTAGGTCAGCATATTAATTGAGAAATCAATCACAAACTATCACATAACATCATTTAATTCAATACATACTAATACAAGCATTTATACAAACACATACACTACACACTTAAGTATACATATAGTATGTCGACCCAAAGTGCGCAACTAGGCGAATCTCTTCGCCAAACTAATTATGCACGCATTCCTAACTTCCTAATGTGACAACAAACCATGTCAATCATATCAGCAAAATATGAATGTAAACAGTACTTCCTACAAATGACTAAAATGCCCTAAATCTCATATTCTTCGTTAATTTACGAAACGGGAAACGGAGAGCATTTTGTACATGTCAAACGGCGATGCCGTCAAGAATCTACTAATAAACGACATTGAAAACGTTGGAAACCGTCAATCAAAGCGTCTAAAATCCTCACCTTATGTCTTGTAGACTCGGGAATTGAAACGGAGCGTATACGCTTCGTCTACGGCGAATAAGGAACCTAATACACGAGATCCATAAGCTACATCACTATGGAAACAAGGGAAACTCAAATCAACAACTATTTAGGGTATTCACTTACCTAGAATCGCGGTGAAATCACCGGGAAAGCGGTAGAGGTGTGTTGCTTAAGCACGTGCAACGCGTAGTACAAGTGACAGGAAGAACTCTCCCACTCTCTCACAATCTCTCACCTTTTTCTCTCTCCCAAGCTAAGGCTTCTCTCAAATTCGGATGGGAGAGAGGAGTGAGGGTTTCAACCCCTTTTATAGCCTACAACATGCCCAAAATAGGCTTGGGAACAATGTTTACTTGGTGCCTAACCAAATCGGGGCCGTTTCGGTCCAAAAGGGCATTTCTGAAGGTCCCCAGGCCAAATGCGGTCGGACTTAAGCTCATGCATACTGGATCTAGCACACATCCAGTTTTCAGACCGGTAGGGTTCCCAGATCGCACGTGGTGGTCCAGTTTCAGTTTAACGGTCATCGCACCAAGATCAGGCCTATAAGTCTCGTGATATATAATAGATATTTTTCTTGATCCAAGGGTGTAATTTGGATGTATTCTGACGGTCAGAACGCTCAATACTGATGCGTCAAATTGTGTGCCAGATTTGAATTTCAAATTCCAATTCTAACCCTATTCTCACTCTCTTCGGTCCGGGCTCATTGAAATAGCCTGTGATTATCGGTTTGACTTGATTTTCGGAATGAGTATCAAGTCCAGCTAGGCGGTTCTAACGGTCTAAGATAGGAGGTATCGGACTTTCGACGTGCGGTCTAGATCCAATACAAAGATTCAAAGTGGTCCAGAGAACAAACCTGCTTAGAGTTTGGTCCGAGGTTTTAGAACATTATAACACCATTGGTTCCACTCGCTTTGGGCCTCGTAGAACGTATTTAAAGTGATCAGGGACCATTTCCCAGCTATTCTAACGTTGCACTAGCTAACCTAGTCATATTTTCTAAAGGAATGAATTCTACGCAATTTCGGGTCGAGTTGGTACTCAAGCCCAAGTATGGATTTTTCACGGGCGTTACATAATCGTACCTTTTTGTTAATCTAAGCTAGGACTTATTTCTAGGACTCACATTTGCATTCTAGTCACTCAAGAGGTCATTCCAAAATATAAGGTAAGGATCACCCTTCAAGCTTTTCTACATCATGATAGTTAGCTTCATTCATTTATCTTATTAATTGTTTAATAATGTATTCAATGAAAATGATGATAAATATTAGTTTTTATTTTAAGAATTCTTCATAAATGATTTATGATTGGATTTAAATTTAAGTATTTGAACATACTAGGGATCTTAAATATCTTTATTCTGGTTTAAGATGAACGGTTTATATATGTAAGTGCTATCGATATTGTAAGTGTCGCTTGTTATTACTTGATGGAATTTCTGGAGGTCCTCGAACTAATGGCCATTTCTGTAATGGATTAAATGAAATTATGTGCCTGTGTGGCTTTTGGGATATTCACTTTTTTTTTTCACATCCTTGTATGGACTATTTTCCCTATGTGGCTTTGATAGAATATTTGCCATATGTGGCTTTGATGGACTAATTGCCCTATGTGGCTTTTATGGGCCATTTTCGTATAACTTTGTGATGGTAAGTTCTACTTGTTGAACTGTGATTGGCCACTAGTTGAAGATATTACCATTAAACATCCTAGTTGTTAGAGTCTCATGAGCTAGAGATGGTGGTATAGAACATTATGCTTGACTCGTCGGCCTATGCTGTGTGACGAGACCCCCATAGTGTAACGCTCAAAAAATTCGGCACCCAAGTTTAGGAACTCTAATCCCAAATTCGAGGGTGTTAGATAAATAATGAATGAATACTTCATAATTACACATATTTTTTCAGATCATAATAATAAAGGTACACATTTACAAGAATAAAACCAACCACACCTTAAATCTTATTCCATTTAAACGTAAAAATTCAACTGAATGTCAAATACTCACCCAGGTGGGAGCTTATTACAGAAGTTCATATTTGTCTGCATGAATCGCAATTAAAACTAAACTAATATTTAAACATCAGTGTCATTATCCCTCATTACTCAGAATAATCCTCTGTACGGAGGTCATCACTCTTATCTTTGACCTATACGTCATCATTTATATGGTTGGATAGGGTCAACGCCCTACTCATAGCGATGGTTGTCCTTTATGATTAACAATAATTCAAGTGATTCATTGTAGTAATAATGTAAGGGTTCCGATACACATCGTATTCCACTATTACGAGTGGCATCGATATGCTCAACCAATCTACATGAATGCATGCCTAACATAGTATGTGCGGCTCATCATACATAGCGACCACCATATTTTGGAATATAATCTATAAAAATTTGATTTACTCTACATTCATAACTACAGAGATTCTTCGGTGTTTCTAACACTACCATGGATTTACATAACACCTTGAGACGATACAACACATAGATTGGAAGAATTGCGAAACATAATTTATTCATGGAGTGACTAATTGCGACACCACTTCTAGAAAAATGATGTAATATGCGCCCATAGATTACTTACATCGATGTGTGCACCACTAAATAAATCCAAGAATTTATGCATCGACCAAGAGGGTCACTACCCGGATTGCATTACATCCATGATAAATACATACAAATCATTAGTTTTGAGTCTTTCAACACATCACTTGTATCAATAGAGAATTAAATTGAACCGTGAGAGTTTTGAAACTCCAAGACACATGCCCAAGCCATAACATAAGAAAAGTAGCACAAAGCTAACCCAATAAAGGGAAATAGATTAGGAATATGCTAACTCCATAAAAGAGAAAAGTAGCAAATACACTTAACTCAACAAAATAAGAGATGAGCAAAAGCCAACTCAATCAAAGTGAAAACACGTGTCGATCTCAAAATCGACGAGGGGTAAGGCTTGTATCCATTACTCCTCATAAATTTATAAAAATTCCAATGGTGTTTTCATTCACTAATTAATTTGAAATTACAATAAAATAAATTCAATATGGTAGAAAATAGTCCAGACACTTCAACGTGAATCCATAGGCACAATAGCGCGACTTCGGGTCAGACGGGTCACCTGATAAGTTTAAATTACTCTAAAAGTGAGTCCTATTGCCCTAAGGTTTAAAATGTAGATTTTAGGTCAAATTAATATCAGTAAAATTATATGGTTTGATAACATAATTATTCGGTCCATTAGATGCGCAAACTATGCACCGTTTGGGACTCGAACATGTGTATTTTCACAATTTAAGGTATCGTTTTGTGATCCAACCCACAAAATATGTCCAACATGATTAAAATCATATAATAAACATAATTCCAATATGTATCAACAATTCATAATAATCCAGCAACTTATTAGCATAGAAATCATATTACAAATCAAACTATACACAATCTTAACACGAAAATAAGAGAACTGTGCATAAATTGAACTTAAATTAGTGTAAGATTAAAAGAGTCCCTCACTTTAGCCTTAGATGTAAACCCTAAGTAGATTTTGATGTAGGAGGGCTTGTACACGAACGACGACGTTGCTTGAGCAAGAGGGAGACACCACATGTGTGGAGAATGAAGAGAAGGTATGAGACTTTAGGATTGGATGTCTCTCTCTCTCTCTATCTCTCTCTCTCCCTCTTCCTTGGAGGTGAGAGGGGGTATGTCTCATCCCCCTTGAATTGGGTTTCTCAAATCTATCTTTTTTGGTGATGTTTCTTTAAAATCTAATTCATACATAGTGTCAAGGTCATTGAATAGAGCTGACATTACAAAAAATATAGCTATTAGGGGCATTTTTAGCATAGGCGGCCACAACAAACTACCCTGTAGATAAAATGAGGGGCATTTTGATGTGGCCGCCCATGTACAAAACAGGCCACCGCCACTGATTTGAAATAAAAAAAAACCCATCCCGCATGATGCCCTATCCCCAAATATCCAAAACGCGTACACGTGCCTATCCTAAGTCCATCGCGCCTCTTCTTCTCCCACCTCTTTTCTACCAAAACCCATCTCCCCTTTTCTCTCCTCCCTACAATATCCTACCGAAAGTCTCTCTCTCTCTCTCTCTCTCTCTCTCTCTCTCTCTCTCTCTCTCTCCAACGTCTCTTGATCTCCATTTTCCACGCTGTCCTCTCTTGATCTGGCTTCCATTTTCGTTGTTGGTTGAAGACGCTGATCTCTTGGCCATTGTTATCCTTCTCGTTGGAACAGGCCACAGTCCACGATGGCTCGTAAGAGGAAGTACGCTGATCTCTCGGTCGTTCCCTCCTCGTCATAACACGCCTCTCTCTCTCTCTGTATCGCCTAATCCACGGAAGCCATAGCTCGAGAAGCCATAGTTGATGCTGTCTCAAACATTGGAGTTGTCAACAGAGTACCAGTACGTTGCTTTGTTTTTTCTTTCTTTCCACCATTTGATCCATATCTATGCTTTGGAATATATGGATATGATTTCTTCTTCTCTTATTTATTTATTTGATGGGTCTTTTGAATTTTCTGTTTTGAGAAATGGGTTCTTGGCATTTTGATTTTTGGGTCTATTTTTTGCTTAATTTTTTAAGAAAATCCAATCCATTCCTTTCATTTTACCGCATATATGGCATGTGTTTGATGAACCGAACTGTTGGTTTATTGTGAACAAACGTGAATGGATCATAGGCTAAAAATTACACAGACCACACAATTCTAACCATGTGAAAAAGTAGTGTATAAAATCACTAAACTGTAGTTAGTGGCTAGGATTATCTGATCAGGATGATGATTGGTAAATGGTTGATTGGTGGACCTTAGGATGAATGAATGGCTCAGATTATCAATACATGTGCCAAATATATGTAGGTGGATTGGGTCGTTTCCCTTCATTGAATATGTTATCTATTACTACTGTGACACAAACACCACTTCTATCTATTACTATCATTTTTCCCAATAGAAAGGCATATCTCAAATAAAACAGAAACAACCTCTATTTTATTCTGTGTTGTCTGCCACCTATTTAGCTTATAAAAGTTCTCCTGAATAAAAATAAATAAATTCTTACAATACTGTCAAAGTCCCCACACCATGAACATCTCAATCTAGCAACCGCAACTAGGTCAACAACCGCAACTAGGTCGACAATGTTGCTACTTCCCTTCAGGCAATAACGCGTTATAATATGAGAAGCAGCTGAGTGATAGTCCTTGGTAGCTATAAACTTAACTTGAGGTAGTAAACGATCACAAAACGAAGTTACAGCTTTAGACAAAGAGCAGTAGAGAAAACCATTAGTTTTATTTTGTTGCCGAGACATGTTTATTAGTATTCCGACAATGTTGGTGCTTCCCTTCAGGCAGTAATGCGTTATAATATGAGAAGTAGCTGAGTGATAGCCCTTTAATAGCTACACTCTTGACTTAAGGTAGCAAACGATCACAAAGTGAAGTTACAGCTTTAGACAGAGCAATAGAGAAAGCCATTAGTTTTATTTTATTACCAAGACATGTTTATTAGTATTCCAACAAGAGCTTGAGGATCCACCCATTTCTCAAAAAACCATAAAAATAGTAGGCCAAACACTCTCACCTGGTAAACAGATAAATATTGTCCATATCAGTTGTTAAATCTTCTTTTCTTTTTCTTTTTTACTCTTTTTATTCCTGAGAAGGTTAATGATGATTGGGATCACTAAACGGAATGAATACAGAAAAGCCTATAACTGTCAGAGCTACAACTACACGGAATTCAAGGGGAAAGTTCCAATGTAGATCAACAGTATACCATGGATTCGCTAATTCTTTCATGAAGGAAACCTATAAGAAGAAAAAGGAAGTTTTTTAGGTCTCAGTTATGAACTAGAAGATCCATGGATGGTTGAGTGATATTGAATTTAGAGAAGGAAAAGGGACCTCAAAATAAAAGGAATACAAAAGAACCTACAAACGAGGCACTCATGAGTCGACTACTGTTAAAAGGTACACAAGTGGTCATTCGGTTATGAAATTGTCCGCTCATTTAGTCATTAATCCTTTACAGAATAAAATGTAATACATCAAAAAGTTACAGATCGTACTACTTTGACAATAACAGACACTACAAATGTTTCATTTTTTGTTTCTTCCAAATTCCTTAGACGACATGAGGGTAGTTACATCATGAAACTTCCACCCATGTGCCACTCTTGCTTCAAATTAGGCTGTGAGCACTCGTTGTTGCTCCCTCTCCTGCCTCCTAGATGTTCACATACTTGCTAACTTCTAGAAGTGAACCTTTCGTATAGAATGAACTTCAACTAATGAAGCAATAAATTTCCCCACAAAATCAGCACTAAAAAAAAATAATAATAATAAAAGGAAAAGAGATTGAAATATGGAATTGAGAACACCATCCAAAGTGAGCCATCATGGATGTACTACAGCTCCTAGATTGGAAGATCTAGTCCAATTGATGGCCAGCAAATGGACAGTTAAGAAAGAAAATATAGCAATGGTCCACATTCAACCCAGAAGGCCAAAGACTCAATGGCTAGAATCTTCCTTTCTGGGGCATTTTTGGTTCGTGGCCACCATTCATATCTACAATTTCAATCATTGAACCATGGTCCCAACTTTTACAAACTGAAAACCCCAATGCATCATAGAAACTAGGAGCAATGCCAGGACTGTTATCATTCATAAATATAATTGTTTTCATCTTTTGACATTAAAAAGCACACAAAAAAATACCAAATCCCTTTAGAAAATTGAATTGTGCCCACCTTTGTAACACCAACAGATCGGACCTCAACTGATCGACTACCATGGACTACATCAACAGCTGCATTTGAAATTGGGCCTGTCCATAGATGTTGCAACCTATCCTTTCAAATTCAACATCTACAACCACAATAAGATGAGAAGGAAAAGGGAATGGAAACAACAGTGTACCTAACACAACAAAGAAATTTGTTAAGAGAATGGAGCCATATGTTTCACCAATTACCTGCATACTTGTAATTTCATACGAGTGATTTCTTATGAAGTTGGAAATGAGACCTGGGCGTTCTCTCTCTGATATGCTCAAAAACATACTGGCAATTTTGCATAAGCATCACATCATTTAATATTCTGGAAAATTCTGACAAGCTGGAACCCAATCCATGATCATTGACTTGATTCTGTATAACATCAGTGCTTCTTTATCATCGAATATCCTTCTATTTCCTTCTTTCTAAAGCCCCCACGTGATGGCAAAGTAACACACTCCATAAAATATTCTTCTATTCACGTTTTGGATATGCATTTTTTATCATATCGCCATATGTTAATATTATTTTAACAGTTAAATGTAATACTAATTGAATGCATAATACACAGTGATAATTCATATGATATGTTCTTAAATTTTATCCACTTTTCCTTTCATGTTTTAACTAAAAAATAGGAAATTAGGAAGGTGTATTGGGAGCCTATGCTTCATGATCTTGAGGCTTATGCTTCCCTTCGGGGACATGGATGTCTCACCTAACCGTCTTCACATTAAATAAATAAATAAATATTTGTATGACTTTTTCGTTACTGTGTTTCCTTTTCTAGGGCTCTAAATCATTTGGTTGAAAAATGAAAAAACTCGTTCCTTCATATAGTTGTATTTCTTCTTTCGTTATCTTCCTAATCTTCAAGTGGTGTGTTGAGTTAACCACCAATATGTTGTGCTATTTATTAATGCTTTTACCATGGTGTGCTGATTTCTCTCCTTCATGTTGTTTCCTTGATTATAACTTGGCTATCTACTTTAGATACACATGCTGATGCAACCAAGAAACCCGTTGCTACTTAATATCCAAGTATGCCATTTTTTGAAGCATAAATTTCCTTGCCAAATACTGGGTACTGCTTGATTAATCTTAAACATTCAGTGTCCATTCAAAGCATCAAGATGCCCTTAATTATTAGCCTTTTGTCCATCAGATTCTTTAGTTTGGGCTGATATAGAAATCTTGGGTGGATGCTGCGCAAAATGTTCATCTGCATTTGAAATCACTATTTGAATTATAGTTTTCTCGCACATCTTGCAGAAACCTGTGCCTACTGATTTTATTTTTATTTTTCAATTCTGAGTTGTCTTTCTTGTATCCATATGACCCAATTTGATTGTATTGCTAGACTAAGTGGAGTAATAATGTCTTATCCTTTAATCAGTGGTTTTCAAGGTATGTATGATGTTGAACATTTTGTCTAGTCACTGAGGTATGATGTACGGATTGTTGAAAGTAAAATAATCAGTAGTCCAAATTTGAAGGGAAAAATAAGATGGTTAATGTTATTTTCTTAGTGCAATTTCTCAGTTATGCTCCATCAACAGTGTTAGTGAATTGGATGGTCTGGATTACCATAAAACTACACCATGTGCATGGTGAAGAGTCACCACCATTTTCTAAATGATGAAAACTAACATAGGAGTGTTGCAGACATTTTCCAATGATGTTTCCAAATTTCATATGAAATTGACACTTCAGACCTTACTTTATATCAAATGGTGACTAATCCATACCGTTGGTCTGAACTATACCATTGTGGATGGATCATTATCAAAAATTATTTGAGGTTGTGAGGTCCTAGGAATATAAAAGAGGTCCTAGATTAGTTGAATATAGACAGTTGTGCTTTTTTAATCGACCATCTGTTAACCATTATGGAATATTGAGAGAGAAAAAAGAGGAAAGTTTTTTTTAGAAGGATGACTGGGTCCACATGTAAATACACCTTGGTTTTATATATGTTATGGACCTTTATCCCCAATTTTTCAGCCTTTTATCTTTGTTTCATGCTTTCTTTATTTGCCCCTTACCCTTCCTTTAGTTTTTCCTTAAGCATAATATGTAATTTTACGTTTTCTTCCATTGTTATAAATAAGAGTGGGCTGGACATTCAAGCCCCATATGCTCTTTTTCCCTCAAATTCTCTCTTGCTTCTTAACATGGTATAGAGCCCAAGGGCTCCTAGGATTTCTTCTTCTTCTTATGCTTCTTAACATGGCCTGATTTTTTTTTTCATCCCTTACATCTTCATGTATCATACAATTTATCACGCAATGCCAGGACTATTTTCAGTTTGTAGAAGTGGGATCCATCATACAGTGTCTGAATCATTGAGATTTGGGGCTCTACTATAGCAAATATCTCCAATTTCTATTTCCACATTTATTTATTGCTTTACAAATAGGCTTTAGTTCAAAAATAATTTTTTAAAATTGTTAAGTAATAAGAACTCATGTTTAAAAATATAATTGTTAATTGAACTTGCTTAATTATATTTTTATTGTTTCATTTATAGTTGGTTGGATAATGAATATACTTGTAATTGAGAATAGAAATAAACAACTTACAATACACACACACACAATATATGTTATCCCTGAAGGATTTATTTTTTAGGGGGACATGTTATTATTGTAGCCTATGGTATGGTGCCCCAGTATTGCTTATATGTAACTAGTATGTAGTAAATAATACTAGGTCAATTATTTCAATTCTACATGTGTAAATTTTGAAATTTATTTTTTCAATTTAAACACATTCTCTTATTAGTTAGGTAAATGATGAATATTTGTTGTGATTGATTATAGAATTGGAATTGTTTAAGAATAGGATATTTAGTTGCCCATTTGAGAGTTTCTATGTGGCCAAGCATAGATATAGTGTGCTTTTGGATGCATAGAAATTCTCAAATTGTCCCACGTATGGACAGTTCAAGGTTGGATAGATTAAAATGCTTCGGTTCCATTATTTAAATGCACATGCTTGCTCTGGGGTGTATCTGTCCATTTCTCTTTGATTACGTTTCTTACATTTATTTCTAATATCAAATATCCTCACAATGTGTGGATAATTGGTGTGGGAATCAAATGCAAGATCAACATATTTGGAGAGATATGGGGAGATGCTGCCGGAATTTCGACGTGCGCATTTAAATGGGAACTTGAAAGCATTAAAATCTATCCGGTCTTGGATGGGTGACTGATTTAGTCAGTTAGTTGGATATACCATTAATGATTCTTTAAGATGCCTAAATCATTGTAATTTGGGGGTAGGTTGTTGTTGATTAGTATGTAGGTAGGTATCTCGTTTGTCACGAAGAAGCCTATTGAAAAAAAAAAAATTATCATGTAACTTGGCTTCCTTTGCAAATGAATGGATGATCATGGGGCTTGTTTAAATTATATTAGGAAGCTTTGTCAGGCCCAGAGTGTATTTTCATTAACTTGTCCGAGTGGCTAAGGATGATACTTATGGATAAGAGTTGGATTCATTTGCCAAGGTACCCATTTAGAAACTTCTCATTTTTATTGTTGTGGCTTAGTGGTCAAGATGCATTCTTTTTACATATCCTCCAATTTCATTAGATGATTTAGGGTGAGCCACGCATACTTAAATGGAGCTGTGAAATTCATAGATTTTTCATTTGCAAATGCAAGTAATAGAGGGAGGATTCGATGTCCATATAAGAACTGTAACAATAACTTCTGGGTGTCTCGAGAAGTAGCATATGATCATATCATGTTGACGAATTTAATACAAGTTACACCTACTGGCATTTCCATGGAGAAGTTATGTCTTCTTCCATGCCAGCTAACACAATTGTCGCAGGTGATAATCCAGATCTACACAATGATATGCACGGATTGTTACATGATGTGTTCGGTATTTCAAATCTAAATGGTAAAGAGAGTGATGCAGGCCACCCGCCATACGGACCTACATAGGGACAGAATATTGAAACACAATAATTTTTTAAATTGGTAGAAGATGTTGATTAGGAATTGTATCTGGGTGGTAAGAAATTCTCTAAGCTTTCTTTCGTTGTGAAACTATATCACATAAAGTGCCTTAGTGGATGGAATGATAAATCACTCACCATGTTACTCGAATTGTTGAAGGAGGCTCTTCCCAAGGGTGAAATGTTGCCAAAGTCTTTCTACGAAACCAAGAAGATCATTGGGGAGTTGGGCCTCAAATATAACAAAATTAATGCATGTCCCAATGATTGTATGTTGTACTGGAAGGAGGCTATCAATGAGCAATCATGTGCTATATGTGGTACTTCCAGATGGAAAATGGCTAAACATCAATCAGATGATGAGAGATCTTCTTCATTTGCAAAGGATCAAAAAATTTTAGCTAAGATATCGTGTCATTTTCCCTTGAAACCAAGGCTTCAAAGGTTGTTTATGTCATCAAAAACAGCTTCCTCTATGAAATGGCATGAAGTAGGATGCACCGACGATGGAATATTAAGGCATCCTGCTGATTCCCTAACGTGAAAACCTTTTGACCACAACCACCCAAGCTTTTCTTCGGACGGTCATAATGTTAGACTTGGGTTAGCAGCTGACGGTTTCAATCCATTCATAACACATGGCCTGTTATTCTTATACCATATAACTTACCACCATGGATGTGTATGAAGCAACCTAATCTCATGTTGTCCTTACTTATTCCTAGCCCTTATGGACCCGGTAATGACAGTGACGTGTATATGCAACCTTTGATAAATGAGTTGAAGGAATTGTGAGAGGCTAGCGCAAACACTTATGATGCCTCAAGCAATGAGATGTTTCAATTGCGTGCGGCCTTGTTATGGACTATCAATGACTTCCCTGCATATGCAAACTTGTCTGTATGGAGCATTAAAGGACGTCTCGCTTGTCCTTGTTATAATAAGGACACTTCGTCTAAATGGTTAAAACATGGTCAAAAGTTTTTTTATATGGGCCATCGTCGATTTTTAGAACATGATCATAGGTTTAGAACTGATAGCAGATCCTTTAATGGCATGGAAGAATTTGGTGAGGTGTCAACTCCACTATTTGGTTCTGATGTGTTGGCCCAGTTGCAGGGAATTAATGCCACCTTTGGGAAGAAGACTGTAGGCAGTCATGGGCATAAGAGAAGATGAGAAGACAATGAGGAAGAAAGATATAACTGGAAAAACAAGAGCATTTTCTTTGATTTGGCATTTTAAGAGCATAATCTATTGCGTCATAATCTGGACGTGATGCATATTGAAAAGAATGTATGTGACAATGTGCTTGGGACGCTATTGAATATTGTAGGGAAAACGAAGGATAGTGTAAAGGCACATCTTGACCTACAAGATATAGATATAAGACAAACATTACACCCAAAGCAGCTTTCATCTAACAAGACATATTTGCCACCAGCATGCTTTACTATGTCACTAAGTGAGAAGGTTGATTTTTACAAAATCTTAAAGCGGGTGGAAATTCCAGATGGTTATGCAGCCAATATTTCATATTGTGTGTATCTCAAAGAGCACAAAATTTCAAGACTCAAGAGCCACAACTATCGTATTATGATGCAGCAAATACTTCCAATTACGATACGAACAACATTGCCTAAGAACGTAACCTCAGTCTTACTTGAATTGAGCAGTTTCTTTAGAGAATTATGTTCCAAGGTCGAGTAAGAGACTTTGACCGATTAGAATCTCGAATTGTGCTAACACTTTGCCATTTAGAAAAGATCTTTCCACAAGCTTTTTTGATATTATGGTGCATTTGACCATTCATTTAGAGAGCGAGGCAAAAATAGTTGGACTGGTACAATATCGATGGATGTACCCCATTGAGAGGTACGTGTTAATGTTTAGAAATTAAAATTATTTGCCATGCTATGCTAGTCATGCTAACCGACCATATATTTTAAAACTTTTTACTATTGGTGCTCACAGATATCTGCTCACATTAAAGTTGTATGTGTGTAATAAAAGTCGGCCCGAGGGATCAATTGTGGAAGGGTACTTGGTGGAAGAATGCTTAACATTCTGCGCAAGGTACTTGTATACTACAGAGACAAGGTTTAATCGACCAATACGGAATGATGACTATGATAACACTGTTATAGAAGAACAATCCTCTATTTTCCCACGAGTAGGTCGTGCATTAGGGAAGTTTGAGGATTGTGTACTGGATAAAGTTACATTTGCATAGGCACATCAATATATCCTGTTTAACTGCCATGAACTCAGCCCATTTCTTGAGTAAGCCAACTATAGGACTTGATTTATACATAGATAAATTTACTCATTTTTTTACTAAAACTAATTACTTTTATAGAGAACATATGAATGTTGTTAAGCGGATGAATCGTCACGCACGGCTAAAGGACATTGAACGCATTCGCAATGATACATTTTATAAATGGTTTAATGATCGTGTAAGTAGTCGATTTGATAAGTTTAAGGACATGTGCATGTTTTTTATTTTTTATTATTCAAACATGAGCTTTTGAATGAATATTTACGGTATCTAAATAGGTTGAACAATTGCACCATGAAAGGAATGAGCAGGTTTCAGAAGACCTTAGATGGCTAGCTCGGGGTCCTAGTATGGCAAGAAGATATAAGGGTTTTATTGTAAACGGCTTCAGATTTCACACCAAAGATTGTGAGAAAAAGAAAAAGAAAAACTCAACATAGTAGAGTTGTCGTGACTGCAAAGACATCAAGCTTCGCAAGTGCCAATGACAGAAATCCTATTGCAAGAGATGTAACATACTATGGTGTATTGACGGACATCATAGAGTTGGAATATTGTGGTACTCGGAAGGTTGTATTATTTAGGTGTGATTGGGTTGATGTTCTATCTTAAGGCAGGGGTGTTAAGAAGGATGGGTTGGGGTTCACACTTGTGAATTTGAAACGATTATGCCATACAGGTCAATAATTATCTGATGAACCATTTGTGTTCGCATCTCAAGATGAGCAGGTGTTTTACGTACAAGACCTCATCGAGAAGGATTGGCATGTTGTAGTAAGGACGAAACCTAGAGACTTATTTGAGATTCATGGGCAAGAGTCTGCAGATGATGTTGATACATTCTTAAGCATGTCACCCTGCGATGATCAATGTTTGGAGGACACGAGTGATGACACTGTTAGCTGGAAAAGGATAGATGTCAATGGTACAACAATTATCACATATTTACCACCCACCCAACTGATGGTAGAAGAACAAATAGATGATACTGAGTTATCTGATCCCATTGGAGTCGACATTTTGTTCAATAATTGATTTCTTAAGTACTATGTTTTCCTAATGTATGAAATATAAATTAAAATGTCTTTTTTGATATGGTTTTGTTATTTATTTATTCAAAATTGAATCATCTTAACAACATACATCTGTTCACTAATGTGACTCAGGTTCTTCTTAAGACATGAAACGTGCTCGTTCTAAACGTTCGACTAGGCGACCGATAAGCCTTATGACTAGTGGCATCAATCAGCCTCAGCTACCCTAGACTGAAATGGGTCCCTCCTAGCCTCAGTTGCCCCAGCCTATAGCGGGTCCCTCCTAGCGTTAGGCTTCCCTGACTACATCAGGTCCAGTCCAGCCTTTGTTGCCCGAGTCTATAGCGGGTCCTTCCCAGCCCCAGCTTCCCCTACATACGGCGGGTCCCTCCTAGAGTTTGCCACAGGATCCACACCAGGCAGTTGATTCATTAGAGGATGCTTTTAGTGGTATGTTATGCATTGGTTATAATATCCTTAAAAATTTAATGTATTTTTCTTTGCAAATGAACTATACAAGTCTGCATATTATTTATGTGCATTTTTTTCAACAAATTTGACGTTCACAAAGAGGAGTCAAGGCCCCACATGATGCCTACAAGTTTGGAACATGCATGAAGGGAAACACATTTTTATTACCACCAACAATCTAGGGCAGCCCGTTAATGAAAATGTTAGCAAGCTGACAAACTTTTTGGGGACAATAGCACGTAATGGGGATTATGCACCCCTTACATATTCTAATTGGAGGGCAATATCAAACGAGAAGAAGGATGATGTGTACAAACTTGTCATGGTAATGGTGATTTGTCTTATGTATTTTATAATTTTATAATTTATTTTTTGTTCATTATGTGATTATCTACTTTGTTCATGTGATGCAGTCCAAGTTTCAGTTTGACAAAGAGATTAAATCTTGGGTGTTGATGTCGATTGGTAAAAAATGGAGGGACTGGAAGTGCGAATTGAAGAAATTCCACTACTCGCCTCATGATAATGATGAGGTACGACTGACAGACCTTAATGAGCGTGTCCACATGGATCAGTGGAAGGCTCTCATTGAGTTTAAGAGGGAAAGGTATATGATTAGTAGCTACTGAATCCTTCATGTTATGAAATTACACAAATTTTTTTTAATTGAAATTTCATAAATTAATTTGTTGATGTGTCACATTTTAGGCCCTTAATAACATAAATACGGAAAATAAAAAAAAATAAAGCATCGGCCACGCTGCAGGCACGAAGAGCTTTGCGCAGATACGTGATGAAGAGGTAAAATTTATTAATCACATGATAATTTGATGTCAATTTATTTCTGATATATAACTTATTTAAATAATGATAGAGAAAGAAGAGGGCCAATGGGGAGGATTTGACTCGAGTAGATAAGTTCTTATTGACACATATACGCAAGAATGGGATGCCCGTGGATGAGGCCTCATCAATAGCAATGGTATGTATATGTATCTTCTTATTTGGTTTAAAATTTTATAATTATACAATCTAAATTGGTGATTTTTAATTATAGGAATAATTAAATGAACGAACTTCGCAGCAGCCAGAGGCTTCATAGAACAGCACTGCGAGGAAAGATATATTCTCGGAAGTCATGGGTGATGAATGACATGGCCAAGTCTGCACTTATGGGTTAGGTCCCTCTCATTCTGATATATGGGGCACAACATCCCATAATGTCCAGTCCCAGGGGATGGCCTCCAATGTTCAAAAGAGAGATAAACAATATGAGGGATTGCATGCTGAAATATCTTCCCTAAGAGAAACTATGGCTGATAGAGATGCTCAAATATCTTCACTAAGAGAAACTATGACAACATTTATGGCTGTCATAATGAATCCAAGCATTAATCTAGCTACATTATTAGGTGTTTCAGCTAATCCCAACTTAAACCAACCCTCCTCATCATCAAGCCACTTGGTTCCAACCCCTCAGGTAATTATAATATATACATGCATATTTTTACATGTAATATGTTTTTAATTATACATAGTTCGAGTTGTATATGATGATTGGCATTGATTTATCATTTGTAGAGAGACTTGGCAAATAAGGGGAATTCTACGAGTTGCACTAATGTGACTCAAGTTCTTCTTAAGAGTATTGTAAGGCTTAAGGATACTGTGCCTAAAGGAACCGTTTTGAGCATGGATCCATTGACAAAAGTAGGGGGGCAAAAACTTGGAGTTAGTTTCTGGGAAGTATCTTTTCAAGTGGCAATGGTACGTGATAAGGATTTGATATGGACCCATGGACGATATAAAACAATTGGGGATGCAATTGGAGCGAGTATTGCTTGGCCCACTACTTTATGTATGGTAAGTTTTTTTTTAAAAAAAAATTTTAAGCAATAGAACTTATTGTATGAGATTGTGAATAGTAATTGATTTATTTTTGTTATTTTTTATAGGTTGTAGACAGAAATGGATGATGACTACATGGGAGAAGTTTTTATTAAGTATTTGAAACTATAAACATCTTTTGTAAGTGGGGGCAGTAGGGATCCATGGTTTCAGACTTTTGGATTGAGTTAGACACATCTAAACAATTTATTTTTATCTTAGTTTAATTATAGAGGGCACATCTAAACTCATCTAATCTCTTTAATTTAATCTTTGTTTTATAAGATTATAATTTTTGGTTTGAATTCTGCATTTGGATGTCTTTAATTTAATCTCTTCTATTTCTTTTCTGTTTACATGTGGTCACTTGGTCATCATATTTGTAGTGTAAGAGTTCCTATCATACCTTTTAGTAAATTTGTA
This sequence comes from Magnolia kwangsiensis, assembly GCA_037074715.1. Taxonomy (NCBI): domain Eukaryota; kingdom Viridiplantae; phylum Streptophyta; class Magnoliopsida; order Magnoliales; family Magnoliaceae; genus Magnolia; species Magnolia kwangsiensis. The sequence continues at coordinate 44,878,744 of CM073580.1, forward strand.
TATAAGTCTTAGGCTCCATTTGGTCATCACATCAATCTTTATGAATATAATTTTTTCTCAAACCAAATGGAGCTTAAGCCCTTTTTTAACTTTAACAATGCAACTTCTTACATTGTCAGTCCCTAGCCAGACTAAAGGAGGAGGGAAAAGGGTGTCAAGGGGAGTTGTGTCATTTTCTTCAATTTTATTTTACATACAACGTTAATCTTTAGGTCACTCGACTAATTTTCAAGTCACTTGACATAGTCGGCATGGCCTACACTCTGTTTGGTTGTAAGTGAAATTGATCTATGTGCTTTTATATGACATGATATTTTAGAGGTTAGGCCAATTATCTGTCCTCTCCCATTAACTTTTTCTTCTCTTTGATTCCATGCTATATTTTTCTAGTCAGTAGATTGATTATAGATGTATGTTGTGTTTCTTATATCCTCAGTCCATCTTGGCAAAGTGAAACAACCTTAATAGGCAATGCTTTGCTTTGAATGCTAATGGACACACATTGAAGTTCTCCCTCACATTCTACACTTCACATAATGAAGTTCTTTATTGTGTTCATTTCTTTAAAATAGAAAATGAAGTTCACTTTAAGTTGTAAAATAATCCTTCTGCCTACAATAGAAGATATAATGCTGGTGATGATATATGCAAATGGGACATAACTCAATGGCCATATTGAACTGCCTGCTGTTCTCATACGCGGTGACTTGCCTGATGAGTGGATTTTTAACTCAATGGCCAAATGTACGTCTGTGGTGCTAAACAGTCCCATATATTTAAATAGTGGCCAAAGGGATTATTGCATTAACAATTTTCCACGAGAAAACAAAGATTTTCAAGTAGAATAGAAGACAATGTGGGAGTTTTTGGGTGTCTCCCATCAATCACATGACCTACATATACACGCTGGATTGTTCAAACATGTCTCGCATGTACTAAATCTTGTGTGTCAGCAAAAAGTAGGTTTGCGAATGAGGAAAAAAAAAAAGAAAAGAAGAGAGAGAGATGAAAGATAAAATAATTTGAATGAAAAGATAAGAAGAAGAAGAAAATGAAGAGAAAGGGGAAAATGAGAAAACATAAATTCTCTCTCACACTCTCCTTATTTTATTAGAAATGTCTTATCATAAGAAAATGACGTAAATACCTTCAAACACATGTACATATACTAACTTAAACAAATACACCCAAAATACCCTCAACAATAATTCCTCTCATACAATACTACCATATCTTTTGTTTTTTATTTTTTAATGACCATCAGGTCTATTTGTGATGTTTTGTTTGGTATCAAACTGTAACTGGAGATTCCTGTTAGTATGGAGGAAGTGACTGTCAATTTTTTTTTTCATAATTTGGTTAATATTGGGATCACTTTTCTCCCTGCCTCTTTTATTATCTTTTCTTCTGTTTTGAGTACTCTCGGCATGTTGCTTGTTATTAGATATCCTAGATATAAAAAAATGATGCCTTGGAGTGAACCTTGTTTTTAGGTTTTGATAATGGTTTGACCTATCAGTAGTACAGAAAGGGCTTTGCAAGGGTTTGGTAGATGCTTGAGGCAGGAGAGTGCACAGACTTTAACGTGGCTAGGGCATTCGGAGACTAGATTTACCTTTGATCATGTAGCATGCGAGACTATATCACAGGTGTGGCTTGATAAAAATACCAAATTGTAGGATTTTGTACATTATCTTTTAACAATATATACTTTGAATGGACTGGTATCTGATGGATGGTTTGAATTTTGTAAAGGAAAAGCTTTTTGAGGTTACAGGCCTGCCAATGGTGGAGAATTGCATGTCTGGGTATAATAGTTGCATGTTTGCATATGGCCAAGTAGGTCCCACTAAAGCTTTTGGTGGTTGTAAAGTATTGTAGGAGAGCTGATGAGTTTTTGGATGTCTTCATGCAACTGGGAGTGGGAAGACATATACTATGATGGGTGACATATGTGAGATGGACAATGAACTTAGTGAAGATTGTGGCATGACACCTCGTATTTTCTAATATCTATTTATGCGAATTAGAGAGGTAAGATACTCATCAACTTAGTGGTTGCCTCTATAAGACCATTCTAAGCTTCTCTCTCTCTCTCTCTCTCTCTCTCTCTCTCTCTCTCTCTCTCTCTCTCACACACACACACACACACACACACACACACACACACACACTCACACTCAGTCACTCACTCACTCACATACATACACATAACTTCATTTTGGTATAGGAAGAGGAGAACCGGAGAGATGAAAGATTGAAGTATAGTTACGAGTGTTCCTTTCTTGAGATATATAATCAACAGATAATAGATCTCCTTGAGCCAGCATCAACCAATCTGCAAGTAATTTGATATCTTCGAATTGTTTCAATTCTTTCCACGTATTGGATTAAAGCCTTTTCCTATTGTTGTAGTTGAGAGAAGACATGAAGAAAGGTGTACATGTTGGAAACCTTAAGGAATACGAGGCGACAATTGTCATGAACATTCTCAAACTTCTCTTACAGGTGGTTATTAGTGGAATGTTTTGTACTTTATAGCATATTAAAAAAGCCTCAATCTGCTGACGTGATATTTTTTGTACATTAATGTCTTTCTAGGGTGCTACAACCAGGAAAATTGCAACAACCCACATGAATAGCGAGAGCAATTGTTCTCACAGTGTCTTTACTTGTGTCATTGAGAGCCGATGGGAGAAAGATTTCATGGCATACATTCCCTTTAGAAGGTTGATTTTTATCTTAGTTTTTGAGTTTTGTGTTTTCCCTCTGTAATCTCAGGAACCTTTTGTGACACATTGTCTATTCTCTGAGGTGACTAATCCTTATGCATTGTCACTACAATCACCTCAACAAGCCCATAATCTCTCGTTTATTGCCATTGATATGTATTCAAAGCTTTTCTTTCATCATTATGTGTTTTTACACCTTATAGATTTGATGAACTTTAACCATTTTTGCTTTTAGCCCTGTTTGAGGGATACCATTCCGATGATAAAAATACAATTGCCAATGTAATTTTTAGTCTGTCCAGATACATAAGAATCCATCAGAGGGATGTTTCATATCATCAAAATATGCAATCATGTGTGCTTGACTTGTCCATAATTGCTTGAGCCAAGAAATGGACCTCAACCACTAATTATCCTTATATCGAATGCTTTCATAGATGCATTGAGGTTGGAAAGCCTCGAGCTTGTGCAACCCAGCTCCCTTACAATCCAACACAGGCCTGGATAGAAGATTTTCAATATCCAAGCTTTCCATCAGGTGGTTCCCCAATTCTTGATGCCACAGTCAAAAAATCAGGCAAGTCCGCTTTGTGTAAGGATCACCAAAAGCAAGGGCCCCACACCCTTGGATTATTATTATTTTTTTTATTTTTCTTACCAATCTTCATTGCTTCAATATAACGAAGGGGTTCCATAATGTTTGACTTGTATTATATATTTATCTTTGGTTGTAAGATGCTTATTCAAAGTGGAAGCAACTATATAGAGTGTAGGCTCAGGGGTCCACAATGCTCATCAGGTACAAGCCACTATATGGCTTTCCTTGTGCTAAATTCAGGTCCATCCACTCATCTGAAGGGCTAAACATTTATACTAAATGTCGATTGTCCATTTTTTCTACATATTTTTAGCTCACCAGATCTGTGATTGATCTAATTCTTGGATCCCAAGCATACGTTTTGTGTGAGGTTAACTTTTTTAAAAAATAAAAATAAATAAAATTGGGTGAGGTTCGTAAAGATCACACATTTGTGGAGCCTTGCCAGCCACATGCACCTAAATAGCATACAGGTGTGAGGTAAGAGCCTTCCATCAAATTGACCATTGTGTATAAAACAAATGGATGTCTAGAATAAACCTGCATATTTTTTTTTAAGTTTTTTTTTTTCCTTTTTTCTTTTATTTTTTTCCTTGTTAGCTTATTAGTACACCCCACTATCAGATCACACATCATTAAAAAAGGTATTTATTGGTTCCTTTTATTTTATATCAATTTTTTTTTTTTGGTTATTTTGTTTTGTTTTGTAAACTTTTGTCTCTGCATTGGTAACTGAAGGTGGAGCATTTGGGGTGAAATGTGGTAGCCAAGAGGGGGGCTTTGCTGCTTCATATGGGGATGGATATGGACTTCATTCAGTATGGTTGTTTTTACAAGAAATATTTATGACTGAAAATTTAATTTTAAATAGTGTAACTCAGATTATGAGTGTACATATTGTTTTCTTAGCTGACCTCTATGCATGGCAGGGTGCTGCTGACAAAGGTCCTCTATATGCCATGAGTTCTGGTTCTTGGGGTGCATTTAAGAAGTCTCGCCTTGGGCGTCGCTGAAATCCGTTTTTTTTTTTTCCTCCTGCTTTTGCATGTCTCAATCTATAAATTTTTCGTCCATTATGTAACCTTTCATTCTTAGGTCCCCTGCAAATGAATCTGGTTGTAAATGATTTACAGGTTGTGTTGGAATGCTAATTTAAGCCCGTAAAGGTCTTATGATTTAGAAGATTCAGCCTAGCAGAATTTTTAATCGTTTCTTTTATTTTTTCTTTTACACTGTAAATGATTTACCGACATTTTTTTACAGCTTTTATTGGCATTTTTAAATTCTCATCAGCTCTTGTTGTAACTTTTAGCGGCGTTTGTTATAAAATTTGCCTGCATTCCTCTTATCTTTTACCGGTGTTTTACAGTTTTTACTGATGTTTTTCATAGCTTTTAACCAGCGTTTCTCCTATGTTTTACTAGTGTTTTAAAGTTTTTTCTGACATTTCGTACAGTTTTTACTGGCGCTTCATGGAGTTTTTACTGATGCTTTTACAGTTTTTATCGGCAATGAGCAGAAGCACTGATAAAGGATAATAAGCACCAGTAAAAGTTCAACTTTTAGTGGCGGCCATAAAAAATGCCGGTAAAAAGGAGCGACCGCTGGTAAAACATACAGCGATGCCCCCTTTAGTGACATGCGTCCGACTACCGTTAATTTTTATACCAGTAGTTTTTAGGACTTTTAGAGGCGATTTTGGCCACCGGTAATGCCTATTTTTCTTGTAATGTGGGGTACATAATTTTCTTGGTGATTCAAAATTTAGATTGACTTATCTTGAAAATTCTGACAATGGGTGTCAAAACAGACTTAATCTCAATTAACGGTCCACACTTAATGATTATGGCCCAATTTTAGCAAAAATGTGTTGTCAAGATAGGCAAACGATTGGGCAAAATTTGGTGCTTGATTGATGGTGTGAAAAGTCTAAATATGAAATTTTACCTGTCGTGACAAAAAGAAGAAACTAGCTTTAAGGCGTTCATCATTCGACGATGTTGGATCATAAATCAGAGTCTGAATTGTGTATTATATCATAGTCATACGAGAGCAAAGTGTGGCCCAAATCTGAGTTATGATGGACAATGAAAAGTGGATAAATCGAAAGGTCCATATTTAGAATTTTTTGATAAGCTTAAAATGACTAACTTTGCACTAAAGGAAATGCCTACCAAGGTAGGGTTCTTATATTTCATGCTCAGTCCATATGATGGGCAATCCAAGTCATTCATATGAAGGGAAATATCCTACTACGCCTACCCATGAACTTTCCTTACTTGATGAATAGCAAAATTAATGGTTAAGGGGGTGATTTATCAATTGTGCCACTTTTAAAGTGATCTAAGGGCTGAAATTTGATGTGTATGGTTAATTTATGATACATAGGCATGGTATAAAATTTTACATCAAACGGATCATGAAAATCATATGATTTAGAATTTAAGGGTCTGGGTTAATGACATTTTCGTAATTATGTTGATATGAGAATTTTAGAATTCTAATGATTATACATGGTTATAAGCATGTTTCTAAGAAGTTATTACAAAAGAACTCATATCTAAAACATTATAAATAAATATTTATTCAGAAAATAAGTTAAAATTATCATTAATTGAGGGGAGATACATATATCAAACCACAAGATGAACCTAGGCTAAAAGGGTAACACTTGAGATGTTACATATAGTGACCTTGAGCTTTCTTAAAATAATTGTTGTGAATTGAACTAATAACGATTGGGCTAATCATGCATTTCATGGCATACAGACTTTATCGGGTGGTCAATATAAGACACGGGGTTTCTTGGGTCACTATGGGTTGTACCATAGAGTATTCTGCCGAGTGATCCTAAGTTATCATCACATGCATTCGATCCACTATGAGTTGTCCTTTTTACATAGACTTTTCTGGGTGCCTAGTTCTCATTGGACATATCCTAAAGTACTCTTCTAAGAGGCTTGTTCACCTTGGGTGTCCTTGTTACATGGTCTTTTCTGGGTGGCTCACTCTCCTTGGGCGTATCTTTGAGTACTTTTTCAAGTGGCTAGTTCTCCTTAGACAACCTTTTTGCCAGCTGGATGAGCATCCTCAGATTTATGAGCTTATATGTACATTTAAATAAGAGTACCATTGTGAAATTAATGTAATGTATGCTTATCTTATGAACTCTGTCTTATTACCACGATGGTCTTGGTGAATGGTTTATTATGCTCTTCTGGAAAAACTATGCTTAACTATTGTAATGGGTTGATAAATCTTGGGGATATACCTCACTTAGGATAGCCATTAATGCTATCAAACCATATTTGATGTGCAAAATACTTGGATGATATACATGTTGATGTTGGTATGGATCATGAAGAGCTGGATGATCTTGCAACTCTAAATTCTAATTCCTTTTATTATTTAATTGTTTTAATTTTTAGTCTTGAGACATTGGTTTGTATAAGCCTTCGGGCAGCTGATTGAATATTTTGATATGTATATTTGGACCTTCCTATGTGCTTGATTTGTTTCTCTTCCGCTACAATGCTCACTCTTGAAAATTATATATATATATATATATATATATGGAAAAGGTTCTATGTGGTCGAGATCATGGGAACTTCCCATGAGGTCGAGCTATGTGGGCCACACCACATATAGAATTTGAGAGGGGTTACCCTCCATTAAAACATTCATAATCATTTGTTGGGCCCACCGAGATGCCTTTCACAAATCCAGCCTATCCATTATGTGTGTCCCACTTGGATGAGAGGTTAGACCAAGTTTCGAAAGCATCTAAATTTCAGTGTGAAATTATAAGACCCGTATCCTAGTCCGTACTGTTCCGTCGACTCCCACAATCATTCCCGTCAAATTCCAGCAACTTGCGACCTATAAGCGATGTTTGTGCGTGATCCTAAGTCATATCCAGTAGATTTGAGTCGGCTTAATCCAAAACCTGTACCATTGTGGTCGCATCGTCACCGCATTTCCAACGCCGCGACTCATGCGCCAATCCGACGCTTAGATCATAAGATGCGGACCGTGCATTATAATGACCGTGGACTGCACATTGCGGGACCCACCCATCCCATGTGGCACCAATCCCTAGGTAATCATGAGGGTGATGGATGACATCACCCTTTCTATAGCCACCCTACCCTACCTATCCCTAGCACTTATGGCTAGCCACCCTACCCCTAACCTTCTTACAAACATTTATTGCTAGCCACCCTCTCTTACAAGTAATGATGGCCTACCTAAGCTACTCTCTCTCTCTCTCTTTACAACTCTCTCTCTCTCTCTCTCTCTCATTTCTCAACACTCTATCCCAAGCAAGCAAGAGAACTCACGTCCAAGCCTTCTCATGGAGAGAAAAGAGTGATCTTGGTGGCCCACTTTCCCATCCCGAATCCATCATCCTAGCCATTCAAACCTTATCTTCCACTATCAAAGTAAGACACAAGGAGATCGACGTTCCAAAGGACCAAAAAGATCGAACGGTGGGTGCTTATTAGGATAGATTTTTCATGTTTTGGTGATGGGCTAAGTGAGACCTATAGATTGATGGTATGTATCTCACTTTGGACCCTAAATGTGGCCGATGGCCCGCCTTGATTTTATTATCATTCCATAATGGGGCCATCTCCATGGACCCCATCATGATGTTTACTTTCTAGTCTAAAAAGGGGTCATCTAGACCTTACATCTTGGTGAAGAAGGGATCTCCACCGTTGATCTTTGATTTGGTGGGCCCACATGCAATGGGACCCACTTGATGTATGATTGGATGCTTAAAACGGAGGGCCTATAGTGCCGGGGTCCCTCCATCACGCGTGTCCCTCTATCTTTCTCTCTCTCCCTCTCTATTTATTTATTTATTTATTTATTTTGTGTGTGATGAGGTGGCCGTGTGGCCCACTTGGATGGACCCCACCATGAATCATGTATTGGATCCAATCCATTTCTAGGCGGGGCCCACTTTATATGCGTGTAGGTTCCACACTACCCAGCCATGTGGTGGCCCACTTAAGCAGGGCCTACCCTAATGTCATTTATATGCCCAAACAAAGAAAAGAAAAAGGTCTAGTGTCTCTGGACGAAAATATGAAAACACAAATACTGGCATGGGTTTAAAATTTTGAGGTGGGTGACTTGTATAGGCCCCACATGGATGTATGTTGTTAATCCCAGCCGTCCATTCCATTCCTTAGATCATTTTAGGCATTGAGCCAGAAAATGAAGCTAATCGGCTCATCAGGCGGGCCATACCTTTCAAAATAATGATTCTCACCATTTAAATTCACTTTAATTTTGCTACAGGCCAAAATATATTCAAGATTGGACTCGTTTGGCTTGTCTTGAGCCATGGGAGCTAGTGGACGGGGTGGATCTACCTAATGCGGGCCCCACATATAAAAAACACATGGATGGGCAACAGGCACTGCTGCTGCCAGAGGCGTAGGCAGTGCCTGCGCGTGGTAGACGGGCGGATAGGGGTCGTGGGTCCCACCATGATCTAAGCTATATATCCACATCGTTCATTTCGTGGGCCACCTCCTGAGATGGGCCCCTTTTAAAGATCAGGCCGATCTGAGTCTCAAATGGCCCACATCATAGGGAATAATGATGTTTGGATGGCTGCCATCAAAACCCATTTGGGTCTTCACAGGAGTTTTGGATCAATATGAAATTTGTTTTTACTCTTCATCCAAGTCTGTGTGACCTTATGAACGGATTGGATGGCTTATAAACATTATGGTGGGCCCCACGTGAAACCCACAGGGATATATGTGTTTTATTCACACCATCCAGGCGGATGGTGGAACCCACCTAAATGTATATGTGTTACCATGCCGTCCAACCATTCTGTTGGGCTGCTGGACGGCTAGTGGGCCCCATGATGCATGTGTTCTATCCACACAGTCCACAACTGGACGGTGCGACCCACCCTTGATGCATGGGTTGCATCCAAACTGTCTAACCATTTGGCAAGCTTGTCTTAGCAGGCTTGAGACTAAAAATGAGTTAAATCCATAGTTCAAGTGTACCCCACCATTTAAGGTGGTGGATAATGACGTCCACTGTTCAAAATTTCTAAGGGTCATAGGATTTTCCTATTAAGCTGATAGTTATTTCCACTTCACCTATCACTATGTTAATTTTATGAACAAGTTGGATGGGAAACACATGTTATGGTGGGTCTTAGGAACTTTAATGGTGGAAAACCATTATCACCACTTTTATTTGGTTGTGGCCCATTTGATATACATAAGGCCCATGTGATTAGGCCCATTTTGATGCATTCTAAGGCCCATGGGTTATGACCCATTGCAATGTACATAAGGCCCATTAGTGCGACCCATTGATGTGGCTCACTTGATGAATATAAGACCCATGTGATATGGCCCATTTGATGTATTTAAGGCCCAATGTGATGTAACTAAGGTTTATTGCAATGTGTGATCCCAACATGGTTTATGTAATGATGTTTACGACGAGCTATGCCTTGGGAATAATGTTGGTTTGACATCCACATTGTAAGGTAATGTTGGTTAAATGTCCGCATTACGACTCTTCCTAGGACCCATTGATAGGCCCATACTTGTTGTGTGTAGGCCATCTAGGTTCATCTGCGTTGTAAGGATAGTTCATTATTTTATAACATGCTTAATATAATTCCATTATTCATGCCCATACACACATATGTATGCTTGATATGAGGAATGTTTGATCATAGCATAAGTCGTTGGGCTAAGACATTTACGGGACTCATGAGATAGAGTGTCCCACATGAGCGCATGGTACGTGTAAGATTGTTGCATGATTGTACGGTGTGACCCATGCATCTCGCATTTGTATGATTTAATCATTATATACCCTAGCGACATCAGGGTCGTGGCTCCATAGGTACATCGTGGATGACCGTATTGGATGTCAAAAATACTTGGTTATAGCACTATGGGCACTTAGGATGTCCTTGGGTGAAAGTCCCAGAACCTTTTTGGTACCAGGAGTTACTCCAACATCTAGATCGAGTGGATACATGAGAGTCCAAGTGCCGACTACCAGTAGACCGCATCTCCCACTGTGTCGTGATCAGTTGAGAGGCGGTGTGGCCTTATCCGCCCGAGTGAGGGGGATATAAACTAGGCTGAGTTTGACCATCTCTCAAATAAGTCCTCTATCGACGAGCTGGGTAGGTATTGGCAGATTACTGGACAAGCGGATAGTGAGGTCTATTCCACTTGCTGGGCTATGCGGAAAGGGAGGCGGCAGTCAGTGTGGAGTGTACTAGACCCCAATGATATCCCAGAGAGGAATTGTATTGATATTTGTACTTGATGAGTACTGACATGCTTACTTTCCATCTTGCATATGACATTTGGCTACATAGGGGTCGCATCGCATGGCCTTGGCATGGCCGATAGCATTCATGCCTTGCATCACATAGCTTTTGTACAGCTGATAGCCTTCATGTACTCACCCGCATGTTTTCGCATTACTCTGATACTATATACTTAGCACTTACCTTACGCACACACTTACACCACCCTCTAAGCTTTTGTAAGCTTTTGCACGACTGTTGCGTGCAGGTGTCATTGGACAGCAGCAGCGCTGAGGCAGGAGCACGTATAAAGCTATTTTGGAGCTTTTTCATCACCCTGTATTTCCCTTTCCTTATTGTACTTAAAAGTTTTTGATATAGTGGATATGTGGTGATGTTATTTTGTGACTTGGTTATGCTTATGGTTATGCTCCATTATAAAAAAAATTCAGACTAAAAATTCTCCTTGTAGGATCCTAGGATCGAAATCTGGCATGTGAGTGTTGGGATCCGAGAATGGGGCACTACAGAGGCTGTCGGTGTTGGATTCGGCGATCAGGAATTTTGTGAGCCCGTTTTATGAGTTTGGGGCGTGACAGAAATTGCTATGTTGGAAACCATAAGTTTAGTCAAATTTTGGTGTGCCAAACAAATTTGAGTTTGTTTCATGCTTATGTGTTTTATGTATCAAGTTTGTACTTTGATTTGCTTTGAATCTTCGATGATCGTGCTGAATCAATCTTGACGATATCTACGATGAACTTGCTAAAATCTTCAAGCTGAAAAAAGTGTATGAGTTTCAAGTGTTGGTTGAAGACTCAACTTTCAAGAACCCAATCACAATATTGTGGTTCAATTTCTACAACAGGAAACATCCAAGAACTTAAGTCCTAATTAAAGACTAAGTTCGATACATTAAGTTCAAGCTTCGAATATCGCAAGAATCAAAGCTGCCGATGTGATTAATAATTTGATGGTTCACACGTTCTATCTCACAAGTAAGGTATGAATGACCCAGATTGACCTTAGGGCATGTTACGTTCATTTCATACTTGGTATCAGTCATTTTATAGGTTAATAGGTTGTTTGTTCGACTAGCCCTAGCACTGGCTGGACCAGTCCTAGAATTTTCTCGACCAATCCAGGATTTGTTACAATTTTTCAGAATTTTTCTACTGGTCTTCGACCAGTCCTGGAAACTGATCGAGCAGTCGAGTGAATAGTGCTCGACTGGTCGTGCAAGGCACGACTCGAATTACATCAAGCAAGCTAGTCCCACTCGGCCAGTCGTGTGTAGTCCATGACCAGACGAATAGGCCACTCGACCAGTCGTGTGTAGTCCATGACCAGTCGAGCAGGCCACTCGACCAGTCATGAGACCCACAAGGCCAGTAGAGCACTTGCCAAATGTTATCGCACCAGAATTTTTGAAAATCTATTGGACTTATGGCCAGTCGAAGCGAGACTAAGGCCAGTCGAGTCAACAGATTTTTCACCTATAAATAGCACTCGAATTTCAGAGTTTTCTATTCAATTCTAATTATTTTTAGGCAATCACTCTGAGACAATTTTGTGTTCATTCTAAGCTATTTTGTGTATATTTTAGATTCTTTATATAGCTCTTGTTATTCGATTTTAGATCTCTATTCCAATCTGATTTTGAAAAGGGACATTTGATTTACCCTTTCTTGAGATTGAAATCAAATTAAGCTAGCCCAGGTTGATTTAAATTAAAAATCATCTAGACCTATGTAAGCCCCGTATCCTAGACCATACTGTTCCATAAGCTTCTGCGGTCCTCCCGGTCGAATTCCGACAACTCACGATTTATAATCGGTAATTGCACACAAACTTAAATCGTGTCTCGTATTCCAAAGACGGCTCAACCCGAGACTTGTACCCTAGCGACCGCGCCTTCACCGAGGTTCCGATGATGCATATTACGCACCGAGGCGATACCCAGGCTAGGAGATGTGGGCCTATGTTTAGTTCGAGGAAAACGCCGCGCATTGCGATCTTAAGAGATTCGTGTCCCATCAATCCCATCAATGTCAAGTACAACACATCAATCAACCCATCACCCAATACATCACTCACCCCATCACACACCCATACCTCTCTTACACAACAACCATAAAAGTTAACCTTCCAATCCCATCTCTTATACACCCCATCACTCATCTCCCATCATCTCTTTCTCTTTCATTCTCTCTATCATTTTCCTCTCTAAGCAACCCACGTCCATGGCTCTCCATGGGAGGAGCTTTGTGTGGCCACTCTCTAACATCCAATCCAATCCTTCAAAGCCGATCTCAGCCGTTGAATCACACCCATTCGAGCTCTAGATCGCATTGGCGGAAGAAGGGAGAGAAGATCAAAGGTGGGTGCTTCTCTCTCCCTCTCTTTTTCATTTATTTTGTGTGTGATGATGTGATTGTGTGACCTACTCGGATGGACCCCACCTTGATGTGTATATTATCCACACCACCCAGCCTTTTGGTGGCCTATCTAGACAGCACGTCTAGAGGTGGGGCCTACCTTACATATATGTGTTGTGCACTGCATACAAAAATATTAGCCTGGTTTAACAAGCTTTGGAGTGGGCTACATATGCAGGCCCTACCTTAATGTGTGGGTTTAATCCACACCGTCCATTCCATTCTCCACATCATTTTAGGCGCTGAGACAAAATTTGAGACTAATCAAATTCTCAGGCGGGCCATACCATAGGAAATAGTTGAATTACCATTAAAACTCGCCTTGCTTCTTCTATTCGCCAAAAACACATTATATATTGGTCTCATTTGGTCCGTCTTGAGGCCTGGAATCCAGTGGCTAGATCAGATTCTTTCGATGTGGGCCCCACCTATGAAAAACTATCAAAAAACATATTTTTTTTAAAAAAAATTAATAACAACAACAGACGCTGTTGCTGTTAGTGTACTGGACGCTGTAGAAAATAGCGCCCGCTGCTCTGATTGGCGCTGGGTTAGTGGCCCCCATCTCAGGCCCCACCATGATGAGAGTTGATCATCCGCACCATGAATTCGGTGGGCCCCACTTCTGTCTGTGATCCACCCAAAAATCAGCCATTTTAGGAGCTCAGGTGGCCCACGACACAGGGAACAGTGTGATTGAATGTCTATCATTGAAACCCTTTTTGGCCACAGCAGCATGGGACCCACCCTTTTACATGCATTTTCTTTATTTATTCCAGCCATCCATGTTTTCTTGACGTTGGAGACCTTTTTTTTATTTGGAGGGCCACGTGTGTGGATCCCACCATGATGCATGCATTGCATCCCACTAGCCATCAGAGGACGTGGGACCCACCTCTTGACTGGAAGCAGATTGGCTGGCGTACCTCACACCCGCAGGAAGTTGGTCATGTGATTGACGTCAGTAAGTTCTGGTGGGCCAAACCTTGTTATACGTGGTGTATTTGCACCATCCAGTAGATCTAGACGGGTGGGACCCCACCCACGACATGTGTTTCATCCAACCGTCCGTGTGGGGCCTGCCTTGATGGACCGTCCAGATCATGGAGCTGGCCACGATGTAAGTGTTATGTCCACACCATCCAGTCCTTAGACGAGGACTGGACCCCTCATGAGGTATATGTTTTACCCACGTCGTCCGTGTTGAGCGCAACACGTGGGGCCCACCTCAATGATGTATGAACCCACGCCATCCACACCTCACATGGACCCCTCCTTGGGGATGTAAATCCATGCCGTTAGTCCAGCTTCCAAAGGGTCTGGACGCTGGACACTGGACTCTCTTTCTCTAACATAATATAATATTATATTTTGCATATGTATGTGTGTATTTTCTAATATTAATATAATAATATATATGATATTATATGATGGGCCCTATGTGGGACTCACAACAATATATATGTTTTATCTTGCTGCCTCAGCAGCCGTGGGACCCACGTGTGTGTGGACTCACGTGATGCATGCGTTGTATCAACGTTGTCTATCTGCTTTTAGCTCCTAGCCGTCAGTTGAATAGAGGAGATGGACGTTTGAACTTATATTAATATAATGTTAAAAGATATTTTTATATATACGTATGTATTGGTTGCATATGTGTGGGATCCACTTCCTTGTATATCCACGCCGTCCATTTGGACGGTGTGTTGTGGACCACACCATGCTATACACCCACACCTTCCAAACGGTGGAAATCCACCCTCATGTATGTGTTCTCCACACTGTTCGACTAATCAACCAGGCCGTCCATCATGGCCCACCATGGTTTATGTACTTTATTAGCTCCGTTCATTTATCCAGAACGGCGGGTCTACCTTGATGATGTGTTGTCTTCACACTGTCTGTCCATTTTGATAGACATAAGGTCCACCTTGTTATATGATTTCATTCACGCCGTTTAGGGATGGGGGGACCACCATGATGTATGTTTTATCCACTCTGTCTGTGGGATCTGTGACCCACCTGATGTATACATTCTATATCCTCGCTGACCATCTGATGGGGCCCATTTGCAGCGAGGGCCCACCTGTGATGGATATACAACCCATTAGTGCGACCCACATGATACGGCTCACCTTTGATGTGTTTATAGCCCATCCATGAGGCCCACCTTTGATGTGTTTATGATCCATCCAGGAGACCCGCCTTGCCGTACTTGTGGCCCATCTGTGAGGCCCACCTTGATGTATTTGTGACCCACCCATGAGGCCCACTTGTTGTGTATTTGAAGCCCATGGTATTAGGCCCATTGGTGTGGCCCATTGGCGCAGCCCACTTAATGTATATGAGGCCCATTAGTGCGGCCCATTGATGCGGCCCACTTGGCGTATATGAGGCCCGACTTGATGTAAACGAGACCCACTATGATGCGTATTAAGCTCTTATAGTGCGACCCATTGTGACGTGTATTAGGCCCACGACGTGTGGCCCATTTGATGTATTTGAGACCCAGATACATGGCCCATTTGATGCATACAAGACCCATGTGTAGGGGCCACCTATTATGTATTCGAAGCCCATGGGTTGTGGCCTATTATAATGTATTCAAGGCCCATGGGCGAGGCCCAATGTGATGTATGTGTGGTCGTTACGTTGTGTATGAATCCCTTACGTGGGCCACTCCTTGGGAGCAATGTTGGTTAGATGTCCACATTGATGAGCAATGATGGTTAGATGTCCTCATTGTGACCTTCCCTTAGGCCTTGTGAGGCCCATTCCTACTGATTCCAATTTTCGTGACCGATTTGTCGATTTTGTTATCAATCGATTTCGATTATCACGACCGATTGCTGATTCCAATTAACGTGATCGATTTGTCGATTTTGATTATCGATCGATTCTGATTGTTATGACCGATTACTGATTCCGATTGACGCGACCGATCTGCTGATTCTGATTATCGATCGATTTCAATTGTCATGAGCGATTGTCGATTCCGATTGTCATGACCGATTTGTCAATTTTGTTACCGATCAATTCTGATTATCACGACCGATTGTCGATTTCGATTGACGTGACCGATTTATCGATTATGATTATCGATCGATTTTGATTGTCACGACCGATTACTGATTCCGATTGACGCGACTGATCTGCTGATTCTGATTATCGATCAATTCTGATTGTCATGACCGATTGCCGATTTCGATTATCGTGACCGATTTGTCGATTTAGTTATCGATCGATTCCGATTATCACGACCGATTACCGATTCCGATTGACGTGACCGATTTATCAATTTTGATTATTGATCGATTCCGATTGTCACGACCAATTGCTGATTCCGATTAACGCGACCGATCTGCTGATTCTGATTATCGATCGATTCCGATTGTCACGACCGATTACAGATTTCGATTGATGTGACCGATTTGTCGATTTTGATTATTAATCAATTTTGATTGTCATGACCGATTGTCGATTTTGATTGACGTGACCGATTTTCCTATTCTGATTATCGATCGATTCCGATTTGTCGACGCCAATTGCATAGGTCGATTCTAGTTGTCGAGGTCGAGGTCGATTGTCGAGACCTATATAATGTATATGCGACCCGTAGTTGGGGCCCATTATAATGTATTCGTAGCCTAAGGGTAAGGCCCATTATGATATGTATTAGGCCCATGATACATGGCCCATTTGATGTATTCAAGACCCATGTGTAGGGCCCACATGTCATGTATTTAAGACCCATGAGCAGGGCCCACCTATTGTATATATGTGGTCCTTGGGCAAGGCTCACTATGTTGTATATTGGGCCTTTGTATGAGGCCCTCGGCCCATTATAGTTTGGCTCTATGTGGGCCATTCCTTGGGGGCGATGTTAGTTAAATATCCACATTGTCGAGGCTGATCGTTGATACCGATTATGAGTATGTGACAGTATAGCATCATTATACATGCCCATACGCATCATCTGCATGTTTGTTATGAGATATGATTGACCATTGCATATACCATAGGGCAACTTGTTTATGGGGCTCCCTGATAGGCGAAGTTGCCCCACATTAGTGCACGGTATGTACAGGATTTATGCATGATGCACTGTGTGGCTCATGCATCTCGCATTTGTGTGACATGACCATTGTACGCCCTAGTGACATCAGGGCTGTAGCCTCCACAGGAATATCGTGGATAGCCAGATGGGACACCAGAAATGTTTGGTTCGAGCATCGGGCTGCCATAAATGGCCCTGGTGAAAATTCCTAAAACTCTCATGGTACCAGAGGACGCCCCAACGTCGAGACCGAGTGGATACATGAGCGCCCTAGTGCCGAATACCAGGAGGCCGCGTCTCCCACTGTGCCGTGGTCGGTTGGGAGGGGGTGTGGCCTTACTCGCCTGAGCGCACGGGGCATTTCTAGGCTGAGTTTGACCAGCTCGTGAATGGGTCCGCTATCGACGTGCCGAATAGGTATTGACAAACTATTGGTCAGGTGGATAGTGAGGTTTCTTACGCTCACTTGGACTGTGTGGCTAGGGAGAACGGCAGTGCCATTTGGAGTGTACTAAACCCCGGTGATGATCCCAGAGAGGAACCGTACTGATATGTGGACTTATTGAGTAGGAGTTGCATGCTCATTCATTCATTCATTCACCATCCACTTGGGCTGGTGGTGCGCAACTAATTATTGTGTACCTTCATTATGGTAAGGATTTCGGTTGGGCACGCGACTAACCTAAGATCAGGAGTTTGCCACCTTGACTCTGACTATCCAAATTTAGGTATGAGACTGGTTTGGATAGAAGTCCCTTGTGGTAGACCCCGTAGCCTGCGATACTACGCACTATCATCCCGACTTCACACTCCAGCATGGTCACTTTATTTGCGTCACATATTGCATTACATCCGCAGGCATATGGTATTTTGGGTTGCTATGTTTCTGCACTTATATGGCCTAGACAGACATAGAAGGATTTGTATATTGCATTACATCCTCAGCATCTGATATTTGGCTCTTTATGACTCCTTATGCATAGCTATTTTATATTGCATATTCTGATATTGATTGACTTATGGACTTATCCATACTTTCGCTTACTCTGTTATCGTATGATTTATGATCTTGTTAGTATATCTTCTTACTCTGATAGTTCATGATCTTGTCAGTATTTCTCTTTTTTTCGATAATGTACGATTTATAGATTACTTATAATTTCGATATTGTATGATGATGGCATTGTATTGAACACTTGACACTTACTTTATGCACACACTTACACCACCCTCTAAGCTTTCTATAAGCTTATGCACGATAGATGCATGCAGGTGATGTTAGGTTGCAGCAGTGTTGAGCTTGGAGAGTGCAACGGTCTGGAGCTTGATTTTCGATTTATGTATTTTCCTTTCAACACTGTACTCAAATGATTATATTAGTGGATATATGATGACGATGTTGCCTTTGTGAATTGGGTAATCTTGTGGTTATGCTTATTACTAGTTAAATGTATAAAAAAAAAAAATTCTCCTTGTAGGATCTCAGGATTGGAATCTGGCATATGAATGCTAGGAGCCAAGAATGGGGTACTACGGAGGCTGTCAGCACCGGATTCGGCAATCGGGATTCCTGTGAATACGATTTTCGGATTTAGGGCGTGACAGAAGTTGGTATCAGAGCATAACTTGGGAATACCTGAAGATAACATCACATATCTGCTGATAGCTACCCTTTCACTCTATGATTGTTGAGAACTTAGAATGGTTAGATCCCCGAGTTCGAATAACTTAGAGATTTTCTGATATAGCTCCCCACCGTTGAGATTATGAGACTGCATAGTATTCCATTTTTGATCATTTCTAATTTCGGATCTGAAGATCAGTAGGGTCACCATAGTATTGATGAGGCATCTTGGGAGCAAGAAGCTGAGATTCGTGGGTGTTATCCCCATCCCTTAGTTGTTTGATTATGTTGGTATGGAGTGTTTTGATTATAACAATATTGAAGGGATTTTCCTCCCTTAGTAAGCTTTGTATTGGTTGTATTGTGATTTAAATTTTGAGGATGAAATTTTTATTAGGAGGAGAGAGTTGTAAGCCCCGTATCCTAGACCGTACTGTTCCATAAGCTTCTGCGGTCCTCCCGGTCGAATTTCGACAACTCGCGATTTATAATCGGCAGTTACACACAAAATTGAATCGTGTCTCGTATTCCAAAGATGGCTTAACCCGAGACTTGTACCCTAGCGACCGCGTCGTCACCGCAGTTCCGACGACGCGTATTATGCGCTGAGGCGATACCCAGGCCATTGCGATCTTAAGAGAATCATGTCCTATCAATCCCATCAATGTCAAGTACAACACGTCAATCAATCCATCACTCAATACATCACTCACTCCATCACACACCCATACCTCTCTTACACAACAACCCCAAAAGTCAACCTTCCCATCCCATCTCTTACACACCCCATCACTCATCTCTCATCATCTCTTTCTCTTTCATTCTTTCTCTCATTTTCCTCTCCAAGCAACCCACGTCCATGGCTCTCCATGGGAGGAGCTTTGTGTGACCACTCTCTAACATCTAATCCAATCCTTCAAAGCCGATCTCAGCCGTTGAATCACACCCATTCAAGCTCTAGATCGCATTGGCGGAAGAAAGGAGAAAAGATCAAAGGTGGATGCTTCTCTCTCCCTCTCTTTTTTATTTATTTTGTGTGTGATGATGTGATTGTGTGACCTACTCGGATGGACCCCACCTTGATGTGTATATTATCCACCCCACCTTGATTTTTGATTTATGTATTTCTCTTTCAACACTGTACTCAAATGATTATATTAGTGGATATGTGATGACGATGTTGCCTTTATGAATTGGGTAATCTTGTGGTTATGCTTATTATTAGTTAAATATATATAAAAAAAACTCCTCCTTGTAGGATCACAGGATCAGAATCTGGCATATGAATGTTCGGAGCCAAGAATGGGGTACTACGGAGGCTGTCGGCACCGAATTCGGCAATCGGGATTCCTGTGAATCCGATTTCCGGATTTGGGGCGTGACAACGTAGAACCATATACACTTGTGGGACTAAACGTTGAACATCTATGTCGTCATTAAGTTAGTTTTACTAGGCTACTTCAGAATCTTCATATAGATAAGTTTTTCCTGTTCTGTAATTCCTTTTTATTTGGTTTATGAGTTAAGCCAGAAAATCTCATTTGTTTTTTTTTTTTGAGATCAACCAGAAAATCTCGAAGTATGGGATTGTGATTGTGTGAGCCCATGTAAAATACAATTGTGAAGGTTTTAGGTGAACCTTGAAAAACATATTTATTAGTGAATGCTAATATCCCGAGGGAGTAGATATTAGGAGTGGAGTAGTCGTGTAGCTATTTTCAGACCGTTGGTGTACACACACAAACCACAATAATTCTCAGGTGCTTGGTGGTTGTTTGATTTATTTCTTTATCATTTTGTGGTTTAAGATTGTGGGATGTATTTGTGGATGTGAATGTTGTAATCTTTACTTTTCAAAAATTATGTGGTGAATATTGTAATAGATCAGTTTTTATTTCTTTCATCTCCATTTAAGTTTGAGTTTTTGATACTCACCCACGTTCTAGTAAGGTTGTCCTGCCATAAACTGTAGATTTTTAGTGTCAGGTTGTCCTTAGAACCAAGTCTATAACAACCTCTCAATACTTGATTTTAGAGGTTGCTTTCTATTGTGGTATCATTTATTTATTAAGTCTTTATTTTCGTTCTTTATTTTTAAATTTAGCATTGTCCTATTCACCCCCCCCCCCCCCCCCCACCCCCCTCTAGGACATTTAGCTTGGCCTTTTCACGGTGGGCCCCACCAAGTGCTTTTATATGTTTTAGGCATGTCTTCACATGATTTTAGATGGTATGGCTGTCACGCCCCAGACTCGGTAACCGGACCTCACAAGGAACCCGATGACCGGTTCTGGCCGTAACAACCTTCGAAGTACCCCATTCTTAGCTCCTGAAACAGGTTCCGATCCTGGGATCGTACAAGGAGGATTTTCATAACAATGTAATCATCTTCAATACGAGCATACCCAAGATCACAGCAAGTAAAATCTGAGAATAACAAAGGCACACATCACAAAATCTACTATGAATTTAAACTTTTACAAGCTTACATCAGGTCCAAAAGGACATACATAAGATAACAGAAGAAAGAAGGAAGAGAATCTGCAACACTGGGTCCTCGGCTCACACACCTATCCAAGCTCCGCTGCTAAGACGCCAACTTACGATCTCCTGCATGCATCAATCGTGCATAAGTTTATAGAAAGCTTAGAGGGTGGTGAAAGTATGTGACAATGGTGCTCAGAAGAAGATAGAGAATGTAGAAGGGATTCACGATCAATACTAATACCATTAGCCTTACCAAGGCGATCATGAACATAAGAAGCTATACCAAGGCAGTATGATAATGCAGGAAGTCATACCAAGGCTATATAGTGCAATGCGTAATGTAATGCAATGAGTACTGGGCGTCATGCTAAAGTGATGCAATATGAGGCTTGCACAGCCAATGCAAATGCAATACAAAGTAATACCAGTGCTCATATCCAATCCACATATCAAGTACATTTCCATCATAAGGAAATCACCGGGGTCTATTACACTGCTGGATGAATGCCGCTCTACAGACCCCGTCTAAGACTCGTATCTTGGTCTGTACCTTTCCATAGACTTTTGCGGTCTTACCGGTCGAATTCCTGCAACCTTCGACCCTTAACCGATATCGACGCGCGACCCTGATTCATATGCCGACAACCCGAGTCGACTCAACCCAAGACCACTACCATAGCGACCGCGCCGTCGTTGCGGTTCCGATGCTGCGACTCGCGCACCAAGGCGATACCCTGGTCCAGAGTTGTAGGCCAACACTCGGTGCAAGGAAAACGCCCGCATTACGAAACCCAAGAGAATCTCTACGATGTGTCACATCAATCACATCAATCCCATCAATCAATCAATCCATCAATCTATCACATGTCAAGTACACATCACTTTCACCCCTTTTCCCAAGTAACCACAAAAGTCTTTACCTCCCATACCTCTCTTACACAAAAGGCCACAAAAGTCTTCACCTCCCATACCTCTCTTACACAAAAGGCCACAAAAGTTAAAGATTTCTTACACAACCATCACTCACCACATCCATTCATCACTCTCTCTCTCTCTCTTTACAACTCCTCTCTTTCTCATTTGCAAAAATCTCCAAGCAAAAGAGCTCCATACGTATGGAATTTTCTAAGTATCCCTAAGCTCCAAGTGGCCCACTTTCCTACCCCATCATCTCCCATCTCAACCCTTCATTCCTCATCTCATCTATTGAAATCCAAGCTAAGGTGTCAAGGAACCCCTAGGAGCAAGAAGATTGGACGATGGGTGCCTCTATAAGGTAGTTTTTCTTATTTTCATGATGGGCCAAGTGAGGCCCACCGATCAATGGTGTGGATCTCACTTGGGACCCTAAAATGTGGCCGATGGCCCACTTGGATCATTATGATCATTCCATGATGGGGCCATTCTCCATGGACCCCATCGTGATATTTATTTCATTAGAAAGGTCATCTAGACCATCCATATTGGTGGGGAAAGGATCCCCACCGTTGATTTTAAGTTTTGATGGTCCCATGTGCTAAATGACCCACTTGATGTATAATTTCTTCAAGGGAGGGCTCATAGTGGCGGATCCCTCCATCACAAAGCGTGTCCCACTCTCCATGTCTCTCTCTCCCTCTTTATTTCTTTTTATTTTATTTTATTTTATTTTATACAAAAGGTTTGTGCGGCCCACTTGAATGGACCCCACCTTGAGGTATTGTGTCCAAGTGTCCTTCAAGTGGGGCCCACCTTAAATGTTGTAACTGCATCATCCATCTGTGGTGGCCCACTTCAACAGGGCCCACCATAATGAATTTAGGACTGAACCGTCCAGCGTCTGGGACGCTGGACGTCACTGATTGTAAAACAAAATTAAAAAAAAAAAAAAAAAAGAAAGAGGAAAAAGGCACTTTTTGGGGTGGTCCACTTGCTTAGGCCCCACCTTGATGTAAGTATGAAATCCACACTGTCCATTCCATTCTCCATCTAATTTTAGGCGTTGAGCCAAGAGTTGGGGTTGATGGGGAGATCAGGTGGGCCATAGCGTGGTGGGTTGCATCCCTACCTTTGAAAAGATCATTTTTTTCAATTTATTTTATTCTCTAATCATAGAAAATATTGTATATTAGACCCGTTGGAATGGTTGCGAGCTGAAGAACGAAATGGCCGGGGCGGATTTCATTTTAGCGGGCCTCATGTATGAAAAACTCCCGAAAAATGGGTTTTTCCAAAGAAGAGCAAGAGGCAGACCCTCTGCCTCCTCTGTCAGCTGGCAGCAGCTGCACGCTGCTGCGTGCAGCCATGAGGGTGGGTGGACGGACGCAGGGACCACACGGCCCTGTGTGTGGGCCCCACCGTAATGTTTGTTTGTCATCCAATCTGTTCATGAGGTGGGTCCCATCCTCAGGTGGGCCCCCTCTAAATTTCGGCTCAATCCAGAACTCGGGTGGCCCACACCATAGGAAACAGTGGAAGTGAATATCTGCCATTAAAATTTTTTTGGGGCCCACAGAAGTTTTGAACCAAGCTGAAATTTATCCTTTTCATTCAACCAGGTCTGTTGGACCTTATCATTGGGTTGGATGCCAAATAAATATTACAGTGGGCCCCACATGGGACCCACGGTGTTGCATGTGCCATGCATCCATCGTCCAGGCGGACGGTGGTACCACCGTGATACCTGTGTTCTGCCTCCATCGTCCAGTGGACGGTGGAGCCCACTAGCATGCTGAGTAAACTCTGTGGGGTCCACCCATCCATCTTGACCCCAAAAATGAGATATATCTAAATTTCTTGTGGACCTCAGTCCAGGCAATTTCCTGAATTGATTTCCGCCATTGAAAGTTTCTTGGGACCCACAGAAGTCTTGGGCCAAGCCTTAATGACCCTGTCAATAATTTGGGTGGCAAATAAATAATTCAGTGGGCCTCTAGGCCATGGGATTGGGCCCAATTGATATGTTCTAAGGCCATGAGACTAGGCCATTTGATATATTGTAAGGCCCATGGGGCTAAACCCATTTGATTATAAAAAGGGCCCATAGGATTAGGCCCATTGGATTTATTTGAGACCCATAAGTTAGGCCCATTTTATTTGAATAAGGCCTAGGGGTTTAGGCCTATTTGACTCATGTAAGGTCTATGGGTTGAGGTCCACTTGATCTACATGTGGGGCCCAATTGGTGTGGCCCATTGGTCACATATTAGACTCATGAGACTAAAGCTCATTTGATGCAATCCAAGGCCCACGGGTTTTGACCCATTGCAATGCACATAAGACCCATTGGTGTGGCCCATTTATGTGGCCCATGTGATGAATAAAAGGCCCATAGGATATGGCCCATTTGATATATATATGTAAAGCCCAATGGGATGAACCTAAGGTCCATTGCAATGTGTAATCCCAATACCGATTATGTAGCGATGTTTAAGAAGATCGTGCCTGGGGAACAATGTTGGTTTGACGTCCACATTGCGAGTGTAATGTTGGTTGGATGTCCACATTGTGACTCTCCTTAGGGCCCATTGCTAAGCCGTACTTATTATGTATAGGCCGTCCAGGCCCATCTGCATTGTAAGAATGGTTCATCACTCATTTACATGTTTAGTATAGTTTCATGACTCATGATCATACGCATCATATGTATGCTTGATATGAGGATTGACTGATCATAGCATATGCCTTCGGGCAGGTTGTTTATGGGCTCCTGATTAGGGCGGTGTTGCCCTACATGAGCGCACAATATGCGCAGGATTTGTTGCATGACTGGATAATGTGAATCATGCATTTCGTATTTGTGTGACATGGCTATTGTACGCCCTAGCGATATCAGGGACGTAGCCTCCACAGACGCATCGTGGTTGGCAGGATTGGATACCGAAAATCTTGTTCTACATGGGGTGCTATTGATATCCCTGGGTGAAAGTCCCTAAACCCTTATGGTACCAAGAGGTTGATCCAACGTCTAGACCGAGTGGGTAGATGAGCGTTGAGTGTCGATTACCAGACAGTTACGCTCTCCACTGTGTCGTGGTCGGTTGGAAAGGGGTGCGGCCTTACCCGCTCGAGTGTAGGGGGCAATGCTAGGCTGAGTCTGACCAGCTCGAGGAATGGGTCCGCTATGGACGAGTCGCGCCCGATATTGGCAGACGTATAGTGAGGTCTCTTCCACTTACCTTATTGCGCGTGATGTGGCGACAATTTGGTTTAGAGTGTACTAGACCCCGAGATATCCCATATTTGAGCTGTATTGATGTGTGGACATAGATGAGGATCTGTATGCTTGAGTTGCATTGCACATCGCATGGCCTTGGGGTGGCCGATACCATTCATATCTTGCATCGCATAAGCCTTGGTACGACTCATGATATTATGGATTCATCTGCATATTCCGTATTACTCTGATATTTCATGTTCATATTACTACCTTGCGCACACACTTTCACCACCCTCTAAGCTTTCTATAAGCTTATGCACGACCGTTGCGTGCAGGTAACGTTGGTTCGCAGAAGCGCTGAGGCAGGAGCACATTGCAGATCGTTTTGGTGTTTTTATTCTCTACCATTGTATTTCTCTTTATGCTCATTGTATTTGTAAAGTTTTTGATCATAGTGGAAATGTAATGGATTTCTTAGTTGTTGTTTGTGGGTTATACCATTGGTTATTCTTATTACGAATCAAACTGACGTTGAAAATCCTCCTCGTAGCATCCCAGGATCGGAACCTGGCGAATGGGCACTAGGAGCCGAGAATGGGGTTCTACGGAGGCTGTCGGCACCGGATTCGGCAATCGAAAATTTTGTGAGCCCGGTTTTCGAGTTTGGGGCGTGACACCCCTCACAGTCAAACGAGCGTAAGAGACCTCACTACCCGCCTATGGACAACCAATCACCAGCAAGGCCTGAAGGTAGTGGACCCATTCACTAGCTGGTCAGACTCAGCCTAGCAATGCCCTCTTACATCAAGCGAGTAAGGCCACACCCCTATCCAACCGACTACACGACAGTGAGAGTCGGTATAAGGCCCTCGTGCGCTCATATATTCCACCCGGTCACGGCACTGGAGCAGATCCTTGGTACCATGAAAGTTTTGAGAATTTCACCCATGGGCATCCTATGCACCCGGTATGCTCAAGTAACATTTTCGGTGTCCAAACATGGCCATCCATGATATCTGTGGGAGTTATAGCCCTAATGAAGTAAGGAAAATAATGCTCATATGTTATACAATGCCAGATGCATGAATCACACAAAATCAACCATGCATCAATCCCGAGCATCAAACGTGCTCAAGAGGGGATACTACATCCCTCGGGAAAAGTATCATGCAATGCCCAATGACAGAATTGACCACACATACATAGTGTCAACTAAGCATACAATGATGTACATGGGCCATGAAGATGGGTCTAGATGCATTATGCGGTGATACATAAAGTAGTACACTCCTCCTATCCAAGAAGGGAACAAGACTAGGTATTTAGACAATATCCATAAGGAATCTCACCTCTAGATACCAACTCATGTCACGCCCCAGACTCGGTAACCGGACCTCACAAGGAACCCGATGACCGATTCTGGCCGCAACAGCCTCCGTAGTACCCCATTCTCGGCTCCTGAGATAGGTTCCGATCTTGGGATCGTACAAGGAGGATTTTCATAACAATGTAATCATCTCCAATACGAGCATACTCAAGATCACAACAAGTAAAATATGAGAATAACAAAGGCACACATCACAAAATTCACTATGAATTTAAACTTTTACAAGCTTACATCAGGTCCAAAAGGACATACATAAGATAACAGAAGAAAGAAGGAAGAGAATCTACAACACTGGGTCCTCGGATCGCACACCTATCCAAGGTCCGCTGCTAAGATGCCAACTTATGATCTCCTGCACGCATCAATCGTGCATAAGCTTATAGAAAGCTTAGAGGGTGGTGAAAGTGTGTGACAATGGTGCTCAGAAGAAGATAGAGAATGCAGAAAGGAGTCACGATCAATACTAATACCACTAGCCTTATCAAGGCGATCATGAACATAAGAAGCTATACCAACGCATTATGATAATGCAGGAAGCCAAACCAAGACTATATAGTGCAATGCGTAATGTAATGCAATGAGTACTGGGCGCCATGCCAAGGCGATGTAATATGAGGCTTACACATCCAATGCAAATGCAATGAAAAGTAATGTCAGTGCTCATATCCAATCCACATATCAAGTACATTTCCATCATAAGGAAATCATCGGGGTCCATTACACCGCTGGATGACTGCCGCTCTACAGACCCTGCACAGTCAAACGAGCGTAAGAGACCTCACTACCCACCTGTGGACAACCAATCACCAGCAAAGGCTGAAGGTATCGGACCCATTCACGAGCTGGTCAGACTCAGCCTAGCAATGCCCTCTTACATCAGGCGAGTAAGCCCACACCCCTTTCCAACCGACTACACGGCAGTGGGAGTCGCGGCCTAATGGTATAAGGCTCTCGTGTGCTCATATATTCCACCCGGTCACGATGCTGGAGCAGATCCTTGGTACCATGAAAGTTTTAGAAATTTCACCCATGGGCATCCTATGCACCCGGTATGCTCAAGTAACATTTTCAGTGTCCAAACATGGCCATCCACGATGTATTTGTGGAGGCTATAGCCCTGATGAAGCAAGGGCAATAATGCTCATATGTTATGTAATGCCAGATGCATGAATAACACAAAATCAACCATGCATCAATCCCAAGCATCCAACATGCTCAAGAGGGGATACTACGTCCCTCGGGAAAAGTATCATGCAATTCCCATTGACACAATATGACCACACATACATAGTATCAACCAAGCATACAATGATGTACATGGGCCATGAAGATGGGTCTAGACGCATTATGCGGTGATATACAAAGTAGTACACTCCTATCCAAGAAGGGACCAAGACTAGGTATTTAGACAATATCCATAAGGAATCTCACCTCTAGTGGGGGCCCATTTACCTGAGGTAACCCACGAGACTAAGTATACAAACTACGGGTCTAAGTGATATAGAAATGAGCCTAACAAGAGTCTAAGATGATCATCCAATCACTCTTAGGCCTAGAGTGGTCCATAATGGGGACATTTAACCACCATTCCCCAAAAAGGCATATCAACCATGAATGATGTGGATAGAAGGCCTAAGGCCTACATTGAAGATAAAAATGAATGTAATCAACCATATACATATATATTCCTCATAATAGGTCATAAAAAGATAAAATATCACTTTTAACAACATGGGCCCCAAGAGGGGAATTAAGGCCCAAGGCTCAATTTCCCAATGGCCATAGAATCCATGCATTGAGTCAGACTTGGTGGGAAGCCTACGTACACAATATACGACTAAATAAGTTTAAGTTTGGATGAAATGAGCCCAACTACATCAGCCCAATAACTTAAAAATTTCAGTGGGCAACCAAGGGCCCAATACTATCATTGTCTTAGCCCACAAGTCCATCAAAATGGTGGAAGTTGGCCCAATATATAGTTGGGCCAAGCTGGGACGACCCTGCCCACTCTGGGCCCATGTGATGCCCCAAAGATTATAAGAAAACATAAGCATGTAACATGTACACAAGTTCTCAATATGGTGGGCCCCACGGCCAAATAAAGTTTTAACCATAAAATTTTATATTTAAGGCCCTTGGATAAACTTTTGGCCAGATTAATTTTCTAGACCTGCTTAGGTCCAGAAATCAGTTAACTATGTGGAGATAATCTCATAAAAGCCAACTATATTTGTTGGGGGACCCCACCAGATGGAGAGTGCGTATATATTATGAAAAGATCAAGTGGGCCTGTTACTGGATTATGAGTTCAGCAGTAACCCAAGACAGAGAGTGCATCCATAATCGGGCGATCCAAGGCTTGGATGGCCTGAACCAAACATGCGTTAAGGTAGGTTTCACATACATACACATTAAGCCCTAAACAAATGGCCTAGGGTCAATGGTGGGCCTTTAACCATCCATAGAGAAACCCATGGGCCTACCTTAGGATCACCTAGGAGGACGTTCAACCTCAACTGGCTTCCAAGAGGTAGCCCGCCACTACTCATATAGTATAAGGTCTAAAGCCACGCAATGCATGGCCTAATGAGCTATACACCAAGCCCAACTTATGGGCCAAATAGTGGACTCTCAAGTAAGGCTTGGGCACAACTACAAAGGTCATAATTTCACATATTGTGGTAGGCTTCATGAGCAGCCCAGTAATTCATTTACATGGGCAAGTTTTACATTTAACACAAGTGAGTTGGGCCTCACTTTTAGCCTAAGTACACGGTCAATTTAGTGGGCAGCCAAGAGCCCAACTTCTTGCATATTATTGCCCTTAAGCCCATCACAATAAATGGAAGAGTAAAGCTCCAAGATCAATGGGTCTATCCAAAAGAAGTGAGTCTAAAAGGCCTAATCACTACCACAAAAGGGGTGGCCATGCATATACTATATTACATAATGAGCCTTAAGGAAATGACCCAAAACAAAAGTCATCCTATTCATACATTATGGTGGATTTAAGGGCAGCCCATAAGTCCAAGAATACACAAGGGCGAGACCTATACCAAAAGGGTGGGCCTTGCCTCATCAGACAAAGACTTAACAAGGCCCTACACAATATGCATTTATGTGGGCTTTGCAAGTCAACCCACAGTTAAACACTTCATGAGGACATCAAGGCCCATTAATACACATGATTAGCTTATAGACAGCCCATTGGGCTCATAAATCAATAAGGTCAGCCCTTGCACAATCTTGGGCTCAAGAAAGAAGTTTCCAGCCCATTGAGCCTATAAAACAATTAAAAATTCTGGTTAAGGCTAGCCCACAAAATCACCACAAAGGTGGGCCTCAAGGGGGCAATCATTAAGCCCAAAATTTTTAAGGAAGGAAAGCAAGGAGTGTGTGCAACACTCTCTCAAATCTGTTGTGCCACAATAGTTCCTAAACAATCGACCATGTAGCAAATTTCGAGCCCCTTGCTGAAATTCCAGCCCACCCATTTCCTGGGCCTGTTGGAGTCTAGAAATTTATTTAATTTAGATGGGTTATTGACCCATGGTAATCCACATATATCAAAGTGGGCCCCACCAGATATGAAGGGAGATATACAATACTTACTTCAAGTGGGCCATGCCTTTAGAATGTAGGCCCAGCAACCCAAGGTAGGAGCATGCCTGGGTATTTAGCCCAAAACTGATCCAAATTTCCAGCCATACGACGGTCGGTACAGAGGCCTGATGGCCCTGAAAATTTATAGGGTGGTCCTTCCATGGGTAGGCCACACCTTCATAAAATTTAATAATTTTTAGACAAATAAAATATTTTAATTAATTTAAATAAAAAAATTTGTCCTAAAACTCAAACTGATCTGGACACCATATTATAGTGGGCCGGTCAAGCCACCACTATGGTGTGTACAGGTGACCAATGGCTCCAAAAATTTTCAGGTAGGTCCTAAGATGAGTTTAACACATCCCTGTAAATGTTTAAAATTTTTAGACACTCAAAAGTATTTTAATAAATTTTAAGAATATAATTTGTCCAGGGTGAACTATTGCTGGAATGTAACTATTTTGAATTTGGGTCATCCAAATGGGTAGGTTTTGGGCCTCTAAAATTCCTAAAATTTGTACCAAAGGTCCCTCATCAAGACTAAATCAATATAAAGCTTAGAAATATGGCCCACCTTCTGAGAAAAATAATTTTAAAATTTTATTTTTATGAAACTATACTGCTGCACTGCACAGCAGAATGTTTCTAGCAGTCCACTATATTGGCCCACCCGTTTGGATGCCCAAATGGGGTCCATTGGCCCTAAAATTTTTCAGATAGATCCTACCATGGGTGGACCACATTCTTATAAATTTTTAGAATTTTTAGACACCTAAATATATTTTAATAAATTTCAAATTTCCAACCTGTCCAGGGTGGAATGTTGCTGGAACAGTGCAGAAAATTCAGACTGTCCACCCCACTTGGACCACACTTTTGGGACCTCTATCAAGAATGGATGGGGTTGAAATTTGGGGAACATCAAGATGAGATCCCTAAATTTCAAAAAAATATATTTGATGGGTACAAAAGGTCCCCTAATCAGTCCCAAATTCAAGCCCAAGTCCAACAAAAAATCTATCCAGAAATTTCTGGACAGCAATGCATGCATGGAATAAAATAAATTTATGGGCCTATTAAGGAAGGGATTGGCCCATAAATTAGGTGCCATGGCCCACCCTAGTGGGCCCCACAATTTTCCAGAACAAACCCTCAAATTTTCACCCATGCAAGAACATTTAAGGTGATAAAAAGAGACATCTAAACCATGGTGTAGGTTGAGTATAGATGTCCCTTTCTTCCTCGGCTTTTTCTTTTGGGCAATTCAGGCCCACTAAGTAGACCACACATAATATCATTAGATTACTAACTAAGGAAAGAGAAGGAAGAGCATCCGGCCATTAGGGGAGGGCTCCGCCACTATTGAGCTGTTCCCACAAAATCACAACCACAAACAATAATATAAACACATTGTAAAAATATATCTTATGATGCATGGACTAGATCTTTGAAATGAGTGGTTGGGATGCCATCCAAGCCACATGCAAGGGCCTAGATGGCCCATCATACTTTAAAAAATAAGAAAAATCCACATGCAAGGGGTCCATCAAGGGAAGAATTCCATGCATGGACATGCATTTATAATGTGGGCCTCATGGTCACATCTAAATGGTTGTGTAAGATCTCAACCATTAATTGGTGGGTCCTATACATCCAAATGAGAGAGAGGAAAGAGATTACATGAGGAGAGAAAAGATTTACTTGATGAAGAAAGTACCCACCTAGATTAACCTTGAAATTTACATCACCATCATCTAGAGGCTCCAAGCAACATGGATCAATGGTTGGGATGACTTTTTGAGGGTTAGATGAGGAAGGAGAGGGAAGAAATGTGGCTGAAATTTTCAGCAAGTAAGGATGTTTTGTTGGTTCTAGCAATGGAAGAAGAGAAAATGAAAAGAAAAAGAGGGAAGGGAGAGAGATGTAGCATGAGAGTAATGATGAATTTCTAGAAAGATGGAGGCATGCTTGCCTTGGTTAGAGAAGAATGATGATTGCTATAGGGAGATACAACCAAGGTTATAGGGTTGGTAGGTTTTTTAGGCTTGTGGGTAGTGTTTAGAGGTAGGTGGTGTAGGAATAGGGCTTTGGTAGTTTGTGTGTGTGTTGTGTGTTAGAAATAGTGCTAAGAGATGGAACTTACCTAGAAATCCATGCACACTATACCTAGGTAGACCACATGACCATGATCAAGGGTCAAAAATTGCTCAGCCTACATCTTTTGATGGACACGTCAGATTTATGCATGAGACATGACGTTGGAACCGTGGCGACAATGCGGTCGCAATGGCATAGGTCTCAAATCTATCCGAGTCAGGTCTTTATGACTGGACTTACGGATGACCGCAAATACTATCCAAGGGTCACGGGTCACCGGGATTCGACTGGTAGGACCGCGAGACCAAGATGGACAGAATGTATACTCACACACACATGCACACATGCGAACTCGGGTGGGGTCTCACAATCCTCCCCACCAACAAAAAAAAATTCATCTTCGAAATTTACAAAACGGAATAAAAAAATACACAACATCATCATATATGTATCAATCATCGAACAAATGGGGATAACACTCCCTAATCATGGAAAACCTGCAATGAGATCCATCGATACATGCTCCCACTTTCACTCTGCAACACTCAACGGCTGCAAGGGACCAGGGGGTCTTAGATAAATGGCCTTGACACACTGACAAGCATCATACTCAGCCACAAAACTAGAAATCTGGCCTACCATCCCTAACCAGGAATACTGCCTTGACAACAAAACAAGCCCGACATTGGTAATACAAAACTATTCAGTGGGTAAGAACATCTCATCATCCAAAATGGAACTCGATAATATCATCGATCTAACACAGTGATCTTCCCAAAAATGTCAATACTGATAATCTCTTACGACAGACTCTAATAGAAATCTGATCGAACAAAAGCCCTTGGATACAAAAGAGGTGCGAGGCACCAAAACACAAGACTTACATGCAGAGATAAGGAGAATACCCATAACGACTCCCCTAATAACTAAGGGTCCTGCAGAGTCGCGTAAAATCAAGCCTAAGGTGGCTGGGGAGGTATCTGTCTCCTTAGCATCTGCGGTCTCTGCTGCTACTGTGGTCGCTACAAAGGTCCATCCTGCAGTCTTTGCTGCTATCGGGGTCTCGGTGGCGGGAGCCACTGTCGTTGCTGCAAAGGAAGAGAGCACTCGCGCCTACGGTGTCCTGTCTGCCCACATCCATAACAAATGCCAGAAAAGGGCCTAGAAGAAGAAGCTGTTGTATGCGATGCTGATGCTTTGACGGCTCGATAGGCTACGCACCTCTGCCACTATCGACGCTGTCGGGAGCTACTAGAGGGGGTCTGCCTCTTTCTGCCTCTCCTCTGATCACGATCCCTCTGCGAACCGGTCCACTCGGCCTTGTCCTGAAGTAGAAATATAGCCAACGGAGCACGCTGCAGAGTCGAATCTTACAAAAGGGGGCTCGCACTCTCTCTTTCCGCCTGTCCGGGCATCTTAGGAATGGGCTGACGCGTCTGAAGAACATCATTGACGACCTGCATTAACTGCTGGAGATGCTCAACTCCTGCAGGAATCGCCAGACAAGCGGGGATAGCACTGGCCTTTGACGGAGGCACAAGTATGGAGGGAGCCTCAGGAATAGGTATGGCAGGCTCCAGAGGGGAAACAGGAATCTCAGATGGTGGAGCAAAAGTCACTCGGATCACTGGAGTGGAATGAGAACCATGTCCATGGGCATCACGACCACGGGGGTCAGCATCATGGGCGCCTTGACTAGATGGCATGGTCTATAGAAAGAATAAAGGTGATGGACACCTAAGAATTAGAATCCTTGAAGGCTCAAACAGAACGAGGGAAACACACTCGGGACACTATTTATCCTAAGCTCACAACAGATATGTGATACTATCCGAAGTTATTCCAAAATTACTTGCTATACTCTAATACCAACTCCTGTTACGCCCCAGACTCGGTAACCGGACCTCACAAGGAACCCGATGACCAATTCTGGCCGCTACAGCTTCCGTAGTACCCCATTCTCGGCTCCTGAGACAGGTTCCGATCCTAGATTCTTACAAGGAAGATTTTTATAACAATGTAATCATCTCCAATACGAGCATACTCAAGATCTCAGCAAGTAAAATCTGAGAATAACAAAGGCACACATCATAAAATCCACTATGAATTTGAACTTTTACAAGCTTACATCAGGTTCAAAAGGACATATATAAGATAATAGACGAAAGAAGGAAGAGAATCTACAATACTGGATCCTCGGCTCGCACACCTATCCAAGCTCCGCTGCTAAGACGCCAACTTATGATCTCCTGCACGCATCAATCGTGCATAAGCTTATAGAAAGCTTAGAGAGTGGTGAAAGTGTGTGACAATGGTGCTCAGAAGAAGATAGAGATTGTAGAAGGGAGTCACGATCAATACTAATACCACTAGCCTTACCAACGCGATTATGAACATAAGAAGCTATACCAAGGCAGTATGAAAATGCAGGAAGCCAAACCAAGGCTATATAGTGCAATGCGTAATGTAATGCAATGAGTACTGGGCGTCATGCCAAGGCGATGTAATATGAGGCTTACACAGCAAATGCAAATGCAATGCAAAGTAATGTTAGTGCTCATATCCAATCCACATATCGAGTACATTTTCATCATAAGGAAATCATCGGGGTCCATTACATTGCTGGATGACTGCTGCTCTATAGACCCCGCATAGTTAAACGAGCGTAAGAGACCTCACTACCTGCCTGTGGACAACCAATCACCAGTAAGGCCTGATGGTAGCGGACCCATTCACGAGCTGGTCAGACTCAGCCTAGCAATGCCATCTTACATTAGGTGAGTAAGGCCACACCCCTATTAAACTGACTACATGACGGTGGGAGTCGCGGCCTAACGGTATAAGGCCCTCGTGCGCTCATATATTCCACCCGGTCACGGCGTTGGAGCAGATCCTTGGTACCATGGAAGTTTTAGAAATTTCACTCATGGGTATCCTATGCACCCGGTATGCTCAAGTAACATTTTCAGTGTCCAAACATGGCCATCCACGATGTATCTGTGGAGGTTATAGCCCTAATGAAGCAAGGGCAATAATGCTCATATGCTATGCAATGCCAGATGCATGAATTACACAAAATCAACCATGCATCAATCCCAAGCATCCAGCGTGCTCAAGAGGGGATACTACATGCCTCGGAGAAAGTATTATGCAATGCCCAATGACACAATATGACCACACATACATAGTATCAACCAAGCATACAATGATGTATATGGGCCATGAAGATGGGTCTAGACGCATTTTGGGGTGATATACAATGTAGTACACTCCTATCCAAGAAGGGACCAAGACTAGGTATTTAAACAATATCTATAAGGAATCTCACCTCTAGTGGGGGCCCATTTACCTGAAGTAACCCACGAGACTAAGTATACAAACTACGAGTCTAAGTGATATAGAAATGAGCTTAACAAGAGTCTAAGATGATCATCCAATCACTCTTAAATACAACTAGGCCTAAAGGG
Source organism: Magnolia kwangsiensis (assembly GCA_037074715.1). Classification (NCBI taxonomy): domain Eukaryota; kingdom Viridiplantae; phylum Streptophyta; class Magnoliopsida; order Magnoliales; family Magnoliaceae; genus Magnolia; species Magnolia kwangsiensis. Next base: position 44,914,693 of record CM073580.1, read on the forward strand.
GTCCATAATGGGGACATTTAACCACCATTCCCCAAAAGGCATATTAACCATGAATGATGTGGATAGAAGGCCTAAAGCCTACATTAAAGATAAAAATAAATGCAATCAACCATATACATATATATTCCTCATAATAGGCCATAAAAAGATAAAATATCACTTTTAACAACATGGGCCCCAAGAGGAGAATTAAGGCCCAAGGCTTAATTTCCCAATGGCCATAGAATCCATGCATTGAGTCATACTTGGTGTCACGCCCCAAACTCGGAAACTTGGCTCATAAAATTCTCGATCGCCGAATCTGGCGCCGACAGCCTCCGTAAAACCCCATTCTCGGCTCCCAGCTCCCATTCGCCAGGTTCCGATCCTGAGATGCTACGAGGAGGATTTTCAAGATTAGTTTGATTTGTGATTAGTATAACCAAATGCATAACCCACAAACAATAACCAAAAACTCCATTACATTTCCACTATGATCAAAAACTTTACAAGTATAATGAGCATAAAGGAAAATACAATAATGGTAGACCAAAAGCTCTAAAATAATCTGCCACATGCTCAAGCCTCAGCGCTGCTGCGATCTAACATCACCTACACGCAATGGTCGTGCATAAGCTTATAGAAAGCTTAGAGGGTGATGAAAGTGTGTGCACAAGGTAGTAATATGATCATGCAATATCAGAGTAATGTAGAATATACTGATGGATCCATGAATACTGTTAGTCGTACCAAGGCTATGAGATGTAAAGCATGAATGATGTCTGTCATACCAAGGCTATGCGATGCAAGATGCAAGTTAAGCATACAATCCTCATCTAAGTCCACATATCAATACAACTCAAATCTGGGATATCACCGGGGTCCAGTACACTCTAAACCAGATCGCCGCCCCATCGCGCGTAATAAGATAAGTGGAAGAGACCTCACTATCCGTCTGCCAATATCGGGCTCGACTCATCGATTACAAACCCATTCCTCGAGCTGATCAAACTCAGCCTAGCTTCATCCCCTACTCTCGGACGGGTAAGGCCGCACCCCCTTCCAACCGACCACGATATAGTGAAAAATGCAACCGTCTAGTAATCGGCACTCGGCACTCCTGTACCCACTCAGTCTAAACGTTGGAGCAACCTTTTGGTACCATAAGGGTTTAGGAACTTTCACCCAGGGAAATCTATAGCACCCCATGCAAAATAAAATTTCTAGTATCCAATCCTGCCAACCACGATACGTCTGTGGAGGCTACAGCCCTGATGTCGTTAGGGCGTAAAGTAACCATATCACACAATGTGAAATGCATGAATCATGCTATCCAATCATCCAGTAAATCCTGCGAGTATCATGCGCTCATGCAGGGTAACACCACCTAACTGGGAGCCCATAAACAACCTGCCCGAAGGTATATGCTATGATCAGTCACCTCTCATATCAAGCACACATATGATGCGTATGATCACGAGTCATGGAACTATACTAAACATGTAATAAAGTAATGAAATATCCTTACAATGCAGGTGGCCTAGACGGCGGACACACAACAAGTACTGCCTATTAATGGGCCCTAGGGAGAGTTGTAATGTGGACATCCAACCAACATTATACTCATAATGTGGACATCAAACCAACATTGCTCCCAAGGCACGATTGTTGTGAACAATATTACATAATCCATGTTGGGATCACACATTGCAATGGACCTTAGGTACATCCCATTGGGCCTTAAATACATCAAATGGGTCATATCATATGGGTCTTTTATTCATCAATGGGCCACATCAATGGGCCGCACCAATGGGCCTTATGTGCATTACAATGGTCATAACCTGTGGGCCTTAGATTGCATCAAACGGGCCTAGTCTCATGGGTCTTATATGTAACAAATGGGTCACACCAAATGGGCCCCATATGTACATCAAATGGGCCTCAACCCATGGGCCTTACATGTATATCAAATAGGCCTCAACCCATGGGCCTTACATGTATATCAAATAGGCCTCAACCCATAGGCCCTAGAATACATCAAAATGGGTCTAATCCCATGGCCCTTACATCCACGTTAAAGTGGGTCTAATCCCATGGGCCTTAGGATACATCAAATGGGTCTAATCCCATGGGCCTTAGAATACATCAAATGGCCCTATGACATGGGCCTTATATCCACATCAAAGTGGGCCCTAATGAACTACTACAACTACATTAAGATGGGCCTCAAAACAGGCCAAGGTGGGGTCCACTTGGACTATGGATCTGGCTCATCTTAGCCTCAAGTTATAAGCTTTTAAAATGAATAGACGGTTTGGATTCAACACATGTATCACGGTGGGGTCCACATGAGCTAAGGATCTGACTCATTCTTTAGCTCATGCATGAGCTTTCAAAATAGGTGGACGGATAGGATGCAAAGCATGCATCATGGTGGGCCCCACTGTCATTAGACAGTGTGAATTAAACGCATGCATCAGGGGTCCACCGTCTAAGCAGACGGTGTGAATAAACCCATAAATTGTGGTGGGTTCCACCACCACGCCAGTGGACGGTGTGAATAAAAAATACATAAATCATTATAGGTTCCCATGTGGGGCCCACTGTAATGTTTACTTGCCATCCAGACCGATAATAAGGTTGCATAGATCTGGAAGAGGAGAAAAAAAAATTGCCTCGATCCAAAACTTCTGTGGCCCATGAAAGGTTTCAATGATAGAGGTCAATCCCACTATTTCCTGCAGTGTGGGCCATCTGATCCGTAGATGGAGCTGAAATTTGGAGGGGGCCCACTACTGGGGGTGGCCCACCTCATCAACTGTGTGGATGCAAAATATACATCATGGTGGGGCCCATGGCTAGAGCTGTGGGTAGCTGGTCGCCCGCCCGTCAGAAGACGCTGCAGCGTCCTACTGTAGTTGTCAGGGGGCAGCGCCTGCTGCCCCTTACATCTTATTTTGTTTTTTTTAAAAAAAAACATAATCCTGTGGTTTTTCACAGGTGGGGCCCTCATCAAGAAAATCTAACCCATCCATTACATTTTATGGCTCAAAACAAGCCCAATGAGTCCAATATTGGACATTTTTCAGCATCCTAAGTTATGGGCTCAAAACAAGCCCATTACATTACATTTTATGGCTCAAAACAAGCCCAATGAGTCCAATATAGAAAAAATCTATGAAACTTTAGATGGTGGAGATCACATTTACTAAGTTATGGCCCACCAGATGCTCCGATCAATCTCATTTTTTGGCTCAACACCTAAAATGAGTTGGTTAAAGGAATGGACAACATGGATTGAATACACACATCAAGGTGAGGCCTATGTGAGTGGGCCACCTCATAGCCTTAAAAACAAGCATGTATTTATGTTTCCATGAAATGCTGGACGGCTGTATACTTCCAGTGGTTGTACATGTGGGCCACCAATGATGGATGGTATGGGTACAATACATATAAGGTGGGCCCCATAAGTAGATGGTTCGAATAGAATACATGCCTCATGATGGGGTCCATTCAAGTGGGCCACATAACCATATCATGATCTTAAAAAAAAAAAAAAATGAAATAAAGAGAGAGATATAGAGAGTGGGACATGCTTTTGATGGAGGGCTCCACCACTATGAGCCCTCCCTTGTAAAAATCATACATCAAATGAATCCTTCTGCACATGGGACCACCAAAATCGAAATCAATGGTGGAGATCCTTTCCCCACCAATGTGGACGGTCTAGATGACCTTTTTAATGAAAGAAAATAAACATCATGATGGGGTCCATGGAGAATGGCCCCATTATGGAATGATCATGATGATCCTAGTGGGCCATTGGCCATATCTTAGGATCCCAAGTGAGATCCAAACCATTGATCGGTTGGCCTCACTTGGCCCATCTTAAAAATATGAAAAACTACTCTTATCAAGCACCCACCGTTCGATCTTCTTGCTCCTATGGGTTCCTTAGCTCATTAGCTTCGATTTCAATAGATGAGATAAGGTTTGAATGGTTGAGATGGGAGATGGAGGGGTAGGAAAGGTGGGCCACACTTGGAGTTTTGAAAGAGAGGAAGAGGCTTGGATATGAGATACTTCTCTTGTTTGGATTGTGTTTGAAAATGACAAAGACAGAGAGATTTGTAAAGGGAGAGAGAGAGTGATGGGTGATGGAGTGATAGATGTGGTGGTGATGGGTGTGTAAGACACTTTTTGACTTTTGTGGCCTTTTGTATAAGAAAGGCATGGGTGGTGTAAGAACTTTTTGAATTTGAGGGCATTTTATGTAAGAAAGGTATGGGCCTGTAAGAACTTTTGGACTTTTATGGCTTACTTGGGAAAGGGTGAAAAGTGATGTGTACTTGACATGAGATGTGATGGGATTTGATTGATTGATGGGATTGATGTGACAAGTTATAGAGATTCCCTTGGGTTTCGCAACGCGCGGCGTTTTTCTCGCACCGAACGCTGACCCACTTCTCCTGACCAGGGTATCCCTTCGGCACGCGAGTCACGACATCGAAACCGCAGCGATGGCATGGTCGCTATGGTAAAGGTCTTGGGTTGAGTCGATACGGGTTGACGGCATACGAATCAGGGTCGCGCAAAAATATTGCTTAAGGGTCGAAGGTTGTTGAAATTTGACTAGTAAGACTGCGGAAGTCTATGAAATGGTACGGTCAAGGATACGGGGCTTACAGTTCTCCCCTCCTAATAAAAATTTCATCCTCAAAATTTATACAATTATCGCAACTAGGCATAACTCACAAGGAATAAGAAACATAACATCAATATATAAAACCAAAGTAATATACAAAATACAACACAAGATCAATCATCAAAGAGATGAGGATAGCGCTCTCGAATCTCGGCCTCATGCTCCCAAGAAGCCTCCTCTACAGAATGGTGACCCCACTGAACCTTCAACAAAGGAATGACCTTGGTCCGGAGGACCTGCTCCTTTCGATCAAGGATACGAACTGGCTACTCGATGTATGAAGCGTCCTCACGAACCTCCAGTGGCTGCCAATCAATAACGGGAACTATGTCTGACCCACACTTCCTCAACATGGAGACGTGGAAAATGTTGTGGATGCCAGACATGGGAACTATGTTTGACCCAACCCCCATAAAATTTTATAATTTTTGGACATCTAAAAATATTTTAATTAATTCAAATAAAACAATCTATCCTGAAACTCGGACTGATCTGGACACCATATTATAGTGGGCCGGTCCAGCCACCACTATGGTGTGTAAAGACGTCCAATGGATCCAACATTTTTCAGGTAGGTCCTAACATGAGTGTAACACATCCCTGTAAATGTTTACAATTTTTAGACACTCAAAAGTATTTTAATAAATTTTAAGAATATAATCTGTCCAGGGTGAACTATTGTTGGAATGTAACTGTTTTGAATTTGGGCCATCTAAATGGGTAGGTTCTGGGCCTCTAAAATTCCTAAACTTTGGACCCAAGGTCCCTCATCAAGACTAAATCAATATAGATCTCATAAATATGGCCCACATTTTGTGAAAAATATTTTTAAAATTTTATTTTTATGGAACTATACTGCTGGACTGCACAGCAGAATATTTCTGGTAGTCCACTATGTTGGCCCACCCATTTGGATGCCCAAATGGGGTACATTGGCCCTAAACTTTTGCAGGTAGGTCCTAGCATGGGTGTGACATATCCCTGTAAATTTTTAGAATTTTTAAACACCCAAATATATTTTAATAAATTTCGAATTTCCAACCTATCTAGGGTGGAATGTTGCTGGAACAGTGTAAAAAATTCAGACTTTTCACCCCACTTGGACTACACTTTTGGGACCTCTATCAAGATTGGATGGGGCTGAAATTTGGGAAAAATCAAGATGAGATCCCCAACTTTCAGAAAAATATATTTGATGGGTACAAAAGGTCCCCTAATCAGTCCCAAATTCAAGCCCAAGTCCAACAAAAAATCTGTCCAGAAATTTCTGGACAACAATGCATGCATGGAATAAAATAAATTTATTGGCCTATTAAGGAAGGGATTGGCCCATAAATTGGGTATCATGGCCCACCCTAGTGGGCCCCACAATTTTTCAGAACAAACCCTCAAATTTTTACCCTTGCAAGAACATTGAAGGTGACAAAAAGAGGCATCTAAACCATGGTGTAGGTTGAGTATAGATGTCCCTTTCTTCCTGTGCTTTTTCTTCTGGACAATCCATGCCCACTAAGTGGACCACACATAATATCATCAGATTGATAACTAAGGAGAGAGTAGGAAGAGCATCCGGCCATTAGGGGAGGGCTTCGCCACTATTGAGCCATTTCCACAAAATCACAACCACAAACAATAATATAAATACATTGTACAAATAGATCTTATAAGGTGGGCCTTATAGCCACATCTAAATGGTTGTGTTAGATCTCCACCATTAATTGGTGGGTCCTACACATCCAAATGAGAGGGAGGAAAGAGATTACATGAGGAGAGAAAATATTTACTTGATGAAGAAAGCACCCACCTAGATCAACCTTAAAATTTACATCACCATCATCTAGAGGCTCCAAGTAACATGGATCAATAGTTGGGATGATTTTTTAAGGGTTAGATGAGGAAGGAGAGGGAAGAAATGTGGCTAGAATTTTTAGTAAGGTAGGATGTTTTGAAGGTTTTAGCAATGGAAGAAGAGAAAATGAAAAGAAAAAAGAGGGAAGGGAGAGAGATGTAGCATGAGAGTAATAATGAATTTCTAGAAAGGTGGAGGCATGCTTTCCTTGGTTAGAGAAGAATGATGATTGCTATAGGGAGATACAACTAAAGTTATAGGGTTGGTAGGTTTTCTAGGCTTGTGGGTAGTGTTTAGAGGTAGGTGGTGTAGGAATAAGGCTTAGGTAGTGTGTGTGTGGTGTGTTGAAAATAGTGCTAAGAGATGAAACGTACTTAGAAATCCATGCACACTATACCTAGGTGGACAACATGACCATGATCAAGGGTCAAAAATTGCTTAGCCTACATCTTTTGATGGACACGTCGGATTTACGCATGAGACGTGGCGTTGGAACCGTTGCGACAATGCGGTCGCAATGGCATAGGTCTCAAATCGATCCGAGTCGGGTCTTTATGACTGGACTTACGGATGATCGCAAACACTATCTAAGGGTCACGGGTCACCGGGATTCGACTGGTAGGACCGCGACACCAAGATGGACAGAATGCATGCTCACACACACATGCACACATGCAAACTTGGGTCGGGTCTCACAATGGCCCACCTGAGTTTCGTGTACTGCTGATTTTTGGGATATCCAATAATTTAAAGGGGACCCATCAAATTCACGGTGTTGATGTTTGACACTCATCACGGTGGGGCACACACAGCTCGAGCTCATGGGAAGTTCCAATGAACTCGACCGCATAGAACCTTTTCCCATATATATATATATATATATATATATATATATATATATATATATATATATATATATATATATATATATATATATGCGTGTGTGTGTGAAATTTGGAATATCTTTAAAGGTTAACACTCAGGATTTTGGAAAATGAGTACTAAACTCGGGTTACGAAATTCAAGGTGTTACAATCTATAAGCTACAACATGTCCTTATAATCAACAACTAATTAATCATACATTGTGAATCAAGATGAAGATGGGTAACATGAATAAATTTTAGATACCCACTTTTCTCCTTCGAAAAATTTCATGTGTCCCTACAATCAATAAGAAAGTAGTCATGCTTTGGTATTCAAGCTAGTGAGTAACAGAAATTCTACCCTGATTTTTCACTACCCCACCTTTTCATATCGAAAATGCATTTGTCCTTATCATCAATAGAAAATCAGATATTCCCATAATTAATGGGCAATTAGTTTGATGTTTGGATTGGGTCAAAGATCACTAGCCAATATTGGATTTTTTGCTTTTGATGACAACCCAATTATGATGTCATTTACCCTACCCCCAGAAGATGTCACATGTCCTAAGAGTTTCTAGTAACCAATCATAACAAGCCATGTGGTATTTTGCCCATAACTTTCATCTAAATCACAAAAATGTCATCATCCTCACCTATAAAAATCCTTCACTCTCTCATTTCAAAAGACACTAACAACAGACCTAACTTCATATTCACACTAACCACAACTCTCTAATATTGAGCCTGAAAATCTAAAATGAAGATTTCTTTGGGATTAAGCATCGATCTACTCTCACCTCTCTTAAACTAGCCTCACCATCGGTTCAATGGCGAAAGTATAGACTATTAGTGCCTCGATTTGTCAATGACGTGCGCTAGGGAGTCTTGAGTCAACCGAACCCCCATTTGAAGACATTGGAGATAGAAGACTCACATACTTGAAGCATCAAGGCTTGAAGACAGGTAAAAGCGAGGTGCCTTGGTGATACTAGACCTAGACCCCTTTAGTTCCAAAATAACCTACCTTAGATGACTTATTCCATATAGAAAATCCTTTAGTCATCAGTTTTGTGCTGGCTAGATCATATGCAAAGTGCTTTGAAAGAAGGAGACCTGAATTGCACAATTTTTTTTAATGGATCTTTGATCTGATCGAATGGTCAATAGATCTTACCTCGATTGATCAAAGGTACCCAAAAATGTCCAGCAAGCTTGCTGCTTATAATCAAATTTATTTTGATCGATCAATTATTGCTCGATCAATCAATACTGGCCGTTATATATCTGTTGGAGCTTTTTCTTTTCTATAAATCTACCAACCGGATATTTGTTCATATAATGATTTTTGGTGAATTAGAAGCCCTAGTATATTCCACTCTTCCCCATTGCTCATAGCCTCTATCTCAAAGAGATCCATGCATTCTTACATCGCTCAAATCAGTATTCAAATCTTCATTTCGAGAAGAACATGACATATTCCATTCTTTAGAGAATAGACACCAATATTATAAGTAAACTATTTTTCTATCATCCTCTATTATACTCATATAGGTGAATCCCAAAATTAGAACCAAGTCATTAGTTGTAGGAAATTAAACCAACCTATTTCTCCCATTACCTGGGCACTTCATAGGTACATTCTCAAGATAGTCGATCACTTGAAGCCAAAGAAGATCGATGTCAAAGTTTGGGGGATTAAAAGAGAAGTCGATTCAAGTGTGAAGAAGCATCTCTACAAAGTCAAATCAGAGGCACTCAATCCAAATAAGGTTTAATTAAAGTCCACTATATACTCTTTCCTTATGTAAGATTGAGTATAGAGTTTGCAACCCAAATTCAAATAAGTTCTTGTGTATGACCATCACCATACACGGTGTGTGTGTGTGTGTGTGTGTGTGTGTGTGTGTGTGTGTGTGTGTGTGTGAGAGAGAGAGAGAGAGAGAGAGAGAGAGAGAGAGCTTGCTTTGCACACCTTAATGGAAATAATTGCAATTGTGGTGGGATTTAGCGATGGATATAGTCCATCAGAAATTTGTGACGTTTAGGTTGGTTCATAGCACAATACCACCCAAGGATTTTTTGCTTTTGCGACAGATCATGGTCCATCGTAAATCCACTTTTACCCCAAGCCTCTATTTTTTAATCAATAGTGGAATTTATTATTAATTTTTTACCTTAAAATTGATATTTAAATGCTTTGCAATATCACATTAAAAATCCCACTATATATCCCTAATATTTTATTAAAAATCGAGATTTAGTGAATTTAATTTTGGAAAAAAATTGAGATTTTGATAAATAATTAATATTTTGAAAAAGAAAATTGAAAAGTTTTAAAAACAATATGATTTTGAAAATAATAGTTGAGAATAAAAATAATAATAATAATAATTGACAATGTTAGAGAAAAATTGAGATTTAGAAAAAGAATTGTTATTTAATAAAAAATTAGATTTTTTTTTTTAAAAGAAGTTAAGAAGTTTGAATAAAGTTGATAATTTTGAAAAAAAAAATGATATTTTGAAAAAGAAAATTGGAAAGTTTAAAAAAGTTATGATTTTTAATAAGAAGGTTCAAGAGTCTTTTTTTTAAAAGTAATAATATTTGAGAAAAATTGAGATTTTGAATAGATTTGATTAAAAAAAAAAAAACTTGAAATGTTTTAAAAATTCGACATTTAAAAAGTGGCACTTTTTTTTTTAAAAAAAAAATAATAAGTTTGAAAAATAATTAGATATGGAAAAAAAAAATTGACATTTTGAAAAAGAAATTGAGATTTTGTATTTTGTAAAAAAAAAAAGAAGTTTCACATGTGATTTAAAAAAAAAAAAAAAACTGTTATTTTGAAAAAAGTAATCTTTGAAAGAAATAAAATTTATGAAAAAATTGAAACTTTAATAAGAAATTGATATTTTGAAAACAAAAATTGAGAAGTAAAAAAAAATTGACAATGTTTATGAAAAATTGAGATTTTGAATTTAAAAAATAAATAAATTGAGATTCTAAAAGGCCTCGAGCTTTTGACAAAAAATTAACATTTTGAAAAAGAAAATTAAGAAGTTAAATTTTTGAGAAGTTTGAAAAAAAAAAAAAATAGATTTTGAAAAAAGAAATTGAGAATTTATATTTTTAAAAAAAAGATCGAAAAGTTTGAAAAAAAAAAATGAGATTTTGATTTTATTTTTTTTATTATTTTTTTAAAAGTTCAAAAAATAAGTTTGACATTTTAAAGAAGATATGGAGATTTGGAAAAAAATAAAAATAAAATAAAAAAGTGAAATTGTATTATGATAAGAAAAAAAAAAAGTTGAGAAGTTTGAAAGAAATGAGAAGTTTAATTATAAAAAAGAGTTTTTGAAAAAATGTGATTTCAAAAAATTTGAGATTTAAAAAAACGAAGAAGTTCATAAATAATTGAGATTTTATAAAAATCAAAATTTTGACAAAAAAAATGACATTTTGAAAAAGAAAATTAAAAACTTTTCAAAATATTATGATTTTGAAAAAAAAGTTTAAAAAGTTTTTTTTAAATTGACAATGTTTGAGAAAAATTGAGATTTTGAAAAAAAAAATTTATGATTTAATAAAAATTTAGGTTTAAAAAAATTCACATTTTGAAAAAAAATAAATTAGAAAGTTTAAATAAGGTTGATAATTTTGATGAAAAATTTGATTTTGAAAATAAAATTGATATTTTGAAAAAAAAAAAAAAGAAGATAATTGAGCACCTCACTCCTTCCTTGTCCATGTTGAGATCATTCCACTTACCATGTTAAATCAATATACGGCATCTGCACGACCCGCACACAGATACTGAGCACATGGAACTTAAATACATAAAACCAGTCAGTCCTCATATCCAATCGACATATCAAGTACAGTTCCATCATTAGGAATCCACCAGGGTCGAGTACACTGTAGGATGACTGCTGCTCTGTATGACCTGCATAGTCAAACAAGCGTGGGAGACCTCACTACCCGCCTGTGGACAGCCAATCACCAACGAGGCTCGACGGTAGCGGACCCATTCATGAGCTGGCCAAACTCAACCTATCTGTTGCCCTCTCTCTCAAGCAGGTATGGCCAAATCTCATCCCAACCGACCACGTTGCAGTGGGAGACACGACCTCAAGGTATATGGCACTCGTGCGCTCATGTTTTTCACTCAGTCTCGGCATTGAGGCATTCCCTCGTTATCATGGAAGTTTAGAGGCTTTCACCCAGGGATATCCTATGCACCCCAAATACTCAAGAATCATTTCCGATGTCCACACACGACCATCCATGTTATATCTGCGGAGGTTATGGCCCTGATGAAGCAAGGGTGAATATCTACATGCTATGCAATGACAGATGCATGAATCACACAATCATCCACGCATCAATCCCAAGCATCCATCGTGCCCAAGAGGGTAAACTCCATCCCTTGGGGAGATACCAACGTGTCTTTCACAATGGCATAACCATGGCCAATTATATCTTAACCACGCATACATATGATGCGTATGGGAGTGGGCCATGAAGATGAATAGAGGTACCAATGAGGTGAAGATGAACTATCTACCTAACCATGAAGGGTCTAGGTACTTAACCAATTACCATAAGAAATATATAACTTCTAGTGGGGGCCCATTTACCTGGGGTAGCCCATGAGACTAAGCATATAAACTACGGGCATAAATAATATAGAGATGGGCCTAACAAGAGACTAAGGTGGGCATTCAACCACACTTAGATACAATGGCCCTAGAGGGGTCTAAATGGAGACATTCAACCACCATTGCCCTAAGGCATCCAACCATAAATTATAGCTACAAGGCCTAAGGCGCACATCCATTCCATGTACATAAGTCCCATATAAAGCATTAAGAACTATGGGTCCAATCCATACATAACAATCATGGGCTAAAGGAAGGGAATAAAATCCCAAAGCCCAAGTTCCAATGGCCATAAAATCCAAGAATTTAGATGGACTTAATGGGCAACCCATGTACACAATTACTTGGCCTAAAAACACATTTAAGTTGGGTGAAATGGGCCCCTCAATATCAGCCTAATAATTAGCAATTGAAGTGGGTATTCAAGGGCCCAAATTCACCTTTTCCTCAGCCCCTAAGTCCAGCAAATAGTGGAAGGTCAGCCCAACACATGGTTGACCAAGGTGGGACATTCCAGCCCAATCTAGGCCCACTAGAAAGTCCCAAAATATGGTGTAAGTTTAGGTCCCACAAATGATCATAAATGGTGGCCCAAAACATGCACCAATTGAGCCCAAAATATTCTAGACAATAGGTAAGTAATAAGTACCCAAAACCCCTCAATGTGGTGGGCCCCCAATTCCAATAAAAATTCAGCCATATAGTGTATCTTTAAATGACCATGGCTGGACTTTCAGTCCACCTAATTTACTGGGCCTATTGAGGCCCAGAAACTTGACAAATGAGTGAGAATTTATTTCCAAAAGGGCTAGCACTTCTTATAGGGGGCCCCACCAGATGGAGGAGGGAATTTGTCATCCAAAACCAACTGGGCCTGCTACTGGAATGTAGGCCGAGCAGCAGCCCCAAGCATGGGTGTCCCAAGGGTGGGACGCCCCAAAGCCATGGACGGCCTGACCACATACATCAAAGATGGGCTCCACATGTCTAAGGTAGGCCCCACATGGGACATCCACCTAGGGTGAACCCAACCTCCATGTGGACCACCCAAATGGGGAAAGATGGTGTGGATGAAAACATACATCATGATGGGCCTGGCCAAGGACAGCTAGCCCATGGTGGATGTCCACCAGCTGGACGTCCATCATGGATGGCTGGTCCAGTGAGCTGGCCCCACAAAAATTACCCCAAGGGCCCCTGGAACATCATAGGGTGGGCCCTACAGACATGCCCAAAAGCCCCAATGGGCTGGGCCCAATAAGTTCCACAATTACAAAGAAGATAGCAAGGTAGAAACAAAAATTCTACAACATACATCTTGCTGTCCTGATTTTGGGCACTCCATTGGAGTGGGTCCAGGGCCTCCAAAATTCTTGAAATTGAGGGCCAAGGTCCCTCATCATTTTTACAATAATGTGGGACCCAGAAAGGTGGCCCACCATCAGAGAAAATATTTTTAAATTATGGTTTTATGGGACAATATTGCTGGACTGCACAGCAGAAATTTTTGGTAGTCCACCATGTTGGCCCACCCTTTTGGAGGCTCAAATGGGGTCAATTGGTGCTGAAATTTAGCATGCTTATAGGTAGGATATACGCCTTTAAGAATAATATATTACATGGTAACAATCTCCCCACCGAATGCCTAAAAATTAGGCCCCAAGATGGCCTAGAAATCTGTTTAGAAAGTTCTGGACAGCAACGTATATCTTAAATAAATAAATTATAAACATTATTTAAAAGGGGATTTAATCCCAAAAAATTATGGTGTGGTCCACCCAAGTGGGTCCCACAAACATCCAAACCATCGCATCATCCAAAACTCCTTTGTATGTGCCCCATTTAGGTGGAACTTGAGGCCACACGTCTAAGGGATGGACTGCTATGGACGTCCTCCCTCCATGGACGGTTTGGACTTTGATGGTCCACAAGGTGAGCCACACACTCATGATCAGAAATAATAATCCAGAAAGAAGGAAGAAAATGGCCACAAGAGAAGGGTCTCAGCCTCATTGAGGCCCTTCCCTTCATCACAAATGCATACACATTCCATTAACTCAATATGTACAAGATCTACATGATCAAGGCTATCTACTTGGAATCTATGGTGGAGATCCAATCTCTACCAAGGATCAAGGGTCTAGATGATCCAAAGATCCCTGATCTAAGGAAGGAAAGAGCATGAAGGGATCCATGGAGAATGGTCCCTTGCATACACATGCATGCAATGAAGGATAGGCTACAAGCCATATCCATGGAGTCTTAGGGCCACCATCATCACTTGATGGGTCCCACAAGCTCCATTAATGGAATAAGAATAAACAACAAGAAGGAATGAAAGGAAATCTGAAATTTAGACATACAAGCACACCCACTTATGGATCAAGCTTGAAAGTTACATCACAATGCTCTAGAAGCTCCAAGGATCAAGGATCAAAGGTTGAGATGAGTTGATGAAGGGTGGATTAGGAGGTGCTAGAGGGAGAAGGGGCTGGAAATGGAGGGGAGGTGGGACGGTTTGGGGAGTTGCTAGGGAGAGAATGAAAAGAAAAAGAGAAAAATGAGAGGAAAAAAGAGGGTTTTGGGGAGTTGTAGAGAAGAAATCGTCACTCTCTCTCCTAGATAAGAGAAAAGTCATCATTGGCCTATGGTGATATAAACAATATTGCTAGGGTCTAGGCTTTCTAGAAAATCCATGCCTAAGCATGATATCATCACTATATGGGAAAACATGCAAGGCCATGGTGGGGTCTACCAATCGTACATCAATAGTCCTAATCGAATGTTACCCATAACTAATGATCTACACGTCAGATTCACGCACGGGATGCGGTGTTGGAACCATGGCATTGATACAGATAAGATGACATAGGTTTTGGGTTGATTCGAGTTGAGTCAATGTGATTGAACTCAAGGACGACTGCAAACACTACCCAAAGGTCACGGGCTATCGGGATTCGACCGGTAGGACCGCGTGACCTAAAGAAATGGCATGCAAAATTGGGTTAGGGTCTTATAGTTCTCCCCACCAACAAAGAAATTTCATCCCTTGTAGTCGTTGAGCATTCCAGTGTGGAATTAGGAGCATGTGTCGATGAATTTCATCGTAGATTTACCGAGGACTCAGTATGATCATGATATCATCTGGGTTATCATCGATTGTCTGACGAAGTCGGCGCATTTCATTTCGACGTGTGCTTCCTGGACTATGGATCAGTTGGTGAGGATCTTCATCAAGGAGATAGTGAGACCACACAACATTCTGATTTCGATTGTGTTTGACTGAGACCCCATATTTACATCTTAGTTTTGGAGGAGTTTTCATCAGGCAATGGGGTCTACTTTGCATCTCAGCACCACTCATCATCCACAGACGAATGGGAAGACCGAAAGGGTCAACCAGATCCTTGAGGATATGCTCAGAGCCTGTGTAATTGACTTTGTGGGAAATTAGGATGAGCATTTGCGCCTTGTCGAGTTTGCGTACAATAATAGTTATCAGGTGACTATCGGCATGGCTCCTTTTAAGGCACTCTACGGTAGACCGTATAGATTTCCTAGCTATTGAATCGAGATTGAAGAGTGTCGTCTCCTAGGTCCCGAGCTTGTGCAGAAGACGTCAGAGATTGTGGATATTATCAAGCAGAGGATGTGCACAGCTCAGAGCCGAAAGAAGAGTTTTGCTGATCGTCGGCATTAACCCCTCGAGTTTGTGATTGGGGACATGGTATATCTTAAGGTCACACCTATGAATGGTGTGATTCAATTTGGGGCGAAGGGCAAGCTTGCCCTAAGATTCATTGGACCTTTCGAGATTACCTAGCGCATTGGCGCTGTGGCCTATAGGCTTACCTTACCTTCAGAGTTGTCTGAGATACACTGTCACGCCCCAAACTCAGAAATCGGATTCACAGGAATCTCAATCGCCGAATCCGGTGCCGACAGCCTCCGTAGTACCCCATTCTCGGCTCCTAGCATTCATATGCCAGATTTTCGATCCTGGGATCCTACAAGGAGGATTTTTTTTATACATTTAACTAGTAATAAGCATAACCACAAGTTTACCCAAATCATAAAGGCAACATCATCATCACATATCCACTAATATAATCATTTGAATACAATGCTGAAAGGGAAATATATATGTCAAAATCAAAGCTCCAGAAAATAGCTACACGCTCCAAGCTCAATGCTGCTGCAACCTAACATCACTTGCACGCATCTATAGTGCATAAGCTTATAGAAAGCTTAGAGGGTGGTGTAAGTGTGTGCACGAGATAAGTGCTAAGTATTCAATACAATATCATAATCATACAATATCGAAAAGCTATTAATCCATAAACCATATAATGACTGAATAAGCAGAAACACTGATAAGAACAGAAATTATCAGCGTAAACAGAAATACTGACAAGATTATAATCATGCGATAACAGAATAAGCGGAAGTATGAACAAGTCCATAAGTTAATCAATATCAGAATACGCAATATAAGACAGCTATGCAAATGATGAGTCATAGATAATCAAATGTCGAATGACAAGGATATAATGTAATACACAATTCGAAAGAGCTAACCAATATCATCACTCTCATCTAAGTCACAGGAATACAGAAACATAATAACCCACAATGCCACACGCCAAAGATGTAATGGAATATGCAGTATATGATGCTAATGGAATGACCATGCTGGAGTGTGATGTCGGGATGATAGTACGTAGATCGCAGGCTACGGGGTCCACCACAAGGAACCTCTATCCAAACCAGCCCCATACCTAAATTTGGATAGTCTGACTCAATGTGGTAAACTCCTAATCTCAGGTTAGTCGCGCGCCCAACCGAAATCCTTGCTATAACGAAGATACACAATAATTAATTGCGCACCACCAGCCCGAGTGGATAGTGAATGGATGAATGAATGAGTATGCAACTCCTACTCAGTATCCTGTCAGCACAGTAGCCTGCCAACCGCTGGTAGCTCGCCCAGTGTGGTAGCTCGCCCAGGCCTCAGTCCCACCCACATCACACCCACCTACATGCATAACAGTGACGGAGTGTCATAATATCATGTCAGTCCTCATATCAGTACGGTTCCTCTCTGGGGAAATCATCGGAGTCTATTACACTTCACACCACTTGCCGCTCCAATCAAGCGCACAACTGGGTAAGTGAAAAAGACCTCACTATCCGCCTGTCAGTAGTCTGTCAATACCTACCCGGCTCACCGATAGCGGACCTATTCCTCGAGCTGGTCAAACTCAGCCTAGCCATGCCTACTCCCTCGAATGGGTAAGGCCGCACCTCCTTCCAACCGACTACGACACAGTGAAGAACGCAGCCATCTGGTAATAGGCACTCAACGCTCATCTACCCACTCGGTCTAGACGTTGGAGCATCTTCTGGAACCAAGAGGGTGTTTAGAAATTTTCACCCAGGGCCATCTATGGCGGCCCGATGCTCGAACAGATTTCTGGTGTCCCATCTGGTCATCCACGATATGCCTGTGGAGGCTACGGCCCTGATGTCACTAGGGCGTACAGTAATCACAACATAATGCAAGATGCATGAGTCATACAATCCAATCATGCATCAATCTTGCTCATGTCATGCGCTCATGTGAGATAATCTCCACCTATCAGGGAGTCTCACATCATCCTGCCCAATGACATATGCAATGGTCAATCACATCTCATAACAACCATCCAGATGATGCGAATGGGCATGTATCATGATGTTATGATGTCACATACTCATAAATGGTATCAATAACCGGCGTCGATAATGTGGATTTTTAACCAACATTGCCCCCAAGGAATGGCCCACATAGAATCAAATATATAATGGGCACATGGCCTCACACAAGGGCCAAATATACGAAACAGGTGGGCCCTGGTCATGGGTGTAACACATATCACAATGGGCCTTGCCTATAGGCCTCAAATACATCTAGATGGGTCGCACCCATGGGCCTCAGATATATCACAATGGGCCTCAAATATACTTCGCAGGTGAGTCACATACCTGGGTCTAATACACATCAGTATGGGCTACATCACATAGGCCTATCACTATGGCCACAACCCATGGGCTTTAAATACACAATAGGTGGGCCCTACACATGGGCCTCAAATATATACCACGGGTGAGCCTCAATGGACGGGTCACCAATATAACAGGATGGGCCTAATGACATGGACCCCATAAATATATCGAATAGGCCGCACCAATTGGGCCTTACATACATTACAATGGGCCATGACCCATGGGCCTTGTATACATCATAATGGGCCTTGTAACATGGGCCTCATATATATTTAATGTGGACCTCAACAATGGGCCTCATACACATCAAGGTGGGCCTCAACAACGGGCCTCATACACATCAAGGTGGGCCTCAACAACGGGCCTCATATGCATCAAGGTGGGCCTCAACAACGGGCCTCATACACATCAAGGTGAGCCTCAACAACAGGCCTCATACACATCAAGGTGGGCCTCAACAACGGGCCTCATACACATCAAGGTGGGCCTCAACAACGGGCCTCATACACATCAAGGTGGGCCTCAACAACGGGCCTCATACACATCAAGGTGGGCCTCAACAACAGGCCTCATACACATCAAGGTGGGCCTCAACAACGGGCCTCATATATGGCCTTAGCAACAGGCCACAAATATATCAAGATGGGCCTAATCAATCATATGGGCTAAATCAATCAAATGGCCGATACAAGTAGGCCAATCAAATGGACCGATACAAATGGGTTGTGCGTCATGGAGTTATACTAAGCATGTTATAAAGTAATGCCCTATCCTTACAACGCAGCTGGCCTAGACAGCTTGCATACAACAAGTACGGGCCTACCAATGGGCTCTAGGAAAAGTCGCAATGCGGATATTTAACCAACATTATACTCGCAATGTGGACGTCAAACCAACATTGCTCCCAAGGCGTAGCCCATAGTGAATAACATTACATAAGCCAGGTTGGGATCACACATTGCAATGGACCTTAGGTACACCCCATTGGGCCTTAAATACATCAAATGGGCCATGTCATATGGGCCTTTTACTCATCAAATGGGCCACATCAATGGGCCGCACCAATGGGCCTTATGTGCATTGCAATGGGTCATAACCCGTGGGTCTTAAATTGCATCAAATGGTTCTCGACCCATGGGCCTTATACATATCAAATGGGCCTAATCCCATGGGCTTTAAAATACTTCAAATGGGTCTAATCCCATGGACCTTGGAACACATTTAATGGGTTCACTCTATGGGCCTTAAATTACATCAAATGGGCCTAATCCCATGGGCCTTGGAACACATCAAATGGGTCCACTCTATGGGCCTTAAATAGTTCAACAATTAGCTACATTCATGGACCCAATTAAATTCAACTGTGGTGGGCCTCAAAAGTGCATTCATTAAGCCCAACATTTAAGGAACTAAAGGTACAAATCATTTCTTCTAAGATCTTTATAATATGGTGGGCCACACTCCTCAAAATTTCAGCCCAAGGCCAGCATAATTATAACATGTTGCTGTCCTAAATTTAGGCACTCCATTGGAGTGGGTCCAAGGCCTCTAAAACTCTGAAAATTAAGGGCCAAGGTCCCTCATCATGCATACAATGAGAGAAAACCCAAAAAGGTGGCCCACCATCAGAAGAAATATTTTTGAATTATGGTTTTTTTTTTATCAAGGCATATTGCTGGACTGCACAGCAGAAAAAATCTGAGAGTCTAACCATCTTGGCCCATTCTTTTGGATATCCAAACGGGATCACTTAAGGCTGAAATTTCACAGAGTTATACTTCCATAGGTGGGCCATACCCCCATAAAATTTCATAATTTTTAGATATCTCTAAGTATTTTAATTAATTTAAAGAAAACAGACTGTCCAGAAAAAATCGGACAGACCTGGACGTCCCAACGTGGTGGGCCAGTCCGGTCCTCACCATGGTGTGTACAGGGGTCCATTGACCCTGAAATTTGGTAGATGTGTTCTAACATAAGTGGACCACACTCCTAAGAAAATTCAGAATTTTTAAACATTTGTAAATATTTTAATTCATTTACATAAATCAATCTGTCCAGAAAATCAGACTGATCTAGACACCATATTATAATGGGCCGGTCCCGCCATCACCATGGTGTGTACAGGCGTCCATTAACCCCAAACTTTTGTAGGTGGGTCCTACCATAATAGGCCACCCTCCTAAAAATTTTTATAATTTTTAAACATCCATAGATATTTTAATAAATTTCAAAAATCCAATTGTCCATGGTGGAATGTTGCTGGAACAGTGCAGAAAATCCAGACTGTCCACCTCACTTGGACCACACCTTTGGGACCCCAATGAAGGTCAGTTGGGGCTGTAATTTAGGGGACATCAAGCTGAGATCCCCACCTTTCAGAAAATTATATTTAATAGGTATGAATAATCCCCCAAATAGTCCCAAAATCTGTTCCAAAAACAACCAGAAACTGTCCAGAAAATTCTGGACAGCAACATGTACTTAGATAAAATTTATTATATAAGTTAAATAAAAAAGGAAATACATTAATGGGCCACACACATCAGGAAATAAAATGAGAAAAAAGAGAAATAGAAGGACAATCTGGCCAAAGGGCTCCGCCACTATTAAGCCCTCCCAAGATCAATTACACCCGCACATCATACCTAAATCTACATTTACAACATGGATCTTGCATATGCATGGCCGATAATTAAAATGCATGGTGAGGATACCATCCCCACTATGGTTATAAGGTCTAGATGACCCAAACATAATATAATATGAAATAAAATTACCATGATAGGGACCATAGAGAAAGGCCCCATGCATGGATCATGCATGCATAAGGTAGGCCATTAGGCCACAACCATGGGATTATGTGGGATCTCCATCATTGATTGGTGGGTCCTACACTTTCCTCATGAAAGAAAGAAAACATCTAGGCTATAGAAATCAGATTTTTTACATCTAGAGGAGCATCCACCGTTCGATCTTCTTGCTTCTATGAGTTCCTTAGCACCTTAGCTTTGATTCTAATGGAGGAGATGGGGAATGGATGGTTAGGATGGGAGATCATGGGGTAGGAAAGTGGGCCACCTTCGAGCTTGGGAATGCTTGGAGGATTTTTCATACGTATGGAGTTTTTCCTCTCTTGGATTTGAGTTTTTGAAAATGAGAGAGAGTTGTAAAAGGGAGAGAGAGAGAGAGAGAGAGAGAGAGAGAGAGAGAGAGAGAGAGAGAGAGAGAGAGAGAGAGAGAGAGATGGGTGATGGATGTGGTGAGTGATGGGTGTGTAAGAAATTCTTGACTTTTGTGGCCTTTTGTGTAAGAAAAGCATGGGCTTGTAAGACCTTTTTTGACTTTTGTGGTTACTTGGGTATGGGTGAAAGGTGATGTTTACTTGACATGTACTTGACATGTGATGTGATGAGATTGATTGATTGATGGGATTGATGTGACATCTCATAGAGATTCTCTTCAGTTTCACAATGCGCGGCGTTTTCTTCGCACCGAACGTTGACCCACATCTCTTGACCAGGGTATCGCTTCGGCGTGCAAGTCGCAGCATCGGAACCACAGCGACGGTGCAGTCGCTATGGTAAAGGTCTTGGGTTGAGTCGATACGGGTTGACAGCATACGAATCAGGGTCGCACACAAATATTGGTTAAGGGTTGAAGGTTGCCAGAATTCGACCGGTAAGACCGCGGAAGTCTATGGAACGGTATGGTCTAGGATACGGGGCTTACATACATGATGTGTTCCATGTGTCTATGTTGAGGAAGTGTGGGTCGGACATCATTCCAATGATTGATTGGCAACCCCTTGAGGTCCATGAGGATGCTTCCTATATTGAGCAACCAATTTATATTCTTGATCAGAAGGAGCAGGTTCTCAAGACCAAGGTCATTCCCCTGGTGAAGGTTCAGTGGAGTCATCATTCGAAAGCTAAGGCATCTTGGGAATGCGAAGCAGAGATTAGAGAGCATTATCCCCATTTATTTGATGCTTGATTGACTATATGATTGTATGCATTGCCTTCTCTATTGATGATTGCTATTTATGATGATGGTGTTTCTGCATTTTCATTTTATCCTAAATTTGGTAAATTTTGAGGACAAAATTTCTTTGTTAGTGGAGAGAGTTGTAAGACCCTAACCCAAGTGTGTACGTCGTTTCTTTAGGTCACGTGATCCTACCGTTCGAATCTGGATGGCCTGCGACCTTCGGGTAGTATTTGTGGTCATCCTTGAGTTCGGTCATGTTGACTCGACTCGGATTGACCCGAAACCTATGTCATCTTGTCCGTATCGGTGCCACTATTCCAACGCCGCACCTCGTGTGTGAATCTGACGTATACATCATGAGTTATGGGCAACGTTCGATTTGGACCATTGATGTGTGATTGGTGGACCCCACTATGGCCTTGCACGTTTTCCCATATAGTGATGATGTCATGCTTAAGCTTGAATTTTCTAGAAAGCCTAAACTCTAGCAACCTTGTTTGTATCACCATAGGCCAATGATGACTTTTCTCTTATCTAGGAGAGAGAGTGATGATTGCACTCCTACAACTCTCTCCCTCTCTCTCTTTCTTCTCATTTTCTCTCTTTTTCTTTTTATTCTCTCCCTAGAAACTCCCCAAACTATCCCACCCTCTCCATTTTTCAGCCCCTTCTACCTCAAATCCCCTCCAATCCTACCTTCTTCAACTCATCTTAACCTTAGATTTATGATCCTTGGAGCTTCTAGATCATGGTGGTGTAACTTTCAAGCTTGATCCATAGGTGGGTGTGCTTATATGTCTAAATTTCAGATTTTGTTTCATCCTTTCTTGTTCTTCCTTATTCCATTGATGGAGCTTGTTGGACCCATCAAGAGATGATGGTGGCACCAGGACTCCATGGATATGGCTTGTAGCCTATCCTACAATGCATGCATGTGCATGATGCATGCAAGGGACCATTCTCCATGGATCTTTTCACTAGGACTCCATGGATATGGCTTGTAGCCTATCCTACAATGCATGCATGTGCATGCAAGGGACCATTCTCCATGGATCCCTTCATACTCTTTCCTTCCTTAGATCAGGGATCCTTGGGTCATCTAGACCCTTGATCCTTGGTGGAGATTGGATCTCCACCATAGATCCCAAGTTAATAGCCTTTGATCACGTAGATTTTGTATGTATCATGTAATAGTGGATAGTGTTGCTTGTGTGATGATTGGAAGGGCCTTAATGAGGCGGAGACCCTTCCCTTGTGGCCAATCTTCTTCTTTTCTTGCTAATAAGTCTCTGATCATGAGTGTGTGGCCCACCTTGTGGACCACCAAGATCCAAACTATCCCAAGTGGGAGGACATTTTTGGACAGCCCATCCCTTGGACGTGTGGCCCCTAAATATACCAAAAAGGGGTGCATGCAAGGATGTTTTGGATGGTGGGATGACTTGGATGTTTGTGGGGCCCACTTGGGTGGACCACACTATGATTTTCTAGGGTTAAATCCCCATTTAAATAGTGTTTACAATTTTTTTTTATTAGACATGTTGTTGTCCGGAATTGTTTGGACAGATTTTTGGGCCATCTTGGGGCCTCATTTTTGGGTATTTAGTGGGGAGATTGGTATCATATAATATATGATTCTTGAAGGTGTATATCCTACTTTTAAGCATGCTAAATTTCAGCCCCAATTGACCCCATTTGAGCATGTAACGTCTTGAAAAAATCCATACAAAGACCCAAGTGCCACTTCAGGCAGAAATACCTAAGGATCGTATCCTATAGAAATTTAGGCAAAAATAGGTTAAGTACAAAACTAAATAATCAGTGGATTTAGCTCAAACCACTATTTATAAAAATGGCAAGACCCAAAACCATCAAAATCGCTGGCTTAACACTACATAGAAACCTAGGAGAAATCCCAAAAGCCTTTTACTCTCGGGAGCACATTGAAACTCCGTATCGAACATGGACCGCACGTCGAAAGTCCGATGACCGCGAAACTATAATGTTATGACCGTCTTATTGGGCTTGACAACCATCATGGGAATCGAGCCCAAATAGTATTTAGAACCACACAACTTGAGCACTAAGCGAAGTGTGTGAGAAACACGAATATCTTAAGAAAATATAATGAAACTTAATCAAATTCGGCCATTCGCTTACCCACGAAATTAAAGATTTCGGACCGTCAGTTTCTAACTGAACTTCACCCATGGATCAGGAAAATTTTCATGCACATATTGGTATACTTGTGGCCTTGATCGAGTGACAATGACCGTTGATCTGATATAGGTCCTTCACGGTCGATCGACATATCCAAACACACTGAAAACATATCCTGGTATAGATCCATTGTTAGGAAACTTTCCCTGTGACGTAAGTGAATAATGGGCCTCCCTATGTGCTCTGTTTGTTAAAAACAGGCACCCCTTGGTTATAAATTAAGTATATCATGGCCCCGGGGCCATTTACACCAGTTCTGGGCCATATAAAGCCCTTAAACCACCCCATTCCTATCTTATATGAATTTTCTCTTACCCTAGGAGAGAGAAGAGAGAAAGGAAGAGAAAAGAGTAGGGAGTGAGGGGAAATCCTTGGAGTTTGCTGCAGGGATTCTTTCCTGCTACTCCACTCACTGAATTATCTTTACATCTAGCTAACTGATCTGTTCCAACTATGATTTGGCTAAGAAATCCTAACCCTAATCTTGATTTAGAAAGCCAAATTAAGTTATCGGTAAGCTAGCTAACCTATTTCGTGATTTAAGCACCCGTCATTCCATTTTCTGGAACATAGGATTCGAACCGAGTTCGAAACGAGATTCCAATGAAAGGTACGGACTGTAAACGTTTAGGTTATGATTTTCAATGCTTTCAATGTCAACTAATGATTTATGTCTAACTTGATTCCTGCCATATGATCTTAGTTACAACATTTTGATATATTATACATGTGTGAACTATGTTGAATATATGATGCATTTCATGTGTTTATTGAAATGTTTGAATGAATATGAAATTATGATTTGTTCTTGTCATGACTATAAATCTAGGATTCATGTTTGTCGTGTGTATCATGATATCTTTGTGTAAAGAATTGTTATAGTTTATATTGTAACTAATCTAGTCTATGTATTTAGTTATGTGTAGTCTAAGTGTTTGATAAAATGTCTAAATGAGAAATTGTTAATGAATTGTATTTAATAAGGGTATTGAGATAGGATTCACAATTACCTTATCTATATTTATAGTTTCCTTTATGTAATCTTAATTTTGACTATGCAAATTTATGGATGAAATGCAATGTTGGTAACATGTTCAATATGTTTGATGAAATGCTCAAACAAGATATTGATTGAAATTGTTTGTCAAATGCTGATATGACTTTCACATGTATTTACATACTCCATCTGAGTAAGATTGGGACTACAACGTAGTCTAAGCAATCGATAATGATTTCTGTTGAGTGGCTGAATTAGTCTCGCCGTATTTGATACGTTTAGTGAATCTGGGTCATACGACGATTGTCGACAGTGGTTAGGCCACGAGGAGTGCTTACGCGCTCCATGTCGATTAATTCGGCATGCGCCCGTACCAATCGAACTTGTGTAATAAACTGATGGGCCTATTATGTGCTTACCATGTATGGACATCACTGCTTGAATCTAAGGTACCACTTACCAATGTAAAGGCCCATTTCAACCAAAGTATCACAATTTGCTAAGACTCATGAGCCGGGCATGGTGGTATGGGATACCGTGGTCGAGCTGTCGGCCTACACTGGAGTGACGAGCCTCCCCGTAATGACCAATGAGCAACCCAAACTCGTGAGCCGAATATAGTGGTATGGGACACTGTATTCGAGTTGTCGGCCAACGCTAAGGTGACGAGCCTCCCCATAGTGACCTCGAGTATAAACTCTTGAATTTGCTTATCCACTACTTTTCATTAGGGGTGGTGCCCTACAACTTACCTATTGTATGTGATTAATTAAGATTGACGACCTTAGATGGATCCTTCGGGTTGGGTTAATGATATAAAGGTTGGTACCTTAGCTTCCCGAATCTGCTGTATGAATAAGCCTAATTAATTACTTGGCTAACACTACCATGCACCACATTGCATGTGCTTTGGGGAGGAAGTTGCATGTTTAGAGAGTTTGTCATGCTTGAATGGTTGACGGAGTCGCTTTTGAGGGAGCTTTGTGTGAGGGCATACATCATTACTTCACACCATCCCTGCATTAATAAGAGTAGTTAGGAAGTGATATGAAATTCAAAGAATATATGATGCCCGTAGTCTATGATAGATCAATGAATTTTACAGATCAATCTCTTGCAAAATAGATAAGAGACTACTCTTAGTCTTCATAAGCATCAAATGTGTCCGGAGTTGACAATGGATCAAAGTAAACTAGAATTAAATCTTCATTTAAACCAAATATTCATGAATTGTTCAACAATCAAATCAGGTACTTGAATCAAAATAAACTAAGACATTAAGAATAAATATAAGCTTCACATCTTAGTTCCAACTAAGACATTAGTAAATCAAAGATATGATTGAACTAAAACTCAAAAAGGAAAATATAAAAACCAACTAGAACCAAAGGATTAGAGAAGGACTCCTTGGAGGCTCCACAACTCCTTGCTCTATCCCTTCTACCTTAATTCATCCTTTAGAAAAACTAAAACATTCATTTAAATAGGAAAAATCCACACCGATTTGAAACTAACTTCGGTTTATGCACTTTTATTATGCTTTAGTAGCAGTCGTTTAGGACCTTTTATCGCACCGAATATATCATTCAGTCGTACCGAATTAACTCTTTGTTGTAGATGAATTTCTCCAATTTTTATCTAAAGTCTCTATCTTCCTTAGGTTGCATCAAACATGCCTTTGGTGACACCGAACCTAGCTTCAGTTGGATCGAATGTTGAGGTGAATTATTTCTCAAAATCATATTTTGTTGTTGGATTGTTCTGTGCACATTTAGTCAGACCGAACCAACCTTTGGTGGGACTGAACAATCTATTTATTTTATTATAGCACTTTGTGATTTAGCTAGTATTTTCTCTCATTTGCACTTGATTTCCTTGGATCTTTGGCACTTGAATTCTTCATTAATCACCGACAAATGTCTAAATCTTCCCTTGATCATTTTCGAGCTTTAAAACTTCTCTTTAATCATCCTTTTCATCTTAGCTCTCCACATCACATCACATAGAAAAATATACATAATTAGATCGATTAAACACATATATACTTATGAAACTAATGCATAGCAAGGGAGAAATACACAATATTTCACACTCAACAATTCACAACCCACTTGGGTGTGAATTTCTTTGGAACTGGACTATGTTTGGGAGAGGGAATGATTTTTCTATATGCATCTCCCTTAGGTGAATTCTTAGTTTGAGTATGTTTGGTAGAATATTTATTTATGTGAGTTCTACCTTGATTATCATTGCTCTTTATTATCATTTTCATCTTTTCATTAAGCTGAGAAATTAGTTTCAGCAACACCTTCATCCGATGCCTTTTAAGAAGAGTTAAAAACTCTTTCTTCTTTTTCGACGATCCTTAAGGGATGCTTCTCCATTTTGTGTGTCGATTTCTCAGTCATGATATATTTATCATTTTGGGTTGTGATTAAGGAGGATTGGGACCTTTTTAAGATTGAACATTCAAATTTAAAGTGCCTAAATCTCCACAAGTATGCCACGCAAGAGAGGCTCTCGAGCTACTTCTTGAAGAAGACGAGTCCCTTTAGGTTTTTGGAGGAGTAGAGGTAGAGGCGAAGATCGAACTATCAAGTTCAAATCCTCTATTGTCCCCAATAGACTTACCCATACCAGATTTATAAATTTATTCATGTTCTTTAATTCCTTAAAGTCACATCAACAGCATATCGATGGGATCGAGGACCAATCAAAATATCTATTTTAGGAATAAAATTTCATAACAGCTTTACAACTCATTTAGCCTTACTCATCATATTTTAATTAAACTTTTAAGGCTAATGGATGATCAATAAGGTTTACATATTAAGGTTAGGATCATCTAGTGGTTTAATGGTTGTTTTGGGTCAAGGTTAGGGTCACCAAGGCATCTCATATACATATTTTTTGCTCCTTGATACTCCATGTCCTCTTGTGTCATTGGTCTTTAGCTTCCTATTGAGTGTGAAATATTGCATATTTCCCCCTCATTATTCCTTAGTTTTATGAACATGATAGTATTTAATCGATCTATTTCTACATGTTTCTCTTATAAGGTGATTTTGAGAGCTTAATGTGAAAAGGATGCTAAAGGCATGGATTTGATGCTCAATAACTACCAAAACAAGGATTGGAGTTTTGGAGGTCAAGATTGAAGATTGCAATAGTCTAAGATCCAAGAAAACCAAGTGAAGGAGAAAGAAATTCAAGATTACGAAGTGTAAAATTCTGAAATTACTGAACTTGACAATTCGATGACATCGAACATAGCTTCGACAATGCCATCAAATGAGGTTCGATCCCATTGGAAAATTAGAAAAAATCAAGTTTGGTTGTTGAAACATTGGGTACAATTCTCAATCCCATCGAAGACCCCTTTGATCCCATTG
Organism: Magnolia kwangsiensis; assembly: GCA_037074715.1. NCBI lineage: Eukaryota > Viridiplantae > Streptophyta > Magnoliopsida > Magnoliales > Magnoliaceae > Magnolia > Magnolia kwangsiensis. Next base: position 44,943,402 of record CM073580.1, read on the forward strand.
AAAACCAGTTTAATGTCATCAAAGTCAGTTCAATGACATCAAAATTATCATAAATTTTGGGGTGAACTCACTGGACAATTTTGGTTGTTTCTCAATCCCATTGAGCATATGTTTGATGACATCTAAGCTAGTTCGATGCCATCACAGGTCGGTCGATCTCATTGAAGGTTTTATGCAGATTCAAAAGGTGATTGCCGTCAGTTTCCAAATTTGAATCGAACACTTCAATGGAACTTCAATGCCATCGAAGTCCCATTGAAGCTACGACAACTGCGAGAATTCAGTTTTGAAGTTGGTTTGAATAAAGCCTATATAAAGGAGTTTTCTAAGATCTTCTACGCACAAATTAGGGTAGGAGTCGAGCAAGGTGTTGTGGTGCTTCAAGGAGTCCCCTCTCCTCTTCAATTCCTTTGGTTCTAGTTAGTTTTTATGTTTTCCTTTGAGAATTATTAGTTTAATCATGTTTATGATTAGCTAATCTATTAGCTAAGCCTAAGGGAGGAAGCTTGTAGTTAATTTCAGTGTTTAGTTTGTTGAATTCAATGCTATTACTTCGAATGATGATAATAGATTGCTTTGGTTTGAATTTAATTTGAAAGTCTTTGAATTATTTATTTTTGAATTCGTTGTGCACTCTGGGTATAATGAATGCTCTGATTAAGTAATTATTTAGCCTTGATCTAGAGAATGAATCAATCTATATAATTGATTGATCCAATGATGTCTAGGGGTACATTGGATGCTTTTGATTCCTTATGATTGATGTCCAAGTGCTTAATGGAATAACCGGTCAATTGAAAGCATATTCATCTTAATATTTGTGAATGATTTAACCACTCTATCATCTGACTGGATAGATTAAGACTTCGATTCTAGTTGTGTCATTTTATAGTGAAACATCAAATTGATGTTGAGATTACTACAAGTGGATTCCCTACTCCTTAGTATTTTATCATTATTATTTATTCTTCATTTCATATTGCTAGATTAAAATCCAACTAACCAAGTTACACTTATATTAGCACTAGACTGTGTTCCCCATTCCCTGTGGATTCTAACTCGGTCTCATCGAGATTATTACCACAACGCAGCTTTGCACTTGGGGTTGTGAACATTTCCAAGGGCTCAACCGACTAGATGAAACATGGACTCACTTGATTTACAAACAAGGTAGATAAATCAATGTACTAACATTCTCCCCCTTTGTCAATTATATGACAAAAACCTAATCTAGACCATGTCATTATCCATATCAATGACATACCAAAACAAGTATAAATATTATATGTCAAATATAAATTTACAACTTGATTACAAACATGACATGTAATACTTGCATTGCTCCCCCATAATTGCTTCCCATATCTTCATCAATCCATATATAGAACTACCAAATCCTACAAAACATAATTTAAAATTTTTTGTGGGACTTGATGTTTCTCCCCATTTTTATCATTATTTGACAAAAGTTAATATTAATAAACAAATAATATGGAAAAACTTTATACGTCATATATGTTACTATAAGAATATACTAATAAGGGAATATGGTGCATATACACATTAAATATATGGAGCATGCTTATTATGGTAATTCAAAAGATATACTAATCGAATTAGGAGTGACCAATGATAGTTTAAGCTAAAAACATATGATACCAACATTAAGCAACTTTAAAGCTTAAACTATCAAGAAGAATAAGGCTTAATCCTCAATTTTAACTTTTAAGCATAAGATGAGGCTAGAACCCTCATATTTTCCTATGGTGCTCACTCATGAGGCTGAAATCCATTGATTTTGTTATCGAGTTCAATAAATGAGGTGTAAATCCTTGGATTTAACTATAGAGCACAAGAATGAGGGGCATTAGTTAAGGTCAGAGACTCTCCGATGCCTAAGTCAGGCGTATGGACTCATAGTTGGCATAGTAGAATCTAGATAGTTGTCTATACCTTTTACCCATGGTAGGAGGTGTATTTATAGACTTTTTAGGTGGTGTGCATGTTTGAGTTAATTTGCTATATATGCTAAAGGGGACCGTATTGGAGTCGGACTATAATTTCAAGAATATATCCGACTACCTCGATATGATTCTCTATTGTTCCCAATAAGTTTAACCATGTTAGATTTACAAAATTGTTAATATTCTTTAGGTAACCTTAACTTTTTCCTCATAGGAAGATATCATTCCAAGGCTCATTTGGATCATACTTCAAGAGATTCTCTTTAATACGATCTTGATATGATAGATTGTATTAAAGAGAATCTTATCTTAAGATTCTCTGTAGTAACATCGACATGGGAACTAAAGGACAAAGGTCCCCCTCCGGGGGAGGGTGGGTTACCAGCTCTGTTTACCTTCAGGATCCAAGTGGGTCCAACCATACAGACTACTGATAGGACAAACTGTTGATGCTCAAATCTAGTCGATCCTACCTCACCTCCCGCGAGCCGCTGAGTACCTACAATTTAATGGGGAACAAGAGATGACTTTAGGGGCATCGGTTAAGGTCGAAGACTCTCCAATGCCTAAGTCAGGTGTATGGACTCAGAGTAGGCGTAGTAGAATCGAGATAGTTATTTAAACCTTTTACACATGGTAGGAGGTGTATTTATAGACTTTTTAGGTGGTGTGCGTATCTGACTTGATTTGCTATATATATATGCTAAAGGGGACTGTATTGGGGGAAGGGGGACCAATTAAAATGTAATTGCCTACTTGAACAATTTTCCAATTAAAACTAAGTAAAGAAAATAACACTAAGGCTTCCAAGCCAAGTGGGCCCAACCATATTGACTGCTAATAGGACAAACTGTTGATGCTCAAATCTAGTCAATCCTGCCTCACCTCATACGAGCTACTGAGTACTTATAATTTAATGGAGAACAAGAGAAGACACTAGGGGCATCGGTTAAGGTCGGAGACTCTTTGATGCCTAAGTCAGGCGTATAACTCATAGTAGGCATAGTAGAATCAAGATAGTTGTTTGTACCTTTTACCCATGGTGGGAGGTGTATTTATAGACTTTTTAGGTGGTGTGCGTATATGAGTTGATTTGCTATATATGATAAAGGGGGCCATATTTGAGTCGAACTCTAATTTTAAGAATATATCCGACTACCTCGATATGATTTTCGACTAAAACCCTGTCGGATTGATCCCATCTTTATATGTTGCAAGATTATCTCTGGATATTTCTATTTTAAGGTCAAGGTCGGTATTCAAGGTCAAGGTTGGTACCTGAAGTTGACGTCGAGGTCGGTACCCGAGGTTGGGTCAGGGGCCAAAGTGGCAATTGAGGCCGAGGTAGAAAGTAGCCAACACCAAAGGTTAGGGTGATTTTCTGGCCCTCAAGCAATATATAAAGTCACCTAGTCTCGCTGCTCGGCTCATCTATCTCCAAAATCACCTTACATGTAGAAAACATATATTAATATATCGATTAAGATCTTAAAATCATTGAAAATTAATGTAATTGAGAGGATAAATATGCAATATTTAGGCTTGATCACACCCCCCAATAAATATTTTACTAGTTTCGAGCAAAACATGTGAAATATTTTAAATCCAAAAAACAAATTCTTACAAGAATCAATCCTGTAATCTCAAATAATTATCAAAACTAATCCAATCTAGAGAAAATAAAATTCTATTAATATCAAGCTTATCGTTCACCTAGGTTCTTGTACTTTAGTGAGGATCCCAATTAAGTTCAAAATAATAATATAATTGTAAGTGCTATGGTCTCTTACTCCTTTGATTGTCAAATATTGTAGTGTCGAAACCACTATTTGTGTTTTGTGTAGCACATTGAATTGTTCAAGGCAATGCATCTCAAGTTCAAGGACAATGCTTCAAGACAAGAACAAGATCTACGTCAAAGAATTGCAAGATTAAGTACATTATTCTCATCTTAAGATTTAAAGCTCGATGTCTCAAAGCAACATTAAAAATCAAGAGAACTGATTGTTCTCAAGACTCAAGATGAAGTACAACTCAAGTACTACAAAATCAAGCTTCAAACGATCACAAGTTCAAGCTTCATCATGTGTCGAGAACTCAAGCTTCATGAACTTCAAAGATTGTTTACCATCTGAAGAAAAGAAGGTTCAATGTTCTTAAGTCATTTTCAAGGTATGAAAGACCTTAGATTGACCTTAGGGTAGGTCATCTCAGATACATAATTCAATTGCTTATTTTATAAGTGTTTTGGTCTATTCTTAGACTAGTCCTGGACTCTATTCGACTAGTCCTAGCACTGGCTTGACCAATCTAAGAAATTCCTCGACCAGTCTTAAGATTGTTGTAAATTTTTAGAATATTTTGTTGAGCCACGACCAGTCCTAGAGACTGCTTGATCGGTCGTGTGAACAGTGCTCGACTCATCCTCGACCAGTCCTACAGCTATGACTCGAACTCCAGCGACTATTCCAAGTTTCACACGACCAGTTGTGGAGAGGTCACGACCAGTCGTGGAGGTCTCTCGACCAGTCATGGATGGCCTACGACCAATCGTGGAATGAATTTATCTGATCGCGCTCAAAATTTCAAAAATTCATTAGTCCTACGACCAGTCATAATGTCCACAAGACCAGTCGAAGGTGCAACTTTTGCACTTATAAATAGAGCATGATTTTCAAAGTTTGATATCCAATTCAAGTAAAATCAAGACATCACTCTGAGAGATAAGTTAGTCGTTTATTTAAGTTATATTGTGCTCATTTAATATTCTCTTTTTGTAGCTTTCTTTGCATTTGATTTTGAATTTCTGCATTCCAATTATATTTGAAAGAGGAATTGAGGTATTCCCATTTCTCGGAATCAAAATCAAATCAAGCTAGCCCAAGGTGCTTTAAACTCTAAAATTAATTTAGAACTTAGAACCATTTCATAAGTGAGTATTGGACATTGAACTTCTATTCAAACTTCTACTCCAATTGGTTCTTCTGAGGTACAAAAAAAGGAGAAATCCAGGTATTTTACATTTGTCTAAATCTTTTATTTTTGGTTTCTTTTGATATTGAGCTAGAAAATTTTCATTGTTTGAGTTATCTGAGGAGATCCAGAAAACTCAGAGAGTGGGATTTTTGAATTGTGTAAGCCCACTTAAAAGACACAATTGTGAGGGTTTTAGGTGAACATGGAAAAATATATTTTCATAGTGAACACTAATATCCACCGTGTGAGGATAGTAGGAGTGGAGTAGTTGTGTGGCTGTTGTTTGACAGTTGGTGTACACATAGGCGAACCACTATAATTCTTTGTATTTGGATGTGTGGTGTAATTTCTATATCTTTTATCATTCAATATTGTGGAATGTATTTATGGATGTGAATGTTGTAGTCTTTTACATTTCAAGCATTGTGGGGAATGTTGTAATAACTTAGATTTCATTTCTTTGTTATTTATTTATTTATTTATTCCTCTATATCAAGTTTGAGTTTTTGATACAAAGACCTTTCTAGGAATCAGGTTGTCCTAACATAAACCTTGGTTTTTGGTGTAAGGTTGTCCTTAGAACAACATTTGTATCAATCTCTCAATACTCATACATTTGAGGTTGCTTTACATTTCAGTATTGTGGATTGATTATAGTGTTATCTTTCCTTTAATTGTTTAAATTATGCTGTTATCATTTTAAATTTGGCTTAGTCCCATTCCCCCCCCCCCCTCTAGGACATATAGCTCGGCCTTTTCAAGTGGTATCACAACTTAATAGCTCATTTTAATTGTTATATTTTTTGATTTATTTCATGAGCTAATCGATCTAAGCTATTTATAAGATGTCAAATTTTAATAGCCTTTCGGTCACTAGGCCTCCACCATTCGATGGCTCCAATTATGCCTATTGGAAAGCCAAGATGAGGATTTTCCTTAGATCCATGGATGAGAGTGTGTGGCAAGCCATGGTGACTGAATGGACCCCTCCTACCATTGAAGTGACTGGTATCGATGGTTCAAAATCTATGAGAGTAACACATTATTTCTCATGGACCACACTTCAGAAAAATGAGAGTAGTGCCAATGCAAAAGCACTAAATACAATCACTTGCGCACTATCACCGAATGAATTCAAAAGAATTATATCTTATGATACTGCAAAGTAAGCTTAAGATATTTTAGAAATGACACACGAAAGAACATCAATTGTTAAGAAATCTAAAGTCCAAATCCTCACAATCAAATTTAAAGAAATACATATGGAAGAAAATGAAATGTTCATGGACTTCTACATAAGATTAAATGACATTGTGAACTCTATGTGGGGTCTTGGTGATAAAATCCTAAAAAGCAAAGTGTGTGCAAAGATACTATGCCCACTACCTGAACGGATCAACTCAAAGGTGATCGCGATCCAAGAACTTCATGATACAGACAATATGAGGATAGAAGAATTAGTTGGCTCTTTACAGACTTATGAATTAACTTTTAAAGCTCTTAAAGGTAAATCGGTCACCCTTAAATCTTCTAAAATTGTTTCTTAAGAAAATAGTAATAATTTTGATTTAAAAAACTTTGAACATGATATGACCCTTTTAGCTAAATAGTTATACAAAATTTTCAAAAGTAAAATGAGGGTTGATTTTCAAAAATCAAACAACAAGAAAGGATCCAGATCTAAAACTTGAAAATCTTTAAAAGATAGCCAATGTTACAACTGCCATGAATATGGGCATCTAGTAAACAAGTGTCCTAAAAAGGATAAACCTAAAAAGAAAGGAATGTTGGCTATTTGGGATGAATCTTCTAGCACTGAAGCCTCTTCTGAATCAAAAGATTCTGAAACCGAGTCAGGCAATGAAGTTAAAGCCCTTATGACTCTAGCCAAGTTCACTTTTTTAGATCATAATGATTCAACTAGTGAAGAAAATCTGAATAGTGATCATGAAAATGAAGATGATCTTCAAGATGCTTATAACACCCTTTACAAAAATTACTGTTAAATTAAAACTTCAAAAAAGAAAAGTTTTTAAAAATTAAAGAAAATTTTGATTCTCTTGCTTTAGAAAAATCTCACATTTCAGACTGTTTTGAAAAATTGAAATGCCTCCCTTATTGAAAATCTTAAATCAGAAAATGAAAAACTTAAAGTTAAAGTCTCTTCACTTTTGAGTTTAAAGGATATATGGGGGCATGCCCAAGCCGATCCAAAGTTAGAAAAGCTTTTATCTAGATCAAGAAAATGTGGTGACCAATCTGGTTTGGGCTATGATAAAAATATTCGTCCTAAACAGAAGAATACTCCTCCTAAGTTTGTGAAAGGAGAATCTTCAAACTTAAAAGGAAATAGTTCAAATCAAAAGTTTTCTAAAAATACCAAAACCTTTCAACCTTTTAAACCTAAAAGCAACCATATTAACAATAAAAATCAGAACCGAAATCCTTTAGCTGAGTAAATAATTGATTTACTTAAGGAGCTCTTAAAATCTAACTTAGTAGGTCATTCTTACACCAACTACAAATACAAGAAGACCAACTATACTCCTAAACCCAAAACAGTTATGAAATGGGTTCCTAAGGTTACTAGCTTGGTTGCCCACACTGCTTTCAAAGATTTAAGCCATTCAAACTGGTACCTAAACAGTGGATGCTCCAGGCACATGACTGGTGACAAAGGTTTGTTCACCATTCTTAAAGACATGACTGATGGATCAGTCACATTTGGTGATGGTAGCAACTACAGATTATTGGCCAAGGTATAGTTTAACTTTCTAACCTCCCTTTATTTGAGAATGTCTTATATGTAGAAGGTTTAAAACATAACTTATTAAGCATTTCTCAAATATGGGATAAAAATCATAGCGTAAGATTTTCTAACCTAGGGTGTGAAATTTTAAATAAAAAAGTTTCAGTAATATTAACTGGTCATAAAATGTCTAAAAACTGCTACATTGTAAGTGATTCTAGCTCTTCTAATCAATCGTGTTACATGGTTCATACTAATGAAACCAAGTTATGGCATAAACGCCTTAGAAACGTACACTACCACAATTTGTATAGATTGAGCAAAAGAGAACTAATAAGAGGTCAATCTAAACTACAAAATGTAGACAAAATATGTGGTGAATGCCAGATTGGCAAGCAAACTAGGAGTGCTCACAAAAAGGTGAACTCTAATGCCACATCCAGACTACTCGAACTTCTTCACATGGATCTTATAAGATCAACTAGGATGGAGAGTCGAGGAGGCAAAAAATATATTTTGGTAATCGTGAATGATTTTACCAAATTCACTTGGGTAGCCTTCTTAATGGATAAATCAGAAACTCTTGATGAAGTAAAAAGAGTTCTCAAACGGATTCAAATGGAAAAAGGTTCTCAAGTCTGTAAGATTCATAGTGATCATGGATCAGAATTTAAAAATAACAGTTTTGAGAAATTTTGTTACGATCAGGGAATACCACATGAATTCATTGCACCCAAAAAACCTCAACAAAATGGAATTGTTGAAAGAAAAAATAGAGTGCTTTAAGAAATAGCAATTGTAATGTTGAATAGTATGAAGCTCCTTAAAATCTATGGGCTGAACTATAAATACTGTCTGCTATATAATCAACCGGGTCTATACAAGTAAGTTAAACAATAAAACGGCTTATGAAATGTGGTTTGATAAGAAGCCTACTGTCAAATACTTTCGAGTTTTTGGCAGCAAGTACTATATTTTATGTGACTATGAAAATCTGGGAAAGTTCGACACTAAAAGTGATGAAAGGATCTTTTTAGGATATGCTTTGAACAGTCGAGCGTATTGAGTACTAAATAAGAGGACCGGTGTAATTCAAGAGTTCATCAATGTGGTCATTGACGATTAATTGAAAACACTTACCTCAAATTCAGATAATGATGAAGTTCTCTTAATTGAAAAACCAGATACTTCTTCAATTCAAAATAACTCTGAACTGAGAACTGTCAAAGATCATCCACCTACTAAAATTCTTGGAAACCCTCTCACTGGTGTGCGCACTCATAGACAACTAGAAGATATATGTAATTATGTATTCTTTACATCTCAGATCGAATCGGCAAATGTAAAAGAAGCTCTTACTGACGAAAACTGGATAGTTGTTATGCAAGATGAGCTTAATCAATTTATTAGAAATGATGTTTGGTATCTTGTTCCTAAACCTAAAGATAAACATATTATCGAAACTAAGTGAATTTTCAAAAATAAGTCTAATGAACTTAGTAATATAATTCGAAACAAGGCTGGATTGGTTGTACAAGAGTACACTCAAATTGAAGGCATCGATTATGATAAAATCTTTGCCCCAGTAGCTCATCTTGAATCAATCAGACTATTTATATCCATTGCGTGCTTTAGAAAGATCAAAATATATCAAATGGACGTAAAGAGTGCTTTCTTAAATGGTGATCTGCATGAAGAAGTGTATGTTGAACAACCAACGGGTTTTAAAGACCCTAAGAATGCCGATCATGTCTATCACCTAAAAAAGGCTCTCTACGATTTGAAACAAGCTCCCGAGGCATGGTACGAAAAATTGACTAAGTTTCTACTAAGTCATAATTTTTTAATGGGAAGTGTTGATAAGACTCTTTTTGTTAAGAAACATAAGGATCATATCTTATTAGTGCAGATCTATGTTGATGATATTATTTATGGATCTACCTGTACTAACATGATTGTTGAGTTTGCAGATCTTATAAAGTCTAAATTCAAAATAAGCATAGTTGGGGAATTAAATTATTTCCTAAGGTTGCAAGTAAAACAACAACATGATAGTATCTTTATTTGTTAAACCAAATATGCTCTTAACTTAATTAAAAAGTTCAGATTTGAGAATGGAAAAAAATTTGATACTCCTATGAGTACAACATTAAGATTCTCAAAGGACTCTATAGGTAAAAGTGTGGATCCTAAATTATATCGTAGTATGATTGGCAGTTTACTTTATTTAACAGCAAGTAGGCCTGATATTGCTTTTAGCATTAGAAATTGTGTTAGATATCAATCTGACCCTAAAGAGTCACATTTAACTGCTGTTAAGTGGATTCTGCGATATGTCGCAAGTTCAGCTAATTTGGGTCTTTGTTATCCACATGATACTAGTGTTCAATTAGCTGGATACACTGATGCTGATTGGGCTAGAAATATCGATGATAGGAAATCAACTAATGGTGGTTGTTTCTATATTGAAAACTGTTTTGTATCTTGGTTTAGCAAGAAATAAAGTTCCATATCACTTTCAACAGCTGAGGCTGAATACGTCGCAGCTAGAAATGCATGTAATCAGCTTATATGGATGAATAGAATGTTAAGAGATTATGGAATTGCACAGGATTCAATGATCTTATATTGTGATAACTCCAGTGTAATTAATATGTCTAAAAATCCAATCCAGCATTCACGAACCAAGCAAATTGACATTAGATATCACCATATTCGTGAATTAGTAGAAGAAAAGACAATTTCATTAGAATACATTCCGACCGAGACTCAACTTACTGACATTTTCACTAAACCGCTCGATAAAATCAGGTTTAATAAATTAAAATTTGATCTTAGAATGTTTAATTTAACTTGATTATTCATGCATTTCTATATTATAGCATATTTATTTATTAATTTATTTGTTTAAATTTTAAAATTATGTGAAAAATGTATGTTTTTGTCTATGCACGACCAGTCGAGGACATACTCAACCAGTCGTGGCACGACTGTCGAGGACGTCTCACGACCACTCATGTAGTGTGCTGGTGCTTTTAATTTAGGAGAAAAACCCCATTTTCCCCTCATTTTCTCTTCTTCTCCAACGAGCCTACGCCCGACCAGTCGTACCCACCTTCCTAGAACTTCAAGGTTAGTGCATCATTTGCATTTTTCTTATAGCTTCAAGTTAATACAACTTCATTTCCACTCCTGGAGTAATTTATTTTTTGTTTCCTTGAGTTTTTGGGCTTTTCTTTTATAAAATTTGATCTAGCAAAACCCCTGTCATGCCCCAGACTCAGTAACCGGATTCACAAGGAACCTGATGGCCGGTTCTGGCCACAACAGCCTCTGTAATACCCCATTCTCAACTCATGAGGCAGGTTCCGATCCTGGGATCCTAGAAGGAGGATTTTTATAACAGTATAATCATTCCAATATGAACCTACTCAAGATCACATCAAGTACTTCTGAGAATAATAAAGGGCACACATTATAAAATTCACTAAGAATTTGAACTTTTACATGCTTACTTCAGGTTCAAAAGGACATACATAATGAAGTATGAAAAGAGGAAGAAGTCCACAACACTGGAGTCCTGAAGCTCAACTATACTCCACGCTCTGATGCTACGACGCCTGCCTAGAGTCTCCTGCATGCATCAATTATGCATAAGCCTATAGAAGCTTAGAGGGTACTGAAAGTGCGTGACAATGGTGCTCAGAAGAATAGTAGGAGATACAATGAGAGAAACATGCTCAATGAGAATATCACTAGCCTTACCAAGGGCTTATCATGAATATGGTGCAATGAGTACTAGACGTCATACCAAGGGAATGCATGAAGGGGCTTACACAGCCAATGTTAATGCGATGCAAGTAATGCCAGTGCTCATGACTAAACAACATATCAAGTACATTTTCAATCTTAAGGAAATCACCAGGGTCCATTACATTGCTGAATGATTGTTACTCAACAGACCACGCACAGTCAAACGAGCATAAGAGACCTCACTAGCCGCCTGTGGACAGCCAATCACCAACAAGGCTTGAAGATAGCGGACCCATTTACGAGCTGGTCAAACTCAGCCTAGCAACGCCTCCTCACACTAGGCAGGTAAGGCCACACCCCTATCCAATTGACTACACGATAGTGGGAGTCGCGGCCTAAAAGTATAAGGCCCTCGTGCGCTCATAGTTTCTAATCGGTCATGGTGTTGGAGCAGATCCTTCGTACCATGAAAGTTTTAGAAATTTCACCCATGGGCATCCTATGCACCTGGAATACTCAAGTAATATTTCTAGTGTCCACACATACGACCATCCATGAATATCCCTGTGGAAGCAAGGCCCTGATGAAGCAAGGGCAGTATCACCATGAAATGCAATGCCTATGCATGAGTCACACATCAGGTCATGCACTAGCTGTAAGCACACAATGTTTACAAGGGGAGAAACTCCATCCCTCAATGATCACCACACAATGCAATCAATTCACACAGATGATGCATATGGGTCACAAGAATGCAAGTGTGCTACCTGTGGAATATGGAATCTTTAATCCTAAGGAGAGACAAGGTCTAGGCACATAGACATGTGTTCTAAAAATAAGAGAAGTCCTTTGGTGGGAGCCCAGTACTTTGGGATGGCCCACAAGCTAAAAGAGTTATAACCTTAAGGAGGAACGGCCCTAATCAGGCCCAAGGTGGGCCTTCAACCACCTATAAGGGCCTCTATAGGCCTACCTTAGGGCTACCAAGGAGGATATCCAACCTCAACTGGGTCCCAAAAGGTATCAACACTACGCATATAATGTAAGGTCTCTGGCCTAAGCAATATTGGATCTAATGGGCCATACTCTAACCCCAATCTCATAGACCACATAGTGGGCCCTCAAGTGAGGTTTGGGCCCAACCATAAGGGTCATAAGCCCATATGTTTCGGTGGGATTCATGGGCAACCTGGTAGTTCATTTACATGGACAATTCTCACATTTAACACAAGTGAATTGGGCCTCACTTTTTAGCCCAAGTATAGTGTCAATTTTAATGGGTGACATATTCTTTCCCCTAAGCCCATCACAATAGATGGGAGAGTATAGGCACAGGCCCAAGATTAATGGGCCTATCCAAAAGGACTTAGTCCACAAGGCCTAATTACCATCATAAAAGGGCGACCATGCATATATGTAATATCACATAATGGGCCTTGAGGAAATAGCCGAAAAGAAAAAGGCATTCAATTCATGCTTTATGGTGGACTTAGAGGACAACCCATAAACCTAAGAATACACATGGGCAGGGCCTAAACTGACAGTGTGGGCCTTGCCATACCAGCCCAAAGGCTTAACAAGTCCCTCCACAATATGCATCAATGTGGGCCTTGCAAGTCAGCCCATAATTAAGTACTTCATGAGGGCATTAAGGACCATAATACACATGATAAGCTTATAGATGGCCCATTGGGCTCATAATTCAATAAGGTCAGCCCTTGAACAATGTTGGGCTCAAGGAAGAGGTTTATTGTCCATTGGGCCTATAAAACTACTTAAAATCTGGTTAATGCTAACTTACAATATCACCACAAAGGTGGGCCTCATAGGGCACTAATTAAGCCCAAAATGTGTACGAAAAGAAGGCTAGAGTGTATGCAACACTCCCTTAAATTTGGTGGGCCACATCAGCCCCAAAAAGGTTGACCATGCAGCAAAATTTGGGCCCCTTGCTAGAATTCCAGCCCACCCATTTCCTGGGCCTGCTGGAGTCCAAAACTTTATTTAATCTAAAGGGGTTACTAACCTATGGTGACCCACACATATTATAGTGGGCCCCACCAGATAAGAAGGGGGTATACAACACTTACTTCAAGTGGGCCATGCCGTTGGATTGCAGGCCCAGCAACCCAAGGTAGAGGCATCCCATGGTGGTTAGTCATACGGGCCGGGGTATTTAGCCCAAAACTGATCCCAATTGCAGGACACACCACGGTTGGTATAGGGGCCCGATGGTCCTAAAAATTTGTAGAGTGGTCCTTCCATGGGTGGGCCATACCGCTACAAAATTTTGCTATTTTTGAATAACTAGAAGTATTTTAATTAATTTAAATAAAATAGTCTATTCAGAAAATCAGACTGACCTGGATGTCCTAACGTGGTGAGCCGGTCCATCCCTTGCCACGGTGTGTACAGGGATCTATTGACCCTAAATATTTGTAGGTGGGTCCAAAAATGGGTGAATCACCTCCATATAAAGTTTCATAATTTTTATAGACCCAAAAGTATTTTAATAAATTTTAGAATTTCAACCTGTTTAGGGTGGAATGTTGTTGGAAATATAGCTATCTACTGTACTGATTTTGGGTCATCCAAATGGGTGGGTTCTGGGCCTCCAAAATTCTTGAAATTTAGGCCCAAGGTCCCTCATTAAGCATACAACAAGGTGGGACCCAAAAATATGGCCCACCTTCTGAAAAAATATTTTTAAAATTTTGTTTTTATAGGACTATGCTTGACTGCACAACAGAAATTTCTGGCAGCCCACTATGTTGGTCCTCCCCTTTGGATACCCAAATGGGGTCCATTGGCCCTAAAATATTTCTGGTAGGTCCTAACATGGGTCAGACATGTCTCTGAAAAATTTTAGAGTTTTTTGGGTAGTATAAGTATTTTATTTAATTCATACAAATTATGATCAGCAATGAATATCCAAAAGATCTGCTGATGCAGAAAATACTGTTGTCCCATGTTTGGCACCATATAGGGTGGGCCTATACTTGCCTAAATTACTGGAAAATTGGTGGGTTTGATGGTCCCGTATATGGAAAGTAAGTGGGTCCACTGGAGTGGCCCACTTACTCCCAAATCAAGATGAAAAATGAGCATTTTTAGCAAGCAGTGTTGCTGGACTATCCAGAAATTTCTGGATAGTCAGCCTACTTTGGCCCATCCCATAGGCCTCAAATATAGGGAAAATGATGTGGGCCCCATCCCACATCAAAGTGGGGTCCACACTCTAGAAAAGCCCTAAATAAATTTGGGAGGAACAGGCATACAAATAGTCCCAAACAATTACTCAAAATCATACTATAAATGGGCCTGAAATCTGAACAGCAACATGCGTTGTCCATATTTCGATCTCCAGAAATTATCCCAAGGGTTTTATACCCTAATCCATCAAGTGGGGTCCACCTAGATGGGTCATCAAAATTTTAGATCCATCATTACACTAAAAATCTCAAGAAAATCCATGTTTAGAGACCACCCAACCCATGCTTGTCATGGTGGGCCTGGACGTCCCAATTTCAGATGGAACTGAGATGTTGTTGACCACATCAGTGGGCCACAAATCTCTAGCAACAAAAGGAGGAGAAAAGGAGAGGGATCACTGCCATAGTGGAAGGTCCCGCCACTGTGAACCTTCCACCTTCAATCCACACCATCCACTATATTGGTAGCTTACATGCATGCCATTTACAATTAAAAAGAGGTGTTGAGGTAGGGATACCATCTCTACCAAGCATGCAAAGGTCTAAATGACCTATGAAAGGTTAGATCTAAGAAAAATGCCTCATGGTGGGTCAATGGAGAATGACCCACCATGGAAGAAGATATGCATGCTCTAGGCCCATGGCCTTGAATCTAGGAGTCATGTAGGACCTCCACCATGGATTGGTGGGTCCTACATGCTTTCATTCATGTAGAGAAAGGAAGACAAGAAGAAGAAATGGAGGAGAGTCTTCATGGAGCACCCACCTCCAATGGACAAACTCCAACTCCAAGTGTTAGCTTCTATGCTTCAAGGGAGATGTTTTAACGGTGTAGATGAGAGTTTGAGGGTAGGATTGAGGGAAAGATTGGAGGCAGATGGAAGAAATATTGTTGGAATTGTTTTTGCTAGAAGAAGAGGAGAATGAGAGAATGAGAGAAAATGAGAGAGAATAGAGAGGAGAGAAAGGAAGTAGTTTTAGCAATGATGAGTTTTGGGAGAAATGACTTTCTTAGGGAAGAAAAATAGATGGGAAAGTAAAAAAATCTCATGATTACTTCTAGAAAAGAGAAAGAGAGTCATGATGAGTTTAGAGAAGGGAGTTCATCATTGCTAGACTAGGCTAAGTAATCATGGTAGCTTGCATGGGAGATAGTGCACTAGGGTGGGGTCCACATGGGGAAACCTGCAAGCTAGGTGGGTCCCACCAAAATACAATTAATGGTCCAAATAATGCATGGCCTATAACTTTTGATGGACAAGTCGGATTTATGCATGAAATGTGGCGTTGGAACCGCGGTGATGAGGTGATTGCAATGACATAGGTCCTGGGTCAATCCGAATCGGGTCTACATGACTGAACTCAAGGATGACTGCAAATGCTATCCGAGGGTCTCGGGTCACTGGAATTTGACCAGTAGGACCGCGAGACCAAAATGGACAGAATGCATACTCACACATACGCATGCGCACATGAAAACCAGGGTCAGATCTCACAACCCCACTCTACATCTTTTGTAATCTCTTAAGTTTTTGTATTCTTAGTTACAAATGGATGCTAAAGGTATGAAGAAAACTTCTCATGATGTGTCATCATTCAAATCGACAACTATCACACAGCGCTACCTTCGGTCATCCGAAGATGATCCTCCCTATGTGAGAGATTTGAGGATGCACAATGTGATTGTTGAGCGACTTGTAGATGTTGCACATATTGCTCCTTTTGATCTCCTTCCACTTCTCCAATCTGTAGGATGGAATAACATTCTTCATTAGGGTGGGCCGGCATACTAGTCTATTGCACAGTCTATGTTCGTATGCATTTCTGATTTCTCTATAGAAAATTTAACTTTTACAATTGCTACTAGAGAAGACCCATTTAAAGTTAATCGTCATCTAGTATCTGGCCTAATGGATTTACCTGTCAATGATGAGGGTATTCCTATTAGTTCTCTAGTTGAGAAACCTTTTAAATCAGAAAAGCATATGCTTACTAGGGCATTATGCAATATAGATTCGTAATGGAGTCAGAATGGGAATGCGCTTGCTTCAAGGTACTTGTTTCCCAGATACAGAGTCCTTCACAGGATTTTTATTTGAAAAGTCTATCATTGGTCTGGTAACAAAACCGAACTCACTTCTTTCATGGTTCAAATTTTACATTTCATCATATCTGGTGTTAATGTCTGTCTTCCTTTATTAATTTTTCATTCTATTATCCAATTCCGTCTCCATCGTGGCCACAATGATATTTCTTTTGCATACCTTATGATTATGTTGGCTAACAATATGTAAGTAGCTATGCCTGTTGGAGAGGCACCCATTCATCACCTCATCTTCAATAACAAAATATAAACAAGATGAAGTTGCAATTGGCTGAGGCTCAAGTAAATGAAGGTGGTGGTGGAGCTAAAGCAGTGAATGAAGAAGAAGATGATTTACCTGATGATGTTAACATGGATGATATATTTGATGGGCTTGAGTCAGATTCTGAGGCTGACCCTGACTATTAGCCTTCTGATTTTACTGAGAGGTTGCATTCTCTTGAGGAACAGGTGGCTCAAATACGTGTAACCCAGGATACTCAATTTACTTATATGCGTAAATATATGAGGCACATTAACAAGGGTTTAAATCAAATTGATCCATCTATTCCTGCTCCCTCTTTTAAATATAATTAAGTGTTTTCTTTTCATATGGTCTGTAATAACTCTTATGATACTTTACTTTGTTTCTGTTTGTATGACTGACTTTGGATGCCTTTGGTTCATGTTGGTTACTTATTTTTGCACATTATTTTCTTATGTCTTGACTTGTTTGCTCTCTTATTCCTCTTCTGTATATTTTTCCATATCTTGTTTCCTTCCTTTGTCATATTGTGACAAAAAGGGGGTGAAGTTTGGCATGCCTAATATACGGAGTATGTGGTAATTTTGATATATATTTTGGTATATTAACATGGATTATGGATATGTAGTTTTTTTCTTGTGAGGGGGGGGGGGGGGGGGGAGTAGTGTTGATACAAGTTGATGATAACTGGTGCATGATTCTTTAACCAGGCTGTAACTGGTTTCTTTTGATAACTAGTGCATGATTATTTGTGTATATTGGCTATGTTATTGTGAAATGTGTTTTGTCACAAATTTGACAAAGGGAGAGAATGTAAGTGCTATGGTCTCTTACTCCTTTGATTGTCAAATTTAGTAGTGCCAAAACCACTATTTGTATCCTGGGTAGCACATTGAATTTTTCAAGGCAATGCATCTCGAGTTCAAGGACAATGCTTCAAGACAAGAACAAGATCTACGTCAAACCATTGCAAAATGAAGTAAATTGTTCTCATCTTAAGCTTTAAAGCTCAATGTCTCAAAGCAACATCAAAAATCAAGAGAACTGATTGTACTCAAGACTCAAGATGAAGTACAACTCAAGTACTACAAAATCACGCTTCAAACGATCATAAGTTCAAGCTTCATCATCATGTGTCGAGAACTCAAGCTTCATGAACTTCAAAGATCGTTTGCCATCTGAAGAAAAGAAGGTTCAATGTTCATATGTCATTTTCAAGGTATGAAAGACCTTAGATTGACCTTAGGGTAGGTCATTTCGGATACATAATTCAATTGCTTATTTTATAAGTGTTTTGGTCTGTTCTTAGACTAGTCCTGGACTCTGTTCGACTAGTCCTAGCACTTGCTCGACCAGTCCAACAAATTTCTCGACCAGTCTTAAGATTATTGTAAATTTTTAGAATTTTTTGTTGAGCCACAACTAGTCCTGGAGACTGCTCGACCGGTTGTGTGAACAGTGCTCGACACGTCCTCAACTAGTCCTGCAGCTACAACTCGAACTCCAGCGACTATTTCAGGTTCCACACGACCAATCGTGGATAGGTCACGACCAATCGTGGATGGCCTACGACCAGTCGTAGAATGGTTTTATCTGATCGTGCTCAAAATTTTAAAAATCCGTTGGTCCTACGACTAGTCGTAGTGTCCACAGGACCAGTCGAAGGTGCGACTTCGGCACTTATAAATAGAGCACAATTTTCAGAGTTTGATATCAAATTCAAGTAAAATCAAGACATCACTCTGAGAGATAAGTTAGTCATTTATTTAAGTTATATTGTGCTCATTTAATATTCTATTTTTATAGCTTTCTTTGCATTTGATTTTGAATTTCCGCATTTCAATTATATTTGAAAGAGGAATTGAGGTATTATCATTTCTTAGAATCAAAATCAAATCAAGCTAGCCCAAGGTGCTTTAAACTCTAAAATCAATTTAGAACCTAAAACCATTTCATAAGTGAATATTGGACATTGAACTTCTATTTGAACTTCTACTCTGATTTAGTTCTTCCGGGCCATAACAAAAGGAGAAATCCAGGTATTTTATATTTGTGTAAATCTTTTATTTTTAGTTTCTTTTGAGATTGAGCCAGAAAAATCTCATTATTTTGGTTATCTGAGGAGATCCAGAAAACTCAGAGAGGGGGGTTTTTGAATTGTGTAAGCCCACTTGAAAGACACAATTGTGAGGGTTTTAGGTGAACTTGAAAAAACCTATTTTCGTAGTGAACGGTAATATCCACTGTGTGAGGATATTAGGAGTGGAGTAGTTGTGTGGCTGTTGTTTGACAGTTGATGTACATACAGGAGAACCACTATAATTCTTTGTGTTTGGATGTGTAGTTTAATTTCTATATCTTTTATCATTTAAGATTGTGTAATGTATTTGTGGATGTGAATGTTGTAATCTTTTACATTTCAAACATTGTGGGGAATGTTGTAATAACTTAGATTTCATTTCTTTGTTATTTATTTAATTATTTATTCCTCTGTATCAAGTTTGAGTTTTTAATACAAAAACCTTTCTAGGAATTGGTTTTCCTACCATAAACCTTAGTTTTTGGTGTAAGATTGTCCTTTGAACAACATTTATGTCAATCTCTTAATTCACATACATTTGAGGTTTCTTTACATTTTAGTATTATGGATTGATTATAGTGCTATCTTTCCTTTAATTATTTAAATTCTGTTGTTATCATTTTAAATTTGGCATAGTACTATTCATCCCCCTCTTTGGGACATATAGCTCGGCTTTTTCAATAATGGAGTAAATCCCAACATTAAGTTTCATGAATTCACAATGTAATCTATAATTATAAAAGGAATAATCAGATCAACTAAAGCCCATAACAAGAACTTCTCCTATAATTCAACGCTTCATACTTCCTGCTCTTGATTTTCCATGACGACTTTCACTTTATTTCTCGTTTTCACTTGTCTTCGTCTTCTTATTTATACCAAACAGTATTTTCATGGACAATTCAATAATTAGGCCTTTTCGACAACTTTTTTTACTGGGTATCTCTCTCTCTCCGTCTCTCACTTACCAGATGAACATGATGGACTAATTCTACTAGCTTGGTTCCTAATATTCCTAATAATTATCAAGTTAACAATTTAGTATCTAACTAAAACTCAAATGTGTAAACTAGATATAAAATATTATATTCATGACTCAATTAATGTTTACAAATTTTCAACTAAAAATTATTAAACTGAACTTAATATTAAAATTTATTAAGTAACTAGCATCTAGGTTTCAAAATACTTGATATTTAAATCTTCAAACTCTTCACATGTTTCTTCTGAGCATTCACTTAAGCATGTAACACTTCATGAATAGTGGGCACTGTAGGACAATCCTTAGTTAGGTGGGCATTCCTATCACAAATACCACAGATGATTTCAACGACCTCAATGAGTTAGATTGTTTCCTTCCTAAGTTACATCGCCTTAATCTTCCTTGTGAGATCTACTAGCCTTACACTAACATGGTCCTCCTCTTTGAGCACATGTATTCCATTCTCTCTTTATACTATCCTTAGATTACTAACTTGGTTGGATGTGCCTGATGATTGGGAATTTTCAACTAGTATTTCAAAGTAGTCCCAGGCATCTTTTAGATTCTTGCTCATAAATTCATCGTTACACATCATCTCTACAAATTGGTGCATATTTGATCTTAGCCCATCATAGAAAAAGCTAATCACCCACTAAATCTCATAGCCATGGTGTTGGTAAGTGAGAAGTAAGTCCTTGAACTATTCCCAACATGGAAAAAGTTTCATCTCCTTTTTTGGAGAAGTCCTTAATGTCACGTTCGAGAGTGTTGGTTTTATGAACCGGGAAGAACTATTTACGGAACTCCAAAGTCATCTCGGCCCATATGCCAATACATCTAAAAATTAAGGAGTAAAGCCATTGTTTGGCCTTATTCTTAAGAGAGAATGGAAATAGCTTCAATCTAATTATATCAGGAGGAGCATTAATAAAGTGTATGATTGTGACAATCTATTCAAATTCTTTTAGGTGTAAGTATGAGCTTTCTGAATTAAGTTAATGAAATTTAGGGAGTAACTGAATAACCCCTAGTTTAAAATCCACGTTTTCTATATTAGTTGGAAAAATCATGCAGGAATGTGTACTTGTTCTTGCTGATTGTAAATAATCACGTAAGGTCCAAAATGGTGGAATTTGGTATACTTCATTCTCATCATGCAACGTCTTAATCGGTGACGTGTTCTGCATAGGATTCTCACTAAAGTTTTATTCAGTTTCTACAATATTCCCAAATGATGTTTTAGGAGTATCTAAGTATTTTCTAATTTGTCTATGGATTGCGAGCTCTTTAACTAAACCTCTTTCGCTCTAAAGTCATAATGTATGATCTTTACCCAATTAGTCATGAACCATAAAAAATCCTAACTCTAACTCTAAGTCGAATAGCAACATAGAAATTTTACTGCAATTAAGAAAAAGTAAGTAGGGGAGTGAGGAATGATGTTACCGTTAAGGAAGAACTAGACTTGAAGATCCTACAAATAAAAAGAAGCATCCGGTGTTAGTAATAGAAAAAACCTTAACAAAAAATTTTTGAAATTGACACCTTAAAAAAAATGAAACACTATGTTAAAAATTTAGAAAAATAGAAAAATCTAACTTAAAATATGAATTAGACCTAAAAAAAAAAAAAACTAGACCAAATTATATTCAATGCCACTCCTCGTCACAAAATACTTGATCGGACGTAAGGGTTGATAACCCCAAGTGTAAAGCTATAATGTATTAATAACTTTGTGAGACCAAAGTAGACTCCTCAGGGAATGGGGAACACAACCGAGAATTAATATAAAGTGTAACGTCTCGAAAAAATCCGTACAAAGACCCAAGTACCACCTCAGGAAAAAATCGTTAAGGATCAAATTATATAGAAATTAGATGAAAATTAATTAAGTACTAAACTAAATTAATTAGTAAATTAGCTTGAACTGCTTTCTATACGAACTACAAGACCCAAAACTAGTGGAAGCACTAACTTTACTTTACTTAAAAACCTAGGAGAAATCTCAAAACTCAGTTGCTCTTGGGAGCACATTGAAACTTCGTATCGAACCTGGACCACGCGTCGAAAGTCCGATTACCATGAAACTATAAGTTTATGACCACCTTACTAGGCTTGACAACCATCGCGGGAATCGAGTCCAAATAGTAACCGAAAATGCACAACTTGAACCTGGAGCGAAGTGTGTGAGAAACGTGAATACCTTTAGAAAATGAACTCAAACTTAAGTGATTTAGATCGTTCGCTTGTAGGCTAAATTTAGGATTTTAAACCATTAGATTCTGATCCAACTACACCCTTGGATTAGGAAATTTTCCCTACACATGTCAGTGTACTTGTGGCCCTAATCGAGTGACGATGACCGTTGAACTAAAACTGGTCCTACACGGTTGATCTACTAATTCGATCTGACTGAAATCTTAACCTGACATAGATCCATTCTTAGGAAACTTTCTCCAGACTGTATGGCCCGAAACAGATGTTTTTTGGCTATAACTAAAGTATACCATGGCCCTGGGGCCATTTGAACCAGCTCTAGGCCTATATAAACCCCTAAACCCTCCCCTCTCTCATTCCATATGAATTTCCTAAAACCATAGGGCAGAGAAGAGAGAAAAGAGGAGGAAAGAGTGAGGAGAAGAGAGAGAGAGAAAGAGAGAGAGAGAGATAGTTGTTGGGATTCATTCCCACCACTCCACATGCCGAATCATCTCTCTCGTGTCGCTACACGGTCGAATCTGAATCCATTTTTGGATAAGAAATCCTAAACCTAATCTTTTTTTAGGAATTTAAATAGAAGAATCGGTGAAATAGCTAACCTATTTCATGATTTAGGTAACCATTTTGCTGTAAACAGAGACGTGGTGTACGAACCATGTTCGTAACAAGTAAACTGATGAAAGGTGTAGACTTTAAACATTTACGCTATGGTTTTTAAGGCTTTCAATTTCAGTTAATGATTTATGACTGACTTGATTGCTGTCACATGCACTTAGATGCGACATCTTCCGTGTATTACACATATTATGAACTATGTTGCATATAATGCATTCCATGTATTTGTTGAAATGATTGAATGAATATAAAATTATGATTTGTGCTTGCCATAATTATTAATTGAGAATACATGATTATTGTATGTATGACAACTCCTTTGTGAAAGAATTTGCTATAATATATGTTATAACTAATTTATTACATGTATGTTGATATGTGTAGTCTAAGTGTTTGATAAAATGTTTGAATTAGAAGTTTCTTGTTAAAATGTATTTAATAAAGGCGGTGAGATAGGATTCTCAATTACCATATCTATAGTTAGTCTCCTTCATGTAACCTATCTTGCTACTACGTGATTTATGAGTAGAATGCCTATGTTTGACAACATGTGCACTATGTGTTTGTTAAAATGCTCAAATGAGATTTATATTTTAATTGAATGTCACATGTTATTTTGACTATCACATATGAATGTCTATTATATTTGAGTATGATTGTGACTAATATGTAGTCTAGGCAATTGATAACGGTTTACGATTAGTGGCCGAACTAGTTTCGCCATAATGAATACTTTCGATGAATCCAAGTCATAAGGTGATTATCGACAATGGTTAGGCCACGTGGAGTGCGTATGTGCTCCATGTTGATTAATTTAACATGCACTCATACCAGTCGAGCTTTTCAAGTAACCCGAATGGCGTAATGTATGTTCACCATGTATGGAAGCTACTGCTTGAATCTAAGGTACTACTTACCAATGAAAAACCCATTTCAACCTTGATACCACGATCCACGAAGACTCATGAGTCGAGCATGGTGGTATGGGATACCATGGTCGAGCTGTTGGCCTATGCTGTGGTGATGAGCCTCCCCGTAGTGTTCATTGAGCAACCCAAACTCGTGAGCCAAATACAGTGGTATGAGACACTATATTCGAGCTATCGGCCTACGTTAAGGTGATGAGCCTTTCCGTAGTGACCTCGTATAAACTAGGCCTACACTGAGGTGACAAGCCTCTCCATAGCGACCTGAACTTACCTATCCACTGCTTTTCAATCAGGGGTGATGTTGCCCTATAACTTGTCTATCGTATTTGATTAACTAGGATTGGCGACCTTAGATGGATCATTGTTTGGGTAAATGATATAAAGGGAGGTATCTTAGCTTCTCGAATCTGTTGTATGAATAAGTCAAATTAAATATTGGTTAACATGACCATGCACCACATTGCATGTGCTTTAACGAGAAAGCGCACGTGTCCGAAGTGGTGCATATGCTATCGTGAGATGATGTCACTGAGGGAGTGCAGTGAGGGCATACATCATTATCGCATACCATTCTTACATTAACAAGAGTACTTAGGATATGATTGTTGTATTGGTTTATCATTACTGCTTGACCGAATTGATAACATGTTAACCTTTGCCTTATAACTCCATTGAGTTGATCACTCACTCCCACTCTGGGATGATGTTTTAAAACACTAACCAGACTCTGTTATACTTATAGGTGATGGCAAGGCTTACGAGATGGAGCCTGACTTTTATGACGAGGAGGAGTTCTCCTACATGCAACTCTCTAGCGAGTCTATGTAGACCTGGAGTTGCGTCGACGTGATTACATGGATACAAATTAGTTGGATATTACACTTGGTCATTTTTTATATTTTAGAACAAACATGTATATATTCAGTCTAGTGACATGGTCATACTCTGGGGGTTTACAACCACTTATATATTTTATATATCTATCACAGTCTTCTGCTTGCCTAATTTAATCATCTTTAGAGTATGATATGTTGTTTTAGTATAATCCAATTCATTTTTAATGTGCTAATACAGACAACATTTAATTATCATTATCTATGTTGCATAAGTGATGTGACGGATCTCGGGAGTTGAGCCTTTGCTCGACCCTTAATTTTTGGAGCATGATAAGTTGGTATCAAAGCATGATTTGGATTAAACTAGACTTGGGTTATGGTAACACGATGCACACTGACGTACTTTAACTTAGAAGGGGGTGATGAAACGTAGAAACAGTTATATGATTCTAAGTTTCGCCAACGGGCGAAACTGACCGTTGAAATCGGACCCGTATACATCTGTGATCATGCGAGATGATCCCAATTCCCTTCTAGACTTTCAATCGACGGGTTTTAGATGATAATTTGACGCATTCCGTACTCAAATGACCCAGAAGCGTGAATATGCGTGAGATGGACTTCAAAAATGTCCCAAACGAGCGTTGAGGCCCAAACCGCATGAAACAGTGGGACCCAAGGTGGGTCTCATACATTTTCAGCACCCCAGGAGGGGGATGCCATCGTCCCTGGGGTGAGCCATCACCCAGAGGTCCAGCAGACCGCGATGGCATCTCGCTTACCGAGAGGCCTCCTGGTCTAGGTCCAGCGAGTCGGGCGGGCCACAATGGGCCGACCATGTACACTCATGTGGGGCATGGAGAACATGTGGGGGTCCTCTATTTCTTCCCTTTTTACTTCATTTCATCCCCACCTAACTTCTAAACCCTTTCAACCCCTCCAAAATCTTGATTTTTTCACCTCAAATCCCCCCCCATTCGCATATCTTCTTCTTCTTCTTCACTACATACCCTTCTCCACCATCTTCCTTAAAAACCCATCTTCTACAACCATCCATCTCCACATTTTCCTTATTTGAGCATAAAGCCTATACCTTTGTATCTCATAACTTATAAGCCTCACAATCAACCCTATTCCCAAGCTTTCCTAACTTCTATGGCTCTTTTTGAACTTGTGGCTGCAATCTTCTCCCTCTTCACACTTCTTTCCCTCATTGGAAAGAAGAGGCCTTCCACAGATGAAACTAGGCCTAGTCGCCCAACCCATTCAAAGAAAAAATTGGGAGTTGAAACAAGTACAAGCGTCGTATGAGAGTAGATGATGAAGCGGGATCCCGATCTCCAAATTTTACTCGAAAGGGCCCTACAACTGGGCATCGCACATGGTAGATTCCAGGGTCGTAGAGTTCTCTGTGAAGCACAAGTGGACAAAAGGCTATTTGGGTTATATTCGGTGATGGACCTCCTTTTGGACATCGGATGGGGTCCCATATTTGAAGGCAGGTCATGTACGTATGAGAGCACTGTCCAAGCCTTCTACGCCCACATACGAGACTCATTGCTGGAGCCTCTACAATTCACCATTCTCGTGGGAAGGTGTGAAGCCATAGTTGATGTTGGTGTGATAGCTCCAATTATGGGGATGGAGCGTGATGAGGTTCATGCTAGCGAGCAGAATCTCAGGAGTGTGCGTGAAAGAGATCACCGCACGCGATTTCTTTTTAGCCGACTGATCCACTGGAATCGAAGCAACTGCCTCCCAGTGACCAAGATGACTCCTAACTTCCGCCTACTCCACCGCATATTCACACACAATGTGTATCCTAGGTGGAGTAATTACTCCGAATGCATGCATTTGATGATGGACTTCCTATATAGAGCTGAGCAGGGAGATAAGTTGTGCCTTCCTACATACATCTTGCTAAAGATAGTACAGACTGCATGCTCTGTTAGGGGAGATGTTACACTCCCATTCGACAGACTCATATGCAAGCTTGCTCGTGAGTTCGGCTACCAACTTGAGTCGGAGCTTGTGCCGATCTACTTCATCAATGACACTATGCTTAACAACATGGGTATTGGCTCTCGACAACGTCAAGCCCGACTCAATGAGAGTGGGGATGAGACGGGAAGTGAAGAGGAAGAAAATGATGAAGAAGATGATGAAAATGAAATAGAGGAAGGGAGAAAGAGGAAGAGTAGGAAGAAGAAGAAGAGGATGCTCAAGACTCTGATGGGGGCTCTCCTCCTGCTACACATGAGAGCCACCATGATCGGGCTGCTTTAGAAGCCCGCTTGGCTCAGATTGGGAAGGGCCAAGTCACCCTGAGATAAAAATTTAAGAAGGTGTCTCGTACCTTGAAGGCTCTCCTGTGCTGTATGCAGGACAAGGGCGCTCCTCCTCCATCACCAGAATCAGACGACTAGTCATATATGCCATAGTCATCTTTGGGTTTTCTTTATTTTCTTATTTTCTATGTTATAGCCTTGATAGGCTTAATAGTATGGTAGAGTGGTTGGTATGTTTTAATGTTTAAAACTTTATTTAGATTAGCTCACATGCATCTTCTGTCATGATCCATGTAAGACTATATCTCATGTATTGTGACAATTTTAGTAAATAAAATGCATGAAGCTTCTTTTGATTTGGAATGTGAATGATGTTTGGATGAGTGTATGTTCTTATGCTAAATCCTACACAGGTTGCACCCTTTGTTGTATATAGGGAATGTCACCTAAGAGCACTCGGAGCACTACACGTCTAGTACTTGGCGGATCATTTGACGGGGCACCTCTCCTAAGCGATAGCCACATGGACCCTACCTTGGGGCCTGATAGTAACACTATGTCGGATTCACAGCCGGCCACTGGCCCCACCAACGGGGCAACACCTTCTGCACCATCGATTCCAGAACAGAACCGAGCGTCTACCTCGATGCCACACATGCCTCAGGTGGCTTCTCCTCCGGATAGGTTGGAGTAAATGATGCTCCTTATGCAGTAGCAGCAACAAATTTGGACCACTATCATTGGGCCTCTTGCCTAGAACATGAACGTGGTTCCGCCTGCACCACCTGTGCACCCTGCTGGATACCTGAATGCTAGCAGGTTATTTGAGTAATTCCACCGCTTTCGACCTCCCACTTTTGCGGCTACTCATAGACCCGAGGAGGCCGAATATTGGCTTGACCACATCTCTAAGATGTTGAAGCTACTGCACTTCACTGAGGTAGAGCAGGTTGAGATGGTCACATATATGTTTGAGAAGGAAGCCAGTCTCTGGTGGGACAGCATCCTTTGCACCGTTCCCAAGGGCTATGTGTGAACATGGGATGCTTTTGAGACCCGCTTCCACGGAAAGTATTTCTCCCTTACTTACCGTAATGAGAAGGAGGGTGAATTCCTTCACCTCCGTCAGGAAGGAATGACTGTGGACAAGTATGAGAATAGGTTTACGAAGCTAGCCAGATACTCTTCCTTGATATTAGCAGATAAGCTATGTGAATGCGGCCATTTTCTTAGGGTCTGCAGCCTGAGATACGTACAAGGTTGTGTTGCATTGGCACTCTCAACTATGCTGAGCTAGTGAACATGTCTCTATGATCTAAGAAGGATGGGGATAGACTATCCCATACACTCGTACCCATTTGTTCGAGGCCTCGACCAGATTTGCCCAACAGACTGTTCCTCGGTAAGAGGCCACAAGCAGATTCGCCTCCTTGACTTATGGCTTCACCAACCCAGCTAAGGTGATTAGATCTGTGGTGCACCTACTGCAAGAGGTTGGGCCATGTAAATACTTACTACTTCACCAAGATGAGGGATAACGACTTCTTGTCGCCTCAGAAGATCAATCGCCAGCTTCCTCAAGCTATCTTAGCTCCACCTCTACGTTCAATACCACCAACATAGCCTTTCTATAGGCCTAATGTACCTCATAATAGGCCGCCTCAATGACCTATGGTATCACAATCAAATTGTCCATAACAAGCTCATATGCACTCACTTGCAGCTGAGGCATCCGAGATAGCAAATACAGCACCATTGACTTTTGAAGACACAACACATATCCAAGGTACACCAGTCTTCCTATTGGTGGACAGTGGGTCTACTATCTCGATCATATCATGCACAAAAGTCAAGCAACTAGTGTTGAAAACTACTCCTATGGTTGGGGTGAGATTCCTTACCACCATAGGGACCTTCTCAGACTCCACCAAGACTTGTAGAGGTTGCTTGATAGACTTAGGGAGAAAAATAGTGCTCGTTGACCTAATGGTCAGCCCATTATGTCATTATGATGTCATTCTTAGTATGGATTGGCTCACCGAGATGAAGGCAAGGATCGATTACAATACTAGAGTGGTGACAGCCCATGCACTTGAGGGCACGACCTTTACTTTCCTAGTTCAGGTCAGTTAGTACTACTGTGTTAGTTGTTATGCTACCTTAATAGAGCATGTTAATGGTCTGACACTTGGGAGTATGCCTGTAGTCCAAGATTTTATGGATGTGTTCAAGATGATACCTGGACTACCTCCTCAGCGCGAGATCGATTTTACCATTGACCTAGCGCCAAGTACGACACCTATATCTCTACCGACGTATCAAATGCCTTCGTATAAGATGGAGGAACTGAGGAGATAAATCGATGATCTGTTGGATGCAGGCTTCATACGACTGAGTGTATCTCCTTAGGGAGTACCCGTGTTGTTTATGAAGAAGAAGGATGGATCACTGCGATTGTGTATTGATAATCATAGGTTGAACCAAGTGACGGTGAAGAACAAGTATCTTTTGCCCAGGATAGATGATCTGTTCGATCAGTTGAAAGGGACACAGTATTTTTCAAAGATCGACTTAGAGTCAGGGTATCACCAGTTACATGTCAAGGATGAAGATGTGCAGAAGACAGCTTTCAGAACCATCTTTGGGCACTACGAGTTGCTTGTGATGTCATTTGGACTCATAAACGCACCCGCCATATTCATGGACCTTATGAACCAGGTGTTTCGTCCGTATTTGTACCAATTCATCATCGTATTTATAAATGACATCCTAATATACTCCAAGAGTCAGAAGGATCATGAAGAGCACTTGTCAGTTGTCTTTAATACGCTCAGGAAGAACCAGTTGTTTGCCTAGTACAAGAAGTGCGACTTTTAGAGAGAAGAAGTCAAGTTCCTGGGACATGTGGTGTCTAAGGAAGGAATAGCTGTGGACCTTGCTAAGGTGACCGCAGTTCAGGATTAGGAGTAGCCCGGTTCGGTTACTGAAGTGAGGAGCTTCCTGGGACTTACTACCTACTATCGTCGATTCATTAGGGACTTTTCCAAGATAGCCAGACTGTTGTCTCAGCTCACTCGGAAGGATCTTATGTTTGCCTGGAATGAGAAGGCAGAAGTAGCTTTTAAGGAACTGAAGGACAAGTTGACATCCGCACCCGTGTTAGTATTGCCAGAGCAGGGGGTCAGATATACCATTTACACCGATGCCTCTCATGTTGGGTTGGGTTGTGTTCTTATGCAGAAGACAGAGTGCTTACTTATGCCTCACGACAGTTGAGGAAACACAAGGAGAACTACCCTACGCATGACTTGGAATTGGCGGTTGTCATCTTTGCATTAATGCTCTAGAGACATTACCTCTACTAAGAGGAGTTCGAGCTCTTTTGTAACCACAAGAACCTCAGGTACATATTCATGCAGAGAGACATGAATATGAGGCAACGATGATGAATGGAAACCTTGAAAGACTTCAAGTTTGAGGTCTCCTACCATCCTGGTAAGGCTAACCTTGTGGCAGATGCGTTGAGCCGCAAGAAGACAATAGCATTTGCAGCTCCGCTTATGATAGAGGAATAGAACATGGTAGAATTTGTGCGAGACTTCAAGTAGAGACTTACAGTAGAGGAGCCATTCGAGAGCATCGTACATATTTGTGTGCAGCCACTTATCGATGACCGAATCATAGTAGCTCAGGGGGAACATGAATAGTTAGTAGAGTTGAGAAAGCTAGCTAGTGATGATGAAGACTCTGAATGAAGAGTTGGTTCGGATGGGGGTTTACGTTATCGTGGCCGCCTATGTATCCCAAGTCTTCATGAATTGAAAAGGGAAGTTCTCGAAGCTACTCACAATTCAAAAATGGCATGCATCCTGGTAGTACAAAGATGTATCGAGATATGAAGCGTTCGTACTGGTGGGACAACATGAATGTCCATATAATAGACTATGTATCCCATTGTCTTATGTGCCAGTAGGTCAAGCCTGAGCATCGCAGACCTCTTGGTTTGCTTCAGCACATGCCCATAGCGGAATGGAAATGGGATTTCATCTCTATGAATTTCATTTTAGGGCTACCGAAGACGAGGAAGGGACATGACTCTATTTGGGTGATTGTGGACCGATTGACGAAATCGGCTCATTTCCTCTCGATTAGAGTCTCAAACTTAGCAAACGATTTGATCAGGCTGTACATCAAGGAAATAGTACGTCTACATGGAGTGCCTATGGAGATCGTGTCGGACCGTGACATGCGATTCACATCTATCTTCTGGACTCATATCCAGGAAGCAATGGCCGTGAAACTGAAGTTCAGTACCATGTTCAACGCACAGATGAATGGGCAGATGGAACGGGTGAATCAGGTGTTAGAGGATATGTTGCGAGCATGTGTGCTCGATTTTAAAGACAGTTGATGATTGTCTTCCCTATACAGAGTTCTTATAACAATATCTTCCAAGCCAACATTGGAATGACTCCCTATGAGGCACTGTATGCGCGTCCGTGTCGAGCACCGCATTGTTGGGAAGAAGTTAGTGAGAAGAGTCAGATTAGCCCAGAGTTAGTATAGGCAACCTCAAAGAAGATCGACATTATCAAGTGTCGACTTCTTACAGTATAGAGTAGATAGAAGAGCTACGCTAATACGAGATGATGATAGTTAGAGTTTGAGGTCGGGGACCATGTGTTTCTTAAAGTTTTCCCCATGAAGGGAGTCCTTCGATTTAACAAGAAGGGGAAACTCACGCCTTGATTTATTAGTCCATTCCAGATTCTAGATCGAGTGTGTGTGGTAGCTTACCTCCTTGCTTTGTCCACACCACTCACAGGCGTGCACAACGTATTTCACGTATCGATGATGAAGAAGTACGTTCCTGATCCTTCCCACATCATCAAATGGGAGCAGGTACAGTTAAGTGAAGATGCTACTTATGTACTGCGACCGACATGTATTCTAGATAGGAAGGAGCAGGTGCTGCGCAGCAAAGCTATTCCGCTTGTGAAGGTACTATGGACACATCACACTGAGGAAGAGGCTACTTGGGAAACAGAAGTCGAGATCCATAAAAACTACCCTTAGATTCTCAAGGAGTACGAAAAGGTACTAATTTAGAGGATGAAATTTTTCTTTAAGGGGGTAGATTGTAACATCTCAAAAAAATTCATACAAAGACCCGAGTACCACCTCAGGCAGAAATCGCTGAGGATCAAATTATGTAGAAATTAGATGAAAATTAATTAAGTACTAAACTGAATTAATTAATAAATTAGCTTGAACTGCTTTCTATATGAACTGCAAGACCCAAAACTAGTAGAAGCACTAACTCTACTTTACCTAAAAACCTAGGAGAAATCTCAAAACCTAGTTGCTCTCGGGAGCATATTGAAACTTTGTATCAACCTACACCAAGCATCAAAAGTCTGATTACCATGAAACTATAAGGTTATGACTACCTTACTGGGCTTGAAAACCATCATGGGAATCGAGTCCAAATAGTAACCGGAAACGCACAACTTGAACCTAGAGCGAAGTGTGTGAGAAACGCGAATATCTGTAGAAAATAAACTCAAACTTAAGTGATTTGGGCCGTTCACTTGCAGGCCAAATTTAAGATTTTAGACTGTCAGATTCTGATCCAATTGCACCCTTGAATCAGGGGAATTTCCCTGCACATGTTGATGTACTTGTAGCCTTGATCCAGTGACGATGACCGTTGAACTGAAACTGGTCCTCTACGGTCGATCTACTAATCTGATCAGACCGAAATCTTAACCTAACATAGATCCATTGTCATGGAACTTTCTTCGGACCTTATGTAGGTAATGGACATCCAGATGGGCTCCGTTGGCCCAAAATAGATGTCTTTTGGCTATAACTTAAATATACCATGGCCCTGGAGCCATTTAAACCAGTTTTGGGCCTATATAAAGCCCTAAACCCACCCCTCTCTCATTCCATACGAATTTTCTAAAACCCTAAGAGAGATAAGAGAGAAAAGAGGAGGAAAGAGTGAGGAGAAGAGAGAGAGAGAGAGAGAGAGAGAGAGAGAGAGAGAGAGAGAGAGAGAGAGAGAGAGAGTTGATGGAATTCATTCCCACCACTCCACGTGCTGAATCATCTCTCCCATGTTGCTACACCATCGAATCTGAATCCATTTTTGGGTAATAAATCTTAACCCTAATCTATTTTAGGAATCCAAACAGAAGAATCGGTGAAATAGCTAACCTATTTCATGATTTATGTAACCATTTTACTGTAAATGGAGACGTGGGGTACAAACTGTGTTCGTAACGAGTAAATCGAAAAAATGTGTGGATTATAAATGTTTCGGTTATGGTTTTTAAGGCGTTCAATGTCATTTAATGATTTATGACTGACTTGATTGCTGTCACATGTACTTAGACGCGATGTTTTTTATGTATTATACATATATATGAACTATGTTGAATATAATGCATTCCATGTGTTTGTTGAAATGATTGAATGAATATGAAGTTATGATTTGTACTTGCCATGATTATTAATTGAGAATACATGATTGTTGTATGTATGACAACTCCTTTGTGAAAGGATTTGCTATAATATACGTTATTACTAATTTATTACATGTATGTTGATATGTGTGGTCTAAGTGTTTGATAAAATGTCTGAATTAGAAGTTACTTGTTGAAATGTATTTAATAAGGGTGTTAAGATAGGATTCTCAATAACTGTATCTATAGTTATAGTTTCCTTCATGTAACCTATCTCGCTATTACATGATTTATGGATGAAATGCCTATGTATGATAGCATGTGCACTATGTTTGTTAAAATACTTAAATGAGATTTATATATGAATTGATTGTCACATGCTATTTTGACTATCACATATGAATGCCTATTATATTTGAGTATGATTGGGACTAATACGTAGTTTAGGCAATCGATAACGGTTTACGATCAGTGGCCGAACTAGTTTTGCCACAATGGAGACGTTCGATGAATCTGAGTCATACAGTGATTATTGACAGTGGTTAGGCCTCGTGGAGTGCATATACGCTCCATGTTGATTAATTTAATGTGCGCTCATACCAGTCAAGCTTGTCAAGTAACCCGATTAGCCTAATGTATGTTCACCTTGTATGCATGCTATTGCTCAAATCTAAGGTACCACTTACCAATGCAAAGACCATTTCAACCTTGATACCACGATCCACTAAGACTCATGAGCTGGACATGGTGGTATGGGACACCATGGTCGAGTTGTCGGCTTACGCTAGGGTGACGAGCCTCCCCGTAGTGTCCATTGAGCAACCTAAGCTTGTGAGTCGAATACTGTGGTATGAGACACTGTATTCGACCTGTTGGCCTACGCTAAAGTGACGAGCCTTTCCGTAGTGACCTCAATTATAAACTAGGCTTACACTGAGGTGATGATCCGTATCTACCTGAACTTGCCTATCCACTACTTTTCAATTAAGGGTGATGCTGCCCTGTAACTTGCCTATTGTATGTGATTAACAAGGATTGAAGACCATAGATGGATCATTGTTTGGGTAAATGATATAAAGGGAGGTACCTTAGCTTCTCAAATCTGTTGTATGAATAAGCTTAATTAAATATTAGCTACGACCATGCACCGCATTGCATGTGCTTTAGCGAGGAAGCGCACGTGTCCGGAGTGGTGCATGCGAGATCGTGAAATGATGTCATTGAGGGAGTGCAGGCGAGGACATGTATCATTATCACATACCATTCTTGCATTAACAAGAGTACTAGGATATGATTACTGTATTTCTTTATCATTACTGCTTGACTGAATTGATAACATTTTAACCTTTACCTTATAGCTCCACTGAGTTGATCACTCACTCCCACTCAGGGATGGTGTTTTAGTAGTTATAGGTGATGACGAGGCTTATGAGATGGAGCCTGACTTTTATAACGACAATGGGGAGTTCTCCTACATGCAACTCTTTGACGGGTCTATGTAGACCTGAAGTTGCGTCAACGGGATTACAGGGATACAAATTAGTTGGACATTACACTTGGTTATTTTGTATATTTTGGCATAAATATGTTTATATTCAGCCTGGTGACATGGTCATACTCTGGGGGTTTACAACCACTTATATGCTTTATATATCTATCACAGTCTTTCGCTTGCCTAATTTAATTATCTCTGGAGTATGATATGTTGTTTTAGTGTAATCCCATTCATGTTTAATGTGATAATATGGACAACATTTAATCATCATTATCTATGTTGCGTAAGTGATGCGCCGAATCTTGGGAGTTAATCCTTTGCTCGACCCTGAATTTTCGGGGCGTGACATAAAGATAAATGGTTTATTTGTGTTTTTAATCCAACGTAGTGAAAATGGTTTTAAAACAATAAATAAAATGCTAAGGATCGAGGAATCCATTCATAATATATCATTCACTAATTCAACTTATAACTCAATTGGAATCGAAGGCCTATCATATTTAATTAGAAGATAATTTTATTAAGCCAATCATCAACATCAATAAAAACATGAATTTAATTGAACGATTCTCTCATGATCCATTCGGACATCAATTATAAGGAATCAAGAGCGTCTAAAGTACCCTTAGGCGACAATAGATTAATCAATTATACAAATTGATTCCTCCTCTAATTCAAGCTAAGAAATTGTTAGAACAAAGCATTTATTATAACCATAGTTCACAACAAATTCAGAAATCAATAAATCAAAGACTTTAAAGCAAAATTTAAATAAACTTCAATCTACTATCATCATCATATCATAGTTATTTAATCAAATAAACTAAATATTATAATTAAACTACAAGCTTCTTCCCTTGGCCTTAGCTAAGAGATTATCCTAGCATGGATAACATCTTAAAGAAAAGAAAAGAAAAACTAGGGATGATGGATTGAGGATAAATGCTGTCAAAATAGCTTTGCTTTACTTGAAATCACCTCCTAAACCTTAACTTGATACTCAAACACATTCTAGAAACTCATATTTATAAGATTTACAAGCCGTCTTACGCATCGCCTCACAAAAATTGCAAACCAACTTTGAATAATGCAATCATGAGCACCGTTGATGGCATCAAATCTTCCATCAAACACCTTGTCGATGGCATCGAAGATCTCCTTGAGGGATTGAGTACAAACACAAAAACTATCTAGCAACAATTTTTCAAATTTGAAAGTTTGTTGGTGGGATCGAAGCTTTATTGATGGCATCGAGTAGTTAGTCCAGTAACTAACTAGGAAAATTCATGAATTTCTCAATTTATGCTTGAGGGATTGAACTTCTATCGAAATCCACTTGATGACATCGAACTCCCATCGATGAGATCGTAAGTCTTTGAACTTCTCTTTACAACTTTACTTTGAATCTTTAATTTTTCTTCCTTG
Organism: Magnolia kwangsiensis; assembly: GCA_037074715.1. Classification (NCBI taxonomy): domain Eukaryota; kingdom Viridiplantae; phylum Streptophyta; class Magnoliopsida; order Magnoliales; family Magnoliaceae; genus Magnolia; species Magnolia kwangsiensis. The sequence continues at coordinate 44,979,744 of CM073580.1, forward strand.
TTCACTTGGTTTCTTCAATCCTTTGGCAATTCAATTCTTCCTTCATGACCTTGAAATATTTAATTCTTCATTGTGTCTTCTTTCAAGCTTTATTTCACCCTTTTTTGAATACATTTCCAACCTTGGTTCCGAAATCACCTCGCATGCAAAATGAAAAATGTTAATATATTGATTAAGCTCTTAAATTCATTGAAAACTAACATAATTAAGACGATAAATATGCAATATTTAGGCTTGATCACCTATCAAGGATATGCCAATGAAGCAACCAGTCTATATTTACCCTTAGGGCCATTCGTACCATTTTTGGTGCTATCAATAAGGTATTTAGGGGCAACCCATACTCCCATCTGATTTTTCCCTAGAGAAAGAGAGAAAGGGAGAAAGAGAGACGAAGAGAGGAGAGAGGGATGAGGGAAAATGTGGGCACGGTGCTGGATTATCATCATCCAACTTCTGTGCTCATCGGATCTTACAAGATCTCACCTCCACGCTCATTTTTAGGCCTTCCTTGGCTTAAATCTGATGATTTCGAATTATATGCTTCGTCCCTTCCTAGGTAAGAATTCCCTTAGTTGTCTTTTCATCTATTTCTTTCGATTCCTACACATTTGAACCATTAAGGTTAGAAAACCCCTTTTGTTTCTGTCATTTCTCGAAAACCCTAACTCTAGTGTTTGATCATGTTAGGACTTGAGGTCCCGACTCACTGAATTAAGTTGGGGTTTTCTCCAACTAACTTAGAAAAAAACCTTAACCTTTGATTAAAATTTAATAAGATTAGAATTCACAATACTAACGATGAAATTACCAATGAATTAGAATTTGGAGCATTCTCCACAAATTCTAGGCGCTAAGATAGCATTCGAGTTGAGGCTTTTGATTATAAGGTTAAGATTTACACTCAAACTTCTACATGACATTTTAAAATAACTAAATGTGTTTGTTTACTATTTGGTTGATAACATACTTGATGAAATGCTTGAATGACATGAAACCCTTAATATTAGAATTCTTCATATAATCCTCACATGGGTGGTCACCACTTTTAGAACTGTAACTTTTGAGTGTTAGCCCACTATTTTCATATTTTGATATCTTTACCTTGGTTTGGTTCTGCTAAGATGAAATGCATTGCTCTAATTATTTGTGTGTGAAATGAATGTGAATCTGAATGAGGACACATGTTCATTTTTTTAAGTTAATACCTGGAAACTCGAGATTAGAGTTTATATACTTAAGTGTCAATTTTCAGTGCATTACAAGAAGAGAGTAGGAATATAGTTGAGATGAATGTAAAAGGACTCTTATGTTCCCTACAACTTTATGAACTACACTTTAACACCCCCTCTAAAAAGAAGAAACTCCATGTCTTAAAAACTTTGCAAAGGTACCCAAATAGAAAAGTTGAGTCAGAAGATGACAGTGATGAGAATGAGGATGAGAAAATGACTAGAAAATTCAAGAAATTCCTTAAATTCAATAAAGGAAAGAGTTGTGATAAGAAGGACAATTCGATTGAGAAGTATAAAAGTAAAATCGTTAAACAACCTAAGCTAGTCCAATGTTACAACTATAAGAGTTATGGACATATTGCCTCTGATTAGTCTAGCAAAGTAAGATCCAAAATTAAGACTATGGCAATAACATGGGTGATATGGAGGGGTTTGAATCCAATTTAAGAGACTCTTCGAGTGATGAAGACCTTAGCCACTTACATGTCATAATGGCCTCCACCGTTGTTTCCCTCTGTTAAAACTTGGGAGATCATAACATCTTAAATATGTGAACTTAAAAGGTCCATGTGGCATAATTACAAAATAAAAGGACTTCAACCTCAATCTTGAGCATATAAGTAAATTCAATGAGTTTAGCCACATTAAGTGAGCCATATTTGTAAATTCGAGAATGTTAGCCTCATTATGTGGCCTCATTCTTTTTTATAGTTTAGTATTAAAAGTTGCTTGATTTTAATATCATATGTTTAATGCTAGACTGTCATTGGTCATTGTTATTTTAAATGATATCTCTTTTAATGACAATTTATGCATGCTCTATGTGCTTAATGATACATGCACCCTATAATCTCTTGTTAGTATATGCTTATGGTAATATGTATGACTTATAAAAAATTTCTATATTATGTTTTTATTGGTATATTCATGAAATTGACTCTATGTCAAATAATAACAAAAATGGGAGAGATTAAGTCCCACCAAAATAAGTTGAATTCTGTTTTGCAGGATTTTTTTATTTTAAGGAATTAAAGAAGACAGGGGGAGCAATGTAGAGTTATATGTCGTTGTGTATTCGAGTTGTAACTTTTTACTTCAACATGTAATATTTTTAGTTGTTTTAGTTTGTCATTGGTATGGATCATGACAAGGTCTAGGTTAGGTTTTGGTCATGTAATTGACAAAGGAGGAGATTGTTAGTGCACTTAATTATACATGTGTTCATCAATCATGTGCATTTGTGTGTCAGTATGTCGGTTGAACCCTTAGAAGAGGTGCAAAGTTATTTGTCAATCATCTCTTATCCTTAAAAGCCTAATTAGAACATTATAAAGTTAAAAGAGGTGTAAAGTTATTGTAAACATACCTATCCAAAAAAAAAAGAAGTTTTCGAGTGGTCCTCGATCCCATCGACAGTCTGTCGGTGGGTCTTAATGTCATCCCAATGTGATCGAAGAAATAGTCTAGCAACCATACAAAATATTTCTAAATTTTCTCGATGGGATTGATAGTGTGCTCGATCTTATCAAATGACCTCAAATTCATTGAAAGGTCTTTCGTTCCTATCAACAGATCCATTAAGTAGCCATTTTATAGTTGTTGGAACACGGTTTCTGATAATAAAAACATTTGATTCTTGGGTAATCGGGATGGATTTTTGGTGCAATTAGAGCTTAGGAGATTCCTCACTCATATCACTCATCTTATGACTCAAAACCTATGAAATTTGATTTATCTTCTTAAGCTTTATCACTCTAATGAGGATTCCAACCTCTATGTGGAAGATGAACTCAATTTCCACCTCTAGACATTAGACACTGAGCCTATTGGTATATCTTTGTCTAAATCAGCAATTGAGCACATTTCTATTTATACTTGTCAACTTAATTTGTTGAATTAAATGTATGCATGATTAGATGAATAGTAGTTGTTGAATAGTTAGCACATCGCATAGACAAGATCACCATCTATATATACTAGTTGCTTTATTGGCATATCTCTTATAGTTTTTGCAAGATTTGTTTGTTGTAAGGAATTAAAGAAGACAGCGAGAGCAATGTAGAGTTACATGTCGTTGTGTATTCAAGTTGTAACTTTTTACTTCAACATATAATATTTTTAATTATTTTAGTTTGTCATTGGTATGGATCATGACAAGGTCTAAGTTAGTTTTTGGCCATGTAATTGACAAAGAAGGAGATTTTTAGTGCACTTAATTATACACTTGTTCATCAATCATGTGCGTTTGTGTGTCAGTATGTCAGTTGAACCCTTAGAAGAGGTGTAAAGTTGTTTGTCCATCATCCCTTATCCTTAAAAGCCTAATTAGAACATTATAAGGTTAAAAGAGGTGTAAAGTTATTATAAACATACCTATCCAAAAAAAAAAGTTTTCGAGTGGTTCTCGATCCCATCGACAGTCTGTTAGTGGGTCTTAATATCATCCTGATGTGATTGAAGAAATAGTCTAACAACCATACAACATATTTCTAAATTTTCTCGATGGGATTGATAGTGTGTTCAATATTATCAAATGACCTCAAATTCATTGAAAGGTCTTTCGTTCCTATCAACAGATCCATTAAGTAGCCATTTTATACTTGTTGGAACACGGTTTCTAATAATAAAAAAAACATTCGATTCTTGGGTAATCGGGATGGATTTTTGGTGTAATTAGAGCTCAAGTGATTCCTCACTCATATCACTCATCTTATGACTCAAAACCTACGAAATTTGATTTATCTTCTTAAGCTTTATCACTCTAGTGAGGATTCCAACCTCTATATGGAAGATGAACTCAATTTCCACCTCTAGACATTAGACACTGAGCCTATTGGTATATCTTTGTCTAAATCAGCAATTGAGCACATTTCTATTTATACTTGTCAACTTAATTTGTTGAATTAAATGTATGCATGATTAGATGAATAGTAGGTGTTGAATAGTTAGAACATCCCATAGACAAGATCACCATTTATATATACTAGTTTCTTTATTGGCATATCTCTTATAGTTTTTGCATCCACTTTTACTTGGAAGTCTTAAAGTTAATTTTCCTTGATTAGTTTAATATGTAAATTATGTTAAATAGCCACCCCCCTCCCTATAGCTCTACCAAGCTTTTGCACGCGTTGTGGTAGAATATCCCATGTAATTTCAGGTTGGAGATCTCTATTACCTCGAGTTGGTCTGTGGGTACCTATACTGTATAAATCTCTATGGATTGGATTCTCTAAGTTAAAGAGTCGAGGATGGTCTCTTAGAAGTCTCCATCCCTGAGGAGGAGGTCAAAGTTGAACCGCCCAATCACAAGCCCAACATTCCAATCTAGGTGAGGATAATAAATTAGCCCAAAAAAGGGCTCTAGTTTGGTCTAAGCCTAAAGTAAGGATTCTATATCAACCTCCTAAGACCTCCGATTGGTATTCCAAGACCAGTTCCATTTAAATTTTCAACACCCACCTGGCCTGGAGTCCGAATAAATAAGAAAGGGTCATCTTCATTGAACCAACTAGAAATGTCATAGCTTGGATGACAAGCTTGGTGCGATCTAGGTGGTATTAGCATGCTTAATAATCTATGTCTTTTAATCAAGGTTATTCTATGTGATGTAATTAAGGGCTTATGTCAAATCATAGCTTGTAATGTAAAGGAACTCAAAATCTCTAGAATAAAATGTCTTCTTTTGTGTTGTCTCCTCATATGCATGTTTATGTTTATTCATGAATGGCTACGAAATTCTCTTCCTAATAAATTAGACACATGTAAAACTTATTTGTGTTAACAATAGACATCAATGATTAATAGAGCTATTAAGAAGCTAATTCAAGCACAGGAGATTTAAAGAAGCATTTCAAGCAAGGTGCTACAAAAGGACTTAATACGACAAGTAATGTTATCATTTGTATAGTCCATTTACATTTTTTCCTTATGTAGGACTGAGTGCAGAGTTTTTAATCCAAACTCAAATAAATTCTTGTGTAGGACCTAGTGTCACACTCCAAATCCATGGATGAACAGCTTCTGTGATGCCTTGAATCCGGCACTCGACTTCCATACACCAAGTTTGAGTTCGGCGGACCACAAGGAAGATTTTTATTGAATTTTTTTATATACATATAATAATACCTAAGCATGAAGATTCATGATCAAAATACTAAGCAACACTCTCCATTATAAATCCTGATGGTTACAAGTACAATGCTCTTCAAAAGGTACATAACGTCAACATTGGCAAATTGAAATAGATGCAATACATCGAGAAATCTAAGTCTTCCAAGATACTCCAGCCCTGAAAAAAATGGAAAATAGGAAGCTTAGGAAAAATGCCTAGTGAGTACACACGTGTGTGCAATGTGTCCTACATGCAAGCAAGATAAATATGCTATAAAAAAATCATGTATGGTGATAGGCATGTAGTACGTAAGGTATGATGTCGATATTAATGCCAATGCAATACATATGCATCATAGTAATACTCCAAGTCAATGCTACCAGCATCACTAAGTCATATTTTCATTTCTCCTATACGACAGCCATAACCGTATTACACATCTGTACTCATATCAGCATCATCATATTGTCCTACCATATCATAACTGTATATCTCGGGAAGCACCATGGTCGACACCCATGCACCAAACACTAGTAATCGACCTCGCATACCTGCCCTGTGGTGGACTTCCACCAACTGTATATCATGGGAAACACTATGGTCGACACTCATGCACCAGACACCAGCAATCGACCTCGTATACATGCCCTGCGGTGGACTTCCACTCGGCATGTTAGTAGCGAACTTCATTCGCGCTTCTCCTCGCCGACAGGTCAAACCGGTCCCTGTTTTCACCTCAGTCCTTAAGCAGGTTGGTCTCACCTCTTCTCAACCCGACCTCTCTAGTGGGAGTCAAATCCATAACCCATGTATCCACTCAGCCCGATGGTGAGGTATCCGTAGATAGCATCGGGGTTTAGGGACTTTCAACTCAAGGGGCACATCATCCCCTACTATTTTCACAATTTCGATGTCTCGTTCATTTTCAGGGATGACCCAAATCATCATCATAGATGCACATTTCATCATCAAGATCCAACTCATGTTATACGGCATGACTATGGTATTTCGATTATCATGTATGTCATGATTATGCATGAATTCTAGCAATTATGATAAGGCATACATTCAAGTGCATGTGATATGCATATAATGCCATAAGTTTAGGGTCTTCTTAACCTTTAAGCCAAAAATGACATATAATCATCATATGTCACTATCAACTATATCAATCCATGGTCATGTGACTAAACTGAAGAGGACATATCTTACACATGAATAAATGTATTGAAGTACACTTACACATACCATCATTCCATGGTGCATGAGTATGACCAATATCTACATGGTTCAATAGATGAATTTAGTATGCTAAGGAGAGGAACAACATTAATTAAGATATTAAATCACATGCTTCTATTAACCATAATTACTAACATTACTAATATCATCCATAGCTATCATAATCACGAACATTAATTGCATTCAGAATTACATCATATCCTTCACAAGATAGATATTCCATTAGCGACTTTAGCCCGACATTATTTTCTTTTATTAGGACCACATGGTTATACCCTAACTGGGCCTTATGGTTAAGGAGTGGTGGTGATGCAAAGTACATGTACCAAGTGGTTAGGAGATGAGAGGTATATATATAACATATAGTAAATGAGCCACATAATGAATGGTGCTAGTGAAACTCATATAATGTAGAGGGTTTCACCTTCAAGTGGGCTATTAGTAGGTTAGATTTGTAAATAATTATCATAGTAGTTCTATAATGGTTTGGAAGACACAGGTAAACCTCATAAGAAACAGTGAGTCCTAAGTTAAACGACTTGGGTATATAATATACATATAAGAGTTAATCATGGTTGGATGACATGGGTTTGTCTCATACAATGTAGTGGGTCCTACTTCCAAGTGGTACTGCATGAAGATGGGTCCACACACAAACATTATAGTGGGTCACAATACTTACATCAAGGTAGGGTCTATAATTAATCTGACACACGTCCTAAGTTCACATACCCAAGAGGTTACACCATCAGCATAGTACATGAGTCTGAGTAATCACACAATCTCACATGCCCACATGGTCTTATGGCTACTCCATTATCAGAAGTACATATGATTGAGTGGCCACACAAATGTCACTCTACTTGCCATTAATAAATGATTCAAGGTCACATGGTTACTTATCATAACTCATACATCTATGGGCAACCACTTTATTAAGCTCCCACATGGTCAGGTTGCCGATGTAATAATTTCACTTAGTTGTGTGGAAATATAATTAGTATCATGATCTAATGACCGCATCTCAAAGCATTCAAGGCACCACAAGCATACCCACCATACCTAGTTACACTACATTATATTAACTCTTGAACTATGACCGCTCAATACTTCATACGAAGAATGACTCAGATTTGGTGTCACATGATCAAGAAACCAAGAACTAGCTTCCATCACATTTGATATAGTTTAGTGGTCCTTGAATCTGCCTCATCTATGAGCATAATGTAAGGGTTGTATTTATGTTACATGACACCGAATTAAGGGTCACTCCATATTATCAAGTTGTATAATCCAACATATATCATAATTCTCTTAACTAAGAAAATCTGCATGTACAACCCAATTGTTCATGATTTAGGTAGGCTATGCGCATGAACATGTGGTCATATCATAAGTTGTATAATCCAACCTATATCATAATTCTCATAACTAAGAAAATCTACACGTACAATCCAATTGTTCATGGTTTAGGTGACTAAGGCTATGCCCATGAACATGTGGTCATGTCATTGGGTGGTCACCAATGCCACCTGATTTCATGTGGTTGGTTGGCCTTCTGTGGATTTCGCAATCATACGGTTAAACGACTACATATACTCCACAATTGCATATGATTAAATGGTCATACATACGTCACATGCCCACATGATTAAGGGGTTAAACACTTATATCTCACCCTTACACTGGATTAAGCGGTCATTCACACATCTTACAAACATAAGATTATAAGCTAAAAATCACCATTTTTGTACAAGTGAGTGGGTCATACAAGATCACAAGGTCACACAGGTAAGTGGGCCCCACAAATCACCAGTTCATTGGTTTAAGGGTGCAATGGAATTTCAGCTCAATTGATATCTTCGTGTTTTCAGTTAATCTAATGGCGGATAACTTTTGTATGGTTTGGATGGCATATAAACATAATAGTGGGGCACACAACAACCCCAACAAACTTCGATGGCGAATAAACTTTATAGTGGGTCCCACATGGTGGGGCCACTAAGTTTTGGGTGACAAATAAACATTAAAGTGACCCTAAGGAGGTTGGCCACGTTGGAGGGTTACAATCTATGCAACACATATGGACAGGTTGGATCTCTCTTAAACATCAAAGTGGACCCTCAAAGGTTTCAACTGTGGGCAATTTGGGCTTATTCAAGTGGGTAGGTCACATTGATGTGGTAGGGCCACACTTATTAGGTCTGCAAAAGCTGATAGATGGTGTGGATCTAACATACATATTATGGTGAAATTCTAGGAGGTTTTAAGGGTGAACATTACAACAACATTGTTTCTTTGGTGCCAAAATATATAGATGGTTTGGATGTGGCTTGTACATCACAATGGGTCCTGTGTTCTCGTGGGCCCTACATGGGTATCAAAACGGGTTCCTACTTATCCCCATTTATTTATTTATTTATTATTATTTTTTAAAGTCCAGGTCAACATATCCTTATTAATAGGTTAGATGTCAAGTATAACAATATAGTGGCCCATTGGAATTTTCAATGGTGGACCTATAATCCACTAGAGTTATGGTGTGATCCATCGTGACGCGTGTCGACCCTCAACACCATCAGTCAGATGCACCAATCCATGGTGGGCCTGGGACTTAAAATCAAGTCAATATGTGGTTTGTGTGGGGCCATACCACACGTAAAAGTTGAGGGGATTACTCTCCATTAAAACATTTATAATTATTTGTTGGGCCCACCAAGGCGTGGATCACAAATCCAACCCATCCATTATGTGTGTCCCAGTTGGTTAAGGGGTCAGGCCAAGTTTCATATGCATCCAAACTTAAGGTGGGGCCCTAGTAAGTGCTTTTGGTCTCCAAGTTGTACCAACAGTTCAAAGGAGATCAAAGCTACATGGGTCCCATAATGATGTATTTATTATGTCTACACTGTTCATCTAATTTTAGGGATTATTATAAAAGCATTTTTTTAAGGAATGAATCATATCCAAAGATTATCTGGACCATATCACAAATAGCAGTGGGGATAACAATGCACAGAGCCCACATAACGTTTATTGTCCATCCAATCTATTCATTCGATCACAAGGACCTGAATTAAGAGGAAAATCAAATTTCATATTGATCCAAACTTTTGTGATCCCGAAAATGGGTTGCAATGGTGGACGTTCAATCCCCTGTTTATTTTTACAGCGTGGACCACCTGATATTTAGATCTATCTTATTTTTCTTTTCAAGCCTTAGGACGAACTCACCAAGTGGATGGAGGGTTGGGATATAACACACACCTCATGATCATACCCACAGACTTGCTAATATATATTTTTATTATTTTTATTATTTTTATTTCTTTATTTTTCACATGATTTTAGATGGTGTGGGCTACCTGAGTTCCATGTACAACTGATTTTTGGTGTATCCCACTTTCTAAAGGGGACCCATCAAATGCACGGTGTAGATGCTCGACATGCATCATGGTGGGGCCCACCGTCCCTGCCAAATGCAAGCAGCAGGAGCGGCAGCGTCCTCTGGATGTTGGATGTCAGCAGCAGCAACGGGCGTCAGCCCCTTACCTATATATATATATATATATATATATATATATATATATATATATATATATATATATATATATATATTGTTTTAGGATGGTTTTTCATAGGTGAGGCCCACATCATAACGATCTATTTGGGCTACTGGGTTTTATAGCCCGGGATAGATCTAACAAGCCCAATATTCAATATGTTTTGATGTGCAAAAATATTATAGTGGGCCCTAAAAAATTTTAACAGTAAATATCGTTGTTTTCTATGATGTAGCCCGCAAGAGATTCTGATTGGCTTCATTTTTTGGATCCATGGCTAAAATGAGTAAGGAAATTGAATGGACGGCATGGATTGAATACATACATCATGGGTGGCGCCTGTTGTGGTCCCACAACCCCTTACCCTTTAAATAAGCAGCTGGATGTTGGCAACAACGTCCACTCTATATGTATATTTTTTATTTTGATTTATTTATTTATTTATAATGTGTTGTGTGTGCACGTGTGTGTATGTGTGAGTGTGTGGCCAGCCCAATGGACCACACTTTGGCAGTTTGGATGGCCTACAAAATTCTGGTGGGGCCCACAATCAATGGGTCTCCCATAAAGTCTATAAAAAAATTATTTTTATTATATTTTTTTATGTATTCTCCCATGAATCCACACCATTAAACACATCATTATCATCATATCATCACCATTATTGATCATCTTTGTATATGTACTCTCCTATGTATCCACACCATTGATCACATCACTATCATCAAATCGTCACCACTAATAATCATACAAATAATCAAAAAGTAAACAAACCAAGAGTGGAGTGGGTGTACTCACCTTAATGGATTAGATGGATGGGATTAATGGAGTTGATGGCCCACCAAGATCACTCCTCTCTCTCTCTCTCTCTCTCTCTCTCTCCCCTTGTGTAGAAAAATGGTGAAATGCTAAGGGATGAAGGACTATTTGTAGAGAAATTGTTAAAATGTGATTAGATTCAATTAATGATCTTAGTTAGCTTAGACTATGATTATGGCAATTAATTCATGATTTGTAATTAATGGTGGATTAAAGGGAAATGTCATGGCATGGTGTGATGATGTCATGAATAGGGTATGGAATGCAGTGAAGTTGACTTTGGGGAGCACATGAGAGATGGGAGGTATGGGTGTGTGACATCACACACATGGGTAGAGATTCTCTCACCCATGTGTGGCATGTGCATGTGTGCATGGCATGTGTTGTGTACATATGTGGAATGGAGTACATGGCACCTTGCGCACATGATATACTAATGATTCTTCATGGCGTATCTCACTAAGGGAGTATCGTATAGACACACGGGTGGTACCTACGCGATCGCAGCGACGGGATGGTTGATATGAAATAAGTTTCGAGGTCTTGAGGTTACGGTCAGTCAGGTGTATACTATGCATGGATAGTCTAGGTTTAGCTAAGGGCATCGATCATCGTGCACATAAGCATAGAAAATGGTACAAAACGGACATGGTCTTATACCTAGTCTCTTGTGTTGGGCCAAATTCACTAAACAGTGGTTCATACATGTTAGCCTCTATGGGAGCCTCTAGTGGGAGTATATGCAAGGCTTAGTTTAGGATCGAATTCATTGAACATGGGTGTATATGTGCTAGTCTCCATATGGAGCCTCCAGTGGGAGTGTACGTAGGGCTTTAGATTATGACCACCAGTGGTTGTTTGATAGCTGATAGAAAACCAACTAAAGTCTCTTGTAGGAGCTACCGATATAAATGGAAACTTATTTCTCTGACATAGGAGTATATGTGTAGGTTAGTGGTTACCCAGGGGAAACCATTGTAAAGGTTAGGGGTGAACCTATTAAAAACTTCTAAGATAGTAAAATACCAGTACACTCGAGGAGAGCACATCCGTTGAAAGTGGAGTAGGTAAACCGAACCACTATACATGCTTGTGTTTGTAATTTTTATTTATGCACATTTCTACTTATGTTTATGAGTTTAATTTTTTGAATTATATGAATGCATAATTAGATGTATGTTAGGTGTTGAATAGTTAGCACATTCCACACACAAGATCATTATCTCTTATAGACTAGTTACTTAATAGTTGCATCTATTATAGTCTATGTGTCGCACCCTAGACTCAGTTATCGGGCTCACAAGAATTTTGATTGCCGATTCCAGTGCCGACAACCTCCGTAGTACCCCATTCTCGACTCTTGACACTCATACACCAGGTTCCGATCCTGGGATCCTACAAGGAGGATTTCTATAACATAAGTCTGGTTCATAAAGAGCATACCCAAGATCATAACATCATGACCACAGGTAATAACTACAGGAACACTATTACAAAACCCACTAAGAATTTAAACCTTTATAAGATATACAACTCAAAAGGGAAATACAAGAACTATATAAGGGAAATCTCCAAAAGGTCCACGACATGTTCCATGCTCCTGCCCTACTTCTACTGCTGCCTAGAATCACCTGCATGCATCAATCATGCATAAGCTTATAGAAAGCTTAGAGGGCGGTGTAAGTGTGTGTAATACCAGTGCCTGGAATGCAATATCAGAGTATACGGAAATGCGACAAGAACCATGAATACCATCAATGCTGTTAGCCATTCCAAGGTTATGCTATATTAAGCAGGAATGCTATAAGCCATCTCAAGGCTATGCAATGCGACATATGAGTACTGGATGTCATACCAAGGCGATGCAACAAGAAGCCTACATAGCTAATGCTATATGCAAGGTGCAGTACAATCATGCCAATCCTCATCACAAATACACATATTAATATAGTTCCACTCTATGGAATCCACCGGGGTCAAATACACTACCTGCCGACTACCGCTCTCCTAACTGCATAGCCTAGCGAGAGTAAGAGACCTCACTACCTGCCTGTGGATAGTCAATCAGCAATAAGGCTCGCTGGTAGCGGACCGATTCACAAGCTGGTCAAACTCAGCCTAGTTATTGCCCCCTCACTCAGGCAGGTAAGGCCACACCCCATCTCAACCAACCATGCTACAATTGGAGTCGTGACGTAATGGTATAAGGCACTCAAGCACTCATGTTTTCCACTAGGTCTTGGTGTTGAGGCGTCTTCTAGTACCATGAAGGTTTAGGGGCTTTAACCAAGGACATCCTAAGTGCCCTAAATTTTTAAGTAACATTTTCAGTGTCCAAATCCATCCATCGACGATATACTTGTGGAGCTATGACCCTGATGAAGCAAGGGCGAATATTCATGTGTTATGCAATGCCAAATGCATGAATCACACAATCAGTCATGCATTAATCCTGAGCATCCAATGCACTCAAAAAGGGCAACTCCATCCCTCAAGGAATACCATAATATCTTGTCCAATGGCATAATCATGGCCAATCATAATCTCAACCAAGCACACATATGATGCATGTGGAAATAGGTCATGAAGATAAGCAAGTATGACATGCAGTGATGTTGTACTCTCTTCCTAACTAAGTAGGGTCTAGGTACTTAGACAAATTTCATTAGGAACACAACCTCTAGTGGGGGCCCAATAGCCTGAGTGAGGGGGCTTAGGGTCTAGGTACTTAGACAAATCCATACATTATGGTGGGCCTAGTGGGCAACCAATTATCCTAAACACATGGGCAAGAATCACATTCAAGTTAAGTCAATTGGGCCTTACAACCTTAGCCCAAAAATCTAGTTGATTTAGTGGACAACCAAGGGCCTAACCACACATACATACTTCAACCCAGCCAACCCAACATAATGATGGACATATCTCATAAATCCACTGGTCCTAGCTAAGACGTCCCAGCCTATTTGGGCCTATAAGGAGTCCTAAAAATCTGCTCATTTAAGGGTCCTTATAACCCAATTTAAACGGGTCCCCAAGATGCATTAATTAAGCCCAAAATTAGGGAAACAAAAGCATGAAACATTCCCATAAATCCTCATAATATGGTAGGCCCCACACCCTTAAAACTCCAACCATAAACAATGCATATTTATAAGGTACCATGCTGGATTTTCAGCCCACCAGCTATCTGGGCCTGATGGAGCCCAAAAACTGGTAAATATGAAGTGGATTTAAATCTTAGGGTGGCCAGCAACATGCACGGGGGGCCCCACCACATAAGGAGTGCACATACAATACATAAAACAAGTGGGCCTTGCTACTGGACTGAAAGTCCAGCAGCAGCCCAATGTAGTGGGCATCTCACAAAGGGGTGGGCGGTCCAATGGGTTAGACGATCTGGCCCACATCAAAGGTTAAAGTGGGCCACACCATGGATGTCCCATGTAGGAGTGTGCCACGTCCAATTGGGCCACTCAAATGGAAGGATGCATGGATGAAACATTACATCAAGGTGGGCCACATGGAGGTGGGACGACCACCCTTGCTATTCATTAACCAGCTAGGACGTCCATCAAGGTGGCTGTACAGCGACTTCCATCGTAAAATTTAATGGCCTTGATGGCCTATGTTCACATAGGGTGGGCCCTAGCAAGGTGGGCCACCATAGATGTAAAATTCGGGGTCAAACACCAGCCCAAACAATCACACAAAAAAATACAGCAAGGTATTAACTAGAAAATTTGGCTACTGAAATTGTTGTTGTCCCCATGTTTGACACCTCATGGGGTGGGCCTAGGCCTCCCAAATCATTGGGAAAATAGGTGGGTTTGGTGCTCCCATGTATGGACAGCAAATGGGCTCCACTGGAGTGGCCCACTTTCCCCAAATTCAAGGTATACTAGGTCCATTTCCAACATGCAACATTGTTGGACTGTCCAGAAATTTCTAGACATCCAGCCCTCTTTGGCCCATCCCATAGGTCTCAATCATGGGATAATTGATGTGGGCCCCATCCTACATCAAGGTGGGGTCCATACCCCAAAAAAACCCTAAAGAAATTAGGGATAAAAAGCCCCACAAATGGGCCTAAAATAATGCCCAAAAATAATGCAGTAAATGGGCCTGAAATTTGGACAGCAACATATGCTATCCATATTTCAGTCCATAGAAAATATCTAGAGGGATTTATACCTAAATGCATCAAGTGGGGTACACCTTAAGGGACCATAAAAATTTTAGATCCATGTCCTTGCAAAAATCCCTAAGAAAATCAAGGTATGTGGGCCATCCAACCCACGCATGTCAAAGTGGGCCTGGACGTCCAGCAGGTAGGCCTGGACGTCCCAAATTTTTAGTGGATCTGGGATTTTTCTGATCACCTTAGTGGGCCACACACATCAGCAATCCAAAAGGGAAGAAATAGAGAGAAAGAGAGAGAGAGGGAGAGAGATCACAGTCATGGTGACGGGTTCCATCACTATGAAGCCTCCACCTTCACATCCACACCATACAATGTACATAGATCTTACATGCATGCTATCCTACAAATCAAAGAATTTACTGAGGTAGGGATGTTATCCCTACCATGCATGCAAGGTCTAGATGACCAATGAAGTTCTAGATCAAAGGAAAAATGTATCATGGCGGTTCCATGGAGAATGGCCCGCCATGGAAGTGAACATGCATGAAGTAGGCTCTTCGCCTCTCATCTTGGAGTCATGTAGGACCTCCACCATTGATTGGTGGGTCCTACATGCTTCCAAACATGCTAGGAAGGAAATGCGAGAAGAAGGAGAAGAAAGAGAGCTTCAAGCAACACCCACCTCCAAGATCTCCTCTAATCTTCAAGGTATTAGCTCCAATGGTCCAAAGGGAAGGTTTTAATGGAGGAGATGATGTTATAATGGTGGGATTAGCAGAGAGAAGGGAGGAAAACTTGCTGGAGATGGAGGAGAGGTGGATGTTTTCCACTATGGGAGAGGGATAATGAGAGAAATGAGAGAGGAGAGAGAGAGGGAGGAGGGGTTTCTAGCAAGGTAATGGGTAGTTTTGGGAGATGAGTAGCTTAGGGAAGGGTGATAGCATGGGTTAGGTAGAAATCAAATGATGGGTTTTCTTTTAAAGAAAACCATCATTGCTAGCTATAGGTTAGGCATGATGGGAAGTAGGGTGCATGGGATAGAGTGCTCTAGGTGGGGCCCACATGGGGGAAACGTGCCCATGGCCTAGGTGGGTCCCACATGCATGATGAATGAACAAAAATGGTGTGGTCAATATCTCAAGATGTACATGTCGAATTCATTCATGAGATACGACGTTGGAATCGCGGCGTCGATGCAGTCACAATGGCATAGGTTTTAAGTCGATCCGGGTTGGGTTAGTATGACAGGATTTAAGGATGATAGTGAACGAAATTTATAGGTCGCAGGTCACCGAGATTTGACCAGTAGGACTGTGGGACCTAAAAAAACAAAATGGATACTCAGGCTAGGGTGTTACACTATGATTAGACCCACTTGGTATAGAAGCCTAAGTATTATTTGCATTAATTGTTTAAATTAGTAAATTAGATTAACTAAGTAAGATTTTTAAGTGCAATAATTCTAAGCTCCGCTAAGCTTCCTCATGCGTCGTGGTAGACAATCCACGTAATTTTAGTTGGTATTAAAGTGAGTTACTTTTTAAGGACTTAATCATCTAGAGTAATATCCAAAAAGGAGCTTTAGAATCATGTCTAACAATAGAGGGTATTATGACATGGAGGGTATGCACTCCCTAAACTTGGAAACTAAGCTCACAAAACTCCCTATCGCTGAATCTGGTGCGGCAGCCTCCGTACTACCTTATTCCCGGCTCCCAACACCCATACGCAAGATTCTAATCCTGGGATCCTATGAGGAGGATTTTCAGTGTAAATTTCTTTCATAAGAAGCATAACCATAAGTCTAACCCACGAACAATAACAAGAACATCATCACAAAATCCACTATGATAAAAAAAATTTAAGTACAATGTGCATAAAGGGAAATATAATGATAATAATAACAAATCTCCAGAAGCTCTGCCGCATGCTCCTACCTCAGCTTGACTGCGTCCTATTGTTACCTGCACACATTTATCATGCATAAGCTTATAGAAAGCTTAAAGGGTGGTGTACGTGTGTACGCAATGCAGGTGTCAAGTATACAATACAAGCCCATAAATCATACAACGTCGAAAATACTAGCAAGTTCATAGGTCAAACGATATCAGAGTAAGTAGAAATAATAACAAGTCCATGAGTTATACAATATCAGAGTAAGTAGAAATACTGACAAGTGCATGAGTCATACAATATCAGAGTAAGAAGAAATACTGACAAGTCCATGAGTCATACAATATCAGAGTAGGAAGAAACACTGACAAGTTCATAAGTCATACAATATCAGAGTTGGCAATGCAGATCGGCTATGTAATGTGTAGTCGTGGTAAACCAAATGCCAAGAAATGAACAAGCTAGAGTGTGAAGTTGGGATGATAGTATGTGGTATCGCAAGCTATGGGGTCCATCACACGGGACTTCTATCCAAACAAGTCTCATACCTAAATTTGGATAGCCAGACTTTAACACCCTGAAAATCGGGGGTCGTATATAAACTCAACTCCCGAGTTCCAGACCGTCACTTATGCAACAAAAGTGATTATAATTCAATGTTGTCTGAGTTAAAGCATTCACATGAGTAAAAGTATACCAAAACTACAATTCATACTCCAGATCCAGTGATAAAAGCAAGCGGAAGACTAAAGAATATATATATCACTGTATGGAAAAACAAAGTAGATCTCAACTGTCACTAAAGTATGAATACATCTCTGAGTCTCATATACATGTAAATAAACAAATCAAAATGCCAAAAATAGTCCCACTGAGGAGTCCCGTCAACCTAGGCTACCTAAGCAAAGCCGTCGTGGTACTGCATGTATGAGAACTCGTCCTGGTCCTCATCAAAGTCCGGCTCTACCTCCTGGATCTCTGCATCACCTGCATCTAAGACAGGGTCTGGTGGGTGTTGCAAATACCATCCCGTAACGTGGGAATGAGTAGCTAACTCAGTAGAATAATAGAGCAAGGATTAACATGTTCTCAAATCAATCATGCGATAATAGTAAAGCAGTAAATCAAACAATCCTAATACTGTTGTTAATGCAATATGACATGATGTGATGTATGCCCTCACCGACGATCTCCCTCATACGGCACCATCTTACGACCGCGGCATGCAATCGACCCTCAAGTGCTCTACATCTTCCAAGCACATGCAATGTTATGGTGATATGATTTTCGAGTTGTTATTGGTCCATTCAAACAGCAGGATTGGGAAACTAAGGTACTTCCCTTGTATCAATCCCAACACAGATCCTGTCTAGGGTCGTCACTCCTAGTAATCTCATACGATGTATATTTTGTAGGTCGCTGCAAGGGCTGCCAGGGCTGTTGCTCGCACTCGTTGCACCGCTCCCCCATCACCTTATCAATATAGGCCTACTGTACTCTACTGCTACTGAAGGGTCGTCGCGTCCCGTAGACTCAGAATACGCTCGTGGTCACTACAAAGGACTCGTCGCCTGATTAGTGTAGGCCGACAGTAAGAATATAGTGTCCCATACTACCATAATCTGCTCATGAGATTAGGTGCTCACTGGTCACTATAGGGAGGTTTGTGGCCCCAGCGTAGACCGACAGCTCGACCACGGTGTCCCATACCACCATGCCTGGCTCGTGAGTCTTCGTGGATCAAGGTACCATGGTTAACAAGGTTTACAATGGTAAGTTCAGTACCCTAGGTTCAAGCAGTTATGACTCATGCAGGGTGAACATAGAATGGCCAGTCGGGTTACTTGACGGGCTCGACTAGCACGATCGCATCTCAAGTCGAACGACATGAAGTGCGTAAAACACCTCGTGTGGCCTAACCACTGCCGCCAACTCCAGAACACGGCTCGCGTTCATCGACGCGTCATTCGTGGCCAAGATAAGCTAACCACGAATTCACTCGGTTACCGACTACCTGGACTAAGTATAGTCCCAAACAATTATGGAATCACATCAGCAATCATATTAGAGTATTGGAAATAAAATATAACCATGTGAGCATGTTAACACATGTTATAACCTACACCTTAAGTAAATCATCAAGTACATGCATTTCATACATACAATGAAATCATGCATTTGGTTAACATGTAGAAAATCATTTACATCAGCATATTAATTGAGAAATCAATCTCAAACTAATTCATAACACCATTTAATTCAATACATACTAATACAAGCATTTATACAAACACATAGACTACACACTTAAGTCTATATATAGTATGTCGACCCGAAGTGCGCATTTAGACGAATCTCTTCACCAAAATAATTATGCACGTATTCCTAGTATTCTAATGCGACAATAAACCATGTCAATTACATCAGCAAAATATGAATGAAAACAGTACTTCCTACAAATGACTAAAATGCCCTAAATCTCATATTCTTCGTTGGTTTACGAAACAGGAAACGGACAGCATGTTGTGCATGTCAAACGGCGTTGCCGTCGATAATCTACTATTAAACGACATTGAAAGCGTTGGAAACAGTCAATCAAAGTGTCTAAAATCCGTACCTTATCTCTTATAGGTGTGTGAATTCGAACTGAGCGTATACGCTTCGTCTACGGCGAATAAAGGACCTAATTTACAAGATTTATGAGTTAACAAGCTATGGAACTGAAAGAATCCCAAATCAGCAACTTATTAGGGTTATTTCTTACCTTAAAACTCGGAGGAATCACCGGCTGAATGATGGAAGCGTGTTGCTAAAGTAAGTGCAACAGGTGGTGCAAAGGCAGAAAAATTCTCTCCTACTCTCTCTCACAAACTCTCACCTTTTCTCTCTCCCAATGTAGGGTTTCTCTCAAATTCGGATGGGAGAGAGGAGTGAGGGTTTCAACCCCTTTTATAAGCCCAAAAGTGCCCAGAATAGGCTCAGGAACAAAGTTCACTTAGGGCATATCCAAATCGGGGCTGTTTCGGTCCAAAAGATGATTTTTGATGGTCCCCTGGCCGAACGCGATCAGACTTAAGTTCACACATACAGGATCTAACACGCATCAAATTTTCAGTCCGGCAGGGTTCGTAGATCGCCCGTGGCAGTCCAGTTTCAGTTCAGCGGTCACCGCACGTAGATCAGGTCTGCAAATCTCATGATATGAAATAAAAAATTTTCCTGATCCGAGGGTGTAATTTGGCTGAATTCTGATGGTCAGAATGCTTAATACTTACGCGTCAAGTCGTGTGCCAGATTTGAATTTTAAATTCCAATTCTATCCCTATTCTTACTCTCTTCAGTCCATGCTCAATGAAATAGCCTGCGGATGTCGGTTGGACTTGATTGTCAAGTCCAGCTAGGCGGTTCTAACAGTCTAAGATAGCAGGTATCGGACTTTCGAAGCGCGGTCTAGATCCAATACAAAGTTTCAAAGTAGTCCAGAGAATAAACCTGCTTAGAGTTTGATCCGAGGTTATAGAGTATTATAGAGTCATTGGTTCTACTCGATTTGGGTCTTGTAGAACATATTTAAAGTGATCAGGGACTATTTCCTAGCTACTCTAGCGTTGCGCTAGCTAACTTACACTTATTTTCTCAAGGAATTAATCCTACGCGATTTCTGGTCGAGTTGGTACTCGAGTCCAAGTACGAATTTTTCCCGGGCGTTACAATCTACCCCCCTTAACAAATAATTTCATCCTCGAAATTTGTACCTTTTCGTACTCCTCGAGAAGCTGTGGGTAGTTCCTTCTGATCTCGGCTTCTGTCTCCCAGGTAGCCTCTTCCTCAGAGTGATGCGTCCACAATACCTTCACAAGGGGAATCACCTTGCTACGCAGTACCTGCTCCTTCCTGTCTAAGATACGTGTCGGTCGCAGGATATATGTAACATCCTCTCCTAACTGCACCTGCTCCCATCTGATGATATGGGAAGGATCAGAAACGTACTTCTTCAGCATAGAAACATGAAATACGTTGTGAACGCTCGCGAGAGGTGAGGGTAAAGCCAATCGGTAAGCCACTGCTCCCACACGATCAAGGATCTGGAATGGACCAATAAATTGCCGTGCCAGCTTCCCCTTCTTCCCGAACTGAAGGACTCCCTTCATAGGAAAAACTCACAAAAACACATGATCCCCAACTGTGAACTCCAGTGGCTGCCGTCTCGTATCGGCATAACTCTTCTGTCTACTCTGCGCTGTGAGAAGCCGACATCGAATGATATCAATCTTCTCTAACGTCGCCTGCACTAACTCTAGGCCAATCAAGCTACGCTCACCGACCTCTGCCCAGCAATGCGGTGTCCGACAAGGTCGCCCATACAGTGCCTCATAAGGTGTCATACCAATACTCTCCTGAAAACTGTTATTGTACGTAAAATCTGCATATGCAAGATAATCATCCCAACTGTCCTTGAAGTCCAATGCGCAAGCTCGCAACATATCCTCTAAGATCTGGTTCACCCGCTCTGTCTGTCCGTCTGTCTGTGGGTGGAAAGCAGTACTGAACTTCAACTTCACACCCATAACCTCCTGAATGCGAGTCTAGAAAATAGAAGTGAACCGCGTGTCTCTGTCCGACACGATCTCCAATGGAACTCCATGCAGATGCACAATCTCTCTGATGTACAGTCTAGCCAGCTCGTCTGCAGAGTTCGTAACTCTGATCGGTAGGAAGTGCGCTGACTTCGTCAGACGGTCAATGATCACCCATATGGAATCATGTCCCTTCCTCATCTTCGGCAGCCCTGAAATGAAGTCCATGGAAATCAAATCCCACTTCCACTCTTCGATCGGCATAGGCTGCAAAAGTCCAGGTGGTCAGCGATGCTCTGCCTTCACCTGCTGACAAGTGAGACAACGGGATACGAACTCTATTATGTGGGTCTTCATACCTTCCCACCAATATGTCCTCTTCACATCGTGATACATCTTCGTACTGCCTGGATGCATCGCGAGTCTGGTACAATGCGCAACCTTGAGAATCTCTCGTCTCAAGTCAGGGACATCTGGGACGCATAGGTGGCAAGATAACGTAAGCCTCCATCCATACCAACTCGCCACTCGGCGTCAGCATCATTACTGGCCTGATCTCGAAGCTCAGTCAGATGCGCATCGTCCCTCTGCGCCTCGATGACCCAGTCATCGATCTGAGATCGCACCTGCACATGTACGATGAACTTATACGGCTCCTCTACGGTGAGTTTCTGCTCAAAGTCTTGCAAAAACTCAACCATATCCCACTCAGCAACCATCAGCGGAGCCGCAAACTCTATCGCCTTCTTGCGGCTCAACGCGTCAGCCATAAGGTTTGCCTTCCTAGGATGGTAAGAGACTTCGAACTTGAAGTCCTTCAACGTCTCCATCCATCGCCGCTGCCTCATATTCAAGTCTCGCTGCGTGAATATGTACTTGAGGCTCCTGTGGTCACAAAAGAGCTCGAACTCCTCTCCATTGAGGTAATGTCTCCAGAGACTCAGTGCGAATATGAAGGCTGCCAACTCTAGGTCGTGTGTAGGGTAATTCTCCTCGTGCTTCCTTAATTGTCTCGAGGCATACGAAATTACCCTATCCCTCTGCATAAGGACACAACCTAGACCAACGCTAGATGCGTCAGTGTATATAGTGTACCTAACCCGTTGCTCTGGCAATACTAGCACAGGGGTGGACGTAAGCCTGTCCTTCAGCTCCTGAAAAGCTGACTCCGCCTTGTCGTTCCAGGCAAACTTCACGTCCTTCTGTGTCAACTGAGACAAGGGTCTCGCGATCTTCGAGAAATCCTGAATGAAGCGCCAATAGTAGCCAGCGAGACCCAAGAAACTCCTCACCTCAGTGACAGAACCAGGCTGCTCCCAGTTCTGCACTACAGTTACCTTAGACAGGTCAACTGCCATGCCATCCTTGGACACCACGTGTCCTAAGAACTTCACTTTCTGCTTCCAGAAGTCACACTTCTTGTACTGTGTGAACAACTGATGTTGTCTGAGCGTATCTAGGACCAAACGCAAGTGCTCCTCATGCTCCTCTCGACTCCTGGAGTACACCAAAATGTCGTCAATGAATACAACGACGAATCGATAGAGGAAAGGCCTAAATACCCGGTTCATCAGATCCATGAACACGGCTGGTGCGTTCGTAAGACCGAACGACATCACAAGGAACTCGTAGTGGCCAAAACTGGTCCTGAATGCTGTCTTCTGCACGTCCTCATCTCTGACGCGCAACTGATGATATCCAGACTGAAGATCAATCTTCGAGAAGTATTGCGCTCCTCTCAACTCATCAAACAAGTCATCGATCCTGGGTAAAGGGTACTTGTTCTTCACCATGATCTGGTTCATCCTGCGATAATCAATACACAATCGCATCGAACCGTCCTTCTTCCTTACGAACAGGACTGGTGCTCCCCAAGGAGACACACTAGGCCGTATAAGGCCAAGCTCTAGCAGACCATCAATCTGCGTCCTCAACTCCTCCATCTCACACGGTGCCATGCGATACGTCGGCAGTAAGACAGGCGTAGAACCAGGAACCAAATCGATAATGAAATCGATCTCTCGTCTAGGCAGCAAACCAGGGATCTTCCTGAACAGATCCCTAAACTCAGAAATGACTGGCGCATGCTCAAGTATCTGGGCACCAGCGTCTCGTAGTAAAGAAGCGTAACTAAGTATGCGGAAGAGGAGATTTACCCGCACTGGAAATGTGAAGGATGCACCCTCTGGCTCGTAGGCTGTCACTATACTAGTCTCGCAGTCAATCTCGGCCCTCGCTGCAGTCAACCAATCCATGCCAAGAATGACATCGAGATAAACCAAAGAAGGGTTGACGACGAGATCTAGAGCCATCGTCTTGCCCCCCAAATCTACCAAACAACCCTCACACATCTGGGTGACATCTGAATAATCCCCATGAGCTGCAAGGACTCGCACCCTATCCATAGTAATAGTCTGTAACCCAATGCGTCTGACTATGGCACGTGAAATCAAAGAAATCGTGGATCCAGTGTCCACCATCACGAGAATAGGAATACCTCTAATGTGGGCAGTGACCTCGAAGGCTGAATGCTGAGAAGTCTGTGTCGCAGCTGCCTCAGCTGTCAAGGCATGCACCCGTGCCTGCTGTGGCCAGTTCGGCCGCTGTGTCATAGGCCGTGGAGGCTGCCTGATCTGCGATACCGAAGGTCTGAAGGAAGGGTGCGCAGGAACCAACCATATAGGCGGTGCTGATATCGCTTATGAGCGGGTACGGTCGATCTTCTGCGGCGGTGAGAACCCACTGTCCCGTATCCTGGAAAAATAACTTTGCGCTAAGTGGCCCGATCTCCCACAGTATGTACACGATAACTCGGGGTTCCAAAATGATGGTGCTGGCGCTATAGCCCGAGTAGGAGGGTCGGCGCGAGGCCTCTTGCCCGCGAAGGGCCTGTCTGGCAACTCTGGTCGTGGCCTAGGAGCAACAGGGCCATCAGACCGGGTAAGTCAATCCACATCCTGCTCAGCCCGCATGGACATATGAATCAGCTCCGCATAGGAAGGAATTCTCACGCAGCACATCTTCGACCAAATATTCGGTCGTAAACCCTCTGAAAAGCGCCGTATGCGCATATGCTCTTCAGCCAGAATAGTCGGGACGTATCTGCCCAACTCTATGAACCGATGCTCATACTCCATGACTGTCATGCCTCCCTGCCTGAGGAGGAGAAACTCATTCTCCCGATCATGCCTGTACGTCTGGGGATAGTATTTCTCGTGGAAGCGAAACTCGAACGCTGCCCAGGTCCATATGTAATCAGCGGCAACGGTCCGCAATACACTGTCCCACCACAAGATGGCCTCTCGCTCAAACAAGAACGTAGCCAACTCTACCTGCTCGGCCTCTGTACAATGAAGCATCCTCAATATCTTCGACACATGGTCGAGCCAATACTCGGCCTCCTCGGGTCTATGAGAACCCGTAAAAGTGGGAGGCCGTAAGCGCTTGAATCACTCTAACAAGCCCCGTGTATCTGCGGCATTCCCCGCAGGGTAAGCAGGTGGTACAGGATGAGTCATGCCCTCATCCTAGGCATATGTATTAGCATCCTCAGCTGGATGCACAGGTGGTGCAGGTGGAGGCACACTCCCACCCTGGGCTAATGTCCCCACAATAGTAGTTAGGAGCTTCTGCTGCTGCTGCATCATGGCCATCATCTGTTCAAATCTGTCTGGAGGTGGAGCAGGATATGGCGTGTACTGCGTAGAAGAAGACGCACGATAAGGCTCTCTGACAGGCGGTGTGAACGGCGGTGGTCCAACTGTAGGACCAGCAGTAGGCTGAGACGCATGCACTGTCTCAGGAATCGGGCCCACAGCAGGGTCCGCGTGGGTATCAGACTGTGAAGGAGCCTGATCCATAGGCTCACTCAATGCAAGCCGAGCCGTGCTCCGTGTGGCCTTCGGCGGCATTCCCTATATTCAAAATAGGGCGCAACCTTGTCAGTCTCAATAGCACAAACACACCACAATCATTCACATAAAGAGTCAAAGGCATTCCATGCATTTCATTTAATCAAAATTATCACAATACAAGGGATATGTCCTTACAAGCATCATGACGAGAAATACATTGGAATTAAGACAGTTAAAATTACAACAGCAACATAAGCAAAGCACTAGCCTTAACAGGCTAACACAACATAAAATAGGAAACGACTAACTACTAACAACAACATCAAAGATAATCGCTAGTCTGAGTCGGGTGACGGAGGAGGAGCACCCTTATCCTGCAAGCAGCACAGGATCGCCTTCAAGGTGCGAGTCACCTTGCTGAATTTCCTCTTCGTAATGGCCTTGACATCCTCGACCTCAGCACGAAGTTCCTGCACTTCCCTTCGTAAGGCAACCTAGCTCTCCTCAATTCGGGTAATGCGATCATCGCCAGTAGCCTGAGCAGAAGGAGGAGGGCTCTCATCTGTATCCTAAGCCTCCTCTTCTACCTCTTCCTGGACTTCTTCCTCAACTCTACTCCAGGTTCTCCCTCACTTGGATCCTGTTCATCATCAAAGTCGTCCTCGCTATCCTCCTCAAGCTGAGTCTCACGGTACTGAGACCCGATCTTCATCTTGACCATTGTAGACTCATCAATGCTGTGAATCGAAACTGGCAACTCCGGCCCAAGTCTGTAAGCAAACTCAAGCATGATCTTCCATATCAGTCAGCCAAAAGGAAGCGATTATGACGTTCTTCTTGATTTTACTATGAGGATAATCTGTCGCAAGATGAAAGTGGCCATACACACATTCTCTCCCTGGGCCACCAGATACAAGAAATCAACCATAAGGTACATACACTCAATGCGATTTGTCGACCTGGGATACACGTTGAACGTGCAAATGTGGTGTAGCAGGCGCAAATCATCAGACATATGAGACGCCTTGAGGCTATAATTAGGCTGCCATGGAACCAGTTTACCGCATAGAAACCTATTACGGCAATCTCGTTCATGCCTACTCCTTAAAATTTTCACACTAGGATGAACATCACCAAGAGGCACGTTCAGAAGCCGCACTATCAACCGAACATCGATCGTAGCCATCCAGTCTCTATCAAAAGGAATTTTGAACTGCAATGGCTCCAGTGTAGCATTCTGGATACGAGTGTAGAAGGCACGAACGGTGCTCACATTAGCACGAGCACGAGCTTCAAAGATCGGACCCCAATGCGCAGCTTCAATGCGCTCGAACAACAGAAATTCACCGAATATTCGTCCTTCCACATCCGCCTCAAACAACACTTTATGGTCAGTGTATTGGCCGTGAGGCATCTCTGCTAAAATTACTCGTCCAAGTTGAGTATGGGGATCCAAATCCCGCTTTGTATGGAATTCTCGGGCTGTGGTTGGACTTGCGGCAGCGCTTGAGCTAGCGGCGCCACCCCGCAGTCTTCTTGATTGAGCAGGGCGACTTGGCCCAACCTCATCCGTTGCAGTCTTTCTCTTACCCATCAAAGAGAGGATGGTGGAGAGTGACAAAAGACCCAAAATGGCTTCAACAAAAGCCATGAAAAATGGGAAAAATGTAAAGAGATGGCTGTCCAAAATGGAAAAGGGAGATCTAGGAGTTGTAGAGGGATGCTTCAAGCTCCCTCAGGATGTATTTTTAGAAAGAAAAGAGAATGAAAAAGGGGAATGGAGCACCTCATGATTTCAGCTCAATTTGGGAGTTTTGAGAGCTCCAAACAACGAGATCTTCAAGAGGGAAGGCTGAAAACTTCAATGGAGTGGAGGGGTGTGGTCTTTTTTGGCCAAGGATGGATTTGGGGGTGGTTTGGAACCACGGTTTTGGTAGAGGGCAGCTAGAAAATGCAAATAGAGCTAGGGATGGGGCTATTTATGAAGGAAGTAGCCCTATTTGGGGTTTTCTACGGTCGAAAACTATATGGAGGGGGTGTACTACCCCAAAAACCCACACATCCCAACTTTCAACTCGAGCGGGCCACCCCGGGCGGCGATGCATCGCCGACCGTCCGGTGATCTGATCGGTGGGACCACATGGGTCTAGTCCCCCATGGTTCAGGGACCCCAAATAACCATGGGCCCCACCTTGGTTCATTGTAGATTGCCCTATATAGGCCCAAACATGTATTCAGGGATTTTTGGGGCCAATCTGCAAACCCGAATATAATACCCTATCATGCAGCATATGATTTTGGGTTAGAAGGGTCTATTACATCCATTTAGCCCATTAGTTGCTAAAGAAAGAAAACTTAGAATGGCCTTATGGCCATTTTTCATGAAATTTTACTATTTACTGTAAAATTTTGTTGAAGTATGATTTTATGTCATTTTCACATTAGGATTGATGCCTAACATGAAAAGGATAAGAAAGAATTGAAGATTGGAGTGGTGAGAGGAAGAATTTTGAAGATTTTAGGTAAAACGGGGTTTTTAAGCCCTGACGATTGAATGCAGGGGTTGTGGTTGTCCCACAGCCCAAGGATTCATATTTACAGGTTTAGAATTATCCAAAGAATATCTCAACCCACTTACCTACAACCTAAGAGCTACTCAGGTCGCTTTACGCGGCCCTAGATGCATTACGGACTCGATAGCGCGATCGATATAAATAAACTTCGCCTATTGGCGAATCTGTGATCCTATGAGTGTTTTTAGACCCTTCTCGCACCCACTTAAGTCAAAGGAAGCGACAGCGTATATTGCGTGACCATAACCCAGGCCCAGTATACTCTTATTCACACTCTAATACCAACTTTTAACACCCTGAAAATCGGGGGTCGTGTATAAACTCAACTCCCGAGTTCCAGACAGTCACTTATGCAAAAAAAAGTGATTATAATTCAATGTTTTCTGAGTTAAAGCATTCACATGAGTAAAAGTATACCAAAACTGCCATTCATACTCCAGATCCAGTGATAAAAGCAAGCGGAAGACTAAAGAATATATATATCACTGTATGGAAAAACAAAGTAGATCTCAACTGTCACTAAAGTATGAATACATCTCTGAGTCTCATATACATGTAGATAAACAAATCAAAATGTCAAAAATAGTCCCACTGAGGAGTCCCGTCAACCCAGGCCACCTAAGCAAAGCCGTCGTGGTACTGCATGTATGAGAACTCGTCCTGGTCCTCATCAAAGTCCGGCTCTACCTCCTGGATCTCTTCATCACCTGCATCTAAGACAGGGTCTGGTGGGTGTTGCAAACACCATCCCGTAACATGAGAATGAGTAGCTAACTCAGTGGAATAATAGAGCAAGGATTAATATGTTCTCAAATCAATCATGCGATAATAGTAAAGCAGTAAATCAAACAATCCTAATACTGTTGTTAATGTAATATGACATGACGTGATGTATGCCCTCACCGACGATCTCCTTCATACGATACCATCTTACGACCACGGCATGCAATCGACCCTCAAGTGCTCCACATCTTTCAGGCACATGCAATGTTATGGTGATATGATTTCCGAGTTGTTATTAGTCCATTCAAACAGAAGGATTGGAAAACTAAGGTACTTCCCTTGTATCAATCCCAACACAGATCCTGTCTAGGGTCGTCACTCCTAGTAATCTCATACGATGTATATTTTGTAGGTCGCTGCAAGGGCTGCCAGGACTGTTGCTCGCACTCGTTGCACCGCTCCCCCATCACCTTATCAATACAGGCCTACTGTACTCTACTGCTACTGAAGGGTCGTCGCCTCCCGTAGACTCAGAATACGCTCGCGGTCACTACAAACGACTCGTCGCCTGATCAGTGTAGGCCGACAGCAAGAATATAGTGTCCCATACCACCATAATCTGCTCACGAGACTAGGTGCTCACTGGTCACTACGGGGAGGTTTGTGGCCCCAGCGTAGGCCGACAGCTCGACCACGGTGTCCCATACCACCATGCCCAGCTCATGAGTCTTCGTGGATCAAGGTACCATGGTTAACAGGGTTTACAATGGTAAGTTCAGTACCCTAGGTTCAAGCAGTTATGACTCATGCAGGGTGAACATACAACGGCCAGTCGGGTTACTTGACGGGCTCGACTAGCATGATCCCATCTCAAGTCAAACGACATGAAGTGCGTAAAACACCTCGTGTGGCCTAACCACTGCCGCCAACTCCAGAACACGGCTCGCGTTCATCGATGCGTCATTCGTGGCTAAGATAAGCTAACCACGAATTCGCTCGGTTACTGACTGCCTGGACTAAGTATAGTCCCAAAAAATTATGGAATCACATCAGCAATCATATTAGAGTATTGGAAATAAAATACCTCCATGTGAGCATGTTAACACATGTTATAACCTACACCTTAAGTAAATTATCAAGTACATGCATTTCATACATACAATGAAATCATGCATTTGGTTAACATGTAGGAAATCATTTACATCAGCATATTAATTGAGAAATCAATCTCAAACTAATTCACAATACCATTTAATTCAATACATACTAATACAAGCATTTATACAAACACATACACTACACACTTAAGTCTACATATAGTATGTCGACCCGAAGTGCGCATTTAGGCGAATCTCTTCGCCAAACTAATTATGCATGTATTCCTAGTATTCTAATGCGACAATAAACCATGTCAATCATATTAGCAAAATATGAATTAAAACAGTACTTCCTACAAATGACTAAAATGCCCTAAATCTCATATTCTTCGTTGGTTTACGAAACAGGAAACGGACAACATGTTATACATGTCAAACGGCATTGCCGTCGATAATCTACTATTAAACGACATTGAAAGCGTTGGAAACAGTCAATCAAAGCGTCTAAAATCCGTACCTTATCTCTTATAGGTGTGTGAATTCGAACTGAGCGTATACGCTTCGTCTACAGCGAATAGAGGACCTAATTTACAAGATTTATGAGTTAACAAGCTATGGAACGGAAAGAATCCCAAATCAGCAATTTATTAGGGTTATTTCTTACCTGAAAATGTGGAGGAATCACCGGCTGAATGATGGAAGCGTGTTGCTAAAGTACGTGCAACAGGTGGTGCAAAGGCAGGAAAATTCTCTCCTACTCTCTCTCACAAACTCTCACCTTTTCTCTCTCCCAATCTAGGGTTTCTCTCAAATTCGTATGGGAGAGAGGAGTGAGGGTTTCAACCCCTTTTATAAGCCCAAAAGTGCCCAGAATAGGCTCAGGAACAAAGTTCACTTAGGGCATATCCAAATCAGGGCTGTTTCGGTCCAAAAGATGATTTCTGATGGTCCCCTTGCCGAATACGATCGGACTTAAGTTCACACATACAGGATCTAACACGCATCAAGTTTTCAGTCCGGCAGGGTTCGTAGATCGCCCGTGGCGGTCCAGTTTCAGTTCAACGGTCACCGCACGTAGATCAGGACTGCAAATCTCATGATATGAAATAGAAATTTTTCCTAATCCGAGGGTGTAATTTAGCTGAATTCTGACGGTCAGAACGCTTAATACTGACGTGTTAAGTCGTGTGCCAGATTTGAATTTCAAATTCCAATTCTGTCCCTATTCTTACTCTCTTCAGTCCAGGCTCAATGAAATAACCTGCGGATGTCGGTTGAATTTGATTTTCGAAATGATTATCAAGTCCAGCTAGGCGGTTCTAACGGTCTAAGATAGCAGGTATCGAACTTTCGACGCGCGGTCTAGATCCAATACAAAGTTTCAAATTGGTCCAGAGAACAAACCTGCTTAGAGTTTGATCCGAGGTTATAAAGTATTATAGAGTCATTGGTTCTACTCGATTTGGGTCATGTAGAACATATTTAAAGTGATCAGGGACTATTTCCCAGCTACTCTAACGTTGTGCTAGCTAACTTACACTTATTTTCTAAAGGAATTAATCCTACGCGATTTCTGGTCGAGTTGGTACTCGAGTCCAAGTACGGATTTTTCTCGGGCATTACACAGACCCAATGCGGTGAACTCCTGATCTCAGGTTGGTCGCATGCCCCAACTGAAATCCTGGCCATTGTAAAGGTACACATGACGATTTGGTAGCACACCACTAGCCTGAGTGGATAGTGAATGAATGAGTCAAATACTGAGTACGCAACTCCTGCTCAGTAAGTCCTCATATCAGTACCGTACATCTCTGGGATCATCACCAGGGTCTAGTACACTATACTCCAGCTTACCACCTCATCAAGCGCACAACTGGGTAAGTGGAAGAGACCTCACTATCTGCCTACCAATATCGGTCCGGCTCGAGGTGGAAGCCACGGCCCTGATGTCGCTAGGGCTTATGGTGGTCATATCACAAAATGTGAGATGTATGAGTCATACCATCCAGTCATGCATCAAACCTGTGCGTACCGCGCACTCATGTGAGATAACTCCGTCTATCAGGGAGTCTCATAAACAATCAGCTCAATGGCACATGCGTTGCTCAATCACTCCATATAATAAGCATACGGATGATGCGTATGAGCATGTATCATGAAGTATACTAAGCATGATTATAATCACATACATCATAGTGGACCGGTATAAGACGGCCTATAACGACTTAGGAAAATTCATACTTAGACCCAAGTATCACCTTTAATAGAAATCATTTAAGCCTTAATCCCTTAGAAATTTAATGTGTTTTAGCTAGCGCTAAACCAGATTACATGTGGAATTAGCACCAATAACTTTCAATACGATCTGTAAGACCCAAAACCTATAGAATCATTGACGCTATATTACTCTGAAATCTAGGATCCAACTCTAAACCCAGTTGCTCCCGGGAATACTTTGTAACTTCGTATTGGACTTAGACCGCACGTCAAAAGTCTGATGGCGATGAACTTAGACCATTACGACCGCCTAATTGGACTTGACTATCACCTCAAAAATTAAGCCCAAACGATGTCCTAAGACCCTTTCCTTGCGTCCGGAGCGAAGAGTGTGAGAAAATGAAGATTTTTAGAAAATTAATTATGATTTTAAGTAATCTTAATCATTTCGCTTGCACAATGTTTCTAAGCATTCTGACCATTAGCTTTCGACCCAAATTCACCCTTGGATCAGGAAAGGTGGCCCTTACATGTCAAAGTACTTGCAGCCCTGATCAAATTTAAGTAACCATTGAATTGAAGCTGGTTCGTCACAGACGATCTGGAAACCCGATCGGACTGAAAACTTAACTTGCTTAAGATCCAATACTAGTGAGCTTAAGTCCGACCACATTTGATAAGAGGACCTCCAAAAGTGCTCCGTTGGATCAGAAAGAGCCCGATTTGGTTATAACCTAGGTATACCTTGGCCTTAAGACTATTTTCGTCGACTTTAGGCTTATAAAAATGGCTTAAACCCTCATTCCTAAATTTCATACGAATTTTCTAAACCCTAGCTACTTAAGAGAGAGAAAGCAAGAGAGAACCTATTGATTCTCCATGGGATTCTTCCCAATTCATCTACACATCGAACCTGCGTATCTGAATCGTGCTTCCGGCGATTCTGATTCCTTTCTTGGGTAAGATAATCAAACCCTAACCTATTTTGAAGCCTAGAATAGTTCAAATGAAGTTATAGCTAACCAGTTTCATGCCTTAGGTAGCGTATCCACCGTTGATGAAGACTTATCATCTGACTCACATCTTATACGCATTTTCTGGTTTAAGGTGCAGACTATATATGATTAGGTTATGTTTCTCAAGGCTTTCAATGTTAGATAATAATTTATTCATGTTATGATTGTCATTACACATGCCAAATGCGCTATCTGTTTCGATTTACGTATATGTATACTTTATGTTATAAATAGCGTATTTCATGTATATGTTAGAATACCCGTATACATATGGAATATGCCATTATGATTTCCATGATTATTTGTCACAATCATATGCTTGATATGTATGCGGTAACTCCTTGGCAAAAAGACTTGCCCTATTATGTAATGGAATCGACATACATAATGTATGTTGAATAGTGTAGTCTAAGTGTTTGGATAAATGCTTGAATGAGTTAGTAGTTAGTAAAGAGTGACTTTTTAGGTTGCTGAGATATGAATCTCAATCACCTTAACTGTGTGTATGATTTTCTCCATGAATTGTGTGACTTAGATTATTCATGTTAACTATGTGTATGATTTCCTCCATGTACTGTATTTATATTCAAGTTATATTTCATAAATGTCCGTATGATTATAGGATATGAATCACGTGCCTGTTATTGAGCTTGTACTTGATTGGGGCTGTACTACAGTCCAGGTAATCGGTAACTATATATCAAATGATGGTTGAGGTCGTTTCCGCCACACAGGATGAGTTTAACAAATTTGAGTCATGCTTGGGATGTTCGACAGTGGTTAGGCCACACGGAGTGCTTATGCATTCCATGTCATTCAACTCAACGTGCGCTTGGCCTAGTTGATCTCATCAGCTACACCGATTGATCGATGTTTGTTCACCATGTTGGGTCGCTACTGTTTGAATCTAAGGCATTGAACTTACCAGTGAAACTCCCATTAACTTAGGTACCGTGATCCCCTAAGACTCATGAGCCAGACATGGTGGTATGGGACACCGAGGCCGAGCTGTCAGCCTACGCTAGGGCGACGAGCCTCCCCGTAGTGACCAGTGAGCACCCTACTCTCGTGAGTAGATTATGGTGGTATGGGACTCTATATTCTTGCTGTCGACCTACATTGATTGGTGACGAGCCCTCTGTAGTGACCTTGAGTATATCCTGACACTGCATAAGGGCGACGAGTCTTGTTGTAGTATTGAGGATATAACTAGGCTTGTATTGATTTGGTGATGGTGGAGTGGTGTAACCATTCCGTGCAACAGCCCTGGAAGCCCTTGCAGTGACCTTGAACCATAACATCGTATGAGATTTCCTATGACTGACGACCCTAGAATGGATCAATGTTTGGGAATTGATATAAGGGAGGTGTCTTAGCTTCCCAATCCTGCTATATGAAAGGGACTAATAAGAACTTAGTAATCATACTCATGACATCGCACTACATGTGCCATTGACGTTGGTGTGAGAGCACAGTGGTAGTGATTCATGCCGCGATCGTTAGATGATGTCACATGAGGGAGTTTGTGGTGAGGGCATGTATCATTCCCTCATATCATTCTTACATTAACAAGAGTATCTAGGACATGTTTGATTGTACTGCTTTATTATTACTGCTTGATTGAATTGATAACATGTTAACCTTTGCTGTATAGTACCACTGAGTTGATCTCTCACTCCCACGTTCTGGGATGGTGCTTAAACATCAACCAGACTCTGACTTAGCTGCAGGTGACGGCGATGCTTGCGAGGTGGAGCCAGATTTTGACTAGGACGAGGAGGTGTTCTCATTTATGCAGTTCTTAGGCGGGTTCACGTGAGCCTTGTCCTGACCAGCGAGGATTCTGGAATATGTATATGGTGATTTTACACAGTTGATACATGTATTTTGAGACACGGTTGTATATATCGCCCTGGGCAGAGCACGCATCTTTTGGGAATTATTTTTGAATTATATATGTATTTAAGTCTTCCTCTTGTATTTCCTCAATATTCCTTAATTATTTCTGCTGATCTGACTTGATCTATTTCATGTTTTTCTACACTAACACAGACAACATGCATCCATCATTGTTCATGTTGCATAAGTGATGTTTTGGAACTCGGGAGCTGAGTTATGCTCGACCCCCGAATTGCAGGGCATTACAAGATGGTATCAGAGCATGATCTAGATTAAACTGGACCTGGGTTAGGGTCACAAAATTTATGTTGACACCATTATAGCATAGGAGGGTGCGAGAACAATCTAGAACCAGGACTAGGACCTCAGATGTGTCTTTTGGTGAAAGTTTACTGAAAATGATCACCGAGATCGAGTCCTTACACAATCCTGATCACACACGACGACCCTAAATCACTTCTAGACCGTCAATTGATGGGTATAGACCGCATTTTATCCTATTCCAGCTGTTAGAAATTGGTAAAAGTGAATAGAGATCAGATTAGTTCCGAAATGACTTGAAACGGCTCAAATCGGAAGAGGAGGCCAAACGAACAACTTTCAGGGGGTTCTAGGGTGGGACCCTAGCATTTTTAGACCCAGGGGGTGGGGAGATCCTTGCCTATGAGGCGAGGCCTCGCCGATTTTTCCAATGGCCGACGAGGGCCTCACCGACCGGGGAGCCAGTTCGGACCGGGCCTTCGGGCTGATCATATGTGTGGCCTAGTGGGATCCAATGCTCCATGGTTCGACCCCTATTTCATTCCCAAACGAGTACTTCCTTCACAAACCCCCTTCCCATGCTTTCCCTTTTC
Organism: Magnolia kwangsiensis; assembly: GCA_037074715.1. Lineage (NCBI taxonomy): Eukaryota > Viridiplantae > Streptophyta > Magnoliopsida > Magnoliales > Magnoliaceae > Magnolia > Magnolia kwangsiensis. The sequence continues at coordinate 45,015,564 of CM073580.1, forward strand.
TTCAAAACCGTCCCAATCTCTTTCAAATCAGCATTCCAATCACTTCCTCTTTCATTTTTTGTTAACTCCTTCATCCCTACACCGTGCTCAGCCATACCCATCACCTACTCCTTCCATTTTCTTTGATTTAAGCTCCCAAAGCTCTCATTTAAGCTCCAAAATTGTGTTAGTCCCCAACCCCTCTTATTTTGATCTTTTCTTTCTTCTATTTTCCCTTTTTTTGACCCATTACACTCCTATTTTAGACCCAAATCCGTGGGGACCTAGAAATCTCAGCCCTTTCTTCATTTTCTTTACTTTTCATGGCTTTCTTGGAGCTTATCGCGGCTCTATTTTCCATTTTCTCCATCCTTTCACTGATGGGCAAGAAGCGTGCCCCTGTGGATGAGGCTGGGCCTAGTCATCCCACTCGTTCGAGGCGGCCTAGAGGAGCTACCGCGAGTTCAAGCATTGGGAGAGAAGTGCAGACGAAGTGGGATTTAGATCCTCATGCTCCATTTAGAAGATCGTTGTTGGCAGAGTTGGTCATAGCGTCTACGAGCACCGTAGGGTTCATTTTGAAGCGTATGTGGATGGACTATGTGAATGCCTAATCTCATTGGTTACTACCCTTTGTTGTGTGTAGGGTATGCCACCTAAGGGCTCGAGATCTTCGGCCCATCTTTCTCTGGGAGATTTTCTCGACGGGGCCCTTGCCCTGTGCGATACTCATATGGACCCTCATTCGGGCCCATCTCGTTCAGATCTCATGCCGAGTTTTCAGCCGGCTTCTAGCCCTGCTGCTGGGCCACCTCTTGTGACACCTTCTATGGTGCCTCCTGTCACACCTGCGGTTCCCGAACAGAAACGTGCGTCTGTGTCGACGCCTTCTACATCACAGTCTGCTCCACCTCCGATAGGCTAAAGCAGATACTGCTTTTGATGCAGCAGCAATAGTAGCAACAGTTCTTGTCCTCCATGGCTGGTATCTTTGCTGAGTCGATGGGAGTGACTCCACCTGCCTCACCTCTACACCCTGTTGGGCATACTAGTGTTCGCGGTACATTCGAGTGATTTCATCGCTTGTGGCCTCCTACATTTTTGGGTACTCACAGACCCGAGGAGGCTGAGTATTGGATCGACCGCATCTCTAAGATGCTTAGGCCGTTGCACTGTTCCGAGGTGGAGCTGGTTGAGCTTGCCACCTTCATGTTTGAGAAGGAGGCTAGCTTATGGTGGGACAACATTCTCTGCACAGTTATGGAGGGATTTGAGTGGACGTGGGCGGCATTCGAGGCTCACTTCCACGAGAAGTATTTTTCGGTCACTTACCGGCATGAGAAGGAGAGTGAGTTCCTTCACCTTCGCCAAGGAGGCATCTCGGTGACAGAGTATGAGAATTGATTTACGGAGCTAGGCAGGTATGCTCCTTTGCTTTTGCATGATCAGCCGTTGAGGATACGGCATTTTTCTGAGGGTTTGCGGCCAGAGCTCTGATCGAAGATGTACTGTGCGAGCATCTCTTCTTATGTAGAGTTGGTAAGCATGTCCTTGCAAGCAAAGCAAGACGGGGAGAGGTTGTCCCGCATGCCAGCACTCATGGTTCCTAGGCCGCGACCTGATTTCAAGAGTAGGCCTTTCCTCAGTAAGAGGCCACGGTTAGATTCATCACAGGGATCTTCTGCATCTCCTGCCCATGTGAGGCGTCCTGATGTGTGGTGCAGCTATTGTAAGAGGCCTGGCCACACTGAGATTTCTTACTTTTTCAAGATGCGAGACAGTGGTTTCTTGCCACCTTAGAGGATCAGTCGTCCGATGCCTCAGGCTTTTTCAGCACCACCTATTCAATCAACACTAGCTCATCCTTCCTTAAGACCTCCAACACCTCGTTTCAAGCCACCACAATGGCCCATGGTTCCTCCACTGCATCACCCACAGCAGGCTCAGGTTCATGCCCTCACAGTTGAGGTGCCCGAGGTAGATTCAGTACCATCATCATTTGAGGTTCCTGCTCACATCCTAGGTATGCCTATCTTCCTATTGGTGGACACTGGGTCCACTGTTTCGATCATTTCTTGTGCTGCGGTCAAGCGGCTAAGTTTAGTTATGGCTCCTGCGAAGGGAGTGAGACTCACGACAGCTACAAGGACTACTTCAGATATTACTCTGACCTGCGATTCTTGCTCGATAAATTTGGGAAGCAGGACAGTGGTTGTGGACCTGATTGTCACCCCACTGTGTCATTATGATGTTATATTTGGGATGGATTGGCTCGCAAAGATGAGAGTGGAGATTGATTGCGAGGCCAGAGTTGTAACAGCCTATGGACTTGAGGGCACGATCTTCTCTTTTCCTATTTAGGTCAATTGGTCCTGTCGTGTTAGCACTTATGCTTTCATGTCAGAGAGTTCTGATGTTCCGACATTAGAAGATATGCCAGTAGTTTGCGATTTTCCTGATGTGTTTGAAAGATTCCAGGGCTTCCTCCTTGGCGCGAGATTGACTTTACTATTGATCTTGTGCCCGGTGCGACACCTATTTCCCTACCAACGTATCATATGCCTCCATGTGAGATGGAGGAATTAAGGAGAAAGATTGATGGTTTGCTTGAAACAGGCTTTATTCGACCGAGTGTGTCACCTTGGGGAGCGCTTGTCTTGTTCATGAAGAAGAAAGACGGTTCCTTGTGGTTGTGTATTGATTATCGTAGGCTGAATCAGGTGACAGTGAAGAAAAAGTATCCCTTACCCAAGATCGATGATCTGTTTGATCAGCTGAAGGGGGCACGTTATTTCTCGAAGACAGATTTGCAGTCTGGTTATCATCAGTTACACGTCAGGGATGAGGATGTGTAAAAGAGTTCGTTCAGGACCAGTTTTGGTCATTATGGTTCCTTGTGATGTCTTTTGGACTCACGAATGCTCCGGCCGTATTCATGGATCTGATGAACAGAGTGTTTCGGCCATTTCTGTTTCAGTTCGTCATTATCTTTATCGATGACATTTTGATATACTCTCCGAGTCAGGAAGAGCACGAAGAGCACCTGAGAACGATATTGAATACTCTCAGGGAGAACCAGTTGTTCACGCAGTATAAGAAATGTAACTTTTGAAAGGAAGAAGTTAAGTTCCTGGGACATGTGGTGTCCAAGGAAGGCATTGTGGTTGACCTCACTATGGTAGTTGTGGTTCAGGATTGGAAGCAGCCCAGTTCAGTTATTGAGGTGAGGAGTTTTCTAGGTCTAGCAGGTTACTATCGACCATTCATTCAAGACTTTTTTAAGATTGCCAGACCGTTGTCTCAATTGACACAGAAAGACTTGAAGTTTGCCTGGAATGAAAAGGCTGAAGCAGCTTTTCAGGAGCTGAAGGACAAGTTGATGTCCGCCCCTGTGCTAATATTGTCAGAGCAAAGGGTTAAGTATACGATATATACTGACGCGTCTAGCGTTGGTCTGGGTTGTGTCCTTATGCAGAAGGACAGGGTGATTGTGTATGCCTCGAGACATTAAGGAGGTACGAGGAGAATTACCATACGCACGACCTTGAGTTGGTAGCTGTCATCTTCGCATTAAAGCTCTAGAGACATTACCTCTACGGAGAGGAATTCGAGCTCTTTTGTGACCACAAGAGCCTTAAATATATATTCTCACAGTGAGATTTGAATATGAGGCAGTGCCGATGGATGGAGACCTTAAAAGACTTTAAGTTCGAAGTTTCCTACTATCCGGGCAAGGCAAACTTTATGGCAGATGCGTTGAGCTGCAAGAAGACTATAGAATTTACGGCTCCGCTTATGATTGCAGAATGGGATATGGTGGAATTCGTGCGAGACTTTGAGTAGAAACTCGCAGTGGAAGAGCCGTATGAAGTCGTCGCACATATTCGTGTACAACCACTCGTAGATGGCCGCATCATTGAGGCTCAGGCAGGCGATGAGCTTCTGGTGAAGATGAAGGAGCGGGTTGGTACTGACGGAGACTCTGAGTGGACTATTAGTACGGATGGGGGCCTGCGATATTGAGGCCGCCTATGCGTTCCAGACATACCTGACTTGAGACGAGAGATTCTTGAATCAGCCCACAGTTTGAGGCTCGCGATGCATCCAGGTAGCACGAAGATGTATCAAAATATGAAAAGATTGTACTGGTGGGACAATATGAAGAACCACATTGTTAAGTTCGTATCCCCTTGTCTCACGTGTCAACAGGTTAAGGCAGAGCATCGCCAACCTTCTGGATTGCTTCAGCCCATGCCTATAGCTGAATGGAAGTGAGACTTTATTTCCATGGACTTTATTTCTGAACTTCCGAAGACAAGGAAGGGACATGAATCTATTTGGGTGATCGTTGATAGGTTGACGAAGTCAGCTCATTTCCTATCGATCAGAGTCACAAATTCTACAGACGAGTTGGCTAGATTGTATATCAGGGAGATTGTATGCCTGCATGGAGTTCCCTTGGAGATAGTGTCAAATAGAGACACCTGATTCACATCTATCTTCTGGACTCGTATCTAGGAAGCGATGGGTGTGAAGCTAAAGTTCAATATGCGTTCCATCCGCAGATAGACGGACAGACGAAGTGTGTGAATCAGATTTTGGAGGATATGTTGCGAGCTTGCTTGTTGGACTTCAAGGACAGTTGGGATGACTTTCTTCCTTATGCAAAGTTCGTGTATAATAACAGCTTCCAGGCGAGTATTGGTATGGCTCCTTATGAGGCACTATATGGTCGCCTGTGTAGAGCGTCGTATTGTTGGGCAGAAGTGGGCGAGAAGACTTTGATTGGCCCAGAGTTGGTTCAGGCGACTTCAGAGAAGATCGACATTATTCATCACCGACTGCTCTCAGCACAGAGCAGGCAGAAGAGCTACGCCGATACAAGACGGTGACCGTTTGAGTTTGATGTTGGGGACCATGTGTTCCTTAAAGTTTCTCCTATGCGAGGAGTTCTTAGCTTTGCCCACTCCACTCTTAGGCGTGTATAATGTTTTCCATGTGTCCATGTTGAAGAAGTATGTTCCCGATCCTTCACATATTATCAGATGGGAGCAGGTGCAGTTGAGTGAGGATGCCACTTATGAACTGCGACCGACACGTATTTTGGATTTGGATAGGAAAGAGCAGGTATTGCGTAGCAAGGTTATCCCACTGTAAAGGTACTATGGACGCATCACAGCGAAGAAGAAGCTACCTGGGAGACTGAAGCTGAGGTCAGGAAGAATTACCCCCAGATCCTCGAAGAGTATGAGAAGGTACAAATTTCGAGGATGAAATTTTTTCTTTAGGGAGGTAGATTATAACGACTTAGAAAAATCCGTACTTAGACCTGAGTATCACCTTTAGCAGAAATCATTTAGGCCATAATCCCTTAGAAATTTAATGTGCTTTAGCTAGTGCTAAACCAGATTACATGTGGAATTAGCACCAATAACTTTCAATACGATCTGTAAGACCCAAAATCTATAAAATCATTGACGCTATATTACTCTAAAATCTATGATCCAACTCTAAACCTAGTTGTTCCCGAGAATACTTTGTAACTTCATATTTGACCTAGACCGCACGTCGAAAGTCTGATGGCGATGAACTTAGACCATTACGACTGCCTAGTTGGACTTAACTATCACCTCAAAAATCAAGCCCAAACGATGTCCTAAGACCATTTCCTTGCGTCCGGAGTGAAGAGTGTGAGAAAACGAAGATTTTTAGAAAATTAATTATGATTTTAAGTAATCTGGATCGCTTCGCTTGCGCAATGTTTCTAAGCGTTCTGACCGTTAGATTTTGACCCAAATTCACCCTCGGATCAGGAAAGGTGGCCCTTACATGTCAAAGTACTTGTAGCCCTGATCAAATTTTGGTAACCGTTGAATTGAAGCTGATCCGTCACGAACAATCTGGAAACCCGATTGGACTGAAAACTTAACTTGCTTAAGATCCAATACTAGTGAGCTTAAGTCTGACCGCATTTGATAAGAGGACCTTCAGAAGTGCTCCGTTGGATCAGAAAGAGCCCGATTTGGTTATAACCTAGGTATACCTTGGCCTTATGACTATTTTCATCGACTTTAGGCTTATAAAAAGGGCTTAAACCCTCATTCCCAAATTTCATATGAATTTTCTAAACCCTAGCTATTTAAGAGAGAGAAAGCAAGAGAGAACCTGTTGATTCTCCGTGGGATTCTTCTCAGTTCATCTACACATCGAACCTGTGTATCTAAATCATTCTTCCTGCGATTCTGATTCCATTCTTGGGTAAGATAATCAAACCCTAACCTGTTTTGAAGCCTAGAATAGTTCAAATGAAGTTATAGCTAACTTGTTTCATACCTTAGGTAGCGTATCCGTCGTTGACGAAGACTTACCATCTGAATCACATCTTATACGCGTTTTCTAGTTTAAGGTGCAGACTATATACGTTTAGGTTATGGTTTTCAAGGCTTTCAATGTTAGATAATGATTTATTCATGTTGTGATTGTCATTACACATGCCAAATACGCTATCCGTTTCGATTTACGTATATGTATACTTTATGTTATAAATAGCGTATTTCATGTATATGTTAGAATACCCGTATACATATGGAATATGTCGTTATGATTACCATGATTATTTGTCGTAGTCATATGCTTGATATGTATGCAGAAAATCCTTGGAGAAAGGACTTGCCCTAATATGTAATGGAATCGACATACGTGATGTATGTTGAATAATATAGTCTAAGTGTTTGGATAAATGCTTGAATGAGTTAGTAGTTAGTAAAGAGTGACTTTTTAGGTTGTTGAGATATGAATCTCAATCACCTTAAATGTGTGTATGATTTCCTCCATGAAATGTGTAACTTAGATTATTTATGTTAACTATGTGTATGATTTCCTCCATGTACTGTATTTATATTCAAGTTATATTTCATAAATGTCCATATGATTATAGGATATGAATCACATGCCTGTTATTGAGCTTGTACTTGATTGGGGTTGTACTACAGTCCACGTAATCGGTAACTATATATCAAATGGTGGTTGAGGTCATTTCCGCCACACAGGATGAGTTTAACAAATTCGAGTCGTGCTTGGGATGTTCGATAGTGGTTAGGCCACACGGAGTGCTTATGCATTCCATATCGTTCAACTTAACGTGCGCTTGGCCTATTTGAGCTCATCAGCTACCCCGATTAACCGATGTTTTTTTACCATGTTGGGTCGCTACTGTTTGAATCTAAGGCATTGAACTTACCAGTGAAACTCCCGTTAACCTAGGTACCGTGATCCCCTAAGACTCATGAGCCAGACATGGTGGTATGGGACACCATGGCCGAGCTGTCGGCCTACGCTGGGGTAACGAGCCTCCCCATAGTGACCAGTGAGCACCCTACTCTCGCGAGTAAATTATGGTGGCATGGGACTCTATATTCTTGTTGTTGGCCTACATTGATTGGTGACGAGCCCTCTGTAGTGACCTCGAGTATATCCTGACACTGCATAAGGGCGACGAGTCTTGTTGTAGTATTGAGGATATAACTAGGCCTGTATTGATTTGGTGATGGGGGAGTGGTGTAACCATTCCGTACAACAGCCCTGACAGCCCTTGCAACGACCTTGAACCGTAACATCGTATGAGATTTTCTATGACTGATGACCCTAGAATGGATCAGTGTTTGGGAATTGATATAAGGGAGGTGGCTTAGCTTCCCAATCCTACTGTATGAAAGGGACTAATAAGAACTTGGTAATCATACTCATGACATCGCACTACATGTGCCATTGGCGTTGGTGTGATAGCACAGTGGTAGTAATTCATGCCGCGATCGTTAGATGATGTTGCATGAGGGAGTTTGTGGTGAGGGCATGCATCATTCCCTCATATCCTTCTTGCATTAACAAGAGTATCTTGGACATGTTTGATTATACTGCTTTATCATTACTACTTGATTGAATTGATAACAAGTTAACCTTTGTTGTATAGTACCACTGAGTTGATCACTCACTCCCATGTTCTGGGATGGTGCTTAAACACCAACCAGACTATGACTTAGCTGCAGGTGACGGTGATGCTTACAAGGTGGAGCCAGATTTTGATGAGGATGAAGAGGCGTTCTCATTTATGCAATTCTCAGGCGGGTTCATGTGAGCCTTATCCTGACCAGCGAGGATTCTGGGATATGTATATGGTGATTTTACACAGTTGATACATGTATTTTGAGACACAGTTGTATATATCGCCCTGGGACGAGAACGCATCTTTTGGGAATTTTTTTTGAATTATATATGTATTTAAGTCTTCCGCTTGCATTTCCTCAATATCCCTGAATTATGTGTACTGATCTGACTTGATCTATTTCATGTTTTTCTGCACTAGCACAGAAACATACATCCATCATTGTTCATGTTGCATAAGTGATGTTTTGGAACTCGGGAGCTGAGTTATACTCGACCCCTGAATTTCAGGGCGTTACACGGCCCATGACCCATATAGGTGAATGGGTGGTGTGCACGTAATCACCTACACATGGTGAGCCTCACATATACAATGGGCCTCACACATATAATGGGCCTCATACAATCGCAACTGGCCACATACCATCACAATGGATCTCATACAATCATAATGAGTCTCATACAATCACGATGGGCCTCATACAATCATAATGGGCCTCATACAATCTCATAATGGGCCTCATACAATTGCAATGGGCCTCATACAATCACAATGGGCCTCACATGGTTACAATGGGCTTTATACAATCACAATGGCTTCACATTGTCACAATGAGCCTCATACAATCATAATGGGCCTTACATGATCATAATGGGCCTCATACAATCATAATGGGCCTCATACATTCACATAATGGGCCTCATATAATCACATAATGGACCTCATACAATTATAATAAGACTCATATAATCACACAATGGGTATCATACAATCACGATGGGCCTCATATAATCACAATAATCCTCACAATGACTTTATACAATCATAATGTTATGTGAACACATACTCAATGCGTATATTAACGTAGTCGTAATAAATAATCGGCCTATATATGACAGGGTCCATAAAAGGACTGTAGATCTAATCCATAACATAAGGATTGGTCCTTAACAGTGGATATACCAAATCTAATACCACAGATTCTTCTACCTATGGCTAGAGGTGATGATGTGTCCTCCTAATAACAAGGATGGGTTTAGATGGCCTACTCATGAGCCTAAGAGTGAGTTTCTAGGTTTGGGTACCTCTATTAGCATTAATGGGGACCCAAAGAATTAGGATAGCCTAATAAGGCAAGATGGATCACACTAATAATAATGGGGGCCCATTAATTTATGTTAGCCCACTAAGGGGGAAATGAGAATGAGCCTAATACAATCATAATGGGCCTCATACCATCTCAATGGCTTATATCATAATATTATACCAGCACGTACTCATAGTCAGCATCGATAATCGGCCTATACACAAGGCAGGGTCTATAGATGGACAACAGATCTATAACATGAGGGTCAATCCTCAACTGTGGATATACTAAATCTAATAGAACGGATCTGTAACGTTTTGAAAAAATCCGTACAAAGATCTGAGTACCACCTTAAGTAGAAATCACTTAGGACTAAATCCTTTAGAAATTAAACGAGAATTAACTAGCACTAAACTAGATTACCTGGAAAGTTAACACCAATCACTTTAAATATGATCTGTAAGACTCAAAACTTGTAGAATTATTAACACCACATTACCCTGAAACCTAAGATCCATCTCTAAACCCAGTTGCTCTCGAGAGCACATTGAAACTCCGTATCGGACCTGGACCGCACGTCGAAAGTCCGATAGCGACGAACTTAGACAAATATGACCGCCTTGTTGGACTTGATAACCACCTCAGAAATCAAGTCCAGACAGTATCCCGCGATGATTTACTTGAGTCTGGAGCGAAGTGTGTGAGAAAAGTGAATGTTTTTAGAAATTAAATCCGAATTTAAGTAATTTAAGTCGTGTCACTTGCGGCCCAATTAAAAGCATTCTAACCGTCAGAATTTGACCCAAATTCACCCTCGGATCAAGGGAAATGTCCCACACATGCCAATATACTTGTGGCCCTGATCGAGTGTCGGTGACCGTTGAACTGAAATTGCACCGCCCGGTCGATCTATAAATCCGATCGGACTGAAAACTTAGATTGATCAAGATCCAATATTAGTGAGCTTAAGTCCAACCGCATTCAACAAAGGGACCTCCAGAAATGTTCCGTTAGATCGGAACAGACCCGATTTGGATATAACCTAAGTATACCATGGCCCTGGGGCTGTTTCCATCAGTTCTGGGCCTATATAAGGGCTTTAAACACCCTCTCTCATAATCCATACGAATTCCAAAACCCTAGCAAAGAAAAGAGAAGAAAAGGAAGGGAAAGAGAGAGAAAGAGAGAGAGTGAGTTGGTGATTCATCCTGAGATTCTTCCCAGTTACACTACGTGCCAAATTCGCCTATTCGTATTGCTATACGGGTGATACCGATTCCATACCTAGGTAAGAAATCCTAACCCTAATCCATTTTAGGGCTTTCAAATAGTTTAAGTGACGATGTAGCTAACCTACTTCGTGCTCTAGGTTGCAAATCCATCGTTGACGAAGACTAAAGGTCTAAATCATATCCGTTACGCGTTTATTGATTTAAGGTGCGGACTATATATGTTTAGGTTATGGTTTTCAAGACTTTCAATGTCAGATAATGATTTATTACTGACGTGGGTGCCATTACACATGCCAAATGCACTATCTATTTCGTTTTAGGTATATGTATAAACTATGTTGTGAATAGAGTATTTCATGTGTTTGTTGAAATGTTTGTATGCATTTGGAATTTGATGTTGTGATTGCCATGATTAATTGTCGTAGGTACATGGTTGTTATGTATGCGACAACTCCTTGGCAAAAGGATTTACCCAAATATGTAATATGGCCAACATACATGATGTATGTTGAAAAGTGTAGTCTAAGTGTTTGTGAAAATGTCTGAATGAGTTAGTAGTTAGTAAAGTGTGATTTATGAGGGAGTTGAGATATGAATCCCAACTACCTTAATTGTGTGTATGATTTCCTCTATGAACAGTATAGCCTACTTTTTCGTGTTTAACTGTGTGTATGATTTCCTCCATGTACTGTGTATTCATGTTTAAGTTATATTCCATAACATGTTCATATGATTATAGGATTTGACTTAAATATTCAATATTGTGATTGTACGTGGTTGGGACTATATCACAGTCCAGGTAATCGGTAACAGTTCTCGAACTGGTGGCTAAGGTTGTTTTCACCACGCAGGATGTGTTCGATGAATCCGAGCCGTACTTGGGATGTCGACAGTGGTTAGGCCACACGGAGTGCTTATAAATTTCATGTCGATCAACTCAACATGCGCTCGTCCTAGTCGAGCTTGTCAATTAACCCGATTAACCCGATGTATGTTCACCATGTTTGGACGTTACTGCTTGAATCTAAGGTACCAAACTCACCAGTGAAACCTTGTTAATCTTGGTACCTCGATCCTCTAAGACTCATGAGCCGTACATGGTGGTATGGGACACCATGGTCGAGCTGTCAGCCTACACTGGGGCAACGAGCCTCCCCGTAGTGACCAGTGAGCAACCCAAACTCGTGAGCTGAATACGGTGATATGGGACACTATATTCGTGCTGTCGGCCTACACTGATTTGGTGACGAGCCCTTTATAGTGACCTCGAGCATACCATGACACTGCATGGAGGTGACGAGCCTTTTTGTAGTAATTAAGGTATAACTAGGCCTGTATTGATTAGTGACGAGCCCTTTATAGTGACCTAGAACCGTAACATCGTATGAGATTTACTAGGACTAACGACCCTAGAATAGATCATTGTTTGGGAATTTATATAAGGGAGGTACCTTAGCTTCCCAATCTTGCTGTATGAAAAGGAATAATAAGAACTTGGTAATCATGTACATGCACCGTTCTGCATGTGTCGTTTGGTGTTGGGTAGAGCACTGAGGAAGTGACTGACATGCGCGACCGTAAGATGAAGATCGCAGAGGGAGTGCAGGCGAGGGCATGCATCATTCCTTCATACATTCTTGCATTAATTAGAGTAATTAGGGATGTTTGATTGTATTGATTTATCATTACTGCTTAACTGAATTGATGACATGTTAACCTTTGTTGTATAGTTCCACTGAGTGGATCACTCATTCCTAGGTTTTGGGACAGTGCTTAAACACCAACTAGACTCTGTCTTAGATGCAGATGTTGATGCGTCCCGCGAGGTAGAGCCGAAGTTCGAGGATGACGAGGAGGCATTCTTGTGTATGAAGTATTCAGGCAGGTTCACTTAGACCATTCTTAATCATCGAGGCTTCAGGGTTAATGCTTTGTAGAGGACTATCACATTTTGACATTTGTATTTTGAAACAATACTTGTAACTATTGACCTGGTAGAGCATACATATTTTGGAGACTTATACTGGTTTATATATTCATTTCAATCTTCCACTTACGTACTACAACTGTCCCTGGATTATGCTTTGTTATTTTGGCTTAATATGCTTCATGTTTTATGCACTAATACAGACAACATACATCCATCATTAAAAATGTTACATAAGTGATGTTTTGAAACTCGGGAGTTGAGTTATGCTCAACCCCCGATTTTCAGGGCGTTACAGGATCCTTCCGTCTATGGTGAGGATGGACTCTCCTCATATCAAGGTTGGGCCTAGGTGGCCTACCTATAATCCTAAGAATCCAGAACGGGCTTTCTTCTCCATACTATTATAGCGGGCCCAAATGAGTTCTAGATGGGCTCTAACATTAAAATAATCCTACTAATAACTAATGGGGGCCCAACATTTTGGGTTAACCCAATATGAATAGATGGATCATGTAAATATTAATGGGGCCCAAATATTTGGGTCAACCTACTTAGAGAAGAATGAGAATGGGCTTAACAACGGGCCTAAGGGAAGCTCACAATGTGGACATTTAACAATCATTGCCCATACAATGTGGACATTCAACCAACATTTCTCTCAAGGAGTGACCCACGTAGAGCCAGACATATAATGGGGCCCATGGCCTCACACAAGGGCTTAATGAAACAGCCCATAGCCCTCAAAATGGTTGGAAATAAAATGGACTCCACACATGCTATCTCATGCATCAATATTGGGCCTCTTGGGCCAGCCCATAGCCCACATGCATTAAGATAGGCCACATGGGGCAGCCCAAAGCGCAGAAAAATGCTAAGGTATGTTATGCCTAACATATCCAACAGGGTGGGCCTCTTTGGGCAGCCCATAGGCTCTAAAAATATAGCTGGGCCAAGTGTACAATGTACCCAATATAGTGGTTTATAATTCAGCCCATGAAGTCCACTATAATGGATGGATAGCACCTCACAAAATGGGAATTTAAGGCTGGATATTCAGCCCATCTGGCCCCTAAAACATCCAAAAAATATGGGTAATATTGCACTTATAATATCAGATAAAAGGTGAACCTAACAAGGCATCAAAGGGCCTAAATTCCACCTAACATGGAGTTATACATCATACAAGGAAGTGGGCCTGCTACTAAACCTTTGGGCCAATAACAGTCCAATCAATATGGAGGTCCAAGGGGCTGGATGGCTGTGGGTAAAACATGCATTAAGGTGGGTCCCACATCCAACCTGATGGATGGTGTGAATATACAATACATCAAGGTGGGCTTATTGCATCACGAAGTGGGCCCCACCAGCCGGATATACAACGCACACATCATTATGGGGTCCATGGGCTGGATGGCACTGATAAAACACGTACATCATGATGGGCCCACGTCCAGCCCATCTAGATGGATGGGATGGCTAAAACACATACATCGAGGGGGTCTCATGGAGGGACGGTGTGGCTAAAAACACATACATCATGTGGTGGGACCCACCGTCCAGTCCCCTAGACGGTCAACCTGGATATATAATACATACATACAAGGTGGGTCCCACCCCCACACGTGCAGCAAGTGTGGGGAGGGCACCCAGCTGCCAAATGGATAGTCGGTATGGTATAACACATACCTCATGATCGAACCACAGAACTTGCTGACGTCAATACAACAGCTATAGCTGTTGGCCGTCCAACAGATGGACAACCCAGATACAAAATACATACATTAAGGTGGGTCCACAGTGATGATAATCATGCTTGACCTTTCAGAAATTTATCCTTTAAGTTTACCTTAATTAAGTTGATGTATTTTATTTCACCTTTTACGTGGCCTTTTCCATGCTTTTACCTGTTCTCAAGTTACTATGATTTTCTCTCTATTTTTGTTTAATTGTTCATTAACAATTATTGACCCTTTTGGGATTATAACATCATGTTAATTACAAGTGATCCTTCTGAATTTATGTGGAGCCATGGACACAAGCCTTGCCCTTGCCTTATCAAATTTATTTAGTTGGCCCTGCCACTCGTCTCTTTATTTGAATTAGCCTTACCACTCTCCTTATTATTGAATCGGTCGTTGCCACTCTTCTTTTATTGAGTTAACCATTATCACTCTTCTCTACATTGGCCTTATGCTATTTTTCTTTAAGGCTTGGGTATGAGGCTTGATATTCAAGAACCTCCATGATTCGGTTTATATTTTATATAAGTGCAAGTGATGTGTTAAGATTATCATGGACGTAATGCATTATGGGTAGTGGCCCTCTTGGTCGGCACATAATTCCGTGGGTTGGTTCGCGTGGTGCACAATCGATGTAGGTAAATCGTCATGCATGCTACATCACTTTTTTGGGATTAGATGTCGTAAATAGTCACTCCATGAACACATCGTGTTACGTAAATCCCCTAACCGCGTGTTTTGTTACCTTGAGATGTTCGTATAAATACACATTAGCATTGGCCTTGCCAGCGAATATCCATAGTTATGGGATGTGGGTCGAGCCGAGTTTTCTATAAATCATATTCCACATTGTAATGATCACAATGTATGATGAACTGCACACACTATACTAGGCATGCATCTCATGTAGGTTGTTTGCGCATACTAATATCTCAAGTATTAGTGGAGTATGAGATGTATCAGAACCCTTACATTGCTTTTTTTAAGCTCTTGAATTATTATTAATCTTAAAGGATAACCATCATTATGAGTAGGGCATTGACCCTCTCCCAACCATACTGATGATGCAGGTGACGTACTGATTAAAGACTTAGAGGACTACTTCCCTATATAAGATTATACTGAAAGAATGAGAAGATAGTTTTATGAAGTAGTTTTATACTTCCGTTGGAAACTCTGATATTGTAATAAGCTCCCATTGAGAGGGCATTTGATTATTCTTTTATTCTAATGAAATAATCAATACAGTCGATTTTATTCTCGTGAATGTTACCTTCATGAATGTATCTGGATGTGATCCAAATAAAAAAAAATAAGGTATGGCTTTTAAAGCATCCAATTTATACATTATTAACACCCATTTTTCTCGGGCACGAGTAAAGCTCTGTCCATGAAAATTCGGGATGTTACATGGAGTCCCATCAAAATAAGTTTAATTTTATTTTACAAAATTAGTAAGTTGCAAGAATTGATGAAGATAGGGGGAAAATTTATGGGAGAGCAGTAAATGTTACATGTCTTATTGTATTGAGTTGTAAAATCTTTTAGTCGACATGTAATATTTATAGTTGTTTTGGTATGTCATTAGTATGGACCATGACATTATCTAGGTTAGGTTTTTATCATATGATTAACAATCTGCTTTGTACACTTTATTTATTAATCACGTGAGTCAGTGTGTCATGTAGTCAGTTGAGCCCTTAAAAGATGAAGACTTAAAACACAAGAGGACGTTGAGCATTAAGGAGCAAAGAACTGGTATATGAGGTGCCTTGGTGACCCTAATATTGACCCTAAACAACCCTTAAACCTCTAGATGATCATAGCCTAATTGTAAACAATTTATTTATCACCCATTACCCTTAGAAGCAAAATTGGAACATGATAAAAATGTTATAAGAGGTTCCGAGCTGCTGGAAAGCAAATTGCCCAAAACTAGCATTTTTTAGTGAGTCCGATCGATCGAACATGACTAAAATAGTCCAGCGAGTTCACCGGACTATTTCGTCCTAGCTCGATCAATCAAGGGGAGATCTGTTGGATCCTTTTTGTTTTATATATATATATATATATATATATATATATATATATATATATATATATATATATATATATATATATGTATATATTGCATTTAGATATTTAGGAAAATGATAGATTTTGGCATTTTAGAGACCCTAGTGCATCTCAAGCTCTACCAAACCTCCTATGCTCTATCTCAATGAGATCCATAATCTCTTCTAAGTGATTCTTCACTCTAATGAACATTCCAAGATCATACATAAGAAGACTGTAATCTCAAGCCTTCTCTAGAGTTTAGACATCGATTATATTGGCAAATCCTAGTGTCCATTAAGAAAAATCCCCTAAGAGTTCAACTTTCAATTAGTTGTAGGAAATTCTACCTAAATCTTACACCTTGGTCACCTCAATGGAGCATTCCATGTAAAGTGTTTGATCTTGGAGTTGAAGTATTAACAAAGCATCAACATCAACAATCAAGGGAGAAAAATGGGAGCTGATTGAAGCACAAGAGAGCATCGATCAAGCAACTTAAGAATGCACGTCAAATGGTCTTAATTCAACAAGTGTCAATTAATGAGTCCATACTCTCTTTCCTTGTACAAGATTAAGGATAAGATTTTATGACCCAAACTCAATAGGTTTTTATGTAGGACTTAGGCTCTTGTATACTGCTAAATTCACCAGACATGGATGTGTAAGTGTTAATCTCCTTGGGAGCCTCTGACTGGAGTAAACATAATTTCATAGACTAGGACTGAGATTGTTGGCTAGCCGATAGAAAAATCTACTAAGGGCTTATTTGTTAACTTTGAAAAATATTACTTGATGCGGAATTGAGAAAATGATCCGTGTTAAGTGTTGTTTGTTAACGCCAAATTCGAAACGCGTTGCGTGATTTTTCATTGATTTTTTTTTTGTGACAGGGGGTCTGGCTTAATGGTGAATATGGAATGTACTCTATGAATTCTTTTATATAAAAAATTTTCTTCCAAAATTACCCCTCCTCAAGTTACTACGAAGATTTTTCTCCTCTAAATAGTTTACATAATATAAAACCCAACTTTTAACATGTGGAACTTCTTTAGGCCCCCACCATAATTTATGTGTTAGATCCACACCATCCATCAACTTTTTCAGATCATTCTAGAGCATGAGCCCAAAAATGAAGCACATATAAAACCCAAGTGGACCACACTATAGAAACCAATGAAAATTGAATAACTATTGTTGAAACTTTCCTAGAATCTAATGTAATGTTAATTTCCTATATAATGTCTTCATAAGGTCACACGGACCTGGATGGAAAGGTAAAAACATTAATATCAACTTGATCAAGGCCTTTAATGGCCTTAATAAATTTTCAATGATGGATGCCCAATTTTCACTATTTCTTGTAGTATGGCCCACTTGAGCCTTATATCTACCTCTTTTTTTTTTTTTCTTTTTTTTTTAAAAAAAAAAATCTTGTGCCCCCAAATGATATGGAAAAGTGGATGGACGGTGTGGTTAAAACATATACATCACAATAGGTCATACAGAGCCACTAATAGGGCCTCCTTCTTCGGCCAACATGGGATCAGATGGATGTGGATTTCCTGATAAAGCATTTTCCATGAGGTTCCTACGTTGGGATGCAAGGTGGGGTCCACTGTGATGTTTATGAGAAATCCAACCCAATAATCCATTTCAAGCTTATTTAAGGACATGCGACCAAAAAATGAGAAGGATCCAAAACTCAAGTGGGCCATACGAGATGAAATAGTGGGAAAGGAATGCCTCTCGTTGAAACCTTCTTAGGTTCCTCCTTGATGTTTATATGCCATCCAAACTATTTATAAGGTCATTTTCACTGAGATGAAGTGAAAACACCAAAAACTTAGACCGATACAAAACTTGTGTGGCCATATAAATATTTCAATAGTGGTCACTAAATCCCCATAGTTTCCTCTCGTGTAGCTCATTTGAGTTTTGGATCCACCTTATTTTTTGTCGCATGTCATAAAATGAACTCAAAAAATGGATGGACGGGTTTGATTTCTCACGAACATCGTCATGGGCGTCACCCAAAAGGCTTTTGCATGAAATCCACTTCCATATAGATTGCCCACTGACGTTGCTAACGGTGAGGAGGGATTGGGCAATGTTTTTTGTGCCCCACCATAATATATGTTTTTTATCTGCATCATTCATCTTTTTTTTCCAATCATTTTAATGCATTAGCTTAAAAATGAGATAGATCCAAATCTAATGTGATCCACACCACAAAAAAACAGTGGTGATTGAGCACACACCATTAAAAACTTCTCAGGCCCACTATAATGTTTATTTACCATCTAACTTGTTGATTAGGTCACATAGACATGGATGAAGGGAAAACACAAATATTAGGTTCATTTAAAACTGTTTTTGTCCCCACAAAGCTTTTAATAGTAGGCATTTAATCACCACTATTTCCTATGGTATGGTCCACATGAAATTTGGATCTTCCTCATTTTTTGGATCACTCCCTAACATGATCTGAAAAAAATGGATGGACGGCACGAATAAAACATGTATATTATGGTGGGGCCACACAATACTATTTAATAGCTACCTGAATGTGGCAACATCAGTATGCAATCCCCATCCAAATCCACTAGCTGCTGGGACGCGAAATTTCCTACAAAAGCCTTTTGTAGGAAGTTCTTGCACTGGAAACGTATGTGGGGCTCACATTGATATTTGTGAGAAATCCACCCCGCCATCCATTTTCTGAGTTTATTTTAGGACATGGGACCGAAGGTGAGCTAGATCCAATACTCAAGTGGGCAAAAAATGTGAGGATTGAACATCCACATTTGAAATATTCTTGAGGCCACAGAAGTTTTGAATCAGGGTAATATTTGTGTTCTAAGTTCATCCCAATAGGAAGGACATTATAAATGGTGTGGATGGCATTTAAACATCATTGTCGACGTCATGAAGGTTTTAACTGTATGAATTTCCCTACCCACCTTTTTCTTTAGTGCAGCCCACTTAAGTCTTGGATCCTACTCACTTTTTGTCTCAAGTCCTAAAATGATCTCACAAAACCGATGGACGAGGCAGATTTCTCATAAACATCACAGTGGGCCCCACCTATGTTTCCAACGCAGGAACTTCTTGCAAAAGGCTTTCCAGGAAATTTGCGCCAGCTGCTGGATCCACCCTATTAAAGATAGACAATCATGTCATGGGCTCTGTGGGGGCCACTATGATCTATATATTTTATCCACACCATTAGTATACTTTGAAAGATCATTTTAGGGCATGATACTAAAAATGAAACATATATAAGGCTCAAGTGAATCACACCATATTATAATGTTTAGTATTCGTTGGGTGACTTTCATAGTGGTGGGCAACCTACTAGTAAAGAGGAGGTTTTTAATCATATGTATGCTAAGTTACGGAATGAAATTGAAAGGGCTTTTGGCATGTTGAAGGTGTGCTTTGCAATTTTGAAGCGGATGACACCATATTCCTTCCCAACGCAAAGAGACAAAGTTATTGCATGCATGACACTAAACAACTACATCAGAAAAGAATCCATCCCCGATCCACTCTTCCAACAATACAATGATGAAAATGTTCTTTTAGAGATAAATATTAAATCAGAGACTGATATGCCTGAAGTGGAAGGAGTATTTAAAGACTTTGAACATACTATTATGTCCAATATGTGAGAAGAAATTACAACCATACTTATACATGCAAATCATTGATTTTTTATATGTTTTTTTTTAATGAATAATGATATTTTAATTTTCTATTAAGTACTTTAGTTTATTTGAATTAAATAGAATGATTTTATTTTCATTTAATAAAAAATAATTTCTTCATAATGTAAAATATTTGCAAACATGAGATAGGGGTAAATGTGTCAAATTAACAGATTTTAGACATTTTTTACGTTTGTTAACAAACAGGTTGTTTCAAATTTAGTACTTAATTTTCTAACTTCAGCAATAATTACTAAACAAGTTTTTTTTTTTCAGATTTAGACTTTATATTTAAATTTTAGATTCAGTCAAATTCAGGCTTTAAACTTCAGATTTAACGAAATGGGCTTAAGTCTCATGCGAGAGCCTCCGGCGAGACTGTACGTATAGACCTTATGTGGGTTGTAAAGGTTAGACATAATCCTGATTTAAAAGCTCCGATAGTGAATATTGGTACACTATAAGAGAGAGTGCATCCACCGAGCGTGGAGTAGCGAAACCGAACCACTATACATGCTTATGTCTAGGATTGTCAATTAAGTGTTATAACAACCCTAATTGTAGGGTTGTGATGTAGTAATAACTCAATGAGACCAAGGTTCTACCCACAAGGACTTACAATTGTGTGGTTTCTAAAATACTTTAGAATTAAAACTAGAACTAAACTAACAATTAGAATTTGATTTAAAGAGTAATTGTGAAAGAAACTATTAAGGATAAAACACCAGAGCTCTAAGGATCCACTTATAGCTATACCTTAATGTTAATTCACTTGATTCAATTGGATTACTCAACTGGAATCGAAGTCATATCCTATCCAGTCAGATAATAGATCGGTTCATTCATCATTCATAAACTCAAACTTCAATTGAATTGGTTCCCACATCATGCACCAAATTATTGGTTGTAGGAAATTTAAAGCACCTATTGTGCCCAGAGTCTACGATAGATCAATCGATTTTACAGATCAATCCCTTGCAAAATAAATAAGAAACTATTCTTAGCTTTCCTAAGCATTCAATGTACCCAGAGTCAACAATGGATCAAAGTAAACTAAAGATATATCTTCATATAAACCAAATATCAAGAAATTTGTTCAACAATCAAATCAAAAACCTAAATCAAAGTAGACTAAGCATTAAGAATAACTACAAGCTTCACCTCTTAGCTCTAGCCAAGATATCAGCCAATAAAAGGAATGATTGAACTATATATATATGTACATACACACACACACACACACACACACACACACACACACACACACACACACACACTAACTAGAACCGAATGATTAGAGGACTTCACGGAGGCTTACAGCTGAATTTCCTTGATTTACATCTGAAGTCATTATCTTGCTTAGGTCACACCGAAGGGACCTTCGGTTGCATCGAAGCTGGCTTCGATTAGACCGAATGTCAAACTGAATTAACTTTAAAAATCATCATTTACTGCTTGACTATTTTGAGCACATTTGGTTGGACCGAACCGACCTTTGTGGGACCAAATTGTTTGTTTATTCTGTTGTAGCTCTTTGCAGCCCTTTTTCTCTCTTTTACACTTATTTTTCTTAGATCTTTGGCCCTTGATTTCTTTATTAAACACCTCCACTCTCCAAATATTCTCTTGGTCATTCTTTGAGCATTAAATCTTTTATTTAAGCGTCTATTCACCTTAACTCTCAAAATCACCTAGCATAGGAAAACGTACGTAATTGGATCGATTAAACACTTCTATGCTTATAAAATCAATGCATAATAAGGGGGAATATACAATATTTCACACTCAACACACCCCCTAAACTACATTTTGCTAGTCCCAAGCAAAACATGCAGAACACTAACATTCAATAACCAAATTTCAAACCTTTTTTAAAAATATTTTTAAAAAAAAACATTTTGTGCAACCCTATACATATGTAAGTAATATTTAAAGATATAAGGATGAAATATGTCAATCTAGAACCTAAAATCACTAGTTAACCATCAACTAAGTTCCCTTTTATTAATTAATTAGTATAATACATTCAAACATCAAGTTCCTAGTGTGCCCAGTGAATTTATAACTTTATAATTCATAAAAGTTAATATTTTCTTCATAACGTCAACTATGATGATTACCTCAAAGTGGACAGATCAAAACAAGTTACTAATTCCGAACCTTTCTCCTTTTTCACTTACTTTTTTAGCTTTTTGATTTTTCGTTGACAACTTTCATAGCTTCTTCATTTCTTTCTTTTTTTTCTTCAATTTTTTTTCTTATTTAAGTGCATACAGTAGGTAGCCATTTTCGATTATGATTATTTTTGGCTATTACTTTTCTTCTTTTTATATTAAAGGTAGATAAGAATCACCATACTTAGTTTCTAAACTTTTAAGTAATTATCAAGTTAAACATTTAAGAACTCAAGTTATCTTTACAAAATATGAGTTAGAAGTGAAATGTGAACAATGAAAAATTAATTTTTTAAACTTTCTATCAATCAATTCATTAGAAGAACTTTGTTAAATAATCTACTAATCAATTAAACTCCAGAGTTTCAATTTTTGCTTTATATCTTATCATCTTACACTCAATTATATTCAACTAATTAATGTTTAGAAAGAGTTTTGAAACTGAAAATTGAAAAATTTGAAAAAATAATTGCTCACAAATTAAGAAAATACTGATTAGTTCCATCTAATCTCACCTCCTAATCTAAAATCTACATTGTCATCAACGTAAAAGATATGCAATCCATTATAACATGAGAAAACAAAAATAAAAGAGGAATGAGTAAGAAAGAGAGTACCTTAGGAAGATCAATATAATGACATGAATCTTCACTACCTAAAGGGATTAATACTAAATTAAAATAAACCTAAATTATTCTAACCTAATCCTAAAAAAGCAATAAATGGAGAGGTGGACCTCCATCATACTAAAAGGTCAGTCCTTATAGACATGATCAATCAGGGACATATCATCATAATCAATTTTTTTAATAAATGGTTTAAGGCTATGACCATTCACTTTGAAAATGTTACCATTCATCAAATTTTCTATCTTGACAGCCCCATGAGGATAAACCATTTTGACTTTAAAGGAGCCGGTCCAATAAGATCTTAACTTACCAGGTAAGAGATGAAGTCTCGAGTTATACAAAAGGACTTTCTAATTTGGTTCAAAAAATTTTCAAAAAATGTTCCTGTCATAGAACACTTTCATTCTATCCTTGTAAATCTAGGAGTTCTCATAAGCATCATTCTGAATTTTTTCAAGTTTATTCAAATGTTACTTATGTAGTAGCCGACTTTATCAAGATTAAAGTTGAAATTCTTTATAGCCCAATACGCTTTATGTTCTAACTCTACATGCAACTGGAAAGCCTTTCCATAAACAAGTCTAAAGGGTGATATACATATGATAAGCCCACAATGCATTGATTTGTTAAAGTGACCAATCCTTGCGATCTGGGCAAACCATTTTCTCAAGAATCTATTTAATCTCCCTATTAGATATCTTAGCTTGACCGCTCGTCTAAGGATGATATGGGGTGCTCACTTTGTGCGAAATACGATATTTTCTATTATTAATGATTTAAAATGTCTATTACAAAAGTGAGATCCTCCATCACTTATAATGACTCTAGCTATTTCGAAATGGGATAAGATATTTTCCTTTAAGAACTTATGACCATACGATGGTCACTATTCCATCACAGAATTGCCTCAACCCACTTTGAGACATAATCCACAACAAGTAGTATGTAAATATTTCTAAATGATTGGGAGAATGGTCCCCATGAAATCGATGCCCCAAAAATCAAATGCTTCAATGATTAGAATATGTTTCAGTGTCATCATATTTCAACGAGACAATCCTCCAATTTTTAACAACGCTCGCATGATTTGTAAATTTCATGTGTATCCTTGAACATAGTGGGCCAATAAAAGTCGAACTACAGAATTTTTGTTGTCGCCTTATTAGCCAAAAAGTGGCCACCACATGCATATAAATGATAAAAGAAGATGACATTTTGTTGCCCATTATTAAGCACGCATCTCCTAATGATTTGATATAGGAAATATTTAAAAATATGTGGATCATCCAAAAAGAACTTGCGTACCTCGAAGAAGAATTTCTTCTTATCTTGCGCAGTCCAGTGAGTATGAATTATACCTATAACAAGTTAATTAGCAATATCAGTGTACCAAGGTAATTGGGAGAGTTTAAAAAGTTATTCATTAGGGAACATGTCATTAATAGGTGTCGTCTCCATGGAATTTGATAGAACAAGTCGAGAGAGATGGTCAGCCACTTTATTTTCTACTCATTTCTTATCTTGAATTTCAAGGTCATACTCTTGGAGTAGAAGGATTCATCTTAACAAATGGGGCTTAGCATTCTCCTTAGTAAAAAGATACTTCAGTGTCACATAGTCAATGAATATAATGATCTTAGATCTTATCAAGTAGGACTTAAACTTATCCAAACCAAACACTACGGCTAGGAGTTACTTTTCTCTAGTTGATTAGTTCACTTGGGTAGGGTTTAGAGTTCTACTTGAATAGTAGATAACATGTGGCTTCTTCTCTTTTCTCTGACCCAACACCACCCCAATAGCATAATCCCTCCTATTACACATTATTTCAAATAATAAACTCTAATTCGGCGGTTACATGATGGGACAGCTAGTCAACATTCCTTTGAGCTTGGTGAAAGCTTTTTGGCATTCCTTTCTCCACTCAAAAGGAATATCATTTTGAGTAAGGTTGCATAAAAGATGAGAGATGAGACTAAAGTCCTTTATGAACTTTTGATTTTGGCATTTCCTAAGAAGGATCGTACGTCATGTATGCTCTTGGGTGGAGGTAGGTAAGAGATTAAATCGATTTTGGCTTTGTCTACCTCAATTCCATTGGATGATGTAATATGTGTAAGGACTCCCTTTTTGAACCATGAAATAAATTTTTTTCTAATTCAGCACAAGGTTGTTTTTCTTACATCTCTTTAGCACCAATTTCAAATGCTCAAGGCACTTGCTGAAGGATGAACCAAAGACAAAGAAGTCATCCATGAAGACCTCTAAAAATTATCCCGCCATATCAGAAAAAATACTCAACATGCATCATTGGAATGTGGCGAGAGCATTACATGGTATGAATGGCATCCTCTGGTATACGAAAGTGCCAAAAGGACATGTAAATGTGGTATTCTCTTAGTCTTCAAGGGCTCTCTCTATCTGGTTGTAGCCTGAATAACAATAAAGAAATCGGTAATAGGAATGAAATGCTAACCTTTCTAAAATCTAATCAACAAAAGGTAAAGGAAAGTAGTCCTTCCTTATGACAGTATTCAATTTTTGGTAGTCAATGCACATTCTCCACCTAGTAGTGACTCTGATTGACACGAGTTCATTATCCGCATTGGCTACAATGGTGATCTCGAACTTCTTGAGTATGTTCATGAACCCCAAGTATAAGGTTACGAAGTAGTAATAACTCGGTGAGACCGAGGTCAAATTCACAGGGAATGGGGAACACGGCCTAGAACTAATCTAAGTCTAATGGTTTGTTTGGGTTTTTAATCTAAAGAGATAAAAAAATAGTTTTAAACAAGAAGAAAAAGGACTAAGGATCCAGGAATCCATTTATAGCAAGCATAATATCTATTTTATTAATTCAATGATTATAACTCAATTGGTTATAATTGGAATCGACGTCCTATCCTATCCAATATAAGATAGAGCAGTTAAACCAATCATAAACAATATTAGAATATGAATTCAGTTGAACAATTCTCTCATGAAGCACTTAGACATCAATCGCAGGAAATTAAAAGTATCTATAGCACCCCTAGGTGACCATAAATCAATCAAATATACAGACTGAATCCTTCTTTAAATCAAGGCTAAAAAATTGTTAAATCAAAGCATTCATTATACTCGGAGTGCACAATAAATTTAGAAATAAACAACTCAAAGACTTTAAAGTAAATTCAATTCAATTCAATCTAATATCATAATTTAACCATTGTTTATTAAATAAAATAAATAAATAATATAATGAACTGCAAGCTTCATCCCTTAGCCTTAGCTAAGAGATTAGCCTAACATGGCTAATACCCTTAAAAAAAATAAAAGAAAGACAAACTAGAATTTATAAGTTGAATAAGAAGAACGGCTTTGTAGAGACACTACAACCCCTTGGCCTCTTTTCTACACTCTAATTCGTATCTAAAACAACTAAGAAAACTCCTTTAAATAGTAAAAGTTTACACCAACTTTCAACCGACTTCAATTTTCACACTTTTGTTATGCTTCAGTCACATCAAATTTTCCTTCGATTGCACCAAATTTCATCTGAAAAATCTGTGCAAAATCTAACATAGGTCCCACCTAAGTTGTCTTAAGTGGGAACAATGTAGGCTTCGGTCAGACCAAACCGACCTTAGGTGTGATCGAACAATCTATTTTTTCTCTTGTTGGACTTGTGATTTCGCTAGTCTTTTCTCCATTCTTTACACTTGGTTTTCTTAGATCTTTTGTGGGATCCTGATCTTTTGCAATATCGCTAGTGTGCACACGTGTCCCAACTTGCACAGTTGATAGACTATACACTGCACCCTAGTGCACCTAGAAAACTCACCTAAGTGATTTATTCTGGATGATCTTGAGACCTCTATCATGTGGAATGCGTCGTCATTGTGATCGCAATGGTGAAAACCGTGCATCAATTCGACGCTCTGTTAGTAAAATATGACCCATTAAATGTAAGGCCCAAATTATGTATCTTGTAGCACAAACAACTTTTATTATGCTAGGCCTATTGGACTTGAGCCCATGTGGGCTTAAAACCCACTTTTAGAAATGGAAATTACCAACAAATAGGACAATTGGTACATGATAAAAATATGAGCTAGCACATATAAGACAAGCACTACAAAACAAATTTGGATTCTATCCCAAAACCCATCATTAGCCTCTCCTCATTCCTTAGAAACTAATCATCGCTCATGTCCACCCCATCCTATACATGCATCCAATGCATGTCTTAATTTGTGCCACATCACTTCAAACAACCAATTGTAACATTCCACTTCGTCATCCACCTTGCATCACCTACAACCCATAACCTTTATCCATCCATTAGTCAATGCATGTCAAGATCTCTTCCACCTTGGCCAATGCATGCTTAACACCATCCACCTCATTCATCCACTACCCATACATCACATTCTGCCTCACTTTTAGCACCAATAAGATCCCATAAACTTGTCACATCATCTTGCCACCTCAACCCCCAATTCCTTATATAAGAGTAGGAGATCTCTTACACTTATTCTTTTCCTATACTTAAAAAAATTCTGAGATTTTTAGAGAGTGTGAGAGAGAGTGGGGCTAAGGTGTGGCCCATCATTGATCAAGAGGGAGTGGACCGTACATCATCATCCAACCATCCATCCATTAAGGTGAGTCTACACCCCCTTCAATTTTCCTCATCCTCCTCTTTCTTCCTCTTTTTATTTTCTTGATATGTGTGGGCCCCACTGGTGTGGAGTTCTTGTGTGTGTGTATTTATATCTATAGTGGTCAGTAAAGCGGCCCATGTCAGTATGGTCCACCATGATGAGCATCATATCCACACCCTTCATATTTAATCCTTTTTTTTTCTGGACAGTAAGTTCTAAAAATCATATAAAATCTATCGTGCTAAGATCGAAGTTGAAACTTGGGAATGATATGTACCACAATATGATCTAACTCTGGACCAAATTTTGTATCTATCCAATGGTCCAATCATCTGTAACATCAAATTTACTTGGCTGTTGTCCAACAACACATGCAGGATTCCGATTTACCTAAAATGGACCCATTTTTAACTCTTTTAATGAATGAATTAAAAATATAAGTTCCATTGGATTCGTAGAAAATAGAACTAGTTTTCTAACGGTATATAATAAGCCTCAATCGGACTTCTGACAACTGAGATCCTGACATTATACGATAGATGTATTTTGGGAGCTTGTTATGATCATTCTTGTTTGGGCCATATCTGTGATTCCAACGGTCAGATGTATTTGATATTTACTCTTAACCTACTTGAGATAGTTAATAATTATATGTATGGTCCCTATGGTCAGATTCTTTCATGATAAGATTTAGAAAATTCTGGACAGATAGATACCTTTGTATAGACAAATCTTGAATTTCTATGTGTGGTCTAGATGGATCCAAGACTTTATATGATTGGAAACTTATAAACGGCCTAAATGACTTTTTCCCAAACCATCCATTAGATCAGATCTTCCAACAGAGAATCTAATCTTAGAGATTTCATCTATATATATTTTATGTGTTACTTGATGAATATGTTGGATCTATGTTATACATAATAATTATCCTCTCATTAACCCACTTGGGTGTGGGATCACTTGTTATTTATCCATTTTATTAGTTCATCCAATTTGGAAACCCATGTATATTATTGTGTGTCTCTTATCTATGGTTTGCTAGCATGTGGGCCTCACTTGTCATTAGATCTATTTCATTCCCTTTACACTTTTTATTTGCTAAAAAATTTTTACGTACTTGATTGTATTACATGTAGGCCTTTTGACACCTTGTAGTGAACCCCACACTCTGTACTTAAGGGTCCCACTTTGGGGGATGTTTAATCCTTGTATAAGTGAGCTGGGATGTCTCACCTTTTTGTCACGAATGATCCCAAAGTGTTTGGAAATTGGGCGCTAAGTTATGACAAACCTCATTTCTAAAAACTGTCTGACTATTGGTGTTTTGTACTAACTTGGGCCTCTGTAGTGGACCACATGCTGGAGATTTGAATAGGCCACCACTTGGAACTTCTAACCTATACTAATGATGTCACACCCCGGACTCGGTGACCGGACTCATAAGGAACCCATAGCAGGTTCCAGCCGAAATAACCTCCCTAGTACCCCATTCTCAGCTCCTAAGATAGTTTCCGATCCTAAGATCCTACAAGGAGGATTTCTATATCATAAATTTGATTCAATCGAGCATACACAAGATCATAGCAAGTAAATCTCATAAACATAACCACAAGGAACATATTGTAAAATCCACTAAGAATAAAAATTTACAGGTACATGAGGCTTAAAGGGATTCAACACACATTAATCGTGCATAAGCTTATAAAAAGCTTAGAGGGCGGTGAAGGTGTGTGACAATGGTTCTCAAAAGAAGATAAGGGAAAATGTAGAAAGAAACATAAATGATACTGGCTGTACTGAAGCTAGGCTATGAATGCAGTAAGCCTTACCTAGCGCTATGCAATGCAATACATGAGTATTAGGCGCCCTACCAAGGCAATGCAACATAAGGCTTATACAGCCGATGCCAATGCAATACGTAGTAATGTCAATTCTCATATCCAATCCACACATTAAGTACAATTCCATCATAAGGAATCCACCGGGGTCAAGTACACTGAAGGATGACTGTCGCTCTCCAAGACCTGCACAGTCAAATGAGCGTAGGAGACCTCACTACCTACCTTTGGACATCCAATCACCAGCGAGGCTCGAAGGTAGCAGACCCATTTACGAGTTGGTCAGACTATAGCCTAGCTATGCCTCCTCACTAAGGCAGATAAGGCCAAACCCCATCTCAACCGACCTCACAACAGTGAGAGTCACGGCCTAACGGTATAAGGCACTCGGGCGCTCATGATTTCTACTCAATCTTGGCGTTGAGGCATCTCCTTGATACCGTGAAGGTTTAGGGGCTCTCACCCAGGAACATCCTGTGCGCCCTAAATGCTTAAGTATCATTTTCGGTGTCCACACATGGCCATCCACGATATACCTGTGAAGGCTACGGCCCTGATGAAATAAGGGCGGATACCCACATGCTATGCAATGCCAGATGCATTAATCACACAATCACCCATGCATCAATCCCAAGCATCCATCATGCTCAAGAGGGAAAAACTTCATCCCTCAGGGAGATACCAACATGTCCTACACAATGGCACAACCATAGCCAATCATACCTCAACCAAGCATGCATATGATGCGTATGGGAGTGGGCTATGAAAATGAATAGGGGTGACAATGAGGTAAAGATGAACTCTCTACCTAACCATGAAGGGTCTGGGTACTTAACCAATTCCTCATAAGGAATACAACCTCTAGTTGGAGCCCTTTTACCTGGGGTAGCCTACGAGACTAATCATACAAGCTACGAGCCTAAATAATATAGAGATGGGCCTAATAAAAGACTAAGGTCGGCATTCAACTACACTTAGAAGGGTCCATAATGGGGACATTCAACCACCATTTCCCCAAGGCATCTAACCACAACCATACAGCTACGAGGCCCAAGGCCCATATTTGAACCACATACACAAGTCCCAAAAAAAAGGCATAAGGAAAGGGCCAATACTACCATCAACAATCATGGGCCCAAAGAGGGAAATCAAGGCCCAAGGCCCAAGTCCCAATGGCCATAGGACCCATACATTTAGTTGAACTTAATGGGTAGCCCATGAGCACAAAAATATGGCCCAAAAATAAGTCTAAGTTAAGTGAAATGGGCCTCATTACATCAACCCAATAACTAACAAATTTAAGTGGGCAACCAAGGCCCAATACCATCCTTATCTCGGCCCATAAGTCCATCAAAATGGTGGAAATCAGCCCAACATATGGCCGGGCTAAGTTGAGATGTCCCAGCCCACACTAGGCCCACTAAGAAGTCCCAAAATCTGGTCTATACTTGGGTCCACAAAAGACCATCGAAAGGTAGCCTAACTATGCATTAATTAAGCCTAAGAAAATTCCAGATATAAGTGTGCATCATGTATGCCAGATTTCTCAATATGGTGGGCCCCACATCTAATGCAATTTCAGTCAAATCAATGTCCAGAAACTTGTTACAATATGTGGAAATCATTATTATAAGGGCCAAAAATATTTACAGGGGGCCCCACCAGATGAAGAAAAAAGGGTAGCACACAAAACAGGTAGGCCTGTTACTAAATTGCAGGCCCGACAACAGCCCAAAGGCCTGGGCATCCCAAGGCCTGGGTGGCCCAAGGCCTGGACTACCTGGGCCACATACATTCAACAAGGTGGGCTCCACACGTCCCTATGGTGGGCCCGACAGGGGACGTCCACCTAGGGTGCACACAACCTCAACGTGGGCCACTCAAAAATGGGGGACGGCGTGGACAAAACATACATCATGGTGGGCCGACACGTTGGATGGCTAGCCATGCTGGATGTCCACCAGCTAGACATCCAATAAGGCTTGTTGGTCCAGCTAGTTGGCCCCACAAACATGACCCAATGGGCCTCCAGATACATCAGAGGTGAGCCCCAAAAATCATGCACAAGTATAGTGGGCTGGGGCCCAAAATCTATTACAAACACAAAGAGGACAACAAGGTATGGAAGAAATTTCTACAAAGCGTGTTGCTATCCTAAATTTGGGCACTCCATTGGAGTGGGTCCAGGGCCTCTAAAATTTTAAAAATTGAGAGCCAAGGTCCCTCATCATGTATACAATAATAGTGAGTCCATAAAGGTGGCCCACCATCAGTGGAAATATTTTTGAATTAAGGTTTTTATGAGACAATGTTACTGGACTGTACAACAGAAAATCTGACAGTCCACCCATATTGGCCCACTCTTTTGGAGGCCCAAATGAGATTAGTTGAGGCTAAATTTTGGCATGTTTATAGGTGGGGTCCACACCTTCAAGAAACATGTATTACATGGGACCAAACACCCTACCAAAAGTCCAAAAATCTGGCCTCAAGATGACCTAAAAATCTGTCCAAATAGTTCTGGACAACAACATATAACTGAAAATAAATAAATATAAACACTATTTAAAAGGGGATTTAATCCAATAAAATCATGGTACGGACCACCCCAAAGAGCCCCAGAAACATCCAGACCCTTATCATCATCTAAATCCCTTTGCATGTGCCCCTTATAGGTGCATTTTGGGGCCACACGTCCAAGTGTGGATTGTCATGGATGTTCACCCTCCATGGACAGTCTGGATATTTTAAGTCCACAAGGTGAGCCACACACTCATGATCAGAAGGTGAAAGTGCCCTGTTTTATCAATTAGCATGAGTGTTGAGTCAATAAGACAAGTGAGCCCCATAGGAAGATCATTCAAGCGGCTGCCTCAACAGGATGTGTGCCCAAACTCGGAAAAGGTAAACTTAGTCTCACATCCCATGTCTCAAAAACACCAAGTATATAAAACCCTTAAAAAATGGATAGAAAAACTTAGGGTTCAAGGTGAGAAAAACTATTTTACAAAATCAGAAAAATCTCTAAGTTTTCTGCCTTTGTTAATTTATCGATAAGTGGTTCGATGAAATCGAACTCGGTTATTGATGTCCTCGAAACTCACTCGATATCATCAAATTGAGGACCTCAGATGTCTAGAAACCATAATGAATCATATACTGAATTATCGATGAATCAATGGAATGTTTGATATCATTGGCTTTCGAATCTCGAGTTCATCGAGAATGCTCGATAAAATTGACATCTGGTCAGTTGTGTCCAGAAAGTAGTTAAGAAAAATCATGCGATTTTTGATATCTCGAAGAGATCCTTGATACCATTGAAATTCAAACCTCTCTAATATCGACTGACCTTCGATAATATCGGATTTGGACACAAATCTGACTAGCTAGCTTTCAAGTAAATTCATTTAAGTATCGAGGAGACCTTGAGCATATAGATATTCAAATATCGATCATATCAAGACTAGGTCGATGTCATCGAAATAGGACACAAACTGTCCAGCAAGCTTAAAGGAAAATTCCTTGAAAAATATCAATGAATCGACGCTGCTATCGATATCATGACATTCAAATTTAGATGATATATAGGGATGCTCGATCATATCAATACCTATTAAGTTTTAAAGGCAAGTTTGCTCTCACATTTTTCAAATGTCAAGGAATCAAACCATGCATCGATTACATCAGAGTTTGAAATCCGATGACTTCGAAGAATGTTCGATTTTCTCGACCAGTTACAAAAAGATTCAAAAGTGTTTGAAAGATTGAGTTCATGTCATCGAGCGGCAATTCAATGCTATTAAGAGTATACGCTCGATGATATCGAACTCTGTAAAAAATATGACTGTTTTATTTTTGTTGAAACTTTTTACCTATTTAATGAGAGCTTTCCTGAGGTAGTTTGTAGAGAAATTAGATAGAGTTTTTAAGTGTTTAATCCAGATCATATACCCTAAGCCTTTTTCTCTCTCGAGAGTTCATCCTCCAATCCACCCTCATCATTGATATTCAATAGAGTGGATTGAGGAATGAACTTCCGCATTCAAGGATCCTCCAGCTACCACCTTAATAAAAATCATTAAGCTGGGATACCTTGAATGCATAGATGATTGTTATCACTCTGTTTTTAAAATAGGAAAACATTTAATAGAGTAGGATTCTAGCATAAACTTGACCCAACCTGTCGTTATGCATTGGAGCATCATTTGTGTTGCGGATCAAGGGAGCTGAAGATTCTTTATCATCAAAGGAGGAGATCTTCATCAACGTGCTAAATGGGACTCATCTGTTTATTTGTAAGTCATTAGAGTCCAGAGACCCTGCTGATCATTCTTTTATGTAGGATTATGTCACAGGTGATTCTCACCCCTTTCAAGTCCTCATACGAGGCCTTCGACGAGAGAGTACATCGGGGTGTTGTGTGTTGACCCTTGCTCTATGGAAAGTATAAACTTAGGTCCTTTATGTAGGTCCTTAACCTGTGTAGTCTAAAACCTAGGTGTTGTGTGTTGACCTTTGCTCTTGTGTAGGGTATAAACTGTTAGGTTCCTTGTGTGGATCCTTGGCCTGTGTGGCCTAAAATCTAGATGTTGTGTGTTGATCCTTGCTCCTATGTGGGGTATAAACTTATGTCTCATGGAGACATGTTAGGTACCTTGTCTAGGTCCTAGATTCATCCTTGTGTAAGTTGTACTGGTTTAAGGTAAACTTAATTTGAAACCTCCGTTAATGAGATCCGATACACTTAAGGGTTGAGTACGTCTGCCGGAAGTGGACTAGACATGTAGTCAAACCACTGTAAAAATAACTTTTTTTGGGATTGCTATTTACTTTACTACTTATGTGAATTCTCTAAATGTTCTCATAATGCATGTGTACATGATTACTTAGAACTAATTAGAATCACATCTCACACACAGTCACATCCATCATGAAGTATGTTCTACATGTTGTTTATGTTTTGAATAGTCTTATGTTTAGATCCTCTATTTGGCTTGGAAGCCATTACAGTTACATTGAAGTAATCGTGTTATCTGCATATTAGTTTAATATAGGGTTGATAGGTTTTAAATCCTCATAAAACTTTAAAAAGTCCTATTCACCCCCCTCTAGGACACCTTGGCATATTCCCACTTTGACTAAAGCAGTCATTACCACAATTTCAATTGGTATAAGAGTGGGTCTCTCTTAAGGGCTTCACCACCTAGAGAGTGATCTCGACTGAAGTTGGTAATATGGCTAAAGGAGAGGGCTCATCTGTAACTAGACCTCCTTTATTTGATGGATCAAATTATGCATACTGGAAGGCTAGAATGTATTACTTTCTGAGATCTTTGGATCATGATGTTTGGGACATTGTTGAAAATGGATATGTACTACCAACTGAACAAATAGTACTTAAAAATAGCACAACCATATCCAAACCATAACCCAAAGAAAAATGGACAACTTTCGATAAAGAAAAACAAACTACTGAAGCAAAAGCAATGAATGCGATTTACTGTGCTGCGTCCCAAGAAGTCTTCAATCAAATCAGTATGTGTGGAATAACTAAAGAAGCATGGGACTTATTAGAAACAACTCATGAGGGAACCAGCACAGTAAAAAGATCCAAGCTATAACTCCTAACTTCACAGTTTGAAAGTATTAAAATGGAAGAGCATGAGACTTTCATGGAGTTTTTTCACAAAACCGAACATCATCTGCAACTCTATGGGTGGATTAGGAGAAAAGGTTTCAGTTTCAAAAATCTGTAGGAAAATTCTGAGATCCTTTCCGGAATGGTTCAACTTGAAAGCTACAACTATTGAAGAATGTAGGAACATGGATGAGATGAAAGTAGAAAAACTCATAGGTCCCCTACAAACATTTGAACTACACTTCAAGCCAACTCTTAAACCCAAAAATAATGTCCTCAAAACTTCAAAGAACACTATAATTAAGGAAGATGAAAGTGAAAGGGAGAATGAAGATGATGAAGTGGCTCTTTTGGCTCAACGGTTCAGAAAATTCTTCCATAAAAATTATGGTTGACCATTTAAAGGAAGACAGTTGGACAATAAACATTTTACAGGTAAATCTGGTAGAAAGTCCAAGGAACCACAATGCTACACTTGCTGAAATTTTAGACATCTGTCCACTGAATGGCCAAATAAGAAAACCAAAGGAAAGGCATGGCAGCCACATGGGATGACACTTAAGAGTCAAATTCAGAATGTAGTGACTCAGAGAGTGATGGAGACAAAAAATCTCTGAAAATTCATATGGTCTCTACAGCCTCCAACATTCCCACAGAAATTGAGAAAATCAAAGAACCTCAAGCCACTGAATCATTTCTATCTGATGATGAGGAAACAAAGAAAGAAGAAGAAGAAAAGGATAAACTGCATGATGCTTATAATCAACTTTATATCCATAGCATCGATATCTTTAAAAAGACTTGGGATAAATGAAAACAGAAATAAATTGCTACAAATAGATCTAAACAAAACATTGAAAATCAATACACACCTGATTAATGATCTACAATAATACCACTAAGAAAATGATAGGCTCAAAAGAATCAATACTTTTCTCAAATCTAAATCTGAAAAACTGAACAAACAGATTGAACTATTGAAAGATAAAATCATGCATCTTCGGAACGAAAATCATACACTCATGTTTGATGTAGAGAAATCTAGAAAATCTGTTGAACTGAATTATAAAATTTCCTAGAGTAGTGAAAAATTAGAAAAACTCTTAGGGATGGGAAGACCTGGGAAAGACAAAAGTCGATTAGGATATGATAAATTCAAATCAAAATCCAAAAATGCAACACCAATGTTTGAGAAATCAGCTGCATGAGGAAGTAAAACAAAAGCTGCTTCTGTCTGTCATTCATGTGGAGACTCTGGCCATTTCAAATTTAAATGTATTACTCCAAGGTGGACTCAATCTAATTTCGGTCCGAATCATATTGGTAAGTACAGACAGACTGGAAAATCAATACAGAATGTCAAGAGTCCACTAAATAATATGGCAAAAGGAACACATCCATCTCCACCCAGAATGACCAAGAAAAGGAAGGAGCGATTGATTTAGGTGAAAGTGCCCTGGTTTGTCAATTAGCGTGAGTGTTGAGTCAGCTAGACAGAGAAACTCCATAGGAAGATCAATCAACTGTCTTCCTCAACCGGATGTGTTCTCGACCTCGCCACGGGTAAAACAAAGCCTCACATCCCATGTCCTAAAACACCAGGTATTTAAAAC
The DNA here is from genome assembly GCA_037074715.1 of Magnolia kwangsiensis. NCBI lineage: Eukaryota > Viridiplantae > Streptophyta > Magnoliopsida > Magnoliales > Magnoliaceae > Magnolia > Magnolia kwangsiensis. The sequence continues at coordinate 45,052,004 of CM073580.1, forward strand.
CCTTAAAATTTAGAATATCATAGGGTTTTTGGGTTAGAAAACTTTTTCAAAATTTTAGAACATCTTTAAGTTTTCTACCTCTGTCGACTTATTGATAGAATGATCGATATAATTGAGAAATATTGTTGATGTCCTCGATGTTCAATCGATACTATCGAAATGAAGACAAAAGATGTCCAGCAACCACATACTCTTCTGAACAAAATTATCAATGTATCGATAGCCCTATTGATATCATCGAAATTTAAAACTTGAGTCTATCGAAGTTGACTCGATAAAATTGACAATAGAAAGTTTGTGTCCCTATTTTTCTAAAAAAAATCATAAAGACTTTCAATATATCGAAGTACTCCTCGATATCCTTGGAATTCAAAAACTGATGATATTGAAAGACCTTCGATGATATCGGTCTTGGACACAGTTTTTCAGCAATATTTTCAGGTGATTTTTATCTTGGATCGAGTGTCACTCGATAGAATCGATATTCAAATATCAATGATATCAAGGCTGGGTCGGTTGCATCGAAAACAGACATAAACTGTCCAGCAAGCTTAACTGAAAAATCCTTTGGATTTATCGATGCATCGACATGACTATCGATATCATTGACATTCAAATTCTAATGATATCGAGTGTCCCTTGATCATATCCTTGACCTGAAGTATTTCAAAGGCAATGTCTCTCTCATTTTCAAATGTCGAGAAATCGATCCTAGTGTCGATGAAATCGAAGTTCGAAATCCGATGACATCGACGCAAGTTTCGATTTCCTCGACCAGCTGGCAAAGGTTTTAAATGCATTTGACATTTGAGTTTGTGTCATCGAGCGGTCAGTCGATACAATTGAGAGTATACGCTCAATGATATCGACCCTACTCGATGATATCGAACTCTATCATAAATATGACCATTTTATATCCGTTGGAACATTTTGCTTATATATAGGGAACTTGTCTTTAGTTGCTGATAGAGAAAGAAGAGAGTTATTTTGAGTGTTTAACCTTAGATCATATACTCAAAGCCCTTTCTCTCATGAAAGTTCATCCTCCAATCCACCCTCATCATTAACATTCAATAGAGTGGATTGGGGAATGAACTTCCGCATTCAAGGATCCTCCAGCTATCACCTTAATGGAAAATCATTAAGCTGGGATGCCTTGAATGCATAAATGATTGGAATCACTCTATTTTCCTTATAGGAAAACTTTTAATAGAGTAGGATTCTATTAACCTTGACCTAACCCGTCGCCATGCATTGGTATATCTTCTAAGTTGCGGTTCAAGGAAGCAGAAGACTCTTCATCAATAAAGGAGGAGATCTTCGACAATGAGTTAAAAGGGACTCATCCGCTTATCTGTAAGTTATTAGAGTCCAGAGGACCCTTGTGATCATTCCTTTGTAGGATTGGATCTAAGGTGTTTCTCACCCCTTGCAAGTCCTCTAGGAGGTCTCCGGCAGGAGTGTACGAGGTGGGTGCATTGTGTTGACCCTTGCTCTATGGAAAGCATAAATAGTTAGGGCCTTGTAGAAGGTTCTTGGCCAGTGTGCCTAAAAGTGAGTGCTTTGTGTTGACCCTTGCTCATGAGAACATAAACGTGAGAGGTTCCGTGTGTGGATCCTTGGCCTGTGTTCCTAAAATCAGGTGTTGTGTTGACCCTTGCTCGTGGGAGCATAAATTGTCACCCTAGGTGTAGGTTATACTTGTAACGCCCTAGAAAAATTCGTACTGAAACTCGAGTACTAACTCGACCAGAAATCACGTAGGATTAATTCCTTTAGAAAATAAGCGTAAGTTAGGTAGCGCAACGCTAGAGTAGCTGTTAAATAGTCCCTGATCACTTTAAATGCGTTCTACAAGACCCAAAACTTGTAGAATCAATGGTGCTATAATATCCTGAAACCTTGGATCAAACTCTAAACTGGTTTGTTCTCAGGTACCCTTTGAAACTTTGTATTGGATCTAGACCGCGCGTCGAAAGTCCGATACCTACAATCTTAAACCGCTATGACCGCTTAGCTGGACTTGACAATCATTTCAAAAATCAAGTCCAACTGACATTCAGAGGCTATTTCATTGAGCCTGGAGTGAAGAGAGTGAGAATAAGGTTAGATTTGGAAATTTAAATCCAAATCTGGCACGTGACTTGGCGCGTTATTATTAAGCGTTCTGACCGTCAGAATTCAGCCAAATTACACCCTCGTATCAGGAAAAATTTCTCTTTCATATCATGAGACTTGTAAACCTGATCTAGGTGCGATGACCGCTGAACTGAAACTGGACCGCCACGTGCAATCTACGAACTCTACCGGACTAAAAACTGGGTGTGAGCAACATCTAGTGACCATGAGCTTAAGTCCGACCGCGTTCGGCCAGGGGACCTCCCGAAATGCCTTTTTGGACCAGAACAGTCCCGATTTGGTTAGACCTCAAGTAAACATTGTTTTCAAACCTATGTTAGGAATGTTTTAGCTAATAAAAGGGCTTTAAACCCTCACTTATCTCACCCATCCGAATTTGCTAGAAACCCTAGCTGGTGTGAGGGAAAAAGTGTGAGTTTGTGAGAGAAAGTGGGAGTGATCTTCCTACCACTTGCACTACCTGTTGCACATGCTTAAGCAATGCATCTCAATCACTTTCCCGGTGATTCTGCCACATTTCTAGGTAAGAAAAGACCCTAACTACTTGCTGATTTAAGGTTCCATCGATTCCTTAGTGATGTAGCTTACGAATCTTGTGTATTAGGTTGTCTGTTAGCCATAGACGAAGCGTATACGCTCCATTCGAAACGATACACCTTTAGGGAAAAAGGTGCGGATTTTAGACACTTTGATTGATTGATTTCAAAGCTTTCAATGTCGTTTAATAGTAGATTATCGACGGCAACGCCGTTTGACATGTACAACATGCTGTCTGTTTCCTGTTTCGTAAACGTAGGAAAAATATGAGATTTAGGACATTTAAGTCATTTGTAGGAAATACTATATACATCCATATTTTGCTGAAATGGTTGACATGGCTTTTTGTCGCATTAGGATATTATGAATGCGTGCATAATTGGTTTGGCGAAGAGATTCGCCCAAAGGCGCACTTTGAGTTGACATACACTATGTAGACTTAAGTGTGTAGACTAAGTGTTTGTATGAATGTTTGTATTAGTATGTATTGACTATATGGTGTTATGAAATAGTTTTGAGATTGAATTCTCAAGTAATATGCTGATGTAAATGATTTCCATCATGTTGGCAATATGTAGGGATTACATTGTATGTATGAAATGCATGTGTTGAATGAATTGCTTAAGTTGTATGTTATAACATGTGATAACATGCTTGTATTATTGTATTGCATTTCAATTACTCTCACATGATTATTGATGCTGATTTATAAATGTTTGGGACTATGCTTAGTCTAGGCAGTCGGTAACAGAGTAAATTCGTGGTTAGCTTCTATTAGCCACGAAGGACGCGTCGATGAACGCAAGTCGTGTTTGGCATTGGCAGCAGTGGTTAGGCCACACGAAGTATTTTATGCACTTCATGTCGTTTGACTTGCGATGCGCTCGTACTAGTCGAGCCCGTCAAGTAACCCGACTGGCCGTTGATTGTTCACCTTGTATGAGTCACAACTGCTTGAACCTAGGGTACTGAACTTATCAGTATAAACCCTATTAACCATGGTACCTTGATCCATAAAGACTCATGAGCCGAGCATGGTGGTATGGGACACCGTGGTCGAGCTGTTGGCCTACGCTGGGGCCACAAACCTCTCCATAGTGACCAGTGAGCATGTATGACTCGTGAGCCGATTGTGGTGGTATGGGACACTACATTCGAGCTGTTGGCCTACACTGATCAGGTGACTAGCCTTTTGTAGTGACCGCGAGCGTATTCTAAGTCTACGGGAGGCGACGACCCTTCCGTAGCAATGAGAGTACATTAGGCCTGTATTGATAAGGTAATGGGGGAGCAGTGCAACGAGTGCGAGCAACAGCCCTGGCAGCCCTTATAGTGACCTACAAAATATACATCGTATGAGATTACTAGGAGTGACGACCCTAGATAGGATCTGTGTTGGGATTGATATAAGTAAGGTACCTTAGTTTCCCAATACTATTGTATGAATGGACTAATAATAACTCGGTAATCATATCACCATCACATTGCATGTGCCTGGAAGATGTGGAGCACTGTGGGAAGGAAGCATGTCACGGGCGTAAGATGGTGCCGTATGAGGGAGATCGTCGGTGAGGGCATCCATCATGTCATGTCATATTGCATTAACAACAGTATTTAGGAATGTTTGATTAATTACTTTACTATTATCGCATAATTAATTTGAGAACATGCTAATCTCTGCTCTATTATTCCACTGAGTTGATCACTCACTCCCACGTTACGGGATGGTGTTTGCAACACTCACCAGACCCTGTCTTAGATGCAGGTGAGGTGGCGATTCAGGAGGCAGAGCTGGATTATGATGAGGACCAGGACGAGTTCTCATATATGAAGTTTCACGATGGCTTTGCATAGGTGGCCTGGATTGGTGGGACATACTAGTTGGACTTCTGACATTTTGATTTTGGTTTTATTACATGTATATGAGACTCAGAGATGTATTCATACTTTGGAGACAGCTGAGATTTATTTTGTTTTCCACACAGTGATATATATATTCTTCAGTCTTCCGCTTACTTTTATCATTGAATCTGGAGTATGGATTGCAGTTTTGGTATAATTTTACTCATGCGAATGGTTTAACTTAGACGACATGGAATCATAATCATATTTGTTGCGTAAGTGACGGTCTGGAACTCGGGAGTCGGGTTTATGCACGACCCCCGATTTTCAGGGGGTTACAGTACTGGTTAGAGGTGAACCTGATTTAAAACCTCCGGTTTGAGGTGAACCTGTTGTGAAACCTCCTTAGTGAAATCTGGTACACTCAAGCGTTGAGTGCGTCTGTCGGGAGTGGAGTAGACAACTAGTCGAACCATTATAAAAATGACTATGTTTGTGATTGATGTTTCTCTTTGATTACTTTTGTGATTTCATAAAATGCTTTTATATTTGATCACTCCTCACACACAGTTACATCCATCATAAACTCTGAATTGCATCATGTTTATCATTAAATTAGTTTTGTGATTGGATCCTCTAATTGGCTTGGAAGCCCTTAGAGTTATCTTGAAAAAATCTTAATCCATGCATATCTACTCTGGACAAGTTTGATAGGATTTTAAATAAACCATAAAATTTTTATAAAAGTCCTATTCACCCTCCTCTAGGACATATTGGCAATTTTAATTAGTATTAAAGTGGGTCTCTCTTAAGGGCTTCACCGCCTAGAGAGTGATCTTGACTGAAGTTGGAATCATGATCAAAAGTGTCTCAGTGGATGTGACAGATCAGAAGAATTGCCTTATAATCCATACTTCTTTGAAAGTTGGCAATAGTTCAAAATGGTACCTTGATAATGGATGCTCCAGACACATGACTGGTGATCAAACTCACTTTTGTGAGTATTCAAACTTTAATGGAGGATCAGTCACATTTGGAGATGGTAGCTCACCCAAAATTGTTAGACAAGGAACAATAGCAGTACCAGGCCTTCCAAAAATCAAACATGTTGTTTGTGTAGAAGGTCTGTAGAAGGTCTGAAATATAATCTCCTCAATATCTCTCAAATTTGTGACAAAGAACATCTGGTCACTTTCTCAAAGGATGTATGTAGGATTTTAGATCATACAGGAAGATCTCTCATAAAAGGTTTGTGCACTAGTGATAACTGTTATGTTATTGAGAGTACATATGAGAGTGTGCTATCCACGAAGTGTAATATGGCTGTAAAGAATGAATTCAAACTATGGCACCAAAGGTTGGGACATGTTCACTACTAAAATTTAGCTAAGCTCAGTTCAAAAATTTTGGTTAGAAGACTTCCCAAGATTAGAAAAGAAGAAAAAGTTGTATGTAGAGAATGTCTAAAAGGAAAATAAATAAAAGTCGGCTACAAAATGACAACCACCATAGTAACAACAAAACCTTTAGATCTGCTGCATATGGATCTGGTTAGTCCACCCAAAGTGGAAAGTCATGACAAGAAAATATACTTCCTGGTGGTAGTAGATGACTACACCAGATTTACTTGGGTCACATTTCTTCGAGAGAAATTGGATGCCTTTGAAGAATTTGTAATCTTGGCAAAGTGACTTCAAAATGAAAAAGGATATGGCATTAATCACATCAGAAGTGATCATGGTGGGAAATTTGAAAATGATAAATTTAAAAAATATTACAATGAGAAAGGAATTCATCATCAATTCTTTGCCCCAAAAACCCTACAGCAAAATGAAGTCGTTGAAAGAAAAAAATGAGTATTACAGGATATGGGGTCAGTTATGCTAAATGGGAAAGATATGGCAAAATTTTTTGAGCAGAAGCTATCAATACCACCTGCTACATCATAAATAGAGTATATCTTAGAGTAGGTCTGAACAAAACTCCATACGAACTATGGTATGGAAAACTACCCAGTGTGAAATATTTTCAGGTTTTTGGTAGTAAATATTACATCTTGAGAGACAAAGATCACCTAGGGAAATTTAAGTCTAAAAGTGATGAAGGTATCTTTCTGGGGTATGTCATGAAGATTCATGCTTATAGAGTATACAATCTAAGAACCCTCACTATTCAGGAGTCAGTCAATGTGGTAATCGATGAACAACCTCATGAGGAAGATACCCCTGTGAATGAATTAGAAGATGATGTAGATTCATGCATACTAGATAAATCGGATGAAAAATCTCCATCATCCAATGAACCCCAACCATCATCTAACATACCCATCACTAAGGATCACCCTCGAGAACAAATTATTGGGGATCTTAATGATAGTGTGAGAACTCGATGGTAAATAGAAAATATCTATAGTCATTTCTGTTTTAGCTCAAAGATTGAACCCAAGAATATTATAGAAGCTCTTTAAGATGAACACTGGATTAATGCTATGCAAGAAGAACTTCAAAAATTTCAAAGAAATAAGGTATGACAATTGGTTTTCAGGTCACTCGATACTAAAGTCATCGGAACCAAATGGGTCTTCAAGAATAAATCTGATGAATCAGGAAATGTGATTAGGAACAAAGCAAGGCTTGTAGCTCAAGGGTACTCACAGATAGAAGGTATTGATTTTGATGAGACATTTGCTCCTATAGCTTGCCTTGAATCTATTAGAATTCTTATGTCTGTTGCATGTGCATTAAAGTTTAAATTTTTTTAAATGGACGTAAAAGTGCTTTTCTTAATGGGGACCTTGCCAAAGAAGTTTATGTAGAACAATTGAAGGGATTTTTAGATCCTAAGTATCCCCATTATGTTTATCGTCTGAACAAGGCTCTCTATGGTCTCAAACAAGCACCTCGTGATTGGTATGAACGATCGAAAAAAAAAAATTTGGACCATAAATTCTGTAGGGGAAGTGTAGATAAAACATTATTTACTCGAACAACAAAGGACTCACTACTTATTGCACAAAATTATGTGGATGATATAATCTTTAGTTCAACATGAGAAGATGCTGCTCTCAAATTTGCCAACCTCATGAAATCAGAATTTGAAATGAGTATGGTTGGTGAATTAAACTTCTTCCTAGGATTACAGGTCAAGCAGCTAAATGATGGAATCTTTATTTGTCAAACCAAGTATGCAAACGATTTGGTGAAAAGATTTGGTCTCGAATATAGTCATTCTTATCACACTCCAATGAGCACCACACTCAAACTTTCCAAAGATGTAAATGGCAAGAGTGTGGATCAACATCTCTACCGCAATATGATAGGAAGCCTACTATATCTCACAGCTAGTCATCATGATATATCTTTTAGTGTGGGAGGATGTGCTCGATATCAGGCAGATCCTAAGGAATCTCACCTAACGACCGTTAAGAGGATTATTAAATACATAGCGGGAACTACCTCTTTCGGACTGTGGTATCCATTTGAAACATCCACCATCATCGCTGGATACTCTGATGTTGATTGGACTGGAAATTTGGATGATCAAAAATCAACAAGTGGAGGATGTTTTTATGTTGAAAATTGTCTGGTCTCCTGGCAAAGTAAGAAGTAAAACTCAATATAATTATCCATTGTTGAGGCTCAATACATTGTCGCAGGAAGTTACTGTGCACAACTCCTTTGGATGAAACAGATGTTGTTGGTCTACGGGATCGAACAACCCACACTGAGTCTGTTCTGTAATAACACAAGCGCTATCAACATTTCAAAAAATCCTGTTCAACATTCTCGGACCAAGCATATTGACATCCGTCACATTTTATCCGAGAACTTGTTGAAGACAAGATTATTGCATTGGATTATGTTTCCACAGAAAAGCAACTCGCAAATATCCTCACTAAATCTCTTGATACAAATAGGTTTAGTGATCTTCAAAAATCCATTCGAGTATGCACTCATTGATAATATCCCAGTGACCATGATCAACATAGGTAAATCTTCACACTGGGACATTCATGGTTAAGTATCAACCACAACTCTAAGCCTCATGAATTAACCATGTTATTTTTGGGATGCCAGATTATGACATTCTCGATGATATCTAAACCGTGTCGATATCATCGATATTTACAATTCGACGATATCCGTATTCACCATCGATGAAATCAAAGAATCTCGGGAATGCAAGGTTATAACCAGCGGTCCTTCCCAATGGTCGACTGTCACAATTTCCCCTAGATAGTAGCATCTTCCCAATGGTCATCAGCACAGTCTTTAATGTCATTATGAGGGTGAGATCGATGTCATCGATAAGGGATCGATATGATCGACAACTCTGCTATAATAACGAAGAGTGTATTCGATTTTAAATCCTCATATCCCATCTCTTCTCTGGTTGCTTCTTCTTACCTTTACCTGTCTCTCACCCTGAAAAATCATGATCAAAGGAAAAGGTAAGTCTCTTCCTCAATCTTCAAAATCACAGACCAAGAAACCTAATAAGCATCAACTCATTCCAGTAGAAAGACATCTAGCCACTGTCGTTGAACATTTGGTTCTTAACAGTGCCATCGAGCCTTTTGGTGTAGACCTCCTCCTAGAAGTGATTGGATGGCAGAATATTTTGAATATTGGTGGATCTTATCAACTAGGTTTGATCCATGAATTCTTCAATGGATGTCATGTCATTTGTAATGATCCCCCATGCATTCAAATTGAATTTTTGCATTACTCAAAACTCATCACTCCCATCACTTTGGCTCATCTTCTAGATCTTGAGGTCACTCGAATTCCAGTAACAAATAAGAATCTCAATGCTCTGGGTGTTTGGGGAGAGGTAACTCACGCACTATGTTAGGGCACCACTGTTCCTCGTAATGATGATAATTTGCTTCACGTTAATCATTTTAGACCCACTTTTAAAATCCTCCATAGCGTTCTAGGGTCCAATGTATATCCATGTGATGTGCATGGTAATCATCTTCCTCCCTTTATGTTGAATGTACTTTATGATGTGTATCAAGAAATTCAAGTGTGCCTCCCAACACTTCTTCTCAAGCAGCTAATTCGTATCATCCAAGGTGATCATCGAAATACACTAGCCTTCCCTACTCTCATATGTAAACTCGCTCATCATGTTGGCCTCCTTGCCACATCTAATGTCATTCATCCAGAAGCATGGTTTGATAGTGACATAGCCCAGGAGGCTTAACAGTTATGTCTCACTTCATCTCTTCCCGAGCATAGTGTTCCCATGCAGTCGGCTGCTCAACATGCTCAACCTTCATGTCCTCCTACTCCTTGGGGATCTAATTTAACACCACTGCTCAGTCTAGAGTCTATCACAAATCGCCAAGCTCATCACCTCGAACGTCACCTACTTAACGGCATGGCTGGAATGGAGGAACGTCTTTACAACTGTGAAAGGCGCCTCACCGCGATTGAAGAGAAAGTTTATGCCCTCCAGCAAACAAGTCAGCAAGTAGTAGACTTGCTCACGCATGGTGAGCATCATGGGTGTTGAGGCATAAACTGAGAAGTATGATGTTGCTACCGGTCTACACTATATATATTTTTTTTTATAATCATCTTTGCACAAAATTGGATGTTTTTGTTGTCTTAAATAGAATGATACTCCTCTGTCAATTCTAGGGAGTATATATCTCTTTTTGAAAAAATTTGGGATATGCCTATTTACATCACTTATGTGACTTTGGTTTGCTTTATATACTGTTTTATCTAGTTTATATCATCTATGGGATGTGTTGTGTGAGATGCGTGTGACGCTTTTGTCCTGATAAGCCTATAGGATTCTGTCTTGAGATGTTTCTGTTACATCCATCTATTGTGCTTATGCCCTGCATTTTGTTCTTCCAATTGCTTCAAACTTTAGTCAATATCAACTGCTATATTTACCTTTGCAAATGACTGACAAAAAGAGGGAGAACCAATCAAACACCCTGACGAAAAAATTATGTATAATGTTTGTGAATGGTGATACAGGTGTTAGGGGGAGCAGCAGCACCAAGATAGGGGGAGAATGTTGTTAGGGGGAGCAGCTTCTGAATGATTGTATATGTGAACTAGATAGTATTGTACAATTGTATAAAGTTCATCTACACACAATTTATGGTGTCAGTATAGAAGTTGTTCTAGGGTGTTTTGATATTTTTTCACATAATTGACAAGAGGGAGATTGAAAGTGCCCTGGTTTGTCAATTAACGTGAATGTTGAGTCAGCTAGACAGAGAAGCTCCGTAGGAAGATCAATCAACCGTCTGCCTTAACTGGATGCGTGCCCGAACTGGCCACAGGTAAAACTAAGCCTCACATCCCATGTCCTAAAACACCAATTATTTAAAACCCTTAAAATTTAGAATATCATAGGGTTTTTAGGTTAGAAAAGTTCTTTAAAATTTTAGAAAATCTCTAAGTTTTCTACCTCAGTCGATTTATCGATAGACTGATCGATATAATTGAGAAGTGCTGTCGATGTCTTCGATGCTCAATTGATACTATCGAAATGAGGACAAAAGATGTCCAGTAACCACATATTCTTCTGGACGGAATTATTGATGTATCAATATTATCAAAATTTGAAACTCGAGTCTATCGAAGTTGACTCGATAAAATAGACAGTAGAGAGTTTGTGTCCCTGTTTTTCTAAAGAAAATCATAAAAACCTTCGATATATCGAAGTACTCCTTGATATCCTCGAAATTCAAAAACTGATGATATTGGAAGGCTTTCGATGATATCGGTCTTAGATACACAATTTTCCAGCAACGTTTTCAGGTGGTTTTTATCTTAGATCAAGGGTCACTCGATAGAATCGATATTCAAATATCGATGATATCGACGCTGGGTCGATTGCATCGAGAACAGACATAAACTGTCCAGCAAGCTTAACTAAAAAATCCTTTGGATTTATTGATGCATTGACACAACTATCGATATCATTGACATTCAAATTCTGATGATATCGAGTGTACCTCGATCATATCCTTGACCTGAAATATTTCAAAGGCAATGTCTCTCTTATTTTCAAATGTCGAGGAATCGATCCTTATGTGGATGAAATCGGAGTATGAAATCCAATGAGATTGACGTAGGTTTCGATTTCCCCGACCTACTAGTAAAAGGTTTCAAAATCGTTTGACATTTGAGTTTGTGTCATCAAGTGGCCAATCGATACAATCCAAAGTATACGCTCGATGATATCGACCTTGCTCGATGATATCGAACTCTGTCATAAATGTGACCATTTTATATCCACTGGAACTTTTTGCCTATATATTGAGAACTTGTCTTTAGTTTCTGGCAGAGAAAGAAGAGAGTGCTTTTGAGTGTTTAACATTAGATCATATACCTAAAGCCCTTTCTCTCATAGAAGTTCATCTTCCAATCCACTTTCATCATTGACATTTAATAAAGTGGATTGGGGAATTATAATGCCCTAAAAAGTAGGGGTCAAGCAGGAGCTCAAGTCCCGAGTTCCAACACATCACTTATACAATATAGATAATGATGAGTAAATGTTGTCCATATTAGTGCATTAAACATGAGTGAGATTATACCAAAACAACATATCATACTCCAGAGATAGTTAATTTATGCAAGCGGAAGACTGTGATACAGATATAAAGCATATAAATGATTTTAAGTCTGCAGAGTACAAATGGATTACCAGGTTAAATAATTACATATATAATTCTAAAATTTATAAAATGATAAAGTGTAATGTTTGCTAATCCATATCCCTATAGCCCTAATGCGTAAATCCAGGTCTACGTAGACCTGTCAAAGAGTTGCATATAGGAGAACTCCTCCTCGTCATCATAATAGTCAGGCTCTACTTCGTAAGCATCACCATTACCTGTAGCTAAGACAGAGTCTAGTTGGTGTTTAAAGCATCATCCTAGAATGTGGGAGTGAGTGATCAACTCAGTGGAGCTATAAAGAAAAGGTTAACATGTTATCAACTCAGTCAAGTAATAATGATGAAGCAGTACAATCAAGCATTCCTAAGTACTTTGGTTAATACAAGGATGATATGTATTAATAATGCATTCCCTCGCCTGCACTCCCTCTGTGAACTTTATCTCATGATCCAGAAATGTACCCCTTTCTCTGTGCTCAACTCCAATGCCAAAGGCACATGCAATGCGGTGCATAAGCGTGATTACCAAGTTCTTATTAAGGCCTTTTCATACAGCAGGATTGGGAAGCTAAGGTACCTCCCTTTATATAATTGACCCAAACAATGATCCATCTAGGGTCGTCAATCCTAGTTTATCACATACGATAGATAAGTTCGAGAGTTACACTCTAGGTCGCTACGAGAGGCTCATCACCATCAGCGTAGGCCTATTTTGTACTCGAGGTCACACCCCTAATGCCCTACTAACTGGCAGTCTATTTTTGAATGCTCATCACCAACCAGACTAGGGACCACAGCCAGGCTGCACTGGGTAGGCTTATTTCATACTCGAGGCCACTCCACTAATGCCCTACCAACTAGCAGTCTATTTTCGAAGGCTCGACACCAACCCGACTGGGGACCATAGCCAGGCTGTACCAGTGTAGGCCGATAGCTCGAATATAGTATCCCATACCAATGTATTCAGCTCATGAGTTTGGGTTGCCAACTGTTCACTATGGGGAGGTTCGTCACCCCAACGTAGGCCAACAGCTCAACTAAGGTATCCCATACCACTATGTCCGGCTCATGAGTCTTAGCATATCATGGTACCATGGTTGAGACGGGTCTTTACATTGGTAAGGGGTATCTTAGGTTCAAGCAGTAGTGTCCATACATGGTAAACACACAATAGGACAATCAGGTTACTTGACAAGTTCGATTAGTACGAGCGTATGCTAAATTTATCGACCTGGTACCACTGTTGACAATCATCGTACGACATGGATTCACCGAATGCATCAAATATGGCGAGACTAATTCAACCACTTAAATAGAAATTGTTATCGATTGCCTGCAGTACGTAGTAGTCCCAATCATACTCAAATACAATACGCATTCATATGCACTAGTCAAAACAGCATGTAGCAGCTAATTTAGATATAAATTTCATTTAAGCATTTTAACAAACACATAGAGTACATGTTAACAAACATAGACATTTCATCCATATATCACGTAGCAACGAGATAGATTACATGAAGGAAACTGTAATTATAAATAAGGTAATTGAGAATCCTATCTCAATACCCTCATTAAATACATTTCATCAAGCATTTTCTCATTCAGGCATTTTATCAAATGCTTAGAATACACATATTAACATACATGTAATAAAATAGTTATAACATATTTCAGGAAAAATCCTTTCACAAAGGACTTATCAGACATACAACGGTCATGTATTCTCAATCAATGGACCTAGCAAGTATAAATCAGCATTCCATATTCATTCACACATTTCAACAAACACATGGAATGCATTATATTCAACATAGTTCACATATATATGTAATATATGAAAATCATTGCATCTAAACACATTTGACAATAATCAAGTCAGTCATAAATCATTAACTGACATTGAAAGCCTTGAAAACCATAACATAAACATTTATAGTCCGTACCTTTCACCAATAGACTTGTATCGAACTCAGTTTGTACAAGGGGTCTTTATCTACGACACAACTACAACCTATAACATGAAATAGGTTAGCTATTTCATCCCTCACTCTATTTGAATCCCCAAGATAGATTAGGGTTAGGATATTTTACCCAAGAACAAGATCGGAATCACCAGTATGGTGATATGGAAGCGGTGGTTAAGCATGTGGAGCAGCAGGGAAGAATCTCAAGAACAAACCATCATTTTCTCTCTCACTTTCTCTCTCTTTGCTCTCTTCTCTCTCCTAGGGTTACAAATTCGTATATGAAGGGAGAGAGAGGGTTTAAGGCCCTTATATTGGCCCAAAACTGATGGAAATGGCCTAGGGCCATGGTATACTTAGGTTATAGCCAAGGAGTAGCCATTTCGATCCAACGGAGCACATCTAGAGGCCCCTTTTCTGCATGTGGTTGAACTTAAGTTCCCTGTCATTGGATCTATGTCAAGTTAAAATCTCAGCCCGATCGGATCAGTGGATCGGCAGCGAGGGACCTGTTTCAGTTCAACGGTCACCGTTACTTGATCAGGGTCACAAGTGTATTGACCTATGTTAGAAATTTTTCCTGATCCGAGGGTATAATTAGGTTAGAATCTGATGGTCTGAATCTTTAGATTTGGCCTGCAAGTGAACGACTTAATTCACTTAGGTCTCAGTTCATTTCCTAAAGATATTTGTGTTTCTCATATACTTTACTCCAGGCTCAAGTTGTGCATTCCTGGGTACTATTAGGACTTAATTTTCGAGGTGGTTGTCAAGTCTAGCAAGGTGGTCATAATCGTATAGTTTTAAGAAAATCAGACTTTCGACGCGCGGTCCAGGTCTGATATGGAGTTTCAAGATGCTCCTGAGAGTAACTAGGTTTGGAGATTTATCCTAAGTTTCTAAGTAATGTTGGGTTAGTAATTCTAATAGTTTTGGGTCTTGCAGTTCGTATAGAAAGTAGTTCAAGACAAATCCATCAATTGTTTAGTTTAGTACTTAACCAAATTTCACCCTAATTATGAAGGAATAAGGTCCTTGGACAGTTCTATGCCCCTTTTAGAAATTTTAATTAGTATATTACTTTAATTATTTTTATAGTAGTTCATCATCAATTTCACTTTATCTCCACCAAATTTCATTATATTTCATATTGTAGAAAAATTCTAAAAATTCTAGAAGTAGCAGCTGTCCGAACTAATAAGTTTTGGACAATTGTCACCTCAACCCAGATATAACTATATTAAAATTTTTATTATATATTTTTTATATTTTTATATAAAATTGGACTTATCAATCTTCAATCTAGCTTATGAATCACTTAAATCGGAGTTATAACGAGGGAGATATGACTTTTTGAAGTCGGTCGAACAGTGTAGAAAATCTGCAGTGAGGGTCCACCAGAGCTTGGTGCTCCGGCAGCGTGCCGCTGACCTGGCGGTGCCACCCCCCGGGCGCTGTGAGGCCAAACGAGACGCTGCCGACCTGGTGGAGGTGCCGCCCGTCCGCTATGTTGTTTTGCCCCTTGAGTTTTGAAACGGGCGTATCTTGCCAACTGGGATGAGTTATTCAACATGCAACATATGATTTTGGGGTAGCAGAAAATGATCTATCCAAGTAATCTATTTATTTTGTGAGATTACATAAGGTTAATTATCAAAGACCCATTTTTTTTATATATTTACTATTTATAGTAAAATTTAGTTTAAGTATTGTTCTTCATCATTTATACTTTAGGATTAGTGTCTAATATGAAGGTACTTAGAAAATTTTAAAGAATAAGGTGGTGAAAGGTGAGATTTTGAAGGAAATGGGTTGAAAAGGAATTTTAGACTTTGAGATTGAGTTGTAAGAAGTTAATAAGGTGTTATGATCGATCTAATGCCTAAGGACGTCCAATTGCCAAGTTGGGAAAAATTCGGGACATTACAATCTACCCCTCTTAAAAATAATTTCGTCCCTAAAATTGGCTAAAGGTAATATGTAAAGATTTTATTATTTCATTTTGTATAGTCTTGTTGGTTTCAGGTTTATATATGTGTTAGGGTATATAATAACTACATCAGCCTAGCTCATATTGATCTACCCCCATTAAAAGTTTCTACCTTTAAGGTTTGAAAATAAATGTCCAAATCATTATTATTATTGTGCTAAGTGTTTGATGATAAAGTTTACCAAAGGGTGGTATAATCTACTCTTTATGATTGGGCTAATACAGAAAGACAGTTTTGGTAGGCTCAAATTCGATACGTCGATTGCTCACCTGACCAGGGCAGACAACTCATTGTATCCCTTCCTAATCCTGATGGATCCTAGTCTTCTGCTCAGTCAAAGCAGTGAGTCCTTTGATAATCACACAGGATTGAGAATTGAGTTAAGCCACGAATGCCTCGTAGGGATATGGTTCTGAAATTCTGAAACCTGATCAACCTAAGTATTTAAGGAGTATTATAATTTATTAAGAGGTTCAAGCCTCATATTTATAAGGTTGTCCTTTGGGTCTTGTTCAATGAGAGTTCTTGTTTAACCTATGTTTAATGTGGTGGATAATAAGATCTTCTATGGTGCTCATAGTCAAAAGGCTATATTATAAGGGTTTTCAATCTCCTAAAAGTAGATTTTTATATCACCATTTCGATCATACGGCTAGGGGCTTATAGGGGGATTGCACTTTGGTTTCATTAACTTCGGGAGGGAAGGAAGAGTCAAGAGTTCTAAGATGTTCCAGAATTTTAGAATGTTAGCAACATAAGGCCATAGGAAAGGAAAGAAGAGGGACATCTCCTTGACGGAGTATAAATTTGAAATTTACAAGGGAATTAAAAACTTATAATATTTTATTGTAATCTGCCTCTAACATGGGCTTACAGAGCATTAAACTATGAAACTCAATCCTACCCGAGGGTCCTAATTTAACTATACAAAAATAACTAAAAATATATATACCTTTACGTATAATTAAATTTAATCATAGGATAATTCCTAGTATGATTATAAATAATTCCTAAAAAGACACTAAATACTAAACTTTAATATGAAAAGGTATGACCAGTCTATTGGTGACTCGAAGTTATAGAAAATTTTCGTTTCATAGAACATATTTGTCACCTCTAGTTACCATATTATTTTTATCATTTTTATACTAATCCATTGTTAGGCTTATTTTTTATATGAATTGGTTTAATAGACCCAGTGTCTACCAATAGAAATATAGGTGTACCTAGAATGTGGGCAGTGACCTCAAAGGCCAAAGGATCTGCAGTTGTTGACTCAGGTGTTTCAGCTGCAACTGCATGCACACGGGCTTGTTGAGGATGATTTTGGTTGTGCTAACATAGGTCATTGAGGTGACCTATTTCGGGGTACAGGTGGTCTGTAAAGTGGCTGCGCTGGTGGTGCAGAACATGGAGGTGGAGTCGTTATATCACGCAGTGGCGATCTTCTGAGGTGGCATGATATTATTATCTTTCATCTTGGTAAAACAGAAGGGGTCAGTGTGTCCCCCCTTGTTGCAATATGTACACCAACATTTCACTCATCTTTACTGGGTCGGCAGAGCCATGGACCTGGGAGGCGAGTCTACATGTGGCCTCTTACCTAGGACTAGCCGATGCTATAATTTAGGACGAGTCCTTAGGCCCATTGGGTTGCTTGTCCGGGAAACTTCGTTACTTTGTTGCTCAGCTCGTAGAAACAAGTAGACTAGCTCGACGTAATTGGGAATGCTAGCGCAACTCATCCTAGCGCAGATATCGGGCTGCAGTCCATCTGCAAAATGCCGCATTTTCATCGGCTCATCTACTAGGATCAAAGGAGCGTATCTGGCTAGCTCCGTGAATTTGTTCTCATAATCTGACACGGTCATCCCTCCCTGTCGGAGGCGAAGGAATTCATCCTCCTTTTCATTACAGTAAGAGAGGGGGAAGTACTTTCCATGGAAGTGGGTCTCAAATACATCCCAGGTCCATGTCCTACAGGAACTGCTCGTGAGATAGTGTCCCACCATAAACTAGCCTCCTTCTCGAACATATAGGTGGCTATCTCAACTTATTCTGCTTCAGTGCAGTGTAGTGGCTTCAACATCTTAGAGATGCGATCTAACTAGTAATCAGCCTCTTCAGGTCTGTGAGTACCAGCAAAAGTAGGAGGATAAAAATGCTGAAAGTGCTTAAAAATTCTGCTGGCATTCGTGTTCCCAGCAGGGTACGTAGGTGATGCAGGCGGAGCCACACTCATATTCTGAGCAAGGGCCCCTACTATGGTGGCGAAGAAATATTGCTACTGCTGTTGCATCAAGAGCATCATCTGCTCCAACCTTTCAGAAGGAGGAGCCGACTGAGGTATGTGTTGCATCGATGTGGACGCACGGTTCTGTTCGGGAACCGGTGGTGCATAAGGTGTTGGCCATTGGCAGGGCCAGTGGCCGGTTGTGAATCCGGCATCGTCTCAAAGTCCAGGCCAAAGCTAGGGTCCGTATGGCTATCGTTCAAGGGAGATGCCCCGTCAA
Organism: Magnolia kwangsiensis; assembly: GCA_037074715.1. NCBI lineage: Eukaryota > Viridiplantae > Streptophyta > Magnoliopsida > Magnoliales > Magnoliaceae > Magnolia > Magnolia kwangsiensis. The sequence continues at coordinate 45,070,649 of CM073580.1, forward strand.
TCGATTCTCCAAGTGTATGACGTGCCATACTTCGAGTGGCCTTAAGTGGCATCCCCTATACACAACATAGGGTGCAACCCATGTAAGATTTAGCATAACATTGATCAATTTCTCAGGCATTCTACGCATTTATGGTGAAAAGAGCTGCTTGCATTTCATTTAACCAAAATCGTCACAATACATGAGATGTAGTATTACATGGATCATGACGGAAGATGCATGTGAGCTCATCTAAGCAAGGTTTCCAACACTAAAACATACCAACAACCAAACAGGCCTACTAGGGCCAGTACAAAAGAAGACTAACAACAATCAAACTAGAAGACGACCACACACATGTCTAGTCGTCTGAATCTGGTGATGGAGGAGGGGCACCCTTGTCCTGCATGTAGCATAGGAGGACCTTCAAGGTGCGAGACCCCTTTTTAAACTTTTATTTCACTTAGGCTTGACTCTCTTCAAGATTGGCTCGGGTCTCTCTGACCTCCGGTCGTAGGGTAACCTAGCCCTCCTCAATCTGAGACAAAAGGGATTCTAAAGCAGCCCGATTACTACCGCAATCATGTGTAGCAGGAGGAGAGCCCTCATCAGTGTCTTGGACCTCCTCTTCCTGCTCTTCCTCTTCCTCGCTTTCTTCCTCTATTTCATTTTTGCCTTCTTCATCATTCTCTTCCTCTTCACTCTCTATCTCATCCTCACTCTCATCAAGTCGGGCTTGACGTTGTCATGACCCAATATTCATGTTGTTGAGAGTAGTGTTGTTGATGAAATGGATCAGTGAAGAAATTTTTGTGCCTATTCTGTAGCCGAATTCACGCACAAGCTTGCATAAAAGCCGACCGAATGAGAGTGAAATGGTTGTCCCAAGAGAGTGTGTGGTCTGAACTTTCTGTAGTAGTACATACGTAGGCAGGCACAGCTTGTCTCCCTGCCCAGCTCGATACAGAAAGTTTACCATCAGATGCGTGCACTCACTGCGATTGCACCATCGGGGATACATATTGTACGTGAAGATATGGTGGATCAGGCGGAAGTCATGAGTCATCTCGGACACTAGGAGGCAATTGCCTCTATTCCAGTGGACCAGTCGGCCACAAAGGAATCATGTGCAACGATCTCTTTCATGCATGCTCCTGAGGTTCCTCTCGCAAGCATGCAATTCTCCACGTGGCATCCCCATGACTCGGGCTATCAAATCTACGTCGACAACGGCTTCCCGCCTTCCCACAGGGATAGAAAACTGTAGAGGTTCCAGCAGTGAATCGCATATATGGGCTTAGAAGGCTCGGACAGTGTTCTCATTTGCACATGTCTTGCCCTTAAATATGGGACCCCTAACGACACAAACCCATCGACTAACGGCCTAGAGGTGACCTATGTCGATTCACGTGATCGAAAATACATTGTAGACTAAATTATAGTATTCGGTCTCGCCTGTCGGTAAAACCTTGGGATCCTAATGTCGTCTCTAAATTTCATCTCCCCCTTCCTAAATCAGAGTGCGTCAGTGCATGTCGGGAGACCATAACCCAGGTCTAGTTTAATCCAAATCATGCATTGATACCAATTTATAACGCCCTGAAAATTAGGGGTCGAGCAGGAGCTTAACTCCTGAGTTCCAACACATCACTTATGCAACATAGATAATGATGATTAAATGTTGTCCATATTAGTACATTAAACATGAGTGAGATTATACATGAATAATTACATGAATAATTCTAAAATTTATAAAATGAAAGTGTAATGTTTACTAATCCATATCCCTGTAGCCCTGATGCACAACTCCAGGTCTACGTAGACCCACCAGAGAGTTGCATATAGGAGAACTCCTCGTCATCATAATAGTCAGGCTCTACTTCGTATGCATCGCCATTACCTACAGCTAAGACAGAGTCTGGTTGGTGTTTAAAGCACCGTCCCAGAATGAGTTATCAACTCAGTGGAGCTATAAAATAAATGTTAACATGTTATCAACTCAGTCAAGTAGTAATGATGAAGCAGTACAATCAAGCATTCCTAAGTACTCTAGTTAATGCAAGGATGATATATATTAATGATGCATGCCCTCGCCTGCACTCCCTTTGTGAACTTCATCTCATGATCGCGACATGCACCTGTTCCTTTGTGCTCAACTCCAACGCCAAAGGCACATGCAATGTGGTGCATGAGCATGATTACCAAGTTCTTATTTACGCCTTCTCATACAGCAGGATTGAGAAGCTAAGGTACCTCCCTTTATATCATTGACCCAAGCAATTATCCATCTAGGGTCGTCAATCCTAGTTTATCATATACGATATGCAAGTTCGAGAGTCACACTTTAGGTCACTACGAGAGGCTCATCACCATCAGTGTAGGCCTATTTTGTACTCGAGGTCACACCACCAATGCCCTACCAACTGGCAGTCTATTTTCGAAGGCTCGTCACTAACTCGACTGGAGACCATAGCCAGGCTGCAACGGGTAGGCCTATTTCATACTCGAGGTCATTCCACTAATGCCCTACTAACTGGCAATCTATTTTCGAAGGCATGTCACCAACCCGACTGGGGACCACAGTCAGGCTGTGCCAGTGTAGGCTGACAGCTCGAATATAGTGTCCCATACCACCATATTCGGCTCACGAGTTTGGATTGCTCACTGGTCACCACGGGGAGGTTCATCACCCTAGCGTAGGCCGACAGCTCGACCACGGTGTCCCATACCACCATGCCTATCTCATGAATCTTAGCAGATTGTGGTACCATGGTTGAGACGAGTCTTAACATTGATAAGGGGTACCTTAAGTTTAAGCAGTAGTGTCCATACATGGTAAACACACAATAGAACAATCGGGTTACCTGACAAGTTCAATTAGTACGAGCGTATGCTGAATTTATCAACATAGTATCACTGTCGACAATCATTGTACGACAGGGATTCACCGAATGCATCAAATGCGGCGAGACTAATTCGGCCACTTAAACAGGAATTATTACCGATTTTCTGGACTACGTAGTAGTCTCAATCATACTCAAATGCAATAGGCATTCATATGCACTAGTTAAAATAACATGTAGCAGCCAATTTAGATATAAATCTCATTTAAGCATTTTAAATACATATAGTACATGTTAACATACATAGACATTTCATTCATATATCACGTAGCAGCGAGATAGATTACATGAAGGAAACTGTAATTATAAATAAGGTAATCGAGAATCCTATCTCAATACCCTCATTAAATACATTTCATCAAGTATTTTCTCATTCAGGCATTTTATCAAACACTTAAAATGCACATATTAACATACATGTAAAAAAATAGTTATAACATATTTCAGGGAAAATCCTTTCATAAAGGACTTGTCAGACATACAATGATCATGTATTCTCAATCAATGGACTTAGCAAGCATAAATCATCATTCCATATTCATTCACACATTTCAACGAATACATGGAATGCATTATATTCAACATAGTTCACATATATATGTAATATATGGAAATCATTGCATCTAAGCACATGTGACAGAAATCAAGTCAGTCGTAAATCTTTAACTGATATTGAATGCCTTGAAAATCATAACCTAAATGTTTATAGTCCGTACCTTTCACCGGTAGACTTGTACCAAACTCAGTTTGTACACGGGGTCTTTATCTACGGCACAACTACAACCTATAGAATGAAATAGGTTAGCTATTTCATCCCTCACTCTATTTGAATCCCCAAGATAGATTAGGGTTAGGATATCTTACCCAAGAACAGGATTGGAATCGCCGGTATGGCTATACGGAAACGGTGTTTAAGCACGTGGAGCGGTAGGAAAGAATCTAAGGAACAAACCCTCACTTTCTCTCTCACTTTCTCTTTGTTTCCTTCTCTCTTTGCTGTCTTCTCTCTCCTAGGGTTATAAATTCGTATGTGAAGGGGGAGAGAGGGTTTAAGGCCCTCATATAGGCCCAAAACTGATGGAAATGGTCCCAGGGCCATGGTATACTTAGGTTATAGCCGAGGAGTGGTCGTTTTGATCCAATGGAGCACATCTAGAGGCCTCTTTTTTACATGCAGTCAGACTTAAGTTCCTTGTCATTGTATCTAGGTCAGGTTAAAATCTTGACCCGATCGGATCAGTGGATCGGTTGCTTTTTCAATTCAACGGCTACCAATACTCGATCAGGGTCACAAGTACACTGACCTGTCTTGGAAATTTTCCCTGATCCGAGGGTGTAATTAGTTCAGATTCTGATAGTCTGAATCTTTAGATTCGGCTTGCAAGTGAATGACTCAATTCACTTAAGTCTCACTTCATTTCCTAAAGATATTCGCGTTTCTCACATACTTCACTCCAGGCTCAAGTTGTGCATTTCTGGGTACTATTAGGACTTGATTTCTGATGTGGTTGTCATGTCTAGCAAGGCGGTCATAAGGGTAGAGTTTTAGGAAAATCAGACTTTCGACGCGTGGTCCAGGTCTGATACGAAGTTTCAAGATACTCCCGAGAGCAACAAGGTTTTGAGATTGATCTTAGGTTTCTATGTAATGTTGGGCTAGTGATTCTAATGGTTTTGGATCTTGCAGTTCGTATAGAAAGTTGTTCAAGACAAATCCATCAATTGTTTAGTTTAGTACTTAAATAAATTTTGCCCTAATTATGAAAGAATAAGGTCCTAGGGCAGTTTTATGCCCCTTTTTGGCACTTTTAGTTAGTTTATTATTTTAATTATTTTTTTAGTAGTTCATCATCAATTTCACTTCATCTCCACCAAAATTCATTATATTTTGTGTTGTAGAAAAATTCTAAAAATTCTAGAAGTAGCAGCTGTCCTAACCAATAAGTTTTGGACAATTGTCACCTCAACTCAGATGTAATTATATTACAATTTTTATTATATTTTTTACTTATTTTTTATATGAGACTAGACTTATCAAGCTTTAATCTGGCTTTTAAATCACCTAAATTAGAGTTATAATGAGGAAGATATGACTTTTTAAAATCAGTCAAATAGCGTAGAAAATCTGCAGCGAGGGTCCACCAGAGCTTGGTGCTCTGGTGGAGGCAGCCGCCCGAGCAGGGCTCCACCCGCCCATTGTGTTGTTTTGCCCTGATATGTTTGAAACGGGCATATCTTGTAAACCGGGATGATTTATTCGACATGCAATATATGATTTTGGGGTAGGAGAAGCTGATTTATCTAAATAACCTATTTATTTTATGAGATTACATAAGGTTAATGATCAAAGACCTATTTTACTTATATATTTACTATTTATAGGTAAATTTAGTTTAAGTATTGTTCTTCATCATTTATACTTTAGGATTAGTTTCTAATATGAAGGTACTTAGAAACATTTGAAGAATAAGGTGGTGAATGGTGAGATTTTGAAGGAAATGGGTTGAAAAGGGATTTTAGACTTTGGGATTGAGTTTTGAGAAGTTAATAAGGTGTTATGATCGACCCAGTGCCTAAAGACATCCATCAAAAAGTTGAGAAAAATCTGGGATGTTACAGGAATTAACTTCCACGTTCAAGGATCCTCCAGCTACTACCTTAATAGCAAATCATTAAGCTGGGATGCCTTGAATGCATAAATGATTTTAATCGCTCCATTTTCCTTATAGAAAACCTTTCAATAGAGTAGGATTCCATTAACCTTGAGCCAACCCGTCGTCATGTATTGGTACATCTTCTGAGTTGCGGTTCAAGGAAGCAGACGACTCTTCATCAACAAAGGAGGAGATCATCGACAATGAGCTAAAAGGGACTCATCCGCTTATCTGTAAGTTATTAGAGTCCAGAGGACCCTTGTGATCATTCCTTTGTAAGATTGGGTCTAAGGTGTTTCTCACCCCTTGTAAGTCCTCTAGGAAGCCTTTGGCTGGAGTGTACATGGTGGGTGCGTTGTGTTGACCCTTGCTCTGTGGAGAGCATAAATAGTTAGAGCCTTATAGAAGATCCTTGGCCAGTGTGCCTAAAAGTGGGTGCTTTGTGTTGACCCTTGCTCATGAGAGCATAAACGCGAGAGGTTACTTGTATGGATCCTTGGCCAGTGTGCCTAAAATCGAGTGCTATGTGTTGACCCTTACTCGTAAGTGCATAAACTATCAGCCTAGGTGTAGATTGTACTAGTTAGAGGTGAACCTGATTTAAAACCTCTGGTTTGAGGTGAACCTGTTGTGAAACCTCCTTAGTGAAATCCGGCACACTCAAGGGTTGAGTGCGTTTGCCGGGAATGGAGTAGACAAGTAGTCGAACCACTATAAAAATGACCGTGTTTGTGATCAATGTTTATCTTTGATTACTTGTGTGATTTCATTAAATGGTTTCATATTTGATCACACCTCACGCATACTTACATCCATCATAAACTTTGAATTGCATCATGTTTATCATTAAATCATTTTTGTGATTGGATCATCTAATTGGCTTGGAAGCCATTAGAGTTATCTTGAAGAAATCTTGATTCATGCATATCTATTCAGGACAAGTTTGATAGGATTTTAAATAAACCATAACATTTTTATAAAAGTCCTATTCACCCCCCTCTAGGACATATTGGCATATTCCTACTTCAACTAAAGTGGTCATTATCATAATTTCATTAGGTGGCTGAACTAAATCAGAAAACAAATGAATTTATAAAACAGGGAAACATGGTTCAATTACCTAGCATGATCAATGAAGCAAAAACTACCACTAGAAGAAATTCAGTCACAAAATGGGTAGTGAAAGAAAAGAAAAATTATCTTGTTATTCACTTACATCATACAACAAGCAATTGTACTAAATGGTACCTAGATAGCGGGTGCTTAAGGCATGTTACGGGTGATAAATCCCTTCTCTCAAATTATTCAGAACTTGATGATGGGATAGTCACTTATGGTGATGGAAGCACCACTAATGTAGTAGGGTGTGGAACCATAGAAGGAATAGAGTTGCTCAAAAATGTAAAGGCCTTTTGCATAAAAGGACTGACTCACAATTCGATAAGCATCTCTCAAATATGTGACAACAAACATATGGTTACTTTTGACAAACTAAAGTGAAAAATCCTAGACTTATCAGGAAAATCTTTTATTGAGTGTCTTCGCACTAGTGACCATTGTTACGTCAATAAAGGAAATGGAAAGTTTGATCCATATGCTTAGTAACAATTGAGCATGGAAAACATGTCTAAGTAATCGCATCTAAGTCTGGATGAATACATGAAAATAATGCATTTTTTATTATTATCATGATATATCCGAAGTTTTTATACCTCAGGAACTTCTTTTTTGGTGCAAAAACATTACTGACGTTTATAATTTTGGATTGTACAACATTTGTAAAAATTTTGATGTGTATACAGACCGATATGAAAATATACTAAGTTATACATATATGAAAGAACATCGAAATACTGAAATGAATGTTATACACCTTCTCTTCGATAAGTCTGTCGATGAATCATATGAATCCTTGATTAGATCGAACAAATATGCATGTCATCGACGCCCCTTTGGAATCAGAAGCATCACATGTTCTAGAATGTTATCGAGGACCTCTTCGATAACGTTGAATGGGGTATATCGATTTTACCGAATAAAACTTTGATGATATCGATGGTCACCGCCCGATAAATAGCAGGCGAGCGAGAAAAAATCATTTTTGTTTCCCTTTCTCACTGCTCGATTTCTCTGAGAGTTTCTTCCTTGTTTCTCATCTTTTGTCAACCATATGCCATCTAGGGTCACTTGAATCAGGTAACTCTTACACATACTCTTGATTCTCAACGTATACTTCATTATGTTAGGGCCTCTCTAGATTGATTGACAACCTTCAGTTGGAAATTTTGAGTTTGTCCTCATAATCTTCAAATTCCTTTTTCTTTGACATTTCATTCTAAGTTATTTAAATGAGTAAGGTGAAAGGAAAGTCTTCTGTCATTGGTAAGTCATCCAGACACACCAGAAAGAAATTCATGGCCTCAAGAGAAAGAGGAAGGGCTCAGTCTCAACGATCTCCTGCACGTCCATGGAGATCCTCTACTTGGCAATCGTCTCGTAGAGAAGCTCCAGCTGCGGCACCTGCACCACCACATACTGTTGTGGGTCCTCCTCCGCACATTCTTGAAAAGTACTTAGGGAGGCGCTTGGTGTATGAGCGTAGGATTGACAGGGAATGCATAAAATCCTATAATGTGGAAACTTTGTGAGAGGTAATCGACTGGCTACCACTTCTTGAATTTAGGGTCCATGTCATGATGAGCAGACCTACCACTTTCTTGCATACTGTCAGTCTCCAATACTAGATCCACCATCCATTGCTATCACAGTCAGAGACGATAGTGTTAACATTACTGCAGAATCCATTGCTAGCATTTTTGGTCTAGCTTTGTCTCCAGTTAGGTTGTCTGACCTTAATCTTGAGAATCCAATCACTTAGTCTACAATTACAAAATTCCTGTGTCAAGATCGAGATATCGCATGGTACCAAGGGAATGCTTTGAAGGAAAAATATATGCATCCTCGATACCAAGTTTTTCACGGGATATTCGGCTCAAATGCTTACCCTCGTGGACTCAATCACGCTGATCTTACCAGGTTCATGGTCATGGTTATGTATTATGTTGCCACTAGAGTCAAACTGTGTCTGCCTACCCTGATCCTTCACCAAATGGCAAGTGTCATCCACCAGTCTAGAGAAGTTCATTTTCCCTTTCCTCACATCATTCATGTGATATGCAATACAATCTATATTCCTTGGACAGACGATCCTAAGCGTCCTCTCAAGCATTTTAACAAGGTCAATATTCAAAAATTGGACCTTAAATTTCATGCCTATCCAGAAGAACAATCTGAGGAAGATATTCATGAAGTGGGTGAGATGGGAGAAGGCGCAGCGCCACCTGGTGGAAATCCTCTAAAGCCACAACGAGTTCCAGCTCCGAGTGGTTCGGCTCAGACCCAATGCTTCAAGTTTCACCAAGATAGGGACAGGGCAACGCAGCGTGGATTGGCTCGAATAGAGGATAAGCTAGAGAGACATGATGCGTGATTCTCTACATTGGAGAAAGTGGTATCTAGTGTATAACAGCCAATGTTGCAACTGGTTAATTTGATAACGCCGACGAGATGATACAACACCATCTTCATCAACTCCTCCACCATAGTATCGATAGTCTTCGTGCCGTCACATACACCAGATACTCATTTCGGCGTTTGGGCATGGATATCTTTTTGACTGCCCTGCGATCTTATGAGTGTATGTGATGACTAGCTAACATAAAAAGTCTAATGTTTTTTGTTTTGTGGTTTATGGATATCCTCTATATGAGGAAAAACTTGTATTTTTTTGTTAGCCCATGATTGGGCTAGATGTTTGGTTTTGATGGTTTGGGATGGATGATGAAATACTGTCAAACTTGGGCAGTTTTTATTATGGATATTTTTGTTAATGGCTATTTTATGATTCATATATATATGCTACCATGACTATTTGTTCTCAATTATTCTCTGCTCTTAATTATGCGTAAAATTCTGTAGCATGCTGGTATGATTTCTGATTATCTTCTCCTGCTATTCCTTAACAATTGAGAATTGGTTTGTGATTTATGTCATTTAAAGATATACTACTATTGTCTACTAAAATCACATCTCCCTCCTTTGCCCTGGTATGCATCAACGATTTCCATGAGTATAGACATGTTATTATCTATTATGAATTGGAATGTCTGGATCTCTCTTGTTTCTCCCAGTCATTTCAGGTACCACTTCAGTCAAATGCTTAAGATTAGTATATTCTGACCTTTGTCAATGACTGACAAAAAGGGGGAGAACAATCCCACCACCAAGAAAATTATGTGTATCTATTTGTTAATGGTGGCATAGGTGTTAGGGGGAGCAGCTACTACTGAATGTTGCTGTAAGAAGATAGGGGGAGCAGCTACTACTGAATGATACAGTCATTGTGTGAACCCAATAGCATTGTAAAATTATGTAAAGTTCATGTACACACAATTTAAGGTGTTGGTCTAGATGTTGTTCTAGGTCTTTAGGTGTTTTGTCACGTAATTGACAAAGGGGGAGATTGAAAGTGCCTTGGTTTGTCAATTAGCATGAGTGTTGAGTCAGCAAGACAAGTGAGCCCCATAGGAAGATCATTCGAGTGTCTGCCTCAACAGGATGTGTGCCTGAACTCGGAAAAGGTAAACTTAATCTCACATCCCATGTCCGAAAAACACCAGGTACATAAAATCCTTAAAAAATGGATAGAACAACTTAGGGTTCAAGGTGAGAAAAACTATTTTGCAAAAATAGGAAAATCTCTAAGTTTTCTGCCTTTGTTGATTTATCAATAAGTGGTTCGATAAAATCGAACCCTGTTATTAATGTCCTTGAAACTCACTCGATATTATCAAATTGAGGACTTCAAATGTCCAACAACCACAATGAATCCTAGACTGAATTATTGATGAATCGATGGAATGTTCGATATCATCGACTTTTAAATCCCAAGTTCATTAAGAATGCTCGATAAAATCAACATTTGGTGAGTTGTGTCCAGAAAGTAGTTAAGGAAAATCTTGTGATTTTTGATATTACGAAGAGAACCTTGATACCATCCAAATTCAAACCTCAATAATATCAACTAACCTTCGATGATATCGGATTTGGACACAAATCAGACCAGCTATCTTTCAGGTAAATTCATTTAAGTATCGAGGAGACCTCGAGGATATCGATATTCAAATAATGATCATATCGAGACCAAGTCAATGTCATCAAAATAGGACGTAAACTGTCCAATAAGCTTATAGGAAAATTCCATGAAAAATATCAATGAATCGACATTGGTATCGATATCATTGATATTCAAATTCAGATGATATCTAGGGATGCTCGATCAATCAATACCTATTAAGTTACAAAGGTAAGTTTGCTCTCATAATTTTTAAATGTCGAGGAATCAAACCATGCATTGATGACATCGGAGTTCGAAATCCAATGAGATCGAAGAATGTTCGATTTCCTCGACGAGTTGGCAAAAATGTTCAAAAGCGTTTGACAGATTGAGTTCGTGTCATTGAGCGGCAATTCGATACTATCAAGAGTATACACTCGATGATATCGAAGCCTGCTCGATGATATCGAACTCTATAAAAAATATGATTGTTTTATTTTTATTGGAACTTTTTGCCTATTTAATGAGATATTGTCTGAGGTTGTTTATAGAAAAAATAGATAGAGCTTTTGAGTATTTAATCTAGATCATATACCCTAAGCCTTTTTCTCTCTTGGGAGTTCATCCTCCAATCCATCGTCATTACTGATATTCAATAGAGTGGATTGGAGAATGAACTTCCGCATTTAAGGATCATCTAGCTACCACCTTAATGGAAAATCATTAAGCTGAGATACCTTGAATGCATAGATGATTGGAATCACTTTGTTTCTAAAATAGGAAAACATTTAATAGAGTATGATTCCAACATAACCTTAACCCAACCCGTCACTATACATTGGAGCATCATTTATGTTGCGGATCAAGGGAGCTGAAGATTCTTCATCATCAAAGGAGGAGATCTTCATCAACGTGTTAAATGGGGCTCATCTGCTTATTTGTAAGTCATTAGAGTCTAGAGACCATGCTGATCATTCCTTTGTGTAGGATTGGGTCACAGGTGATTCTCACCCCTTTCAAGTCCTTATAGGAGGCCTCCGACGGGAGAGCACGTGGGGGTGTTGTGTGTTGACCCTTGCTCTGTGAAGAGTATAAACTTAGGTCCTTTGTGTATGTCCTTGACCTGTGTGGTCTAAAACCTAGGTGTTGTGTGTTGACCTTTGCTCTTATGTAGGGCATAAACTGTTAAGTTCCTTGTGTGGATCATTGGCCTCTATGGCCTAAAATCTAGGTGTTGTATGTAGAACCTTGCTTCTGTGTGGGGCATAAACTTGTGTCTGGTGGAGACATGTTAGGTACCTTGTGTAGGTCCTAAAGTCAGCCTTGTGTAGGTTGTACTGGTTTGAGGTGAACTTGATTTGAAACCTCCGTTAGAAAGATCTGGTACACTCAAGGGTTGAGTGCATTCACTGGAAGTGGAGTAGACACATAGTCGAACCACTATAAAAATGACTGTGTTTGGAATTGCTATTTACTTTACTACTCGTGTGAATTCTCTGAATGTTCTCATAATGCATGTGTGCATGATTACTTAGAACTAATTAGAATCACATCCACACACAGTCACATCCATCATAAACTATGTTATACATCTTGTTTATGTTTTGAATAGTCTTATGATTGGATCCTCCATTTGTCTTGGAAGCCATTAGAGTTAAATTGAAGCAATCCCGTTATCTGCATATTAGTTCAGGATAGGGTTGATAGGTTTTAAATCCTCATAAAACTTTAAAAAGTCCTATTCACCCTCCTCTAGGACACCTTGGCATATTCCCAATTCGACTAAAGTAGTCATTACCGTAATTTAAGAAGGTTATCAACAAAGGAAAATAAAGGTTCCGCCAAAAGGGAAGGGTCTCCGCCACATTGAGGCCCTTCCCCTCATCACACATGCATACACATTCCACTATCACAAGATATAAAAGATCTACATGATCATAGGATTTCTACTTGAGATCTATGGTGGAGATGCCATCTCCACTAAGGAGAAGGGTCTAGATGACCCAAAGATCCCTAATCAAAGAAAGAAGAAGCCATGAAGGGGTCCATGGAGAATGGCCCCTTGCATGAAACATGCATGCAAATGTAGGGTGGGTTATGAGCCACGTCCATGGAGTCTTGGGGCTGCCACCATCACTTGATGGGCCCCACAAGCTCCAACATGAAAGGACGGAAGAAGAACAACTAAGATACAAGGAAATCTAAAATTTGAAACTACATGCAACCCATCTTAGAGTTCAAACTCCAAAGCTATACCACCAAGATCCACAAGCTCTAAGGAAGATGATTCTAAGGGTGAGATGGGTTAAGGAAGGTTGGATTGGAGGGTATTTAGGAGAGAAATGGTTAGAAAATATGGAGGGGCAGGGACGTTGGAGGGCTTGTTAGCAAGAGTAGACAAGAGAGAGTATATCTAAAATTTGAAACTACATGCAACCCACCTTAGAGATCAAACTCCAAAGCTATACCACCAAGATCTACAAGCTCTAAGGAATATGATTCTAAGGGTGAGATGGGTTAAGGAAGGTTAGATTGGAGGGTATTTAGGAGAGAAATGGCTGGAAAATATGGAGGGGAAGGGATGTTGGAGGGCTTGCTAGTAAGAGGAGACAAGAGAGAGTAAGAGAGAAATGAGAGGGAAAGAGAGGATTTAAGGAGTTGTAGCTAGAAAAGCAATATAATGATTGTCTCTCTCACCTAAGATAGAGAAATGAATCATTAGCTAGGGAGATACAACTAAAGCTCATAGGGTAATAGGATTTAGCTATAGTGTTGTAGGCTTTCCAGAAACCCTAGGCATAGGCATGACATCATCACACGACATGGGAAAATGTGTGAAGCTAGGGTGGGGTCCACCATCCACACATCAATGGTCCATTTTGAGCGTGGTCCATAACTTACGATGTACACATTAGTTTCACGCACGAACATGGCGTTGGAACCGTGGCATCGATGCGGACGCAATGGCATAGGTTTTAGGTAGATTCGAGTCGGGTCAACGTGACCAAACTTAAGGATGACCGCAAACACTATCCATATGTGGCAGGTCGTCAGGATTCGAACTGTAGGACTACGGGACCAAAAGGAACAGCATGCACACTTGGGTTACAGTCTTACAGCCCTCGCCACTAACAAAGAAATTTCATCCTCAAAATTTACCAAATCAAGGACAAAATGGAAATGCAGAAACACTATCATATATAACAATCAGCAATCATTAGAGAAGGTAATACATAAAATCATATAACAATTAAGCATCAAATGAATGGGGATAATGCTCTCTAATCTCAGCCTCACTTTCCCAAGACGCCTCAACCTTAGAATAATGACCCCACTGCACCTTCACCTGGGGAATGACCTTGGTCCTGAGAACCTATTCCTTTCGATTAAGGATACGAATCGGCTGCTCGATATAGGAAACATCCTCATGGATTTCAAGGGGCTGCCAATCAATCACTGGAATGATGTCTGACCCACACTTCCTCAACATATATACATGGAACACATCATGGATCTTGGACAACTTTGAAGGTAAGGCAAGCCTGTAGGCCACAGCGCCCACATGCTCGATAATCTCAAAGGTCCAAAGAATCTCATGGTAAGCTTGCCCTTCTCTCCAAATTGAACTACGTCCTTCATAGGCGAGACCTTGAGATATACCATGTCTCTAACTACAAACTTGAGAGGTCGACACCGACGATCAGCAAAATTCTTCTGCCTACTCTGAGTTATGCGCATTCTCTACATGATAATATCTATAACCGCTGATGTTTTCTACATAAGCTAGGGAACTATGAGACAACGCCCTCCAACCTCGGTCCAACAACTAGGAGATCTGCATGGTCTATCATATAGTGCTTAAAAAAGATCCATGCAGATAGTCGCTTGATACCTGTTGTTGTATGCAAAATTGGCAAGGCGCAAACACTTGTCCCAACTGCCAGCAAAGTCAATCACACCGGCTCTGAGCATATCCTCAAGGATCTAGTTGAACCTTTCGGTCTACCCATCTATCTGTGGATGATAAGCGATACTGAGATGCAAATTGAACCCCCATCGCCTGCTCGAAACTCCTCCAAATTTGAGATGTAAATCTGGGATCTTAGTCAGATATGATTGAAACTGAAATGTCATGCAGTCTCACTATCTCCTTGATGAAGATCCTTGCTAACCGATCTATAGTCAAGGAAGCACACATCGAAACGAAATGCGCCGACTTCATCAGACGATCAACAACAACCCAGATGGAATCGTGATGGCACTGAGTCCTCGGCAAACCCATGATGAAATCCATCAATACATGCTCCCACTTCCAAACTAGAACACTTAACGACTGCAAGGGACCAGGGGGACTCTGGTGATCGGCCTTGACACGCTGGCAAGTGTCACGCTCAGCCATGAAGCTAGCAATCTGGCATTTCATCCTCAACCAAAAATACTGCCTCCTCATATCTCTATACATCTTCGTGGAGCCCGAGTGGATGATAAGTCTTGATCTGTGTGCCTCGATCATCAGATCATGATGCAACTTTGGCACGTCCAGGACACATAATCGGCATCTGAAGCATAATCCACTGTTGAAACCAATCTGCCAGTCTGACTGCTCCATGGATATTGCCTCTGCTCGGTACTCCTAAAGTGATTCATCCGTCTGCTGAGCCTCGACCACCCTAGCAACTAAAGAGGCTTGAATCAACAAGTTTGAAAGATGAACCATGGAAGAATGCAGACCGAACTCAAAGTAAATCTTTGAAACATCCTCGAGGAACATGATAGTCGGTTCTAGCTGCAATAGCTTCTGTAGTACCCCATTCTCGGCTCCAGAGACAGGTTCCAATCATGGGATCCTACAAGGAGGCTTTCTATATCATGAATCTGATTTAATCGAGCATACCCAAGATCATAGCAAGTAAATCTCATAAACGTAACCACAAGAAACACATTGAAAAATCCACTAAGAATTAAAACTTTACAGGTACATGAGGCTTAAAGGGAAATACATAATATCAGAAGGGGAAAGAAAGGTCTGCAACTAGTCCTCAACTTGCGCCAATCCATTGCCCCACCGCTGCTCCACTGACCTTAGATCTCCTACACACATCAATCGTGCATAATAGAAAGCTTAGAGGGCGGTGAAGGTGTGTGATAATGTTGTTTAAAAGAAGATAAGGGAGAATGCAGAAGGAAACATAAATGATACAAGCCGTACCGAGGCTAAGCTATGAATGCAGTAAGGCTTACCTAGCGCTATGCAATGCAATACATGAGTACTAGGCTCCATACCAAGGTGATACAACAAAAGGCTTATACAGCCGATGCCAATATAATGCGAAGTAATGTCAGTCCTTATATCTAATCCACACATCAAGTACAATTCCATCATAAGGAATCCACCGGGGTCAAGTACACCTCAGGATGACTACCGCTCTCTAAGACCCACATAGTCAAATGAGCGTAGGAGACCTCACTACCCGCCTGTGGACAGCTAATCACCAGTGAGGCTCGACGATAGCAGACCCATTTACAAGCTGGTCAGACTTAGCCTAGCTATGCCCCCTCACTCAGGGGGATAAGGCTAAACCCCATCTCAACAGACCTCACAACAGTGGGAGTCGCGGCCTAATGGTATAAGTCACTTGGGAGCTCATGATTTCCACTTGGACTTGGCGTTGAGGTGTCTCCTCAATACTATTAAGGTTTAAGGACTTTCACCCAGGAACATTCTATGATCCCTAAATTCTTAAGTATCATTTTTGGTGTCCACACACGGCTATCAACGATATACCTGTGAAGGCTACGGACCTGATGAAGCAAGAGTAGATACCCACATGCTATGCAATGCTAGATGCATGAATCACACAATCACCCATGCATTAATACCAAGCATCCATCGTGCTCAAGAGGGAAAAACTCCATCCCTCGGAGAGATACCAGGATGTCCTACACAATGGCACAACCATGACCAATCATACCTCAACCAAGCATGCATATGATGCGTATGAGAGTGGCCATGAAGATGAATAGGGGTGCCAATGAGGTGAAGATGAAATCTCTACCTAACTATGAAGGGTTTAGGTACATAACCAATTCCTCACAAGGAATACATAACCAATTCCTCATAAGGAATACAACCTCTAGTGGGGGCCCATTTACCTAGGTTAGCCCACGAGACTAAGCATACAAGCTATGGGCCTAAATAATATAAAGATGGGCCTAGCAAGAGACTAAGGTGAGCATTCAACCACACTTAGAGGGCTCCATAATGGGGACATTCAACCACCATTTCCTCAAGGCATCCAACCACAACCATACAACTACGAGGCCCAAGGCTCACATCTGAACCACATATACAAGTCCCAAAAAGGGCATAAGGAAAGGGCCAATACTACCATCAACAATCATGGGTCTAAAGAGGGAAATCAAGGCCCAAGGTCCAAGTCCTAATAGCCATAGGACCCATACATTTAGTTGAACTTGATGGGCATCCCATAAGCACAAAAATATGGCACAAAAATAAGTCTAATTTGGATGAAATGGGCCCCACTACATCAGCCCAATAACTAAAAAATTTAAGTGGGTAACTAAGAGCCCAATACCACCCTTACCTCAACCCAAAAGTCCATCAAAATGGTGGAAGTCCACCCAACATATGGCTGGGCCAAGCTGGGACATCCTAGCCCACACTAGGCCCATTAGAAAGTCCCAAAATCTGGTCTATACTTGGGTCCACAAAAGACCATCAAAAGGTAGCCCAATTATGTATTATTTAAGCCCAAGAAAATTTTAGATATAAGTGTCCATCATATACCCCATATTTCTCAATGGTAGGCCCCACATCTAACGTAATTTCAATCAAAACAATATTCATTAGGGCCCTTGCTGGATTTTTAGCCCACCCAACTACTTGGGCCTTCTGAAGTCCAAAAACTTATTACAGTATGTGGAAAACATTATTATAAGAGCCAAAAATATTTACAGGGGGTCCCACCAGATGAAGAAAAAGGGGTGGCACACAAAACAGGTGGGCCTACTATAAAATTGCAAGCCCAGCAGCAGCCTAAAGGCCTAGGCGTCCCAATGCCTAGGCAGTCCAAGGCCTGGACAGCCTGAGCCACATATATTTAATAAGGAGGGCTTCACACGTCCCCATGGTGGGCCCTACAGGGGACGTCCACCTAGGGTGGACCCAACTTCCACATGGGCCACTCAAAAATGGGGGACGACGTGGACGAAACATACGTCATGGTGGGCCAACACGTTGGACGGTCAACCTTACTAGATATCCAGTAAGGCTTGCTGGTCCAGCTAGTTGGCCCCACAAATATGGCCCAATCGGCCTCCAGATATATCAGAGGAGGGCCCCAAAAATCATGCATAAGTCTAGTGGGATGGGGCCCAAAATCTGCTTTAAACACAAAGAGGACAACAAGGTATGGAAGCAATTTCTGCAATGCATGCTGTTGTCCTAATTTTGGTCACTCCACTGGAGTGGCTATAGGGCCTCTAATATTCTAAAAATTGAGGGTCAAGGTCCCTCATCATGTATACAATAAGAGGGAGTCCATAAAGGTGGTCCACCATTAGTGAAAATATTTTTGAATTAAGGTTTTATGAGACAATGTTGCAAGATTGTACAGTAGAAAATCTGGCAATCCACCCATATTGGCCCACTCTTTTGGAGGCCCAAATGAGATTAGTGGAGGCTAAAATTTGGCATACTTATAGGTGGGGTCTACACCTTCAAGAAACATCCATTAGATGGGACCAAACACCGCTCCAAAAATCCAAAAATCTAGCCTCAAAATGACCCAAAAATCTATCCAGACAGTTCTAGACAACAACATATAACTAAAAATAAATAAATATAAACACTATTTAAAAGGAGATTTAATCCAAGAAAATCATGGTATGGACCACCTAAGAGGGCCCCACAAACATCCAGGCCCTTACCATCATCTAAACCCCTTTGCATATGCCCCTTATAGGTGCATTTTGGGGCTACACATCCAAGGGTGGACTATCATGGACGTTCACCCTCCATGGATGGTCTGAATATATTTGGTCCACAAGGTGAGCCACAGATTCATGATCAGAAGGTTATCAATAAAGAAAAATAAAGGTTCGGCCACAAGGGAAGGGTCTCTGCCACATTGAGGCCCTTCCCCTCATCACACATGCATACACATTCCATTATCACAAGATATATAAGATCTACATGATCATAGGATTTCTACTAGAGATTTATGGTGGAGATGTAATCTCCACCAAGGATTAAGGGTCTAGATGACCCAAAGATACCTGACCAAAGAAAGAAGAAGCCATGAAGGGGTCCATGTAGAATGACCCCTTGCATGAAACATGCATGCAAATGTAGGGTGGGTTATGAGCCACATCCATGGAGCCTTGGGGCCAACACCATCACTTGATGGACCCCATAAGCTCGAAAAAGAAAGGAAGGATGAATAAAAATTAAGATACAAAGAAATCTAAAATTTGAAACTACATGCAACCCACCTTAGAGATCAAACTCCAAAGCTACACCACCAAGATCTACAAGCTCCAAGGAAGATGATTCTAAGGGTGAGATGGGTTAAGGAAGGTTGGATTGGAGGGTATTTAGGAGAGAAATGGCTGAAAAATATGGAGGGGTGGGGACGATGGAGGGCTTGTTAGCAAGAGGAGAGAAAAGAGAGTAAGAGAGAAATGAGAGGGAAAGAGAGGGTTTAGGGAGTTGTAGCTAGAAAAACAATGTAATGATTGTCTCTCTCAACTAGGATAGAGAAATGAATCATTAGCTAGGGAGATACAATCAAAGCTCATAGGGTAGAGTAGGATCTAGCTATAGGGTTGTAGGCTTTTTAGAAACCCTAGGCATAGGCATGACGTCACCACACCACATGGGAAAATGTGTGGAGCTAGGGTGAGGTCTACCATCCACACATCAATAGTCCATATCGAGTGTGGCCCATAACTTATGATGTACACGTCGGTTTCACGCACAGGATACGACATTGGAACCGCAACGCTGATGCAGACGTAATGACTTAGGTTTCGGGTCGATCCGAGTCGGGTCAAAGTGACCACACTTAAGGATGACCGCAAACACTATCCGTAAATTGCAGGTCACCGGGATTCGACCGGTAGGAACGCCGGACCTAAAGGAACGGTGTGCACACTTGGGTTAGGGTCTTACAAATGAATAGATAAATAATATTTTAATTGGGCCAAATCAAACCTCACATGATCTGAGAGTTGATCCCAAAATGGGGCTAGGTATGGTTGTGTAGAAAATTATGTGCAGAAAATTAAAGTGCATATGTTTGGTACTATACCAAATATTTCATGTGCACAAGCAGTTGGTCCTAACTTATAATTTTTGAAGTGCATATATAGTACAACTAAGGGCACCTGACGGTACACTAAAAGGTGGTCCCCTATGATCACGGGACGTACTCAAGATCGGGCCAAAACTAATTCTGCACTGTTTACTTCACAGTTTCTCCAAGTACCCATGTTTAGGCCATCACCGTAAATTGTACTCACCCAACCAATGAGGCGTACCTTATAATTTGTAATTCCTGTACATAGAACTACCAGGTGGTTATTTTCTTTCACCATATGTAGGCCCCACGTGATCATGAATTTGACTCTAAAACAACCCAGGACCAACCCTGCGCCAAAAGTTTGTTTTACATAGAATTTTTGTGGGGCCATGTTGGTAGGGTCCACCATCTTCCCAAAGCATTTAATGCAACATCTAAACTCTAAAAAATTACTCTCAGATATTGGTGGGCTTGAAAACCTTAAGTGTGTCATCTAGTATGGGTTATCTTGTATGGGCCTTACCTTTCATGTAATGAGGTCCACCTGGCATGTTTTGTAAATGGGTGTTGTATAACTTGTAAAATGTTTAGTGGATAGTTCTTACTGTCCAAATGTTCCCTTAAAACATAGGGGGCCTTAAGCCCATCTAAATGATGCAATCCTAAGGCCCAAGGGGGCCTAACACTAAGAGAAATTGTTGGGGAGTGAGAAACCCATAATGGTAACCTTCCTTGAGCCTGTTGGGTAGGCCCATTTCCTACTGGGGCAGCGTGTCTTTTGTACTACCTCTAGTCTAGTGGACCATGCTTAGAGAGACCTATTTTACAATGCAGAAATTAGATAATTAGGCTTTTTCCTTGGTTTGTTGTTGTAACACCCCGAATTTTGGCCAATCTGGGATTTGACGTCCTTAGACAGTGGGTCAATTAAAACACCTGAAAAATCGCTTAGAACCCAATTCCATAGCCAAAGAAATCACTTAGGGTTAATTCCTTTAGAAACTAAGCATAAGTTAGCTAGCGCAACGCTGGAGTAGCCGGGAAATAGTCCCTGATCACTTTAAATACGTTCTACAAGACCCAAATCGAGTAGAACGTATGACTCCATAATAATCTATAACCTTGGATCAAACTCTAAACAGGTTTGTTCTCTGGACCACTTTGAAATTTTGTATTGGATCTAGACCGCGCGTCGAAAGTCCGATACCTCTTATCGTAGACCGTTAGAACCGCCTATCTGGACTTGACAATCATTTCGAAAATCAAGTCAAACCGATAATCACAGACTATTTCATTGAGCCCGGACTGAAGAGAGTGCGAATAGGGACAGATTTGGAATTTCAAATTCAAATCTGGCATACGACTTGACGTGTCAGTATTAAGCGTTCTGACCATCAGAATTCATCCAGATTACATCCTTGGATCAGGAAAAATTTCTATTTTATATCATGAGATTTTCAGCCCTGATCTACGTGTGGTGACCGCTGAACTGAAACTGGTCCGTCACGCGCGATCTGCGAACCCTGCCGGACTAAAAACTTAATACGTGCTAGATCTGGTACGCATGAGCTTAAGTCCGATCGTAATCGACAAGGGGACCACCAGAAAACATCTTTTGGACCGAAACAGCCCCGATTTGGTTACCCCTCAAGTGAAACTTGTTCCCGAGTCTATTTCGGGCAAGTTTGGGCTTATAAAAGGGCTTGAAACCCTCACTCCTCTCTCCCATCCGAATTTGGGAAAAATCCTAGATTGGGAGAGAGAAAAGGTGAGAGTTTGTGAGAGAGATTGGAGGAGAATTTTTCAGCTTTCGTGCCGCCTGTTGCACGTGCTGTAGCAACACACTTCCATCATTCAGCCGGTGATTTCTCCACGTTTTCAGGTAAGGAATAACCCTAGAAAGTTGCTGATTTGATGTTTCTTCCGTTCCATAGCTCGGTAGTTAAAAGATCTTGTAAAATAGGTCCTCTAGTAGCCGTAGACGAAGCGTATACGCTCCGTTCGAATTCTCACCCCTAAAAGGGAAAAGGTGCGGATATTAGACGCTTTGATTGACTGATTCCAAAGCTTTCAATGTCGTTTAATAGTAGATTCTTGACGGCAACGCCATTTGACATGTACAACATGCTCTCCGTTTCCCGTTTTGTAAATTAACGAAGAATATGAGATTTAGGGCATTTTAGTCATTTGTAGGAAGTACGGTCTACATGCATATTTTGCTGACGTGATTGACATGGTTTTTTGCCGCATTAGGGAGTTAGGAATGCTTGCATAATCAGTTTGGCGAAGAGATTCGCCTAGTTGCGCACTTTGGGTCGACATACTATATGTAGACTTAAGTGTGTAGTGTATGTGTTTGTATAAATGCTTGTACTAGTATGTATTGAATTAAATGATGTTATGTAGTAGTTTGAGAATGATTTCTTGATTAATATGCTGACCTAAATGATTTCCTATATGTTGACCATATGCATGATTCCATTACATGCATGGAATGTAGGTGTTTGAAGATTTGCTTAAGTTGAATGTTATAACATGTGTTAACATGCTCACATGATTATATTTCAATTCCAATACCTTTACATATATTGTTGATGTGATTTCATAGATGTGTGGGACTAGACTTAGTCCAGGCAGTCGGTAACCGAGCGAATTCGTGGCTGACTGGTCATAGCCACGAGCGACGCGTCGATGAACGTGATTCGTGTTTAGAGTTGGCGGCAGTGGTTAGGCCACGTGAAGTGTTTTACGCACTTCATGTCGTTCGACTTGAGATGCGATCGCACTAGTCGAGCCCGTCAAGTAACCCGACTGGCCGATGTATGTTCACCTTGTATGAGTCATAAGTGCTTGAACCTAGGGTACTGAACTTACCATTGTAAACCCTATTAACCATGGTACCTTGATCCACGAAGACTCATGAGCCGGGCATGGTGGTATGGGACACCATGGTCGAGCTGTCGGCCTACGCTGGGGCCACAAACCTCCCCTTAGTGACCAGTGAGCACCTAGACTCGTGAGCAGATTATGGTGGTATGGGACACTATATTCTAGCTGTCGGCCTACACTGATCAGGCGACGAGCCCTTTGTAGTGACCACGAGCGTATTCTGAGTCCACGGGAGGCGACGACCCTTCCGTTGCAGTAGAGTACGGTAGGCCTATATTGATAAGGTGATGGGGGAGCGGTGCAACGAGTGCGAGCAACAGCCCTGGCAGCCCTTGCAGCGACCTACGAAATATACATCGTATGAGATTACTAGGAGTGACGACCCTAGACAGGATCTGTGTTGGGATTGATATAAGGGAAGTACCTTAGTTTCCCAATCCTGCTATTTGAATGGACTAATAATAACTTGAAAATCATATCACCATAGCATTGCATGTGCCTGGAAGATGTGGAGCACTCTAGGGAGTGTGGCATGCCGCGGTCGTAAGATGTTGCCGCATGAGGGTGATCGTCGGTGAGGGCATACATCACGTCATGTCATAATTGCATTAACAACAGTATTAGGATTGTTTGATTTATTGCTTTACTATTTTCGCGTGATTGATTTGAGAACATGTTAATCCTTGCTCTATTATTCCACTGAGTTAGCTACTCACTCCCACGTTACGGGACGGTGTTCCTGGACACCCACCAGACCTTTTTGTGATTGCAGATGATGGCGCGGCCTGTGAGGCAGAGCCGGACTTGATGATGATGAGGAGGATCCCTCCTTTATGCGTGTTCTGATCGACGGGATTACAGGGAGGTTGATTAGATGCCTTGACACTTGTCATTTTATATTTTTAGAGCACTCATGTATATTCTTTTGTTTACTTTTGAAGTATACATGTATGTATATAACCTGGTAACATGTTCACACTCTAGAGACATACAACAGATTATATATGTTATACATACTAACACAGTCTTCCGCTTGTAAATTTAACTGTCTCTGGAGCGTGATATGCTGTTTTAGCTTAATCTCACTCATGTTTAATACATTATCACAGACAACATTCAATCATACATATCTATGTTGCATAAATAACATTTTGGAACTCGGGAGTTGAGTTTTTGCTCGACCCCCCGATTTTCGGGATGTTACAGATGGTATCAGAGCATGATTTGGATTAAACCGGGCCTGGTTATGGTCACGCGACGTACGCTGTCGCTTCCTTTGACTTAGGTGGGTACGAGAAGGGTCTAGAAACACTTCTAGGATCCCAGATTCGCCAATAGGCGAAGTCTATTCATTTCGATCGCGTGATCGAGTCCGTAGCGCATCTAGGGTCGCGTAAAGCAACCCGAATAGCTCATAGGTCGTAGGTAAGTGGGTTGAGATGTTCTTTGAACAATTCTAAACCCGTAAATGTGAATCCTTGGGCTGTGGGACAACCACGACCCCTGTATTCAATCGCCAGGGCTTAAAAACCCCGTTTCACCGAAAATCTTCAAAATTCTTCCTCTCACCACCCCAATCTTCAATTATTTCTTATCCATTTCATGTTAGGCATCAATAATAATGTGAAAATAACATAAAATCCTACTTTCACAAAATTTTATAGTGAATAGTAAAATTTCATGACAAATGGCCATAAGGCCATTCTAACTTTACTTTATTTAGCAAATAATGGGCTAGATGGATGTACTAGATCCTTCTACCCCAAAATCATATGCTGCATGATAGAGTTTTGTATTCGATATTGAAGATTGGACCCGAAAAGCCTCGAATGGATGTTACAAATGTATTGGCCTCCCTAGGGCAATCTACAATGAACTAGAGTGTGAACCATACCTTTTTGGAATCCCTAGGGCAAGGGGAATCCATCCCATATGGCCTCAGAGGCCAGTTTGCAACTTCACCGGCGATGCCATCGCCGGTTCGGCGATGCATCGCCGGTCAAACTTGTCGGATGGGTTTGAACTTTGGGCTGGAGGAGTTTGGGGGCTAGGGTAGCCCCCTGGTATGCGGTCCGTACCTTGAAACCCCCTAAAAGATGTACTTCCTTCACAAACGGCCCCTATTTCAAGCTCCATTTTCATTTTTGCTGCCCTATTCCAAAAAACCGTGACTTTAAATGACTCCCAAATCCATCCTTAGTTGAAAAATACTACTCTCCACCATTCTATTTCAGTTTGCAGCCCTTCCTCTTGAAGGTTTCATCGTTTGGAGCTCTTACAACGCCCAAATCGAGCTGAAATCGTGAGGTGCTCCATTCCCCTTTTTCATTCTCTTTTCTTTCTGAAAATACATCCTAGGGGAGCTTGAAGCATCTCTCTACAACGCCTAGATCTCCCTTTTCTAGTTTGGTTAGCCATTTCCTTGCATTTTCCCCATTTTTCATGGCTGTTGTTAAGCTGTTTTAGCCTTTTTCTCTCTTTTCACCATCCTCCCTCTCAATCCTATTTCTCCATTTTCTTTGCTTAAGGGATACTGAAAATATATGGCCGAGAGAGCTCTAGTGAGCAACAGACAGTGTTAGACTCGACAGGGATAAAGAAGGTAAGTCGGGAATGTGGTAAAGTCCTTTGGTAGGGTTAGGCATTTATGCCTTTGCCCTGTAGATTGTTTGATTTTTGTTTCAAGGATTTCGGTGTTTTGTTGTTATTGGGTCTAGGGATGTCACTGGTAGACAATGTGTTGCGTTAGTGGTTTGGGCTTAGCACAGCCGAATGCATCTCTGTCATAATCCATGTGGAACTTTATTCCATATATTGTGACGAAATTTGGTTAGATGGAATACATGTCATTTCATTTCGTTGTAAGGTATTGTCCCTAGGTTGGGAGTATAGTGACTCCCGGGATTCAGTCTACAAATGAATTTTTATCCCAACCCACCCTCCTACAAAGCATGCCACTCCCGATCCCAACATGGGATTAGGAATGTAGTTTCGTTTCATAGACCCTTGGCGTTTTAGACCTAGTGTTAGCACTCCTAGATTTGAAGGATCTGACGACATAAGAAATTCAATTCCAGTTAGACAAACCTTGACCCTAAGCGATAGAACAACTCCCTGTAGTAGAAATGGTATGGAACCATTTAACATATAAACTTAGGCTTTGGATTATAACTACTGAGTTACAGACTAGGCTACTAGTTGTCTTAGGCAGTGTAAGGCCTAAATATGCTAAGGGATAGTAGGTTAGATTTGGTTGGAATGGGACTCCCTTCCTTCGGTAGATCCCTTTATAGCTTATAGACTTCTGTTGTTGCCCATAGGAAGGAACCATACGCTCTCAGGGAACATTTATAACTCCCTCAGATTGAACTTAGAATGTACTAGCACACCCCTTAGAATTGCCTTCCCCAAGGACTTATTGCATTCGAGAATGCGGAATAAAGGAACTACATGTAAGCGATGTATTCGCGGTTTGAATCGACTTCTTAATCCTAGTGGTTACCAATAAATCCAATGCTCTGATCAAGCAGACGATCGGAATCGACTCGGATTAAGAATTGATACAATAAATCTTCTGTCCTAGCTAGACAGAAAGTCTATGTATCCAGCTCAGACCCACTATACTACTTTTCTTCCGTGTTGGCCCGACCACATACAACTGAACGGGATCACAGTGTCTTTGGAAAATGGCGAGGACTTAAAGCCAGTAGAAGATTCGACATCTTGTCACCAATTCATACTTGCCCCCGAACTTAACCACAATAGAGCTTAGGCTCATCTCTATGATCACAGGTACCAATGCCATAGAACGCATCATTAGCAAGGAAAACCATATAGAGAAAGATTGTTTCCATTTTAGGTCAAGGATAGCCCCTAAGTTGCTCCTCGTTCCGATATACGGATCGATGCTAAGATTCTTCAATCTTAAGTAAAACTAAGTTTTAAGGGGGGTAGAACGTATTGAGTCCAATCCACTTAGGTTAGTCAACGCTCCCGTTCGATCAGAGTGGCGCAGCGGAAGCGTGGTTGGCCTCCTCCCCACTGGCCCAAGATCGAAACCTTTGAGTTAGGTTATACGTAAAGGTTAGGTCGTTAAATAAGATTTGAACCTTCCTTAGAATGTCAATACTAAAGTCTCTCTAGGTACTCCTTGCCTTTCGCCAATGTCGGGGACGACATTGTGTTTTAAGGGGGGTAGATTGTAACACCCCGAATTTTGGCCAATCTGGGATTTGACGTCCTTAGACAGTGGGTCAATTAAAACACCTGAAAAATCGCTTAGAACCCAATTCCATAGCCAAAGAAATCACTTAGGGTTAATTCCTTTAGAAACTAAGCATAAGTTAGCTAGCGCAACGCTGGAGTAGCTGGGAAATAGTCCCTGATCACTTTAAATACGTTCTACAAGACCCAAATCGAGTAGAACGTATGACTCCATAATACTCTATAACCTTGGATCAAACTCTAAACAGGTTTGTTCTCTGGACCACTTTGAAATTTTGCATTGGATCTAGACCGCGCGTCGAAAGTCCGATACCTCTTATCGTAGACCGTTAGAACCGCCTAGCTGGACTTGACAATCATTTCGAAAATCAAGTCAAACCGATAATCACAGACTATTTCATTGAGCCCGGACCGAAGAGAGTGCGAATAGGGACAGATTTGGAATTTCAAATTCAAATCTGGCATACGACTTGACGCGTCAGTATTAAGCGTTCTGACCGTCAGAATTCATCCAGATTACACCCTTGGATCAGGAAAAATTTCTATTTTATATCATGAGACTTTCAGCCCTGATCTACGTGTGGTGACCGCTGAACTGAAACTGGTCCGTCACGCGCGATCTGCGAACCCTGCCAGACTAAAAACTTAATACGTGCTAGATCTGGTACGCATGAGCTTAAGTCCGATCGTAATCGACAAGGGGACCACCAGAAAACATCTTTTGGACCGAAACAGCCCCGATTTGGTTACCCCTCAAGTGAAACTTGTTCCCGAGTCTATTTCGGGCAAGTTTGGGCTTATAAAAGGGCTTGAAACCCTCACTCCTCTCTCCCATCCGAATTTGGGAAAAATCCTAGATTGGGAGAGAGAAAAGGTGAGAGTTTGTGAGAGAGATTGGAGGAGAATTTTTCAGCTTTCGTGCCGCCTGTTGCACGTGCTGTAGCAACACACTTCCATCATTCAGCTGGTGATTTCTCCACGTTTTCAGGTAAGGAATAACCCTAGAAAGTTGCTGATTTGATGTTTCTTCCGTTCCATAGCTCGATAGTTAAAAGATCTTGTAAAACAGGTCCTCTAGTAGCCGTAGACGAAGCGTATACGCTCCGTTCGAATTCTCACCCCTAAAAGGGAAAAGGTGCGGATATTAGACGCTTTGATTGACTGATTCCAAAGCTTTCAATGTCGTTTAATAGTAGATTCTTGACGGCAACGCCATTTGACATGTACAACATGCTCTCCGTTTCCCGTTTTGTAAATTAACGAAGAATATGAGATTTAGGGCATTTTAGTCATTTGTAGGAAGTACGGTCTACATGCATATTTTGCTGACGTGATTGACATGGTTTGTTGCCGCATTAGGGAGTTAGGAATGCTTGCATAATCAGTTTGGCGAAGAGATTCGCCTAGTTGCGCACTTTGGGTCGACATACTATATGTAGACTTAAGTGTGTAGTGTATGTGTTTGTATAAATGCTTGTACTAGTATGTATTGAATTAAATGATGTTATGTAGTAGTTTGAGAATGATTTCTTGATTAATATGCTGACCTAAATGATTTCCTATATGTTGACCATATGCATGATTCCATTACATGCATGGAATGTAGGTGTTTGAAGATTTGCTTAAGTTGAATGTTATAACATGTGTTAACATGCTCACATGATTATATTTCAATTCCAATACCTTTACATATATTGTTGATGTGATTTCATAGATGTGTGGGACTAGACTTAGTCCAGGCAGTCGGTAACCGAGCGAATTCGTGGCTGACTGGTCATAGCCACGAGCGACGCGTCGATGAACGTGATTCGTGTTTAGAGTTGGCGGCAGTGGTTAGGCCACGTGAAGTGTTTTACGCACTTCATGTCGTTCGACTTGAGATGCGATCGCACTAGTCGAGCCCGTCAAGTAACCCGACTGGCCGATGTATGTTCACCTTGTATGAGTCATAACTACTTGAACCTAGGGTACTGAACTTACCATTGTAAACCCTATTAACCATGGTACCTTGATCCACGAAGACTCATGAGCCGGGCATGGTGGTATGGGACACCGTGGTCGAGCTGTCGGCCTACGCTGGGGCCACAAACCTCCCCGTAGTGACCAGTGAGTACCTAGACTCGTGAGCAGATTATGGTGGTATGGGACACTATATTCTAGCTGTCGGCCTACACTGATCAGGCGACGAGCCCTTTGTAGTGACCGCGAGCGTATTCTGAGTCCACGGAAGGCGACGACCCTTCCGTTGCAGTAGAGTACGGTAGGCCTGTATTGATAAGGTGATGGGGGAGCGGTGCAACGAGTGCGAGCAACAGCCCTGGCAGCCCTTGCAGCGACCTACGAAATATACATCGTATGAGATTACTAGGAGTGACGACCCTAGACAGGATCTGTGTTGGGATTGATATAAGGGAAGTACCTTAGTTTCCCAATCCTGCTGTTTGAATGGACTAATAATAACTTGAAAATCATATCACCATAGCATTGCATGTGCCTGGAAGATGTGGAGCACTCTAGGGAGTGTGGCATGCCGCGGTCGTAAGATGTTGCCGCATGAGGGTGATCGTCGGTGAGGGCATACATCACGTCATGTCATAATTGCATTAATAACAGTATTAGGATTGTTTGATTTATTGCTTTACTATTATCACGTGATTGATTTGAGAACATGTTAATCCTTGCTCTATTATTCCACTGAGTTAGCTACTCACTCCCACGTTACGGGACGGTGTTCCTGGACACCCACCAGACCTTTTTGTGATTGCAGATGATGGCGCGGCCTGTGAGGCAGAGCCGGACTTGATGATGATGAGGAGGATCCCTCCTTTATGCGTGTTCTGATCGACGGAATTACAGGGAGGTTGATTAGATGCCTTGACACTTGTCATTTTATATTTTTAGAGCACTCATGTATATTCTTTTCTTTACTTTTGAAGTATACATGTATGTATATAACCTGGTAACATGTTCACACTCTAGAGACATACAACAGATTATATATGTTATACATACTAACACAGTCTTCCGCTTGTAGATTTAACTGTCTCTGGAGCGTGATATGCTGTTTTAGCTTAATCTCACTCATGTTTAATACATTATCACAGACAACATTCAATCATACATATCTATGTTGCATAAATAACATTTTGGAACTCGGGAGTTGGGTTTTTGCTCGACCTCCCGATTTTCGGGATGTTACAGTTGTGCATGTGGCTAGTAGGCCCAATATGATATATGACATGAAAGATGTTAGCATGTTATCCTTTATGTTTGAGATTGTGCATTGTTTCTATTTGGTGGAATGTGTGGTGCCACTTAGTTGTGGAACTAGATCCACACCACTGAAAGCACCGTGGTTGGACATTTATGCCCTTGGGTTGGCCTATTGGTTCATCAAGCGAGACTCACACTTAACCTATACGACCCCATGCCTTGCATGTAGTTCAAGTCCAGTGTGGAAGTCACACTAGGTAGGACATACATAGTGATGGGTCAGATGATGATAGATGTATCGTAACGTGATAATGATGATTATGAGTTGTTGGCTGAAATGATATAGATGATTTAATGGATGATGAATTATGGCATATACATTGATGATGGATGAGTAATTATTTATGTTACTTATGACATTTCTTATGTTAATCATGAAGTGAAAATGATCCTCATGGTAATGATGATGATATTATATATTTATATGCATGATGACAAAATATGCTAGTTGACCACCATGCTTGATATCTAAGTGATAATAATGCACGTATTGATTGTCGTGATGATAATGTGGATAAGAAAACCATATTTTACATGATGCATGGATAATGATAACTAAATGATGTTGGTGGACGTAAGGATAACCTTATGCATGATAGACAACTAATATATAGGGCATGTATAATGATAGTATTGGATAATGGTCATGATATTGATGATGCATGTGAATCCCTATATATTATGTACTCTATGCACATGATTGTATGATACATGTTATGAGGATAAATTTGATGTTGAATGATACCTATGATAATAATGATACATGTTAGAACATGTGTACCACCATAACCTATGCACCTTATGTATGTGCATGTTATAGGAGTCCTGGTGGCCATTTGTTAAGTATTCAAAAGAGGTATAGGGCCTCAGTATACTATTGAAGACACTTATATATATGGAGCCTCACGTCACATTGGCTATTCTTGTGTTTAGGCCAATTATTGTTTATATCTGATAGTCATGCTAGTGTACCTATTCCAGTAGACACAATGAGAATATGCTTAGTATAGCATCATGATACATGCCCATATGTAACATTTGCATGCTTGTTATGAGGAGTGACTGATCATAACATGTGCCATTAGGCTGGTTGTTTATGGGACTCCCTAAGAGACGAAGTTGCCTACATGAGTGCGCGGTACGCACAGGTTTGATACAAGACTAGATGGTATGACTCATGCATCTCACATTTTGTGACATGATCATTTGGTGCCCTAGTGATGTAACACCCTGAAAATCGGGGGTCGTGTATAAACCCAACTACCGAGTTCCAGACCGTCACTTATGCAACAAAAATGATTATGATTCAATGTTGTCTGAGTTAAAGCATTCACATGAGTAAAAGTATACCAAAACTGCAATTCATACTCCAGATTCAGTGATAAAAGCAAGCGGAAGACTAAAAGATATACATATCACTGTATGGAAAACAAAATAGATCTCAACTGTCTCCAAAGTATGAATACATCTCTGAGTCTCATATACATGTAAATAAACAGAATCAAAAGGTCAAAAATAGTTCCACTGAGAAGTCCCGCCAATCCAGGCCACCTAAGCAAAGCCGTCGTGGTACTGCATATATGAGAACTCGTCCTAGTCCTCATCATAATCCGGCTCTACCTCCTGAATCGCTGCCTCACTTGCATCTAAGACAGGGTCTGGTGGGTGTTGCAAACACCATCCTGTAACGTGGGAGTGAGTAGCTAACTCAGTGGAATAATAGAGCAAAGATTAGCATGTTCTCAAATCAATCATGCGATAATAGTAAAGCAGTAAATCAAACATTCCTAATACTGTTGTTAATACAATATGACGTGACATGATGGATGCCCTCACCGACGAACTCCCTCATACGACACCATCTTACGCCCGCGGCATGTTTTCATCCCATAGTGCTCCACATCTTCCAGGCACATGCAATGTGGTGGTGATATGATTATCGAGTTATTATTAGTCCATTCAAACAGTAGGATTGGGAAACTAAGGTACTTCCCTTATATCAATCCCAACACAAATCCTGTCTAGGGTCGTCACTCCTAGTAATCTTATACGATGTATATTTTGTAGGTCGCTGCAAGGGCTGCCAGGGCTGTTGCTCGCACTCGTTGCACTGCTCCCCCATCACCTTATCAATACAGGCCTACTGTACTCTCATTACTACGGAAGGGTCGTCGCCTCCCGTAGACTCAGAATATGCTCGAGGTCACTACAAAGGGCTGTCAGGGCTGTTGCTCGCACTCGTTGCACGGTTCCCCCATCACCTTATCAATGTAGGCCAACACCAAGAATATAGTGTCCTATACCACCATAATCTGCTCACGAGTCTGGGTTGCTCACTGGTCACTACGGGGAGGTTTGTGGCCCCAGCGTAGGCCGACAGCTCGACCACAGTGTCCCATACCACCATGCCCGGCTCATGAGTCTTTATGGATCAAGGTATCATGGTTAATAGGGTTTACAATGGCAAGTTTAGTACCCTAGGTTCAAGCAGTTATGACTCATACAAGGTGAACATACAATGGCCAGTCGGGTTACTTGACGGGCTCGACTAGCACGAGCGCATCTCAAGTCGAACGACATGAAGTGCATAAAACACCTCGTGTGGCCTAACCACTGCTGCCAACTCCAAAACATGACTCGCGTTCATCGACGCGTCGTTCGTGGCAAAGACAAGCCAACTATGAATTTACTCGGTTGCCGACTGCCTGGACTAGGTATAGTCCCAAACATTTATGAATTCACATCAGCAATCATATAAGAGAAATGGAAATGAAATACAACAATGTGAGCATGTTAACACATGTTATAACATACAACTTAAGTAAATCATCTAACACATGCGTTTCGTACATATAATGAAATCATGCATATAGCCAACATGTAGGAAAATCATGTACATCAGCATATTATTTGAGAATTCAATCTCAAACTAATTCATAAAACCATTTAATTCAATACATACTAATACAAACATTTATACAAACACTTAGACTACACACTTAAATCTACATATAGTATGTCGACTCAAAGTGTGCATTTGGGCGAATCTCTTCGCCAAACTGATTAAGCACGCATTCCTAATATCCTAATGCGACAAGAAGCCATGTCAATCATATCAAAAAAATATGGATGAAAACAGTATTTCCTACAAATGACTAAAATGCCCTAAATCTCATATTTTTCGTCTGCTTACGAAACAGGAAATGGACAGCATGTTGTACATGTCAAATGGCGTTGCCGTTGATAATCTACTATTAAACGACATTGAAAGCGTTGAAAACAGTCAATCAAAGTGTCTAGAATCCGCACCTTTTATCCTAGAAGTGTATTGATTCGAACGGAGCGTATACGCTTCGTCTACGGCGTACAGGCAACCTATTTCACAAGACGTATAAGCTACCATGCTAATGAACCGACGGAACCTTAAATCGGAAAGTGTTTGAGGTCTTTTCTTACCTAGAAATGCGGCGAAATTATCGAAAAAGTGATTGAGGTGCGTTGCTTAAGCACGTGCAACAGGTAGTGAAAGCAGCAGGAAATTCTCTCCCACTCTCTCTCACAATCTCTCACCTTTTCTCTCACACCAGCTAGGGTTTCTAGAAAATTTGAATGGGTGAGAGAAGTGAGGGTTTAAGGCCCTTTTATAACCTAAAACATGCCCAAAACAGGCTTGGGAACAATGTTTACTTGATGCCTAACCAAATCGGGGCTGTTTCGGTCCAAAAAGATATTTCTGGAGGTCCCCTGGCCGAACGCGATCGGACTTAAGCTCATGCATGTCGGATGTCGTTCACATCTCATTTGCAGACTAGTAGTGTCTGTAGATCGTACGTGGTGGTCCAGTTTCAGTTCAGCGGTCATCGCACGTAGATCAGGTCTACAAGTCTCGTGATATGAAATAGAAATTTTTTCTGATCCCAGGGTGTAATTTAGCTGAATTCTGACGGTCAGAACGCTTAATAATAATGCGTCAAGTCGTGTGCCAGATTTGAATTTCAAATTCCAAATCTAACCCTATTCTCACTCTCTTCACTCCAGGCTCAATGAAATAGCCTCTGAATGTCGGTTGGACTTGATTTTCGAAATGATTATCAAGTCCAGCTAGGCAGTTATTACGGTCTAAGATTGTAGGTATCGGACTTTCGACGTGCGGTCTAGATCCAATACAAAGTTTCAAAGAGGTCCTGAGAACAAACCGGTTTAGAGTTTGATCCGAGGTTTTAGAGTATTATAGCGTCACTGGTTCTACTCGTTTTAGGTCTTGTAGAACGTATTTAAAGTGATCAGGGACTATTTCCCAGCTACTCTAGCGTTGCGCTAGCAAACTTACACTTATTTTTCAAAGGAATTAATCCTACACGATTTCTGGTCAAGTTGGTACTCGAATCCAAGTACGGATTTTTTCAGGGCGTTACAAGTGACATCAGGGTTGTGACATCCACGGGCTTATCTTGGATGGTCAGATGGGACACCAAAAATTCTTAGGATTCATCATATGGGCACTTTGGATGTTCGTGGGTGAAAGACCCTAAATCCCTGTGGCCAAGGCATGCTCCATTGTCTAACCGAGTGGATGCATGAGCGCATGAGGGCTGAATACCAGTTGGCAGCATCTCCCACTGTGTCATGGTCGGTTGGAAGGGGGTGTGGCCTTACCCGCCCGAGTGAGGAGGCAATGACTAGGCTGAGTCTGACCCAACTTGAGGAATGGGTCTGCTATGGATGAGTCAGGCATGATATTGGCAGGTGGATAGTGAGATCTCTTTCACTTACTCAGTTGTACGCTTAGATGGGGTGGCAAGCTGGTGTTGAGCGTACTAGACTTCGATGATGATCCCAGAGATGTACGGTACTGATATGTGGATTTACTGAGCAGAAATTGCATACTCAGCATTTGACTCTTTCATTCATTCATTCACTATCCACTCAGGCTAGTGGCGCGTAACCAAATCATTATGTGTACCTTCGCAATGACTAGGATTTCGACTAGGTGCCCGACCAACCTGAGATCAGGAGTTTACCACATTGAGTCTAACTATCCAAATTTAGGTATGAGATTGGTTTGGATAGAAGTCCCCTGTGATGAACCCCACAACTTGTGATACCACGTACTATCATCCCGACTATACACTCCAGCTTTATCATTTCCTTTGCATTGCATCCTCTGCATATGACATATCATTTCTTTTGCATTGCATCCTCTGCATATGACATATCATTTCTTTTGCATTGCATCCTTTGCATATGCATCCTTAGTATATGAAATTTGGATATGTAGGCCTTGCATCGTATAGCCTTGGTATGGAGACAACATTCATGCCTTGCATCGCATTGCCTTAGTATGGCCGATAGCATTCATGTCTTGCATCGCATAGCCTTGGTATGACTGACAGCATCCATGCCTTACATCGCATAGCCTTAGTACGTCTAATAGCAATCATGGACTTGTCAGCATTTTCCCATTCATGGACTTGCGAGTATTTTCACTTACTCTGATAGTGGATGATAGGGGATTTTGTTCCACCCTTATGTGAGGATGTTGGATTACCCATATGTGGTATGCTCATGATTCTTGGTGGAGATGTATCATGTGTTGTGGAGATGTACTCGCAGAAAGGAGGGAAGTTCAACATTTGACTCATGCATTCATTCATCCTGCCCTTCCATCGTATGTCATATAGTAGAAATTGAAATTTGATTATCTTGTTCATGATGATTGGCTACTTTATTGATTCATGGTCGCTTATTGAGTGACATGCCTATTATTGATGTCATGTTCATGATAAACTATGTAGTTATATGACATGCTTAATTGATAACCTACTCACATATGATAACATGCCTATGGTTGTTTTGGATGTCTTTACAGGAGCGCCTTGATAGGATATGTTTTACTCCCAGCATGTAGTAAACTCATGAGTTGTAGTTTGATCATACGTATAACTTACTTTTTCAGGATGCATATAAGAGTTGTTGGAGTTTGCTATTATTTTCTTCGTTACTATTAAGCTGGTGCACCATATTATGTGTGACAAGTCAAACACGTTCGTCTCTTTGATATGCGTTGATACCATGTACAAAATGTGTAATCGCTTAAACAAATTAACCGTTAAAAAAATTTACACTGAAATTCCTCCTTGTAGGATCCCAGGATCGGAATCTACCATATGGGTGTCGGGAACCGAGCATGGGATACTACGGAGGCTGTCAGCATCGGATTCGGGGTGTGACATCTTTAGTAAATGAATGTTTCATTAATGACCTCCAAATCTTCAATTCTTCATTATCTTCTTTTGAGGTCTAATTCCATCATTTTAAGCGTGTTTCCATCTTAGACTTCTGAATCACCTCGGATGATAAAAACATATATAATTATATTGGATTAATACTTAAATGTCAAGAAAGCTAATATAATTGAAGGGATAAATATGCAATATTTAGGTCTCAACAGAGTACCACCTGAGTTGGACTCACTTATTAGCTATCAGATATTGGGTATATGATGCTCACATCCAATAACTTTAACACCTCAGCTTTAACCACTTCTTTCATGTTTGGATTTAACTGGCATTGTCGTTGTCTAGGCATTTTTACATTGTCAATGAGGTAAATGCAATGAGTACAAATCAAAGGATCAATTCCTTTGTGGTCCGCAATCATTCACCCAAGGGCTTCTTTATGTTCCTTGATAGTAAAAATAAGCATACTCTCTTGTTCTTCATCCAAATGGGAAGAAATCACCACTGAATATGTTTCATCTTAACCAAAATAGGCATATTTAAGATTACTAGGCAATGGTTTTAGGTCAAGCTTTGGTGCCTTAATACTAAATGGTATAAGCTTACATCAGTTTGGGGTAATATTTCAAATTTTGGCCTCTACTGGATAATTTCAAGTATCGGTGTCACATTACAAAAAGCATCCATCTCCCTAATCATGTCATCATCTAAATTAGTAGAGTATGCCAAGCAAATCTCTAGAGTGGTAGAGTACAAAGTCAAAAGTGACTTATCTTCCACGAATGAGTCAATCAAATTAATACTGTGGGCATCATCACCATCCTCTAATTCTTTTCACATGTTAAATATGTTCAACTCAAGTGTCATGTTTCTAATGGATAGTTTTCATAATTCCATTCCTACAATTGATTATGGAATTTGATGTAGCTAGGAATGGTTTACCAATAATGATAGGAATTTGTGTTGTCGCATCAATGACAGACTGTGTATTCAAAACAATGAAATCCACTGGATAATAGAATTTATTGACTTGGACAAGCATGTCCTCTTTTGTCCCTCTCGGTATACAAACTGAACGATTAACAAGTTGAAGTGTGGTCTTGAAGGGTTTTAATTCACCTAGGCCAAGCTATTTGTAAACTGAGTATGTGATCAGATTCACACTCATCCCCAAATTAAGCAGTGCATGTTCAATCCGGTGATCCCCAATCACATAAGAGATGGTCGGACTACTGGGTTCTTTATATTTCTAGGGCACATCTTGTTTGAGGATGGAACTCACTTTCTTTGTCAAAGATAATTTTTTTTCTAGATGTTTTGTCGTCTCTTGGTTGCACATAAATCGTTTAGGAACTTGGCATATGACGGGATTTGTTTTATAGCATCCGACAAAGGGATATTTATTTTTACCTATTTTAGAACCTCCAAGATATCATGAGTGTTTGATAGAGGTTTTGGTGAGATCAACCTTTCTGGGAATGAAGCAATCGGCTTGTACTATTTTTTCAGTTCTTTCTCAAATGTAGTGTTGTTAGGTCCATCATTCATCTCAAATTCTTCTAAGTCCTTACGCTTCTCAACCCTCGTTATGGTGTTCTTGTCGATTATTTTGCTAATACTAAGAGTGGTGATGGACTTTTCTTGCTCTACATGTTGGTTCAAAGAGCTCAGGTTTCTTATTTCATATTATGGTTTTGGGTTAGGTAGAGGTTGGGCTGGAAGAGTCCCCTTTTCCCTAGTAGCAAGTTGTGGCTCAATTCTTTGAATGGACGATGGAAACACTCCTAAGGATGTTTTAATATCCTAGAATTCTTGTAATGTATTTTAATTAAATTGCTCTTGATTCTGGATAAATTTTTGAACTGTATCATCTTGGGGTCTTTTCTAATTTAATGGATTCAAGATTGAAGGAAGAGTTCCTTGAGAATTTATGTTTGTATTGGTCGTTTGCCCATTCCTCCAACTGTAACTTAGGTGGTTCCATCAACTAAAATATCACGTGTTCGAGATGGGAGCATTAAATGACCTTCAATAATTGTTTACAGCATTGAATTGCTCATGTAACAACTCTTGAAACACAAAAATTGTAGGATACTCTTGTGTCAACTGTATGTTACTAGCACGAATACCACAAATAACTTCAATGGTCTAGTCGGGTTTGACCATTTCTACTCTTTTTAGTTTCATGGCCTCAACCTTTCTCGTAAGGTTAACCACCCTGACATTCACATCATCTTCCTCCCTTAAGATGTAATTTCTCCCATTCTCCTTGAAATGAATTGATTTGGGGTTCGTGGACTTAGATGAAGTATCCCATGACTGTGCACTTTCAGCAAGCATATCAAAATAGTCTAACGCATCATCAAGATCATTGTTCATAAATTCCTCATTGCACATCATCTCTACGAATTGGCGTATGGCGAAGTTAGTCCATCATAGAAAAATCTTATGACCTGTCAAATTTCCTAGCCATGATGTGGGCAAGCATTTAGAATATCCTTGAATATTTCCCGTCATTAGAAGAATGTTTTTTCTTCTTTCTGAGAGAAATTCTAATTGCTCTCCTTAGGGTGTTGGTTTTATGAACTGGGAAGAACTTTTTAAGGAACTCCCGGGTCATCTCAGCCCATGTTCCGATCAATCTTGGTCTTAAGTAGAATCCATGACTTGGCTTTCTCCTTCAAAGAAAAAGGGAACAATTTTAACCGTAAGGTGCCATAAGACACGTTGTGGAATTGTAGAGTCGCTACAATCTCATCGAACTCTTTTGAGATGTAGATAAGGACACTTAGAATCTAGTCCATAAAACTTCAGGAGTAGTTGGATCACTCTTGGCTTGAAATCCACATTTCCTGTATTATGTGGAAAGGCTATGCAGGAAGGTGTACTCATCTTCAGTAGTTACAAATAATCACGTAACACAGTTAAGGACCATTGTGCACATCATTCTCATCTTGTTGTTCCTCAGCAGGATGATGAGGTTCATTTTCAGTCATATTTTTTGCTAGTTCAGAAGATCTTAACGTGTGTCTGATCTGATGATGGATAGGCAAACCTTCAACTAATCCTCATTCACTTAAGAGACGTAGAGTGTTATCAAGGACCCACTTGGGCATGAAACAATCTTACACCTAATTCCAAACTAGACCTACTTATAGTTAAAATAGAAAAATAAAGAATCTGAAATACTTAAACAAGAGGGTTGGAAAGATATTACCCGATTGACGATTCTAGGTTAGATTTTACAAAGCAAAAGAAACAATGTTAGTATCTAAAAAGATTTTAAAAACCCTAATCTAGAAATATAGGGGAAAACTCAATGTAATTCTAATACTAATGTATTTCAGGAAAACGTAGTTGAACTC
This sequence comes from Magnolia kwangsiensis, assembly GCA_037074715.1. Classification (NCBI taxonomy): domain Eukaryota; kingdom Viridiplantae; phylum Streptophyta; class Magnoliopsida; order Magnoliales; family Magnoliaceae; genus Magnolia; species Magnolia kwangsiensis. The sequence goes on from CM073580.1 coordinate 45,110,614, forward strand.
CCCGGCAATGGTGACAAAAACTTATTATGACAACCCTAAGTGCAGGGTTGCGATATAGTAATAACTCGGTGAGACTGAGGTCGTACCCATAGGGACTTGCGATTGTGAAATTTTTGAAATACTATAAAATTAGAACTAGAACTAAACTAACTACTAGAATTTTATTAGAGTACTTGTGAGAGAAATTATTAAGAATGAGACAGTAAACCGCCAAGGATCCACTTATACTTATATCTTAATCTTAATTTACTTGATTCAATTGAATTTCTCAACTGGAATCGAAGTCCTATCCTATCCAGCCGGATAATAAAATAGTTAATTCATTATTCATAAACTAAAAACATATTTGAACTTCAATTGAACTAGTCCCCTCAACATGCACCAAAGTATTGATCGCATTGAATTCAAAGCATCTATCATTCCTGGAGTCTACGATAAATCAATGGATTTTACAGATCAATCCCTTACAAAATAGATAAGAAACTATTCTTAGCTTTCCTAAGCATCTAATGTGCCCGAAGTCGACAATGGGTCAAAGTAAACTAAAGATATATCTTCATTCAAACCAAATATCAATAAATTTTTCACCAATCAAATCAAATACTTGAAAGAAAAAGTAAACTAAGAATTAAGAATAACTACAAGCTTCACTTCTTAGCTCTAGCTAAGATATTAGCCAATCAAAGGCATAATTGAAATAAAACTCCAAAATAATAATAAAAAAAAAACTAACTAGAACCGAATGATTGTAGAAGAAAGACTCCAAAGAGGCTCCATAACTCCTTGATCTACACCTACACTAATTTGTATCTAAAAAAGATTAAAACACCCCTTGAAATAGGAAAAATCAGAATTGAATTGAAATCGACTTCAATTTATGCACTTTTTTATGCTTCACCTACAACCGACGATATGCTCCGGTCACACCGAACATGTCTTCAGTCGTACCAATTTAACTTTAGATTGCAACTAAATTTCCTTGATTTGCATCTGTAGTTCCTGTATTCCTTAGGTTGCACCAAAGGGACCTTCAGTTGCACCGAAGCTATCTTCGATTGGATCGAATGTCAAACTGAATTAACTTTAAAAATCATTACTTGACTATTTTGTGCACTTTCGGTTGGACCGAACTAACCTTATGTGGGACCAAATAGTCTGTTTATTCTTTTGTATCTCTTTGTGATTCATCCAATCTTTTCTCTCTCCTTTGCACTTTATTTTCTTAGATCTTTAGCACTTAAATTCTTCATAAACACCTCTAAATCTCCAAATCTTCTTTTGGTCATTCTTTCAGCATTAAATCTTCTCTTTAAGTGTCCTTTTTCACTCTAGCTCTCCAAATCACCTCACATAAGAAAACATACGTAATTGGATTGATTTAGCACATCTATGCTTATAAAACCAATGAATAACAAGAGAAAAATATATAATATTTCACACTCAACATTAAGCATATTTCTAATTATTCTTGTGAATTTAATTTGTGAATTATATCTATACATGATTAGATGAATTCTAAAATTGATATAGTTAGCACATCCCACACACACATGTACACTATCAAATATAGTCTAGTTACTTCATTGGAATATGTTTTGTAGTCTAGGTGATTGGACACATTATTGGCTTGGAAACATTAGTCGTAAATTGCCTTGCTTAGATTAATTGACATATTAGTTTAAGTAATTGTGTGTTAAAAAGGTAAAAAAATTATTTGGTCTTAATCACCATTACCCCCCTCCTCCCATCCCTTTAGGACATAGTCATTCATTTTATAACTCTGTCATGCTTCCACCTACCATGGTAGACTATTCCATGCAATTTTATAAAAATCTATTTGGGCTTAATAGGAAAATTTGAGGATTGAAGCCTTATTGAGTGAGCCTTATGGTTAAATCTGAACCTCATTACTTGCTCAATAGGTAAATTAGAGGATTTTATAACCTCATTTTTTGTTTGATAGGTTAATCTTTAAAGTTACTCAATTTTAGTATCACATGTTTATTGTTAAACTAGCATTGGTCACATTGCTTGAGAGGTTTTTTTTCTTTTAATGACCATATATGCATGCTTTATGTTTTTCATATTTATATGCACCCTACATTCTCTAATTAGTATGTACTTATTAGTAAATGTATGACTTATAGAGCTTTATTGTAACGCCCTTATTTTCGAGACTCGAGTATATAACTCGTCTCCTGAAAACCTGGTGTTAACTGGTGATCAACTCAATCAAATTAAAGTGTGATTAATAGAAGCAAAGTGTAGTATAGATGCATCCCAACCCAAAATAGTATCATGGGCCACTCAATTGGGGCCCATATACAAAATTTCAAAATATAATTGTTCAAAAACTAACACAACTAATCCTACTGATTCAAATCATAGTACGCAGCCACTTCCTGATGCAACTCCTCGTCATAAAATTCCTCTTCAACTGTGGCTGACTATGGGTCCACCACACATCCACCAGCACCTGTACCAACCTCCTCTGCACGGTTAAACATTGATGAATGAGTGGCCAGCTCAGCGTGATCTCCCCTCAAGATTACACACCGCCTCCCTAAATAAGAAGTAGCATAATACGTCCAGGCAACCAAAACATAGTAAATGAAGTTTATTATATGCATCTATGCGTGAATGTAATCATCGCCCCGAGGATACTCATCCATGCAAACATTGGGCTCGTCACCCATGCAATGTGGCCAGTCACCAGCGAAAGTACATAGCACATGCATAGTGCCAAACTCACCAATATAGCTGGTCACCAGCGAAAGTACATAGCACGTGCATAGTGCCAAACTCACCAATATAGCTGGTCGCCAGCGAAAGTACATAATACGTGCGTAGTGCCAAACTCTCCAATACGGTTCGTATGATATGTATGCATGATTTACCAAACAATTATTAGTCCAGTTACAATCAGCCAATTTAAATAAGCTCAAGGTCACTACGGGGGCTCGTCACCAGCGTAGGCTGACAGCTCAGGCATATGTCTCATACCACCATCCCCGGCTCATCAGACTACCGCTTTAGGGTGCGTATAGAACACATCAACACGTGGTCAATCAATTCTTAATATAAGGGAACTACCACCGTATGTTGAATAAAAATGAAATATTGAAATCTTTAAATATAGCGACTAAATGAGACGGTATGTACGATTCAAATACGAGTAACAATGGTGGTAATTAATGTTGCAAGGTTCATTCTATATCCAGGTAAGTGGAATCACTCCATAAATGGTAAATCCCATGAACTAAACTACCACTAACCATAACCTCCATGTTGAGGGTCTATTCTCATCATAATCAGTTATGTTACACCCTAAGCACAAACTCTCTTTTAATAAGAGTTTTCATAAAGAAGTTTCAATCATTATGTGATTTGCAACAAATATAATCATATAATACATAAAGATATAAACATGATTCAGTTCTAAACACATAGTTCTAACACAACTAATCAAATGCCTCGGTGAATCTAGGATGTAGTTTTAGATAAGACAATTATGTGATTTAATGAATTTCTAAAACATGTGATAATGGTAAACTAATCAAAGGATCGGACCCATGATCGGTGATAAAAAAAGGTTAGAGATTTAATCATTTCTAAAATATTTGTTCAATAGTTAACCATTGGCTAAGTACAATTATAAGTCATGTATTTAAGCAAGCAAGTCGAATGATCATCCACTCCTAGGATATCATTTGCAACTGCCAAAAGAACTATCCTTGATCTAGTTTAGAGATGGAAAGCTCAAGGGGAAGAAAAATCATCACTTGGAGGGTCACGATATTTACTCCGATTCAACGTTTCTATGAATATCTTATGGCCCAAGAATAGTGTAAGTAGCCCCTAAAGTTCATAGCTTCTATTAGTCGCATATTTCCAAGGTTTTAAATCAATTGATATTGTGTGGGTTTGTGATGGCCCATGAATAAGGGCATTTGGGCCTGAATTTGGGGTGTCCAGGCCTACCAAATCTTCGTCTAACAAGTGGCCCAAATTGGGCCCAGGTTACATCCATAAACAAGGCCTGGACTGGGCCTAACTGGACCCAGTTTGATAGGTCCCAAATGAACCCCACAATTTCACTAGGCTAACAGCCCTAGGCATACAATGGTCAGCCCATAAGCACCCATGGGCCCACATGCAAGTTGGATGTGGCCCATCTGAACCATGCAGTGTGCGACCCACCCTATTTGTAAGGTGCAGCCCACTTGCGGTTCAAGGTGAGACCCATGGGGGTGCATAGTGCAGCCTACATTGATTTAAGGTGAGGCCCACTGTTTGAGGATGGTGCGGCCCACTGTCTAAGGATGGTGTGGCCCACTGAGCTTGAAACTTGGGTGCGGCCACCCTGTAAGCTTCATGGAGCCCACTATGAGTTAACATGAGGCCCACCTGGTGAAATGAGGTGTGGCCTGCGTCTGGGCTAGATTCAATGCCCTTTTAAGGGTCGTTTCAAGCTTATTTCAGGGCCAAGTAAGAGATGTCTGCAGCCCAGTTTGAAGGCTAATGAAGGCCTGGTTCCAGGTTGAACCCATGGCCCGACTGGATCCCAGTTTTAGCACAAGTCCAGGCCTAGTTTCAGCTTGGGGTTGAGGCCTGTTTGAAGGCCTGCTGCAGCCCTTTTTATGGCCCAGTTTGGAGGTCTTGTAAGGGCCTGCTCTCTGCCAACGTTCGGTCCAGTTAAGGGCCTAATCATCTCATTTCCATTGCCTAGAGATCTGCTAGTTTCACATAGTATGATGAGGCATGTTTTATCCCTATTTCAAACTAATTGATTGTCCAACAGAAGGTTTTCTTTCAGCCTGGTTTGGGTCCTAATCTTGGCCCCGATTTCAGCTGCCCTTAAGCTGAGTTTTCAGCTGCTTCAAGTTACAGGTTTTTGGGCTATTTTTTAAGCTGGATAATCACCTATCTTCAGGTCAAAATCTTAGTCGTTCCCAAGCTGATTTTAAGTTACATTCAGCCCAATTGTCGGTCATTTTTAAGTTGTAGCTTCCAGCTATTTTTAAGCTGCCTGTTCAGCCGTTTTCAAGTTAGTTTTCAGTTACATTTATACAGTAGCTGAATGTTGTTTTCATGGCTTGTTTCATCCCTACTTCGGACCTTTTAACAGTCTAGCAGGAGGGTTGTTTTTCACCCTAGTGTAAAGCCTGACTTTGGTCCAAATTTGCAGCTAGGTTAGAGCACTGTTTCGGCTTCCAACATGGATGAAATCTACCTAAATAGAAGGAAAAGGGAAGGGTGGTTAGGCTGTTACCTGACCCGATCGGCAGGGTGGCCCACGCTCCTATTCTCTCACTCTTTCTTTTCTTTCTCACTTTCTCTCTCCCTCTCTCTTTTCTCTTTGATTTCTTTCTTTCTTTCTCTCTCCCTTTCTTTTTCTGGTGTGGAAGCAGAGGGCAGTGGTGTGTATTTATAGGCAGGGAGAGATGCCACCAATGGTTGGAAAAAGGCTTTCCTTATGCAATGGTTGTGATCGAAAGACTATGCATGGGGCCCATCCATGTTTGGGGATGGATTGCTAACACCTTGGCTTTCCCGAAAGTACATCTTTGGGTCTGGTGGGGCCCATCTCTTGACCAGACTCGAATGGGTTAATGGGGAAGATGATCCGAGCATCAATGGCAGATTGTTGTCCTACGTGTATTACCATGATCTGGTCTGTTTGAGCGAACCAGATGGGTCCACAGATCAATGCGGGGCCCACTTTTTGGGTGACCAACACAAACCCCGGTTCATCTCATGAGAGATTCAGTTTTTCTTCTTTTTTCTCATGAGATGAGATACCTCACCTTCTCATCTCGTATCACCCTACTGGAAGGGCTAGGACGACTCCACATGGCCCTAGGGAATGGTCACAGTTATGACAGCTTCTTTTATCCATAAAAGGAAAAATTCCTTTTTCTTCCTTTCTAGCTTGCCCAACCATTTTAAGCTATGAGAGGATTCTCTCAAGCTGGCAAGTGGATGGCTGTAATCCCTTGGATAAACTGGTGTTGGCTTGCCCACTAAGCCACCTGATGGTGTAAGACCCGTAGCCTAGACTGTACCATTCCGTAAACTCCCATGGTCCTCTCGGTCAATTTTCGGTGACCCACGATGTGTTAATAGCATTTGTATGTGACCCTGAGTCGCATCCTGTCGATCTGAGTCGGTTCGGCCCGAGACTTGTACCCTTACAACCGCGCCTTCGTCGCGGTTCCAACGCCACATCTCGCACACCGATGCAATACCCTAGCCTGGAGTTGTGGGCACGCATTTTTTTAAGGAAAACGTCGTGCAAGAGAATCTCTATCAAATGTCAAATTAATCCCATCAATCAATCAAAGTACACAACTCATCAAGTCAAGTACTTTATCTCATCCCCAAGTACACAACCCATTCCTAAAGTCAACTCTCTCTCTAAACCCATCCCTTCCTTACACCCATAACCCATCACTCCACCCATCATCCATCACTCCTTTCTCTCATTTCTCACTCTCCGAAGAAACTCCCAAGGAGAGGAAACGTCCAAGCTCTCCATGAGAAGAGCCATGTGTGGCCCACTCCCTACCACCCTATCTCCCATCTCCACCCATGGATCGTCATCTCCACCATTGAAGGAGCACTTTTGGAGCATTGAAAAGCTAGGGAGGAAGAAAAAGGATAGGTGGGTGATCTACCATTAATTTTTAATTTGATGGCCCACTTGTGATGGGACCCAATTTGATGTATATGTTGTAATCATATGAGGGGCCCATAGTGGCGAGGTCCCTCCACTACACCGTCTCTGTCTCTCTCTCTTTCTTTTTGTTCTTGATGATGATGATGATTGTATGGCCCACTTGATCCACGTCGTCCACGAGATGGACCCCACCTTGAAAGCTAATTGGCCAGTGTACCTGCAATAGCTATATAGCTGTTGTACAGCGACAGCAAGTTCTAGTGGGCCATGTGTCACGCCCCAAATCCAAAAATAGGATTCACATGAATCCCGATTGCCGAATCCAGTGTCGACAGCCTCCGTAGTGCCCCATTCTCGGCTCCTGACAATCAAATGCCAGATTTCCGATCCTGGGATCCTACAAGGAAGATTTTTAGAATGAATTTTTTTTTTGTAATGGAGCATAACCACAAGCATAACCAAGTCACAAAACAAAATCACCACATATCCACTATAACAAAATTTTAAGTACAATACAGAAAGGGAAATACAAAGTGATCAAAAAGCTCCAAAAGGTCCTGATGTGCACTCCTGTCTCAGCGCTGCTGTCGTCCAACGCTACCTGCACGCAACTATCGTGCATAAGCTTACAAAAGCTTAGAGGGTGGTGTAAGTGTGTGCGTAAGGCAAACGCCAAGTGTACAGTATCAGAAGAATGCGGAAGTATGTGGTAAGTCCATAGAATCAACCATGCCAAAGCTATGCGATGAGATATGAATGTCATCGGCCACACCGATACAATGGAAGGCCTATATAGCCGAATGTCATATGCGAAATGCAATCCAAGCAAGTCGGTACTCCTCAAGTACGTATATCAGTACAGTTCCTCTCTGGATATCACCGGGGTCTAATACACTTCGCAGAGACTACCACCTCCCTAGCTGCACAGTCAAGCAAGCGGATAAGACCTCACTATCCGCCTGACCAGTAATATGCCAATACCTACCCAGCTCGTCGATAGCGGACTCATTTGCGAGCTAGTCAAACTCAGCCTAGCTTATAGCCCTCTCACTCAGGCGGATAAGGCCACACCCCCTTCCAACCGACCACGACACAGTGGGAGACGCAGCCTACTGGTATTCGGCACTCGGGCGCTCATGTATCCACTCGGTCTAGACGCTGGAGCATCTCTTGATACCAAAAAAGTTCTGGAACTTTCACCCAAGGACATCCTAAGTGCCCACAGTGCTAGAATAAGTATTTTCAGTATCCAATACGGCCATCCATGATGTACCTGTGGAGCCACGACCCTGATGTCGCTAGGGCGTGCAGTGATCAAGTCATACGTATGCGAGATGCATGAATCACGCTGTCAAAACATGCAGCAATCCAGCGCGTACTGCGCGATCATGTGGGGCACTCAGTCACATAACGAGTCCCGTAAATGGTCTGCCCAATGGCGTGTGCTATGATCAGTCATTACTCATATCAAGCATACATATGATGCGTATGGGCATGAGTCATGAGATTATACTAAGCATGTTATAAAGCGATGAATATTAACGAGTATGGGCCAATCAATGGACCCTAAGGAGAGTTACAATGCGGACGTTTAACCAACATTATCCATACAATGTGGACGTCAAACCAACATTGTTCCTTAGGCACAACCCGCCATAAATATCATTACATGAACCATGGGAAATCACACATTGCAATAGACCCTAAGGACATCCGTTGGGCCTTGATCCATGGGCCTTAGATACATCAAATGGGCCGAATCGCATGGGCCTTACATTCATCAAGTAGGCTGCGTTAATGGGCCTCACCAATGAGCCTTATGTTCATTGCAATGGCCATAACCCATGAGTCTTAGAATACATCAAAATGGGACTAATCCATAGGCTCCAAACACATCACAATGGGCCTCATAGTATGGGCCTTACATTCATAGAAGCATGGGCCTCAACAACGGCCTTATACACCTAAAAATGAACCATAACAATGGGCCATAAATAAGGTCTACAAAATGCGTCAAGGTGGGCCTCCACGGATGGCCACAAATACACCCATATGGGTACCATCACGTGAGCCTTATATAAACCAATGGGCTTCGACCCATGAGCTTTAAAATACATCAAAATGGGCCTTACATTCATCAAATGGGCTGCTCTCATGGGCTTTAAATATACCAGATGGGCCACACCAAATAAGAGCGGTGAAAAGACTTCTGCAATTAAAAATTCCTAAGGCCCACTGTGACATATGTTTCTCATCCAACCTATACATAAACTATCATAATGATAGATGAAGTGGGACACAAATATCCACTTAATGGAAAGCTATAATGCCCCTTAGATATTTTTGAACGATGGGCGTCATTGACCATTACCTAAATGGTGGGGTCCATTTGAATTTCAGCTCTGCCTCATTCTGTAGCTCATGCAATGAGCTTTCAAATGGTTGGGATGGTTGGATGCAACACACGCATCATGGTGGGGTCCACACACCTGGCCCACCAATTGAATGAACGGTTTGGAGGGTGGGCCTACTGGCCGTCCAGCAACTGACTGGACGGCTTACCCAAAATACGGTGGGAACCACCGTCCACAGTGGTGGACGGTACTAATACCACACATACATCATTGTGGGTCCCATGTGGGGCCCACCACAATGCTCTATGCCATCCTACCCGTTGATAAGGTCACTCAGACCTGGGTGTGGAGGAAAAAAATAAATTTCAGCTTAATCCAAAATTTCTGTGGACCCCAACAAGTTTTAATGGTGGAATTCAATTCACACTGTTTCTCATGGTGTGGGCCGCCTGAGTCTCGGATGGACCTCATTTTTGGGGAGGGCCCACCTCAGAGGACGGGCCACCTTATGGACGGCGTGGATACAGCATATACATCATGTGGGGCCCACGGCAGGAGCCGTGGGTCGGCCCCGTCCGCCCGCTAGCGTGAGCGCAGGCGCTGCCTGCTCCTCTGACATGCAGCAGCGTCTGCAGCTCTTCTTCCCTTTTTTTTTTTTTTTTTTTTTTGAAAACATGTATTTTCAAGGTTTTTCAAGTGTGGGGCCCGCGTGAGGTGCATCCACTCCGTCCATTGTATTCCCGAGCACAAAATACACCCGTCAAGACCAATATCGGCCATTTTTCAGCGTGTAGGAAGAGTTTTGGTAGAGTTCAATGGTAATGGTACCATTTTTAAAACTATGGCCCACCAAATGCTCCGATCAATCCCATCTTTCATTTCAACGCTTAAAATGGAGCTCTAAATGGGATGGACGGCATGGATTGAATACATACATCAAGATGGGGCCTATACAAGCGGTCTTCCCCAAAGGCTTAAAAATAGGCCATTATTTGTGTTTTCATTCCAGTGACGTCCAGCGTCACTGGACTCTTTTGGAACAAAATACAAATTTTAAGTGGGCCTTGCCTAGGTGGGACACCACATGATAGGTGGTGTGGGTACAATGCATATAAGGTGGGCCCACTCATGGATGACTTGGATAAAATACTTACTCTAAGGTGGGGTCCATCCAAGTGGGCCATACGGCTATTTCATCACGTATAATGAAGTAAATGGAAAGAGAGGGAGAGAGAAATAGAGTGAGACGTGCGTGATGGAGGGACCCCGGCATTATGGGCCCTCCGTTTCAATCATCCAATCATACATCAAAGGTCCCCTTGCATATGGACCATCAACAAAAGATCGACGGTGGAGATCCCACCCCACTAGAAATGGATGGTCTAGATGACCTCCTCAATACAAGGAAAGGAAACATCATGATGGGGTCCATGGAGAATGGCCCCATCATGGGATGATCTTGATGATCAAGATGAGCCATTGGCCACATCTTAGGGTCCCAAGTGAGATCCAAACCATTGATCGGTTGGCCTCACTTGGCCCACCTTAAAAACATGAAAACTACTCTATCAAAGCACCCACCTCTTGATCTTCTTGGTCCGTTGGATAGCCGGTCTCCTAGAGCTTCACTTTGATGGTGGAGATGGGAAATGGATGGCTAGGATGATGGGATTTGGAGATGGGAAGTGGGCCACCAAAACTCACATTTTCTCTCCATGGAAGGCTTGGACGTGGGAGAGCTTTCTTGCTTGGGTTTGGAGTGTTGAGAAATGAGAGGGAGAGAGATGTGATTAATGAGAGATGGAGTGATGTGAGGTGAGTGATGGGTGAAGTGAGTGATGGGTGAAGTGAGAGGTTAGTTGACTTAGGTGGTTGCTTGTCTTGTGGAGAAAGGAAGCATGGGTGGGTGTACTTGACATGAGAGGTGATTGATGGGATTGATGGGACATATTGTAGAGATTTCCTTGGGATTTGCAACGCGCGGTGTTTTTGCTTGAACTGAACGTGGGTCCGTATCTCATCGTCTGGGTATCGGAACAGTGCGTGAGTTGCGGCGTTGGAACCGCGGCGACGGTGCGGTCGCAATGATACAAGTCTCGGATTAAGCCAGCTCAAATGAATAGGATACGACTTACGGTCGTGTGCAACGTCAACCATAAGTCGCGAATTGCCGAAATTTGATGAGAAGGGTCGCGGGAATCAACGGAACAGTGCGGATTAGGATACGGGTCTTACACCATGCATAAGGGACCCACCTGATATGGGAAAATAGGTTGGCTGGGTACCTCACGCCAGTTATATAGCTGGTGTATTGATGCCACCAAGCTCTGTGGGACCCACTGCTGTGACGTGAGCAAGGTTTGTGGGACCCAGCTGATGTATGTGTTTTATATATGTCGTCCATCCATTTTTACAGGGACGGTGGGTCTCACTGCTGCTGAAACGTCAGCAAGTTCTTTAGGCCACAACCATGGTGTATGTGATAATCCACACCATCCAGATGTCTAAACGGTGGACTACACCATGATGTATGGGTCAAATCCCCACCGTCCATGAATTTATACTGTCCAGATGGTGGAGCCCACCGATGTATGCTTTGTCCACGTGTGATGTAGCCCACACGATCCATATATATAAATATATAATATAAAATAATAATGTATTTAAATAATAATATGGTGAGCCCTATGTGGGACCCACCTATTTGGAAACTGACTAGCTCATGTCCCTCACAGCAGCTATACAGCTGCTGTTTTGACCTCCGCATGATCAGTGGGTCGGATCATGTGGTATATGTTATATCCACACCATGCAACTGTGGGCCACACCGTGATATATGATGCATAGCAGTCGCGGGACCCATAAACTGTGAACTCCACATCATGCATGTGTTAATCAACGCCGTCCATCTGTGGATGAGAAACACCCTGGCTGCTGTATTGACGTCAGCTTGTTCTGTGGGCCAATGTAACACCCTAAAAATAAAGGGTCGAGCAAGAGCCCAACTCTCGAGTTCCAATACATCACTTATGCAACATAGATAATGATGATTAAATGTTGTCCGTATTAGTGCATTAAATATGAGTGAGATTATACCAAATCAGCATATCATACTCTAGAGACAGTTAAATTATGCAAGAGGAAGGCTGTGATAAATATATAAAGCATATAAGTGGTAAGTCCCTAGAGTATCAACATGTCCTCAGGTTAAATAATTACATGTGTAGTTCCAAAACACATAAAAAATGATAAAGTGTAATGTCCTCTAATCATATGCCTATAGCCCCGGTGATCAACTCCAGGTCTACATAGACCCACCAGAGAGTTGCAGATAACAGAACTCCTCCTCGTTATCATAGAAGTCCGACTCTGCTTCGTAAGCATCGCCATCATCTGCAGCTAAAAGAGAGTCTGGTTAGTATTTTAAAATACCGTTCCAGAGTGAGAGTGAGTGATTAACTCAGTGGAGCTATAAGGCAAAGGTTAACATGTTATCAATTCAATCAAGCAGTAATGATAAAGCAGGACAGTAATCATGTCCTAAGTACTCTTGTTAATGCAAAAATGGTATACAACAATGATGTATGCCCTCGCCTGCACTCCCTCAATGACATCATCTCACGATCACGCATGCAACACTCCTAGTAAACGTGCGTTTCCTTGTCAAAGCACATGCAATACGGTGCATGAACGTGTTAGCCAAGTTCTTATTTAGATTTATTCATACAGCAGGTTTGGAAAGCTAAGGTAGCTCCCTTTATATTATTTACCTAAACATTGATCCATCTAGGGTCGTCAATCCTAATAGTCGCATACGATGGTAGTTCTAGGTTAATACGGAGAGACTCGTCACCTCAGCGCAAGCCTAGTTATACTCGAGATCATTACGGAAAGGCTCTTCACCTTTGCATAGTCCTAGGGAATACTCGAGGTCATTACGAGAGGATCGTCACCTGATCATAGGCCGATATCTCGAATACAATGTCCCATACACCACCATATTTGGCTCATGAGTTTGGATTGCTCACTGGTCACTACGGGGAGGCTCGTCACCCTAGCATAGGCCTACAGCTCGACCACGGTGTCCCATACACCACCATGTCTGGCTTATGAGTCTTAGAGGATCGAGGTACCAAGGTTAAATGGGCTTTACATTGGTAAGGGGTACCTTAGATTCAAGCAGTAGCATCCATACATGGTGAAAATACAATGGGCCAATCGGGTTACTTGACAAGCTCGACTGATATGAGCGCACGTCGAATTAATTGACATGGAGTGCATAAGCACTCCACGTAGCCTAACCACTATCGACAAACAACATACGACTTGGATTCATCGAATGTGTCTTGTGTAGCTAAAACAGTTCGGCCACCGATCACAAACCATTATAGACTGTCAGGACTACATCATAGCCCCAATCCCACTCCAAATAATAGATTTCACATGTGATAGTCAAAGACAACATGTGACAACCAATCTAACACAAATCTCATTTGAGCATTTCAACAAACAAATAGTATACATGTTATCATACATAAGCATTTCATCCATAAATCACATAGTAGTAAGATAGGTTACATAAAGAAAACTGTAATTATAGATAAGGGAATTGAGAATCCTATCCCAACACCCTCATTAAATATATTTTAACAAGCGTTTTCTCATTCAGGCATTTTATCAAACACTTAGACTACACATATCACATACATGTAATAAATTAGTAAAAACACATATTATAGCAAATCCTTCCACATAGGAGTTACCACACGTACAACAATAATGTATTCCCAAAAAAAGATCATGACAAGCACAAATCATAATTCCATATTCATTCAAACATTTCAAAAAACACATGAAATGCATTAAAATCAATATAGTTTACATATAGATATGTAATATTCAAAAATCATTAAAACTAAGCACATGTGACAGCAATTAAGTGAGTCATAAATCATTACTGACATTGAAAGCCTTGAAAACCATAACCTAAACATTTATAGTCTGCACCTTCCATCGGTAGACTCGTGTCAAACTCAGTTCGAACCTTACATCTTCGTCTACGACACAACGGCAACCTATATCATGAAATAGGTTACCTATTTCACCATTTACTCTATTTGGACCCTAAAATAGATTAGGGTTAGGATTTCTTACCCAAGAAAAGAGTCAAAATCACTGGAATAGTGATACAGGTAGGATGATTCGGCACGTGGAGCGGCTGGATTGAATCCCAGGAACTATCTTTCACTCTCTCTCAATTCTCCTCACCTTTTTCTCCTCTTTTCTCTCTTCTCTTTCCTAGGGTTTAGGAATTTTGTACGGAATGAGAGAGGGGTGGGTAAAGGCCCTTATATAGGCCCAGAATTGGTGTAAATGGCCCAGGGTCATGGTATACTTAAGTTATAGCCAAAAGTCAGTTATTTCAGGCTAACAGAGCTCATCCGGAGGTCCATTTCCTGCATACGATTTGAAAAAAGTTTCCTGACATTAGATCTAGCTTAAGTTAAGTTTTCAGTCCGATCGGATCAGTGGATTGACCGCGGAGGACCTGTTTCAGTTCAACGGCCACCAGTACTCGATCAGGGCCACATGTACACTAACATGTGTTAATAATTTTCCTTGATCTGAGGGTGTAATTGGGTCAGAATCTGATGGTCTGAAATCTTAAATTTGGCCTACAAGTAAAAGGCTCAATTCACTTATGTTTCGGTTCATTTTCTAAACATATTCACGTTTCTCACATACTTCACCCCGGGCTCAAGTTGTGCATTTCTGGATACTATTTTAGGACTTGATTTCCAAGATTATTGTCAAGCCCGAAAAGGCGGTCATAACCGTATAGTTTCGTGGTACTCAGACCTTCGATGCGCGGTCCAAGTTCGATACAGAGCTTCGTGATGCTCTCGAGAGCAATTGGGTTTTAAGATGGATCCTAAGTTTTTAGGTATTATAGCGTTAGCGATTCTACTACTTTTGGGTCTTGCAGTTCGTATAGAAAGCGGTTCATGCTAATCTTCTGATTAATTTAGTTTAACACTTAATTAATTTTCATCTAATTTTTACATAATTCGATCCTTAGCGATTTCTGCCTGAGGTGGTACTCGGGTCATTGTACGGATTTTTTCGAGACGTTACAGCCACCGAGATATATTGTTTCATCCAGCTGTCCATTGGTCAGGACAGTGGGAACCCCACCTTGATTTATGTATTCTGCATCCCGGTTGTCCGTACGTTCTGGACGTGCTGGTGAGACCCACCTTGATGATGTATGTTTTATATCCACCGTCCACGGTGCTGGGGATGCCTGTGATGTATGTGTTTCTCCACATTGTCCATCTAGATGTGTGGTGTACTCTGTGATGTATGAGTTACTCCACGCTATCCGTCTGGACATGCTAGTGGGACCCACCTCAAAGATTATATGTGTGGGCCAATCGTGGTGTATGTATTTTATACACACCATCCGTCCATTTGTGCGGCTTGTCGTGATGCATGTATTGTATATCTATGCCGTCCATTTGTGCGGCCCGCCATAATGTATGTATTATATATCTGGGCGGTAGTTGATGCAGCCCACTTGATGTATATGAGGCCCATTGGTGCGACCCATTGATACAGCGCAATATGATGTATTTGTGGCCCTTGTGTGAGGCCCAACATGATGTATATTCGGCCCATTTGGTGAGGCCCAATATGATGTATTTGGGGCCCATTTGATGAGGCCCGATGTGATATATATTGGCCCATTTGGTGAGGCCCAATATAATGTATTTGAGGCCCCTTTGATGAGGCCCAATGTGATATATATTGGCCCATATGTTCAGGCCCAAAATGATGTATATGAGGCCCATGAGTGAGGCCCAATGTGATGTATGTGAAGCCCATCGTGATGTGTATTAGGCCCTTGTGTGACGCCATGGGTCTACTATATGTTAAACTCTATATAGGCCACTCCATGGGGGCAATGTTAGTTAAATATCCACTTTGATGGGCAATGATGGTTGAATGTCCACATTGTGACCTTCCCTTAGCCCTTGTTAGGCCCATTCTCACCGATTCTGATTGTCAAAGCCAATTATCGAGGCTAATTTCAATTGTCGAGGCTGATAACGAGGCCGATTTCGATTATCAAGGCCGATTCCGATTGTTGAGGTCGATTATCGAGACCGACTATCGAGGCTAATTGTCGAGGCCGACTATCGAGGTCAATTGTCGAGGCCAATTGTCAAGGCTGAAAATCAAGGCCGATTGTTTGAAATGGCCAAGCTATATGTCCTAGAGGGGGGGGTGAATAGGACTATGCCAAATTAAAAGAAAATACAGTGGAATTAAATTAAATAGATAGCCAAACTAAAATAAATCAATTCATAATGCAACCTCAAAATTCAGATCTTAAGAGATTGATACAAAAGTTATTCTAAGGATAACCTTACACCAAAAACCAAGGTTTATGGTAGGACAATCTGATTTCTAGAAAGATCTTTGTATCAAGAACTCAAATGGAATGAGGAAAATATAATTTTAAAAAGAATAAATTATAATCTTAAGAATTGATTATTCTAAGGACAACCATGCACCATAAAAATGGCAGGGCAACCTTACTAGAATAATTATAAAAATTGAAGCTCAAATTGATAATGGAATAGCAAGAGATAAATTGCTAAAATAAAACTCTAAACAATTACACCATTCTCCACACTTGCTTGAAATGTAAATTGTTACAACATTCACATTCACATATACATTCCACAAAACTAAATGATAAAAGAAAAAGAATTAAGCGAGCATTCAACCCACAAGACATGGAGTTATAGTGGTTCGCCTGTGTGTTCACCAACTGTTAAACAACAGCCACACAGAATGCTACTCCAATCCTAATATCCTCACACAGGGATATTAGCGTTCACTATCAAAATAGGTTTCACAGGTTCACCTAAAACCTTCACAATTGTGTCTTTTTCACTTGGGCTTACACAAAAAAACCCCTCTTTTCTGAGTTTTCTAGCTCTCCTCAGACAATCACACACTTTGAGATTTTTCTGGCGAATCCCAAACAAAAACCAAAATAGAATGGAATTTATAAAATTGTAAAATACCTAGATTTCTCCTCTTGTAGCTGCCCGGAAGAACCAAGTGGAGTAAATGTTCGAATATGAAAGTTCAATGTCCAATACTCACTTTACAATGGTTCTAAGTTCTAATTGATTTTAAATTAAATCAGATTGGGCTAGCTCTATTTAATTTTAATTCCAAGAAGAAGGAAAACAATAATTTCTCTTTTCAAATCAGATTGGAATATAGAATAAAATTAAATAGTAAAAAGCTAACAAAAAGAAATAGAATTATGCACGATATAGCTTAAAAGTAAACACACACTTATCTTAGATTAGAGCTTCAAATTTACTTAAATTTCCAATGAATAACTCTGAAATTCGTGTCCTATTTATAGCTGTAGAAATTCATCCTCAACTGGTCCTAGGGTCACCACGACTGGTCAAAGAAGAAATGGATTTTTGAATTTTTGAGCGCGATTGGATCAAACCGTCTCACAATCGGTCGAAGGCAGTCCATGACTGGTTGAAGGCAGTCCACGACCGGTCGAGACGCCTCTACGACTGGTCGTGCGACACTTGATTTAGTCGCGGGAGTTTGAGTCGTAGCTCCACAACTGGTCGCAGGTCGAGTCGAGACCATCCTACGACCGGTCGAGCAGACTCCAGGACTGGTCGTAGCCGAACAGAAAAAATTTGATAATTCGTAAAAAGTCTACGACTGGTGTAATGCCCTAGAAAAATTCGTACTTGGACTCGAGTACCAACTCAACCAGAAATCACGTAAGATTAATTCCTTTAGAAATTAAGTGTAAGTTAGCTAGCGCAACGCTAGAGTAGCTGGGAAATAGTCCCTGATCACTTTAAATACGTTTTACAAGACCCAAATCGAGTAGAACCAATGACTCTATAATACTCTAAAACCTCGGATCAAACTCTAAGAAGGTTTGTTCTCTGGACCACTTTGAAACTTTGTATTAGATCTAGACCGACGTCGAAAGTCCGATACCTACTATCTTAAACCATTAGAACCGTGGACTTGACAATCATTTCGAAAATTAAGTCCAACCGACATTCGCAGGCCATTTCATTGAGCCTGGACTGAAGAGAGTGAGAATAGGGTTAGATTTGAAATTTGAAATTCAAATCTGGCACACGACTTGACGCGTCAGTATTAAGCGTTCTGACCGTTAGAATTTAGCCAAATTACACCCTCGGATCAAGAAAAATTTCTATTTCCTATCATGAGACTTGCAAGCCTGATCTACGTACGGTGACTGCTAAAATGAAACTGGACCGCCACGGGCGATCTACGAACACTGCTGGACTGAAAACGGGATGTGAGCAACATCCGACAAGTACGAACTTAAGTCCGATCGCGTTCGGCCAGGGGACCACCAGAAATGGTCTTTTGGACCGAAACAGCCCCAAATTGGATATACATCAAGTAAACTTTGTTCCCAAGCCTATTTCGGGCATTTTTGTGCTTATAAAAGGGGTTGAAACCCTCACTCCTCTCTCCCATCCGAATTTGAGAAAAACCCTAGATTAGGAGAGAGAAAAGGTGAGAGTTTGTGAGAGAGAGTAGGAGAGGATTTTCCTGCCGTTGTGCTACCTGTTACACGTGCTTTAGCAACACGCTCTAATCACTTGGCCAGTGATTTCTCCACATTTTCAGGTAAGAAAATACCCTAAAAAGTTACTGATTTAGTGTTCTTTTCGTTCCATAGCATGTTAGCTGATAGATCTTATAAATCAGGTTGTCTAGTCGCCGTAGACGAAGAGTATACGCTCCGTTCAAAACGATACACTTCTAGGAGATAAGGTGCGAATTTTAGACGCTTTGATTGACTGTTTTCAACATGTACAACATGCTTTCTGTTTCTTGTTTTGTAGATAGACGAAGAATATGAGATTTAGGGCATTTTAGTCATTTGTAGGAAGTACTGTTTTCATTCACATTTTACTGATGTGATTGACATGGTTTGTTGTCACATTAGAATACTAGGAATACGTGCATAATTAGTTTGGCGAAGAGATTCGCCTAAATGCGCACTTCGGGTCGACATACTATACGTAGACTTAAGTGTGTAGTGTAAGTGTTTGTATAAATGCTTGCATTAGTATGTATTGAATTAAATGGTGTTATGAATTAGTTTGAGATTGATTTCTCAATTAATATGCTGATGTAAATGGTTTCCTACATGTTAGTTATATGCATGATTTCATTGTATGTATAAAATGTACGTACTTGATGATTTACTTAAGGTGTATGTTATAACATGTGTTAACATGCTCACATGGTTGTATTTCATTTCCAATACTCTTACATGAATTGCTGATGTAAATTCATATGTGTTTGGAATTATACCTAGTCCAGGCAGTCGGTAACTGAGCGAATTCGTGGTTGGCTTATCTTGGCCACGAACGATGCATCGATGAACGCGAGCCATGTTCTGGAGTTGACGGTAGTGGTTAGGCCACACGAAGTGTTTTACGCACTTCATGTCGTTCGACTTAAGATGCGATCGTGCTAGTCGAGCCCGTCAAGTAACCCGACTGGCCATTGTATGTTCACCCTGCATGAGTCATAACTGCTTGAACCTAAGGTACTGAACTTACCATTGTAAACCCTGTTAACCATGGTACCTTAATCCACGAAGACTCATGAGCCGGGCATGGTGGTATGGGACACCGTGGTCGAGCTGTCGGCCTACGCTGGGGCTAGAAACCTCCCCGGAGTGACTAGTGAGCACCTATTTCTCGTGAGCAGATTATGGTGGTATGGGACACTATATTCTTACTGTCGGCCTACACTGATCAGGCGACGAGTCCTTTGTAGTGACCGCGAGCGTATTCTGAGTCTACGGGAGGCGACGACCCTTCAGTAGTAGTGAGTGTACAGTAGGCCTGTATTGATAAGGTGATGGGGGAGCGGTGAAATAAGTGCGAGCAACAGCCCTGGCAGCCCTTGCAGTGACCTACAAAATATACATTGTATGAGATTACTAGGAGTAATGACCCTAGACAGGATCTGTGTTGGGATTGATATAAGGGAAGTACCTTAGTTTCCCAATCCTGCTGTTTGAATGGACTAATAACAACTCAAAAATCATATCACCATAACATTACGTGTGCCTGGAAGATGTGGAGCACTTGAGGGACGATTTCATGCCGCGGTCGTAAGATGGTACCGTATGAGGGAGATCGTCGGTGAGGGCATACATCACGTCATGTCATATTGTATTAACAACAGTATTAGGAATGTCTGATTTACTGCTTTACTATTATTGCATGATTGATTTGAGAACATGTAAATCCTTGCTCTATTATTCCACTGAGTTAGCTACTCATTCCCACGTTACGGGATGGTGTTTGCAACACCCACTAGACCCTGTCTTAGATGCAGGTGATGCAGAGATCCAGGAGGCAGAGCCGGACTATAATGAGGACTAGTACGAGTTCTTATACATGCAGTACCACGACGGCTTTGCTTAGGTGACCTGAGTTGACGGGATTCCTCAGTGGGACTATTTTGGACATTTATTTCTGTTATTTACATGTATATGAGACTCAGAGATGTATTCATACTTTAGTGACAGTCGAGATTTACTTTGTTTTCCATACAGTGATATATATATTCTTTTAGTCTTCCGCTTGCTTTTATCACTGGATCTGGAGTATGAATTACAGTTTTGGTATACTTTTAATCATGTGAATGCTTTAACTCAGACAACATTGAATCATAATCATTTTTGTTGCATAAGTGACGGTCTGGAACTCGATAGTTGATTTTATACACGACCCCCGATTTTCAGGGTGTT
Organism: Magnolia kwangsiensis; assembly: GCA_037074715.1. Classification (NCBI taxonomy): domain Eukaryota; kingdom Viridiplantae; phylum Streptophyta; class Magnoliopsida; order Magnoliales; family Magnoliaceae; genus Magnolia; species Magnolia kwangsiensis. The sequence goes on from CM073580.1 coordinate 45,131,522, forward strand.
ACAACTGGTCTTGGAATTATTGGACTAGTCGAACCAGTGCTAGGACTAGTCGAACCAGATCCAGGACTAGTCTTAGGAAAGACTAGAATCATGCATAATTATAAAATTTGGATTATGTATCCAAAATGACTTACCCTAAGGTCAAACTAAGGTCTATCAAACCTGGGACACGAAGTATGGATATTGAAAACTTCACTTTTAAGTTGATGTAGCTTGAACACATCACAAGCTTCAGTATCACTTTAAGTTGTACTTGTCTCCTGGTCTATCTTGAGTCTCAAACTTGAACTCTTTATTGTAACTTGAACTAGCTTGAGCTTGAACTAACTTGAAACTAACTTGAACTAGCTTGAGCATGAACTAACTTGAACTTAACTAGCTTAAGCTTGAACTAACTTGAACTAACTTGAAACTAACTTGAACTAACTTGAAACTAACTTGAACTAGCTTGAGCTTGAACTAACTTGAACTAACTTGAACTAACTTGAACTAACTTAAACTAACTTGAAACTAGCTTAAGCTTGAACTAACTTGAACTAACTTAAAACTAGCTTGAGCTTGAACTAACTTGAACTAACTTGAACTAACTTAAAACTAACTTGAACTAACTTAAAACTAGCTTGACCTTGGACTAACGTAAACTAACTTGAACTAACTTAAAACTAGCCTGAACTTGAACTTAAACTCTTTATTATAGCTTGAACTAACTTGAACTTAACTAGCTTAAGCTTGAACTAACTGATCAGGCGACGAGCCCTTTGTAGTGACCGCGAGCGTATTCTGAGTCCACGGGAGGCGACGACCCTTCCGTTGCAGTAGAGTACGGTAGGCCTGTATTGATAAGGTGATGGGGGAGCGGTGCAACGAGTGCGAGCAACAGCCCTGGCAGCCCTTGCAGTGACCTACGAAATATACATCGTATGAGATTTCTAGGAGTGACGACCCTAGACAGGATCCGTGTTGGGATTGATACAAGGGAAGTACCTTAGTTTCCCAATCCTGCTGTTTGAATGGACTAATAACAACTTGGTAATCATATCACCATAGCATTGCATGTGCCTGGAAGATGTGGAGCACTCTAGGGAGTGTGGCATGCCGCAGTCGTAAGATGTTGCCGCATGAGGGTGATCGTCGGTGAGGGCATACATCACGTCATATCATCTTGCATTAACAACAGTATTAGGATTGTCTGATTTACTGCTTTACTATTATCGCGTGATTGAATTGTGAACATGCTAATCTTTGCTCTATGATTCCACTGAGTTGATCACTCATTCCCATGTTACGGGATGGTGTTTGCAACACCAACCAGACCCTGTTGTAGTTATAGGTGAGGACGAGATCCAGGAGGTGGAGCTAGATGATGACGAGGACCAGGATGAGTTCTCGTATATGCAGTATCATGACGGCTTCCCGTAGGCGACCTGGATCGAGGGGACATCAGTGGGACTTTTCTTTTTGAAAATTATTCTTTTGTTATGTATATGTACATGAGACTCAGTGATGTAGTTATACTTTGGAGACAGATGAGATTACTTTGTTTTTCCATACAGTGATATATACATTGTTTAGTCTTCCGCTTGCTTTTATCACTGGATCTGAAGTATGAATTGCAGTTTTGGTATACTTTTACTCATGTGGATGCTTTAAATCAGACAACATCGAATCATAACCATTTTTTTTGCATAAGTGACGGTCTGAAACTCGGGAGTTGAGTTTATACACGACCCCCGATTTTCAGGGTGTTACAAGTTGGTATCAGAGCATGAATGAGAGTATACTGGGCCTGGGTTATGGTCTTGCGACGTACGCTGTCGCTTCCTTTGACTTAGGTGGGTGCGAGAAGGGTCTAGAAACACTTCTAGGATCGCAGATTCGCCGATAGGCGAAGTCTATTAGGATCGATCGCAAGATCGAGTCTATAACGCGTCTCGGGTCGCGTAAAGCAACCTGAATCACTTCTAAGCTTTAGGAAGTCGGATAGAGACGCCCTATGAGCGATTTTAAACCGCAAAAGTGAATCCTTGAGCCGTGGGATGACCACGACTTCTGTAATCAATCGCCAGGGCTTAAAAAAACCCCGTTTCACCAAAAATCTTCAAAATTTCTCCTCTAAACACTCCAATATTTATTTCTTTCTTATCCAATTCATATTAGGCATCAAACCTAATGTGAAAATAACACAAATTAGTACTTTCACAAAATTTTACAGTGAATAGTAAAATTTCATAAAAAATGGCCATAAGGCCATTCTAACTTCACTTTCTTTAGCAACTAAGGATCTAGATAGGTGTAATGGCTCCTTCTATCCCAAATTCATATGCTGCATCATATAGTTTGGTATTATGGATTTCGATGTGGACCCAGAAAGTCCCAAACACATTTTTGGGCTCATACAGACCAAATTATTATGAACCAGGGGGTGGGACCTAACTTTTTGGGACCCTGGGACCATGGGGGACCAGACCCATGGGGTCCCACCGGCCAACTTCAAAGTTGGCCGGCGATGCCATCGCCGGTCGGGCGATGCATCGCCGGCCGGCGGTGTCCGATGGGGCCGTCCTTCGGGCGCACCCCCTTAAATAGGGTCCACATCATCCCTATACACCTCCCACCTCACGAAAACCCCCAAATATTACCCCTCCTTCACAAACAGCCCCCTACATAGCCCTAGATTCGATTTTCAGCAACCCATTCCAAACCCCAACGTCCCAAACCACTCCTAAAACCTTCCTTGGCCAAAACCAACCACCACCCATCATTTATTGGGTGTTGGCAGCCTCTTTCCTGGAAGATATCACCATTTGGAGCTCCAAAATCTCCCAAATATAGCTGAAATCGTGAGGAGCTCCATCCCATCTTTTTGTTTGTATTTCTCTTTGAAACTACAGCCTTGGGAAGCTTGAAGCATCCCTCTACGATGCCTAGATTTCCTTTTGTCAGATTGGGCAGCCATTTCTCCGCATTTTCGGCATTTTCCATGGCTTTCGTGGAAGCCATTTTGGGCCTTTTGTCACTCTCATCCATCATATCTTTGATGGGTAAGAGGAAAACCGCGACAGACGAGGCTGGGCCTAGCCGCCCTGCTCGATCGAGAAGACAGCGGGGTGGTGCCGCAAGTTCAAGCACCGCCGCAGGTCCAGCTGCAATCCTGGAGTGCCGTACAAAGCGGGATTTGGATCCCCATGCACACCTTGGACGAACCATTTTATCAGAGATGCCTCATGGCGAATACACTGATCGTAGAGTGTTATTTGAGGCGGACGTAGATGGACGATTGTTCGGCGAATATCTGTTGTTCGAACGCATTGAAGCTGCGCACTGGGGACCGATCTTTGAAGCTCACGCTCGTGCTAATGTGAGCACTGTTCGTGCCTTCTATGCTAACATCCAGAGTCCTACCTTGGAGCCTTTGCAGTTCAAAATTCCTTTCGGTAGAGATCGGATGGCTACGATCGACGTCCGGTTGATTGCGCGACTTCTCAACGTGCCTTTAGGTGATGTGCATCCAAGTGAGAAGAATTTGAGGACTAGACGTGAACGAGATCGCCGCACCAGGTTTCTGTGCGGTAAGTTGGCTCCATGGCAGCCTAATAATAGCCTCAAGGCGACGTACATGTCTAAGGATTTGCGCCTGCTGCATCATATCTGCACGTTCAATGTTTATCCCAGGTCGACAAACCGCATTGAATGTACACGTCTTATGGTCGATTTCTTATTCCTGGTGGCCCAGGGAGAGAACGTATGTATGGCCACTTTCATCTTATGGCAGATAGTTCTCATAGCCAGGTCGAGAAGAACATCTGAGTCCCTTCCCTTTGGCCGACTCATTTGCAAGATTGCGCTTGAGTTTGCCTATAGACTTGGACCCGAATTACCGGTATCGATTCACACCATCGATGAGTCGACAATGGTCAAGATGAAGATTGGGTCGCAATACCGTGAAAATCAACTTGAAAGGGATAGTGGGGATGACTTTGATGAAGAGGAAGATCAAAGCGAAGAAGAACCTAGAGCAGAGGTTCAGGAAGAAGCGGAAGAGGAGGCTCAGGATACTGATGAGAGCCCTCCTCCTTCTGCGCAGGCTACTGTCGACGTCCGCATAGCTCGGATGGAGGAGAGCCAGACCGCTTTGCGAAGGGAAGTCCAAGAACTTCGAGCAGAGGTCGCTGATGCCAAGGCCGTTACGAAGAAGAAATTTGGCAAGGTGACTCGCACCTTGAAGGCAATCCTGTGTTGCTTACAGGATAAGGGTGCTCCTCCTCCGTCACCAGACTCTGACTAGCGATGCGATCTTTGATGTTGTTATTAGTAGTTAGCCATTTCCCGTTTTATGTGTGTAAGCCTGTTAAGGCTAGTGCTTTGCTTATGTTGCTGTTGCTTAGCTGTCTTAATTTCCATGTAATTCTAGTCATGATGCTTGTAAGGATATATCCCTTGTATTGTGACAATTTTGATTAATTGAAATGCATGGAATGCCTTTGACTCTTTAAGTAAATGATTATGGTGTATTTGTGCAATTGAGACTGACAAGGTTGCGCCCTATTTTGAATATAGGGAATGCCACCTAAGACTACGAGGAGCGCGGTTCGGCTTTCATTGTCAGAGCAGATGGATCAGACTCCCTCTCAGTCTGGCACTCGTCCGGACCCTGCTGTGGGCCCGATTCCTGAGGCGGTTCGATCGTCTCAGCCTACTGTTGGTCCTACAAATGGACCACCGCCATTTACACCATCAGTTAGAGAGCCACAGCGCGCATCTACTTCCGCACCGCATCCGCCACAGCCTGCTCCGCCCCCTGACAGATTCGAGCAGATGATGGCTATGATGCTACAGCAGCAGCAGCTTCTGACCACCATAGTTGGGACTTTAGCCCAGGGTGGGGGTGCGACTACATCTACTCCACCTGCACCACCTGCGCATCCAGCTGAGGATGCCTATACTTACGCCCAGGATGAGGGCATAGCACATCCTGCGCAGCCTGCTTTCCCTGCGGAGAATCCTGCCGACACTCGGAGCCTTCTGGAGCGATTTCAGCGCTTGCGGCCTCCTACTTTCACGGGTTCTCACAGACCCGAGGAGGCTGAGTTCTGGCTCGACCGAGTGTTGAAGATTCTACGGATGTTGCACTGTACCGAGGCTGAGCAGGTAGAGCTGGCTACCTTCCTATTTAAGAGAGAGGCCAGTATGTGGTGGGATAGCATATTGCGGACTGTTGCCGCAGATTTCGTATGGACATGGGCAGCATTTGAGTTCCGCTTCCATGAGAAGTATTATCCCCAGACCTACAGGCACGAGAGGGAGAATGAGTTTCTCCGTCTCAGGCAGGCAGCGATGACAGTTACCGAGTATGAGCATCGGTTCACAGAGTTGGGCAGGTACGTCCCGACGATTCTAGCTGATGAGCAGATGCGCATACGGCGCTTTTTGGAGGGCTTGCGACCGGATATTCGGTCGAAGATGTGCTGTGTCAGTTTCCCCTCCTATGCGGAGTTGGTTCACATGTCCATGCGGGCAGAGTAGGACGTGGATCGACTTGCGCGATCTCGAGGCCCGACTACTTCTAGGCCGCGACCGGATTTGACAGACAGGCCCTTCGCGGGCAAGAGGCCTCACATTGATCCTCCTACCAGGACCACGGTGCCTGTACCACCGTTTCGGCGCCCTGATTTGTCATGCACATACTGTGGGAGGACGGGCCACTTAGCGCAGAGTTGCTTTTCGAGGATGCGGGACAGTGGGTTCTCGCCGCCGCAGAAGATTGATCGTGTACGTCCACAGGCGATATCAGCACCGCCTATACGGTCAGCTCCTGCGCATCCCTCTTTCAGACCCACAGTATCGCAGATTCGACAGCCTCCACGGCCCTTGACACAGCGGCCGAACCGGCCACAGCAGGCTCGAGTTCATGCACTGACCGCTGAGGCAGCTATGAGGCCGACTTTCCAGCATTCAGCCTTCGAGGTCACGGGCCATATCGGAGGTACTCCCGTTCTTGTCATGGTGGACACTGGTTCCACGATTTCTTTGATAGCGCGTGCCGTAGTCAGACGTCTTGGGTTGCAGACTATCACTATGGATAGCGTGCGAGTCCTTGCAGCTCATGGAGATTATTCGGATGTCACCCAGATGTGTGAGGGTTGTTTAGTTGATCTGGGAGGCAGGACGATGACTCTTGATCTGGTCGTCGATCCCTCGCTCGTTTATCTCGACGTCATTCTTGGCATGGACTGGTTGACTGCAGCGAGAGCCGAGATTGACTGCGAGGCTCGTGTGGTGACGGTGTACGAGCCTGAGGGCACGCCTTTCACATTTCCAGTGCGGGTAAATCTTCCCTTCCGCATTCTTAGCTACGCCACTCTATTGCGCGACGCTGGTGCCCAGGTACTTGAGCAGACGCCAGTTGTTTCTGAGTTCGGGGATCTGTTCAGGAAGATCCCTGGTTTGCCGCCCCGACGTGAGATCGATTTCACTATCGATCTGGTTCCTGGTTCTACACCCGTCTCACTGCCGACGTATCGCATGGCACCATGTGAGATGGAGGAGTTGAGGACGCAGATTGATAGCCTGCTAGAGCTTGGCTTTATACGGCCTAGCGTGTCTCCTTGGGGAGCACCGGTCTTGTTCGTAAAGAAGAAGGATGGTTCGCTGCGATTGTGTATTGATTATCGCAGGCTGAACCAGCTCACGGTGAAGAACAAGTACCCTTTGCCCAGGATCGATGACTTGTTTGATCAGTTGAGAGGAGCGCAGTACTTCTCGAAGATTGATCTTCAGTCAGGATATCATCAGCTGCGCGTCAGGGATGAGGACGTGCAGAAGACAGCATTCAGGACCAGTTTTGGCCACTATGAGTTCCTCGTGATGTCGTTCGGTCTCACGAACGCACCGGCCGTGTTCATGGATCTGATGAACCGGGTATTTCGGCCTTTCCTCTATCGATTCGTCGTTGTCTTCATCGACGACATTTTGGTGTACTCTAGGAGTCGAGAGGAGCATGAGGAGCATTTGCGTTTGGTCCTTGATACGCTTAGACGACATCAGTTGTTCGCACAGTATAAGAAGTGCGATTTCTGGAAGCAGGAGGTGAAGTTTCTGGGACACGTGGTGTCCAAGGATGGTATGGCAGTTGACCTGTCTAAGGTAGCTGCGGTGCAGGACTGGGAGCAGCCTGGTTCTGTCACTGAGGTGAGGAGTTTCTTGGGTCTCGCTGGCTATTATCGGCGCTTCATTCAGGATTTCTCGAAGATCGGGAGACCCTTATCTCAGTTGACACGGAAGGACGTGAAGTTCGCCTGGAATGATAAGGTGGAGTCAGCTTTTCAGGAGCTGAAGGACAGGCTTACGTCCACCCCTGTGCTAGTATTGCCAGAGCAAGGGGTTAAATACACTATATTCACTGACGCGTCTAGCGTTGGTTTGGGTTGTGTCCTTATGCAGAGGGACAGGGTAATTTCGTATGCCTCTAGACAATTAAGGAAGCACGAGGAGAATTACCCTACACACGACCTAGAGTTGGCAGCCGTTATATTCGCACTGAGACTCTGGAGACATTACCTCTACGGAGAGGAGTTCGAGCTCTTTTGCCACCACAAGAGCCTCAAGTACATATTCACGCAGCGGGACTTGAATATGAGGCAGCGGCGATGGATGGAGACATTGAAGGACTTCAAGTTTGAAGTCTCTTACCATCCTGGGAAGGCGAACCTTGTGGCTGATGCGTTGAGCCGCAAGAAGGCGATAGAGTTTGCGGCTCCGCTGATGGTTGCCGAGTGGGATATGGTGGAGTTTTTGCGAGACTTTGAGCAGAAATTCACCGTAGAGGAACCATTTGAGTTCATCGCACATGTACAGGTGCGATCTCAGATCGATGACCGAGTCATCGAGGCGCAGAGGGACGACGCGCATCTTACTGAGCTTCGAGAGCAGGCCAGTGATGATGCTGACGCCGATTGGCGAGTTGGTATGGATGGGGGCTTACGTTACCGTGGACGCCTATGCGTCCCAGATGTCCCTGACTTGAGACGAGAGATTCTCGAGGTTGCGCATTCTACTAGACTCGCGATGCATCCAGGCAGCATGAAGATGTATCGTGACGTGAAGAGGACGTATTGGTGGGAAGGTATGAAGACCCACATAGCTGAGTTCCTGTCCCGTTGTCTCACTTGTCAGCAGGTGAAGGCAGAGCATCGCCGACCACCTGGACTTTTGCAGCCTATGCCGATTGCAGAGTGGAAGTGGGATTTCATTTCCATGAACTTCATTTCTGGGTTGCCGAAGACGAGGAAGGGGTATGATTTCATTTGGGTGATCGTCGACCGATTGACGAAGTCGGCACACTTCCTACCGATCAGAGTTACGAACTCTGCAGACGAGCTGGCTAGATTGTTCATCCGAGAGATCGTGCGTCTGCATGGAGTTCCGTTGGAGATCGTGTCGGATAGAGACACGCGGTTCACTTCTATTTTCTGGACTCGCATTCAGGAGGCTATGGGTGTGAAGTTGAAGTTCAGTACTGCCTTCCACCCACAGACGGACGGACAGACGGAGCGAGTGAACCAGATCTTGGAGGACATGTTGCGGGCTTGCGCATTGGACTTCAAGGACAGTTGGGATGACTGTCTTGCATATGCGGAGTTTGCGTACAACAATAGCTTCCAGGCGAGTATCGGCATGGCACCTTATGAGGCGCTGTATGGGCGACCTTGTCGCGCACCGCATTGCTGGTTAGAGGTCGGTGAGCGTAGCTTGATTGGCCCAGAGTTGGTGCAGGCGACGTCAGAGAAGATCGATATTATTCGACGTCGGCTTCTTACAGTGCAGAGCAGACAGAAGAGCTACGCTGATACGAGACGGAGGCCACTAGAGTTCACAGTCGGGGATCATGTATTTTTGCGAGTTTCTCCTATGAAGGGATTCCTTCGGTTCGGGAAGAAGGGGAAGCTGGCACCGCGATTCATTGGTCCATTTCAGATCCTCGATCGTGTGGGAGCAGTGGCTTACCGATTGGCTTTACCCACGCCCCTCGCGAGCGTCCACAACGTATTTCATGTTTCTATGCTGAAGAAGTACGTTGCTGATCCTTCCCATATTATCAGATGGGAGCAGGTGCAGTTAGGAGAGGATGTTACTTATATCCTGCGACCGACACGCATCTTAGACAGGAAGGAGCAGGTACTGCGTAGCAAGGTGATTCCCCTTGTGAAGGTACTATGGACGCATCACTCTGAGGAGGAGGCTACTTGGGAGACAGAAGCCGAGATCAGAAAGAACTACCCACAGCTTCTCGAGGAGTACGAAAAGGTACAAAATTTTGAGGACGAAATTATTTGTTAAGGGGGGTAGATTGTAACGCCCGTGAAAAATCCATACTTGGGCTCGAGTACCAACTCGACCCGAAATTGCGTAGAATTCATTCCTTTAGAAAATATGACTAGGTTAGCTAGTGCAACGTTAGAATAGCTAGGAAATGGTCCCTGATCACTTTAAATACGTTCTACAAGGCCCGAAGCGAGTGGAACCAAGGGTGCTATGATGCTTAAAAGCCTCGGATCAAACTCTAAACCGGTTTGTTCTCTAGACCCCTTTGAATCTTTGTATTGGATCTAGACCGCACGTCGAAAGTCCGATACCTCCTATCTTAGACCGTTAGAACCGTCTAGCTGGACTTGACACTCATTCCAAAAATCAAGTCAAACCGATAATCACAGGCTATTTCATTGAGCCCGGACCGAAGAGAGTGAGAATAGGGTTAGAATTGGAATTTGAAATTCAAATCTGGCACACAATTTGACGCATCAGTATTGAGCGTTCTGACCGTCAGAATACAGCCAAATTACACCCTTGGATCAGGAAAAATATCTATTATATATCACGAGACTTATAGGCCTGATCTTGGTGCGATGACCGTTAAACTGAAACTGGGCCGCCACGTGCGATCTGGGAACCCAACCGGTCTGAAAACTGGATGTGTGCCAGATCCAGTATGCATGAGCTTAAGTCTGACCGCATTTGGCCTGAGGACCTTCAGAAATGCCCTTTTGGACCGAAACGGCCCCGATTTGGTTAGGCACCAAGTAAACATTGTTCCCAAGCCTATTTTGGGCATGTTGTAGGCTATAAAAGGGGTTGAAACCCTCACTCCTCTCTCCCATCCGAATTTGAGAGAAGCCCTAGCTTGGGAGAGAGAAAAAGGTGGGAGATTGTGAGAGTGTGGGAGAGTTCTTCCTGCCACTTGTACTACGCGTTGCATGTGCTTAAGCAACACACCTCTACCGCTTTCCCGGCGATTCCACCGCGATCCTAGGTAAGTAAAAACCCTAAATAGTTGTTGATTTGAGTTTTCCTTATTTCAAAAGCGATGTAGCTTATGGATCTTGTGTATTAGGCTCCTTATTCGCCGTAGACGAAGCGTATACGCTCCATTTCAATTTTCGAGTCTACAAGACATAAGGTGAGGATTTTAGACGCTTTGATTGACGGTTCCCAACGCTTTCAATGTCATTTAATAGTAGATTCTTGATGGCATCGCCGTTTGACATGTACAAAATGCTCTCCGTTTCCCGTTTCGTAAGCTAACGAAGAATATGAGATTTAGGGCATTTTAGTCATTTGTAGGAAGTACTGTTTACATTCATATTTTGCTGATGTGATTGACATGGTTTGTTGTCGCATTAGGAAGTTAGGAATGCGTGCATAATTAGTTTGGCGAAGAGATTCGCCTAGTTGCGCACTTTGGGTCGACATACTATATGTAGACTTAAGTGTGTAGTGTATGTGTTTGTATAAATGCTTGTATTAGTATGTATTGAATTAGATGATGTTATTTGATAGTTTGTGATTGATTTTTCAATTATTATGCTGACCTAAATGATTTTCTACATGTTGACTAAATGCATGATTTCATTACATGCATGGAATTTATGTGCTTGAGGATTTTCTTAAGTTGAATGATATAACATGTGTTAACATGCTCACATGATTGTATTTCAATTCCAATGCTCTTACATAACTTGTTGATGTGATTCCATAAGTGTTTGGGACTAGACTTAGTCCAGGCAGTCGGTAACCGAGCGAATTCGTGGCTGACTGGTCATAGCCACGAACGACGCGTCGATGAACGTGATTCGTGTTGAGAGTTGGCGGCAGTGGTTAGGCTACGCGAAGTGTTTTACGCACTTCATGTCGTTCAGCTTGAGATGCGATCGCGCTAGTCGAGCCCGTCAAGTAACCCGACTGGCCGATGTTTGTTCACCTTGTATGTATCATAACTGCTTGAACCTAGGGTACTGAACTTACCATTGTAAACCCTATTAACCGTGGTACCTTGATCCACGAAGACTCATGAGCCGGGCATGGTGGTATGGGACACCGTGGTCGAGCTGTCGGCCTACGCTGGGGCCACAAACCTCCCCATAGTGACCAGTGAGCACCTTGACTCGTGAGCAGATTATGGTGGTATGGGACACTATATTCTAGCTGTCGGCCTACACTGATCAGGCGACGAGCCCTTTGTAGTGACCTCGAGCGTATTCTAAGTCCACGGGAGGCGACGACCCTTCCGTTGCAGTAGAGTACGGTAGGCCTGTATTGATAAGGTGATGGGGGAGCGGTGCAACGAGTGCGAGCAACAGCCCTGGCAGCCCTTGCAGTGACCTACGAAATATACATCGTATGAGATTTCTAGGAGTGACGACCCTAGACAGGATCCGTGTTGGGATTGATACAAGGGAAGTACCTTAGTTTCCCAATCCTGCTGTTTGAATGGACTAATAACAACTTGGTAATCATATCACCATAGCATTGCATGTGCCTGGAAGATGTGGAGCACTCTAGGGAGTGTGGCATGCCGCGGTCGTAAGATGTTGCCGCATGAGGGTGATCGTCGGTGAGGGCATACATCACGTCATATCATCTTGCATTAACAACAGTATTAGGATTGTCTGATTTACTGCTTTACTATTATCGCGTGATTAAATTGTGAACATGCTAATCTTTGCTCTATGATTCCACTGAGTTGATTACTCATTCCCACGTTACGGGATGGTGTTTGCAACACCCACCAGACCCTGTTGTAGTTGCAGGTGAGGACGAGATCCAGGAGGTGGAGCTGGATGATGACGAGGACCAGGATGAGTTCTCGTATATGCAGTATCATGACGGCTTCCCGTAGGCGACCTGGATCGAGGGGACATCAGTGGGATTTTTCTTTTTGAACATTATTCTTTTGTTATGTATATGTACATGAGACTCAGTGATGTAATTATACTTTGGAGACAGATGAGATTACTTTGTTTTTCCATACAGTGATATATACATTGTTTAGTCTTCCGCTTGCTTTTATCACTGGATCTGAAGTATGAATTGCAGTTTTGGTATACTTTTACTCATGTGGATGCTTTAAATCAGACAACATCGAATCATAACCATTTTTGTTGCATAAGTGACGGTCTGAAACTCGGGAGTTGAGTTTATACACGACCCCCGATTTTCAGGGTGTTACACAGAGTCAAATCAGTTTTATTTCCAGAGTGGGAATACAAATTAGAGGTAAAGATACGATGTAAAACTCTGTATCTGGGTAACAAGTATCTAGACGCGAGGGCATTCCCATTTTGAGACCATGGTGCATCCATGTTACACAATGCTCTAGTAAAAACATATTTTTCTGATTCAGTTACTTTTTCAACCAGTGTGCTAGGATGAATACCTTCATCATTTAATGATATGTCCATAAGGCCTGAAATTAAATGTCGATCAATAGAAAAAGTTCCTTCTCTAGTAGCAATAGTAAAAGTCAGTTGCTCAGTAGAAAATTCAGTTATGCAAGCAACCATGGCCTGCGCTATGGACTGGTATGTCGGCCCGCCCCAGCGTAAAAGGTTTTCCCGACCTATAGATTAAAGGAGAGGAAGAAGACTGAAAGGAGCGATATGGTTTAAATCAACGGCCTTTTCAACTATCACATTGTGCATACGCAAATCACGAACATACGGTGGATCATCTTCGGGAGCCCTAAGATGTCGTCTAGTGATAATATTTGATCTAGAAGAAGAAGCGCCTCTAGGATTTTTCTTTTTACCTCTAGAGTCCATTTTCTTGAAGAAATACCAAAATTTTTAAGAAAATAGAGATGGATTTCTCTAGATTTAGCAAGAGAGGAAGAAAACTCCAATATCTAAAAGAAAGAGTTGAATAGAGAGCTACAATCAAGAAATCTAAGAGAAAATACTATGATTCTTCAAGAAAATAAGTAAAAATACTCTAACCTGAAGGAATCGAACAGACGGTTTCGACGGTCGTAGCTTGGCTCATTGGAGAAGAGAAATAAAATGAAGAAGGTGAGATTTTTCCTCCAAATAAAGTAAACAGCGCGCTCCACGACTAGTCGGCGGACGTCCTCGACCGGTCATGACACGACTAGTTGAGCTCTTTCATGACTGGTCGTGTTCCAGGAAAAAAATGCAATTCTCTACAAATTTTGAAATTTAATGAATTAACGTATTTAATATATATACACTATGATACAAAGATGCATGATCAATCATTTTAAATTGTACATACCAAGATTAAATTTCAATTTATTAAACCTGCTTTTGTCAAGCAGTTTAGTGAATATGTCAGCAAACTGAGTCTCAATAGATATGTATTCTAAAGATATCACTTTTTCTTCCACTAATTCACAAATATAATAAAATCTAATGTCAATGTGCTTAGTACGTGAATGCTGGATTGAGTTTTTCAAAATATTTATCGCACTGGAATTATCACAGTATAAAACCATTGAATCCTGTGCGATACCATAATCACTCAACATACATTTCATCCAAACCAGCTGTGTACATGCATTTTCAGCTGCAATGTATTCAGCCTCAGCAGTTCAGAGTGATATGAAACTTTGCTTCTTGCTAAACCAAGAAACCAAGCAGTTTCCAATGTAAAAACAACCACCACTAGTTAATTTTCTGTCATCGATATTACCAGCCCAATCAGCATCTGAATACCCAGCCAATTGAATACTAGTATCATAAGGATACCAAAGACCCAAATTAACTGAACTTGTAATATATCTAATAATTCGCTTAATGGCAATTAAGTGAGATTCTTTAGGATTAGACTGATATCTAGCACAAATTCCAACACTTAAAGCAATATCAGGTCTACTAGCATTAACTAAAGCAAACTACCAATCATGCTACGATACAATTTAGGATCTACATCATTACCTGTAGAGTCTTTTGACAGTCTTAGAGTTGCACTCATAGGTGTATCAAAATTCTTACCATTCTCAAATCTGAACCTCTTAATCAAGTTCAAAGCATACTTGGTTTAAGAAAAAAAATTTCATCAGGTTATTATTTTACTTGCAACCCTAAGAAATAATTTAATTCCCCAACCATGCTCATTTCGAATTTAGATTTCATTAACTCTGCAAACTCAACAGTCATGTTAGTACACGTTGATCCATAAATAATATCATCTACATAAATCTGAACCATTAGAATATCATCGTTATGCTTCTTAACAAATAGCGTCTTATCGACACTACCCATTTGAAAATTGTGACTCAGTAAAAACTTAGTCAATTTTTCATACCATGCCCTGGGAGCTTGTTTCAGACCATAGAGAGCTTTTTTAAGACAATATACATGATTAGTAAACTTAGGGTCTTCAAACCCTGTAGGTTGTTCCACATATACCTCTTCATGTAAATCGCCATTCAAAAAGGCACTCTTCATATCCATTTGAAAAATTTTAAAATTCCTAACACATGCGATGGATATAAAAAGTCTGATAGATTCAAGACGGGCTACAGGGGCAAAGGTTTCATCATAATCAATACCTTCAATCTGTGTGTACTCCTGTACAACTAGTCTTGCTTTATTTCGAATAATATTTCCAAATTCATCAGACTTGTTTTTGAAAATCCATTTTGTTCCAATTATGTGTTTATCTTTAGGTCTAGGAACAAGATACCAAAAATCATTACGAACAAATTGATTAAGTTCTTCATGCATCGTAACTATCCAGTATTCATCAGAAAGTGCTTCTTTTATGTTTACCGGTTCAATCTGGGATGTAAAACATACGTAATTACATGTCTTCTAATTTTCTGCGAGTGCGCACACCAGTGAGAGGGTTTCCAAGAATTTGAGTAGTTGGATGATCTTTAACAGTCCTTATTTCAGAATTAATTTCACTTGATGAAGTATCTGGTTTTTCAATTACAAGAACTTCATCATTGTCTGAACTAGGGGCAGGTGTATTCAGGTGATCATCAGTGACCACATTAATTGACTCTTGAATCACACCGGTCATGTTGTTCAATACACGATAAGCACGACTGTTTAAAGAATATGCTAAAAAGGTCCCTTCGTCACTTTTAGTGTCGAAGTTCCCTAAGTTTTCACGGTCACGCAAAATGTAACACTTGCTGTCAAAAATATGAAAGTATTTGACAGTAGGCTTCTTGTCAAACCACATTTCATAAGCCGTTTTATTATTAGATTTACAAGTATAAACACGGTTAATAATGTAGCAGGCAGTATTCACTACTTCAACGCATAGATTTCTAGGGAGCTTCATGCTATTCAACATAACATTTTCTATTTCTTAAAGCACTCTATTTTTCCTTTCCACAATACCATTTTGTTGTGGTGTTTTGGGTGCAGAGAATTCATGCGATATTCCCTGATCGCTACAAAATTTCTCAAAACTGCTATTTTCAAATTCGGACCATGATCATTACGGATCTTACTAACTTGAGAACATTTTTCAGTTTGGATCCGTTTGATGATCTTTTTCACTTCATCAAGGGCTTCTGATTTGTCTCTTAAGAATGAAACCCAAGTGTATCTTGTATAATCATCTACGATAACCAAGATGTATTTTTTGCCACCTCGACTTTCCATTCAAGTTGGTCCTATAAGATCCATGTGGAGAAGCTTGAGTGATCTAAATGTGGCATTGGAGTTCACCTTTTTTTGAGAGCTCCTAGTTTGTTTACCGTACTGGCATTCACCACATAGTTTGTCTACTTTTTACAATTTAGGTAGACCTTTAATTAGTTCTCCTTTGCTCAATCTGTATAAATTTCGATAATGTACATGTCCAAGTCGTTTATGCCAAAGTTCTATCTCATTGGTATGGACCATGTAGCACATTTGGTTAGATGAGCTACCATCACTTACTATATAGCAGTTTTCAGAAGTTCTGCGACCAGTTAATATTACAGAACCCTTTTTGTTTATAATCTCACAACCTTGATTGGAAAATTTTACACTATGGTTGTTATCGCATATTTGAGATATGCTTAACAGGTTGTGTTTTAGCCCCTCAACATATAAAACATCTTTAAATAAAGGGAGGTTGTAAAGTTGAACCGTACCTTTGCCAATAATCTTGCAATTGCTTCCATCACCAAATGTGACTGACCCATCAGTCATATCTTTAAGATCGATGAATAAAGCTTTGTCTCCTGTCATATGCCTGGAGAATCCACTATCTAGGTACCACTTTGAATGTCTTGTTACTTTAAAAGCAGTGTGGGCAACCAAGCAGGCAACTTTAGGAACCCATTTCAGAACAGTTTTGGGCGTAGGAGTATAGTTGGTCTTCTTTTGATTGTAGTTGTAAGAAAGACGTATTGAGTTAGATTTTAAGAGCTCCTTAAGTAAATTAACTATCTTTTCAGCTAGTGTATTTCTGATCTGATTTTTAAAATAGCTACTTTTAGATTTTTGAAAAGTTTTTGTATTTTTAGAAAAACCTTGACAAGTACCTTTTCCTATTGAGTTTGAGAGCTCTCCTTTTACAAAATTGGGAGGAGTATTCTTTTGTTTAGGAGATGTATTTTTATCATAGCCCAACCTAGATCGATCACCACATTTTCTTGATCCGGATAATAGTTTTTCTAATTTTGGATCACCTTCGGCATTTCTCCATGTGTCCTTCAAACTCAAAAGAGAAGATACTTCATTTTTAAGTTTCTCATTTTCAGATTTCAAATATTCAATCAGGGAGGTTTTGAATTTCAAATCACATTTTGATTTTTTAAAACAATCTAAAATTTGTGATTTTTCTAAAACAAGAGTCTCAAAACATTCTTTGAGTTTAGAAAACTTTTCTTTTTGAAGTTTAAGTTTGACAGGAATTTTACAACTTTCCTTATATAAGGCATTATAAGCATCTTGAAGATCTTCTTCATTTTCATGATCAATATGTAAATTCTCTTCACTAGTTGAATCATCATGATCTGAAAATGTAAACTTGGCTAGAGTCATAAGGGCTTTTACTTCATTGCCCGACTCAGTTTCAGAATCTTCTGATTCAGAAGAGGCTTCATAATCAGATGATTCGTCCCAAGTAGCCAACATACCTTTCTTCTTGGGTTTGTCCTTTTTAGGACATTTGTTTGCTAAATGCCCATATTCTTGGCAGTTGTAACATTGACTATCTTTCAAAGAGTTCCAAGTTCTAGACTTAGGTTTAGATCGTTTCGTTTCGTTTGACTTTTGAAATCGACCCTTTTCTTACTTTTAAAAATCTTGTAAAACTTTTTTGCTAAAAGCGCCATATCATCTTCTGAATTTTTTAAATCTGAGTTTTCTTGAGAAATACCTTTAGAAGATTTTAAAGCGATAGATTTACCTTTAGGAGCTTTAAAATTTAATTCATAGGTTTGTAAAGAGCCAACTAGTTCTTCTACCCTCATATTATCCGTATCACGAAGTTCCTGAATTGCTGTTACTTTAGAGTTGAACCGTTCAAGAAGTGAACGCAGTATCTTTGCACACACTTTACTTTCTAGAATTTTTTCGCCAAGACCCCACATTGAGTTTACAATGTCATTCAATCTAGTGTAAAAGTCCATAAACATTTCATTTTCCTTCATATGAATTTCTTCAAATTTACTTGTGAGGAGTTGAACTTTAGATTTCTTGAAAATTGATGTACCCTCGTGTGTCATTTCTAATATATCCCAGGCTTGCTTTGCAGTATCACAGGATATGATTCTTTTGAACTCATCCGGTGATAGTGCGCAAGTGATAGCATTTAGTGCTTTAGCATTGACACTACTCTCACTTTTCTGAAGTGTAATCCATGAGAAATAAGGAGACAATCTCATTATTTTTGAACTGTCGGTTCCAGTTACTTCAATGGTAGGGGGTTTCCATTTGGTCATTGTGGCTTGCCACACACTCTCATCCATTGATTTGAAGAAGATCCTCATTCTGACTTTCCAATAGGCATAGTTGGAGCCATGAAATGGTGGAGGCCTAGTGACAGAAAAGCTATCAAAATTTGACATCTTTTTATATAGCTTAGATCGTTAGCTTAGGAAATAAATCCAAATAAAAAGCAATAAGAACGAGCTATTAGGCTCTGATACCACTTGAAATGGCCAAGCTATATGTCCTAAAGGGGAGGGGGGGGGGGGGGGTGAATAGGACTATGTCAAATTAAAAGAAAATACAGCGAAATTAAATTAAATAGATAGTCAAACTAAAATAAATCAATTCATAATGCAACTTCAAAATTCAAATCTTGAGAGATTGATACAAAAGTTGTTCTAAGGATAACCTTACATCAAAAACAAAAGGTTTATGGTAGGAGAACCTAATTTCTAGAAAGATCTTTGTATTAAGAACTCAAATCGAATGAGAAAAATATAAATTTAAAAAGAATAAATTACAATCTTAAGAATTGATTATTCTAAGGACAACCATGCACCATAAAAATGGCAGGGCAACCTTACTAGAATAATTACAGAAATCGAAGGTCAAATTGATAAAGGAATAGCAAGAGATAAATTATTGAAATAAAACTTTAAACTATTACACCATTCTCCACACTTGTTTAAAATGTAAATTGTTACAACATTCACATCCACATATATATTCCACAAAACTGAATGATAAAAGATAAAGAATTAAGCAAGCATTTAACTCACAAGACAAGGAATTATAGTGGTTCTCCTGTGTGTTCACCAATTGTTAAACAACAGCCACACAGAATGCTACTCCACTCCTAATATCCTCACACAGGGATATTAGCGTTCACTATCAAAATAGGTTTCACAGGTTCACCTAAAACCTTCACAATTGTGTCTTTTTCACTTGGGCTTACACAAAAAAACTCCTCTTTTCTGAGGTTTTTGGCTCTCCTCAGACAACCACACACTTTGACATTTTTTTGGCGAATCCCAAAAAAAAAAAAAAACCAAAATAGAATCGAATTTATAAAATTGTAAAATACCTGGATTTCTCCATTTATAGCTGACTGGAAGAACCAATTGGAGTAGATGTTCGAATATGAAAGTTTAATGTCCAATACTCACTTTACAATGGTTCTAAGTTCTAATTGATTTTAAATTAAATCAGATTGGGCTAGCTCTATTTGATTTTAATTCCAAGAAGAAGGAAAATAATAATTCCTCTTTTCAAATCAGATTGGAATATAGAATAAAATCAAATAGTAAAAAGCTAACAAAAGGAAATAGAATTATGTACGATATAGCTTAAAAACAAACACAAACTTATCTTAGAGTAGAGCTTCGAATTTACTTAAATTTTTGATGAATAACTCTGAAATTTGTGTGCTATTTATAGCTATAGAAATTCATCGTCAACTGGTCCTAAGGTCACCCCGACTGGTCGAAGAAGAAACAGATTTTTAAATTTTTGAGCGCGATCGGATCAAACCGTTTCACGACCGGTCGAAGGCAATCCACGACTGGTCGAAGGCAATCCACGACTGGTCGAGACCCCTCTATGACTGGTCATGCGACACTTAATTTAGTCGCTAGAGTTTGAGTTGTAGCTCCATGACTGGTTAAAGGTCGAGTCGAGACCATCCTACAACCGGTCGAGCAGACTCCAAGACTGATCGTAGCCGAATAGAAAAAATTTGATAATTCTCTACAAATCTATGACTGGTCTTGGAATTCTTGGACTGGTCGAACCAGTGCTAGGACTAGTCAAACCAGATCCAGGACTAGTCTTAGGATAGACCAGAATCATGCATAATTATAAAAATTGGACTATGTATCCAAAATGACCTACCCTAAGGTCAAACTAAGGTCTATCAAACCTGGGACACGAAGTATAGATATTGAAAACTTCACTTTTAAGTTGATGTAGCTTAAACACATCACAAGCTTCAGTATCACTTTAAGTTGGCAAAACAATAAACACATCATATCACTAAGGTCTATCTTGAGTCTCAAACTTGAACTCTTTATTGTAGCTTGAACTAGCTTAAGCTTGAACTAACTTGAACTTAACTAGCTTGTACTTGAAGTGTTGATGAGGTGTCTCGAACATAGTTATCAAGAAATAAACATAACAACCACAAGACATATATAGAGGCTTTGACACATAAAATTTGACAACCAAAGGAGCATGAGACCATAGCACTTACATTGCTGAGGCCAACTATCGAGGTCGATTGTCGAGGCCGAATATCAAGGCCAATTGTCGAGATCGATTATCGATGCCGATTATGAGTATGTGACAGCATAGCATCATGATACATGCTCATACGCGTCACTGCATGTTTGTTATGAGATGTGATTGACCATTGCATATGTCATTAGGCAGGTTGTTTATGGGACTTCCTGAGAGACGAGTTGCCCCACATGAGAGCATGGTACACGTAGGTTTGATTATGACTGGATGGTATGACTCATACATCTCGCATTTTGGGATATGATTACTGTACGCCCTAGCGACATCAGGGTCGTGGCCTTTACAGGCATGATGTGAATGGCCAGGTGAGTCACTAGAAATGTTTGATTCTAGTATACGGGCGTCATAGATGTCCTTGGGTGAAAATTCCTAAACCTCCGTGGCCAGGAGACGCCCCAACGACTAGAACGAGTGGATACATGAGTGCCCGAGTGTCGAATACTAGTAGGCCACGTCTCCCACTATGTCGTGGTCTGTTGGGAAGGGGTTGTGGCCTTACCCATCCGAGGGTAATGGGCATAGCTAGGCTGAGTTTGACCAGCTCGTAAATGGGTCCGCTATCGACATGTCGGGTAGATATTGGCTGACTACTGGCTAGGCGGATGGTGACGTCTCTTCCACTTGCATGCTTGTGCGTCCAGTGGGCAGTGATTGCATGTAGAGTGTACTAAACCTCGGTGATGATCCTAGAGATGTACGGTACTGATATGTGAACTTATTGAGCAAGAGTTACATACTCAGCATTGTACTTATTCATTCATTCATTCACTATCCACCATGGTTGGTTGTGCACAACTAATTATTATATGTACCTTCACAATGGCCAGGATTTTGGTTGGGGCGTGCGACTAAATTGAGATAAAGAATTTATCACATTGAGTCTATCTATCCAAAATTAGGTATGGGACTGGTTTGGATAGAAGTCCCTTGTGATGGACCCCTTAACCTGTGATACTACGTACTATCAACCCGACTTCACGCTCTAGCTTAGTCATTTTATTCACACCGCATATTGCATTGCATTCACAATATATGACATTTGGCTTACTATGTGTCTGCATTGCATATCTATTCTACATTGTTTCCTCAGTATATGATATTGGCTTATTATATTTTTACATCGCATGGCCTGGATAAGGCTGATGATATTTATGAACTTTCCAGCATGTTTCCACATTACTCTGATATTACATTATGAGCACGCTTACCTTGCACACACAATTACACCACTCTCTAAGCTTTCTATAAGCTTATGCACGATAGATGCGTCCAGCTAGCGATAGGTCGCAGCAGCATTGAGTTTGGAGCGTGCAGCGGTCTTCTGGAGATTAATTTTCAATACATGTATATTTCCTTTTTAGCACTGTATTCAATTGTTTAAATTAGTGGATATGTGATGACATTGCCTTTATGATTTGGGTAAACTTGTGGTTATGCTTCTTACGAGATAAATGTACATTTTAAAAAATCCTCTTTTTAGGATCCAAGGATCAGAATCTGTCGTGTGGGCACTAAGAGCCGAGAATGGGGTACTGCAAAGGCTATGGCATCGGATTTGGCGATTGGGAATTTTGTGAGCTCGATTTTCGAGTTTGGGACGTGACGGATGGTCCCTTGTCTTGGATACTAGCCATACATGAAAGGAATGGACGATTGAGACCCAACTCCTACATTCCTATGCATGGGTCCAAGCTCCTATACCGTTTTGGTTAAGTGGGCCCCATGAGAAAAATGGACGGCTTGGATCATCCAGAAAGTGCCCAATGTGGTCCACTTTGGGGCTTGTAGCTCATCATATTCAAATTCTAAAATGGTGGGAGGGATTCCTCTTATTTTTACGTGAGTGCTCGGTCAAAGGTCATTTGACCGACGAGCTTGGTTCAGTGCACATCGTGCATGGGTATGTTAGGTGTACATGCACCCCGTATGCGGTCCATAGTAATGTTTGTGATGAATTTGCTCCGTCCATTCGGTTTGGGGGCCCCGCCTAGGGGTCCTGGCCTAGTTTGGGGAGCAACTGAGGCCCAGGTGGGCTGTAGTAAACTCTTTAGGGCTTTATCTGGCCTATACATCGCGATTCAATAGTCAAATGGTTCTGAGATGTTGTTTTAACAGTTGAAAGGGGTTTTGAGAGGTTTTAAGTGCTTAGTTGGCCATTAATTAATCCTTGAAGGTTGATAGTAGTGTACAGTGTCCGTATTGGTGACCTACGGTATCTTTTTCCTGAAGTGATTAGTTAAACTTACCCTCTTGGCTGATGTAGGGTTCAACTCGGCTCCTACAGCCCCTAATGGATGGCTCTATGACTACTTGGAACCTCCTAGTATGCCTTGAGTAATTAAATTTTGCAATAGCATGGTTGGGGCAAAAAATTCAAAGGTTGGGTTAATTCATGGAATGTTGCAGATCCTAAGTTGGTGGTTCAAGAGTCGAAGTTGTTAGTGGACGTCCCAAATAGCCTCTAAACTCGTCTAGGTGTTATTGAGCGGCTTGAGGGATGGTCCAAGTTACTTCTATTCATTAACTAGGTTTTAAATGGTAACGCTCAAGTACTAAAAAGTATGGGGCGTTACAAACTACCCCCCTTGAAGAGAATTTTGCCCCCAAAATTCAGTACTCCAACTATGAATATGAACAACAATCTATCTCATGGTGTCCACATGCATTCACTAGTTCTCCGTCCTAACTTTATTTGTATAAGCAAGCGCCCCATGACTCACTACTAGGACAAGGGTCCTTACCCTCTACCCCCCTTAAAGAAGGTTTTACCATTGGGATTTAATAATGCTCATCCTGGTTATTAATGTAGGAGGATTATCCTAGTGGCATGTTGTTGGATAGGTGAGGGTTGGGGGACATTCTTTGCATACTTTGTCTGTTTCAACGAATTTCCCCATAGGGGATGCCACAACTAGGGGGCATGCATCCAAGTTGTGTTCGATTCTAGCCTGGTTGCAATACTAGAATCTATGAAAGATAAAGTTGCGCTAGAATCAAATAAGTGGAGTACAGGGGTACCATTGATATGGGCTATAGCGTGGATCACCTGGAGAGGGTTCTCTTCAACTCCCATAGTGTCAACAGCATACATCCGAGCCGAGGGAACCCTTTGCTGAGCCAGGGGTCCCGGTCTAGGTTGTTCTGGCCTAGGTGCCGCTCTAGGTGTTGCTTGGTTCGGCTGGGGCTGATTTACTAGTTGTGGGACACCCTCATCGGCTCTCCTCCTATAGCAATATAGGGCAATGTGGCCATTCCACTTGCAGTACTCGTAGTACATACTTGGGGGCACAGGTGGGGCACATATGGGTTAGACCCCGTTCCCTCTTGCTGGAACAGGCAAAGTAGGAGGAGTCTGCCTCGATCAGACTGGGGTGTCTCAGGATGGGAGGCGGGAGCGAACGGTGCGCTCGTAGTCCTTCTCTACTCTCATTGTTTTGTCTACCAGTTCCATGAAGTCCCCGAAATCCCACATGCATAGACGAGACTGTATCCTGGGATTAAACCCTTCTTTAAACTTTTGCAACTTGTATTCTTCGTCCTCAAGGGCCTTGGGTACACACCGGGATAGTTCGTTAAATCTTTCCTCATATTACATGATGGTCAGGTTCCCCTGCTCTAGCTTAAGGAATTGTACGATCTTCTTGTTTCGGCACGATCGCGAAAAGTATTTTTCCAGAAACTTTGTTTTGAAGTCATCCCACGTCCAGGCTTATGTGGTCGGGACGCCTCATTGCATACTTTGCCACCAGTTATCTGCCACTACCTCTAATAAGTAGGTAGCTAAGGTTACCATCTGCGCATCTGAGCACTCTAGAGGTTACATCAGTTTGGTGATCCTTGTCAGCCAGTATTCTGCATGCACTAGGTCTGGCGTCCCTTCGAACGTTGGAGGGCAAAGCCTCTGGAATCATTCAAAAATGTCTGCACTTTTGCCATCTCTCTCCCGAGATGCCTCTCCATGGTCCCTACCCCGCAAGGACTCCATCATCAGCGTATACATGTCTTATTGTTGTCGCATGAACATATCTTGTTGCCGCTGCATGGTGCAACCATTTGCTCAATGGCTACAAAAGCTGCAGCCCCAGTCTGGCATCCTGCAGGATGGATATCAATCGTGTTGGTTCACTGTGACTGTAACACGGGCAGCATGGCTTCCTGAAGGATCAAAGTTTGCAGTTCAGGCATTGGAAAAATGCTTTTAGTTAATAATGAAGTAATACTAAAGTTAAAGATCCTGTCGCTGTGCGGTGTTAAAGTTTAGTCCATAAATATAAGTGACATTCCTAGTTGAAATTTCAAGGGGCTAAGGTTCCCGTTCCTAAGCCCAAAAGATCATCTTTACGTTCCCAAGGGTCCTAAGAGTTCAGTCTATGTTCGAATTCCCTTTTAGTTACTACGGGAGTAGTTTGTTTATCCTACCGCTATCTGAGGGACCCTAAGTATTTTGGTTTCTATGTTTTCTCATCCTAACTTCTTCCTAGGGGAAACTCTTAACTTCCTCCTAAGTTATTTACTTAAGGATATTGTATATGGATCTCACAGCCAGGCTATCTCAGACTTCACTTTAATACCAACTTGTAATGCCCCAATTTTCGAGACGCAAGTATACAACTCATTTCCTGAAAACCTAGTGTTAACTGGTGATCAACTCAATCAAATCAAAGTGCGATTAATAGAAGTAAAGTGTAGTATAGATGCATCCCAACCTAAAACAATATCCTGGGCCACTCAGCTGGGGCCCATATATAAAATTCCAAAATATAATTGTTCAAAAACTAACATAACTAATCCTACTAATTCAAATCATAGTACGGAGCTGCTTCCTAATGTGACTCCTCGTTATAAAATTCCTCTTCGACTGTGGCTGACTTCGGATCCACCGCACATCCATTAGCACCTGTATCTGCCTCCTCTGTATGGTTAAACATTGATGAATGAGTGGTCAGCTCAGTGTGATCTCCCCTCAAGATTACACACCACCATCCTAGATAAGAAGTAGCATAAAACGTCCAAGTAACCAAAACATAGTAAATGCAGTCTTATTATATGTATGGTTGTGTGAATGTAATCATCTCCCCGGGGATGCTTATCCCTATGGACATTGGGCTCGTCACCCATGCAATGTAGCAAGTCACCAGTGAAAGTACGTAGTACGTGTGTAGTACCAAACTCACCGATATAGTCGGTCACCAGTGAAAGTACATAACACGTGCGTAGTTCCAAACTCACCAATATAGCCGGTCACCAGTGAAAGTACATAGTACGTGTGTAGTGCCAAACTCTCTAATACGGTGGGTATGCTATGTGTGAATGATTAGCCAAGCCATTATTAGTTCAGTTACAATCTGTCATTTTAAATATGCTTAAGGTCACTACGGGGGATCGTCACCAGCGTAGACGACGGCTCGAGCATAGGTCCCATACCACCATCTCCGGCTCATGAGACTACCGCCTTAGGGTGTGTATAGAACACATTAACACATGGTCAATCAATTCTGAATTTAAGGGAATTACCACCGTATGCTGACTCTAAATGAATGTAGAAATCTTTAAATGCAGCGACTAAATGAAATGGTATGTATGATTCAAATACGAGTAACAACGTTGGTAACAAATGTTGCGAGATTCATTACATAGTCAAGTAAGTGGAATCACTCCATAGATGGTAAATCACATGAACTAAACCACCACTAACCATAACCTCCATGTTGAGGGTCTATTCTCATCATAATCAGTTCTACTACACCCTAAGCACAGACTCTCTTTTAATAGGAGTTTTCATAGAGAGGTTTCAATCATTATGTGACTTGCAACAAATACAATCATATGATACATAAAGATATAAACATGATTCAGTTCTAAACATATAGTTCTAGCACAACTAATCAAATGCCTTAGTAAATCTAGGACGTACTTTTAGATAAGACAATCATGTGATTTAATGAATTTCTAAAACATGTGATAATGGTAAACTAATGAAAGGATCAGACCTATGATCAGTGATAAAAAAAGGTTAGGGATTTAATCATTTCTAAAATATCTGTTCAATAGTTAATCATTGGCTAAGTACAATTATAAGGCATGTATTTAAGCAAGTCGAATGATCATCCACTCCTAGGATATCATTTGTAATTGCCAAAATAACTATCCTTAATCTAGTTTAGAGATGAAAAACACAAGGGGAAGAAAAATCATCACGTGGAGGGTCACGGTATTTACTCCGATTCAATGTTTCTATGAATATCTTACGGCCCAAGAATAGCGCAAGTAGACCCTAGAGTTCATAGCTTGTATTAGCCGCATATTTCCAAGTTTTTAATTCAATTGATATTGTGTGGGTTTGTGAGGGCCCATGAACAAGGGCATTTGGGCTTAAATATGGGGTGTTCAGTCCCACCAGTTCTTAGTCCAACAAGTGGCCCAAATTGGGCCTAAGTTACATCCATAAACAAGGCCTAGACTAGGCCTAACTGGACCCAGTCGGATAGGTACCAAACGGACCCTACAATTTTGCTGGGCTGATCACCCTAAGCCTACAATGGTTGGCCCATAGGCACCCATGGGCCCACATGCAAGTTGGGTGTGGCCCATCTGAACCATGCAGTGTGTGGTCCACTTGCGGTTCAAGGTGGGACCTATGATGGTGCATAGTGCAGCCCACATTAATTTAAGGTGAGGCCCACTATTTGAAGATGGTGCGGTCCGCTAAGTTTGAAACTCATGTGCAGCCCACTGTCTGAGGATGGTGTGACCCACTGAGCTTGAAAATCAGGTGCGGCCCACCTTATAGGCTTCATGCAACCCACTATGAGTTAGCGTGAGGCCCACCTGGTGAAATGAGGTATGGCCTACTTATGGGCTGGATTCAAGGCCCTTTTAAGGGTAATTTTGAGCCTATTTCAGGGCCCAGGTAAGAGATGTCTGCAGCCCAGTTTGAAGGCTAATGAAAGCCTAGTTCCAGGTTGAACCCATGGCCCGAATGGAGCCCAATTTTAGTTTAACTTCATGCCTAGTTTTAGCTTTGGCTTGAGGCCTGTTTGAAGGCCTGCTGCAGCCCTTTTTATGGCCCAGTTTGGAGGTCTTATAAGGGCCTACTCTCTGCCAACTTCTAGTCCATTTAAGGGCCTATTCATCTCATTTCCATGGCCTGGAGATCTGCTGGTTTTGCATGGTCTGATGAGGCCTATTTCATCCCTATTTCAGACTGATTGACGGTCCTGCAAAAGGTTTGTTTTCAACTTGGTTTAGCTCCCAATCTCAGCCCTAATTTCAGCTACCCTTAAGTTGAGTTTTCAGTTATTTCAAGTTACAAGTTTTGGGGCTATTTTTCAAGTTGGATAATTATCTATTTTCAAGTTTAAATCTCAGCCGTTCCCAAACTAATTTTCGGCTGCCTTTAGCCCGACTGTCAGCCGTTTTTGAGTTGTAGCTTCCAGCTATTTTCAAGCTACCTATTTAGTCGTTTTCAAGATGGTTTTCAGCTACATTTATACAACAGCTAAATGTTCTTTTCATGGTATGTTTCATCCTTTCTTTGGACCTTTTAACGGCCCAGCAGGAGGACCATTTTTCACCCTGGTGCAGGGCCTGACTTTGGTCCAGATTTGCAGCTAGGTTAGAGCACTGTTTCAGCCTCCAACGTGGCTAAAATCTACCTAAAAAGAAGGAAAAGGGAAGGGTGGTTAGGCCGTTACCTGACCCGGTCGGTAGGGTGGCCCACGCTCTTTCTTACTCACTTTCTCTCTCCCTATCTTTTCTCTTTGATTTCTTTCTTTCTTTCTCTCTCCCTCTCTCTTTTCTCTTTGATTCTTTCTTTCTTTCTCTCTCCCTCTCTCTTTTCACTTCTTTCTTTCTTTCTCTCTCCATTTCTTTTTCTGGTGTGGAAGTAGAGGGCAGTGGTGACCTATTTATAAGCAGGGAGAGATGCCACCAATGGTTGGAAAAAGGCTCGCCTCATGCAACGGTTGTGATAAAAAAGATGACTATGCACGGGGCCCATCCATGTTTCAGGATGGATTGCTAAAACCTTGGCCTTCCTGAAAATACATCCTTTGGGTCTGGTGGGGCCCATCTCGTGACCATGCTCGGATGGGTTAATGGGGAAGATGATCTGAGCATCATGTAGGGCTTCTATAGCAGCCCAATCGTTGTCGTGTCCATGTGTAGCAGGAGGAGAGCCCTCATCAGTGTCTTGGGCCTACCCTCTTCCTCTTCCTGTCCTTCCTCTTCCTCGCCTTCTTCCTCTATCTCATTTTCGCCTTATTCATCACTCTCTTCCTCTTCACTTTCCGTCTCATCCTCACTCTCATCGAGTCGGGCTCGACGTTGTCGTGGCCTAATATTCATGTTATTGAGAGTGATGTCATTGATGAAATGGATCGGTGCAGGAATTTTTAGCCAAGTCTGTAGTCGAATTCACGAGCAAGCTTGTATATAAGTCGGCCAAATAAGAGTGAAATGGTTATCCTAGAAGAGCGTTCGGTTTGAACTATCTGTAGTAGTACATACATAGGCAGGCACATCTTGTCTCCTTGCCCAGCTCGGTACAGAAAGTCTACCATCAGATGCGTGCACTCGTTGCGATTGCTCCATCGGGGATACACATTGTACGTGAAGATGTGGTGGAGTAGGCGGAAGTCATGAGTCATCTCGGTCGTCAGGAGACAATTACCTCGATTCTAGTGGACCAGTCGGCCACAAAGGAATCGCGTGTGGCGATCTCTTTCAAGCACGCATCTGAGGTTCTCCTCACTAGCATAAACCTCCCCACATGGCATCCCCATGACTTGGGTTATCAAGTCTACATTGACAATAGCTGCCTGCCTTCCCACGGGGATAGAGAACTGCAGAGGCTCCAGCAATGGATCGCGTATATGGGCGTAGAAAGCTCAGACAGTGCTCTCATTTGCATGAGTCTTGCCCTCAAATATGGGACCCCACCCAACTTTCGACAGGAGATCCATCACCAGATAAAGCCTAAAGAGCTTCTCATCCACGTCTGCTTCAAAGAGGACCCTACGGCCTTGAAACCTTTCGTGTGACATATCTGCCAGTAGAGCTCTTTCGAGGGAGAGTTGGGGATGAAGATCCCACTTATCTCTTGATCGACGCTTGTACTAGCCTCGGTCAGGTAGGGCGGTTAGGCTCGGCTTCATCCGTGGGAGCCCTCTTCTTTTTCATGAGAGAAAGAAGTGTGGAAAGCGAGAATATGGCCGCCACGAGGTCAAAAAGAGCCATGAAAGTGAAATAAAATGGAGGGATAGGATGGTTGTTGGACTTTGAGATTTTTTGAGATACAAGGAAGTGTCTGTGTGCTCAAATCAGAGGGATTAAGGGAGATGGGTGGTTGTAGAAGATGGGTTTGAGAGAATGGTGGAGGTGGTGCAAGAAAAAGGAAGAAGATGATATTGGAGGGGTGATTTGAGAGAGAAAAATGAGGATTTGAGGGATTTGGAAAGCTTGGAGTGCTAGGAATGGAGGAAAAGAAGTATATAGGAGAGATATAAGGAGCCCCACACGTTTTTATGTGGCCCACATCCGTGTACATGTGCCGGCACGACAAGCCCATGGCAAACTCCTTAAACCCCGGTGATATAACTCCAGGTCTACATAGACCCGCCAGAGAGTAATAGATAGGAGAACTCCTCCTCATTATCATAAAAGTCTGGCTCCACTTCATAAGCTTCGCCATCATCTGCAGCTAAAATGGAGTCTAGTTGGTGTTTTAAAACACCATCCTAAAGTGGGAGTGAGTGATCAACTCAGTGGAGCTACAAGGAAAAAGTTAACATGTTATCAATTCAATCAAGCAGTAATGATAAGGCAATACAACAATCAAATCCTAAGTATTCATGTTAATGCAGGAATGGTATACTGTAATGATGCATGCCCTCGCCTGTACACCCTCAGCGACATCATCTCACGATCGCACACGGCAAACTCCTTAAACGTGCGCTTCCTCATCAAAGCACATGCAATACGGTGCATGGTCATGTTAGCCAATACTTTATTAGGTTTATTCATACAGTAGGATTAGGAAGCTAAGGTACCTCCATTTATATCATTGACCTAAACATTGATCCATTTAAGGTCGTCAATCCTAGTAGTCACATACGATGGCAGTTTTAGGTCGCTAAGGAGTGGCTCGCCACCTCAACGCAGGCCTAGTTATACTCGAGGTCACTACAGAAAGGCTCGTCATCTTAGCATAGTCCTAGTGTATAATCGAGATCACTATGAGAGGATCGTTACCTAATCGTAGGCCGACAGCTCGAATACAGTGTCTCATACACCATATTCAGCTCATGAGTTTGGGTTGCTCACTGATCACTACGGGGAGGCTTGTCACCCCAGCGTACGCTGATAGCTCGACCATGGCATCCCATACACCACCATGTCCGGCTCATGAGTCTTAGCGGATCGAGGTACTAAGGTTAAACGGCTTTACATTGGTAAGTGGTACCTTAGATTCAAGTAGTAGCATCTATACATAATGAACATATAATGAGCCAATTGAGTCAATCGACAAGCTCGATTGGTACAAGCATACATTTAATTAATCGACATGGAGCGCGTAAGCACTCTGCATGGCCTAACCACTATCGAAAAATAGCGTACGATTCGAATTCATCGAACGTGTCTTGCGTGGCTAAAACAGTTCGGCCACTGATCATAAACCATTATCAATTGCTTGGACTGCATCTTAGCCTCAACCATACTCCAAACAATAGCATTCACATGTGATAGTCAAAGACAGTATGTTTCAACCAATCTAACATAAATCTCATTTGAGCATTTCAACAAACAAATAGTACACATGTTATTATACATAAGCATTTTATCCATAAATCACATAGTAGTAAGATAGGTTACATAAAGAAAACTGTAACTATAGATTAGGTAATTGAGAATCATATCACAACACCCTCATTAAATACATTTCAACAAGCATTTTATCAAACACTTAGACTACACATATCACATACATGTAATAAATTAGTTAAAACGCATATCATAGCAAATCCTTCCACATAGGAGTTGCCACACGTACAACAATCATGTATTCCCAAATGACAATCATGGCAAGAACAAATCATAATTCCATATTCATTCAGACATTTCAACAAACACATGGAGTGCATTAAAATCAACATAGTTTACACATATATATGTAATATTCAAAAATCATCAAAACTAGGCACATGTGACAGCAATCAAGTCAGTCATAAATCATTACTGACATTGAAAGCCTTAAAAACCAAAATCTAAATGTTTATAGTCCGCACCTTCCGTCGGTAGACTCGTATCGAACTCAGTTCGAACACTACATCTTCGTCTACGACACATTGGCAACCTATAGAATGAAATAAATTAACTATTTCACCATTTACTCTATTTGGATCCCTAAAACAGATTAGAGTTAGGATTCCTTACCCAAGAATGGAGTCAAAATCACCAGAATAGCAATTTGGGTGGGATACTTCGGCACGTGGAGCGGCAAGATTGAATCCCAGAAACTATCTCTCACTCTCTCTCACTTCTCCTCACCTTTTTCTCCTCTTTTTTCTCTTCTCTTTCCTAGGGTTTGGAATTTCGTATGGAATGAGAGATGGGTGGGTAAAGGCCCTTATATAGGCCCAGAACTAGTGTAAATGGCCCCAATGCCATGGTATCCTTAGGTTATAGCCAAAGAGTGGCTGATTCCATCCAACGGAGCTCATCTGGAGGTCCATTTCCTGCATACGGTCTGGGAAAAGTTCTCTGACATTAGATATAGGTCAGGTTAAGACTTTGGTCTGATCGGATCAGTAGATCGACTGTGGAGGACTTGTTTCAGTTCAACGGTCACCGGTACTCGATCAGGGCGACAAGTACACTGACATGTGTTGGAAACTTTCCTTGATCCAAGGGTGTAGTTGGGCCAGACTCTGACGGTTTGAAACCTTAAATTTGGCCTGTAAATGAACGGCTCAATTCACTTAAGTTTCAGTTAATTTTCTAAAGGTATTCATATTTCTCACACACTTCGCTTCGGACTCAAGTTGTGCATTTCTAGACACTATTTGGACTTGATTTCTGATATGTTGTCAAGCACAGTAAGGCGGTCATAACCGTATAGTTTTACAGTAATCAGACTTTCGACGCGCGGTCCAGGTCTGATACAAAATTTCGTGATGCTCCCGAGAGCAACTGAGTTTTGAGATTAATCGTATTTTTCTAGGTAATGTAACGTTAGCGATACTATTAGTTTTAGGTCTTTCCGTTCGTATAAAAAGTGATTCGAGCTAATTCACCGACTAAATCAGTTTAGTAAATTAATTTTCATCCAATTTCTAAAGAATTTGATCCTTAGTAATTTTTGCCTGAGGTGGTACTCGGGTTGTTGTACGGATTTTTTCAAGATGTTACAATTTACCCCCCTTTAAAAAAAATTATCCTCGAAATTAGTACCTTTTCGTACTCCTTGAGAATCTGAGGGTAGTTCGTATGGACTTTGGCTTCTGTTTCCCAAGTAGTCTCCTCCTCAATGTGATGTGTTCACAATACCTTCACAAGTGAGATCACTTTACTGCTCAACACCTGCTCTTTCCTATCTAAAATCTATGTCGGTCACAGTACGTAAGTAGCATCCTCACTCAATTGTACTTGCTCCCATTTGATAATGTGGGAAGAGTCAGGAATGTATTTCTTCAGCATTGAGATATGAAATATATTGTTCACGCCTGTGAGTGGTGTAGGCAAAGTAAGACGATACGCTACCACACCCACTCAGTCTAATATCTGGAATGGGCCAATGAATCTCAACGTGAGTTTTCCTTTCTTTCTAAACTGGAGGACTCCCTTCATTGGGAAAATTTTTAGGAATACGTGGTCTTCAACCTTGAACTCTAACGGTCGCCGCCTCGTATCGGCGTAGCTCTTCTGCCTGCTTTGTGTTGTCAGAGGTCGACGCCTGATAATATCGATCTTCTCTAAGGTCATCTGCACTAACTCTGGGCCAATCAGACTCTTCTCGCCAACCTCTGCCTAGCAATGTGGTGCTCAACAGGGACTCCCATATAGTGCCTCATAAGGACCCATGCTAATACTCACATGAAAGCTGTTGTTATAGGCGAACTCTACATATGGAAGATAGTCATTCCAACTGTCCTTAAAATTCAACACATAAGCTCACAGCATATCTTCCAACACCTGATTTATCCATTCCGTCTGCCCATTAATCTGTGGGTGGAACGCGGTACTGAACTTCAGTTTCACACCCATTGCTTCCTGGATATGAGTCCGAAAAATAGATGTGAATCGTGTGTCTCTATCCGACACGATCTCTATAGGAACTCCATATAGACGTACTATCTTCTTGATGTATAGCCTGGCTAAATCGTCTTCTGCGTTCAAAACTCTAATAGGGAGAAAATGAGTCGATTTTGTCACCCGGTCCACAATCACTCAAATGGAGTCATGCCCTTTCCTCGTCTTCGACAACCCTGAGATGAAATCCATAGAAACAAAATCCCATTTTCATTCTGCTATGGGCATGGGCTGAAGCAGTCCAGGAGGTTGGCGATGCTCTACCTTGACCTGCTGGCACGTGAGACAACGGAATACATAGTTTACTATGTGGGCCTTCATGTTGTCCCACCAGTACAATCTTTTCATGTCTCGATACATCTTCATACTACCAGAATGCATCGCCATCCTCGAATTGTGAGCAGCTTCTAGAACTTCCTTTCTCAAGTCATGAAGATTTGGGATGCATAGGCGGTCATGGTAACATCCCCCATCCAAACCAACTCTCCATTCCGAGTCTTCATCGCCACTAGCTCGTTTCCTCATCTTCACCAACCATTTATCCTCCCCATGGGCCACTATGATTTGGTCATCGATAAGTGGTTGTACCCAAATGTGTGCAACACTCTCAAACGGCTCTTCTACCGTAAGTTTCTGCTCAAAGTCTCGCACGAATTCTACGCTAGTCCACTCCTCTATCATCAGTGGAGCCGCAAATGTTATAGTCTTCTTACGGCTCAACACGTCCACCACAAGGTTGGCCTTGCCAAGATGGTAGGAAACCTCAAACTTAAAATCTTTAAAGGTTTTCATCCATCGTCGCTATCTCATTTTCAAGTCCCTCTGTGTGAATATGTACCTAAGGCTCTTGTGGTAGCAAAAGAGCTCGAACTCCTCTCCATAGAGGTAATGTCTCCAGAGCTTCAATGTAAAGATGACGGCCGCTAATTTTAGGTCGTGCGTAGGATAGTTTTCCACATGCTTCCTCCACTGTCACGATGCATAGGCGATAACCTTGTCCTTCTACATCAAAACACAACCCAAACTAACACGAGATGCATCAGTGTATATCGTATACTTAACCCCTTGCTCTGACAATACTAGCACAGGGGTGGACGTCAACTTGTCTTTCAACTCCTGAAAAGCTACTTCTGCCTTCTCATTCTAGGAAAACTTAAGATCCTTCCGAGTCTGCTGAGACAATAGTCTGGCTATTTAGAAAAATTACTAATGATCCGAAGGTAGTAACCTGTCAGGCCAAGAAAACTCCTCACTTCAGTAACCGAACCGGGCTGCTCCTAGTCCTGAACTGCTATCACCTTAGCAAGGTCCCCAGCTATACCTTCCTTAGATACCACATGTCTCAGGAACTTGACTTCTTTCTTCTAAAAGTCGCACTTCTTATACTGAGCAAACAACTGGTTCCTTCTCAACGTATTAAAGACTGCTCATAGGTGCTCCTCATGATCTGCCTGACTCTTGAAGTATATCAGAATGTCATCTATGAATACGAAGATGAATCGGAATAGATATGGCCAAAACACCCCGTTCATCAAGTCTAAGAACACGGCCGGTGTGTTTGTGAGTCCAAATGACATCACAAGAAACTCGTAGTACCCAAAACTGGTCCTAAAAGCTATCTTCTGCACGTCCTCATCCCTGACACACAACTGGTGATACCTTGACTGTAAGTCAATCTTCAAAAAATATTACGTCCCTTTCAACTGATCGAACAAATCATCTATCCTTGGCAAAGGATACTTGTTCTTTACTATCACTTGGTTCAATCTGTGATAATCAATACGCAACCATAGTAATCCATCCTTCTTCTTCACAAACAACACGGGTGCTCCCCAAGGAGATACACTCGGTCGTATAAAGCCCGCATCCAACAGATCATCGATCTGTTTCCTCAATTCCTCCATCTCACACAGAGGCATGCGATAAGTTGGTAGAGAAATAGGTGTCACACCAGGTGATAGGTCGATGGTAAAATCTATCCCGCACTGAGGAGGTCATCCAGGTATTATCCTGAACACGTCCTCAAAATCCTAAATTATTGGCGTGTTCCCCAAAGTTGGACCACCAACATGCTCTAACTAGGTAGCGTAGCAACTAATGTGGTAGTACCAACTGACCTAAACCGGGAATGTAAAGGTCGTACCCTCAGGTCTATGGGCTATCACCACCCTAACATCGCAATCAATCTCTGCCCTCATCTTGGTGAGCCAATCCATACCAAGGATCACATCGTAGTGACATAGCAGGGTAATAATTAGGTCAACGAGTACTGTTCTGCTCCCTAAGTCTATCGAACAACCCTTACACATCTTGGTAGAGTCTGAGAAAGTCCTTGTGGCAGTAAGGAGTCTCAACCCAACCATAGGACTAGTTTTTAATCCCAGTCGCTTAACTGCTGCGCATGATTCTATAGAGATAGTGGACCCGGTGTCCACCAATAAGAAGACTGGTGTATGTTGAACATGTGTCGTGACTTCAAAATCCATTGGTGTTATAACTGTTGTCTCGGATGCCTCAGCTAAAAGTGAGTGCACACGAGCCTCCTGAGAACAGTTCGGCTGTGGTACCATGGGCCGTTGAGGTGGCCTATATCGAGGTGCAGGTGGCGCAGATCGCAGAGGTGAAGCTATGATGGCCTGAGGTAATTGACGATTGATCTTCTTAGGAGGTGCAAAACCGATGTCCCTCATCTTGGTGAAGCAGTACACATTAGTGTGACCTAACCTCTTACAGTATGTGCACCAGAAGTCTGTCGCCTCATTAGGGCTAGTGGAGCCATAAGCTTGGGAGGCATGTCTGCACAGGACCTCTTACTGAGAAACAGTCTGCTTGGTAAATCCAGTCGAGGCCTAGGAACCATAGGCACACGTGTACAGGACAACATGTCCCCATCCTGCTCAGCTTGCAGAGACATGCCCACTAGCTCACCGTAGTTGGATATGCTCGCGCAACACATCTTCGAGCGTATCTCAGGTTGCAGACCCTCAGAAAACTATAGCATTCACATCAGCTGGTCTGCTAATATTAGGGGAGTATATCTCGCTAGCTCCATGAACCTATTCTTGTACTCTGCCACTGTTATCCCTCCCTGACGGAGGTGAGGAAATTCACTCTCCTTCTCATTATGATACGTGAGGGGAAAGTACTTCTCATTGAAGCGTGTCTCAAAAGCTTTCCACGTCCATACATAGCCAGCAGCCACGGTTCGAAGAACACTGTCCCACTAGAGACTGGCTTCCTTCTCAAACATGTACTTGACCAGCTCAACCTGCTTTGCCTCAGTGTAGTGAAGCAGCTTCAACATCTTAGAGATGCGGTCAAGCCAATGCTCGGCCAAAAAAAAAAAGCCAATACTCGGCCTTCTCAGGTCTGTAAGTACCCGCAAAAGTAGGAGGTCAGAAGCGTTGAAATTGCTCGAATAAGCCACTGGCACTCATATTTCCAACAGGCTGCACTGGTGGTGCAAGTGGGACTGTGT
This sequence comes from Magnolia kwangsiensis, assembly GCA_037074715.1. Classification (NCBI taxonomy): domain Eukaryota; kingdom Viridiplantae; phylum Streptophyta; class Magnoliopsida; order Magnoliales; family Magnoliaceae; genus Magnolia; species Magnolia kwangsiensis. The sequence goes on from CM073580.1 coordinate 45,168,776, forward strand.
GTATGTTCTGAGAAATGGCCCCCGCAATGGTGGCCAAAAACTATTGTTGTTGTTATTGCTGCTGCTGCATCAAGAGCATCATATGCTCTAACCTGTCAGGAAGAGAAGACTGGTGCATGTGAGGCGTCGACGAGGACGCACGGTTCTGCTTGGGAACTGGTGGTGCAACAGGTGTCAGCCAATTTGTGCGGCCAGTGGCCGGCTGAGAATCCGGCATAGTTTCGTGAGTTAGGCCCAAACTGGGGTCCGTATGGCTATCACTTAGGAGAGGTACCCCATCAATTGAGTCACCAAGTGTAAGATATATCGTACTCCACGTGGCCTTAGGTGGCATTCCCTATATACAGCATAGGGTGCAACCCGTGTGAGATTTAGCATACAACACTCAACTTCTCTAGCATTTTACACATTTTATAACAAACGAAGCCACATGCATTTCATTTAACCAAAAATTGTCACAATACATGAGATGTAATATTACATGGATCATGACAGAAGATGCAGGTGAACTAATCTAAGAAAAGATTCAAACTATAATATTACTAAGCCTATCTAGGCTATACGTAGAAACAAGAAAACAAGCAACAAAGTGAGCTAAAAGATGAATACATGTACGACTAGTCATCTGAATCTGGTGATGGTGGAGGTGCACCCTTATCCTGCATACAGCACAAGATAGCCCTCAAGGGTGACTTTTTTAAACTTCTGCTTCACAAAGGCCTGATTCTCTTCAAGCTTGGCTCAAGCATCTATGATCTCCTGTTTTAAGGCGACTTAGCCCTCCTCAATCTAAGAAAGTCAGGCTTCTATAGGAGCCTGATCGTTATCGCTTCCACGTGTAGCAAGGGAGAGGCCTCATTAGTGTCTTGGGCCTACCCTTCTTCCTCTTCCTACCCTCCCTCTTCCTCGCCTTCTTCCTCTATCTCATTTTCACCTTCTTCATCACTCTCTTCCTCTTCACTTTCTGTCTCATCCTCACTCTCATCGAGTCAGGATCGACATTGTCGTGGCCCAAGATTCATGTTATTGAGAGTGGTGTCATTGATGAAATGGATTAGTGCAGGAATTTCTACGCCAAGTCTGTAACCGAATTCGCGAGCAAGCTTGCATATAAGTTGGCCGAATGGGAGTGAAATGGTTATCCTAGAAAAGCATGTAGTCTGAACTATCTGTAGTAGTACATACGTAGGCAGGCACAGCTTATCTCCCTGCCCAGCTCGATATAGAAATTCTACCATCAGATGCATGCACTCGCTACGATTGCTCCATCGGGGATACACACTGTACGTGAAGATGTGGTGAAGCAAGCGGAAGTCATGAGTCATCTCGGACGTCAGGACGCAATTGCCTCGATTCCAGTGGACCAGTCGGCCACAAAGGAATCTCGTACGGTGATCTCTTTCATGCACGCTCCTAAGGTTCTTCTCGCTAGCATGAACCTCACCACGTGGCATCCCCTTGACTGGGGCTATCAAGTCCGCTTTGACAATAGCTTCCCACTTTCCCATGGGGATAGAGAACTGTAGAGGCTCCAGCAACGGATCACATATATGGGCATAGAAAGATCGGATAGTGCTCTTATTCACACCAGTCTTGCCCTCAAATATGGGACCCCACCCAGCGTCCGACAGGAGATCCATCACCGGATAAAGCCTAAAGAGCTTATTATCCATGTGTGCTTCAAAGAGAACCCTACGGCCTTAAAATCTTCCGTGTGACATATCCATCAGTAGAGCTCTTTCGAGAGAGAGTTTTTGATTGAGATCCTGCTTCGTCCTTATCTCCCGATCGGTGCTTATGCTAGCCTCAGTGCCTTTCTGTCTCCTTGAACGGGTAGGGCGGCTAGGCTCGACTTTATCCGTGGGAGCCCTCTTCTTTCTCATGAGAGAAAGAAGTGTGGAAAGCGAGAATATGGCCGCCGCGAGCTCAAAAAGAGCCATGAAAGTGAAATAAAGTGAAGGGATATTGTAACACCCTGAAAATCGGGGGTCGTGTATAAACTCAACTCTCGAGTTCCAGACCGTCACTTATGCAACAAAAATGATTATGATTCAATGTTGTCTGAGTTAAAGCATTCACACGATTAAAAGTATACCAAAACTGTAATTCATACTCCAGATCCAGTGATAAAAGCAAGCGAAAGACTAAAAGAATATATATATCACTGTATAGAAAAAAAAGTAAATCTCGACTGTCACTAAAGTATGAATACATCTCTGAGTCTCATATACATGTAAATAACAGAAATAAATGTCCAAAATAGTCCCACTGAGGAGTCCCGTCAACCCAGGCCACCTAAGCAAAGCCGTCGTGGTACTGCATGTATGAGAACTCGTCCTGGTCCTCATCATAGTCCGGCTCTACCTCCTGGATCTCTGCATCACCTGCATCTAAGACAGGGTCTGGTGGGTGTTGCAAACACCATCCCGAAACGTGGGAATGAGTAGCTAACTCAGTGGAATAATAGAGCAAGGATTAACATGTTCTCAAATCAATCATGCGATAATAGTAAAGCAGTAAATCAAACAATCCTAATACTGTTGTTAATGCAATATGACATGACGTGATGTATGCCCTCACCGACGATCTCCCTCATAAGGCACCATCTTACGACCGCGGCATGCAATCGTCCCTCAAGTGCTCCACATCTTCCAGGCACATGCAATATTATGGTGATATGATTTTCGAGTTGTTATTAGTCCATTCAAATAGCAGGATTGGGAAACTAAGGTACTTCCCTTATATCAATCCCAACACAGATCCTGTCTAGGGTCGTCACTCCTAGTAATCTCATACGATGTATATTTTTTAGGTCGCTGCAAGGGCTGTCAGGGCTGTTGCTCACACTCGTTGCACCGCTCCCTCATCACCTTATCAATACAGGCCTACTGTACTCTCACTGCTATTGAAGGGTCGTCGCCTCCCTTAGACTTAGAATACGCTCGCGGTCACTACAAAGGACTCGTCGCCTGATCAGTGTAGGCCGACAGTAAGAATATAGTGTCCCATACCACCATAATCTGCTCACGAGACATAGGTGCTCATTGGTCACTACGGGGAGGTTTGTGGCCCCAGCGTAGGCCGACACCTCGACCACGGTGTCCCATACCACCATGCCCGGCTCATGAGTCTTCGTGGATCAAGGTACCATGGTTAACAGGGTTTACAATGGTAAGTTCAGTACCCTAGGTTCAAGCAGTTATGACTCATACAGGGTGAACATACAACGGTAAGTCGGGTTACTTGACCGGCTTGACTAGCACGATCGCATCTCAAGTCGAACGACATGAAGTGCGTAAAACACTTCGTGTGGCCTAACCACTACCGTCAACTCCAGAACACGGCTCGCGTTCATCGACGCGTCGTTCGTGTCCAAGATAAGCCAACCATGAATTCGCTCGGTTACCGACTGCCTGGACTAGGTATAGTCCCAAACACATATGAATTCACATCAGCAATTCATGTAAGAGTATTGGAAATGAAATACAACCATGTGAGCATGTTAACACATGTTATAACATACACCTTAAGTAAATCATCAAGTACATGCATTTCATACATACAATGAAATCAAGCATATAACTATCATGTAGGAAACCATTTACATCAGCATATTAATTGAGAAATCAATTTCAACTAATTCATAACACCATTTAATTCAATACATACTAATACAAGCATTTATACAAACACTTACACTACACACTTAAGTCTACATATAGTATGTCGACCCGAAGTGCGCATTTAGGCGAATCTCTTAGCCAAACTAATTATGCACGTATTCCTAGTATTCTAATGCGACAATAAACCATGTCAATCATATCAGCAAAATATGAATGAAAACAGTACTTCCTATAAATGACTAAAATGTCCTAAATCTCATATTCTTCGTCTGTTTACGAAACAGGAAACAGACAGCATGTTGTACATGTCAAACGGCGTTGGCGTCGATAATCTACTATTAAACAACATTGAAAGCGTTGAAAACAGTCAATCAAAGCGTCTAAAATTCACACCTTATCTCCTATAAGCGTATCGTTTCGAACGGAGCGTATACGCTTCGTCTACAGCGACTAGACAACTTGATTTACAAGATCTATTAGCTAACATGCTATGGAACGAAAGGAACACTAAATCAGCAACTTTCTAGGGTATTTTGTTACCTGAAAATGAGGAGAAATCACTGGCCAAGTGATTGGAGCGTGTTGCTAAAGCACGTGCAACAGGTGGCACGACAGCAGGAAAATCCTCTCCTACTCTCTCTCATAAACTCTCACCTTTTCTCTCTCCCAATCTAGGGTTTTTCTCAAATTCGTATGGGAGAGAGGAATGAGGGTTTCAACCCCTTTTATAAGCACAAAAATACCCGGAATAGGCTCGGGAACAAAGTTTACTTGATGTATATCCAATTCGGGGCTGTTTCGGTCCAAAAGACCATTTCTGGTGTTCCCCTGGCCGAACGCGATCGGACTTAAGTTCGTACTTGTCGGATGTTGCTCTCATCCCGTTTTCAGACCATCAGTGTTCGTAGATCACCCGTGGCAGTCCAGTTTCAGTTCAGCGATCACCGCACGTAGATCAGGGCTGCAAGTCTCATGATATGAAATAGAAATTTTTCCTGATCCAAGGGTGTAATTTGGCTGAATTCTGACGGTCAGAACGCTTAATACTGACACATCAAGTCGTGTGCCAGATTTGAATTTCAAATTCCAAATCTGTCCCTATTCTCACTCTCTTCAGTCCAGGCTCAATGAAATGGCCTGCGAATGTCTGTTGGACTTGATTTTTGAAATGATTGTCAAGTCCAGCTAGGCGGTTCTAACGGTCTAAGATAATAGGTATCGGACTTTCGACGTGCGGTCTAGATCCAATACAAAGTTTCAAAGTGGTCTAGAGAATAAACCTGCTTAGAGTTTGATCCGAGGTTTTAGAGTATTATAGAGTCATTGGTTCTACTCGATTTGGGTCTTGTAGAACGTATTTAAAGTGATCAGGGACTATTTCTCAACTACTCTAGCGTTGCGCTAGCTAACTTACACTTAATTTCTAAAGGAATTAATCCTACGCAATTTCTAGTCGAGTTGGTACTCGAGTCCAAGTACGGATTTTTTCAGGGCATTACAATCTACCCCCCTTAATAAATAATTTCATCCTCAAAATTTGTACCTTTTCGTACTCCTCGAGAAGCTGTGGGTAGTTCTTTCTGATCTCGGCTTCTGTCTCCCAGGTAGCCTCTTCCTCAGAGTGATGCGTCCACAATACCTTCACAAGCGGAATAACTTTGCTACACTGTACCTGCTCCTTCCTGTATAGGATACGTGTCGGTCGCAGGATATATGTAACATCCTCTCCTAACTGCACCTGCTCCCATCTGATGATATGGGAAGGATCAGAAACGTACTTCTTCAGCATAAAAACATGAAATACGTTGTGAACGCTCGCGAGAGGCGTGGGTAAAGCCAAACGGTACGCCACTGCTCCCACACGATCGAGGATCTGGAATGGACCAATGAATCGCGGTGCTAGCTTCCCCTTCTTCCCAAACCGAAGGACTCCCTTCATAGGAAAAACTCGTAAAAATACATGATCCCTAACTGTGAACTCTAGCGGTCGTCGTCTCGTATCGGCATAACTCTTCTGTCTGCTCTGCGCTGTGAGAAGCCGACGTCTAATAATATCAATCTTCTCTGACGTCGCCTGCACTAACTCTGGGCCAATCAAGCTACGCTCACCGACCTCAGCCCAGCAATGCGGTGTGCGACAAGGTCGCCCATACAGAGCCTCGTAAGGTGCCATACCGATACTCGCCTGAAAACTGTTGTTGTACGCGAACTCCGCATATGCAAGACAATCATCTCAACTGTCCTTGAAGTCCAATGCGCAAGCTCGCAACATATCCTCTAAGATCTGGTTCACCCGCTCTGTCTGTCCATCTGTCTGTGGGTGGAAGGCAGTAATGAACTTCAACTTCACACCCATGACCTCCTGAATACGAGTCCAGAAAATAGAAGTGAACCGCGTGTCTCGGTCTGACACGATCTCCAACGGAACTCCATGCAGACGCACAATCTCTCTGATGTACAGTCTAGGCAGCTCGTCTGCAAGTTCGTAACTCTGATCGGTAGGAAGTGCGCTGACTTCGTCAGACGGTCGACGATCACCCAAATGAAATCATGTCCCTTCCTCGTCTTCGGCAGCCCTAAAATGAAATCCATGAAAATGAAATCCCACTTCCACTCTGCGATCGGCATAGGCTGCAAAAGTTCAGGTGGTCGGCGATGCTCTGCCTTCACCTGCTGACAAGTGAGACAACGGGACACGAACTCTGCTATGTGGGTCTTCATACCTTCCCACTAATAAGTCCTCTTCACGTCACGATACATCTTCGTACTGCCTGGATGCATTGCGAGTCTGGTACAATGTGCAGCCTCGAGAATCTCTCGTCTCAAGTCAGGGATATCTGGGACGCATAGGCGGCCACGATAACATAAGCCCCCATCCATACCAACTTGCCACTCGGCGTCTGCATCATCACTATCCTGCTCTCGAAGCTCAGTCAGATGCGCATCATCCCTCTGTGCCTCGATGACCCGGTCATCGATCTGAGATCGTACCTACACATGTGTGATGAACTCATACGGCTCCTCTACGGTGAGTTTCTGCTCAAAGTCTCACAAAAACTCAACCATATCCCACTCAGCAACTATCAGCGGAGCCGCAAACTCTATCGCCTTCTTGCGGCTTAACGCGTCAGCCACAAGGTTCGCCTTCCCAGGATGGTAAGAGACTTCGAACTTGAAGTCCTTCAACGTCTCCATCCATCGCCGCTGCCTCATATTCAAGTCTCGCTGCGTGAATATATACTTGAGGCTCTTGTGGTCGCAAAAGAGCTCGAACTCCTCTCCATAGAGGTAATGTCTCTAGAGTCTCAGTGCGAATATGACGGCTGCCAACTCTAGGTCATGTATAGGGTAATTCTCCTCGTGCTTCCTTAATTGTCTCGAGGCATACGAAATTACCCTGTCCCTCTGCATAAGGACACAACCCAGACCAACGCTAGATGCGTCAGTGTATATAGTGTATCTAACCCCTTGCTCTGGCAATACTAGCACAGGGGCGGACGTAAGTCTGTCCTTCAGCTCCTGAAAAGCTGACTCCACCTTGTCGTTCTAGGAGAACTTCACGTCTTTCCGTGTCAATTGAGATAAGGGTCTCACGATCTTCAAGAAATCCTGAATGAAGCGCCGATAATAGCCAGCGAGACCTAAGAAACTCCTCACCTCAGTGACAGAACCAGGCTGCTCCCAATCCTAAACTGCAGCTACCTTAGACAGGTCAACTGTCATGCCATCCTTGGACACCACGTGTCCCAGGAACTTCACTTCCTGCTTCCAGAAGTCACACTTCTTGTACTGTGCGAACAACTGATGCTGTCTGAGCGTATCCAGGACCAAACGCAAGTGCTCCTCATGCTCCTCTCGACTCCTGGAGTACACCAAAATGTCGTCAATGAACACAATGACGAATCGATAGAGGAAAGGCCGAAATACCCGGTTCATCAGATCCATGAACACGGCTGGTGCGTTCGTGACACCGAACGACATCACAAGGAACTCGTAGTGACCAAAGCTGGTCCTGAATGCCGTCTTCTGCACGTCCTCATCCCTGACGCGCAACTGATGATATCCTGACTGAAGATCAATCTTCGAGAAGTACTGCGCTCCTCTCAACTGATCAAACAAGTCATCGATCCTGGGTAAAGGGTACTTGTTCTTCACTGTGATCTGGTTCAGTCTACGATAATCAATACACAATCGCATCGAACCATCCTTCTTCCTCACGAACAGAACTGGTGCTCCCCAAGGAGACACACTAGGCCGTATAAGGCCAAGCTCCAGCAGACCATCAATCTGCGTCCTCAGCTCCTCCATCTCACACGGTGCCATGCGATACGTCGGCAGTGAGACGGGCGTGGAACCAGGCACCAGATCAATAGTGAAATTAATCTCTCGTCTAGGCGACAAACCAGGGATCTTCCTGAACAGATCCCCAAACTCGTAAACGACTGGCGTATGCTCAAGTATCTGGGCACCAGCGTCTCGCAGTAATGTAGCATAGCTAAGTATGTGGAAGGAGAGATTTACCCGCACTGAAAATGTAAAGGATGTGCCCTCTGGCTCGTACGCAGTCACTATACGAGTCTCGCAGTCAATCTCGGCCCTCGCTGCAGTCAACCAGTCCATGCCAAGAATGACGTCGAGATAAACAAGAGAGGGGTCGACGACAAGATCAAGGGTCATCGTCTTGCCCCCCAAATCCACCAAACAGCCCTCACACATCTGGGTGGCATCTGTAAAGGACCCGTGAGCTGTATAAACTCGCACCCCATCCATAGTAATAGTCTGTAGCCCAATGCATCTGACTATGGCACGTGATATCAAAGAAATCGTGGATCCTGTGTCCACCATCACGAGTATAGGAATACCTCTAATGTGGGCAGTGACCTCGAAGGCCGAATGCTGAGAAGTCTGTGTCGCAGACGCCTCTGCTGTCAAGGCATGCACCCGTGCCTACTGTGGCCGGTTTGGCCACTGTGCCATGGGCCGTAGAGGCTGCCTGATCTGCGATACCGGAGGTCTGAAGGAAGGGTGCGCAAGAGTCAACCGTATAGGCGGTGCTGATATCGCCTGTGAGCGTGTACGGTGGATCTTCTGCGGTGGTGAGAACCCACTATCCCGCATCCGGGCAAAATAATTCTGCGCTAAGTGACCCGTCCTCCCACAATATGTACATAATAAATCGGGGCGCCGAAACGGTGGTACTGGCACTGTAGCCATAGTAGGAGGGTCGACGCGAGGCGTCTTGCTCGCGAAGGGCCTATCCGGCAACTCTGGTCGTGGCCTAGGAGCAACAGGGCCACGAGATCGGGTAAGTCGATCCACATCCTGCTCTGTCGGCATGGACATGTGAATCAGATTTGCATAGGAGGGAATGCTCATGCAGCACATCTTCGACCGAATATCCAGTCGCAAACCCTCTGAAAAGTGCCGTATGTGCATCTGCTCATCAGCCAGAATAGTCGGGACGTATCTGCCCAACTCAGTGAACCGATGCTCATACTCAGTGACTGTCATGCCTCCCTGTCTGAGGCGTAGAAACTCATTCTCTCGCTCATGCCTGTATGTCTAGGGATAGTATTTCTCGTGGAAGCGGAACTCGAACGCTGCCCAGGTCCACATATAATCGACGGCAATGGTCCGCAATACACTATCCCACCACAAGCTGGCCTCTCACTCGAACATGAACGTAGCCAACTCGACCTGCTCGGTCTCCGTACAATGTAGCATCTGCAGTATCTTCGATACACGGTCGAGCCAATATTCGACCTCCTCGGGTCTATGAGAACCCGTAAAAGTGGGAGGCCGTAAGCGTTGAAATCGCTCTAATAAGCCCCTTGTGTCTGCGGCATTCCCCGCAGGGTAAGCAAGTGGTACAGGATGAGCCATGCCCTCTTCCTGGGCATATGTATCAGCATCCTCAGCTGGATGCGCAGGTGGTACGGGTGAAGGCACACTCCCACCTTGAGCTAGTGTCCCCACAATAGTAGTCAGGAGCTGCTGCTGCAGCTGCATCATAGCCATCATCTGCTCAAATCTATCTGGAGGTGAAGAAGGTTGTGGCGTGTACTGCGTCGAAGAAGACGCGCGGTAAGGCTCTCTGATGGGCGGTGTGAACGGCGGTGGTCCAACTGTAGGACCAACAGTAGGCTGAGATGCACGCACTGTCTCAGGAATCGGGCCCATAGCAGGGTCCGCATGTGTATCAGACTGCGAAGGAGCCTGATCCATAGGCTCACTCAATGTAAGCCGAGTTGTGCTCCGTATAGCCTTCGGCGGCATTTCCTATATTCAAAATAGGGCGCAATCTTGTCAATCTCAATAGCACAAACACACCGTAATCATTCACACAAGGAGTCAAAGGCATTCCATGCATTTCATTTAATCAAAATTATCACAACATAAGGGATATCTCCTTACAAGCATCATGACAAGAAATACATGGGAACTAAGACAGTTAAAATTACAACAGCAACATAAGCAAAGCACTAGCCTTAACAGCTTACACAACATAAAGCAGGAAACGACTAACTACTAACAACAACATCATAGATCTCATCGCTAGTCTGAGTCGGGTGACGGAGGAGGAGCACCCTTATCCTGCAAGCAGCATAGGATCGCCTTCAAGGTGCGAGTCACCTTGCCAAATTTTCTCTTTGTAACGGTCTTGGCATCCTCGACTTCAGTACGAAGTTCCTAAACTTCCCTTCGCAAGGTGACCTGGCTCTCCTCAATTCAGGCGATGCGATCATCACCAGTAGCCTGAGCAGAAGGAGGAGGGCTCTCATCTGTATCCTGAGCCTCCTCTTCTACCTCTTCCAGGACTTCTTCCTCAACTTTTGCTTCAGGTTCTCCCTCACTTGGATCCTCTTCATCATCAAAATCGTCCTCGCTATCCTCCTCAAGCTGAGTCTCACGGTACTGAGACTCGAGTAGACTCATCAATGATCTACTAGCCCAAGTCTGTAAGCAAACTCTGGCAACTCTGGCCCATGGTAGACTCATCAATGCTGTGAATCAGAACTGGCAACTCTGGCCCAAGTCTGTAAGCAAACTCAAGCGCGATCTTGCATATCAGTCGGCCAAAAGGAAGTGATTCTGACGTTCTTCTTGATTTCTCTATGAGAGAAATCTGTCGTAAGATGAAAGTGGCCATACACACATTCTCTCCCTGGGCCACCAGATACAAGAAATCAACCATAAGGCGCATACACTCAATGCGATTTGTCGACCTGGGATACACGTTGAACGTGTAAATGTGGTGCAACAGGCGCAAATCATCAGACATATGAGACGCCTTGAGGCTATTGTTAGGCTGCCATGGAACCAGTTTACCGCATAGAAATCTGGTACGGCGATCTCGCTCACGCCTACTCCTCAAATTCTTCGCACTAGGATGAACATCACCAAGGGGCACATTCAGAAGTTGCGCTATCAACCGAACATCGATCGTAGCCATCCGGTCTCTACCAAAAGGAATTTTGAACTGCAATGGCTCCAGTGTAGGATTCTGGATATGAGCGTAGAAAGCACGAACGGTGCTCACATTAGCACGAGCATGAGCTTCAAAGATCGAACCCCAATGTGCAGCTTCAATGCGATCGAACAATAAAAATTTACCGAATAGTCATCCTTCCATGTCCGCCTCAAACAACACCTTACTGTCAGTGTATTGGCCGTGAGGCATCTCTGCCAAAATCACTCATCCAAGTTGAGTATGGAGATCCAAATCTCACTTTATATGGAACTCTCGGGCTGTGCTTGGACTTGCGGCGGCGCTTGAGCTAGCGGCGTCACCCCGCGGTCTTCTTGATTGAGCAGGGCGACTAGGCCCAGCCTCATCCGCTGCGGTCTTTCTCTTACCCATCAAAGAGAGGATGGTGGAGAGTGACAAAAGACCCAAAATGGCTTCAACAAAAGCCATGGAAAATGGGGAAAATGTAAAGAAATGGCTAATCAAATTGGAAAAGGGAGATCTAGGCATTGTAGAGGGATGCTTCAAGCTCTCCAAGGATGTATTTTCAGAGAGAAAAGAGAATGAAAAAGGGGATGGAGCACCTCATGATTTCAGCTCGATTTGGGAGTTTTAAGAGCTCCAAACGACGAGATCTGCAAGAGGGAGGGCTGTAAATCACTTTGGAGTGATGGAGTGTGGTCGTTTTCAGCAGGGAATGGATTTAGGAATGATTTGGAGCCACGGTTTGGAGATGGGCAGTAAGAAAACTTGAAATGGGGCTAGGGAAAGGGACTTTTGTGAAGGAAGTATCCCTTTTTAGGGTTTTCTATGGTCGAACCGCACATGGGGGGTGTACACTACCCAAAATAGGGCGTGCACCCAAAAATCACATCAAGTGGGTCCCACCGGATGGCGATGCATAGCCGAATCGACGATGGCATTACCGACCACCTCTCTAGTTGGTCAGTGGGACCACATGGGTCTGGTCCCCCATGGTCCAGGGACCCCAAAAAACTATGGGCCCCACCTTGGTTCATTCTAGATTGCCCTATATAGGCCCAAACATGGGTTCAGGGCTTTTTGGGGCCAATCTGTAAATCCGAATATAATCCCCTATCATGCAGCATATGATTTTAGGGTAGAAGGAGCTAATACATCCATCTATCCCATTATTTACTAAAGAAAGCAAAATTAGAATGGCCTTATGGCCAATTTTTATAAAATTTTACTATTCACTGTAAAATGTTGTTGCAGTATGATTTTATGTCATTTTCACATTAGGATCGATGCCTAACATGAAAATAATAAGAAAAAATTGAAGAATGGAGTGGTGAGAGGAAGAATTCTGAAGAATTTAGGTGAAACGGGGTTTTTTAAGCCCTAGCGATTGAATGCAGGGGTTGCGGTTGTCCCACAGCCCAAGGATTCACATTTACGGGTTTAGAATCATTCAAAGAATGTCTCAACCCACTCACCTACAACCTAGGACTACTCAGGTCGCTTCATGCGACCCTAGATGCGTTACGGACTCGATCACGCGATCGATTCGAATAGTCTTCGCCTATTGGCGAATCTGCGATCCTATAAGTGTTTTTAGACCCTTCTCGCACCCACCTAAGTCAAAGGAAGTGACAGCGTACGTCGCGTGACCATAACCCAGGCCTGGTATAATCTTATTCATGCTTTGATACCAACTTGTAACACCCTAAAAATCGGGGGTCGTGTATAAACTCAACTCCCGAGTTCCAGACCGTCACTTATGCAACAAAAATGATTATGATTCAATGTTTTTTGAGTTAAAGCATTCACATGATTAAAAGTATACCAAAGCTGTAATTCATACTCCAGATCCAGTGATAAAAGCAAGCGGAAGACTAAAAGAATATATATATCACTGTATGGAAAATAAAGTATATCTCGACTGTCACTAAAGTATGAATACATCTCTGAGTCTCATATACATGTAAATAACAGAAATAAATGTCCAAAATAGTCCCACTGAGGAGTCCCGTCAACCCAGGCCACCTAAGCAAAGCCGTCGTGGTACTGCATGTATGAGAACTCGTCCTAGTCCTCATCATAGTCCGGCTCTGCCTCCTGGATCTCTGCATCACCTGCATCTAAGACAGGGTCTAGTGGGTGTTGCAAACACCATCCCGAAACGTGAGAATGAGTAGCTAACTCAGTGGAATAATAGAGCAAGGATTAACATGTTCTCAAATCAATCATGCGATAATAGTAGAGCAGTAAATCAAACAATCCTAATACTTTTGTTAATGCAATATGACATGACGTGATGTATGCCCTCATCGACGATCTCCCTCATACGGCACCATCTTACGACCGCGGCATGCAATCATCCCTCAAGTGCTCCACATCTTCCACGCATATGCAATGTTATGGTGATATGATTTCTGAGTATTATTAGTCCATTCAAACAGCAGGATTGGGAAACTAAGATACTTCCCTTATATCAATCCCAACACAGATCCTGTCTAGGGTCGTCACTCCTAGTAATCTCATACAATGTATATTTTGTAGGTCACTGCAAGGGCTGCCAAGGCTGTTGCTCGCACTCGTTGCACCGCTCCCCCATCACCTTATCAATACAGGCCTACTGTACTCTCACTGCTACTGAAGGGTCGTCACCTCCCGTAGACTCAGAATACGCTCGCGGTCACTACAAAGGACTCGTCGCCTGATCAGTGTAGGCCGACAGCAAGAATATAGTGTCCCATACTACCATAATCTGCTCACGAGACATAGGTGCTCACTGGTCACTACGGGGAGGTTTGTGGCCCTAGTGTAGGCCGACAGCTCGACCACGGTGTCCCATACCACCATGCCTGGCTCATGAGTCTTCGTGGATCAAGGTACCATGGTTAACAGGGTTTACAATGGTAAGTTCAGTACCCTAGGTTCAAGCAGTTATGACTCATACAGGGTGAACATACAACGGCCAGTTGGGTTACTTGACGGGCTCGACTAGCACGATCGCATCTCAAGTCGAACGACATGAAGTGCGTAAAACACTTCATGTGGCCTAACCACTGCCGCCAACTACAGAACACGGCTCGCGTTCATCGACGCGTCGTTCGTGGCCAAGATAAGCCAACCACGAATTCTCTCGGTTACCGACTGCCTGGACTACGTATAGTCCTAAACACATATGAATTCACATCAGCAATTCATGTAAGAGTATTGGAAATAAAATACAATCATGTGAGCATGTTAACACATGTTATAACATACACCTTAAGTAAATCATCAAGTACATGCATTTCATACATACAATGAAATCATGCATATAACTATCATGTAGGAAACTATTTACATCAGCATATTAATTGAGAAATCAATCTCAACTAATTCATAACACCATTTAATTCAATACATACTAATACAAGCATTTATACAAACACTTACACTACACACTTAAGTCTACATATAGTATGTCGACCCGAAGTGCGCATTTAGGAGAATCGCTTCGCCAAACTAATTATACACGTATTCCTAGTATTCTAATGTGACAATAAACCATGTCAATCACATCAGTAAACTATGAATGAAAACAGTACTTCCTACAAATGACTAAAATGCCCTAAATCTCATATTCTTCGTCTGTTTATGAAACAGGAAACAGACAGCATGTTGTACATGTCAAACGGCGTTGCCGTCGATAATCTACTATTAAATGACATTGAAAGCATTGGAAACAGTCAATCAAAACGTCTAAAATCCGCACCTTATCTCTTAGAAGCGTATCGTTTCGAACGGAGCTATACGCTTCGTCTACGGAGACTAGAGAACCTGATTTACAAGATCTATCGGCTAACATGCTATGAAACGAAAGGAACACTAAATCAGCAACTTTCTAGGGTATTTTCTTACCTGAAAATATGGAAAAATCACTGGCCAACTGATTGGAGCGTGTTGCTAAAGCACGTGCAACAGGTGGCACGACAGCAAGAAAATCCTCTCCTACTCTCTCTCACAAACTCTCAACTTTTCTCTCTCCCAATTTAGGATTTTTCTCAAATTCGGATGGGAGAGAGGAGTGAGGGTTTCAACCCCTTTTATAAGCACAAAAATGCCCGGAATAGGCTCGGGAACAAAGTTTACTTGATGTATATCCAATTTGGGGCTGTTTCGGTCCAAAAGACCATTTCTGGTGGTCCCCTGGCCGAACGCGATCAGACTTAAGTTCGTACTTGTCAGATGTTGCTCTCATCCCATTTTTAGACGATCAGTGTTCGTAGATCGCCCGTGGCGGTCCAGTTTCAGTTCAGCAGTCACCGCACGTAGATCAGGGCTGCAAGTCTCATGATATAAAATAGAAATTTTTCCTGATCTAAGGGTGTAATTTGACTGAATTCTGACGGTCAAAACACTTAATACTGACACGTCAAGTCGTGTGCAAGATTTGAATTTCAAATTCCAAATCTGTCCCTATTCTCACTCTCTTCAGTCCAGGCTCAATGAAATGGCCTGCGAATGTCGGTTGGACTTGATTTTCGAAATGATTGTCAAGTCCAGCTAGGCGGTTCTAATGGTCTAAGATAGTAGGTATCGGACTTTCGACGTGCCGTCTAGATCCAATACAAAGTTTCAAAGTGGTCCAGAGAACAAACCTGCTTAGAGTTTGATCTGAGGTTTTAGAGTATTATAGAGTCATTGTTTCTACTCGATTTGGGTCTTGTAGAACGTATTTAAAGTGATCAGGGACTATTTTCCAGCTACTCTAGCGTTGCGCTAACTAACTTACACTTAATTTCTAAAGGAATTAATCCTACGCGATTTCTGGTCGAGTTGGTACTCGAGTCCAAGTACGAATTTTTCCAGGGCGTTACAGATATAATGGGTTATTGGACTTTGAGATTTTTTGAGACACAAGGAAGTGTTTTTGTGCTCAAATGAGAGGGATTAAGGGATATAGATGGTTGTAGAAGATGGGTTTGAGAGAATGGTGGAGGTGGTGTAAGAAAAAGGAAGAAGATGAGATTGGAGGGGTGATTTGAGAGAGACAAATGAAGATTTGAGGGATTTAGAAAGCTTGGAGTGGTAGGAATGGAGGAAAAGAAGAAAATGGGAGAGATATAAGGGGTGGTCCCACACATTTTTGTGGGGCCCACAGACGTGTACATTTGCCGGCCCGGCACGGCCCCATAGACCCCACAGGCCCCCGGCAACCTAATCGGCGAGGCCTCGCAGATCCGGCGATGTCATCGCCGATCGCTGGATAGTGGGGCGAGGGCTCACCCTAGAGGCGATGCTATCCCCCCCCCCCCCCCCCACAGGGTACTGAAAATGAGCGGGGTCCACCTCGCTTCCCCACGATTTGTACCGTTTGGCCCCCTGAGTCCGTTTGATGCAATTTCGAGTCTCATCTCACGTATATTCACCCGTTTTGGGTCGTTTGAGTGTGGAATAGGCTGAATTATGGTCTAAACTCATCGATTGATAGTCTAAAAATGAATTAAGGCCATCTTGCATGATCACAGATGCCTACGGGTCTGTTTTTAACAGTCAGTTTCACCTATCGACGAAACTGAGAATCCTACGACTGTTTCTACTTTTTAACACTGCCTCCTAGATCAAAGTACATCAGTGTACATCGTTTTACCATAACCCAGCTCCAGTTTAATCCAAAACATGATCTGATACCAACTTGTAATGCCCTGAAAATCGGGGGGTCGAGCAGGAGCCCAACTCCCGAGTTCTAACACATCACTTATACAACATAGATAATGTTAATTAAATGTTGTCCATATTAGTTCATTAAACATGAGTGGGATTATACCAAATCAACATATCATACTCTAGAGATAGTTAAATTGTGCAAGTGGAAGACTGTAATAGATAAAGTGGTAAGTCCCCAGAGTATCACCATGTCGCTAGGTTAAATAATTACGTGTTTAGTTTTAAAATATACAAAATGATAAAGTGTAATGTCCTCTAATCATCTCCCTGTAGCCCCAGTGATGCAACTTCAGGTCTACATAGAACCACTAAAGAGTTACAAATAGGAGAACTCTTCATCATAAAAGTCTGGCTCCATTTCGTAAGCATCACCATCATCTGCAGCTAAAATAGAGTCTGGTTGGCGTTTTAAAACACCGCCACTGAGTAGGAGTGAGTGATTAACTCAGTGGCCCTATAAGGCAATGGTTAACATGTTATCAATTCAGTCAAACAGTAATGATAAGGCAATACAACAATCATATCCTAAGAATTCTTATTAATGCAGGAATGGTATGCTATAATGATGCATGCCCTCGCCTGCACTCCCTCAGCGATAACATCTCACGATCATGCATAACAAACTCCCTAAACGTGCGCTTCCTTGCCAAAGCACATGCAATGCAGTGCATGGTCGTGTTAGCTAATACTTTATTAGGTTTATTCATATAGTAGGATTGGAAAGCTAGGGTACCTCTCTTTATATCATTGACCCAAACATTGATCCATCTAGGGTCGTCAATCTTAGTAGTCGCATACGATGGTAGTTCTAGGTCGCTACGGAGAGGCTCGTCACCTCAGTGTAGGACTAGTTATACTCAAGGTCACTACGGAAAGGCTTGTCACCTTAGTGTAGTCCTAGTGTATACTCGAGGTCATTACAAGAGGCTTGTTACCTGATCGTAGGCCGACAGCTCGAATAAAGTGTCTCATACACCATATTTTGCTTATGAGTTTGGGTTGCTCACTGGTCACTATAGGGAGGCTCGTTGCCCCAGCGTAGGCCGACAGCTCCGCCACGGTGTCCCATACACCACCATGTCCGGCTCATGAGTCTTAGCAGATCGAGGTACTAAGGTTAAACGGCTTTACATTGGTATGTGGTACCTTAGATTCAAGTTGTAGCGTCCATACATGGTGAACATGCAACGAGCCAATCGGGTTACTCGAAAAGCTCGAGTGGTATGAGCATACATTGAATTAATTGACATGGAGGGCATAAGCACTCCGCATGGCCTAACCACTATCGACAAACAACGTATGACTTGGATTCATCGAACGTGTCTTGTGTGGCTAAAACAGTTCAGCCACCGATCATAAACCATTACCAATTGCCCGGACTACATCTTAACCTCAATCACACTCCAAACAATAGTATTCACATGTGATAGTCAAAGACAGCATGTGACAAACAATCTAACATAAATCTCATTTGAGCATTTCAACAAATAAATAGTACATATGTTATCAAACATCAGCATTTCATTCATAAATCACATAGTAGTAAGATAAGTTACATAAAGGAAACTGTAACTATAGATAAGGAAATTGAGAATCCTATCCCAACACCCTCATTAAATACATTTCAATAAGCATTTTCTCATTTAGGCATTTTATCAAACACTTTGATTACACATATCACATACATATAATAAATTAGTTTAAACGCATATCATAGCAAATCCTTCCACATAGGAGTTGTCACACGTACAACAATCATGTATTCCCAAATGACAATTATGGCAAGCACAAATCATAATTCCATATTCATTCATACATTTCAATAAACACATGGAGTGCATTAAAATCAACATAGTTTACACATATATATGTAATATTCAGAAATCATCAAAACTAGGCACATGTGATAGCAATTAAGTCAGTCATAAATCATTACTAACATTGAAATCCTTAAAAATCATAACTTAAACATTTATAGTCCACACCTTACGTCGGTAGACTCGTATCAAGATCAATTCGAACACTACATCTTCGTCTGC
The DNA here is from genome assembly GCA_037074715.1 of Magnolia kwangsiensis. Classification (NCBI taxonomy): domain Eukaryota; kingdom Viridiplantae; phylum Streptophyta; class Magnoliopsida; order Magnoliales; family Magnoliaceae; genus Magnolia; species Magnolia kwangsiensis. Next base: position 45,187,588 of record CM073580.1, read on the forward strand.
GACAGACCGACAACTTATAGCATGAAATAGGTTAGTTATTTTACCCAAGTACAGATTTAAAATCTCTGAAATAGCGATACGAGTAGGATGCTTCGGCACGTGGAGCAGTGGGATTGAATCCCAGGAACTATCTCTCACTCTCTCTCTCACTTCTCCTCACCTTTTTTCTCCTCATTTCTCTCTTCTCTCTCCTAAGGTTTAGAAATTTCGTATGGAATGAGAGAGGGGTGGGTAAAGGCCCTTATATAGGCCCAGAACTAGTGTAAATGGCCCCAACGCCATGGTATACTTATCTTATACCCACAGAGTGGCTAATTTCATCCAACAGAGCTCATCTGAAGGTCCATTTCCTACATACGGTATGGAGAAAGTTCCCTAACATTAGATCTAGGTCAAGTTAGGACTTTGGTCCAATCGGATCAGTGGATCGACCTGGAGGACTTGTTTCTGTTCAATGGTCAATGGTACTCAATCAGGACCACAAGTACACTGACATGTATTAGAAATTTTCCCTAATCCGAGGGTGTAGTTGGGTCAGAATCTGACGGACTGAAACCTTAAATTTGGCTGCAAATGAACGGCTCAATTCACTTAAGTTTCAGTTCATTTTTTAAAAGTATTTACATTTCTCACACACTTCGCTTCGGACTTAAGTTGTGCGTTTCTGGACACTATTTGGACTTGATTTTTGATATGGTTTTCAAGCCTAGTAAGGCAGTCATAACCGAATAGTTTTGCAGTAATTGGACTTTCGACGCATGGTCCAGGTCTGATACGGAGTTTCGTGATGCTCTCGAGAGCAACTGGGTTTTGATATTGTTCCTAGGTTTCTAGGTAATGTAGCGTTAGTGATCCTATTAGTTTTAGGTCTTGCCATTTGTATAGAAAGCGATTCGAGCTAATTCTTCAACTAAATTAGTTTAGTACTTAATTAATTTTCATCTAATTTCTAAAGAATTCGATCCTTAGTAATTTCTGCCTGAGGTGGTACTCGGGTCTTTATACAGGTTTTTCTGAGATGTTACACTTAGTCTCTATTGATCTGATCTTTGCTTTGGCAATTCTTGAGCCTTAAATCCATGCTTTTAGCATTCTTTTCAATCCAAGCTCTCAAACTCACCTTGTAATACAAACATGTATAAAATATACCATTAAGCATTATCATGTTCATAAAATCAAGATATAAATAGGAGAAAATATGTAATATTTGAGTCTCCACACACTCCCCAATCGGCATTTTGCTAGTCCCAAGTAAGAATATGCATAAAATAATCTTCCATCTTCAAAGTTTAAAACATTTTTTAGAAGATAATCTTTTGTGCAATCAGGTATGAATGAGTAATGTTAAGAAAAGAAAGTAAGATTTTAAAAACCTAGAGCCGAATCACATAAGAAATCAATCAAATAGGTTCTTTATTGGTTATAAAATCATAAACTCATGTATCAAGTTTTTTTTTTCAATGTGCTTGGTGAATATCAACTTACTCCCCATGAACACACTATTAGTTCATAATGTTAGCCATGTTCATCACATCACAATTAGTCAAAAACTCAAGTACTGAACATATCCCCCTTTTCCTTCTTTCTCCAGTTTTTTAATTTTATATCAACAATTACTCTTATTCATTCTTTTTCAAACATTACATCCTTTTCGCAGACCTTTTTCATTCTCCTCGAAGATGTTGTCATTCTTCAATCTTCTCATCATTCATGGCTTTTTTATCGATCTCCTATTTTTTAATTGGTTTTTCATCTTTTAGGGTGGATAAAATTCTCCAGACTCAATTCTCAACATCTATCAATGATTCACATGCTACCAATTAGAAATCTTAGTATATCCCAATGAAGCAAACTGAACGTGTTTTGTGATTTAGATTAACATGATATACAAATTTCCTTCTTAATCATTTGAGAACCCTAGGTGAAAGTCTACTCGGGTGATCAAACTCTAACAATTCAAGATTCAATCTTCATCTTATTATCCTACTCAAGACATTCTTAATACACAAACTATCGTTTCCAAACAATTTTCAGCTTGAAAAATTCAAAACTTTCATCATTTTTTCTCAAAACTAAACAAAATACTGATCAATTTATCTAATCCACACTCCAACCTAAAATCTACATTGTCCTCAATGTAAAAGAAATTGGCATGTAATACACATGAGGCAATGAAAAGAAAGGGAGTAGTGATGGAAAGATAGTACCTGGAGGAAGGAAATTTGAAGCTTTTCCACAAATCTCAGCATAAAATCGGTTAGCACAAAATAAAACTAAACAAAATAAACTTCCCTAGTCCTAAATCTTATGAAAGAAATAAACCTAACTATACCTCCATCAGACTAAGAGATCAATCCTGATATATAGGATCAATCAGAGGCATCCTCTAAAATAAATTTCTCAACAAATGGCTTTAAACGATGTCCATTTACTTTAAAAGCATTGTCATTGTTCATATTTGTTATCTCGACGGCCTCATGAGGATAGACATTAGTAACAATGAAAGGGTCGGTCCAACGCTATTGGAGTTTACCCAGAAAAAGATGTAACCGAAAATTGTACAAAAGAACTCTCTGGCCGATTAAGAATGATTTCTGAAGGATGTTCCTGTCATCGAACACCTTCATCCTATCCTTGTAAATTCTTGAGTTCTTGTATGTATCGTTCCGGATTTCCTCGAGTTCATTCAAGTGTAATTTGTGCAGCGAGCCAACGTTGTCCAAATAAAAGTTCAAATTCTTAATAGCCCAGTAGGCTCTATGTTCCAATTCCACAGGTAAGTAGCAAGATTTCCCATAGACAAGTCTAAAGGGAGACATTCCAATGGGAGTTTTAAAGGGTGTACGATAAGCCCATAAAGCATCCGTCAATTGGATTGACCAATCCTTTCGGTCAAGGTTAACCTTTTTTTCCAAAATTTGTTTGATTATTCTATTAGAAATCTCAGCTTACCCACTTATTTGTGGGTGGTATGGAGTGCTCACCTTATGTGAGATGTCGTATTTCTTCATTAAGTTTGTAAATGGCCTATTACAGAAATGTGAGCCTCCATCACTAATGATGGCTCGAGGCATTTTGAATCGGGAACGGATGTTTTCTTATAAGATTTTAATGACCGTGTGATGGTCATTATTTTGGAAAGGGATTGCTTCGACCTATTTAGTGACATAGTCTACTACTAGCAAAATGTACAAATTCCTAGAGAAATGGTCTCATGAAATCGATGCCCCAAAAATCAAATGCTTCAATGATAAGAATTGGGTTCAGAGGCATCATATTACGATGGGACAATGCTCCTAACTTTTGACAACGCTCACAAGCTTTGAAAACTCATGAGTATCTCTGAACATAGTGGGCCAGTAAAAGTCGTGCTGCAGAATTTTAGCCGTGGTCTTTTTAGTAAAAAAGTGACCACCATAGGCCTAAGAGTGATAGAAGGAGATGACACTTTGGTATTCATTTTCTGGCACACATCTCCTTAAAATCTGATCTAGGTAATATTTAAACAAGTACGGATCATCCTAGAAGAATTTGCGTACCTCAGCAAAAAATTACTTCTCATCTTGCGCAGTCCAATGTGTTGGTGTGAAACCTGTGGCAAGATAATCAGCAATATCAGCAAACCAAGGTGAGTGGGAAGATAGTCAGATGCATCACACATAAGTTCAAAAGGAATGCTCCAATTGAGTGGCTGCATGATAGGTGCGGTAGTCAACATGCCCTTAAGCTTAGAGAAAGCTTCTTAGCATTACTCAGTCCATTGTTATGGTACATCCTTTTGAAGTAGATTACATAAAGGATGAGAGAGGTGACTAAAATCCTTTATAAATCTTCTATAAAACTCAGCGTGTCATAAGAAGGATCACACGTCTCGTATGCTCTTGGGTGGAGGTAGGGTAGAGATAAGATCAATTTTAGCTTTATCTACCTCAATTCCCTTAGACGATATGATATGTTCAAAACCAATTTCCTTACGAACCATGAAATGACACTTCTCCCAATTTAGCACCAAATTCTTTTCCTCACATCGCTTCAACACTTATTTAAGATTCTCCAAACAATCATTGAAGGATAGACCAAAGACAGAGAAGTCGTCCATGAAGACCTCTAGATATTGCCCAACCATGTCAGAAAAAATACTCATCATGCATTGCTGAAAAGTGGCGGGAACATTTCACAGTCTAAATGGCATCCTTCGGTAAGCAAAGGTACAGAAGGAGCATGTGAATGTATTCTTTTCCTGATCTTCAAGGTCTATCTCTATCTGGTTGTAGCCCGAATACCCGTCAAGAAAGCAATAACACGAGTGACTATCTAGCCTTTCCAAAATTTGATCAATGAAGGGCAAAGGAAAGTGGTCCTTCCTCGTGAAGGTATTCAATTTCCTATAGTCAATGCATATTCTTCAACCAGTAATAACTCTAGTTGGCATGAGTTCATTGTTGGCATTGGCTACAATGGTGATTCTGGACTTCTTAGGAACCACCTGAGTTGGACTCACCCATTGACTATCGGATATAGGGTATATGATACCCACATCCAATAGTTTAAGTACATTAGCCTTAACCACTTCCTTCATTTTTGGATTTAATCTACATTGTGGTTGTCGGTAGGTCTTCGTATTATCCTTTAGATAGATGCGGTGAGTAAAAATCAAATGGTCAATTCCCTTGAGGTCCGCAATCGAGCACTTAAGGGCTCATTTATGCTCAATGAGAGTAGAGATAAGCATACTCTCCTATTCTTTCTCAAGGTGGGATGAAATCATCACCAAGTATTAGGGCTAAAGTCAGGTGGGATGGGTCGGGTTGATGCTTAACCCTAGCCCAACCCAAGGTTCCTAGACCTCAACCCTAACTCAACCCAAACCAACCTCGGATTGGGAATTCTCAACCCAAGCCCAACCCAAGCAGGCTCGTTCAGGTTGATCGGGTTGGTTAGGTGGATACATGATAATATTTTCATTATTACATTAGTCTATTATATTTCAATACACGTTTTATTTTTTGGACCTGTGATTTTATTAATTATATATGTAGTTATTTATGTTAAAGAACTTCATTTTTTCTAAACAAACCAGCTAAAATATAGGACTACTCATTAAAAAGTCATGTTGTGTAGTATGCAATCTATTTCAGAGAGAAATCTAGCTTATCTTGGTAGCTTGAGTCATCGAAAATGGCATGGACCACTAAGACTTGACAGCACTGGAATTTCCTATTGCCTTCAACACATATTATCTACACTCAATTATCATTTACGACTTATATAACAATCGGGTTCGGGTTGGGTCGGGCAACCTGAGACCTCAACCCAAGCCCAACCCAACCTTTATCGGGTTGATGTTTATATAGCCCAAGCTCGAGTCCAAACCCAACACATCTTACCCGAGCCCAACCCAATGTTGGGTCAGTTAGGTTAAACCCGCCTGACTTTCAGCCCTACCGGGTATGTCTCATCTTCACCTAAATAGAAACATTTCAAATCAGAGAGTTTTAGGTCATGATTTGGTGCCTTGAGGTTAGACGGTAGAGGCACTACATTAGTTTGGGATAATTCTTCAAATCGTGGCCTCCACCAGTTAACTTCAAGTACTGGCATGGTGTCCAGCATGGTTCCCATTTTCCTAATCATATCATCATCTAAATCATGGGAGTGGGTCAGGCACATCTCTAGAAGCTCAGAGGATAAGGTCAGAAGTGTTCTATCTTCCACGAAAGAATCAATCAAGTTAATATCGTGAGCATCATCACCATCCTCTTCCTGTTTACTTATATTGAAAAAGATATTGAGCTCTGTAAATGCTATTTTATATAGATCTGATTCCCCATGGTTAGTGCATTATTTTTATTTTTCTTTTAGATTTAAGTCTTTTGCACTTCCTTTTCTTCATTTGTGTGGTTTATTCATGCTTTATGACTGTTTGGGGGGTTTTCTATCAAAAAATCTGATCTACTAAAAACCCTCCTTGCCTCTTTTGCATTCTCTTTATTCATTAAATTTTTTATTGTAATGGAGGGTAGAACCAAGAAGAAAGGATCTCGTGGTCCCTCTTCATCTCATTCGGCTCCTATCACAGTGCATCATCTTCGGTCGCCCAAGGAAGATCTCAAATTTATGGGGGATATTCGCTTGCGCAATGTGATAGTAGAACGGACTGTTAATCCTGATCATCTGGCACCATTTGACGTTGTTTTCCTTCTTTAGTCTGTAGGATGGGATAACATATTACATTGGGGTGGACCGACATATCACTCCATTGCACAGGCTATATATGCTTACATTAGTGACTTCTCTTCTAAGAATCTGACATTTACAATTACAATTAGAGAAGGTCCAATTGATGTGGACCATCATCTTATTTCTGGGATAATGGATATACCTGTCAATGATGATGATATTCCCATTAGTTGTCTTATTGTAAAATCTTCTAAATCTGAGAAGAGAATGCTCACTCGTGTTTTATGTAATATGGATGCGGAATGGAGTACTAGGAATGTGCTTGCTTCCAAGTTTATGTTACACAGATACAGGGTTCTCCATCGGATCTTCATTTCAAATGTCTACCCTCGTTCTAGTAATAAAACTGAGCTTACTACATTCATGATTCGTATTCTTCATTCCATCATTACTGGAGTCTCTATGTGTCTTCCTTCTCTGATTTGTTATATCATGATTCAGTTATCTCCACCCAGGTCATAGTGACATACCCTTTATTTATCTTATGATTGTTTTAGCCACCCATAGTTTAGTGGCTATGCCTATTGGAGAGGCTTCCATTAACCATCTACTATTCAACAACTCTAACATTAACAAGATGAATTTGAAACTGGCCCCAGGCCAAGTTGATGTGGGTGTCAGTGGAGCTGTTGAAGTAAATGAAGAGGAGGGTGATTTGCCTCCAGATAATATTAATATGGATGATCTAAAAAACTCAGAGTGTGAGATTTTTTGAATTGTGTAAGCCCACTTGAAAGACACAATTGTGAAGGTTTTAGGTGAACCTTGAAAAACCTATTTCATAGTGAACGCCAATATCCATTGTGTGAGGATATTGGGAGTGGAGTAGTTTTGTGGCTGTTTTTCTAACCACTATAATTCCTAGTGTTATGGTAGATGATTAATTGTGGCTTTGTGTGAATGTTGTAATTTCTTTTTAAGCCTTTGTGGAGAATGTTTTAATCTCTTTTATGTAAGTGTGGGAATGTTGTAATAGCTTAGTTTATTTTCTTTGCTATTTTTATTCTTTATTCCTCTGTGTCGATTTGGGATTTTGATATAAAGACCGTTCTAGAAATCAGGTTGTCCTACCATAAGCCATTGGTTTTTGGTGTAAGGTTGTCCTTAGAACAACATTTGTATCAACCTCTCAATACGTGTACATTAGAGGTTGCTATTCATTTATACTTTGTGGGATTACTAAGTGCTATCTTTATTTTTGTCTGTCTAATTTTGCATTTAATTTTTAAATTTGGCATAGTCCTATTCACCCCCCCCCCCCCCCCCCCCTCTCTAGGACTCTTAGCTCGGCCTTTTCAAGCTCCAATGTCATATTCCCAAAAGATAAATTCATGACTCCATTCCTATAATTAATGATTACATTTGATGTGGCAAGGAATGGGCGACCAAGAATGACTGGAATTTGAGTGCTCATGTCTACGATGGGTTGAGTATATAGGATGATAAAATTTACTGGGTAGTAAAATTTGTCAACCTGGACCAGCACATCCTCAATTATCCTTCTCAGTACATGAACTGAGCGATCGACAAGTTATAATGTGGTCTGGGTGGGTTTTAATTCGCCTAAACCCAATTGTTCGTAGACCGAGTATGGGATCAGATTTATGCTCGCACCTAAGTCAAGAACTGCATGCTCAATCCAGTAATTCCCAATTACACAAGCGATGGTTGGGCTACCAGGTTCTTTGTACTTTTGTGGCACATCTTGCTTTAAGATGGCACTCACTTTTTCTGTTAAGAAGATTTTCTTTTAAATATTTTATCATCTTTTAGTCGTACATAAGTCTTTAAAAAATTTAGCATATGAAGGTATCTGTTTAACGACATCTAGTAGAGGAATGTTGACCTTCGCTTGTTTCAACACCTCTAGAATGTCCTGAGAGTTAGAGAGAGGTTTTGATGTGTAACATCCCGAAAATTGGGGGTCGAGTAGAAACCCAACTCCCAAGTTTCAAAATGTCACTTATGCAATATAAATAATGATGAATGCATGTTGTCTGTAGAATGGCATTAAACAAGATTGAGACTAAGCCAAAACAGCATATCATACTCTAGAGACAGTTAAATTAGCAAGCGGAAGAATGTAATAGATATATAAAATATATGAACTGTTGTAGGTCTCCAGAGTATGAACATGTTACCAGGTTAAACATATACATGTATACTCCAAAAATGATCAAAAAGAATATACATGAGTGCTCCGAAAATATAAAATGACAAGTGTCATGGCATCTAATCAACCTCTTAGTAATCCCGCCGATCAGAACACGGAGGAGAAATCCTCCTCCTCATCAAACAAGTCCGGCTCCGCTTCACAAGCAGAGCCATCATCTGAAACTAAAATAGGGATTGGTTGGTGTATACAACACCGTCCCGTAACGTGGGACTGAGTGGCCAACTCAGTGGAATCATAGAGCAAAGGTTAACATGTTATCAAATCAATCAAGCGATAATGATAAAGTAAAAAAATTAAACATTTCTAAATACTGTAATTAATGTAAGAATGAAATGACATGATGGATGCCCTCGCCAACATACTCCCTCTTGCGACACCATCTTATGTCCGCGGCATGCTTTCTTCCCTCAGTGCTCCACATCTTCCAGGAACATGCACTGCAATATGAATATGATTACCGAGTTGTTATTAGTCCTTTTCATACAGCAGGATTGGAAAACTAGGGTACTTCCCTTATATCATTCCCAACAAGAATCCTATCTAGGGTCGTCAGTCCTAGTAGTCTCATACGATGATATAATTCTAGGTCGCTGCAAGGGCTGCTAGGGCTGTTGTACTCACTCGTTGCTCCGCTCCCCCATCACCTTATCAATACAGCCCTAGTTGTACTCTTGTTGCTATGGAAGGGTCGTCGCCTCACGTAAACGTAGAGTACACTCGAGGTCACTACAAAGGGCTGTCAGGGCTGTTGCACCGCTCCCCCATCACCTTATCAGTGTAAGCCGACAGCTCGAATATAGTGTCCCATACCACCATAATTGACTCACGAGTCTGAGGTGCTCACTGGTCACTATGGGGAGGTTTGTGGCCCCAGCGTAGGCCGACAGCTCGACCACGGTGTCCCATACCACCATGCCCGGCTCATGAGTCTTAGTGGATCGAGGTACCATGGTTATCAGGGTTATCACTAGTAAGTTCAGTACCCTAGGTTCAAGCAGTTATGACCAATACAAGGTGAACATACAATGGTCAGTCGGGTTACTTGATGAGTCCAACTAGCACGAGCGCACGTTGAATCGACCGACATGAAGTGCACAAGCACTTCGTGTGGCCTAACCACTGCCGACAACTCTAGTACGACTCGGGTTCGTCACACACATCCTTCGTGGCGAATAGAATCCAACCACGAATCCTAATCTGTTACCGACTGCCTAGACTAGAGTATAGCCCCAAGCACATGTAATGTGAATCAGTAATCATATGAGATAAATAAAATTGAAATAACAAGGAATTCAAGCATGTTAGCAACATGTTATAAGATACAACATAAGCAATTTCACCATACACAAGCATTTCATATATATAAGATAATCAATTCAAATATAACAACCATGGAAGAAATCATATACATCATCAAAATAGTTAAGAATCCTATCTCAACACTAATCTACAATTCCATTTACTCAATACTTACATATACAAACATTTATACAAACCCTTAGTCTACACACATTAGCCTACATAGCATATGTCGGCCAATAATATGCATTAGGGGGAATCTCTTCGCCAAACAGATCATACACGCATAACTAGTATAGGTATATGGAAAATACTCATAGCAATCATTTCAGTAAAATACATACGTATACAGTATTTCCTACAAATACCCAAAATACCCTAAATCTCATATTCTTCGTACGTATTCGAAATGAAAAACAGACAGCATGTTCTACATGTCAAACAGCATCCTTGTCAATAATCTACTATTAAACGGCATCGAAAGCTTTGAAAACAGGTAATCTAAGCATCTAGAATCCGCACCTTATGCCGTAGAAGCGTAATGAATTGAATAGAAATTCTACGGTTCGTCAACGTCAATATGATGACCTATATCACAAGATAAGTCAGCTACTTTGCTACTTGTACCCATAGGAACCTTAAAACAGGTTAGGGTTAGGGTTTTCTTACCTAGAACGAAACCAGAATCGTCGAAAAAGTGATACAGAGGGGTGGATTAGGCACGTAGCAAGTTGGGAAGAATCCCAGGAAGAATCATCAACTTCTCCTTCACTTTCTCTCTCTTTTCTCTCTCTTGATTTGGGTAGGGTTTGAAATTCATATGGGATTTATGAGAGAGAGTTTAGGGCCTTTTTATAAGCTAAAAACTCACCTATATAGACTTAGGACTAAGGTATACTTGGGTTATAGCCAAATCGGGTCTGTTTCGATCCAACGGAGCGTTTCTGGAGGTCCTATTATCAAATGCGGTCGGACTTAAGCTCACTAACATCGGATCTTTAGTTAGTTAAGTTTTCAGTCTGATCGGATTTCTAGATCACCCGTGGGGGACCAGTTTCAATTCAGCAGTTACCGAACCTAAATTAGGACTACAAGTTTCATGACATGAAAGGGCCAATTTTTCTAATCCGAGGGTGAAATTTGGTTAAATTCTGACTGTCGGAACGCTTAAAAATAATGCGCAAGTGAACGTGCCATATTTAGAATTTCTTTTCTAAATCTTTTCCTTTTCTCACTCTCTTCACTCCAAACTCAATAAAATGGTCTTAGGATATCGGTTGGGCTTGATTTTCGAAATGATTGTCAATTTCAACTAGGAGATCATAATGGTCTAAGACTATAGATATTGGACTTTCGACATGCGATCTAGATCCAATACAAAGTTTCAAAGGGTTCCTGAGATCAAACAGGTTTAGAATTTGATCCTAGGTTTCAGGGTAACGTAGCGTTAACAATTCTAGAGGTTTTGAGTCTTACAGATCGTATTTAAAGCTATCGGTGCTAATTTTACAGGTAATCTAGTTTAGCACTAGCTAAATCACATTAAATTTCTAAAGAATTTGGTTTTAAATGATTTCTTTAGCTTTAAAATTGGGTTCTGAGAGGTTACCAAGGTGTTATGGTTGACCCATTGCCTAAGGACATGTAATTCCAGGTTGGCAAAAATTCAGGATGTTACATGATGCAATCAACCGTTGGGAGCAATCGGCTTGCCTTGAGGTTTTAGTTCTAAATCTTGTGGAGTAGTGCTAGATCTATCATTATTGTCTTCTTCCGGGTCCTTAGGCTTTTCAACCCTAACCAGAATGGTTTTATCAATGGTCTTCTCACTCCCATGAGTGGTGATAGATTTATCTTGCTCCATCTGATTTGAAGAGCTTGGGTCACTAACCTCGTATTGCTATTTTGGATTGGGAAGAGATTGAGCTGGAAGGCTTCCTTTTTCCCCAATCGTATTTTTTATCTCAAGCTCTTATATGACCTTTGTAAGGTCGTGAAAGGCTTGTAGCATACCCTGATTGAAAAGCTCTTGATTTTGAAGATGCTTTAGGACCAGATCCTCTTGAGGTTTCCCTTGATTTAGAATTTGATTAGGGAATCCTTGAGGAGTAGCAATTTGCCTATTCATCCAACTGAAATTTGGATGATTTCTCAAACTAAGATTGTATGTATTGGAGGTGGGTCCTTTGAAAGGCCTCTGGTAATTGCTTATGACATTCAATTGCTCATTCAGAATTTCTTGAAAGTAGGTATTGTTAGTAATTTTCAGTTGTATGAATATTGCAAGCAAAAATTTATAAACAGTTTCCTTATGAGATAAGCCACTTTAGCATTTATATCATCTTCCTCTTTCAGAAGATATATTTTGCCCCTCTCCTTTGATTGATTAGGCTTAGAAGTGGTGCTGGGTTTTGGGGAGATGTCCCATGATTGTGCATTTTCAGTAAGTCTGTCAAAAAAATCCCACACATCATCAACATTTTTGTTCATAAATTCCCTATTGCACATTGTCTCGACCAATTGGCGCATGGAAGATATTAGTCCATCATAGATGAAGTTTGTGATGCACCATGTTTCAAAACCATGTTGTGGGAATGAACTGACAAGATCCTTGAACCGCTCCCAACATTGGAAGAATGTTTCATCTTCCTTTTGGGAAAAGTTCATAATTGACTTTCTAAGGGTGTTCATTTTATGGTATGCGAAAATTTTCTTATGAACTCCCTTGTCATGTCGCTCCATCTACCAATAGATCATGGTCGTAATGAATGTAACCACGTCTTAACTTTCTCTTTCAAAGAAAAGGGAAAGAAATTCTGCCTGACTATGTCCTCAGTCACATTAGGAAAGTATAAAATGACTATGATCTCATCAAACTCTTTCAAGTATAAATATCAATTTTCATATTCAAGTCCATGGAATTTTGGAAGGAGTTGGATCACACCTGGCTTAATATCCATGTTTCTTGTGTTTTCTGGAAAAAAAAAAAAAAAAAAAAACCATGCGTGAAGGTGTGCTCACCCCTGCCAGTTATAAATAATCTCATAAAGTATGAGGTGGGGGTGCTTAATGCACCACATTTTCATCTTGAATTTCCTCAACCCTGGGTTGAGGAGGATTCGGAGGTTGATTGGCAGCCATAACTTCAGTTAACTCTGAGGATCTCTAGTTGTGTCTAATCCTATGATGGATAGATAACCCCTTAACTAATCCTCCTTCACTCAAGAGACGTCGAGTGTTATCACGGACCCACTTAGGCATGAAACACTCTCAGCCCCCAAGAAACTAAGCTAAGCTAAACTTAAAAGAGAAAGAGAACTAAAGCAATTAGAAATCTAGAAAAAGAAAGAGAGAAAATTAGAAAGAAATTACCAAATTAGAAGTTTCTATATAAAGATCGTACAAAATAGAAAAGCAAGTTAGTTTCTAAAAATAAATTAGAAAAGTTCTTAACTTAAAAATAAAAAGATAAGTTAGTTTCTAAAAATAATTCAAAAAAACCAAACCTAAAAGTAGAAAGTAAATAAAATCTAATCTTAACCTAATTTCAAAACTATTTAACCTCAGAAAAATGCAACCGTTAATCCCTGGCAATGATGCCAAAAACTTGTTCACAACGCTAAGTGTAGGGTAGAATGTACTAATAATCTTGGTAAGACCGAGGTCGAATCCATAGGGGCTAAACTCGTGTGTATTCTGAAAGTAACTAGAATCAAAACTAGAAGATTTAAATCTATATTGGGAATTAAAGGAAGTAACTGTGAGGTATTTAATTAGAAACTTATGAATTCAAAGGTGGGAACTAGGGTGCCCAAGGAGCCACTTGCAACTATTAAGATGTTTCCCTATTTGATTCAAGCAATTCAATTGGAATTGGAGTGTTATCATATCCAATTGGAAGATATATCAATAAAATCAATCTGAACTTTCATTAAACAATTCTTAACGGATGAGAGTTGTGAGGATTGGAAGTGATTCCATCATCTAATTATGCCCTAGAGACAATGGCAAACAACAGGATATACCAATCTCATAACCAAGCATAGAAGAATTGTGAATGTTAGAAGGGATTCCATCACCCAACCATGCCCAAGGGATGATGGCGAACAACAGGATTTACTATTTTCACAATCTTAAATTAGAAAAAGAAGATACTCAAAGCTACTATAGATCTATTGTAATTTGATTCATAACAAACCATTAAAAACTGAAAGTATTCCTTAAATATTAAATTAGAATCAAAGAAGTTCAAAAAGAACAAGAATCAAACAAGAAAAATATCTCAATCATGCTATAAGCTTCACCCCTTAGCCCTAGCTAAGGGATTTAACCAACTATAGACATGATTGGATCTAAAACCATAGAAGAAAATATTAAAAACTAAGAAGAAGAGAAGAAGAAACTCTTAGATGACTGCTCCACTGTAAGACCCGACCCGAATGCGTATGCGTGCATGTGTGTGTATGAGTGTGCATTTCGTTTCTCTTGTTCCCACGGTCCAACCGGTTGAATCCCGGTGACCCGCGACCCCCGGATAGTGTTTGCGATCATCCTTAAGTTCGGTCATATTGACCCGACTTGGATCGAGCCGAAACCTATGCCATCTTGTTCGCATTGTTGTTACAGTTTCGACGTCGCGTCTTGTGCGTCCATCCGATGTGTAGATCATAAGTTGTGTACATCTCATTTTCTAGCCCTTGATCATGATCAAGTGGCCCACCTAGGAGTGGTGTACACATTTTTTCATGATGGCCCATCCCTTGGTGCAAGTTCCAACACACACCACCCATACATCACCCAAAGTTCCATATCGTACACTACCCACTACCCAAACACCACCCATCCCTACCCTATAACCACCATATAGCCCTTCTTTTTCTAGCCTATGATGAGTTTCTCTACCCCATGCAACTCTTCCCTAAAGAGAAATGATGGAATTCTCTTATCTAGGTAGTCTCTTTTAGAGAGACCATCGTTGCTTTTCCTACAAACTCTTTCCTCTCTCTACTCTCCCTCATTTCTCCCTTCTCATTTCATTCTCCCAAGCTAGAGAGAGAGCTTGGACATCCCACCATTCCAGCCCCTTTCTTCACCAATCTCTCTTTGTACAACCATCCTAATCCCATCTCATCCATCAATCTTGATTCCTTAAAGCATTTGGAGCTTGGTGATATAAGTTTTGGTGAAGTTCTTTAGGTGGGTACTCCTCTAAATGTACACATTCCTTTTTCATAGCTTAGATCTTCTCTTTTCTTCTTTTGGGAAGTGTAGGACCCACCAATCAATGGTGGAGATCCTACACAATCCCTTAGATGTGGCCAAATGGCCTATTTTATGCATGCATGTCCAATGCATGGGGCTTTCCTCTATGGACTCCATCATGGTGGTTTCCTTTGATTTCATAGCATGATGGATCATCTAGACCCTTGCATCATGGTTAGGATGGCATCTCAACCATTCATCTTAAATATAGATCATGCATGATGAAGATCCATGATGTAATATGAATGTGAATGAAATGTGTGGGTGTGATTATGTTAGGGAAGGCTCAATAGTGGCGGAGCCTTCTCCCTATGGTCGGGATGTTCTTCCTTTTCCCTCTCCTTTCTTCTATTTCTCATGATGATGAGTGTGGCCCACTTGGTGGGCCTGGATAGTCCAAAAAGTTCAGCTAGGGTGGGACACCCATACCCACCTACACTATGGTTTTGGGTGTCCCATTTGCTGACTTTTATTGATGCATGCAAGTGTGGTGACTTTGGAATTTGATTTGAACTTTTGTGGGGCCCACTAAGGTGGGCCACAGCACCTAGTTTTGGGGGTAATCCCCTTGTTAATTAACTCATACATTTAATTTAATTCAAGTGTATGTTGCTGTCCAAAATTCTCTGGACAGTTTCTAGGTAATTTGAGACTGTTTGGGAGACTTTTGTTACCCATCAAATATACTTTTATGAAAGGTGGGGATCCCATCTTGATGTCCCCCAAATTTTAGCCTCATCTAACCTTGATGTCCCAAAGGTGTGGCCCAAGTGAGGTAGACAGTCTGGATTTTCTGAATTGTTCCAGCAACATGTCAGTTTGAAAATCTTTGAGTATAAAATAACTTTTGCATTGGTGGGCCACTTTTGTGGACACCACCCTGTGGTATACATATGAGGGGATGTAAAAACTATTTTTTTCCAATTTTTGGAGGCCTTTAATCCACACCATTGGAAGCTCAGATCAGGGTCAGTGTAAATTCTGCTCTAACTAGATTTTTGGGCATGCAGTTTTCTTTTAATTCAAATAAATACTTCCTAATTCAATAAAATTTGAAATTTTCCAAAGGGTGGCCCACCCATGATAGGACTCACCTACCAAATTTTAAGGCCAACGGACCCCTGAGCGATCTTCGGCAAGGGCTAGACGCCCAAGGCTGGGAAGTCCAACATGGGCTAGCCATCCACCATGTTTTGGCCCACCTTGGTGCATGTTATATCCACGCCATCCCTCCATAGTGTGGTCCACATGGGACATGGCCCACCTCCTTGTGGGATGTCCACGTGTGGGGCCTACTTTGTTATGTTTTGGGGGCTGTTGTCCAAGCCCCCTTGACTGTCCACCAAGCACGACCAAGCCTATCGGGCTGCTGCTGGACGTCCAATCCAGCAGCATGGCCCACTTGACGTATGTGCTTTATACACTCCATTCATCTGGTGGGGCCCACAGTGATGTGTGCGGGTCACTAGTAAATTATAAATTTTAAATTGATTTTTATTGTTGGACTCCAACAGACCTAAAAAGTAGGTGGGCTAGAATTTCAGCAATAGGCCCAAATTGGCCGCCCTTAATAGCATGTTTTGGGGCAGTATGGTCCACCAAATTTAAGGATGTTATATGCACATATCTCCCTATTTCCCTGATGTGCCTTTGGGCTTAATTAGTGCACACTTAAGGCCCAGCCCAGTTGGGTTTTTACTGGATCAATGTTCATTGTTATTTGTTAAATTTTCTGGGCCTATTTGTCCTTGAACTTTCTAGGTAGGCCCCTTGACCTATGGGTCTATATTTTTCTACTTATTGTGATGGTTTTGTGTGCTATAATATGTAAGTAGTTGGGCCCTTAGTTTCCCACCAAAAATAACCTTGTAGTTGGGCTAAGTTGTGAGGCCCGAGTCACTTGAAAGAAGTATAAGGATTGCCCTTATGGTTGGATTATCAGGCTGCCCATTAGGCCCACCACAATATGTGGGTTCATGACCTTTATGGTTGGGCCCAAACCTTGTTTGAGGGCTCACCATATTTCTTATGTGTTGGGCTTGGTGTATAGCCCACTAGGCCATGGATTTTCTTAGGCCTTGGGCCTTGTTTCATATTCGAGTAGTGGAGAGATACCTTCTGAGACCCAGTTGAGGTTGGATGTCCTCCTTGGTGGCCCTAAGGTAGGCCCATGGGTTACTATGAGTGGTTTAAGGCCCACCATAGGCCCTAATTAGGTCCACTTATTCCTTTAGGCTTATCTATTGCCCTCCTTAGCTTTGTAAGCTACCCCAAAGTATTGGGCCCCCACTAGAGGATTGTTCCTTAGATTAATTGTCTAAGTACCTAGACTTGATTCTCTCCTTGGGAAGGAGGAGTATGTTCTAAGTCATCATCATTGTATGGCACATCCTCATGACCCGTATGCATCATGGTGTGTTTGGATTTCATTTGTGCATGGTCATTGAGTTGGTATGATAAAGGGATGGAGTTCCCCTCTTTTGCACATTGAGTGCTTGGAGATGGTGCATATTGTAGTGTACGTGACCCATACATCTGGCATTGCATCTCACGGACATTATCGCCCTTACTTCATCAGGGCTTTAGCCTCCACAGATACATTGTGGATGGCCATGACTGGACACCGAAAATGTTACCTGAGCATATGGTGTGCATATGATGTCCTTGGGTGAAAACCCCAAAACTTTTATGGTACTAAGGATCTGCACAAGTGCCATGACCGAGTGGAAACCATGAGCGCATGAGGGCCTTACACCATTAGGCCGCGACTCCCACTGTCGAGTAGTCAGTTGGGATGGGGTGTGGCCTTACTCGCCTGAGGGAAAGTGTAACATCCCGAAAATCGGGGGGTCGAGCAAAAACCCAACTCCCGAGTTCCAAAATGTTATTTATGCAACATAGATATGTATGATTAAATGTTCTCTGTGATGATGTATTAAACATGAGTGAAATTAAGCCAGAACAGCATATCATACTCCAGAGACAGTTAAATTAACCAGCGGAAGTCTGTAATAGTATGTATAACATATATAAACTGTTGTATGTCTCCAGAGTGTGAACATGTTACCAGGTTATACACATACATGTATACTCCAAAAGTAGATGAAACGAATATACATGAGTGCGCTAAAAATATAAAATGACAAATGTCAAAGTATCTAATCAACCTCCCTGTAATCCCGTCGATCAGAACACGCATAAAAGAGGGATCCTCCTCATCATCATCAAGTCCGGCTCCGCCTCACAGGCCGCGCCATCATCTGCAATCACAAAAAGGTCTGGTGGGTGTCCAGGAACACCGTCCCGTAACGTGGGAGTGAGTAGCTAACTCAGTGGAATAATAGAGCAAAGATTAACATATTATCAAATCAATTATGCGATAATAGTAAAACAGTAATTCAAACATTCCTAATACTGTTGTTAATGCAATTATGACATGACGTGATGTATGCCCTCACCGACGATCTCCCTCATACGGCAACATCTTACGACCGCGGCATGCCACACTCCCTAGAGTGCTCCACATCTTCCAGGCACATGCAATGCTATGGTGATATGATTTCCGAGTTGTCATTAGTCCATTCAAACAGTAGGATTGGGAAACTAAGGTACTTCCCTTGTATCAATCCCAACACAGATCCTGTCTAGGGTCGTCACTCCTAGTAATCTCATACGATGTATATTTTGTAGGTCGCTGCAAGGGCTGCCAGGGCTGTTGCACGCACTCGTTGCTCCGCTCCCCCATCACCTTATCAATACAGGTCTACTGTACTCTACTGCTACTGAAGGGTCGTCGCCTCTCGTAGACTCAGAATACGCTCGCGGTCACTACAAAGGACTCGTCGCCTGATCAGTGTAGGCCGACAGCTAGAATATAGTGTCTCATACCACCATAATCTGCTCACGAGTCTAGGTGCTCACTGGTCACTACGGGGAGGTTTGTGGCCCCAGCGTAGGCCGACAGCTCGACCACGGTGTCCCATACCACCATGCCCGGCTCATGAGTCTTTATGGATCAAGGTACCATGGTTAACAGGGTTTACAATGGTAAGTTCAGTACCCTAGGTTCAAGTAATTATGACTCATGCAGGGTGACCATACAATGGCCAGTCGGGTTACTTGACGGGCTCGACTAGCACGATCGCATCTCAAGTTGAACGACATGAAGTGCGTAAAACACTTCGTGTGGCCTAACCACTGCCGCCAACTCCAGAACATGGCTCGGGTTCATCGACGCGTCGTTCGTGGCGAAGATAAGCTAAACACGAATTCGCTCGGTTACCGACTGCCTGGACTAGGCATAGTCCCAAACACATGGAATCACATCAGCAAATCAAGTGAGAGTATTGGAAATGAAATACAACCACGTGAGCATGTTAACACATGTTATAACATACAACCAGAGTAAATCATCTTACACATGTCTATCACGCATATAATAAAATTATACATAGCACCAACATATAGGACATCATCTCCATCAGCATATTAATTGAGAATTCGATCTCAACTAGATCATAAGGAAATCATCAAGCACATGTTAAAACATACCACTCAAGTGAAACATCAAGCATATGCATTTCATACCAATAATGAAATCGTACATATGGCCAACTTGTAGGAAATCATTTACATTAGCAATTTAATTGAGAAATCAATCTCAAATTAATTCATAACACCATTTAATTCAATACATACTAATACGAGCATTTATACAAACACTTACACTACACACTTAAGTCTACATATAGTATGTCGACCCGAAGTGCGCATTTAGGCGAATCTCTTCGCCAAACTAATTATGCACGCATTCCTAACATTCTAATGCGACAATAAACCATGTCAATCACATCAGCAAAATGTGCATGAAAACAGTACTTCCTACAAATGACTAAAATGCCCTAAATCTCATATTCTTCGTTAGTTTACGAAACAGGAAACGGACAGCATGTTGTACATGTCAAACGGCGTTGCCGTCAAGAATCTACTATTAAACTAAATTGAAAGCTTTGGAAACAGTCAATCAAAGCGTCTAATATCCGCACCTTTTCCCTTTTAGGGGTGAGAATTCGAACGGAGCGTATACGCTTCGTCTACGGCTACTAGAGGACCTGTTTTACAAGATCTTTTAACTACCGAGCTATGGAACGGAAGAAACATCAAATCAGCAACTTTCTAGGGTTATTCCTTACCTGAAAATGTGGAGAAATCACCGGCTGAATGATGGAAGTATGTTGCTACAGCACGTGCAACAGGCGGCACGAAAGCTGAAAAGTTCTCCTCCAATCTCTCTCACAAACTCTCACCTTTTCTCTCTCCCAATCTAGAGTTTTTCCCAAATTCGGATGGGAGAGAGGAGTGAGGGTTTCAAGCCCTTTTATAAGCCCAAACTTGCCCAAAATAGACTCGGGAACAAGTTTCACTTGAGGGGTAACCAAATCGGGGCTGTTTCGGTCCAAAAGATGCTTTCTAGTGGTCCTCTGGTCGATTGCGATCAGACTTAAGCTCATGCGTACCAGATGTAGCACGTATTAAGTTTTCAGTCTGGCAGGGTTCGCAGATCGCACGTGGCGGACCAGTTTCAGTTCAGCGGTCACCACATGTAGATCAGGGCTGAAAGTCTCATGATAATAAATAGAAAATTTTCCTGATCCAAGGGTGTAATCTGGATGAATTCTGACGGTCAGAACGCTTAATACTGACACGTCAAGTCGTGTGCCAGATTTGAATTTGAAATTCCAATTCCGTCCCTATTCGCGGTCGCTTCAGTCCGGGTTCAATGAAATAGTCTGTGATTATCGGTTTGACTTGATTTTCGAGATGATTGTCAAGTCCAGCTGGGCGGTTCTAACGGTCTAAGATAGGAGGTATCGGACCTTCGACGCGCGGTCTAAATCCAATACAAAAGTTCAATGTGGTCCAGAGAACAGACCTGCTTAGAGTTTGATCCGAGGTTATAGAGTATTGTAGAGTTGTTTGTTCTACTCGATTTGGGTCTTGTAGAACGTATTTAAAGTGATCAGGGACTATTTTCCAGCTACTCTAGCGTCGCGCTAGCTAACTTACACTTATTTTCCAAAGGAATTAGTCCTACGTGATTTCTTTGGCTATGAAATTGGGTTCTAAGCGATTTTTTAGGTGTTTTAATTGACCCACTGTCTAAGGACGTCAAATCCCAGATTGGCCAAAATCCGGGGTGTTACAGAAAGAGGGCAATAGTTAGGCTGAGTTTAACCAGCTCGTAAATGGGTCCGCTACCGTCGAGCCTTACTGGTGATTGGCAGACCACGGGTGGGTAGTGAGGTCTCCTACACTCATTTGACTATGCGGGTCTAGAGAGCGACAGTCATCCTGTAGTGTACTTGACCCTGATAGATCCCTTATGATGGAACCATACTTGTTATGTGGATTAGATGAGGACTGGCATCACTTTGCATTACATTTGCATTGGCTGTATAAGCCTTACATTTGCATCACCTTGGTATGGCGCCCAACACTCATTACATTGTATAGCTTTAATATGGCTTCTTGTATTCATGGCAGCCATGGTTAGGCTTGTGCATTGGCATCGATCATGTTTTCCTCCTTTATCTCCTATTATTCTTCTGTGCACCATTGTCACACACATTCACCACCCTCTAAGCTTATATAAGCTTATGCACGATTGATGAGTACAGGAGATCTTATGTTGGCGTCGCAGCAGCGGAGCTTGGATAGGAGTTGAGTCAAGGACCTAGTGTTGCAGATCTTCTTTCCTTCTTCTTTTGTCATTAGATATATTTTCTTTCAGCCTTGTACTTGAAAAGTTCAAATTCATAGTGGATTTTGTTGTGCGTTCCTTTGTTATTTCTGAGATTTAGTTGTTGTGATCTTGGGTATGCTTGTATTGGAATGGATATATGGTTATAAAAATCCTCCTTGTAGGATCCCAGAATCGAAATCTGCCTTAGGAGCCGAGAATGGGGTACTAGGGAGGCTGTTGCGGCCAGAACCGGTTATCGGGTTCCTTGTGAGTCCGATTGCCGAGTCTGGAGCATGAAATCCACCCTTTTGCTCTGCTCCTCAAAACCCTAGATCTCCTAAAAATACTTAGGAAACCGATATTTATAGGCTAGTTTTCACAAAATCCCAAAATCGCCTTAAATTTACGCAGTCCACAGAACTCTGTGTAACGCCTTTGATGTTATCAAACAAGCTTCAATGTCATCGAAGGGGTTTGAATCCACAAGTCACGCCTTTTCTCCTTTCGAACTGTGTAAATCTCTGTGTTATCAAACCTTCCTTCGATGTCATCGAGAAGTCCTTCAATGACATCGAAGGGTCTTCAATCCATCAAAAAAGTGTCTAAAATAGTCCAGCGAGTTGCTTCAATTTCTTCAATAAATTTAATACCATCGAACAGTCTTCAATGTCATTGAGACTCTTCTTCGAGTCATCGAACATATCTTCGATTCATTGAGAATTACATTCAATATGTCCAGCAACCAACTTTATTTCCAGTGAAAATTCGATGTCATCGAATGATGGCTTCGATGTCATCGAACACTGGTCGATGACACAGATTATGAACTGAATTTCAGCACTTTGTTCTTCAGACTTCCTTCCTTCTCTACTTGGTTTTCTTGGATCTTAGGGTCTTAAAATCTTCAATCTTAGTCTCCAAAGATCCAATCTTTTCTTTGACAATTCTTGAGCCTTAAATTCATGTTTTTGACATTCTTTTCAATCCAATCTCTTAAACTCACCTTGCAACACAAACACATATAAAATATACCATTAAGCATTATCATGTTCATAAAACTAAGTTATAAATAGGGAAAAATATGCAATATTTGAGTCTCAACACCCTAGACCGGGAATCCACACTTCCCTGGTCGGAATCGCCCTCAAAGGTGTAGATCTTTTATTGTTCGTCCAACGCATCCTACATATTGGGTGGAAAACGGAAAAAGGGACAGAAAGAAGGGAGAAAGTGTAGGATGGGAAGATCGGAGAAGAAGACAAACTCACTGGAAATCACCTACTTCGGGAGTCCTGTAGCAGTGAAAACATTCAAAAAGCAAATAGTCAAGCTCATCCCACCGACTTACTTCCCGAGCTCACATTGTAAACTCAAAAAGTGGGGGGCTTCTGTTATGGGGAAATATGGTCTAATCGCCTTCAGGGTCAGATCATTCTGACAAGCATACACTCATGTGTCATCTCATCCAGAGAAGCTAGACTTCGCGTCCCTGAGCGTAGTCCTTAGCCGCGCATGTTTGCCAGCTCCCACCTATGTATCTCACAAGGATTGATCAGCTCAGTGAAGTTGAGGAAGAGCTCATTGGGAACAGATGGAACCGACAAGAAGATCGGTCTAACCCTCTGCTCAGAAAAGCCAATAGCCCAAACGACCAATGCAGAAATTCTGAGCTCCTCATAACAATCCTTGGCCGGTCAATTGATTGGTCAGCTTGGCTTTAACACAAATAACTGAAGACTCAGTTTGGGTCGGCTCCAACAATCTGTGATGGTTGAGCTAGGGGGATGGCAGCGTGCTAAACATGCATCTGATGATGTTTGGGAGTTCAAGGAAGCTCGCCCATGTACTAGCCATGATACCAGTTTGATGGTTGTACTAGAGGAAGAGCTCATCAGGAACAGATGGAACCGACAAGAAGATATGTCCAACCCTCTGCTTAGAAAAGCCAATAGATCAAACGACCAATGCAGAAATTCTGAGCTCCTCATAGCAATCCTTGGCCGGTCAATTGATTGGTCATCTCGGCTTTAACACAAATAACTGAAGACTCAGTTTGGGTCAGCTCCAACGATCTGTGATGGTTGAGCTAGGGGGATGGCAGCGTGCTAAACATGCATCAGATGATGTTTGGGAGTTCAAGGAAGCTCGTCCATGTATGTTAAACAAAACAACAATCATTTAGAAGGTCTTTGTTATCAGGCCCGTATCCTTGTGACCATTCCATTCCGTATCCTGCGGTTCTCCCTGTCAAATTTCAATGACTCGCGACGAGTAGATAGCATTTGTGCACGTTCTTGATTCAAATCCTATAAACCCGAGCCGACTCAACCCGAGACCTATGTCATTTCGACTGCGTCGTCGTCGCTGGTCCGACGCTACGTCTTGTGCGTTAATGCAACGCTCAAATTATGAGATCTGGCCCGTGTATCATCCTAGCCATTGATCGCTTGATTGCGGGACCCACCTATCACTATTGTTGTATTTCCCTAGAAAATCATAATTACGATGATGTCACCCTAGGAGTGACATCACCCTACCCTTCCCCTAGCCATAACTCCTTACAAGCAACCATCCCTTCCCTTTTCCCCATAAATCAAACTCATTAATTGTCTAGAAACCATCACCACTCTCTCCTATTTCTCTCTCCATCTCTCTTTCTTCTTCACTTTTCCTCTATTATTGCAAGCTTGGGATGTCCAAGCCACCCAAAATCCAGCCATCTCCCACCCATTCTCCCTATTAATCTAGACCAACAAACTCCATCTCAACCGTTAAATCAACCTCCTTGGAGCTCTAAGACTTATTGAAAGAAGGAGGTGTTCAAGATCTTGAAGTGGGTGCTTCTCTCTCTCTCTCTCTCTCTCTCTCTCTCTCTCTCTCTCTCTCTCTCTCTCTCTCTCTCTCTCCTTCGTTGTTGATGTGGCCCACCTATTTTTTGCATGTATGACTCAGATGGTCCATCCATTGGGCCAGCCCTGCTGCCTGATCTGGATGAAGGGGAATCACAAATATCAGCTTGATTTTAGTGCGGGTGGGCCACCACGTGGGCCCCATCCTGATGTATATGGTGGCCTATATATGCCATTTTGGTGCACTAACTGGTGGGCCACACGCGTGTGGACCCATCTAGATGAGGATTGGCTGGAGCACCTCACACCAGTAGTTACCAGCTGTTGTTACTGACGACAGCAAGTTCTATTGGTCTGGCATGAGGTATGTATTATACCATACCGCCCATCCTTTTCTTTTCTAGTGTGGGGCCACCCCACACGTGTGGCACGTGGGAGTGGGACCCACCTTGATGTACGTGTGCCATTTTCCACACCATCCATTGGCCAGGTCCATGAGACCCCTACCTTTGATGAGTGTGTTTTATATACACTCCGTCCGTCCATATCTGGATGCGTGAGGCCCATCCCACACATGTGACACGTGTGGGGGTGGGACCAACCTTAACGTATGTGTCTTAAATCCACACCATCCATCTGGATGGTGTGCTGCGTGGAGCCCAACATGATGTATCTGTTTATCTACTGTCCATCCATCCGGACGTGTTGGGAGTGGATTGGCTGGTGTATTGTAAGTGACATCACCAAGCTCCGTGTGTCCCATCTAACATCTGCACCGTCCATTTGCATGGACGTTGGCTAGTGGGACTCCACCGTGATGTATGATCCTAGCCGTCCATTTGACAGGCCACACCATGATGTATGTGTTTCATTCATGTTGCACAATAGCAGTGTGGCCCACTGCACGTGGGACCACACGTGATGCATGTGTCTCGTGTCCACATCATCCAGTCCACTGGACGGTGGTTGCTGGACTACCAAGCAATATAATAATATATATTATAACATAAAGAGGCAGGATGTTGATATAATTATTATAATGATATAATATAATATATATATATATATATATATATATATATATATATATATATTATATTATATCATATATATATATATATATATATATATATATATATATATATATATATATATATATAGATATCCAACTGAGGTCGGCCACGCATGTGGACCCATCTCTGATGGAGGTATTTTACCTTTACTATCCACTGTCCATTGCTAGACGGTGGGATAGGTGATGTATGTGCCTTAGATCCTGGTCGTCTGTCCATCTAGACGAGGCTCATATGGCACGTGTGAATTATCCTCTTTGTCCATCCGAGACAGATTCAAATATCAAGTGGAGCACACCACTCTCCATTACTTGGATGTGAGGTCCACATGGTGTGCATGTTTCATTCACACCATCAACCACATGGGACTCACCTTAGTGTATGAATTGTATTTTCACTCTGTCATCTATCCAGATGGTGTGGCCCCCACTGTAATGTATATGTTTTATATCCACACCGTCTGTCCTTAGACTGTATGTGTGGGACGTACCATGTTGTATGTTTTGTAATCCACACCATCCAAATTATGCTAGACGGTGCTGGACAATGTTTGGACGACGCTGATTTACATAGAAAATGTTCGAATAGTGCTGGTTTACCTGGACAATGTTTAGACAATGTTGATCATCACTGGTGGGCCATGTACTCCATGAAATGATAATGTACAGTGATACACATGTTAAACCTGCAACTATTGAAAGGATTTTGGCGTGGTCCAAGTCCACTTGAGGCCCATTGATACGGCCCATCCATGAGGCCCACCATGATGTATATTTGAGGTCCTTATAATGGGCCCATTTTCTTGAATCTGGGGCCCATGGGTCGTGACCAATTGTGATGTATCTCCGGCCCATACGATCAGGCCCATTAAGATAGTATGCGGCCCATTGTATTGTGTATGAGGCCTTTGTGAGAGGCCATGGGCCCACTATACGTTCAGCCCTATATGAGCTACTTCTTGGGAGCGATGGGCAATGGTGGTTAGATATCCACACTGTGACCTTCTCTCAGGCCCTTCGTTAGGCCGATTCCGTTTGGTCGAGGCCAATCCCATTTGGTTGAGACCGATTCTGTTTGGTCGAGGCCAATCCCATTTAGTCGAGACTGATTCCATTTGGTCGAGGTCAATCCCGTTTAGTTGAGACCGATTCCGTTTGCCGATTTTAATTAACGTGACCGTTTTACCGATTCTGATTATCGATCGATTTCGATTGTTGTGACCGATTGCCGATTTCGATTGAAGTGACCGATTTATCAATTTTAATTATCGATTGATTCAGATTGTTGTGAACGATTGCCAATTTCGATTGACGTGACCGATTTACCGATTCTGATTATCGATCGATTTCAATTATCATGACCGATTTGCCTATTCTAATTATCAAGGACGATTATCATGACCAATTGTTGATTCCAATTGACATGACCGATTTATCGATTCTGATTATTAATCGATTCTGTTTGTTGTGACCGATTACCGATTTCGATTGACGTGACCAATTTGTCGATTCGGATTATCGATTGATTCTGAATGTCGTGAACGATTGTTGATTTCAATTGACGTGACTGATTTGCCGATTCTGATCATCGAGGCTGATTATCATGATCGATTGCCGATTCCGATTGACGTTCCAATTGTCGATTCCAATTGACGTGACCGATTTGTCGATTCTGATTATATATCGATTTTGACTGACATGACTAATTTACCAATTCTGATTATCGAGGTCAATTATCATAACCGATTACCGATTCCGATTAACATGACCGATTTGCCGATTTTGATTATCGATCGATTCTGATTGTTGTTACCGATTTGTTGATTCCGATTGGTCGAGGCTGATTGTATAGACCGATTTCGATTGTCGAGACTGATTGTATAGTCCAATTTCGATTATCGAGGCGGAGTATTGAGGTCGATTCCGATTATCGAGGCCGATTGTATAGGCCAATTTCACTTGTCGAGGCCACGTATCGAGGCCGATTTCGAGTGTCGATTCCGATTGTTAAGGCCGATTTCGATTGCCAAGGCTGATTGTCGAGACCTATATGATGTATATGCGACCCGTAGTTGAGGCCCATTGTGATGTGTATTCAGCCTGTGTAAAGTATATGAGTCCGTGTTTAAGGCCTAATGTGATGAATAGGAAGTCTATGTGATGTGTAAGACCCATATCTTAGTCCATATTGTTTTATCGACTCGTGCGATCATTCCGTCGAATTCCGACAACCTACGACCTATAAGCGATGTTTGCACGTGATCCTAAGTTATAACCTATAGATTTGAGTCGGCTTAATCCAAGACCTGTACCATTGCGACAGCATCGTCGCCACAGTACCAACGCCGTGACTCGTGTGCCAATCCGATGCTTAGATCATAAGATGTGGACCGTGCATTATAATTAACGTGTACCGTATATTGTGGGACCCACACATCCCATATGGCACCAATCCCTAGGTAATCATGAGGGTGATGGGTGACATCACCCTAGCTATAGCCACCCTACCCCCTAGCCTTCTTACAAGCACTTATGGCTAGCCACCCTACCCCTAGCCCTCTTACAAGCATTTATTGCTAGTCACCCTCTCTTATTAGTAATTATGACCTACCTAAGCTACTCTCTCTCTTTAAAACCCTCTCTCTCTCTCTCTCTCTCTCTCTCTCTCTCTCTCTCTCTCTCTCTCTCTCTCTCTCTCATTTCTCAAAACACTTTCTAAGCAAGGGAAGAGAGTGCACGTCCAAGCCTTCCTTTGGAGAGAAAAGAGTGATTTTGGTAGCCCGCGTTCCCATCCCAAATCCATCATCCTAGCCGTTCAAACCTCATCACCCTCCATCAAAGTGAAGCACAAGGAGACCGACGTTCCAACAGACCGAGAAGAACGAACGGTGGGTGCTTTTATAGGCTAGTTTTCATGTTTTTATGATGGGCCAAGTGAGGCCCACCGATCGAAGGTATAGATCTCACTTTGGACCCTAAGATTCAGCCGATGGCCCACCTTGATCATCATGGTCGTTCCATGATGGGGCCATTCTCCATGGACCTCATCATGATGTTTAATTTCCTTGCATAAGAAGGGGTCATCTAGACCTTCCATTTTGGTGGAGAAGGGATCTCCACCATTGATTTTGGATTTGCCGGGCCCACATGTATTTGAAACCCATTTGATGTATGATTGAATGCAAGGGAGGGCTCATAGTGGCGGAGCCCTCCATCACATGTGTCCCTCGATCTCTCTCTCTCTCCCTCTCCCTCTCTTTTTTTTTCTATCTATTGTATGCGATGATGTGGTCGTGTGGCCCACTTGGATGGACCCAACTTTAATGTATGTATTTCCCATGCCCTCCAACTCCTTCTTTGGTGGCCCACATCCATAGGTGGGGCCCACCTCAATGTATGTATTATGTTGAGACTGTCCAGCATCTAGGGACACCGGACATTGAACGGAAATCACAAATATGAGCTTGGTGTAAGACGTTAGGGGTGGCCACTTATATAGGCCTCACCTTGATGTATGTATTCAATCCAAGCCATCCATCCTTTTCCCCAACTCATTTTAGGCGTTGAGCTGAAAAATGAGGCTGATCCGACAGCTGGTGGGCCATACCTTAGCAAAAGCGATTTTTACCATTCAACTTCATCTTAAATTTTTCTACACGCCGAAAGATGCCCAATATTGGGCTTGATGGATTGGTTACGGACTATAGAATCCATTGGGTGGGACGGATCCTGTTGATGCAGACCTCATGCACGAAAAACCGCAGAAAAGCTCTTTTTAAAAAAAAAAATCAATGCAACAGGTAGCGCCTACGCTGTAGGCGGGCGGGTAGGGACCCACGACCCCTGCCATGGACCCCACCATGATGTATGTTTGTCATCTAAACCGTTCAAAGGGTGGGCCACTTCCTGAAGTGGGCCCCCGCTAAAGATCAGACCTATCTGATGCTCAGATGGCCCACATCACAAGAAACAGTGGAGATTTAACGTCTGCCATTGGAACCCTTTAGTCACCAAAGAAGTTTTGAATCAATATGAAATTTATTTTTCCCATTCATCCAAGTACGTGCCACCTTATAAACGGGTTGGATTGCAGATAAACATTATAGTGGACCCCACGTGGGACCCACAGCGACCTTATAAAAGGGTTGTATTCCCACCGTCCAGGCAGACGATGGAGCCTACTATGATGCATGTGTTCATACACGCCATCCACAGTGAATGGTGGAACCCCTGTGACCTCACCACTGTCCACTGTTTAGACAGTGGGACCCACTATGATGCATATGTTGCATCCAAACCGTCTATTCATTTTGAAAGATCATTTTATGGCATAAGTTAAAGAATAAGGCAGATCTAGGATTAAGTGGACCACATAACAAACAGTAGTGGGGATTAAGTCCCTGCCATTAAAATCCTTTGTTGTCATAAAAGTTTGGATTATTAGGAAATGTGTTTTCCTCTTAATCCAGGCCTGTGTGACCTTATGACCAGATTGGATAGAATATAAATGTTAGGGTGAGCTTTGGAAACTTTAATGGTGGAAAAATCACTATCTCCACTTATATTTGGGTGTGACCCATTTGGTATGCATGGGGCCCAATTGGTGTGGTCCATTGGAGATACATAAGGCCAATGTGATTAGGCCCATTTTGATGTATTCTAAGGCCCACAGGTTATGGCCCATTGCAATGTACATACGGCCCATTGGTGCGGCCCATTAATGTGGCCCACTTGATGAATATAAGGCCCATGTGATATGGCCCATTTAATGTATTTAAGGCCCAATGGGATGTACCTAAGGTCCATTGCAATGTGTGATCCCAGCATGGTTTATGTAATGATGTTTATGCCGGGCTATGCCTTGGGAGCAATGATGGTTTGACGTCCACATTGCAAGTATAGTGTTGGTTAAATGTCCGCATTATGACTCTCCCTAGGGCCCATTGATAGGCCCGTACTTGTTGTGTGTAGGTCGTTTAGGTCCATCTGCGTTGTAAGGATAGTTCATTACTTTATAACATGCTTAGTATAATTCCATTATTCATGCCCATACACATCATATGTATGCTTGATATGAGGAATGTTTGATCATCGCATAAGCCGTTGGGCTGAAACATTTATGGGACTCCTTATGAGAAGAAGTGTCCCACATGAGTGCATGGTACACGCGAGATTGCATTTGTAGCCCATATTTATGGCCCATTGTTGTGGTATACCTTGAGGTCTATGAGGTCGTTGTTGTAGCCCACTTTTCTATAAATGTAAGGCCCATATTATGAGGCCCATTGTGATGTATTTTAAGGCTCATGGGTTATGGACCATTGCAATGTATATAAGGCTCGTTGGTGAGGCCCATTAATGCAGCCCATTTGATGAATGTAAGGCCCATGTGATATGGCCCATTCAATGTATCCAAGGCCCATGGGTCGAGGCCCAACAGGATGTCCTTAGGGTCCATTGCAATGTGTGATTCCCCATGGTTCATGTAATGATGTTTTATGGCGGGTCATGTCCTGGGAGAAATATTAGTTTAATGTTCATATTGTAAGGTAATGTTGGTTAAACATCTGCATTACGACCCTCCCTAGGGCCCACTGATAGGCCCATACTAGTTGTGTGTAGGCCGTCTAGGTCCATCTGCATTGTAAGGATAGTTCATTACTTTATAACATGCCTAGTATAACTCCATGAGTCATGACCATACGCATCATATGTATGCTTGATATGAGTGGTGACTGATCATAGCATATGTCATTGGGCAAACCAATTACAGGACTCCTTATGAGACGGAGTGCCCCAGAGTATCACGCTGTACGCGCAGGACTGCTGCATGACTGTACGGTGTGACTCATGCATCTCGCATATGTGTGACTTGATCACTGCACGCCCTAGCGACATCAAGGCCGTGGCTCCACAGGTACATCGTGGATGGCCATATTGGATACAAGAAATACTTGGTTCTAGCACTGTGGGCACTTAGGATGTCCTTGGGTGAAAGTCTCAGAATCTTTTTGGTACCAGGAGATGCTCCAATGTCTAGAGCGAGTGGATACACGAGCGCCCGAGTGTCAAATACCAGTAGGCCACGTCTCTCACTGTGTCGTAGTCAGTTGGAAGGGGGTGTGGCCTTATTCACCCGCGTGGGGGGCTATATGCTAGGCTGAGTTTGACCAGCTCGCAAATGAGTCCGCTATCGATGAACCGGGTAGGTATTGGCAGACTACTGGTCAGGCGGATAGTGAGGTCTATTCCGCTCATTGGGCTGGGCGGCTAGGGAGGCGGCAGTCAGTGTGGAGTGTACTAGACCCCGGTGACATCCAGAGAGGAACTGTACTAATATGTGTACTTGATGAGTACCAACTTGCTTGGATTGCATCTCGCATATGACATTCGGCTACGTAGGCCTCGTATTGCATTGGTATGACCGATTGCATTCATGTCTCGCATTGCATGGCCTTGGTATGGCCGATAACATTCATGTCATGCATCACATAGCCTTGGTATGACTGGTTGTATTCATGGACTTACCGTATATTTTCGTATTACTCTGATATTGTACACTTGGCACTTGCCTTGTGCATACACTTATACCACCCTCTAAGCTTTTGTAAGTTTATGCACGATAGTTGCGTGCAGGTAACGTTGGACAGCAACAAGCGCTGAGGTAGGAGTGCACATCTGGCTATTTTAGAGCTTTTTGTTCATCTTGTATTTTCCTTTCTGCATTGTACTTAAAGTTTTTGATATAGTTTATGCACGATAGTTGTGTGCAGGTAGCGTTGGACAGCAGCAGCGCTGAAGCAAAAGTGCACATCTGGCTATTTTAGAGCTTTTTGTTCATCTTGTATTTTCCTTTCTGCATTGTACTTAAAGTTTTTGATATAGTAGATATGTGGTGATGTTGTTTTGTGACTTGGTTATGCTTGTGGTTATGCTCCATTACAAAAAAAAAAAAAAAATCATTCTAAAAATCCTCCTTATAGGATCTCATGATCGAAATCTGGCATATGATTGCCAGGAGCCGAGAATGGGGCACTACAGAGGTTTTCGACACCAGATTCGGCAATCGGGATTCTTTTGAATCCAATTTCTGGGTTTGGGGTGTGACATGTACACTACCAAAATTTTTTGAGATTGAGCAAACGTGAACTTATAAGAGGTCTACCTAAACTTCAAAAATTAGATAAGATATGTGGTGAATGCCAGTTTGGCAAACAAACAAGGAACTCATATAAAAAGGTGAATTCCAATACCACATTAAGACCACTCGAACTTCTCCACATGAATCTGATAGGACCTACCAGAATGGAGAATTGTGGTGGCAAAAGATATATCTTAGTAATAGTAGATGACTTTACCAGATATACATAAGTAGTCTTCTTAAGGGACAAATCAGAAACCCTTGAAGAAGTAAGAAAAGTTCTCAAAAGGATTCAATCTGAAAAAGGTTTCAAATCAGTAAGATTTGTAGTGATCACGGATCTGAATTTGAGAATAGCAGTTTTGAGAAGTTCTGTAGCGACCAAGAAATATTACATGAATTCTCAACGCCCAAAACTCCACAATAAAATGGGATAGTGGAAAGGAAAAATAGAGTGCTATAAGAAATGGCTAATGTCATGTTGAATAGCATGAAGCTCTCTAAGAATCTTTGGGCTGAAGAAGTCAATACAACTTGTTATATTATTAACCGAGTTTATACTAGTAAAGGTAATAATAAAATGGCTTACGAAATGTAGTTCGATAAGAAGCCTACTATCAGATACTTTTGAGTTTTTGGCAGCAAGTGGTATATTTTACAAGATCATGAAAATCTGGGAAATTTTGATACGAAAAGTGATGAAGGGATCTTTCTAGGGTATTCTTTAAACAGTCGTGCTTATAGGGTTCTAAACAAAATGACCGGTGTGATTCAAGAGTCCATCAATGTGGTCATTGATGATCACTTAAACACACCAGTCTCAAGTTCAGATAATGATGAAGTTCTTATAATTGATAAACCTGATACTTCATCTAATCACACTGATTCTGAACTAAAGACTGTTAAAGATCATCTAACTACCTAAATTCTTGGAAACCCTCTCACTAGTGTTCGTACTCGTAGACAACTTGAGGATATATGTAATTACTTATGTTTTACATCCCAGATAGAACCATCTAGCATAAAAGAAGCTCTTGCTGATGAAAACTGTATTATTGCAATGCAAGAAGAACTTAACCAATTTTTAAGAAATGATGTTTGGTATCTCATGCCTAGACCCAAAGATAAACACATCATTGAAACAAAATGGATTTTTAAAAATAAGTCTGATGAGCTTAGAAATATAATTAGGAACAAGGATAGGCTAGTGGTATAAGGTTACACTTAAATTAAAGGTATTAATTTTAATTAAACCTTTACACCAATAGCACGTCTTGAATCAATCAGACTGTATATATCCTTTGCATGTTTTAGAAAGATTAAGATTTATCAAATGGATATGAAATGTGCTTTCTTAAATGGTAATTTGCATGAGGAAGTCTATGTTGAACAACCAATGGATTTTCAAGAACTCAAAAATGTTGATCATGTGTACCACCTTAAAAAGGTACTTTACGGATTAAAACAACCTCCTAGGGCATGGTATGAGAAACTAACAAAGTTTCTGTTAAGCCATAATTTTCAAATGGGATATATTGATAAAACTCTATTTATTAAAAAACATAATGATCATATTTTAATAGTACAGATTTATGTTGATGATATCATTTATGGATCTACTTGTACTGACATGACTACTGAGTTTGCAGATTTGATGAAATCACAGTTTGAAATGAGCATGGTTGGGGAATTGAATTATTTTCTAGGGTTGCAAGTGAAGCAACAACCTGATGGAATATTCATTTCTCAATCTAAATATGCTTTGAATTTAATTAAGATATTTAAATTTGAGAATGGTAAGAACTTTGATACTCCTATGAGTACTACCTTGAAACTCCCAAAAGATTCTGCAAGTAAAAATGTTGATCCGAAATTATATCGGAGTATGATTGGTAGCCTATTGTATTTAACTGCTAGTAGACCTGATATTGCACTAAGTGTTGGTATTTGTACTAGATATCAGTCTAATCTTAAATAATCACACTTAATTGCTGTCAAGCGGATTGTACGATATGTCACGAGTACTATTAATCTCGGTCTCTGGTGTCCACATGAGACTAGTGTTTAATTAGCTAGGTACTCGGATGCTGATTGGGCTGATAATCTCAATGATAGAAAATCAACCAGTGGTGGTTGCTTTTATATTGGAAACTGTTTAGTTTCTTAGTTTAGTAAGAAACAAAGTTCTATATCAATTTCAACAGCTGAAGCTGAATACATCGCAGCTGGTAATGCATGTATATAGCTTGTTTGGAAGAATTGAATGCTAAGTGATTATGTAATTAAACAGGATTCTATGTTATTATATTGTGATAATTTCAGTGCCATAAATATTTCAAAAAATTCTATTCAGCATTCTCATACTAAGTATATTGACATTAGATTTCATTATATTTGTGAATTAGTAGAAGAAAAGGTTATATCTTTGGAATATATACCTACCAAGAATCAATGTGCTGATATTTTCACTAAACCTCTTAACAAAAGAAGGTTTAAACAAATGAAATTTGATCTTGGCATGTACATTTTAAGATGATAATTTATGCCTTTTGTATCATATTGTATATTCTTGCTAGTTTAGATTTCAATTTTTACAAATTATGCAGAAAATTTTATAAACTCAAAAGGAAAATTGCACTTTTGGCTAGTCCGACTGGTCTTGTATATTCATGACCAGTCGAGAAACTCGTGAATGCCTTTAATTTGGGGAAAACACTTCATCTTCCTCATTTCATTTTCACTCACCAACGAGCCGTCGTCCGACTAGTCGAAGCCAACCTTTGAAATCTTCATGATTAGTGCTCCATTTATGTTTTTCTTGTAGATTTGTATCTAGATTACTTCTTTTTATCTCTTGAAGTAATCTATTTTGAATTTTGTTGAGATTTGGGGTTCTTCTTTTGAAAAATCTGTTTTGAGAAAATGCTCTTCTCAATCCTTTGCAACTCCTTGTCGTCTTGAAATCTTTGTTACAAATGGCATCTAGGGGAAAAAAATAACTTCCCGTGGTCCATCTTCTTCCAGATCGGCCTCTATAACTATGCATTATCTTAGGGCTCCCGAGGATGATCCATCCTTTATTCGGGACATCAGATTGCGTAATGTTATTGTTGAACATCCTGTTGATATTAATCATATTTCTCCCTTTGATATCCTTCCTATGCTCCAAGCTATAAGTTGGGATAACTTATTGCATTAGAGTGGGCTAGCATACCGGTTCATTGCCCTATCCATGTTTGCTTGTATATGTGAATTTTCACTAGAAAATCTAACGTTTAAATTTTTCACAAGAGAAGGACTATTTGACGTTGATCGTCACTTGATTTCAGCTCTTATGGAAATTCCTGTGAATGATGAGGGAGTTCTCATTCATACATTGTCTAAAAAACTCTCACAGATTGAAAAATGCATGCTAACTAAGGATTTATGCATCTAGATGTTCAATGGAACCATAAAGGAAATACACTCCCCTCAAGATTTTTGTTACCAAAATACAGAGTTCTTCATAGGATCTTTGTGTCGAACTTATATCCTCGATCGGGTAATAAAACTGAGTTAACGGATTTCATGGTACGTGTTCTTCATAATATTGCTAGAGGTGCTCATCTTTGCTTACCATCTTTGATTTGTCACTCTATCATTCATTTTAGACTCCATCCTGGTCATAGTGATATCCCTTTTGGTTGTTTGATGACTGTTTTAGCTATGCACATGTTAGTCGATAAGCCGGTTGGTGAAGCCCCTATCCATCATCTGATATTTAACAATTCTAATATCAATAAGATAAAGCTGGAATTTCTTCCTGGCCAAAGAGATGGTGTTGATACGGCTAAAGCTGAACATAAGGAAGAAGCTGGTGATCTTCCTCCTGATGATATTAACATGGATGATATTTTTGAAGAACTTGATTCTGACAATGCAAATGATCCATATTTTGAGCCTTCTGCTCTTGATGCACGTATGCATGCATTGGAAACTAAGGTTGAGAATATCAATGTTAGGATGAAAAACATGTCTGTTACCCATGATTTACAATTCAAGTATATACGCAAGTATCTTAGGCGCTTGAATAAGGGCATGCATCAACTTGATCCTTCCATCCCTGCTCCTTCATCTGCTTCAGATTAGTTTCTTTTTATTTTCTGGTCTGTAATAACTATCTTACTATTGTGCTCACTTAACCTGACTTGTTACTGTAGCTTTAGTTGACTTGGCTCTGTTTATGAATTATGTGTGTTGCTTATGCTATGTTCTCATATCTTGTCTTACCTTTTATTTATCTCCTTACTTATTACTCCTTAGTCATCTGTTCTTTGCTTCCTTTGTCATATTATGACAAAAAGGGGGAGAATTGATAATGATTCCTATGCTTCTCTCATGTTGGATTGGATTGGATTGCGTATGAGGAGTGGGTAGCATTGTGCATAGTGCATATTTTTTTGTAGTACATATTTTTTTGTGATATATGTTATTCAGGGGGAGTATGTGGAATATGTGAATGTACGTGCAGAGGTGGACTGTATGTGGAATTGCAGGTTCATGAATGTGTGCCAGTTGATAACAACTGATGCATGATTCTTTAATCAGATATTCTGTGTTATGTATCAGATCTTAGAAATGTGTTTTGTCACTAATTTGACAAAGGGGGAGATTGTAAGTGCTATAGTTTATAGCCCCTTATTATTGTCAAATTTGTGGTGACAAAGACACTTCTTTGAAGCTGTATATATGATGAACAAAATATCTCAGATCTCAAAAGCTTTCAAGTTCAAGACCTCAGAAGCTTTCAAGTTCAAGAAGCTTTTAAGTTCAAAATCTCAGGCTTAATTATACTCAAAGGTCACTTGTTTTCAAGTTTCAAGGTCCTTGCTTCACTATTAAGGTATGACTGACCTTAGGTTGACCTTTAGAGTAGGTCATTTTGGATACGTAATCCATATTTGTCTTATAAGTAAATTTGGTCTGTTCTAAACTAGTCCTGGACCTTGTTTGACTAGTCCTAGCACTGGTTCGACCAGTCTAAAAAATTTCACGACCAGCCCTAAGTTGTTGAAGATTTTTAAAATTTTTTGGTTACTCTACGACCTGTCCTAGAGACTGTTCGACCAGTCGTAAGAACAATATCGACTGGTTGTTCGACCAGTCGTAGACCTTCGACTCAATGTCCAGCGTTGAAAAACTTCTGTCTACAACCAGTCGTGTGCAACCTACGACCGGTCGAAGGTGGCCTATGACCAGTCGTAGGGTGCCTACGACTAGTCGTGAAACCATCAGATCTTATTGCGCCTGAAAATTTAAATTTCTGTTGGTTCTTCGACCAGTTATAGAGGTCCTAAGACTAGTTGAAGACGTGTTTCACTCAACTATAAATAGATCACGAATCTCAAAATAACAGAGACAATTCCAGATAATTAATTCAGCCTTTTGAGGATAAGTCTGTACTCTATTTTAAGCTAAGTGTGCGTAATTCATATTCTCTTTCTTTAGCTTTTTTAATTGATTTTTTTTTTTGGTATTCCAATCTAATCTGAATAGAGGAATTGTTATTTCCCTTTCTTTAGAATCAAAATCAATTAAAGTTAGTCCATTTTGGTTTAATTTAAAATCAATTAGAACTAGAACCATTGTAATGTGAGTTTTGGACATTGAACTTGGACATTAAATCATCTACTCTGACTTGGTTCTTCAGGGTTGCTACAACAAAGGAGAAAATCAGGTATTTTACATTTAATTATAAATTCCTTTCTGTTTTGGTTTCTTTTGAGATTTGCCAGAAAAATCTCATTGTATTGGTTATCTGAGGAGAGCTAGGAAAACTCAGAAGTAGGTTTTTTTTTTTAATTGTATAAGCCCACAGAGAAAGACACAATTGTGAAGGTTTTAGGTGAACCTGTGAAAACCTAATTTGATAGTGAACGCTAATATCCCCTGTGTGAGGATATTAGGA
Organism: Magnolia kwangsiensis; assembly: GCA_037074715.1. Classification (NCBI taxonomy): domain Eukaryota; kingdom Viridiplantae; phylum Streptophyta; class Magnoliopsida; order Magnoliales; family Magnoliaceae; genus Magnolia; species Magnolia kwangsiensis. The sequence continues at coordinate 45,226,316 of CM073580.1, forward strand.
GTGGAGTAGCATTCTGTGTGGCTGTTGTTTAACAGTTGGTGAACACACAGGTGAACCACTATAATCCCTTGTGTTTCGTGGTTGATTGGTTTATATTTCATATCTTTAATTATTCATTTGTGGGATGTATATGTGGATGGGAATGTTGTAATAGTTTAGCATTTATTTTTTGTTATTCCTTTATCAGCTTCCTTAATTGTTCTAGTAAGGTTACCCTGTTATTCCTATGGTATATGGTTGTCCCTAGAACAAAATATATTTGTAATTGTAGTTTATTCTTCAGTGCAGTTTGTATTTAATTTTTTATTATTCCTCTTTGATTTGAGATTTGATACAAAGACCTTTCTAGAAATAAGGTTGTCCTACCATTAACTCTGGTTTTTGGTATAAGGTTGTCCTACCATAAACTCTGGTTTTTGGTGTAAGGTTGTCTTTAGAACAACATTTGTATCAACCTTTCAAGATCTGAATTTTGAGGTTTCTTTACATTCTTGCATTGTGGTTTGCTTATATTATTTATTGGCTATCGTATTTATGTAATTTCCGCTGGCATAGTCCTATTCACCCCCTCCCGCGCCCCCCCCCCAAGACATATAGATAGGCCTTTTCATGATATGGCTCATTTGATGTATTTAAGGCCCAATGGGATGTACCTAAGGTCCATTGCAATGTGTGATCCCAACATGGTTTATGTAATGATGTTTATAACGAGCTATGCCTTGGGATCAATGATGGTTTAATGTCCACATTGCAAGTATAGTATTGGTTAAATGTCTGCATTATGACTCTCCCTAGGGCTCATGGATAGGCCCGTACTTGTTGTGTGTAGGCCGTCTAGGCCCATCTACATTGTAAGGATAGTTCATTACTTTATAACATGCTTAGTATAATTCCATTATTCATGCTCATACGCATCATATGTATGCGTGATATGAGGAATGTTTGATCATCACAATAGCTGTTAGGCTAAAACATTTACGGGAGACAAAGTGTCCCACATGAGCGCATGGTATGCGTGAGATTGTTGCATGATTACACGGTGTGACTCATGCATCTCACATTTGCGTGACTTGATCATTATATACCCTAGCGACATCAGGATTGTGGCTCCACAGGTACATCGTGGATGACCATATCGGATACCAAAAATACTTGGTTCTAGCACTGTGGGCACTTAGGATATCCTTGGGTGAAAGTCCCATAACCTTTTTGGTACCAGGAGTTTCTCCATCGTCTAGACCAAGTGGATACACGAACGCCCGAGTTTTGAATACCAGTAGGCCGCGTCTCCCACTATGTCGTGGTCGGTTGGGAGAGGGTGTGGCCTTATCTGCCTGAGTGAGGGGGCTATAAGATAGGCTGAGTTTAACCAGCTCGTAAATGATTCCGCTATCGATGAGACGGGTAGGTATTGGTAGACTACTGGTCAGGAAGATAGTGAGGTCTATTCCGCTTGCTAGGCTGTGCGGCTAGGGAGGCAGCAGTTAGTGTGGAGTGTACTAGACCCTGGTGATATCCAAGACAGAAACTGTATTGATATATGTACTTGATGAGTACTGGCATGCTTATTTTTACACTTTGTATATGACATTTGGCTATATAGGCCTTGCATCGCATGGTCTTGGTATGGACGATACCATTCATGTCTTGCATCACATAGCTTTTGTACAGCTGATAGCCTTCATGGACTTACCCGCATGTTTCTCCATTACTCTGATATTGTATACTTGGCACTCGCCTTGAGCATACACTTACACTAGCCTCTAAGCTTTTGTAAGCTTATGCACGACCGTTGCGTGCAGGTATCGTCGGACAGCAGCAGCGCTGAGGCAGGAGCGCGTAGCAGACTATTTTAGAGCTTTTTGATCACCTTGTATTTTTCTTTTCGCATTGTACTTAAAGCTTTTGATATAGTGGATATGTGGTGATGTTGTTTTGTGACTTGGTTATGCTTGTAGTTATGCTCCATTACCAAAAAAAATCATACTGAAAATCCTCCTTGTAGGATCCCAGGATCAGAATCTGACATATGAGTGTCAGGATCCGAGAATGGGGCACTACAGGGCTATCGGCGCCGGATTCGATGATTAAAAATTTTGTGAGCCTGGTTTTCAAGTTTGGGGTGGACATGATGGGGCTCATTGTGATGTATTTGAGGCCCATGGGTATGGCCCGTTGTAATGTATTCCTGGCCCATAGGCAAGGCCCATTGTGATGTATTCGTGACCTATGGATAAGGCCCATTGTGATATGTATTAGGCCCATGATGCATAGCCCATTTGATGTATTCGAGACCCATGTGTAAGGCCCACATGTCATGTATTTAAGGCCCATGAGTAGGGCTCACCTGTTGTGTATATATGGCCCTTGAGTAAGGCCCATTGTGTTGTATATTAGGCCTTTGTATAAGGCTGTGGGCCCATTATATATTTGGCTCTATGTGGATCATTCCCTCAGAGCAATGTTGGTTAAATATCCACATTACCGAGGCCGATTGTCGATGCCGGTTATTGATATCGATTATGAGTATGTGACAGCATAGCATCATGATACATGCCCATACGCATCATCTGCATGTTTGTTATGAGATGTGATTGACCATTGCATATGTCATTGGGCAGGCTGCTATGAGACTCTCTGATAGGCGGAGATTGTCTCACATGAGCGCACGATATACGCATGATTGATGCATGACTGGCTTGTATGACTCATGCATCTCGCATTATGTATTGTGATTATTATACGCCCTAGCGACATTAGGGTTATGGCTTCACAGGCATATTGTGGATGCCCATATGGGACACCAGAAATCTATTTTAGCATCGGGCTGCTATAGATGGCCCTGGGTGAAAATTCCTAAACCTCCGAGGCCAGGAGACGCCCCAACGTCGAGACCGAGTGGATATATATGAGCGCATGAGGGCCATATACCAGTAGGTTACGTCTCCCACTGTTTCATGGTCGGTTGGGATGGGGTGTGACCTTACCCGCCTGTGTGAGGGGGCAATTTCTAGGTTGAGTTTAACCAGCTTGAGGAATGGGTCCGCTATCGACAAGTTAGGCCCGATATTGGTAGACGCATAGTGAGGTCTGTTTCACTTACCCAGTTGTATGCTCGAATAGGGTAATAAGCTGGTGTAGAGTGTAATAGACCCCGGTGATGATCTTAGAGATGAACTGTACTGATATGTGGACTTAATGAGCAAGAGTCGCATACTCATTCATTCATTCATTCACTATCCACTCGGGCTGGTAGTGCGTAACTATTTGTTACGTGTACCTTCGCAATGGCCAGAATTTCGGTTGGGGCATGCGACTAACCTGATATCAGAAGTTTACCACATTGAGTCTGAGTATCCAAATTTAGGTATGGGACTAGTTTGGATAGAAGTCCCTACTGATGGACCCCATAGCCTGCGATGCTACGTACTATCATCCCGACTTCACACTCCAGCATGTTCGTTCCATTCACACCGCATATTGCATTACATCCGCGACATATGACATTTTGGGTTACTATGTTTCTGCATTTATATGGTCTAGATACGGCTGACGCTATTCATGAACTTATCAGGAATTGCATATTGCATTGCATCCTCGGTATCTGATATTTGGCTCTTTGTGACTCCTCATTTGCATAGCTGTTTTATATTGCGTATTTTGATATTGATTGAATCATAGACTTGTCTGTATTTTTGTTTACTCTGTTATCGTATGATTTATGATTTTGTCAGTATTTCTGCTTACTCTGATAATTCATGATCTTGTCAGTATTTCTGCTTATTCCGATAATGTACGATTTATGGATTACCAGTATTTTCGGTATTGTATGATGATGACATTGTATTAAATACTTGGCACTTACCTTGTACACACACTTACACCACCCTCTAAGCTTTCTATAAGCTTATGCATGATAGATGCATGTAGGTGATGTTAGGTTGCAGCAGTGTTGAGCTTGGAGCGTGCAGCGGTCTTCTGGAGCTTGATTTTCAATTTATGTATTTCCCTTTCAGTATTGTATTCAATGATTATATTAGTGGATATGTGATGATGATGTTGACTTTGTGAATTGGGTAATCTTGTGGTTATGCTTATTATGAGTTAAATGTATATTAAAAAAAAAAATCCTCATTGTAGGATCCCAGGATCGAAATTTGGCGTATGGACTCTAGGAGCCAAGAATGGGGTACTACGGAGATTGTCGGCACCGGATTCAGCGATCGAAATTTCTATAAATCCGATTTTCGAGTTTGGGGCGTGACATTTGTGATGACCAATTTTTGTAGCCTTTAACTTCTTCGTGAGTCCTAATAGCCCCCTCGAATCACTCGTACATGGGTCCACATCGAGCGAAATAAGAAGTCCAGACCGTGCCTAGATTGCTCCCTGCTGACTTACGATGCTCCGATCAAGGTCGTGCTAACCTGATCTATAATGCTCTGATTAGAGCAGTGACGACTTACCTTGGGTATATGCAACTCCAGAGCAACCGTCGGCATCCATCACCTGCATGTAACCATCCATCGCGTAATTCCAGGATAACTGCCAACATTCATCACTCACGCGCATCTCGCCTAACGACTACGATGGTGCATAAGATTACAAACTACCCTGTCCTACATACACTATAAATAAAAGATCTACCCACACTGAAAAGGTACGCAGAATCTTTCACCTAAACCCCTCAACACGACCAGACCCAGATTCCTCGCTTGACTTTGGCATCAGAGGGTCCCTGCTCTAGCCAAGGTCTCATTTACTCTTCTCTTGTGCAAGTACTCGGAGGTCTGAAGAGGGTGGTCCAAATTCTTGCATCAACACCCACCATGTTATTTATTTTTCATCTAACTTGTTAATATGGTCTAATACACATGAATGAAGTGAAAAAACTAATATCATCTTAATCAATACTTCCGTTGTCCATAATAATTTTTTAGAAATAAGAATTTAATCCCTTATGTGTGGTCCGCCTGGATCGTCAGATTTTCTTATTTTTGGATCATATACTGTAATCATTTGGAAAAATGGATGGACGGTGTGGATGGAATCCATGCATCACGCCAAACCCTCGAAGCCCAGCCTATCCCGAGCTCGAAACAGGCAGGGCTTGTACCGAATCCGCGCCCATTTACCGTCGAAAGTGGAAATCTTCCTTGTAATTCTCAGACGTCTCCTCAAGGACAATGTGGTGCCCTAATGTGGTGGTACTCAAATGGAAGATGCGTCCTATTGGTTTATGAGTGAGACGTTTTCCTTAATGAAATATGAGAAATTTTGGACTGTGGACCCCACCTTTCATCCAGTTGTTTTTACAAAATAATACAAACTTAGTTTTTGGAACTTACACTTGCTCGTATGGACAGCGAATTTGAGGATGAAAATACCCCTCCCTTCCTTTCGAAGACGAGCATTGACGCTCCTCCAACCGAGAATTGTACGAACAACTCAAAAGCGATCAAAGTTACATGGCCCCACAGCTATGTATTTATTATATCCACAACGTTCATCCATATTTCGAGATCATTTCGGAGCATTATCCAAAAAAAAAAAAATCATATCCAAAGATCAATTGGACCACACTATAAAGAGCAGCGGGAAAATTGATTTTCACCGTTAAAAATTTTGTAGGGCCCACCATAACATTTATTTTCCATCCAATCTATTCATAAGGTCACAAAGGCCTGGATGAAGAGGGAAAAAAATTTCATAATGATCTAAAACTTCTGTAACCCCTAAAAGGGTTTCAATGGGAGACGTTCAATTCCCCACTGCCTTTTACAGTGTGGTCCACTTGATAGTTAGATCTATCTTATTTTTCGTCTCAAGCCTTAATATTAGTTTGCTAAATAGATGGACAGTTTGGATATAACACAGACCTCATGATGAGACCCATAAAAGTAACACAGCAAAAAAAAATCTCCCTGACTGCCGCGGCAGTCTAGGAGATTTTTTTCTTTTACATGGAGAACTTTTTATCCCTTGCATTTTTCTCTAATACATAATTATGTAAATTTGTATATATAAGTATATAAAAATATTTTTCTATCTTTTAATTCATTTCTTTGCCTATTTATTTAACAAGCATATCTCCTAAACTAAAATGATTTACTTAACGTACCACATATAATTTTGGGGTAGGAGAAGCTAATTTAGCCAACCAACCTAGTTATTTTTCAAGATTCCATCGGGTCGATGGTAGAAAATCCATTTCATTCACTTTGTGGTCAATTTCAATCACTTCGCAATCAAACTGGAAATTAAGCGGGACAAACCAGAAATTGAGCGGGACAAACTGGAAATTGAGCGGGACAAAATGGAAATTGAGCAGGGAGAAACTGGAAATTAAGCGGACCAAACTAGAAAATTAAAAATTGAGCGGGACAAGCAAGCGTTGGATATACATTGTTGAGGTTTACAGTAATCTTGGAGTGTAGAAAATTTCCATGTCTGTGCATTTCAATCCGAGTTCCTTCTCTAATCACGGTGGCCTTGGGAGGGTTGATTGGAGGGATGAGTTGACTGCAAAAGGGTCGATTAAGACTATATTGGGTTATCAACCTATCCCTCGAATCAACCCTCTCAAGGCTATCGTGATCAGAGAAAGAATTCAGACCAAAATGCACATACTTGAAAATTTTCTGCATATTTGCCGAAAATGCATGGGTGGATGTATAACATACTTTGTAATTTTGGTGGATGATGAAATGAACTTTATATATTAGCCCGCTCAATTTCCAGTTTGTCCCGCTCAATTTCCAGTTTGCACCGCTCAATTTCTAGTTTGGCCCGCTCAATTTTCAGTTTGGCCTGCTCGATTTCCAGTTTGGCCCGCTCAATTTCGGTGGAAATGTGCGGTCTTGATTCAGGCCTACTGCAGATTCAATTTTGGTGGAAATGCCCGCTCAATTTTCCGACCGAAAGTGCACAAAAAGCTCCAATGACGAACGATAAATTTCAAAGTTCATTTGATTCGACCAAGAATCAATTCGGTCCGAACAAATCCAAGCTCGATGCGACCGAAATCGGGCAAGTGCCGAAACAGAATCCTGTCATGATTTGAACTCGACTTCGGTCCGACCAATGCATAACGCGACTGAGTAAATATGAGGCGGTTCATGGAGTGGAGCCAAAGTCATATGTGGTACATTAAGTAAATCATTCTAGTTTAGGAAATATGCTTGTTAAATAAATAGGTAAAGAGATGAATTAAAAGATAGAAAAATATTTTTGTATACTTATATATACATATTTACATATTTATGTATTAGAGAAAAATGTAAGGGATGAAAAGTTCTCCTTGAAAAAAAAAAAAAATCTCCCAGATTGCCACGCACTGCTGTAGTTTGGTTTTTTTTTTTTTTTTCCTATGTTGCTTTTATGGGTCCCATCATGAGGTCTGTGTTATATCCAAACCGTCCATCTATTTGGCGAGCTCATATTAAGGCTTGAGATGAAAAATAAGATAGATCTAACTATCAAGTGGACCATGCTGTAAAAGGCAATAGGGAGTTGAATCGTCTACCATTGAAATCCTTTTGGGGGTTATAGAAGTTTTAGATCGTTATGAAATTTTTTTTTATTCTTCATCCAGGTCTTTGTGACCCTGTAAATGAACTTAGATAGGAAGGATTTCTCACGAACATCACATTGGCCCCCAAAAAGTTTCATGACCTTAAAAAGTTTTTAATGGTCAACAATCATTCAACACTGTTTCCTTTTCCTGTAATGTGGTACACTTGAGATTTGCATATATCTCATTTTTAGTCTTACCATAAAATGATGTAGAAAATCATACGGGCGGCATGGATGAAAAGCACAAATCGTGGGGCTCACAGGCCACCGACCATACGCGCTTGGCTGGTCGCAGGGGAGTTCCTAGACCGTTTCCATGAGAGGAGGGGTATTTTCGTCCTCAAATACGCTGGCCGTACGAACATGTCTAATTTCCCAAACGAAGTTTGTATTGCTTCGTATAACCTGCTGCATAAAAGGTGGGGACCACAGTCCTAAATCCCTCATAAAATATTCAATTCAAAAACTGACATTGCAATAAATGCATGTATCCCATGCGTGGGATACTTGATCCATGCACAAGGTAGGCCCTACTATGCCCATCACCGACCAATCAGGATGCCTTTACTGGAAAGCAACGAACGTTTTAGCCAATAGTTCACATTACGGCATGTTTGGATTACCCTTTTCCCGTAGAAAAGCAAAATTTTAATTATTAAATGTTACACGTGTTCGAATATGTTGCAGAATTATTTTTTTTTAGAAAGTTCTCATTTTAACTAGATGTCTTGTCAGCATAAACCAAAATAGGAAGATGAATCCCAGCTCACACTCGCAGAATACGTTCGGACTGGTTGGGGCCGTCCACGTACAGGCGTTGGTTGTGGATCATTCTTCGAGTAGGCCTACCTTTGATGTGGATCATCCATCAACTCAGGCCCACCAAACGTATTGCATGCTTTGATAAAGCTCAATCTTGCAATTATCCCATTAGAGGAAAACCTATGTGCCTCTGCCCGGAAGCGGGTTGACTGGTATACCATGCACCACTGACTGGTACGGGCACGTGTCGTACAAAGACGAGCACTGCCTCTCCTCGAGCTCGAGTTGTACAAACGGTTTCGTTTGAAGGATATGAAAGTTACATTACCCCCAAATTGTTGTATTTATTATACCCACATCGTTCATTCATATTACTTTAGAGCATGAATCCAAAAATAATTCATATTCGAAGTTTAAGTGGACCACATGAATAAAAGTAGGATAATGATTCTCACCCTAAAAACATTCATAAGGCCATCATAACATTTGTTTTCCATCCTAACCGTTCATAAGGTTACACTTACCTAGGTGAAGAGAAAAAATAAATATCATATTGATCCAAAACTTCTACAAACCCAAAAGGGTTTCAATAGTAGACTTTCAATCCCCCATTGCTTTTTGCAATGTGGTCCATTTGATCTTTAGATTTGTCTTAATTTTTAGGTCAAATCTTACAACAAGCTCACCAAATGAAAGGATGGTTAGGATATAACACATACCTCGTGGTGGGATCCACGGTACTTGTTTATGTCAGCACACTAGTCAGATCAGTGGTGTTGGGTGCACCAGCCACTCCATTTTCCTATGGATTGGATAATACCTAGCTGCTCTCAACTCGGGACGGGTGGAGGCTCTGGGAGCCACTAAGGGCTAACATGATATATGAATTTTAGCCACAGTATCCTTTCACTTATACGCGTCTTTTTAGATCATGACTCCAAAAATAACAAATATATATCAAAGTTCAAATGAACCACAAAGTTGAAAAATCTTGAAGGCACATAAGTTTTGGATCAAGATGATATTTGTTTTTTTTCACATCATGCAGATGTATATCACCACATATACAGGTTGGATGGAAAATAAAAAATACGGTAGATATCCTTAGCACTGCTGCCTCACGTGTTGTGGTCCACTTGAGAATTGGATTAGCCTTATTTTTTTTCATGTACTCTATAATGATATGAAAAAAAAATCAATGAACAGTGTGAATAAAATTTATACAATCACGGTGGCCTCTCAGCGGCCCACAAAACCTCCGTCTATCACGAGCTCCGAATAGGCAAGGGTAGTACCTAATCCACTTGATGTTATCCGCATGAGAGGACCCACCTTAGGCAGGTGGGACTTTGCCATGAGGCCTACCTCAATATATTGCATATCTATTATGTCCATCCATTTTGCCAACTCATTTGACAGCATGATCAAAGAAAGAAAGATCAAAGAAAAAGCAAATACAAATTGCAGGTAGACCACACCCTCGGCAACAGTGGTCATTGAACCCTGAATATTAAAAACTTCTCAGGACCATTGTAACATTTATTTGCCATCAACCTATTGATAAGGTCATTCACCACTATTTCCTGTGGTGTGGTCCACTGAGATTAATACCTGCTTTATTTTTAGAATCATGCCGTAGAATGAGTTGGCCAAGCCTAGATATACAAAGCATGCATCCAGATGAACCCCACGGTCATGGGCAGCTCTGGGTCCGTGCAATGCACGCCCCATCTTATGGACGGTAACATAGCCGACATAAATGCCATGTCTTCGTGGAAAAAGCAGCGCGTGGCTACATGCCAAAATAAGAAACTAGTTTTCAGCAATAAGAGAGATCTCTCGGAGCGCACGTACTGAAAAAGAACAAAAATAAATAAATAAATAAATAAAAATAATCTTATTTCTAGGCTAAAAACAATACATGAGTTAACACAAGATGAATCCACATAAAACTCTATTCCAGGACAAATGTGAATGAACACAGGGAAACTATTATGTATACATTCGGGTGGGTAGGAATCTCAAAACAAGCATATCAAAATTCAAACTTTGAAATGGCCGGAGACAATGTCCGCAACAAAACTCAATCTGCTGCTCTCTCCGACGGCGTCCAACACAAGTATAAACTATGAACATGTTAACCTTCTTCTTATTAATCATAGCAGTCATAGGCACTGTAAATTGCTTTTCTCACAATAAATCCTTATCAGAACTCCTAGCACCTGCTTCATGTCGGGTCGACCCTGCGGCGCCTCTGCCGTGCACCAAAGTCCAAGCCTCAGAAGCTCACACATCTCCCTCAACCCCTCTTCTATATCCGTACGCAAAATCATCACCGGAACCACAGCTCCCCTGAGCCCCTCGTATCCTTCACCTGACACTCGTTTAACCCAATCCAACAAACACTCTTCCCCATTGTCGACAGCCCGTCTACCCGTTGCCAATTCCATAGCTAGGATCCCAAAGCTGTAAACATCGCCCTTAGTCGTAGCCCGCCATGTTTGCCCGTACTCAGGAGCCACATACCCAATCGTCCCTGCTACAATTGTGCTTACATGGCTGTCGCCGGGCCCTACAACCCTCGCTAGGCCGAAATCTGTAACCCTTGCTTTCCCTTCCTTATCCAACAATACATTGCTTGCTTTAATATCACGGTGCACAACTGCTGGGAAGCATTCGTGGTGTAGAAATACCAATGCACGGGCCACGTCAATAGCCACCTCGATCCGCCTACGCCATTGAAGCCTCCTCCAATCCGACACGAAATTCTCCAAGCTTCCTCCTTCTATGTACTCATAAACCAACATCTTCTCAGCTCCAAACAGGCACCACCCGAAAAGCGCTACAAGGTTCGGGTGGGGCCACCCAATACGGCCACCGCCACAGCTCAGCACCTCCATTTCAGCTTGAAACTCTCTCTCCCCTTCAAGGCCTTCTCTTTGCAACTTCTTGACAGCCACTTCCCTACCATCTGGCAGCATTCCCCGATAAACCGTTCCAAAACCTCCCTTCCCGACGACCATCTTCTCTGAAAAACGCCCCGTCGCGTTTAAAATGTCGTCATAGGTAAATGGCATCTTGCCCAAATGGATCACCTTGATGGCATTTGACATCTCTGATGATCCACCAGAGCTGGAGGCCATGTCATGTGGATGCTTGGACTCCTCCAATAGCAGCCCTGCAGAATTTGATGGATTTCTGACTAGAAGGCAGAGAATTAAGGACAGGATACCGCAGACGAGGAATACAATGGTCAATGCAAGGAAAACAAAGTACGCAGCCTTTCTTCCAGATGATTTCTTTGATTTCTGGTGCCAAGTCCCAGTTCTGTTCGAGTCGCTGCCCAACTTAACTGTGCTTAAAGTAAGGTTCAGATCACCCAAGAATGAGTCCTCATCAAAAGTCGACAGTTGCCCAGTAGTCGGAACGGAGCCATGGATGAACGGATTATAAGAGACATTGAATTTGTTCAAATCGGTAAGTCTACCCAGACTTTCAGGGAACTTCCCAGAAAAATTATTCCTCGACAGATCAAGATTCTGCAAGCATTTGATGTCGCCAAGCTCAGATGGAATTTCTCCTGAAAATCGATTGTTAGAGACATTGAGGACTACAAGTGGTAGCTGTCCGATCGTAGGTGGGAGCCTCCCAGAGAATTGATTAAAGCCCACCTGCATAAGGCTGAAATTCTGCATTTCTCCAATCTCCTTTGGAATCTCACCAGAGAAGTTATTCCCACTCAGCTGTAGATAGCCAGATATTTCGAACCGTCGAACAGCTGAATTGCCACGGCAAATCGGAAAAAGTCCCTGGCCTGTGAGCAAACGCACCCAGATGCTTTTGCAGCTCTTCCTGCTGAGAAGAGTGTAGACAAAGCTGAATGGTGGGTAGGTCGCTGGAATCCATCGCCTCATGATGATGCATTCGCCGGATGCAGTCACGACCCGGTCATCCCGTTGATTCGATTCAAACGTTGGGTATGGGTTGCTGCCAATTCTCGACAGTTGGGCGGGGATCTTTCCAGAGAAATGATTGTCTGCAAGGTTCAACCATAAAAGACTGATGCAGTTGCCAATCTCTGGTGGGATTTCACCTGTTAGCCTGTTGTTTGCGAGCATCAACCAGAGGAGTGATTTCATGTTCCCAATCGAGGGTGGAATTGCCCCAGATAATCTGTTGAATGACAGATCAAGCGCTTGTAGGCCTGAGAGCTCACCAAATTGTGGCGGTATGCTTCCATTGAATGAATTGTTTGCGAGGATCAAGAATTTCAGAGATTTCATTTTGAAGAAATCGACCGGAAGTTCACCAGAGAAGTTATTAAAGCTGAGATCTAAGCGGATGAGTTTAGGCAATTTCAGAATTCCAGATAAACTTATACCTCCTGTGTACAAGTTCCCATGGAGGACCAAGAATTCCACCTGCAGAAACCGGCCGAAGATATCTTGAATGTCACCGCCGAATTTCATCTTGCTCAGGTCTAAGAATGTCAGTTTACTGCAATTAAGAAGTGATTCGGGTATCTCTCTCCATAAGTTGTTATTGCCCAAGTTGAGAGCTTCAAGGCCCGAAATTGTCCCGATCTCAGGTGGTATCTTTCCCTGGAACTGATTCCCCCAAAGATTCAAATGTACCAGTGCATTGCAGTTGGAGACCTCCTTCGGAACTTGTCCAATGAACTGATTTACTGAAAGATCGAGAATCTTCAGGCTGCAATTTTTCGTGAAGAATGACCGGGATATTTCTCCAGTGAGATTGTTTTCAGACACTGAGAACTCCTGTAGCCTCGCGAAGCCTGGCCATATGTGTCCCGTGAATTTGTTCGAGCTGAGGTCGAGATATTGAAGCTTCTGGCATTCATTGAAGCAGTTGACGATGCCTCCAGTGAAATTGTTCGATGAGAGATTAAGAGTTATCAATTGGTTGCACATCCCTGGGAAATTCGATTCTATATGACCATGTAGGCGGTTGAGGGTGAGATCGAGCGTCTCTAATCTGTTCAGGCCAGTCAAGTTGAGCTCACAATCAAGGATGTTGTGAGATAGGTTGAGGTATCGGAGATTCTTGCATTCGCCAAGATTTGGAGGAATTGTACCGCTGATCGTGTTCTTCGAGAGATCGAGTTTGGAGAGTTGGGTGAGGGCAGAGAAGTTATGGAAGAACTCACCAGATATATCTGAACCTGAGAGATCAATTCCGATAACACGACTGCTGTCATTGCTGCAGGATATTCCAGTCCAATTACATGGAGAGAGCTCCGATTCATTCCATTTGATGTATCGGCCTCGGTTTACCCTATTGTTCTTCTCAAGAAAGGATTTCAGCTGGAGCAGGACTTTTCTGTCTGTTTCTAGAGAGATTCCGGCAACGATATGACCTGTGGTGGAAATATAAAATATATAGAAGAGGAGTTTAGCAATAGAAGGAAGAGAAGCCCAAAATTGAGAAGAGAGAGATGGGTTCTATTTCTTTTCTGTAGGAGAAGCTGAGAAACTCTGAAAGTGAAACCAGGAAAAGCGGAGAAGAAGAATCCAGCGGAAGAAGCTATGTCAAAATTCGATCCCAAATGAGAGATTTCAATCTTTCAAAGGGAAAAAGATGAAAATAGGAAGATTGGAAACATTTGAAAGCATAAGAGAAATTTTAAAAGATTTTGGTCATACTGAGGGCCTGTTTGGATTGAATGTGAACTAGGAACTTACTTTCTTGGCCATTTGGCCAAGATCAAGTGCAGTATCTGTTCTTATCAGTGTACTATCTGATAAGTGGGCCATCGGCTCACATCATATTAAATTAATTTCTTGTGGGGGAGGGCCCACCACAGTAGCTTGCTAGTGAGGCCCTCGAGCGTCGTCCTTGCATTGTAATGCTGCATGGGCCTGGGGCACCCCTCTTTAAGAAGAAAAAAAAAAAAAAAAAAAATCTAAAATTCTTTAATTTACAAAATGACTTTGTTTTTCCAAGGGTGCATTTGGTTTCACCAAATATTATGAAATTTCATGACATTTCATGGTTAACCATTTCAAACCAAAGTAGGCTGATTAATCATGAAATCCGAGGATATTTGGAGCAACTAAACGACCCAGAAAGAGAAATGTGTGGTCGAAGAGAATTTCATTTTTGAAGGACAAATGCAAACCAGAACATTGAATACCCGAAGAAGTGTTTGAATTTGGCAAAAAAGAAAAGAAAAGAGGGAGAGACATGCATTCTCTGTAGTAATCTCTGGTAGTTGTCTTCCATCGAATAGGAACCTTTGAGAACATGGAGAAAGAGCTGAAAACGTAGTGAATTCAGCTAAAGAAAGATTCTCATTTTCAGAAAAGAATATCAGCAAAGAAACATTGGTCTTAATCAGAAGAGGCCCCAAATAATTGGACTGAGAGACATAACACAGAGCTTAATCTGAGAGAGAGAGAGAGAGAGAGAGAGAGAGAGAGAGAGAGAGAGAGAGAGAGATGATTTGAGTTAGTACCTGTAAAAAGGAAGAATAAGAAGATGATAAAAATAATCCGGCACGATAACCAATTGAAGACAGTTTCTTCCTTAGCCATCATGCTTCTCTCTCCTATCTTACTATAGCCTCATCATCGACAAGAGAATTTCACAACTTAATCGGCAATGGATTTGGATTGTCTAGATACTTAGATTGAGAGAGAGAGAGAGAGAGAGAGAGAGAGAGAGAGAGGAAGAAGCAGAAGAAGAAGAGGAGGAGGTGGTTGTAAGGATGTTTCATGTTTCTAACTTGGAAGGTCACCCTGGTCGTATTAGTTTTCTTCCTTGTTGATGTTAGATTTTACTAGTAATTTGTACAATTTCATGTGATTGTCGTGGGTGACGGTCAGACCACCTCTCCCACAGTACACGTGCCACCTTAATGTCGCAATCAGGACTGTCCATCTAATGCCCTTCCCCATGCATGCTCTCTATTCAAAAACACTACAGTTATCCGATGATCGCATCCATCACTTCTCTTCACTTTCCACTGCCTAGTTGTCTATCATATCTTCGCTAGCTTTCATATAGCTACAGTCATCCGATCTGCGTGTATCTTAAACCATCTACTAATCATAGTAGGACCCACCAGATGGACGGTCCCGATTGACACATCATCTTGCCACGTGGATTGTAACGACATAGCTGTACCATATTTGTGGTCGTCCCGCCGTGCCGTGTCATCTCTCCCAATTTCATGACTCGTGTTGCATTTGAGCAGCGATTTGGTGGGCGGTCAAAGCATGAGATTGGGGTCGGCGATATTGCACACGTATTCCTGTAATTAAATCCAAGCCGCCCAAATAGTGTGACCACCCGAACTTTATGTTATATCCTTGAAATAAGAGTTGATTAGACTATCTTTGACCGTCTACATTTCTTGTTTGAAGTTTGACTACTAATTACTTGCAATTTTAACCGTCCATCTGATGTCCACCAATCAACGGATTAGGATCGCACGTTCGGCATGTATCTGGAAATGACCTTTCTATTCGATGGCCACAATTATTCGAGATGTATATTGCTGCGATGTGCACGTGTATAGACGTCTAGGTTCCGTTGTGCTGGTGTGTACAGCAGTTGGATCCAAACCGTTAATTTTGACCCAAGGTGCCCAAATAACCAGATACTTCCTATTCGGATGTATACGACTATACTTCGAGAAGATCGGTCATACGTATTCAGTCACTTACGGAAGTTCATTACTATCAGGCGATGATCAGAAAATTCGGTTCTTCCTTCCAAAATTAGTTACTCTGTGCCTGGTATGATAAAGGATATTCATTAAACTAGTGCAGATCAAATAAAAGGTAAAAGACTTACAATCGGTCATGAGAGGACTATAAAAATGCATATCTTAAAAAAAAATGTTTTGATATTGGATAAAGAACAAATCCACCGTAGTACTATAAACTTGAATTACAATGAACAATTATGGTTAAGAATTACGGCTAGTTATAAAATAAGAAAAGATAAAAGATAAATTAATAAATTTAATTGATTATTATTTATTGGTTGTTTTTTTAATATTAGATTTTGATTTTTTTTTTCTTTTTTATCACATTCCTCGGCTATTTATGGATTTATATTGTAGCTTATTCTTCTATATATTTCTTTCATTACTGCAATGGTTACATTCGTACAAAAGCCTCTTTATATCATTCTCTTATATAGATCCTAATTTTAGTACATTTCTCTTTACAACGGTTCTTCTTCTTTTAGTATGATTTCTCTTTGCAGAGCTTTGCATCTTTTCATGTCGATCACTCAACCGCGCTCATTGTATATCAACCACAGTACATCATCAACCAACTATTGACGTGTAGAATTGGTCTTACCCCGGTTGTAATCCACAAAAAAGCACTCTAAATCTTTGAAGATCTTTTTTATCCACTTTATATTCCTTATGCAATACCATACGTCATCCTCCTATTGGCTTTATCAGAATAGATAAAAATATGGTACAACGTTGCCCCCCATGTCGCTTTGCTTTTAAGAAAAATGTAACGGTGACGTTATTCCGTTACTCAACATTATAAATGCAATCGGCCATTAATCCACGTGTTTTTTTCCCATTGATTCTACTCGATCGATGTCGTATCAAAAGATATCATATTTCACGCTTCTAGGCTGTCTATGTGACACGTCGCATAAAATCATATCGTACGAGGAGTCATGATAACCTTTTCATTAATGTGCACCTATCACAACAGATACATAAGAAACCCTTAAGTTGGTGTTTCTCCCCTTTCACCCTTCTTCTCTCTTACATCAGACTCTTCCTAATTTTTTTCTCCTAGACTCACCATGGCTGCATCTTACTCTTCTTTTGCTCCACCTTGAAATTCTTCATCAAAGGCATTGATATCTTATCATCTAGAGTAATTAATGATCTTCTATTCAACACTCCAACCGAACTAGACACTACAATGTTAACGCACGGTCTTACTTTCCATCTGATAGTCACCTATGAATAACTTCATGAGATCGAACCCAACTTCTTAAAATGCCTTGATGAAGTTTTTCTTGTCCAATTAAACAATCTCTCGAACCCCTCCAATGCATTCAAGTATTCACGATAATGGCCGAAACCGATGAACAGTTAAGCTAAGTGATATGCTCGCATTGAATCACGACATGAAAACACATGGAAGTGAGTAGGAATTTACGAATGCATCAAATTTTCTCTACATGAATATCCATCCAATTCCTCCCTTCTTACATCATCATCGACTTTATATAGTTAATCAAAAAATACATTCCATTTTGAATGTGGCCTCATGGATCTATTGATTAGAGATGTATATACATTCACTCACCTCTACCCTTTGGGTAACTTGTCTACCCGGGCTTCACTATAAAAAATCCACATCCATTCACTCTCCTAAACAGGACCAGTAAGGCATATTATACACTCATGGCTCTTCAACGCAAATCTTAGGATGAAGTTGATGAACAAGAACACATGACATTCCTGCTAATGTAGATATGTCAATTTTGTTGTATGAGTGATCTGTAAATCACTAAGGAATACATGCATTTAGCCGAGGTGCTTGCTCAAAGACATCAGCTTGCCCTTACCCCTTTCGTGCTCGGCCACCTTTTACCTCAGCATGTATGAAGCGACTACAATGGGATTTTACCACTCTTGTGGGCCTATTTGGCTTGTCCAAATGTGATTTTATGAATATTTTCGAGCTAAATTCATGAAACTCACTCAATCATAGACAAAATTCACTTCATTCGGCCATCGCAACATTCTCTGCTCCAAGACTTATTATTCGCTTTTTCGAATGTATGAACTTTTTTCTTTTTTTCACTTTCAACAAGTCCAGACATACTTTTTACCCCTTCAAGGATAAAAAATTCGGTCTGACATGATTCACTGAAGAATATGAATCAACCGACACAGAATCAACAAACCTTAGGGATGTGACTTAGAAACACAATCTACTCTATGGAGACCTACCATATGGCTTCACCATAAACACGGGCATAATGCCAAGGCCAACATTGAATAATATTTTCCCAATCTTCTTGTGTGTCAATTTGGTTTCACACAACGTATGTAACATCCCAAAAATTGGGGGTCGAGTAAAAACCCAACTCTCGAGTTCCAAAATGTTATTTATGCAACATACATATGTATGATTGAATGTTATCTGTGTTAATGTATTAAACATGAGTGAGATTAAGCCAGAACAGCATATCATACTCCAGAGACAGTTAAATTAACCAGCGGAAGACTGTGATAGTATGTATAACATATATAAACTGTCGTATGTCTCCAGAGTGTGAACATGTTACCAGGTTATATACATACATGTACGCTTCAAAAGTAAACAAAAAGAATATACATGAGTGCTCTAAAAATATAAAATGACAAGTGTCAAGGTATATAATCAACCTCCCTGTAATCCTGTCAATCAGAACACGCATAAAGGAGGGATCCTCCTTATCATCATCACGTCCAGCTCCTCTTCTCAAGCAGCGCCACCATCTGCAACCAAAATAGGGACTGATGGGTGTCCGGAAACACCATCCCGTAACGTGGGAGTGAGTAGCTAACTCAGTGGAATAATAGAGTAAGGATTAACATGTTCTCAAATCAATCATGTGATAATAGTAAAGCAGTAAATCAAACATTCCTAATACAGTTGTTAATGCAATATGACATGACGTGATGGATGCCCTCATGACGATCTTCCTCATACGGCACCATCTTACGACCGCGACATGCAATCATCCCACAGTGCTCCACATCTTCCAGGCACATGCAATGTAATGGTGATATGATTACCGGGTTATTATTAGTCCATTTCATACAGCAGGATTGGAAAACTAAGGTACTTCCCTTAAATCAATCCCAACACAGATCCTGTCTAGGGTCATCACTCCTAGTAATCTCATACGATGTATATTTTGTAGGTCGCTGTAAGGGCTGCCAGGGCTGTTGCTCGCACTCGTTGCACCGCTCCCCCATCACCTTATCAATACAGGCCTACTGTACTCTCACTGCTACGGAAGGGTCGTCGCCTTCCGTAGACTCAGAATACGCTCGCGGTCACTACAAAGGACTCATCGCCTGATCAATGTAGGCCGACAGTAAGAATATAGTGTCCCATACCACCATAATCTGCTCACGAATCATAGGTGCTCACTGGTCACTACGGGGAGGTTTGTGGCCCCAGCATAGGCCGACAGCTCGACCACGGTGTCCCATACCACCATGCCCGGCTCATGAGTCTTTGTGGATCAAGGTACCATGGTTGACAGGGTTTACAATGGTTAGTTCAGGACCCTAGGATCAAGCAGTTATGACTCATACAAGATGAACATACAATGGCCAGTCGGGTTACTTGACGGGCTCGACTAGCACGAGCGCATCTCAAGTCGAATGACATGAAGTGCGTAAAACACCTCGTGTGGCCTAACCACTGCCGCCAACTCCAAAACACGGCTCGCGTTCATCGACGCGTTGTTCGTGGCAAAGATAGGCCAACCACAAACTTGCTCGGTTGCCGACTGCCTGGACTAGGTATAGTCCCAACCAATTATGAATTCACATCAGCCATCATGTAAGAGTAATGGAAATGAAATATAACCATGTGAGCATGTTAACACATGTTATAACATACAACTTAAGTAAATCTTCCAACGCATGCATTTCATACATATAATGAAATCATGCATATAGCTAACATGTAGGAAACCATTCACATCAGCATATTAATTGAGAAATCAATCTCAAACTAATTCATAACACCATATAATTCAATACATACTAATACAAGCATTTATACAAACACTTACACTACACACTTAAGTCTACATACAGTATGTCGACTCAAAGTGCGCATTTAGGCGAATCTCTTCGCTAAACTAATTATGCACGTATTCCTATTATCCTAATGCGACAAGAAGCCATGTCAATCACATCAGCAAATTATGGATGAAAACAGTAATTCCTACAAATGACTAAAATGCCCTAAATCTCATATTTTTCGTCAGCTTACGAAACAGGAAACGGACAGCATGTTGTATATGTTAAACGGCATTGCCGTCGATAATCTACTATTAAACGACATTGAAAGCGTTGGAAATAGTCAATCAAAGCGTCTAAAATCCGCTCCTTTTCTCCTATAGGTGTATTAATTCGAACGGAGCATATACGCTTCGTCTACGGCGAATTGGGAACCTAATTTATAAGATGCATCAGCTATCATACTATGGAAACTAAGGAACCTCAAATTAGCAACTATTTAGGATATTTTCTTACCTAGAAATGCGGTGAAATCACCAGCAAAGTGATTGAGGCGCGTTGCTTAATCACGTGCAACAGGTGGCACGAGCAGCAAGAAATTTCCTTCCTATCTCTCTCACAATCTCTCACCTTTTCTCTCTCTCAACCTAGGGCTTTTTCCAAATTTGGATGGGAGAGATATGAGAGGGTTTTAAGCCCTTTTATAAGCCCAAACATGCCCAAAACAGGCTTGGGAATAAAGTTTACTTGATGCCTAACCAAATCGGGGCTGTTTCGGTCCAAAAGGACATTTCTGGTGGTCCCCTGGCCGAACGCGATCGGACTTAAGTTCATGCGCGTCGGATGTCGCTCACATCCCATTTTCATACCATCAGTTTCCGTAGATCGCACGTGGCGGTCCAGTTTCAGTTCAGCGGTCACCGCACGTAGATCAGGTTTGCAAGTCTCATGATATGAAATAGAAATTTTTCCTGATCCGAGGGTGTAATTTGGCTGAATTCTGACTGTCAGAACGCTTTATACTGACGCGTCAAGTCGTGTGCCAGATTTGAATTTCAAATTCCAAATCTAACCCTATTCTCACTCTCTTCAGTCCAGGCTCAATGAAATAGCCTGCGAACGTCGGTTGGACTTGATTTTCGAAATGATTGTCAAGTCCAGTTAGGCGGTTCTAACGGTCTAAGATTGTAGGTATCGGACTTTCGACGCACGGTCTAGATCCAATACAAAGTTTCAAAGAGGTCCAGAGAATAAACCGGTTTAGAGTTTGATCTGAGGTTTTAGAGTATTATAGCACCATTGATTCTACAAGTTTTGGGTCTTGTAGAATGTATTTAAAGCGGTCAGGGACTATTTCACAGCTACTCCAGCGTAGCGCTAGCTAACTTATGCTTAGTTTCTAAAGGAATTAATCCTAAGTGATTTCTTTGGCTATGGAATTGGGTTCTGAGTGATTTTTCAGGTATTTTAGTTGACCCATTGCCTAAGGACGTTTAACCCCAGGTTGGCAAAAATCCGGGGTGTTACAATCTACCCCCCTTAAAACACAATTTCGTCCCCGAAATTGGCGAAGGGTAAGGAGTATCTAGCAAGACTTCAGTATTGACATTCTAAGGAAGGGTCAATCCTATTTAATGACCTAACTGTACGTATATCATAACCCAAATGTTTCGATCCTGGGCCAGTGGGGAAGAGGCCAACCACACTTCCGCTGCGCCACTCTGATCGAACGGTAGCGTTGACTGACCTAACTGGATTGGACTCAATACGTTCTACCCCTCTTAAAACTTGGTTCTACTTATAGTTCAAGAATCTTTGCATCGCTCCGTATATCGGAACGAGGTGCAACTTAGGGGCTATCCTTGACATGAATTAAGAAACAACCTCTCATTACAGTGGTTTTTCTTTGCTAATGATGCGTTCTATGGCATTGGTATCTATGGCGATAAAGATGAGCCTAATCTCTATTGTGGTTGAGTTCAGGGGCAGGTATGAGTTGGTGGCAAGATGTCGAATTCTCTACTGGCTTTAAGTCCTTGCCATTTCCCAAAGGCAATGTGATCACGTTTGGTTGTAGGTGGTTGGGCCATCACAGAAGAAAGGTTGTGTAGTAGGTCTGAGCCGGATACATAGACTTTCTGTCTAGCTAGGACAGAAGATTTATTCTATTAATTCTTAATCCGAGTCGATGTCGATCTTCTGCTTGATCAGAGCATTGGATTTATTGGTAACCATTAGGATTAAGAAGTCGATTCAAACCGCGAATACATTGCTTATATGCAGTTCCTTTACTCTGCGTTTCCGAATGCAATAAGCCCTTGGGAAAGGCAATTCTAAGGGGTGTGTTGGTTTATTCTAAGTTCGACCTGAGGGATTTATAAGTCTTCCCTGAGAGTAAATGGTTCTAAGTTACATAAGCTTCCTGAGAGTTACTAAAGGAGTCTATGGATGTTATGAGGATCTATCCAAGGAAGGGAGTCCCATTCCAAGTAAATCTAACCTACTATTCCTTAGCATATGCAGGCTTTACACTACTTAAGGTAACTAGTAGACTAGTCTGTAAGCTACAGCCTAATGGAACGGCATTCCTAGTCCCATGTCGGGATTGGAAGTGGCATGCTTGGTAGGAGGGTGGGGTGGGATAAAAACTAATTTTGTAGGCTTAATCCCAGGATTTTCGATATGGCTGTGGAAACCATAGGATACACCCAAACTAGAGACAATACCTTACAGCGAATAAAACGACATGCATTCCATTTAACCATATTCGGCTATATTAAGCCCAAACCACAACACAAACATTCACATAACAAGCCAAAAAAATGCCATGCATTTCATTAAATTAAAATTGCCACAATATAGGAGACATATTCTTACATGTACCATGACAAGAAATGTATGGGAGCTAAGCCAGTCAACTACTACAGCAACATAAGTAAACTACTAGCCTTATCAGGCTTACACACAAAAAGCAGGAAACAACTAACTACAACCCGCGATATCTGGATCTAGATCACTAGTCTGAGTCGAGCGATGGAGGAGGAGCACCCTTATCCTGCAAGCAGCACAGGATCGCCTTCAATGTACGAGTCACCTTGCCAAATTTCTTCTTCATAACGGCCTTGGTATCCTCGACCTCAGCCCGAAGTTCCTAAACTTCCCTTCGTAAGGCGACCTGGCTCTCCTCAATTCGGGCAATGTGATCATCACCAGTAGCCTGAGCAGAAGGAGGAGGGCTCTCATCTGTATCCTGAGCCTCCTCTTCTACCTCTTCCTAGACTTCTTCCTCAACTTCTGTTCTAGGTTCTCCCTCACTTAGATCCTCTTCATCATCAAAATCATCCTTGCTATCCTCATCAAGCTGAGTCTCACGGTACTGAGACCCGATCTTCATCTTGACCATGGTAGACTCATCAATGCAGTGAATCGGAACTGGCAACTCCGGCCCAAGTCTATAAGCAAACTCAAGCGCGATCTTGCATATAAGTCTGCCAAAAGGAAGCGACTCAGACGTTCTTCTTGATTTCGCTATGAGGATAATCTGTCGCAACACGAAAGTGGCCATACACACATTTTCTCCCTGGGCCACCTGATACAAGAAATTAACTATAAGGCGCGTACACTTAATGAGATTTGTCTACCTAGGATACACGTTGAACGTGAAAATGTGGTGCAGCAGACACAAATCATCAGATATATGAGACGCCTTGAGGCTATTATTAGGCTGTCATTGAACCAGTTTATCGCATAGGAACATGGTACGGTGATCTCGCTTACGCCTACTCCTCAAATTCTTCGCACTGGGATGCACATCACCAAGGGGCACGTTCGGAAGTCGCGCTATCAACCGAACATCGATCGTAGTCATCCGGTCTCTACCAAAAGAAATCTTAAACTGCAATGGCTCCAAGCACGAACGGTGCTCACATTAGCACGAGAACGAGCTTCAAAGAGCGGACCCCAATGTGCAACTTTAATGCGCTCGAACAACAGGAATTCGCTGAAGAGTCGTCCTTCCATGTTCGCCTCAAACAACACCTTACGGTCGGTGTATTCGCTGTGAGGCATCTCTGCTAATATCACTCGTCCAAGTTGAGTATGGGGATACAAATCCCACTTTGTATGGAACTCTCGGGCTGTGCTTGGACTTGCGGCGGCGCTTGAGCTAGCGGCGCCACCCCTCGATCTTCTTGATTGTGAAGGGCGACTAGGCCCAGCCTCATCCGCTGCGGTCTTTCTCTTTCTCATCAAAGAGAGGATGGTGGAGAAAGATAAAAGACCCAAAATGGATTCAACAAAAGCCATGAAAATTATGGGAAATATGGAGAAATGACTGCCCAAACTGAAAAAAGGAGATATAGGTGTTGTAAAGGGATGCTTCAAGCTCCCCTAGGATGGATTTTTAAAAAGAAAAGAGAATGAAAAAGGAAAATGGAGCTCTTCACGATATCAGCTCGTTTTGAGGGTTGTAGGAGCTCCAACGGATGATATTTGTAAGAGGGAGAGTTACAAACTGCAATGGAGTGATGGAGTGGGGTCGTTTTCAGCAATGGAAGGATTTGAGAGGGATTTGGAATCACGGTTTTGAGAGAGGGCAGCAGAAAACGTGAGATGGAGCTAGGGAAGGGGGCTGTTGTGAAGGAAGTACCCCATTTAGGGTTTTTCTATGGACGAACCACATGTGGGAGGGGTGTACTACCCAAAATACCCCCATGCACCAAAAATTACAGCAAGTGGGGTCCACCGGGCGGCGATGCATCGCCGGATCAGCGATGGCATCGCCGGCCATCTTGCACGGTGGCCGGTGGGACCACATGGGTCGGGTCCCCCCTGGCCCAGGGACTCCAAAAATATATGGGCCCCACCTTAATTCATTCTAGATTGCCCTAGGGAGGCCCAAACATCCATTCGAAGCTTTCCAGGGCCAATATACAAACCTGATTGCAATCCCCTATCGTGCAGCATATGATTTTGGGGTAAAAGGAGCTAATACATCCATCTAGCCCATCAGTTGTTAAATATTGCAAACTTAGAATGGCCTAATGGCTATTTTTCATAAAATTTTACTATTCACTGTAAAATTTTATCGAAGTATAATTTTATATCATTTTCACAGTAGGATCAATTCCTAATATGAAAATAATAAGAAATAATTGAAGAATGGAGTGAGGAGAGGAAGAATTTTGAAGAATTTAGGTGAAACGAGGTTTTTAAACCCTAGCGATTGAATGCAAGGGTCGTGGTTGTCCCACAGCCCAAGGATTCACATTTACGAATTTAGAATCATTCAAAGAACGTCTCAACCCACCTACTTACAACCTACGAGCTACTTAGGTAGCTTCACGCGACCCTAAATGCGTTACGGACTCGATCGTGCGATCGATACGAATAGTCTTCGCCTATTGGCGAATCTGCGATCCTATAAGTGTTTATAGACCTTCCTCGCACCCACCTAAGTCAAAGGAAGTGACAGCGTACATCGCGTGTCCATAACCTATGCCCGGTTTAATCCAAATCATGCTCTGATACCATTTATAACATCCCGAAAATCGGGGGTCAAGTAAAAACCCAACTCCCGAGTTCCAAAATGTTATTTATGCAACATAGATATGTATGATTGAATGTTGTCTGTATTAGTGTATTAAACATGAGTGAGATTAAGCCAGAACAGCATATCATACTCCAGAGACAGTTAAATTAACCAGCGGAAGACTGTGATAGTATGTATAACATATATAAACTGTCGTATGTCTCCAGAGTGTGAACATGTTACCAGGTTATATACATACATGTATGCTTCAAAAGTAAACAAAAAGAATATACATGAGTGCTATAAAAATATAAAATGACAAGTGTCAAGGTATCTAATCAACCTCCCTGTAATCCTGTCAATCAGAACACGCATAAAGGAGGAATCCTCTTTATCATCATCACGTCCAGCTTCGTTTCTCAAGCAGCGCCATCATCTGTAATCAAAATATGGACTGGTGGGTGTCCGGAAACACCATCCTGTAACGTGAGAGTGAGTAGCTAACTCAGTGGAATAATAGAGCAAGGATTAACATGTTCTCAAATCAATCATGTGATAATAGTAAAGCAGTAAATCAAACATTCCTAATACAATTGTTAATGCAATATGACATGACGTGATGGATGCCCTCATCGACGATCTCCCTAATACGGCACCATCTTACGACCGCGGCATGCAATCATCCCACAGTGCTCCACATCTTCCAGGCACATGCAATGTAATGGTGATATAATTACCGAGTTATTATTAGTCCATTTCATATAGCAGGATTGGGAAACTAAGGTACTTCCCTTATATCAATCCCAACACAGATCTAGTATAGGGTCGTCACTCCTAGTAATCTCATACGATGTATATTTTGTAGGTCGCTGCAAGGGCTGCCAGGGCTATTGCTCGCACTCGTTGCACCGCTCCCCCATCACCTTATCAATACAGGCCTACTGTACTCTCACTGCTACGGAAGGGTCATCGCCTCCCGTAGACTCAGAATACGCTCGTGGTCACTACAAAGGACTCGTCGCCTGATCAGTGTAGGCCGACAGCAAGAATATAGTGTCCCATACCACTATAATCTGCTCACGAGTCATAGGTGCTCACTGGTCACTACGGGGAGGTTTGTGGCCCCATCGTAGGCCAACAGCTCGACCATGGTGTCCCATACCACCATGCCCGGCTCATGAGTCTTCGTGGATCAAGGTACCATGGTTGATAGGGTTTACAATGGTAAGTTCAGTACCCTAGGTTCAAGCAGTTATGACTCATACAAGGTGAACATACAATGGCCAGTCGGGTTACTTGACGGGCTCGACTAGCATGAGCGCATCTCAAGTCGAACAACATGAAGTGCGTAAAACACCTCGTGTGGCCTAACCACTGCTGCCAACTCCAAAACACGGCTCGCGTTCATCGACGAGTCGTTCGTGGAAAAGATAGGCCAACCACGAACTTGCTCGGTTGCCGACTGCCTGGACTAGGTATGGTCTCAAACAATTATGAATTCACATCAGCCATCATGTAAGAGTAATGGAAATGAAATACAACCATGTGAGCATGTTAACACATGTTATAACATACAACTTAAGTAAATCTTCCAACGCATGCATTTCATACATATAATGAAATCATGCATATAGCTAACATGTAGGAAACCATTCACATCAGCATATTAATTGAGAAATCAATCTCAAACTAATTCATAACACCATATAATTCAATACATACTAATACAAGCATTTATACAAACACTTACACTACACACTTAAGTCTACATACAGTATGTCGACTCAAAGTGCGCATTTAGGTGAATCACTTCGCCAAACTAATTATGCACGTATTCCTATTATCCTAATGCGACAAGAAGCCATGTCAATCACATCAGCAAATTATGGATGAAAACAGTAATTCCTACAAATGACTAAAATGCCCTAAATCTCATATTTTTCGTCAGCTTACGAAACAGGAAACGGAGAGCATGTTGTACATGTCAAATGGCGTTGCCGTCGATAATCTACTATTAAACGACATTGAAAGCATTGGAAACAGTCAATCAAAGCATCTAAAATCCACACCTTTTCTCCTATAGGTGTATTAATTCGAACGGAGCGTATACACTTCGTCTACGGCGAACCGGGAACCTAATTTATAAGATGCATTAGCTATCATGCTATGGAAACTAAAGAACCTCAAATCAGCAACTATTTAGGGTATTTTCTTACCTAGAAATGCGGCGAACCGGCAAAGTGATTGAGGTGTGTTGCTTAATCACGTGCAACAGGTGGCACGAGCAGCAAAAAATTCCCTTCCTCTCTCTCTCACAATCTCTCACCTTTTCTCTCTCTCAACCTAGGGATTTTTTCAAATTTGGATGGGAGAGATATGAGAGGGTTTCAAGCGCTTTTATAAGCCCAAACATGCCCAAAACAGGCTTGGAAACAAAGTTTACTTGATGCCTAACCAAATCGGGGTTGTTTCGGTCCAAAAGGACATTTCTGGTGGTCTCCTGGCCGAACGCGATCGGACTTAAGTTCATGCGCGTCGGATGTCGCTCATATCCCATTTTCAGACCATCAGTGTCCGTAGATCGAACGTGGCGGTCCAGTTTCAGTTCAGCGGTCACCGCACGTAGATCAGGTCTGCAAGTCTCATGATATGAAATAGAAATTTTTCCTGATCCGAGGGTGTAATTTGGCTGAATTATGACGGTCAGAACCCTTAATACTGACGCGTCAAGTCGTATGCCAGATTTGAATTTCAAATTTCAAATCTAACCCTATTCTCACTCTCTTCAGTCTAGGCTCAATGAAATAGCCTGCGAACGTCGGTTGGACTTGATTTTCGAAATGATTGTCAAGTCCAGTTAGGAGATTCTAACGGTCTAAGATTGTAGGTATCGGACTTTCGACGCGTGGTCTAGATCCAATACAAAGTTTCAAAGAGGTCCAGAGAACAAACCGGTTTAGAGTTTGATCCGAGGTTTTAGAGTATTATAGCACCATTGATTCTACAAGTTTTGGGTCTTGTAGAACGTATTTAAAGCGGTCAGGGACTATTTCACAGCTACTCCAGCGTAGCGCTAGCTAACTTATGCTTAGTTTCTAAAGGAATTAATCTTAAGTGATTTCTTTGGCTATGGAATTGGGTTCTGAGCTATTTTTCAGGTGTTTTAGTTGACCCGTTGCCTAAGGACTTTTAACCCCAGGTTGAAAAAAATCCGGGGTGTTACAACGTATCCATTTTCCTTTCATTCATGGGATTTGTAACCAACTTCTGACTCATTAAGCAGTCACGGACTAGGTTACCATTTTTCAGACTCTCCATAAAGGTTTAAGTCCATCAGCTCATCTTTCACGCTCCCTCTCTTCACCAATAACCCACAACAGCTAGAATTGTTTCACTCTTAGTGGAAGAATTACTATGGGACTTTGATCAACGGGTTTCATGAATTAATCATCAATCAACTTTCTTCTTTTCTCAAAGGTAAAAAACATGTGGCCGTGAAAAAGAAAACAAATAAAGAAAGCATCAAGAAGTCGGTTACTCTTGAATCGATCATACCTCTTATTCATAGAAAGATACGATTGAGGAAGGAATCCTTGACCACATCGACCATCCCATCTCCATCATCAATAAAGATGTTCAACTCTTCCTTTTCTTTTATAAAAATAGTTGAGCCAATTTAACATGAATCGAAGCATCAAAAGACCACAATGGTAGATTCAACTAAGATGGTTTCAACTACTGCTTCAATCTCAATGCTTACAATTCCTTCAAAGTATTTCAAAGATATCTGACATTGGACCTCTTGTATCACCTACCCCTGCTCCGCCTACATGATCTAGTCAAACTACTTAAGGTATTCCCTCTTTAGCTAAAGCTATTCAGACTTTGAGAAGTTTCACAAAACTAAAGATGTTCACTTTAATAAAGTCTTTAATAAATGGAAACCTAAAAAGGAAAAATTAAATGATCATAATCTTTCTTTTGATCAATATCTCAAGCTATATCATCCTAATTCTCTTTCTTTTCCTCGCTTCAACCAAGCTCTAGCTTTGGTCGTCGATCCTACCAAAATTTCACTAGCAAACAATTGATTCGTTACCATCGTTGTTTGGTTAGATGTAGTTCCCTTTACTCTCTTTATTTTTTTCAGTAACTAGGGAACTCTCGGTCGCTGAAAAGTTAATTGTTGCATCAACTCTTCAAGCTAAGGTGTTTATTTCAAACATTCTGGTTGATGTTGCTCAGTCCTAAGATGAAACACTTGAAGTTTCTAATTCAGAAAGGACTACAAGTGATATTCATCAATCAACAAATCAAATTGAAGGCTAAGAGGAGGTATATTATTATATAAGCCTGTGGAGTCCTTCAGTCTTCTTTTGTAATTAGTAACTGCATCACTTGCACTTGATCAAGATCAAGAAATTACAAAGTCGGTCATGTTAATAACCTTGTCTCCCATTTATCTTGCTTCTTCTTCAAAATCAACTGATCATATAATCTCTCTAGTTAATGAACGTGGGATTGTTCTTCTAGATGAAGCAGAAACACAAGAGATATCTCGACCAGTTGAAATTGCTCCTGGTTGAAGTACAAAAATTCCAATGGTTGACATCTCCACTCCTCTGGTCGATGATTCTCATGCCTTGTCTTCTTTTTTGAAAGAACTTCTTCCTGTAGAAAACATTATCTTCCTTCAATTAAGCCTTGCCATGTGACATCTTGGTGGTTGAGTCTCCTGCACCTTCATTAGAAATTCAGTAACTACAGGAAGAATTACGAATCCTCGTTCATTCTAATGTTGTTGACGTAATTTCATCAAGATCGTTCGAGAGACTTAACTTCCTCGTTTACCGATAACAAACTTCCACTTGATCTGATGAATCCTTATCGGCCAAGGTACCCACATTTATGAATTTCTAAACTTGATTTAGGAACACCATGATACAATTGTTGTGGTTAACAACCTTCAAGCTGAGTATTTGGCCGTCTCCCTTAAGATGACTACGATCAAATCTACTAGGGAGCAATTTACCATGGCATACAATAACCTGAAAGAATCAGGTGCATCCTTGATTGATCTAAAGGCTAAAATCTTGGTCATGGAAGAGAAACTAAGATTATTAAAGGAAGAACAAAAATCTTTGACCGAGTGCAAATAAGATTAGGAGGTTGAAATCAACTGATGGGTGCCTTCATGCAAGAGCATACTCCATTGATTGGCGAGATTGCATGCTCAGAAGTCAAAACCAAAGTTGTTTTCCATCAGCAGGAAGTTAGGCAGTCGAAGCTTAAATAAGAAATTTCATCTTCTCATCTTTCAATTTTTGATTGCCTTTTACTTGTCCGTTATCGATCTTATAATTATTTTAACTTGCACCTAAATCTGTATTATTTTTTCTTCGGTACTTAGCCTTTTTTCTCATATGGGTATAACTATATTAATGACAACCTATTTATGAGAAGTCGTGTACCCGTTTGTTTACTCTCCCTACGAAACGTTTCATACAATTTATGAGGCACTTTAACCAACGCAATGCCTTGTCTTTGGTTGTGATTGTTCATCCTGAATGCCTATTTAAAGGAATTGTTGTTGTTTATTCCTCTACATGCCCAAATTTCCTTTCTTCACATCTTTAAGCATTTTTTCTTTCTCCAGTGGCTAGTGACCCCATACCTACTGTCGATCAGGCTTAAAGGTTTCTGAGAGAAATTCTTACCATAGTTATCGAAACTTGTTCTCATTCTAGCATTTAATATGACTTTTATTCATTCATTCCTCACCTTCATTTTACTGTTAGGGATAATGCTTCCTTGATTGAACTTCTAGATGCTATGACCAAATTTCATAACATCGATGATGCATACTTCGCTATCGAGAAATATTCAAAAGAAGTTAATGCTCATGTGAATGAGTGTGTTGCCATTCACAGGGAGACGAACATGCTTTCTGATCAGTACAATTAGGCTTGGTACAACCACATGTATTGTACTCGACAACATCACTTTAATAAAGTAATGCTAAGAACTCTGTAAGTTCAACACAAAGAAATCAGTAACAATCTCTAGGAGACCGATCAAATATATTCGGGAAGATCTTCAAACTGATCTCAGACCCTCTTGAACTTCATCAAATCTTAGGTCGACCTTTACCAAGCTCAGTCGCATGAGATCAACCAACAGAAGAGAGAAGCAGAGTACAAGGTCGATATCATCGATCATCGCATCAACCAAGTTTTATGCTTTCTCGACCGAATTCTAAAAAGTAGAGAATCTGAGAATGCTCAAAGACAAATAACTGAACTCATCAGATAACACACTATCAAATGATTTGATGATATGAAGGCCGCAAATGCCTAATTTATACTCTGGTCAAGTCTTCATTTCCCTTTTTCGCTCTCTTTTTTAAAATAATAATATAAGTAGCCAAACATCTGTGTTTTTCTAGCCTCAGTCATTAATATAATATTTATATTTCTACTTACTCATGTTTCTCAATCAATATCGGTCTTTAGTTGTCATGTGTGATTATTCTAACCACTTTTTGGCCTATTCTTTCTATATTTCATATAAGCTGAGATAATAAGTTTTTAAAAATCGACCATTGATTGAATTTTTTTACCATCTTTCTATCCATGTCACGAAGAACATAAGCTCCCCTATAAAAAACTTTGACTGCTATGTATGGTCCATCCCATATAAGCGATCATTTATGGAATGCAACATCTTTAGTTCTGATAGGAAATATTACTTTTCAAACCATATTGCCCCCATTGAAAGTTTTTTTTTTCACATTTTTTGTTGTTGCTCGAGAAACTTTGGCCTTGTTTATCATAATAGAATCCAAAGCCTTTAGCCAAATTTCATATAAACCCTCAAGTTCAACTAGCATGGCTTCTATGAACTCGGTAGAGGTTAAATTAGCTTGATATGCTACCCGTAAAGATGTATAATCACTTCTAATGGTAACATAATATCATGTCCATACACCAATCTAAATTGACTCATCCCAGTATCTGTATAAAACGAATTATGGTACACTCAAAGAGCCTATGACAACTTAATATGCCACTATTTAAAATTTTTGGCAATCTATTTTCATAAAAGATTTTTAATACCCTTATACTAGCCTCAGCTTGGCCGTTAGTCTGAGCATAATAAGGTGATGAATGCATCAACTTGATCTTATACTCATCGACCATCACTTTGACCCACTTGTATGGAAATGTTAGTTCATGATACATCATGATTGATTCAGGAATTCCAAATTGATGAATTATATGAGTCTGAATGAACTCAATAATTTCTTGATGGTTTGTTCCTAACATCAGCTTTGCTTCTACCCATTTAATGAAATAACTGGTCACCATAATAATGAAACTATGTCCCTTAGATGATGGAGGGTAAATCTTCCCTATCAAATCAATACCTATCCTTAAAATGGCCAAGGTTTGATATTATAATGCAACTTGATCGTGGGAATATATTGTATCGGCACATGTTTCTAACATACTTCACACCCTTTAGCATATTGGTTATAATCGGCATACATGCTCGGTCAGAAATACTCATAGCATCGAGGTGTAATCCTCATTTTCCTTCTGACCTGATGTATTCCATAAATTCCTTCATGTACTTCACCCATGGATAACATAGACTATTTTGTTTACTCAAACATCGTATTAACATGTTATCGACCCCTTTTCAATATAACTCCTCGTCGATCAACACATAGTTTATAGCCATCTTCCTAATATCTCGATCAAATTTCATCTGTGAAGATCGAAGATATTTTATAATTGGAACTCTTCAATCATCGTCCCTCACCTAGACCAGGTAAATTTCTTCTGCCAGTTCCCTTTGAAAAACTGAGGGTAATGACTTCCACTGAATAGTCACAATTCTTTCTTCAGATCATTTGGCGATTTGAAGCCCTGATGCTAATTATGACATTTTATTAGCATCAATATTATTTTCTTGAGTTGTGTGTTTTAACTTGACCTTATCAGATCTACTTAACAACTGTATTGCCAACAGATAATATCACTATCAAGATGTACTTGTACAATTAAACAAACAAATGAGCTAGTTTATTACTAATAGAGAATCACCCATAATCAATACCTTTTTTGCTCCTAATTCAGTTAACAATTTTAGAACGATTATCAAAGATTTGTATTCAGCTTAATTATTAGTACAATCAAACTCAAGTTGTAATGTAAACTCTTGTTTTCTACCAACTGGATAAATTGGAATGATCCCTACTCCTGATCCTTTGTTGGTCCTTAAACCGTAAAAAATCAACTTACAAGGTGACCGATATACCACATACAAATCTAAGGCATTGAAAGGAAGTTGGCCTTTTATGTCTGAAGGATGATCGATCAAAAAGTTTGTTATGGCATATCCTTTTGCAGCCCTTCGTGGCACATAGACTAAATCAAGCTTGAGTCGAGAATCCATTTACTAATTTATCTATTCAAAATTGGCCGATTTAACATATATTTTATTAAATCATTTATTGCAATCACATTAACTGTTTCAACTATTAAATAATGTTAGAATGTTATACTCGCAAAGTATAATAATAAACATATCTTTTCCATAGTAGAATGACACCTCTCGGTATTTAACAGTGTTTGATTAAGATATTAGACCACATGCTCTTTTCGGTTATCGCTGTCTTATACTAATAAAGCTTTAATCGACTCTGAGGAAGTTAAGATATACAATTTGAGCAGTTGCCCCTTTACTAGTGGCTTGGACAAATACTCTTTAATGTCACTAAAAGCCCATTGATAATTTGTCTCCCATTTGAACTCATCCCCTTGTTTCAACATTCTTCTAAATATTTGGTACTATCTTCTAAATCCATTGGCATCTTTAATAGGTTTTATGAAATCTTTTTTCAAAAGTTGCTCAATTTCCTCCTTAATCTTTTACATTACTTCAGTCGTCATTTACCTAGGTGTTTACTTATGTGGTAGATATCCCTCTTTATGGGTAACTTGTGTTCACCAGATGTTAGTGTAATTCAGACAACTCATGATAATCCCAAGCAAAGTAATCAGTAAACTTTTTAAGAAAATTAAGGAGTTCAGCCTGGGTTTGGGAATCTATCAATCTACTAATAAAAATATGTTTGGGATGTTGCTCGGTCCCCAAATTTACTTCTAACAGAGAATCTTGAACCTGAGCCTGAGAAGCCTCCAATTTCTCTGGAGCTGGCTTTAAATCCTTTATTACAATACCATCTTAAGTTTTCTGATCAGTCAATACTGCTATGTCGGCCATATCAACAAAATACCCATTATCATAACTTTGCAAACTCTCCTCGAGCTGCAACACTCTAGCTATGAACTCATCCTTGACCGACTATTGTTTCGTAATGGTATTTCTTCAATCATAAACCTTATAGTTGCATAAAAGGGAATTATAGGCTTCGACAACTCCACACTTACTCGAATCATGGTAAAAATACCTTTTATAATATTATCAGGGTGGAGTCTAACTTTATTATCAGTTGGTTTATCATTCGTCTCGTCATGTTTATCATTCTTGTCTTGTCATGTTTATGATTATTGTCTCGCCTTGCAATGATGATGGGATGCATGAGAATGAATGAATCCAATCTCGTCCAAGCAGAGCATTGCAGTTTGATGAAGTATCAACTATAAAGAAAGTGGCTAGCACCTTCTTAGTTTCAACCATTAATTCAAGTAGTAAAATTCTCTGCATTCAAGTTTTTTTTTTTAGAAAAATTACTTATTGTGACCTCGGACAGGATAAGTTCATCTTAAGTATTTCTCAAGTTTTTCATCATTCTAGGTGGTAGAATATTAAAGCAGCTCCATTGTCGACTAGAACCCGAGTGGTCGGATATCCTTCCAAGCGAGAGGAGATATACAACGACTTCAAATGTTGGGTCATTTTAAGAGTCAATTTTTCAATAATGATTTTTTCATAAGGGGACCCTAGTTCAACTATCACGATCAATACCTTTTTTATTTTCTCAAAGTCAAAAGATCAATGTTGTATAATTATCGACAAACCTAATTCTTCTACATCTTCTGTCATGCGTAGTTGAGATGTTTTAGCCTGAAAACTTAATGGCAGAGTCAACACCATATTGCAATCTAAGATAATTGGTGGAAATGAACCAAATTTTATGACCGAATTTGGACACTAGCCCTAGGTGCTTTCAAATTTGGTTGAGTATCGACTTCATGTGTAACTTTGTTCATGCTTCCTCTATTTAGTTTAGAAGAAGATAATTTTAATGCTCTTGTTGCAGCAAGCAACTCTTCAATTAGAAGGTCATCCGAGAATTCCTCATCGCTGAAGTATTCGATCGATGCTTCCATGCTCATTCATGTCTTATCATATTTAGGATCTTCAACCGAGTTTGATCCTCACGAGATTCAGTCAATTCTCTCATATCAGCCATTATATTTATTCTCCTTCTAACTTTGGCACTACCAACCTTAGTCGAGTTGGTTGATACTTTTGGAATTGATCCAAATAAACAACTAGTTGTCATCTCTTTGTTGCCTATTGTCTTTTTCAACACAGCTTCTGAGTACGAGTCATCTTATTGAGTATTGGTAGAAATTTTGGATGATTCAACCTTTTCCAAACACCTTCTCAAACAGGCCAAGGCTTAACCATCTTTAGCCCTTAAATAGTCCGAGAGTAATTCTACTGTGCTTGTCATTTTAAGGGTAAAAGGCACCTTTTTCCTCATAATTCTAATTAACCTATTGTCTCAATGGATATTTCGGTTGATAAGATTCTCATTTGATCGAATCACCCTCCCACATTTCTCATAGAGGTGCTAATAATTTGACATTGTTTTTCTTGAATATGCTTTAGCCTAGTTGACCACAGTCTCAAGCCTCACACCCTTAATGCCATTTTTCTCCTTGGGTTGATTTTGAACTCCAAGATCGTTCTTTTATTATGGCCAAACTAGTCTTTGAGGATAGATTGTGGCCATATTGATCTGTATATTAGATGGAAATGGATCAATATCGATCAACATTACTTCTTTTTCTTTTTCAAAAATTTTTAGCAACCATTTTTCAATATTATCCTGAATAACATTCTTTAAAATAACATATTTATTAATGAAATGAGATCGAGTTAAATGTCATTTACAATAATTAATTTTCTTTAATTCTTCGGTTGTCGAAATCTTATGATTAACCAGAACTTTGATAAATTTGCTAGCTAACATAATATCAAAGATTTCATCAGCATGAGAAAATATCAAAGGTGTAGGATCTTTGAACTTTCTAATTAGAGGATATCACTCTCTCTATTTCAACTAAGGTTGAACATATGAATGATTGTTTAGCCACTATTTCAACTACAACAACATCATAATTATGACCACAATAATGTCCCTATCGATGAATTCTTTTGCCTCATTTACTTTTGAAGCAGCGCCCCATATCAAGACACCTTCCCGGTCAAATCATAAAGATCTGTAAATTCGGTTCCGATAAACTTCTTTCGAAACTTGAATTCCATTCTATCTTGAGTCAATTGAACAAATTATGCTTTCATTGTAACTATCGTGCTTCGACTTTTTGCTCTTTTAAACCAAGTAATACAATTCTTCCCCTCATAATTGTAAAAAAATGAGAAAGTCGGCCATGAAAATTTCTTTATCCTTATTAAAGAATTAAGCATGAAAATTTTCTTTTATTTCTTACCAATTTTGTATGGAATTTAGTAGAAATTTGGAAGACTAAGTAAAGGTTACCGAATCAGTGAATGACTAAATAACTATAATTTATAATACTTATTATTGGCCAATTTTTCACATTGTCTGGTAAATCGGCTTATGTGTTCTATGGTCGATTGACTCGTATCATATGTAAATAATGTAAAGTCAAGTCAATAGTTCATCGACGATGGATATTGGTGGTTGATCCAGTCAGGATATAGCTTATGATAAACTAGAGTAATAGTTCAGCCAATAACTGGACCTATTACTTCCTGAATCAGTTGAACAATTTGGTTAAGCTCCCGGTATTATTGTGCAACAATTGGATATACTTCAGGGCCATCTTGGTAGTGTTCTTCATTATACGGTCGATTTCTAAGGGTTGCCTCACAGGCATCCCTTAATTCCTAGCTTCATAAATTATGTTCTTATTTTCACGCTCAAGATGTGTGAAATCTACCGGTGGCGATGAAATTTGCATGTCCTATATAGGAATACATTTAAGACATCTGAAATCTATCAGTATCGGTGAGTTTTGCACATCCTAGATTGGACCAAGGTTAGGAACATCTGGTGTGTTTTATTGCAATGGAAGTGTCTATGGCATCAGCTAGACTGGTGGTTGTTGAGTTACAATAAGTGCTCTATTAATGAATAAAACCAGCAACCAATTCATGCTCTCAGTGAGGCCAATCATCCACCTATTGAAAGCCTCGGTTTGAACTCACGAGTGTTCTGCTTGAACTCGTGAAAGTTCGCTAGCCCCAATAGTATAATATTGTCTGCTTTGCCCAAGGGCGCATAGCTTTGTTCTCAGGGTTCGCCAAGGCTCACCCCAAAACACGTTATACCATTGAAGGTTGAACCCCACATACAGTCAGGACTTCGAATAACTACCTAAGCGATGTGGGACAAGTTCCGTCCACGGTCACTAGATATAGTAGCTCGCCTTAGGCACCCAGTCCTTCCCACATCACGCCTGCCCACATTGTAACAGTGACCGGGTCGTCACATTCTCTCACCATTGGAATAGAGTCATCCTAGACTCTGATACCAAATGAAACGGACAACCCCAATAACATAATATTGTCCGCTTTGCCCGAGGGCGCACGACTTTGTTCTCAGGGTTCGCCCAAGGCTCACCCCAAAATGCATTATTCCATTAAAGGTCAAACCCCACATATAGCAAGGACTTCGAACGACTACCCAAGTGATGTGGGACAAGTTCCATGCACAGTCACCAGTTACAGTAGCTCTCCTGATTGCTCGCCCAAGCACCCAGCCCCACCCACATCGCGCCTGCCCACATTGTAATGGTGATTGGGTCGTCACATCTGTGATGTACTGAATCCTCATTTGCATATTAACCATCTTGGTTGATATATTAATCCCAAGAGGTTCAACCTAAGATGTCAATAGTCTATCTGTATTTGGAAGAATAAGCATCAGACTAGTTGGTTGATTTCCTTGCTCAGGCACTTGTCGGACTTGCAACTCCTCATTATTAGGAGACTCGTTAGCCATACCACGGTTGTTGAAGTATTACAATCACCCCTTCGACTCATGATTCCAAATGATTACTACAACAAAAAATATACTTATGTCAACCAAATAATTTGTAGTCCCACTTGAGTATGCCAAAAAATATTTGACACTCGTCAAAATTGTTACACGGTCGATGCACAATGAATATTTATGGCAACCAAGTAGTTTGTAGTCACATTAGGCGTGCTAAAAAATGTTGGTCTCTTGGTTTATTTTCTGTTGCACGGGCATGCCAAAATCAATATGGCGGCTCGATCCAAATTGATTAACTTTGATCCCAAGCGACAAAATAAGCAGATATGTTTAACATGGACGTGCATGACCAGATTGTGAGAAGATCGATCACTTACTCAGTCACTTGTAAAAGTTTATAATGATCTGACGATAATCGAAGGGCATGGTTTTTCTTATAAAGATGGGTTACTTTGTGCTTTCCACAAGAAAGGGTTTTCGGAATACGAGTGCAAATCAAACAATAGGAAATAAAAAAAAATCATAATCAGTCACTAGGAGAAATTACAAGAATACATCTTTTGAAAGAACTGCTTAATATTGGATAAAGAACAAATCTAGCATATGGGCGTAGACTTAGATTATAACTAAGGATTGTGACTAAGAATTACCGCAATTCTTAGGATAAACTAGGATAAAAGATTAATTGATAGATTTAATCGATGGTTGTTGGTGGGTTATTTTTTAAATATTGAATATTGAATTTTGGATTTTCAATTTCAATTTTTTTTTTCTCTATCACATTCCTCCATTGGTTATAGATTTCTGTTGTAGCTTATTCTTCCAAATCATTCTTTCATTGTTGCATTCCATAAGCCTCTTTAGATCCTTCTCTTCTCTACCTCGTTCTTTTAGTATAACTCTCTTTACAACGGTTCCTCTTATGTCAACCAAGGTTTTGTTGCCTTCAGTTGCCTTTTATATCTTAAACAGGTCGATCGTGCTCTACATCTTTTCGCTCAACCACGGTTCTCATATATCGATTACAATACTTCATCAACCAACTACTAATGTGTAAAATTAATTCTACACCAGGTGTAATCCATAAAAAGGTACTCCAAATCTTTAAAGATCTTTTTACCCATTTCCTTTTTCGCATGTTGCACTCCTATTGACTATCTCATAATAGCCATAATCAGGTACATCAATAGGTAATCACTAGTGTATAAAAGAAATTAGGAGGGTCCAAGCTAACGAACGCGAGTAGGTGCGACCAGGATCTGGCCTGGTGGGTGCAGCCCTTACCATGGGCCCACCTCGATGTGTGTTTTGTAATCCATGCCATCCATTAGTTTTGGCCACTCATTTTAAGGCATGGTTTTTTTTTAAAAACAAGCAAATACAAATCTCACGTGGACAACAAAGTAGGGATTGATTTCCACTATTAAGAATTTATTGGGGCCCATAAAAGTTTTCAATCAAGCTTCCGTTTACGTTTCCATGTTGTATATAAAGATTGAGTGCGGATCCTCTGCCTCCAGTGTTTTCATTGGTCAACGTCACTATAAGTGCCACGTCATTAGATTTTTTCAATATATTTAAAAAATACATTTAATAAGAAGTATAACGGAGATGTTAAACAGAAGTAATTTGCATGCTGAGTAAATCAGTTTGGTAAGCATACAAGTCTATGGAGTCCACCATCATTCGTGCATGGTATCAACTCCGTCCATCTCTTTTATCATCTAATTCTAGTGTTTTACAACAAAAATTAATCATATCCAAAGATCAAGTGGACCACACCATCTAAAACAGTGTGAATTGAATTCTACTTTATTGGGGGCCCACAAAAGTTTTATATCAAAATGATATTTATTTTTTCCATTCATCCATGTCTTTGTGATCTTATGAATAGTGTGGATGAAAAATAAACACCATTGGGGACTTAGAAACATTTCAATGGTGAAAATCAATACTTCCACTATTTCCTTTAGTATGGTCTACTTGAGCTTTTGATATACTTCAGTTTTGGGCTCAACCTCTAAAATGATATGAAAAAATGGATGGACGGCGTGGATAAACCACATGAATTCACAGTGGGCCCAACAAGTATGATAAGACTCGGTACCAATCTGATTTCACGGCGGATTTCCAGTCAAAGCCTTTTGTAGTAAGATCCTGTGCAAGGATTCTAGATGGGCCTACTGCGACGTTTGTGATAAATCCAACCCGTTCATCCATTTTTAGATATCATTTTAGGACATAATACCAAAACTAAGGTGTATACAAAACTCAAATGGGCCACACGAGATGAAACGGAGGGGATTTAGTGTCCACCGTTGAAATATTTATATGGCCACAAAAGTTTTGCATCGGTCTAATATTTTGGTGTTTTCACTTCATCCTAGTAAAAATGACCTTATAAACAGTTTGGATGGCATATAAACATCAAGGCGCCTTGGAAGGTTTCAACTGTAGGAATTTCTTTCTCCATCGATTCATCTTGTATGGCCCAGTTGAGTTTTTGATCATCCTAATTTTTACTTAAATTTCTTAAAATGATCTCTGAAAATGGATGAATGGATTGGAATTCTTATAAACATCATGGTGGAGTCCACCATACATCCCAACGTTGGAACTTCATGCAAAAGGCTTTCCCTGGTGAATCTGCGTCCACGGTTTCCATTGGAAACCAAGTGGCTACTCCCCTGCCACTCGGTGCTATGTGGGCCCACCATGATATATGTGTTTCATCCATGTCGTCCATTTATTTTTCTAGATCATTTTATGGTTTGAGACCAAAAACGAGGTATAACCCAATCTCAAGTGGACCACATTACATGAAACAGTGTTGAATGAACGTTGACCATTAAAAACTTTTTGGGGGCCATAAAAGTTTTAGATCAAGCTGATCTTTGTTTTTTCCCTTCATCTGGGTCTTTATGACCAAACCAACAGATTAGATGTAAAATAAACAGTACGGTGGGCCTTAGGAGGACTTTAATGATGGATATCCAATCACCATTGTTTTCCTATGGTGTGGTCCATATGAGATTTATATCCCTCTCAATTTTGGGATCAACCCCTAAAATTATATGTAAAAATAGATTAGTGGAATGGATGAAACACATACATCATGGTGGGGCCCACAGAGTACCAACCACCACCACCACCGGGCTGGTGGTGGGGGAGTAGCCAATCCGCTTTCATTTCTATTTGGGATTCAATGCCACATTGAGCAGTGTGACTCGCTACCGAAGTGATGTCACCTATTTATATGGGTCCCACTATGAAGTATGTTTTGTATCCACACCGTCCATCCATTTTGAGAGATCATTTTAGGACATGAGCCAAAGAATGAATCGTATCCAAAACTCGAGTGGACCCCATCATAGAAAATAATGGAGAGAGTCATGCCCACCATTTATTACGACTGAATCCAATCCAAACCTCGTCACTTTGTTTATTGAACCCCGTCACTTTATACTGCAACCCCGTCACTTTGTCTACTGAACCCTATCACTTTGTGTTGTAACCTGTCACTTTGTCTAGTAAACCTCATCACTTTGTACTGCAACATTGTCACTTTGTCTACTGAACCCCATCACTTTGTACTGCAACCCCGTTTGTTACTTTGTCTACTGAACTCTGTCACTTTGTACTGCAACGTCGTCACTTTGTTTATTGTACCCCATTACTTTGTGCTACAACCTTGTCACTTTGTCTAGTGTAACCCGTCACTTTGTGCTCTAACTTCATCATTTTGTCTAGTGAACCCCGTCACTTTGTACTACAACCCCGTCACTTTGTTTACTGAACCCCGTCACTTTGTATTGCAACCCCATCACTTTGTCTACTATACCCTGTCACTTTATACTGCAACCTTGTCACTTTGTCTACTGAACCCCGTCACTTTGTACTGCAACATCATCACTTTATCTACTAAAATTATATATAAAAATAGATTAACGGAATGGATGAAACATATACATCATGGTGGGGCCCACAGAGTACCAACCACCATCACCACCGGGTTGGTGGTAGGGGAGTAGCCAATCCGTTTTCATTTTCATTTGGGATTCAGTGCCACATTGATCACTGAGACTCGCTACTAAGTGATGTCACCGATTTATATGGGTCCCACTATGATGTATGTTTTGTATCCACACTGTCCATCCATTTGGAGAGATCATTTTAGGGAATCAGGCAAATACTGAATCAGATCCAAAACTCAAGTGGAGCCCAGCACAAAAAACAGTGGAGAGAGTCACGCTCACCATTTATTATGATTGAATCTAATCCAAACCTCATCACTTTGTCTACTAAACCCCGGCACTTTGTACTGCAACCTCGTTACTTTATCTATTGAAACCTGTCACTTTGTAATGCAACCTCGTCACTTTGACGAGGTTGTGGGTAGTACAAAGTGACGAGGTTCAGTAGACAAATTGACGAGATTGTAGTACAAAGTGAAGATATACAATAGACAAAGTGACGAGGTTGCAGCACAAAGTGAAGGAGTATAGTAGACAAAGTGACGGGGTTGTAGCACAAAGTGACGAGGTACAATAGACAAAGTGATGATGTTGTAGTACAAAGTGATGGGGTTCAACAGACAAAGTGATGGGGTTGCAGTACAAAGTGATGGGGTTCAGTAGACAAAGTGACGGGGTTGCAGTACAGAGTGACGAGGTTTACTAGATAAAGTGAGGTTGTAGTACAAAGTGACAGGGTTCAGTAGATAAAGTGATGGGGTTGCAGTTAAAGCTGTACACGAGCAGACTAAGGCTCGAGTACTCGCTCGACTCAACTCGAATTACTCGACTCGTACTTGACTCGTCAGGTGTTAGAGCCGAGTACAAGTAGTTTTTTCCTACTCGTTTTGAGTTCGAGTAGAGTACGAGCAAGGTAGTACTCGACTCGGTACTTGACTCGGTGCTCGAACTCGGTACTCGACCAGGGCCATATATATAATATACTAATACAACTCAACCCTATTCTCGGTCGCTTTCATCTTTCACCCGCCCCGCCCAAATCGAAAAACCAAACCCTACCCTTTCCTTCCCTCCCTCCCATCGTCCAACGCTCGTCCCTACTAGGCTACTACCCATTTATCCATTCCTCTCTCTCTCTCTCTCTCTCTCTCTCTCACTCATTCCCCTGTCCGGCCCATCCCTCTTCTTCCCTCTCTCTCTCTCTCTCTCTCTCTCTCTCTCTCTCACACACACACACACACACACACACACACACACACACACACTCACTCCCTGCCGCTCGCGGCTCGTCCCTATGGCCTGTCCGGTGCAGCTCGTCCCTACCGTGCTTGGTGCCCCTGTCCCTGGCCTGCCCGACGCCCCTGTTCGCAGCTCGTCCCTGCCTTGCCCTGTCCGCAGCTCGTCCCACCCCTGCCCGATGCCCCTGTCCGTACATCAGGTAAGAATTTCATTTTGAATTTGTTGCTTTCTGATGTTGATTTTGATGGATTACAGAATCTGTGTTGGGGCCCACCATTTTGTGTCCGATGCCCCTGTCCGTCCGCAGATTTTCTTGTGGTGGGCCCACCATTTTGTGTGTATGCTATCCAAGCCAGACGGCGGATGATTCTGAACAATGTATTTGAACTTTAACATACAATGACTTTTTCCGGCCATTTTATTGCTTGCGTAGAACATCTGATCCATGTAAATGATAGACCCCAACAAAAATGATGAATTAGAGAGAAAATCTGATTAATTTAAAATTTGGGTGTACCAAACATGTACATTCAATCAGTCCATCTGCTGTCCATTGATATTAATGGTGTTGCTCACCTGATGAATGGACGGCCCTTGTTTTGTCTCTAGCTAATCTCTGTGGGGTGGCCCACATTTTGCATGGCTAGGATTTTACATACAACTAGCACAT
Organism: Magnolia kwangsiensis; assembly: GCA_037074715.1. Taxonomy (NCBI): domain Eukaryota; kingdom Viridiplantae; phylum Streptophyta; class Magnoliopsida; order Magnoliales; family Magnoliaceae; genus Magnolia; species Magnolia kwangsiensis. The sequence continues at coordinate 45,271,070 of CM073580.1, forward strand.
TGGTAGGAAAGTTGTGTCATGTATTGAATGTCACATACAAGGATTGCATTCATGTATTGAGTTGCTACTGGACGGTGCTCTATGGCCCCACATTGATGTATGTAATATGTTTTTATCCAGGCCATCCATTCATTTTACATCATTATTTCAGATAATGAGCTACAAAAATGAGGCAGATACATATCTCAGATGGACCGCGTAACATGAAAACAGTGGTGATTGAATGACCACCATTAAAAACATCCTAGGCCCACTGTAATGTTTATTTGTAAAAACATCCTAGGCCCACTGTGCTCTATGGCCCCACATTGATGTATGTAATATGTTTTTATCCAGGCCATCCATTCATTTTACATCATTATTTCAGATAATGAGCTACAGAAATGAGGCAGATACATATCTCAGATGGACCGCGTAACATGAAAACAGTGGTGATTGAATGACCACCATTAAAAACATCCTAGGCCCACTGTAATGTTTATTTGTAATTTTGTATATAACCTGTTCATCAAGTCACAAAGACCTGCATGAAGGGAAAATACAAATATCAGCTTGGTCTAGAACTTTTCTTCCCCCCAAGAAATTTTTAATGCTGGGCATTCAATCAGCACCGTTGTTTCATGTGATGTAGACCTACCCATCTTAGAAATAACTAGGACAATTGATGGTCCAAATCGAGTATATTATTAAAAATTCTTAGCATTCTTTCATTTATTGTTTGATTGTTAGGTTTTATTATTATGTGGACAATTGATGTGGACCTACCCATCTTAGAAATAGTTATAACACTTAGCATTCATTCTTCAGATTGCACTTTCAATTCATTTATTATTTGATTGTTAGGTATTATTATTATTTTTATTATTTTAGTTGTAGGTATTGATGTGGACCTACCCATCTTAGAAATAGTTATAACAGTTAGGTATTGATGTGGACCTACCCATCTTAAAGATAATCAGTTGCCCATTTGAGGATTTCTATGTTGTCAGACATAGATTCAGTGTGTTCTTGGATGCATAGAAATTACTCAAATTGTCCCTTTTTGGACAGTTCAGGGTTAGATAGATTGTAATGTCTTCATTTATTCCAATTTAAATGCATATGCTTGTTCTGGTTTCGTCTCTCTTTTTTCTCTCTGGATATATTTCATGTATTTATTTCCGTCGTCAAATGTCCACACTTTGTATTGATGATTGACATGAGAATCAAATACAAGATTAATATATTCTGGAGAGATAAGGGGAGATGCTGCTAGAATTTTGACGTACCATTTAAATTGGAAAATGAAGCATTACAATCCATCTAACTTTGAATGGGTGACTGATTTAGATAGTTAAGTAATTATGCCCGTCTAGCGGTCTAGCCATCTAGGACCCTAGGTATAGCAGTATAGCATATCGAGAACTTTATTTTATAGATGGCTAGTCAAGACGAAAGCCCAAATACCCCTGGAATGGGTGCATCAGCCACATCACCTCTAATAGTAGAGGGAGACACAGACACGTCAACCGCATGCAAAGGGAAGAAGAAGAGATCATCAGTGTGAGATGATTTCAAAGATGTGACAGTTAACGGTGTACAGAAGATAAAGTGTATTAATTACAAAGGGTTATTCAGCAAGATTCGAGGAGGATCTACGACACATCTAATTAGACATTTGAAGACGTGTCCTAAGAAAGAAAGACTCCCTCCTCCCAGCCAACAGACGTTGTCATTTACGAAGTTAGAAGGGGACGACTCCCAAGGCGTAGTGTCCACTCATAAGTTTGACAAGGAGAAGCTGAATGACTGGTTTGCTAGATTAGTGATTTTGGAAGAAAAACCTTTCAGAATGATTGAAAGTAAAGGGTTTAGGGCTTTCTGTCAATTCCTTAACCCTCGGGCCGAGAATGTCTCCCGCGTCACAGTGCAGAGAGAAAGCATGAAGATGTACGCAAAGGAGAAGATGAAACTGAAAGAAGTTTTGGCTTCAGTGACCAGAATAGCTTTGACTTCTGATTTATGGACGGCGTCCAATCAAAGAAAAAGATACATTTCATTAACCGCTCACTATGTCGATAAGGATTGGAAACTATGTAAGAGAATTTTGAACTTCAAACATCTTCCTCCTCCACATACTGGTTTACTTATTTCAGATTGCATTTACAGTTGTCTAGAAGGCTGGGGCATTGAGAAAAAAATTTCAGCAATAACTTTAGACAATGCTTCAGCAAATGACAGTGTCATTTCATGCTTACGTAACCAGTTCAGGGCTACAGGAAATTTATTTTTTGAAGGAAAAATATTCCAAGTCAGATGTTGTGCCCATATCGTAAATTTGATTGTACAAGAAGGGCTGAAAGCAATCGACGATACTATAGAGAACATAAGAGAAAGTGTGAAATATATAAAGGGGTCGCCATCGAGACTGAGTGTATGGAATGACATCATCCAACGTTTGAATGTGCCATCTAAAAAAATGTTGAAGTTGGATGCTGTACACGTTGGAACTCGAACTATGAAATGTTAGATGCGGCAATGGAATTACAGCTTGCATTTCCTGAATACGCGGCGCGTGACAGAACGTATTCTTGGTTGCTGAGCATGGATGATTGGGCCAAAGCACAACAAGTTCACACATTTCTTCAAGTTTTCTACGATTGCACGAAGATTTTTTCTGGGAATCAGTATCCAACCGTGAATCTGTTTCTTCCGTCTCTTTGGAAGATTAAGGATGCTCTGCAGAAAAATGCCAGTGCGGGTCCAGATTTCATACTCTAGATGACAGTTGGTATGAAGACGAAGTTTGATAAATACTAGGACGAATGTCATCTGTTAATGTCCTTGGCAGTTGTTCTTGATCCCCGTTGTAATATGGGATTGGTTAGCTTTATTTTCATGAAGCTTTATCCTACTGAAAGAGCGGCAGCAGAAGCGTCTAAGGTTTGTCAAGCCCTTGAAGATCTGTACAAATCGTATATTAATACTTTACCTGCAGCGGGTGTTGAAGAAAGTAGAGATGCGAATATTTCTGTACCTGGTAATCCGGATGTACTAAATGAATACATATCATATTTGACACAAGCACGAATGAGAGTTGATACTAAGGAATCAGAGTTAGAAATGTACCTCAAGGAGCCAATCGTAGTGCGAGCTGAATTTGATGTGTTGGAATGGTGGAAGATGAGGGTTAGTGAATCAAAATACCTTACATTATCTATGATGGCACGGAACATATTATCAATACCAATTTCAACAGTGGCATCAAAATCCGCATTCAGCACAGGGAGCAGGGTTGTGAGCTAGTATCGAAGCTCACTTTCGCCAAACACAGTTGAAGTGTTGATTTGTACGCAAGATTGGTTGCGCCCGATATGGGGAGGAGATATGAATGATGATGATGTAGAAGAAGAGATTGAGATTTGTGACGAGTCTCTACCTACAGATAAGTAATTATTTTCAATTTTTTAAATTTTTTGGGTGAATGTTGAATGATCTGTAATATTATTTCACTGCAACTGCAAACACGAAAGTATTGGTTCTTTTGGAATGTGGTTTGGAAGACTTTGAATCTTTGATATTTATTTACATATGCCTGTTCATTTGCTTTTATTTTTGAATTTTGATACATTTATATTTCTTTCTTTTGTTCCTATATCAAGTTCAATTTATTTATCAATATTCTGATTTTTTTATTAAAAATTGAATGTAGATATGTCGTCATCTGAGTCATCGACAAACATTTAGGACTATACTTCCCTAGTTGAATCACCATCACGGTCTGAAAAAATAAAGATTAAGTGTGGTTTGTATGGCGCAAAGTTTGTACACAAGACTAATCGCTTTCGCTTACGCTTGTCATGTCGAGGTGGTGATGCAAAACCATGCCCCAATGCCCCTAAGGATGTCCAAATTCTTTTTCAAGCCTTGTTAGATTCGAATAGAAAGCCTTCCACTCCATCTAAACCTTCTGCTTCTGGATCTGGTACACAAATGACATCTACAAAAGATGCAGAGAAGGAAGCCAGATTAAAAGCTTTGGAGGAAGAACAATTCCAACTCGCCTTAAAACGCAGTATGAAAGATGTTTCTAGACTTCAGCGATATTCGAGTTAAAGACAACACGATGTTGAATCAGGGTCGAGTAACTCGTCGAGTACGACAAACAAGAAAAAGAAAAAGAGTAACAAATTCAAATTCCTGACTCGTCTCGGTGAATTTTATAGGGCATTGGGTACTACATATAATTCTTCACATAAAACAAGTTTGAAAAATCTAGTTCAAAGTATAAAAGAGCACGAAGGAAAAATCTCTTCGCCTTTTGACTCAGAGGAATTGATCCAATTTGTATATGAAAAAATAGATAGCAGTTTCGATGGATTAGATGATAATACAGGAACAGGAAGGCACTCATCTTATGGAGGTTATTAGTTATAAATTGTCATTTTGAACAATGTAATGTAGTTATCAAATTTTTTTAATCATAATTTTTTTAATCATAAATTATCAAATTTTTTTAATCATAAATTATTGTTTCGTTTAAAGCTCGAACTCGTTACTCAAAAACCCTGCTCGAATTGGGCTCAAATTCAGACTCGTACTTGAACTCACCTCGAAAACTCGCACTCGACTCGACTCGATTTTTGCTCGTACTCGAACTCGCCTCGAAAACTCGGACTCGACTCGACTCGTTTACTACTCGTACTCGGGCGAGTAGAGTTCGAGAAGGGGGTCATGCTCGTTGGCCGAGTAGAGCCTGAGTACGAGCAGCACTCGGTCGTTAAGAGTCGAGTACGAGTAGGACGATACTCGACTCGACTCGTGTACAACTCTAGTTGCAGTACAAAGTTATGGGGTTTAGTAAACAAAGTGATGAGGTTTGGATTGGATTCAGTCGTAATAAATGGTGGGTGTGACTCTCTCCACTGTTTTCTATGGTGGGTTCCACTCAAGTTTTGGATCTGATTCAGTCTTTGCCTCATGCCTGAAAATGATCTCTCCAAATGGATGGACAGTGTGGATACAAAATGTATATCATAGTGAGACCCATATAAATAGGTGACATCACTTCAATAGCGAGTCTCACTGATCAATGTGGCACTGAATCCCAAATGAAAATGAAAGCGGATTGACTACTCCCCCTACCACCAGCCCTGTGGTGGTGATAGTCGGTACTCTGTGGGCCCCGCCATGATGTATATGTTTCATCCATTCCGTTAATCTATTTTTACATATAATTTTAGTAGACAAAGTGATGATGTTGCAATACAAAGTGACGAGGTTCAATAGACAAAGTGACGGGGTTGTAGTACAAAGTGACAGGGTTTAGTCGACAAAGTGACAGGGTTACAGTACAAAGTCATAGGGTTGCAATACAAAGTGATGGGGTTCAGTAGACAAAGTGATGGGGTTCAATAGACAAAGTGATGAGGTTACAACACAAAGTGATGGGGTATAGTAGACAAAGTGACGAAGTTGTAGCACAAAGTGACGGGGCACAGTAAACAAAGTGACGGGGTTACAGTACAAAGTGACGGGGTTCACTAGACAAAGTGATGAGGTTGGAGCACAAAGTAACGGGATACAGTAGACAAAGTGACAAGGTTGTAGCACAAAGTGACGGGGTACAGTAGACAGAGTGACGACGTTGCAGTACAAAGTGAAAGAATTCAGTAGACAAAATAACGGGGTTGCAGTACAAAATGACGGAGTTCAGTAGACAAAGTGACGAGATTGCAGTACAAAGTGACGATGTTCACTAGATAAAGTGACGGGGTTGCAACACAAAGTGATAGGGTTCAGTAGATAAAGTGACGGGGTTGCAGTACAAAGTGACGGGGTTCAGTAAACAAAGTGATGAGGGTTGGATTGGATTCAGTTGTAATAAATGGTGGGCATGACTCTCACCACTATTTTATGTGGTAAGGTCCACTCGAGTTTTGGATATGATTCATTCTTTGGCTCATGCCCTAAAATGATCTCTCCAAATGGATGGACGGTGTGGATACAAAACATACATCATAGTGGGACCCATATAAATAGGTGACATCACTTCAGTAGTGAGTCACACTGTTCAATGTGGTATTGAATCCCAAATGAAAATGAAAGCGCATTGGCTAGTCCCCCCACCACCAGCTCGGTGGTGGTGCTGGTCGGTACTCTGTGGGTCCCACTATGAAGTATGTGTTTCATCCATTCCGTTAATCTATTTTTACATATAATTTTAGGGGTTGATCCAAAAAATGAGAGGGAGATAAATCTCATATGGACCGCACCACAGGAAAACAATGGTGATTGGATATTCATCATTAAAGTCCTCCTAAGGCCCACCGTACTCTTTATTTGACATCCAATTTGTTGGTTTGGTCATAAAGACCCAGATGAAGGGAAAAAACAAAGATTAGCTTGATCCAAAATTATTATGGCCCCCAAAAAGTTTTTAATCGTCAACATTCATTCAACACTGTTTTATGTAATGTGGTCCACTTGAGATTGGGTTATACCTCATTTTTGGTCTCAGACCATAAAGTGATCTAGAAAAATAAATGGATGGAATGGATGAAACACATACATCATGGTGAGCCCACATAGCACCGAGTGGCAGGGGAGTAGCCAGTCCATTTCCAATAGAAATCGTGGACGCGGATTCACCGGGAAAAGCCTTTTGCATGAAGTTCTAGCGTTGGGATGTATGGTGAGCTTCACCATAATGTTTATAAGAATTTCAATCCATTCATCCATTTTTAGAGCTCATTTTAAGAAATTTAACTAAAAATTAGGATGATAAAAAACTCAACTAGGCCATACAAAATGAAACAGTGGAGAAAGAAATTCCTACAGTTGAAACCTTCCTAGGCATCTTGATGTTTATATGCCATCCAAACTATTTATAAGGTCATTTTTACCAGGATGAAGTGAAAAGACCAAAATATTAGACCGATGTAAAACTTTTGTGACCATATAAATATTTCAACGGTGGACACTAAATTTCCACTGTTTCCTCTCGTGTGGCCCATTTGAGTTTTGTATACACCTTAGTTTTGGTATTATGTCTTAAAATGATATCTAAAAATGGATGAATGGGTTGGATTTACCACAAACGTCACAGTGGGCCCATCTGGAATCCTTGCGCAGGATCTTACAGCAAAAGGCTTTGGTAGGAAATCCGCGTCCCCATTAGACACGTGAAATTGGATTGTGTACCGAGTCTTATCGTACTAAGTAAACTCTGTTGGGCCCACTGTGAATTCATGTGGTTTATCCATGTCGTCCATTCGTTTTTTCAGATCATTTTAGGGGTTGAGCCCAAAATTGAATTATATCAAAAGCTCAAGTAAACCATACCAAAGGAGACAGTGGAAGTATTGATTTTTACCATTGAAATGTTTCTAAGCCCCTAATGATGTTTATTTTTCACCAAATTGCTCATAAGATTACATAGACATGGATGAATGGAAAAAACAAATATCATCTTGATATAAAACTTTTGTGAGCCCCCAACAACTTTTCAACAGTAAAATTCAATTCAGACTGTTTCAAGTGGTGTGGTCCATTTGATCTTTGGATATGATTAATTTTTGTTGTAAAACTCTAAAATTAGACGATAAAAGAAATGGATGGAGTTGATACAATGCACGAGACTTTACCAGTACGCTTACCATAATGATTTATTCATTATGCGAATCGCTTCCGTTTAACGTCTCCGTTATATTTTTTATTGAATGTATACTTTTAATATATTTAAAAAACCTGATGATGTAGCACTTATAGTGACGTTGACCAATGAAAACGCTGGAGGCAGAGGATCACGTTAGACTCTGGGATGTTTTTAACGGTGAGCGTTCAGCAAACACTGTTTCCTGTGGTGTGGTCCACCTGAAACTTGTATCTGCTACAGTTTTTAGACTATCCCTTAAAATGAGGTGGAAAAATGGATGCACGGCATAGATATACATTGGCGTGGGCCCCATGGTCAGAGCCACACCCACCTGGTTGGATCCAGAGTCGCACCTAATCCGCGTTCACGTTAGGGAAAGTAAGGCCGAGAGAGCCGCCTATGTTGACCGGTCGTCGTCGTGGCGTGGGGAAGAAAAGAAAAGGGGTTGGTATTGCTGGTCAGCTTCCAGAGAGACGAAATGTAACATGTTTTCTCCCTTTTATTTATTTATTTACATTTTTGCGGTCACAAAAGAAGACTTCCATGACCCAGTTAAATCAGGTGTTACCCAGGTAACACCGCAACGAGTATTTCCCTGACCGTGAGGCTCACCTTGATGCATATGTTGTATATATCCACGTCGTGCATCAGTTTTAATACCTTATTTTAGGGTATCATTTTAAAAATGAAGTAGATCCAAATCTCAACTGGACCATACGACTGGAAATAGTGAGCACAGACCATTAAAAAACTTGTTGTGAGCCACAAAAGTTTCAAATGAAGCTGATATTTATCTTTTCCCTTCATCCAGGTCTGTATGACCTTATCAACAGGTTGGATGGAAAATGAACATTTTGGTGAGCCTTAGGAAATTTTTAACGGTGGAAATCCAATGAACACTATTTCTTGAAATGATATGAAAAATTGATGGACGATGTGATATACAACACATATATTATAGTGGGTCCCATGGTCAAGGAAACACCCAGTGTTACCCGGTAACACCTGATCCACTCCGTATTGAAGCATCTAATGGATCGAGAGGACGTTTAGTTGACCACTCCATCCCAATGTTTGCGAAGGTAAATGAAATCCGTGGATGGAATAGCTAGAAGCAGCCAATGGCTGTCATCTTTTCCCATTATCCTATTCATGAGGTGGTCTTTCAAGCGCTCGGTTTGATAATTTGACATGTATTTGTCTCCAGGCCTATTTGAATTACGGGCTATGTAGTAAAATAATAGAAAAGTGTGGTGATTATGAATCTCTCTCTTATAAACATCGAACTTTTTTATTACTTTAACGTCAATTCATTAAATTTATTTATGGATCAAAGATTTTCAATGTAATGTAATTAAAAAGTACAATATTCATTAAAATTTTATTAGACCGATAGTTGTCACCTTTGATTTCACGGTGGAAAAATCATAATGATGACACTTTTCTATCACATCATCAAAATCATATAAATAACAAGATTGGTAACATAGTTTCTAAGCCCATAGGCTCTTAACCGAATGGATTTCTGGCTTTGTTCGGTAGACTCGAGTCCTCTGATTCAACACGATTTGGTTTTTGATAATTAAAATAATAATATTTTAAGAAGCTTTAAATGTTAAAAATATTTATTAAACATTAAGAGAATATATGAAATTTCTGAAATTTTCATAACCAACACTCATGGGATGTTGGTTAAAGGTGTTGTTTCGCTTCTTGCAAGTTGTTTTGTTTCACCTCTTGAAAATTGTGGCTCAGCAAGGCTGGATCCATTGGACTGGTCAACAAAATACCTTCCAAGGAACCTAAAATTATCTCATTCCAAGATCATATGAACAGTCTTGGGCTGAATCTCGGCGAGCCCGGACGAGTCTATTTTCTGCAGCAGCTAGTGACAGGAGATACTAAAGTAGGAGAAGATGGAGTCGTAAGGGCTGTCGGCTCGAGCTAAGCAATCGCAAGTGTCCCTGCCGGTTGTCTGGGCCATTCTTCACGGAGTTGGGTCAGGTGAGTCGTCCTAGATGCCGTTTAACCAGAGCATGCATGTTGCATGTACCAGACGTCGTTTAACCAGAGCATGCATGTTGCGTGTCCTCTGACTAGCACATGCATGTTATTCCGAAGTTCTCATCAACTCGGATTGTTGTGCATGGCAGGTTTGCGCGATCCAGGCTGATAGTAGGAGCAGCCCAGTCACATGCGAGAGTCCTGTTTGGGGATAGCTTCACGAGAGTCACAGTTACGCCAAAATTAGTCGCCAAATCGATAATCAGGGTGAACCCTTCCCAAATTTTTACTATTTGAAACTTAATTGAAATAAATTAGAATCATTTTATAGGTATTGAAATTCCCCCAAAATCTTACGCAGAGGGTGCATTTGAATGGAGGAAATCCCTACCTTAAGGTGAGAATTTCTCCTCAATCATTTGCTGACATTTTTAGTTGATGTTAGTTCCGTATATGAACTATTTAGTTAACCAGAATTATGAAAGCATGTGGTATTTCTCAAATTCCCTCCCTACAAGCATTAATGATATGTGTAGACTATTTATTTAGACGTTAGTTCTTTTGTTTAGAATTATTCACATATGCGCACTCATATAAACACTCCAAATCACATGGATATAACTTTGATTTTGGATGAATCGTTTGAATATGGATTCTACTATGCTTTGGTGTAAATAACATGCGTTAATATGTTTAGATTCATGAACTTATGGATTTGAATGATTGTGGACACATGCTATAACAATCCCAAGTGCAGGACTGCGCTGTAATAATAACTCAATGAGATAGAGATCGTTCCATAGGGATTTTTGGTTAAGAATATAATTAAAACTAATTGAATTTTCTAGATTTATAATCCAGGGGAAGAAAAATAGGATTTAAACAATATTTAAAAATACTAAGGATCCCAAAATCCCTACTTAACAAATTTTGAAACTTAATTCATCTTCTTCAAGTTAATAACTCAATTAAACTGGATTTGAATCTGTTCTAATTAGAAGATAAAGTTATAAATCTAATCACAAACATCCAAACTAGATATATGAATCGAGATATATCGAACTCTCATGAAAATCTAGGCAATTGATGCAAGGAATCAAAAGCATCTATTGTACCTAGAGTTAACAATAGATCAATCAATTTTATAGATCAATTCCTTCTCCAATATAGGAATTCAATAAAACTAAATCAAAATTTAATATTCAAAATTAATAACTTAAATTAAAAATGAATTAAATAGCAAATTTCATCAAGAGGCTCATCCCTTAGCCTTAGTTAAGAGATTAACCTAGCATGACTAACATTTCAAAAATAAATAAATAAATAAATAAAAATAAAAATAGGAAGGACTAATAGAAGAAGAACGATACCGTAAGAGTTTCGCCTTCGCTTCTTATCACCCCAAAAATCCTAAATTGATTGATTATAAACATCCTAGAGGTCTTTATTTATAGAATTGAAAGATTCAATTTCGCATCGCGCCTCAGAAATTTTGCAAACTTATGCACTTTTATGCACCTTCGATAGGATCGAAACCCATCAAAAACATGTTAATATGATCAAAGGACCACTCAACGGCATCGACGAATGTATAAAACTATCCAGCAATTAACTTTTAAAATTTTTTATTTTCTCGATGGGATCGAAGAAAAGAAAATATCCAACAAGCAGTCTGGAAATTCTGGATTGTCTCGATATGAAGCTCGATCGCATCGAGTCCTATGATGGCCTATCGATAGGATAAAAATCTTATTGATGGAATCGACAAGTGTTGATTTTCTTCCATTCTTCTTTGATACATTCAATCTTCAATTCCTCACTTTAGTACTTTGTTTTCTTGAATGTTTGAGTCTTTAAATCTTCATATTTTATCTCTAAATTCTTCAATTCTTCAAGTGTCTTTAATTCCACGTTTTAAGCACAGATTTGCTTAAGAATTCAAAATCATCTGAATTCGAAATCATCTTACATGTTGAAAACATACCTAATTAGATCAAATTAGTACTTGAATGCGAGGGAAAATAATACATAAAGGACAATAAATATGCAATAATTAGGCATTAACATTCTCCACCAACCATCATTTTACTAGTCCAGAGCAAAACGTGTGAAACATTTTAAAAATCAAAGCAAAATTTTTCCAAAAGAGTTAAATATGTAAATTCCAGTATTCTTCAATTCATTCTGATAACAGAGTTCCAAGGCACACAAGATTTAAAATCATTAACAACCTAGATGCTAGCATTTAAGAAATAAATGAATTAAATGCAAATTATTAATCATTCAATCAAAACATCCCAAACATTGAGTTTCATTGTGAATGGTGAAATCTAACTTAACACATCTTAAAAATTAAGTTTCTATAATAATGTAAACTCATGATTACCCAAAAGTGGACAAATAAACCAAAGCTCATGAATCAACCATTCCTACAAAATTTACTAGTTTTTGATTTTTTTTCATCTACGACTTTCACACTATTATTTTTTCTTCTTTTCATTTGCCACATATTTCATTCTAGTATTTTTTATTTTTATTTTTTTTGAACAAAGTTTTATTTTTCACTTCAATAGGTAACCCTTTTTTATATACATTTTTTAACTAGTTTTTCAACAAAAAATTATTTTAAAACACAGTCAAGGTTCATCATGCTTGGTTCCTAATACTTTAAAAAAATATGAAGAAAATATCACCATATCAACTTAATCTCTAAAAGTGAAAGCTAGATGTGACAAACGAATTATATGACTCATCAGTGTTTAAAATTTTCCAACTAAAAATTAACAAGAAGAACTTAATTTTTTTAAATCAACAATATAACCGGATTCTAGGCTAGGCTTCAAAAATTCTCAAAACCAAGAACATTTTCATTCTACATTCATATTTTAATTCAAAAATTACTTGAATCTGTAACGACCTGAAAAATCCCGTACCAAGACCCGAGTACCACCTCGATCAGAAATCACTTAGGATTAATTCTCTTAGAAAATGAACCTAAGTTACCTAACGCTACGTTAGACTGGCTGTGAAATTAGTACTGTTCACTTTAAATACGTTCTGTAAGACCTAAAACTTGTAGAATCAATGATGCTATAATACCCTGAAATCTATGATCCAACTACAAACCCAGTTGTTCTAGGGCATGTTTGGTAACTTTGTATTGGATCTAGACCGTGTGTCGAAAGTCCAATATATACAATCTCAGACCATTATGACCGCTTAGTTGGACTTGACAATCGTTTTGAAAATCAAGCCCAACTGATGTCCTGACACCATTTTATTGAGTTCGGAGTGAAGAGAGTGAGAAAAGGAAAAGATTTAAAAAATTAATTCCATTTTTATGAAATCTGGCACGTGTCGTTTGCATGTTATTTTTAAGCGTTCTGATCGTCAGAATTCAACCAAATTTCACCCTCGGATCAGGAAAATTGACCCTTTCATGTCACGAAACTTGTAGTCCTGATTTAGGTTCGATAACCGTTGAATTGAAACTGGTCCGCCACGGACGATCTGGAAATGCGATCGGACTGAAAACTTAACTGATTAAAGATTCGATGCTATTAAGCTTAAGTCCGACCGCAATTGATAACAAGACCTCTAGAAATGCTCCGTTAGATCAGAAGGATCCCGATTTGGTTTAACCTAAGTATACCTTGACTTGGAGTCCGTTTTCGTTATGTTTGGGCTTATAAAAGGGCCTTAAACTCTTAGCTTTCTAACCTATATGAATTTCTCAAACCCTAGAGAGTTGAGAGAGAGAGAAAAGAGAGAGAAAGAGTGGGTGAATCAGGCGAAACTCCGTCGAAGTTTTCCTAACCCATCTAGACATTGCACCAGCCTTTCTGAATCATTTTTTCGGTGATTCTGACTTCATTCTAGGTAAGAAAACCCTAACCTTAACCTATTTTAGGAATTCTATCGATGCAAGTAGGGAAGTAGCTGACTTACCTTGTGCAATAGGTGGTCATATCGTCGTTGGCGAAGGCGTAGAGTTCCTATTCGATTCATTATGCTCCTACGGCGTAAGGTGCGGATTTTAGATGCTAAGGTTATCTGTTTTCAAAGCTTTCAATGCTGTTTAATAGTAGATTAGTGACAAGGATACTGTTTGACATGTAGAACATGCTGTCTATTTTTTTATTTTGAATATGTACGAAAAATATGAGATTTAGGGTAGTTTAGATATTTGTAGGAAATACTTTATACGTACGTATTTTGCTAATATGATTGCCATGAGTATTTGTCGTGTACCTATGCTAGTTATGCATGTATGATCTGTTCGGAGAAGAGGTTCGCCCTAATGCACATTATTGACCGACATACGCTATGTAGGCTAATGTGTGTAGATTAAGTGTTTGTATAAAGTTTTGTATAAGTAAGTATTGAGTAAATGTTGTTGCAGTTTAGCATTGAGTTTAGATTCTCAACTAGTTTGATGATGTACATGATTTTCTCCATGCTTGTTGTATTTGAATTGATTACCTTATGCATGAAATACTTGTGTATGTTTAATTGCTTATGATGTATGTTATAACATGCAATATCATGTTGGAATCACGTGTATTTTAATTCTGTCTCTCTTACATGATTATTGATTTAGATTATAAGTGTTTGGGGCTATACTCTAGTCCAGGCAGTCGGTAACAGATTCGAAATCGTGGTTGGTTCTATTCACCATGAAGGACGCGTCGACGAACCCGAGTCATGCTTGGGTTGACGGCAGTGGTTAGGCCACACGAGGTGTTTATGCACTTCATGTTGTTTAGCTTAAGGTGCGCTCGTACTAGTCGAGCTCGTCAAGTAACCCGACTGACCGCTGTATGTTCACCTTGTATTGGTCATAATTGCTTGAACCTAGGGTACTGAACTTACCAGTGATAGCCCTGATAACCGTGGTACCTTGATCCACTAAGACTCATGAGCCGAGCATGGTGGTATGGGACACCGTGGTCGAGCTGTCGGCCTACGCTATAGCGACGAGCCTCCCCGTAGTGACCAGTGAGCACCTCAGACTCGTGAGCCAATTGTAGTGGTATGGGACACTATATTCGAGCCGTCGGCCTACTCTGATTGGTGACGAGCCCTTTGTAGTGACCTCGAGTGTATTCTGAGTCTACGTGAGGTGACGACCCTTCCGTAGTAACAAGAGTACAGACTAGGCCTGTGTTGATAAGGTGATGGGGGAGCGGTGTAACGAGTGCGTGCAACAGTCCTGACAGCCCTTGCAGTGACCTAAAAATATATCATCGTATGAGACTACTAGGAGTGACGACCATAGACAGAATTTATGTTGGGAATGATATAAGGGAAGTACCTTAGTTTTCCAATACTACTGTATGAAAGGACTAATAAAAACTCGGTAATCATATTCATATTGCACTGCATGTGCCTGGAAGATGCGGAGCACTGAGGAAAGAAAGCATGCCGCGGACGTAAGATGGTGTCGCATGAGGAAGTATGTCGGTGAGGGCACACATCATTACTGCATCTCATCCTTGCATTAATAACAGTATATAAGAATGTATGATTGTTTGCTTTACTATTATCACGTGATTGATTTGATAACATGCTAATCTTTGCTCTATGATTCTACTGAGTTGATCACTCACTCCCACGTTACGGGACGGTGTTTGCAACACCTACCAGACTCTATCTTAGATGCAGATAGCAAGGCGGTTCAAGATGTGGAGCCAGACTATTACGAGGACCAGGACGAGTTCTCATACATGCAGTTTTCTGACGGCTTCGTATAGGTGGCCTGGATCAGCGGGATTTTGCTAGTTGGACTATCGCATGACATTTGATTTTTAGATTTGGTATATGTATATGTGACTCAGAGATACATTCATACTTTGGAGACAGATCGAGATTGTTTTGTTTTACAGATAGTAATATATATATCTTCTAGTCTTCCACTTGCGTTTTATCACTGGATCTGGAGTATGAATTGTAGTTTTGGTATAATCTCACTCATGTTAATGCACTAACTCAGACAACATCTAAATCATAATCATATTTGTTGCATAAGTGACGTTTTGGAACTCGCGAGTTGGGTTTCTACACGACCGCCGATTTTCAGGGTGTTACAGAATCCAATGAATTTATCTTCTAAAAAATATATTTATTCTTTTTAGTACTTTTGAACACTTTTGAAGAATTTTTGCAAGAAAACCTCACCCCCAATCTAAATGATACATTGTCCTCAATGTTAAAAAGATATGTAATGAAAGTAACTGTTGGGGATTTGTG
Organism: Magnolia kwangsiensis; assembly: GCA_037074715.1. Lineage (NCBI taxonomy): Eukaryota > Viridiplantae > Streptophyta > Magnoliopsida > Magnoliales > Magnoliaceae > Magnolia > Magnolia kwangsiensis. Next base: position 45,286,959 of record CM073580.1, read on the forward strand.
CTGCGGAATCACACAGATCTAGATCTAGGATAACAATCCAATGGCACAAAACACACACAAGAGAATACAAAGATTTAATGTGAAAAACTTTTGCGGGAAAAAACCATGGCACAAAGCGACAGATCTCCACTATGAAAATAGAAATGACAAAGAGAGGGGACTTACTCGATTTGAACAACCACGAATCTCACCCTTCCTACACCCTTTAGAAACCCTTGGAACTCCTTTAAAAAGCCTTAGAATACTTTAGAATAACCCTAAGGACCCCTATTTATAGTTTAAGAAACTCCACTTATGCACCTCCTTTGGAAAAGTCTGGAAACTGCCTCAAATTTATGCAGTTCGCACAGGATCTATGTAACCTTGACTAGTCGAACCGAGGCCTCGACCGGTCAAGCCTGACCCTCGACTATTCGAGCAGATCGGACACCCAAAACCTGTGCTCACTGGACTTCGAGTCGAGTAAGCCTCGATCGGTCGAGTGAACCCTCGACTGGTTGAGCCAGTCGCTCGACCGGTCGAGCATACCAAAAAATTAGATTTAAGACATTAATCACAACAATCTCCACCATGTCTTCAATCTTCAACTATGCAGCTTCTTGACTTCTTCTCTTATCTCTACATCACATCATAGCTTCTTGTGCATACTCCGTCCTTCTTTCTTGTCATCGTCAAGCCCAGAAAAGTTACACAGAACTTGAACTTCTCTATAAGAATGATCTAGGTGAACATGTGTTTTGGATCTGAATCCACGTGCCCACCCACCTTTGCTCCTCTCTTCTGAAAAGAAAAGACATAGTCTTCTTACCATCTCACTGCTACCCAATATTGCTTGTCGAGGTACTTGCTCAAAACACTGATAGCCTGTGAAATAATCGGTCTAATCCAGACCATGGCATACATTGCAAATCGCATTCGAATAAGGCTCATGAGATATCTTTTCCTCATCTGTTTTGGGATATGTCTTGAAGAAAACTTGAGGAGAGACGTGTAGGGAACGCTTTCCAACTTTACCTGGATCATCACATCTTTAATCAATATCTACACACAAGGTATTCCTTCTATGATTTCCAAAGCCTACTCCTCCAATCTCACTGTCGAGAACCATCTTTGCAGTCCCCTCGATCCTTCATCCTGAATGTCCACTTAACCGAGTCTTCAGTACATTGATTTCAGGCATGCTATAATTGGCGATCTACATGTCATCAATTCCTGACTCACCATGAAGGAATCAAACTACTGCCTAGGCGATAGGTCAAACCATGACCTCCTGCAAAGTCTTTTCTCAGCCCCTTTAACTTCGAACCTATTTAGGTGCTTCATGTAGATCTACTCTTTACTTTTCCTTACAGAAGTGTAGACTCCACATCCATCCTTCAAGCTCAGGATCACATTGGCTAACCAGTGTCAATCACGAATTTAATAGACACCTTCTATATCGTTGGAGTGAATATCTCTGAGAAGTTGATCCTTTCTCTCTGAGCATAATCCTTCGCTACCAACCTCACCCTGTATCTATGTTGTATCCTCCTGAAGATCCACCTACATCCAACCACTCTCTGACCCACTGGAAGCTCCACCCGCTCTCATGTGTTGGTCTGGTACAATGAATTCATCACATCGCCCATAGTCACCTTACACTTCTCAGCATCAGGCTCACTTAGAGTCCTTTGAATAGACGATGAATCCCTTGCGATATTGGAGTCGTTCATGTACCTCACCGATATCCTACGATCATGCCCTATGATTCTTCTCACAGGTGGTTACTCCACCTGCTTTGTATCCCTATCTGCATGTCTCATCCTTCCTGCCTTGCTCGCTATGTGGTCATGCCCAGCATGCCATACATGTGCAGAGGTGGATTCCGCTACATCCACTGCAGCTCCACCTTTTGAAGTGCTCCCGATTAACATATATAAGTTACCGAGTCGTTGCACTTTCATGATTACCCGTGTCCCCTTAGATACTTTAAAAGCACCATCAATATTTATGTATTTGCATCCTTTTACCTCAAGTACACCAAGAGAAATTAGATTCTTCTTCAAATTAGGAACGTGCCTGACATCAGTCAAGGTACGCTCCACTCCATCAAATATCTTGATACACACTATACCAACAGCCACAACATTACAAGCAATGTTATTGCCTATAAATACCTATCTACCATCTTACTCCTTATAACTGGTGAACTAACTCCAATGATGAGTCATGTGAAAAGATGCCCCTGTGTCTAGAATCCACTCACCCTTACGATTATCGTATAGCCGTCTGATCGTAGACACAGATAAAATATTACCATCATATCCACTCGATCCATCTGACGTGGAAACATTGACCTCTCTGTATGAAGCATTAGAATATTCTCTCTTTGATTTAGAATTTTCACATTCCTTCTTCACATGTCCTTCCTTCCCACAATTCCAACACTTTATCTTTCCTTTGCCCTTGCCCTTAGATTTGGATCTAGAACCTTAAGAGCCGGTACCTTGTTCAAAATTCCTACCCCTTGTAAATAGTGCATCAGAAGATGTCCCCATGTCACCGTTTAGCTTTTTCATTGCCTTCCCTTAAAGGGCTGAGATAATGGTGTCGACACTCAGGGTTTTATTCGTGCTGCACATATTATCCAAGAATGACTCATAGGACCCCAGAAGAGAATTCTGCAACATACATGCTTGTTCTTCATCTTTCATCACTTCCTCCACATCTAGCAATTTGTAAACTAATTTATTATGGTTGCTGATGTGAGCCTGCAAATCTCCACCCTCTGCCATCTTGAAGTTATACTACTGCCGCTCCAAGTGTAGGCAATTTTCTGAGGTTTTTTTTTGGCATAGACATCCTCTAACTTCGCCCTTAACTTAGTCGCAGTTTTCTCTCTCATGACGTTGTGGAGAACCTCATCCGTGAGACATAAACGGATCGATAATAATACCTTCTTATCAAGAATATTTCATTCATCATCAGTCATAGTAGACTTTCTCTCCTCAAGAGCACCATCTTCACCTTGCTTGATTAAGGAAATTATCATCTTGATCTTCCATAACTTAAAATTATTTTTCATTGAGTACTTCTTAATATCATACCTTGTGCTTGCCACCAACGATTGCTCTGATACCACTTGTTGGGGATTTGTGTTGCGGAATCACACAAATCTAGATCTAGGATAACAATCCAATGACATTAAGCACACATAAGAGAACATAAAGATTTAACGTGAAAAACCCTTGTGGGAAAAAACCACGGCACAAAGCGACAGATCTCCACTATGAAAATAGAAATTACAAAGAGAGAGGACTTACCCGATTCAAACAACCTTGAATCTCACCCTTGCTAAACCCTTTAGAAACCCTAAAACCCATTTAGGAACCCTTGGAACTCCTTTAGAAAGCTTTAGAACACTTTAGAATAGCCCTAGGGACCCTTATTTATAATTTAGAAAACTCCATTTACGCACCTCCTTTGAAAAAGTCCAGAAACTGCCTCAAATTTATGTAGTCCGCGTAAGATCTGCGTAACCTCGATTAGTCAAAGGGCACCCTCGACCGGTTGAGCCTGACCCTTGCCTGGTCCAGTAGCTCGGACACCCAAAACCTATGCTCGCTGGACTTCGAGTCGAGCAAGCCTCGACCGGTCGAGTGGACCCTCTACTGGTCGAGCTAGTCCCTCGACCGGTCGAGCATACCAAAAAATTAGATTTAAGACATCAATCACAATTGTAACATGGAAGCAATAACAATTGTAACAATTAAATGGTAGAGAATACCTAAGAGACGACAATTCACACAAATGCAAACTTCTTGGATGGTTCTTTAATCACTAAAATTAAACAAAACAAAGCATCCTATTCTACTAAATAAAACTAAATCCTAAGAAAGCAATAGAAAATATCTCCATCAAACTAGGAGATCAATCCTAATACACAGGATCATCTAGAGGTATGGACAGATCCTCTGAAGAAAAATTCTCAACAAATGACTTAAAATTTTTTCCATTCACTTTAAAACCGTTGCCATTTACTGGATTCTCTATCTCGACAACCCCATAAGGATAAATAGATTTAATAATAAAACGATTAGTCCATCTAGATCTTAACTTACTTAAAAACAAATGTAATCTCAAGTTCTATAAAAGAACCATCTAATTTGGTTCAAAGGATTTTTGAAAAATGTGTTTATCATGAAAAACCTTCTTTCGTTCTTTATATATCCAAGAATTTTCATATGCATCATTCCATATTTCTTCTAATTCATCCAAATGAAATTTTAGCAACAATCTTGCCTTGTCAAGGTTAAAGTTGAACTTCTATATAGCCCAATAAACCTTATGCTCCAACTCCATAGACAAATGATAGGCTTACCTATAAACAAGTTTATAAGGAGACATTCTAATAGGGGTCGTACAAGTTGTACAATAAGCCCACAATGCATCGGTCAGTTGAAGAGATCAATCCTTACGATCTGGATTTACTATTTTCTCTAAAATGTGTTTAATGTCCCTATTTAAAATTTTAGCTTGGCCACTTGTTTGTGGGTGATAGGGGTACTCACCTTATGTGTAATGTCGTATTTCTTCATTAGAGCTTCAAAAGGTCTATTACAAAAGTGAGAGCCTCTATCACTAATAATGGCTCGAGGTGTTCTAAATCTAGATAAGATGTTTTCCTTTAAGAATCATAAAATCATTCGGTGATCATTAGTTATACAGGGAACTGCCTCTACCCACTTGGAAACATAATCGATGACTAAAAGGATATATAGATGTCTAGACGATGAGGGGAATTGTCCCATGAAATCGATGCCCCGACAATATAAAAAAAAATTTGATGATTATAATAGGCTTCAGAGGTAACATGTTTCTATGAGATATTCTACCTAGATTTTGAAATCTCTCACGTGATTTATAAAATATATGGGTGTCTTTCAACATGGTCGGCCAATAAAAACCACACTGCAGAATTTTTGTAATGATTTTCTTTGTCGAAAAGTGTCCACCACATGCATAGGAGTGACAAAAGGAGATGATAATAGATTGTTCATGATCAGGAACACATCTACTAATAATCTGATTTGGGCAATATTTATGTAAGATCTCTATCTTTTGCAACATCACTCGTATGTACATGTGTTCCAACTCGCACCATTGATAGACCATACACTATACCCCAGTGCACCTAGAATACTCACCCAAGTGATTTATTCCGGATGACCTTGAGACCTCTATCATGTGGACCGCATCGTCGTTGCGGTCACAATGGTGAAAACTGTGTGTCAATCTGACGCTTCGTTAGTGAGATATGACCTATCGAATCCACGACCCAAATTATGTATCCTGTAACACAAGCAACCTTTGTTATGCTAGACCCATTGGACTTAGGCCCATGTGGGCCTAAAGCCCACTTTTAAAACATGAAATTTCCACAAAATAGGATAATTGCTACATGATAAAATATAAGTTAGCACATGTAAGACAAGCACTATAAGACAAAATTAGATTTTACCCCAAAATTCATCATTAGTTTTCTCCCTATGCCTTAGAAACTAATCATGACTCAAGTCCATCTCATCCTATATATGCATCTAATGTATGTCTTGCTTTGTGCCACATCACTTCAAATAACCAATTGCAACATTTCACTTTATCGTCCACCATGCATCACTTACAACCCATAACCCTTATCCATCCATTAGCCAATGCATGTCTGGATTTCCTACACTTTGGCCAATGCATGCTTAACACCATCCACCTCATCCATCTACTACCCATACCATACACCATCTTCCACCTCACTTTTAACACCAATGAGATCTCATAAACTTGTCACATCATCTTGCCACCTCAACCCCCAATTCTCTATATAAGAGTAGGATCTCTCTTGCACTTATTCTTTTCCTACACTTAGAAAAATTCTGAGATTTTAAGAGAGAGTGAGAGAGAGTAGGGCTAAGGTGTGGCCCATAATCAGACCTAGAGGGGGTTGACCACACATCATCATCCAACCATCCATCCATTTGATGTGAGTTTACTCGCCTCCTTCCATTTTCTTCATCCTCTTCTTTCTTCCTCTTTTTTTTATTATTTTCTTGATATGCATGGGCCCGATTGGTGTGGAGTTCTTGTGTGCATGTATTTATGGCTATGGTGGTCAGCAAGGTGGCCCACGTCAATATGGCCCACTAGGATGAACATTATATCCATACCCTTCACATGTAATTCTGTTTTTGTATCTAGACAACAACTTGTAAAATTCTTATAAAATCAAATATGCTAAGATCGGAGTTGAAACTTGGATATAATATTAAATATAATATGAGCTAACTCTGGTCCAAATTTCGTAGCCATCCAATAGTCCAATCATCATTGGCATCAACTTTACTTGGCTGCTGTCCAGCAGCACATGTAGGATTCCGGCTTTCTAAAAAAGGACCCACTTTTAATCCCTTTAATGAATACATTAGATACATATGTTTCGTTAGATTAATAGGAAATCGAACTCTCTTTCCAATGGTATATAATAAGCCTCAATTGGAGTTCGGACGGCTGAGATCTTGGCCTTATACGAAAGATGTATTTGAAAGCTTAGTATGACCATTCTTGTGTGGGCCATATCTGTGATTCCAACGGTCAGATATACTTGATATTTGTTCTTAACTTGATTGAGATAGTTAATGATCATATTGATGGTCCCCATCGTCAGAGTCTTTCATGATAGAATTTAGGAAATTCTGGATCGATGGATACTTCCGTAAGGATAAACCTTAAATTGTTTTGTATGGTCCGGATGCATCTAAGGATCTGTATAGTTGGGATCATAAATGACTTATTCCCAAACCATCCATGGGATGAGATTTTCCAATTGATCAATTCATTTCATATACTACTTGATGTGTATGTTGGATCTATGTTGTACATAACATTCATCCTCTTATTGACCCACTTGGGTGTGGGATCATTTGTGATTTATGCATTTTATTAGCTCATCGAATCTGAAAACCCATGTATATTTTTTTGTGTCTCTTATCTATGGTTTGCTAGCATGTGGGTCCCACTTGCCATTGGATCTATTTCATTTCCATTGCACTTTCTGCTTGCTGAAATTTTCTAAGTACTTGACTATAGTGCATGTAGGCCTCTTTGACACCTTGTAATGGGCCCACACTCTGTAGTTAAGGGTCCTACTTTGGGTAATGTTTAATCCTTATATAATTAAGTTTACTTGTCTCACATTTTTTTTAGGAATGATCCCTTAGTGTTTGAAAATTGGGCCCTAAGTTGTGACAGACCCCATTGCTGAAAATTGTTTGATTATTTGTGTTTTGTACCAACTTTAGGCCTCTGTGGTGGACCACACGCTGGAGGTTTGAGTAGGACACCACTTGTAACCTCTAACCTACACTAATGAAAAGATAAACAATATTTTAATTAGGCCAAATCAGACTTCACATGATCAGGGAGTGGATCCCAAAATGGGACCAGGTATGGTTGTGCAGAAATTATGTGCAGAAAATTAAAGTGCATATGTTTGGCCCTATACCAAATATTACGTGAGCACAACCAGTTGGTCTCAACTTATGATTTTTGAAGTACATATATAGTACTACCAAAGACACCTAATGAGATACTGAAAGGTGGTCCCCTGTGATCATGGGAGATACTCAAAATTAGGCCAAAACTAATTCTGCACTATACTTCCTGCACAGTTTCTTCAAGTACCTATGTTTAGGCCATCACTGTAAAATATACTCAACTAATCAATGAGCCTTGCCTTATAATTTGTAAATCCCATACATAGATCCACTAGGTGGCTATTTTATTTTACCATATGTAGGCCCCACGTGATCGTAAATCTGACTCTAAAATGACCCAGAACCAACTTTGCACCAAAAGTCTGTTTGATATAGAATTCATTTGGGCCACATTAATGGGGTTCACCACCTTCCCCAGGCATTTAATGCAACATCTAAACTATAAAAAAGAAACCGTTGGTTCTGGTGAGCCCACAACCTTAAGTGGGTCATCCAGTATGAGTTATCTTGTATGTGTCATTCCCTTCATCTGATGAGGCCCACCTAACATGTTTTATAAACATGTGTTATATAACTTGTAAAATATGTAGTGGAATGATCTTGCTGCTCAGTTGTTGTCTTAAGATATGGATGACCTTGGGTCCATATAAATGAGGCAATCCTAAGGCTTAAGTGGTTCTACCTTGTATGAGCCGCACCCTTGCTAGATAAGGCCCACTTCGTATAACATGTAATTTATTCTTTTACCTTATGTAGCATGTGGGGGACAACCTTGTTGCCCAATTTCTTTCCATAGGTCATATGTGGCACCGGGCCAAACCAAATGAATTAAAACTAAGGCCCAGTGGGCCCAATCCTAAGAGAAACACATGGGAGTATAAAGCCCGTCATGGTAAATATTCTTAGGCCCATTAGGTAGGCCAATTGCCTAGTAGGCAGCATGCCTTGCACACTACCACTAGTCAGTTAGGCCACACTTAAAGGGGCTCCATTTGGATTATATAAGTTATAATAGACAAGCCTTAATATTTACTTGTGAATGAGGTACATGAACCCAACACAATGTGGAGTATGTGAAATGTTGGCACGTGAGTCTTATGTTTAGGATTGTAATTTTATCTCTTATTTAATGTTGGAGTATTGGGTCCTAGTTGTATTATGGGATCCACCTTAGAGGCATGTATCCATGTACACTTCCCTTGGTGTGGGACCATCGTCCACTAATAAACCAAACCTAGACCTAAGTGGGCCATTCCACAAGAATGTTAAATAAAAAATAATAATAATAAAAATAAAAGATCCCATTAACCATACTTGTGGTAAAATGTGGGGCACAACCATGTATTGAGCTTACACCTTTAGCTAGTGGGACCCACTTAGTTGTGGAACTAGATCTACACCATTGAAAGCGTTGTGGTTGGACATTTATGCCCTTGGGTTGGCTTATTGATTCACCAAGTAGGACTCACACTTGACCTATACGACCCCATGCCTTTCATGTAGTTCAAGTCTATTGTGGAAGTCATACTAGGTAGGACGCACCTAGCGATGGGTGAGATGATGATACATATATGGTAATGTGATAATGATGATTATGAGTTGTTGGTTGAAATGATAGATATGATTTAATGGATGGTGAATTATAGCATATGCATTGATGATGGATGAGTAATTAATTATAGTACTTATGACATTGTTTATGTCAATCATGAAGTGAAAATGATCCTCATGGTAATGATGATGACAAAACATACTAGTCGACCACAATGCTTGATATCCAAGTGATAATAATGCACATATTTATTGTCATGATGATAATGTGGATAAGATAACCATATTTTACTCGATGCATGGATATTGATAAATAAATGATGTTGGTAGATGAAAGGATAACCTTTTGCATGATAGACAATTAATATGCCTAGGGCATGTATAATGATAGTATTGGACAATGGTCATGATATTGATGATGCATGTGAATCCCTATATGCTATGTACTCTATAAAAATGATTGCATGATACGTGTTATGAGGATAAATTTGATGTTGAATGATGTCTATGATAATGATGATACATGTTAAAACTTGTGTACCACCATAACCTATGCACTTTATGTATGTGCATGTTATAGGAGACCTGGTGGCCATTTGTTAAGTATTCACAAGAGGTATAGGGCCTTAGTGTGCTATTGAAGACACTTAAATGTATGGACCTTTGCGTCACATTGGCTATCCTTGTGTTTATGCCGATTGTTGTTTATATATGATAGTCATGCTAGTGTACCTAGTCTGGTAGGATACTGAGAATATTCTTAGTATAACATCATGTTACATGCCCATGCGTATCATTTGTATGCTTGTTATGAGCAGTGACTGATCATAACATATGCCATTGGACAGATTGTTTATGGGACTCCTTGATAGACGAAGTTATCCCACATGAGCACATGGTACTCACAGGATTGATGTATGATTGGATAGTGTGATTCCTGCACCTTGCATGGTATGATTTGATTCCTGTACGCCCTAGCGAAATCAGGGTCGTAGCCTCCGCAGGCATAGCATGGATGGTAGGATTGGACACCGAAAATACTTGTTCTAGCATAGGGGCACCATAGATGTCCCAGGGTGAAAGTTTCCAAACTTCTTGGTACTAGAGGATGTTCCAACGTCGAGACCGAGTGGATACATAAGTGCATGAGGGCCAGATACCAGTAGGTCGCATCTCCCACTATGTCTGGTCGGTTGGAAGGGGGTGAGGCCTTACTCGCCCAAGTGAGGGGGCAATGACCAGGCTAAGTCTGACCCAGCTTAAGGAATGGGTCCGCTATCGATGAACCGGGCCCGATATTGGTAAGTAGATAGTCAGGTCTCTTCCACTTACCCAGTTGTACGCTTAGATGGGACGATAAGCTGGTGTTGAGTGTACTAGACTCCAGTGATTATCCAAAGAGTAATTGTACTGATATGTGGATTCAGATGAGGACTTGCATGCTTGAGCTGCATCTTGCATATGACATTTGTCCAGGTAGGCCTTGCATTTCATAACCTTGGCACGACTGATAGTATTCATGTATGGTACTGACATTGGGACGCTTCGTTACTATTGCACATGTGGGCGGACGCTAATGTGGGTGGGGCCTAAGGGCCTGGTTGAGTTACCACTGGTTGGGAGGCTACTGTGCTGGCAAGCTACTTGCATACAGTGAAGCGGAACCTTGTCCCACATCGAGAGTATTGTGGTGGTTATATGTGGACTTACTGAGCAGGAGTTATGTATTCAACATTTGACTTATCCATTCATTCATTCACTATCTATTCGAGTTGGTGGTGCGCAACCAAATCATTATGTGTACTTTCGCAATGGCCAGGATTTCGGTTGGGTGTGCGACCAACTTGAGATCAGGAGTTTACCACGTTGAATCTAGCTATTTGAATTTAGGTATAAGACTGGTTTGGATAGAAGTTTTGTATGATGTACCCAGTGACTTACGATACCACGTACTATCATCTCGACTACACGCATCAGCTTTGTCATTTTTTTTACATCGTATGCTCTATAGTGAAACATGAAATTGATTATCTTGTATAAGATGATTGACTATTTTTTATTTTCATGATTTATGATTGTTAGTCTGAATAGTATGCCTAAAATTGATCATGATTTATGATAACATGATGAACTTTAATATTATGCTTGGTTGGTAACATGCTCACCTATGATAACATGTTTGGTTGATAATATGCATGTGGTTGTTTTGGATGTCTTTATGAGAACGCCCCGATAAGTCATATTTTACTCCCGGCACGCAGTAGACTAACGAGCTGTGGTTTGCTCATACAGATTATTTATACTTTTTTTCAGGATATGTTTAGTAGCATGCTGCGTATAAGAGTTATAGAGGATTTGTTATCTCTTCTCCCTCATTATTGAGCTAGTGCACCATCATATCCGTGATATGTTGACCAGGTTCGTTCTTGGATATGCATCGATACCATGTATAAAAGGTGTAACCGCCTAATCAGATTAACCATTTCAAATATATATATTTATATATAAGCTAAAAATCCTCCTTGTAGGATTATAGGATTGGAATCTGGCATATGGGTGCCGGGAGCCAGAATGGGATACTACGGAGGCTATCAGCGCCGGATTTGGCGATCAGAAATTTTGTGAGCCCAATTTCTGAGTTTGGGGCGTGACAATTTAAACAAGTATGATATTGAACAATCCCAAGTGCATGACTGTGCAGTAGTAATAACTCGGTGAGATGGAGGTCAATCCATAAGGACTTAGGTTGAGAATACTAATAAAAGTAAATAGTTGGTCTAGGTTTTAATCCAATAAGAGGAAAAAGGGTTTAAACAATTAATTAAACGCAACTAAGGATATAGGAATCCTCATTTAATAAATTTTGAATTCAATTCGTCTTCTCAAGTTGGTAACTCAACTAGAACTGGATTGTAATCCATTTTAATTGGAAGATAATTTAGTAAAACCAATTAACAATCATCCAATAAGATAAGAATCAAGATAGGTTGATGTCTCATGAAGATCCAGGTAATCAATCACAAGGAATCAAAAGCATTTATTCTATCTATTAAATTTTTTCCGTTCTTCACTCTTTAATCTTCAGTTTCTTTCTCCACCTTGACACTTGATTTCCATGGATCTTTGGGTATTCATATTTTCATCTTCACAATCCAAATATTCAATTCTTTTTAGCCTCAATTCAACATTTTGATAACATATTCGTGTTTGGGTTCAAAATCACCTTACATATACAAAACATATCTAAGTAGATTAATTTAGTACTTAAATACATGAACAAAATTCTCAGAAGAGTTATTTCTGTAAACTCAAGAAATCCTTAAAGATGATCTAAATCATAGATTTCCAAGGCACACTAATTTTAAAAACTATTAGCATCCTAGATCTTAATACTTTGTAAATATCCACATTCAGTTCAATTCATTAATCATTCATTCAAAACCTTTCCAAACATTGAGTTCCATGTTGAATAGTGAAATCTAGACTTATCACTACTATAGATTTAGCTCTCCTCATTCATATTATCATTGATAATCAAATGGAATGGTCAAATCAACTAAAGCCTAAACTAAAACTTACCTTATTGTTAAGCAATTTACTTTTAGCTTTTGATTTTTTTTTCATTGACGACTTTCACATTATTATCTTTTTTTTTAAATTATTATTTTAAATTCCCCTTTTTTAATTTCCTCCTTTTCATCCATTCAATAGGTAGCCCTTTTCGATGTTCACTATTTTTTTAACTGGATCTTTCAAAACTTCTTCATTTTTTTTTTTCTTGAAAATGATGGACAAGTTCCCAAGGCTTGGTTCGTAGCATTTCTAATAATCAACAAGTTACACTACATTATCAAACTTCAATCCTAGTAATGTAAGTTAGATGTGAAATTTGAAAATTCATGACTTGATCAATGTTTACAAAATTCTAAGTGAAGATTAATAAATTAAACTTTAATTTTAAACTTTACCAAAAGCTAAACTCTAAGTTTCAACAATTTTCAAAACTAGTACCTTTTCATTCTAATTGTTAGACTATTTTAAAAAATCACCTAAATTCATCGATCAGCTTCTAAAAATTTCAAGAATACAAAAACTCAACCCAAATTTATGCACAATTGAAGAACTTTCCAAGGGAACCCCTACCTTCAACCTAAATTTTACATTGTTCACAATGTTAAAAAGATATGCAATATAACTGTGAGACCTGACCTGAGTTCGCATGTGTGTATATGTGCGTGTGTGTATGCATCTTGTTTATTTTGGTCCCGCGGTCCTACCAGTCAAATTCTGACAACCCACGACCCCTGGATAGTGTTTGCTGTCATCCTTAAGTTTGGTCACGTAGACTCGACTCAGATTGATCTAAGACCTATGCCATTGCGACCGCATCGTTGCTGCAGTTCCAACGTTACATCTCGTGTGTAAATTCGACGTGTTCATCAAAAGTTGTAGGTCACACATTATTTGGGCCATTGATCATGATGTGGGGCCCACTTTACCCATGTGCACATTTTTCCCATGTGCCTAGCCTATTCTAGTGCCTAGTCTACCCTACACCTCCCTATAGTTAGTAATGATAAAAGTTCTCTAACCTAGGCAAGGATAACCTCTTTTCTAGAAACTCATGATCTATTGCTCTAACCCAAGTCCTCTTCTCTAGCAAAAATATGAAATTTTCTCTTCTTAAGAGAGAAAACTCATCATTCTCCTCCTCTTTCTAAAAATCCCATCATTTCTTTGCTATACCTCTCCCATTCCTCCTATTTCTCTCTCATTCCCTCAATTCTCTCTACTCTCTTCTCTCTCTTCTCCTAGTAACATTACAATATTTCAGCCCCTCATTTCTTATTTCTCTCCCCATCCATCCATCAAAACCTTATCTTACCCCTTCATCTTACTTCCTTGGACCCTTAGAAGCTTGGAGTGGAGTTTTGGATAGAGATCTTAAGGTGAGTGCTTTTTTATGGTATAATTTTATTTTATTTTTTTTATGTAGATCCATTCTTCTCTTCATGATGGGAGTGTAGGACCCACTAATCAATGGTGGAGGTCCCACACGTCCCCATAGGTGTGGCCAAATGGCCCACCTTATGCATGCATGTCCCATGCATAGGGCTTTCCTTTATGGACTCCATCATGATGGATCTTTTGATATCTTTGCATATGAGGTCATCTAGACCTTAGTATTATGGTGGGAATGGTATTACCACCATCCATTTTAATTTTTAGCCATGCATGTTTAAGATCCATGTAATAGATGCAAATCTATGTATGTTGTGTGGTTGGATTACTCTTGGGAGGGCTTAATAGTGGCGGAGCCCTTCCCTACAGCTGGATTGCTCTCATTTCTCTTCTTTTCCCTTATTTTCATCCCTGATCATGGTGTGTGGCCCACCTTGTGGGCTAACAAAAATCCAACCATCCAAACAAGGGTGGACGCCCATGGCATTCCACCCTATAACATGTGGCCCCAAAATTTAACTAATTGGGGCACGTGCAAAGGTGTTTTGGATGGTAGGATGGCTTGAATATTTGTGGGGCCCACCAGGGTGGTCTATCCTATAATTTCCTGGGATTAAATCCCATTTTTATTAGTGCTTATAATTATTTTATTCTAATGTATTGTTGCTGTCCAAAAACTGTTTGGACAGATTTTTGGGCCACCTTGGGGCCTAATTTCTAGTGATTTGGTGGGAAGACTAATGTATATTAATATATGATTCTTGTAGCTGCATGACCCACCTACAATCATACCAAATTTCAGCCCCAATGGACCCCATTTGGGCATCCAAAAGGGTGGGCCAACATAGTGGACTGCCAGAAATTTCTGTTGTGCAATCCAGTAGCATAGTCCCCTAAAAAAATAAAATTTTAAAATTTTTTTCTCAAAATGTGGGCCATATTTTTGGCTCTACCTTGTTGTAGGTTTGATAAAGGTCCTTGGGTCCAAATTTTAGGAAGTTTAGAGGCCCAGAACCTACCCATTTGGATGGCCCAAATTTAGGACAGTTATATTTTTCCAGCAATATTTCACCCTGGACAGATTGTAATTCTGAAATTTATAAAAATACTTTTAAGTGTTCAAAAATTACAAAAATTTACAGATAAGTGTCCCAACTATATTTGGACCCATATAAAAGTTTTTGGGGCCAATGGACCCATTTGCACACCATGGCAAGGGCCGGACTGGCCCACCACGTTGGGACGTCCAGGTCAGTCTGATTTTTCCAGATAGACTATTTTATTTAAATTAATTAAAATATTTATAGATGTCCAAAAATCCTTAAATTTTATGGAGGTGTGGATCACCTATGGAAGTATCACTCTACAAAATTTCAGACCTAACATACATTTGAGTTGACCATGGTGCAGCTAGGAGTGGCCCACCAGGTAGGGACGCCCCCAATAATTGTTGCTCATAAAATTTTTTTGGGGCAGTATGACCCACTAGATTTGAGGAGGATTTAAGTCAGTTATCTTACCATATTTATTTTATTTTATTTTATTTTTAGTCTTAATTAGTGTATGATTAAAGGTCTATTCCAATTAGGATTCTTCTTGGGCTAGTCTCCTAGTTAATTATGGGCCTTATAACCTTGGTTGGGCTGGAACTTTTGATAGGCCCGTTGGACCCTTGGGTCCTATATTTACCATGCCATTGTGATGGGTCTTAAGGGCCAAATACTCAAAGTAGTTAGGCCTTGCTTGCCCACTATAATAAATCCATACTTGGGCCGAGATGTGAGGCCCAACTTACTTGTGTTAAATATAAGAATTTCACATATGTTGGGATAATGGACTGCCGAATAGGCCCACCACAATGAGTTAGCCCATGACCCTTATGATTGGACCCTAACCTTACTTAAGGGCCCACTAGGTTTCTTATGTATTGGGCTTAGTGTATGACCCACTAGGCCATGGATTAATTGTGCTTTGGACCTTTCTTTACATTCGTAGTAGGCTACCCTTTTGGGACCCAATTGAGGTTGGATGTCCTCCTTGGTGGCCCTAAGGTAGGCCCATAAAGGCCCTTATAGGTGGTTGAAGGCCCACCATGGGCCTTGCTAGGACCGTTCCTTCTTAGGATTATGACTCTCTTAGCTCGTGGGCCGTTTCAAAGTACTGGGCCCCTATTAGAGGATTTTTCTTCTTCTTAGAATACCTATCTATGTGCCTAGACCTTAACCCTCCATAGGACGAAGGATTTCATATTCCACAGGTTGCATGCTTACATTTTTTTACCCCATATTCATCATCTGTATGAATTGATTGCATTGTGTGGTGGTCATCGAGGGATGGAGTTTCTCCCCTCGAGCACGTTATATGCCTGCAGCTAGTGCATGATCTGTATGTGCGACTCATGCATTTACATCGCATTTCATGATGATACCCCCTTGCTTTGTCAGGGCCTTGCCTCCACAGGGACATTCATGGATGGCCGTATGTGTGGACACCGTAAATGATACTTGAGCATACCAGGTGCAAAAGATGCCCATGGGTGGAATTTTCAAAACTTTCATGCTACCAAGGATCTACTCCAACGCCGTAACTGAGTGAAAACTATGAGCGCACGAGGGCCTTATACTGTTAGGCTGCGACTCTCACTGTTGTGTAGTCGGTAGGATAGGGGTGTGGCCTTACCTTCCTGGTGTGAGAAGGCATTGCTAGGCTGAGTCTGACCAGCTCGTAAATGGGTTCGCTACCATCAGGCCTTATTGGTGATTGGCTATCCGTAAGCGGGTAGTGAGGTCTCTTACGCTTTTTTGACTATGCGGGGTCTATAGAGTGGCAGTCATTTAGCAGTGTAATGGACCCCAGTGATTTCCTTATGATTGGAAATGTACTTGACATGTGGTTTGGATATGAGTACTGACATTACTTGCATCGCATTAGCATTGGCTATGTAAGCCCCCTTCATGCATTGCCTTGATATGGCGTCCAGTACTCATTGCATCGTATTCATGATAAGCCTTGGTAAGGCTAGTGATATTCTCATTCAGCATGTTTCCTTCCTTGTACCTCCTGTTATTCTTCTGTGCACCATTATCACACACTTATACCACCCTCCAAGCTTCTATAAACTTATGCACGATTGATGTATGCATGAGACTTTAGGCAGGTGTCGTAGCAGCAGAGCGTGGAGTAGAGTTTAGCTTGAGGACTCCAGTGCTGCTGACTTTTCTCTCTTTTCCCATTATCTTATGTATGTCCTTTTGGATTTGATGTAGGCTTGTAAAAGTTCAAATTCTTAGTGAATTTTATGATGTGTGCCCCTTGTTATTCTCAGATGTACTTGCTGTAATATTAGGCAATGCTCGTATTGGAATGATTATACTGTTATGGAAATCCTCCTTATAGGATCTCAGGATCGGAACCTACCTCAGGAGCCGAGAATGGGGTACTAGGGAGACTGTTATGGTCAGAACCAGTCATCGAGTTCCTTGAGTCTGGTTACCAAGTCTAGGGCGTGACAATAACTAACATGAGATCAATGAAAATAAAGAGTGGGTGAGAAAGTACCTGAGAGGCAGCAATAAAGTAAATGCAAACTTCTTCGATCAGTGCTCCAACAAGCTAAAAACTAAAAATTAAACAAAATAACATATCCTATAAAAGAAACTAATTCCTATGAAAGAAAGAAAATGGATCTTCATCAGACTAAGAGATCAATCCTGATACATAGGATCTTCCAGACGTATAGACACATTTTTTGGAGAGAATTTTTTAATAAATGTCTTTAATCTTTGCCCATTTACTTTTGATGTATTACCATTCACTGGATTTTCAGTTTCCACTGCCCCATGAGGATAAATAGTTTTCATAAGGAAAGAGTCGGTCCATTTAGATCTCAACTTACATAGAAAAAGATTTAATCTTGAATTATACAAGAAAAATTTCTGGTTTAGTTTTAAAAATCAAAGGATATTCTT
This sequence comes from Magnolia kwangsiensis, assembly GCA_037074715.1. Taxonomy (NCBI): domain Eukaryota; kingdom Viridiplantae; phylum Streptophyta; class Magnoliopsida; order Magnoliales; family Magnoliaceae; genus Magnolia; species Magnolia kwangsiensis. The sequence goes on from CM073580.1 coordinate 45,304,966, forward strand.
GTCATGGAATACCTTCATCTGTCCTTATATATATGCAGAAATTCTCACATGCTTTGTTCCGAATCTCCTCCAACTCATTTTGTTGGTGTTTGCGCAATGAACTAGATTTGTCTATATTGAAGTTGAACGTCTTAATAGCCCAATATGTTTTATGTTCCAACACCTCATACAAATGGAAAACCGTCTCATAAATAAGTCTATAAGGGGACATACCAATAGGGAATTTATAGGTTGTATGATGAGCCCATAATGCATCGATCAATCGAAGAGACCAATCCTTGTGATTAGGATTTAGTATTTTCTCCAAGGTGTGTTTAATTTCCCTATTCGATATCTCAGCTTAACCGCTTGTTTGTGGGTGATAGGGGGTACTCTTTTGGGGTGTAATACCATATTTCTTCATTAAGGCTTCGAAAGGTCCATTACAAAAGTGAGAGCCTCTATTGCTAATGATGGCTCTAGGCGTCCCAAATTCAGACAAAATATTTCTTTCGAGAATTGTAAAATTGTTCAGTGATCATTGGTTCTACACGGGATAGCCTCTACCCATTTTGAAACGTAATCAATAACTAAAAGGATGTAGAGGTGTCAAAAGGATGAGGGAAATGGTCTCATAAAATTGATGCCCCAACAGTTAAATACTTCAATGATCAAAATTTAGTTCAAAGGCATCAAGTTTCTACGAGACCTTGTTCCTACCTTCTGGTATCATTCGCATTATTTAAAAAATACATGGGTGCCTTTGAACATGGTTGGCCTATAGAAAACACACTGCACAATTTTTGCGGTAGTTTACCTTGTAAAAACATATCCACCACATGTATAGGAGTGACAAAAGGAGATTACTCTAGATTTGTCATTATCAGGAATACACCTCCTAATGATTTGGTCTGGGTAATATTTAAATAAACAAGGATCATCCCAAAAAAAGTTACGTACCTCAGTGAAAAAATTCATTTTATCTTGCGCATTCCAATGAGTAGGAATTGCACTTATGGCAAGATAATTTGCAATATCAACATGATAAGGTAGACAAGAGATTAAAAACAATTGTTCATCCAGAAATATGTTCTTAATAGGTGTCGTCTCCATGAAATCGGAGAGAACAAGGTGAGAGAGACAGTTAGCCACTCGTTCTCTACTCCTATCTTGTCTTGTATTTCTAGATCAAACTCTTGGAGTAAATGAATCCATCTAAGTAGATAGGGCTTAGCACCCTTCTAAGAAAGAAGGTACTTGAGCGCCACATGGTCAGTGAAAATAATGATTTTGAATCCAATCATGTGAGGCCTAAACTTGTACAAGGCACACACTACGGCGAGAATTTCCTTTTCTGTAGTAGAGTAATTTACTTGGGCAACGCTTAGCGTTCTACTTACATAGTAAATCACATATGACTTCTTTTCTTTCCTTTGTCACACCACCCCAAAAACATAGTCACTCGCATCGTACATGATTTCTAAAGGAATAGACCAATATGGTGGCTGAATGATAGGTTCACTTGTCAACATGCCTTTAAGCTTAGTTAAAGCTTCTTAACAATCCTCACCCCACTTGAATTGTGTTTCCTTTTGAAGTAGATTACATAGAGGATGAGAGATATGACTAAAGTCCTTTATAAACCTCCTATAAAATCCTATGTGTCCTAAAAAGGATCGCATATCGTGTATGCTTTTGGGTGATCGTAGATTGACAATTAGATCAATTTTGGCCTTATTTACCTCAATTCCATTGGATAAGATGATATGTCCAAGGATATTTTCCTTTTGAACCATGAAATGACATTTCTCCCAGTTGAGCACAAGGTTCTTTTTTCCACATTAGGTCGAAACTAGTTTTAAGTGATATAAGTAGTCATTGAATGTACAACTAAAAACAAAATAAAAAATCATTCATAACAACTTCAAGAAAATTCCCTACCATGTCAAGAAATATGTTGAGCATGCATCTTTGGAATGTGGCAATGGCATCACATAGACCGAATGACATCCTTTTGTAAGTAAATGTGCCAAATGGGGCATGTAAAAGTTGTCTTCTCTTGGTCCTCAAGGGAAATCTCTATGTGGTTATATCTAGAATAGACATCAAGGAAGCAATAATATGAATGACCCGTCAACCTCTCTAAAATTTGATTAATGAATAGTAGAGGGAAGAGGTCTTTCCTAGTCATGGTGTTTAAATTCCTATAATCAATGCACATCCTCCAACTAGTTGTAACTTTGGTTGGGATTAGTTCATTGTTTGTATTAGGAACAATGATGATTCCAGATTTCTCAGGAAATATTTGAGTCAGACTCACCCATTGACTATCAAAATTTGGGTAGATGATACCCATGTCCAATAGTTTCAACACTTCGGCTCTAACCACTTCCTTTGTATTTGGATTTAAATGGCGTTGTGGTTGCTTAGTGGATTTGGCATTCTCCTTAAGGTGTATGTGTTGAGTATAAATCAAGGGTTCTATCCCTTTGAGGTCCATAATTGTCTATCTGATAGCTCCTTTATGTTCTTGTTAGGCAATCCCAAGTGTAGGATTGCGAAGTAATATATTCTCCATGAGACCAAGTCGATCCACAGGGAATGTGAGAACACAACTAGAACTAGTCTAAACTTAACTCTAAGATTTAAGAAATCTAGTAAATTGAGATAGGGTAAAAACAATAATTAAAATGCACTAAGGATCCAGGGGTCTATTCTAGAAATCACAATGTATAGTTCATCGATTCATCTTTTATAACCCAACTAAAACCAAATTCCAATCTGTTCTAATCGAAAGATCAAATAGTTAAATTAATCAAAAGCATCCAACAAGGTATGATTTCAATTGAATGATTCTCTCGTGAAGTACTCAGATATCAATCGCAGGGAATTCAAAGCATCTATTATGCTTGGAGTCTACAATAGATCAAGAAATTTTACAAATTGATTATTTCTCTAAACAAGCTAAGAAATTGCACTTAAAAGCATTTAATATACCTGAAGTTCACGACAGATCTAAAAATAAACAATTTAAAGGCTTTAAAGTAAATTCAAACCTAATTTAATTAATATATCATCATAAAATCAAATGTATGAATCAAAATGAACTAAAATATTGTAATAAACTATAAGTTTCACCCCTTAGCCATAGCTAAGAGATTAGCTAGACATAGCTAACTCTAAAATAAAAGAAAAATAAACGATCTGCTAGAACCTGGAAGGAAATTAAAGCGGAAGGACTCTATCGGCACTCCACCTGAACCTTCTCTCTATCTCTCCAAATCCTAGAAGATGCCTAAGAACATCTAAAATTACTCCTTATATAGATAGGAGGCTTAGAATTTCACAGAAACTTGAAAATTTTGCAAAACTTATGAAGTCACTGCCTTCTTTGATAGGTGCTTCAATAAGATCAAGACCTATCAAACGTTTGTTGATGGTATCAAAGATCCACTCGATAGATCGAGAAAAAAAATGAAATTAATTCAGCAACTAACTTTCAACATCCCAGAGTTGTTCTATGGGATCGAAGTAATAGTCCAGCAGCCAATTTGAAAATCCTGAAATTTCTCAATTTGAGCTGAAACACATCGGGGTCCCATCGAAGGTTTGTCTATGGGATCGAAGACCTATCAATAAGAGTTGAACTTCTTTAATTTTCAACTTCACTTTTCATCCTTTGGTACTTTGTTTCCTTAGATCTTTAGTACTTGAAATCTTCAGCTTTTATCTTTAATTCTCCAATTCTTCATCATGATTTTTTAGCATAAAATCGACTCTTTAAGTACGAATTCAACTTTAGATCTAAAATCACCTCACGTGTAGAAAATGTATCTAATTAGATTGATTGAGCACTTAGATGTACGAAAAACTAATGTTTATGAGAGGGTAATATGCAATATTTGAGTCTCAACACACACCCCAACCAACATTTTGCTAGTCCCGAGCAAAACATGAGAAATATATTTCACATCCAAATCAAATTTCTATTAGAAAAGTTTATTCTGTAAATTCCTATAATTTTTAAGGCAATCCAAACAATAAAGTTCCAAGGCAGACAAGTTTCTGAATCCATTATCCACCTAAAGTCTAGCACTTAACAAATAACCTAATTGAGTCCAAATCATTAATTCTTCAACTAAAAAATCCCAAACATTGAGTTCCAAGGGCATAATGAAATCCATACTTAACACAACCAGAAGTTCAATTATCTACATTCATGTTAACACTAACAATCAAAGGAATGATCAGATCAACCAAATCAAAGGAATGATCAGAAAATGTAGTCAATTAGAACTTTTTAATTTTCAATTTTTTTTATCAATGGATTTCACTTTATTTCCTTCATTTTCTTCTTTTCTATTTCTACCAAAATCATAAAAAATAAGCACAATTGAAGATTATTTTTTTTTCCAAAGGAAACCTCACCCCGACCTAAATGACACAATGTCCTCAATGTTAGAAATGTATGCAATAAAATAACATGATAGCAATTAAATTATAATCAAGTAGAGGGTGGAGAGTAACTGAAACAGTGAGTATGCACAGGTTTTTGAATTTCAAAAGTCAATAAGAAAGAAAACTCCTAAGCTACGTAAGCAAACTAATCTTAAGAAAGTAATAAACTATCGTAAGAAAGCAAAGGAAAAAACTACTCATTCTTGATAAATATTTTCCCCCTTTGGCCAGTATCGAAATAAATTTCCTAGAAAGCTTCTCAATAAGATCATCCAGTGGCCCATTTTTCAGTAGGCTTGGACATCCTAGAGCATGAACATCCAAAGAAATTTATAAACCTCAGTAAAAAAATCTTCATTTATTGCCCTGAGATATCCAAAGTGTATAAAATTTACCTATGGCAGAAAATTTTTCATTCTGTAACATCGTGAATAAGAGACTACAATGAATTGAAATCCATAAAAAAATTATCAGTGTAATCTCAATAAATTTCAAAGTTTCAAACTTCGGTTAATATTCAAGTAAAGGGGACTCATTCTCCATAATGGAGTCAGGCATGTTAATTTGGTGGATTGTATCAATATCACCTTATTTGAAAATTTCTAATGTAACTTAGTCACTAAATGGAGGCTTAGATGAAATCAACCCTTAAGAAAATTGGACCACAGGCTTATAATCACACTCCGACTCTTTATCATATTGAACCTTACTAATCTCATCATCACCCTTAGATTTTATAAATTCCTTGGGTTTTTCAACCTTCTTTGGAATCTCTTCATTGATCACCTTATCACTTATAAGCGTGGTAGTAGATTCATTATGCTCAACAAGTGTGTTGGGAGAATTGAGATTACTTACCTTGCACCATTATTAGGCAACCCCAAGTGTAGCACTGCATTGTAGTAATAAACTTGGGAGTTTGAGGTTGATCCACAGGGAGTGAAAACACGAATAGAAGTAGTCTAAAGGTAAATGGATTATCTAGGTTTTTAATCCAGCTGTAACGTATTGGAAAAATCCGTACAAAGAACCGAGTATCATCTCAGGCAGAAATACCTAAGGACTGTACCCTGTCATAATTTAGGCGAATATTGGTTAAGTGCTAAATTAAATAATTGGTGAATTTAACTCGAACCACCATTTCCACAAATGGAAAGACCTAAAACCATTAATACCATTAATACCACTGACTCAATGTCCCTTAAAAACCTTGGAGAAATCCCATAAGCCTGTCGCACTAGGGAGTACATTGAAACTCCTTATCGGACTTCACTATAAGAAAACATACTTTTACTGTTGAAAATTTTTGTCGCTAAAACTTTCTTTTAGTAGGTAAAAAGTTTTACCGATGAAAATTTTTGTTAGTAAATTCGTTGGTAAAAGACCGTGGTAAAAGTTTTTTACCAACGAAAAAAATTTTCGTCAACAAAGGTAAGACTTTAACCGATGAATTTTTTCGTCAGTAAAAACTTTTACCGATGCTTTTTTCATATTTACAAAACTTTTACCTAATTTCGTAGCTAAAAATATTTACAAAACTTATACTTACGAATATTTTCGTAGGTAAAAATTATTACAAAACTTTTACCTACGAATATTTTCGTAGCTACCTACGAATATTTTCATAGCTAAAAATATTTACAAAACTTACCTACGAATGTTTTCGTAGGTAAAAATATTTACAAAACTTTTACCTATGAATATTTTTGCAGGAAAAAATATTTATAAAACTTCTACCTATGAATATTTTCGTAGCTAAAAATATTTACAAAACTTTTACCTACGAATATTTTTGTAAGTAAAAACTATTTACAAAACTTTTACCTACGAATATTTTCGTAGCTAAAAATATTTACAAAACTATATTTACAAAACTTTTACCTACGACTATTTTCGTAGGTAAAAATATTTACAAAACTTTTGCCTACGAATAACTTTGTAGGGAAAAAACGTGGATGAGACTTTTACCTACAAAAATTTTCATAGGTTAAAAAAGGTGGATGAGACTTTTACCTACGAAATATTTCGTAGGTAAAAGTTTCTTCTCTTTTTTTTTTCCAACTTTTCCAGCACAAAATTCCTAAATTACACCTGTTACAATATATTTCATCATATTCTTCTTGATATACACCTATATATGATATATTTCATCATATTCACATTCACATCCATCTAAACCCAAACTACGTAAATCCCTCCAGCCATAAACTACATTCATCCAAACACCGATTTGGGACCCATTTTGATGTATGTATTATATGCACATGGCCCACCTAGGGAGGGCTCATAGTGGCAGAGCCCGTCCCCTCCATTGAACGTTTCTCCCTCCCTCTCTCTCTCTCTCTCTCTCTCTCTCTCTCTCTCTCTCTCTCTCTCTCTCTCTCTCTCTCTCTCTCTCTCTCTCCCCCTTGATGGTATGGCCCACCCATGATGCAAGTATTTTAACCACCGTCTGATCGTGAGGCCCACCATGCTGCTGCCCTTTTTTTAGTTGGCCCTGGGTGAGGGAAATCACAAATATTAGGTTGATCTAATGCGTGTGGCCCAACCACAAGGGACCCACACATGATGCATGTGTCTTCCATTCACACTGTCTATGGAGTCCTGGACAGTGGGGCCTGCTGCACGTGTGGCAGTCCACATCATCCAGTCCACTAGACAGTGGTTGTTGGACTATAGAGCCATAAAATAATAATAATAATAATAAATCATTAAAATATATAATATATAATAATATATAATATAATATATACATAACATATATGTGTGTGTGTGTTTGGTGGGCCCCATGTGGGACTCACCTCCGTAGAAGAGGATTGGCTGGTGTACGCTTACACCAGCTATATAGCTGTTGTATTAACATCAGTAAGTTTTGTGGGTCTGATCGTGAGGTATGTGTATATCAACACCGTCCATTGATAGTGGGACCCACCTTTGGTGTATGTGTTATATCCACCGTCCATCTCTGGACGGTAGGGACCATCATTATATATGTGTTTTACCCTACTGTCCAGAGGTTTGGGATGGTAGGGCCTGATGGTGGTGTGTATGTCCATGCTGTCTACACGTGGACAGTGGGACCCACATGATGTAGGTGTTGTATCCACACTTCCACCGTATTTCTAGATCATTTCGAGGCCCACCATGATATGTATGTTTTATCCTTGTCATCCATCAGTGTTCAGGCCCACTTGCTGATTGGTGTAGCCTAAATGTGATGTATTTGAGGCCCATGTTTGAGGCCCAAATGTGATGCATTTAAGGCACATGTTTGAGGCCCAAATGTGATGTATTTGAGGCCCATGTTTGATGCCCAAATGTGATGTATTTGAGGCCCAGATATGAGGCTTATTGTAGTGTATTTGAGGCCCATGGATGTGGCCCATTGTGATGTACTTCAGGGCCATGAGATATGGCCGAATGTGATGTACATGTGTGGCCCATTGCGATGTGTATGAGGCCCTTTAGCAAGACCCATTGAGATGTATGTGAGGCCCTTGTGTGAGGCCAGATGTGATATATAAGAGGCCCATTTGTGATATGTGATTCCACCATGATGTTTATGATGCCCATTCATCTTCCTGGTTGGTATTGTAATGGGCCATGCCTTGGGAGCAATGATGGTTAAACATCTACATTGTAAGGGTAATGGTGGTTAAACATCTGCATTGTAACCCTCCCTAAGGCTCATTGTTAAGCCCCTTCTCGCCTTCCCTTAGTGGGCTAACCTAAATCATAGGGCCCTGACAATTGTTAAGCACATTCTTGATATGAGCAGGCCGTCTAGGCCCATCCTTGTTATAAGGAGAGTTCATCATCATATAATATGCTTGGTGTGACTTCATGATACATGCTCATACGCATCATATGTATGCTTGATATGAGGATTGACTGATCATAGCATATTCCATTAGGTAGATTATTTATAGGACTCCCTGATAGGCGGAGTTACCCGACATGAGCGCGCGATATGCTCAGGATTGCTGCATGACTAGATAGTGTGATTCATGCATCTCGCATTATATGACATGACTATTGTACGCCCTAGCGACATCAAGGCCATAGCCTCCACAGGCATATCGTGGATGGTAGGATTGGAAACTGAAAATTTTTTCTCTACATGGGGTGCGATAGATGTTCCTGGGTGAAATTCCTTAAACCCTTATGGTACCAGGAGGTTGTTCCAACGTTTAGACTAAGTGGATACATGAGCTTCAAGTGCCAAATACCAAGAGGTAGTGCTTTCCACTGTGTCATGGTCTGTTGGAAGGGGGTGTGACCTTACCCGCCTGTGAGGATGGGGCAAAGTTAGGCTGAGTTTGACCAGCTTGAAGAATGGGTCCGCTATCAACGTGTCAGGTAGGTATTGGTAGACTACTGGCAAGGCAAATAGTGAAGTCTCTTCCACTCACCTTGTTGTACGTGATGGGGCGACAATCTGGTTTGGAGTGTACTAGACCCCAGTGATATCCCAGAGATGAGCTGTATTAATATGCAGATTCAGATGAGGACTAGCATGCTTGCATTACATCTCACATATGACATTTAGGTACATAGGCCTCGCATCACATGGCCTTGGTATGGTCGATAGAATTCATGCCTTACATTGCATAGTCTTGGTACAGCTAATGCCTTGCATCACATAGTCTTGGTATAACTGATATTGTATACATGACACTTGTCTTGTGCACACACTTACACCACCCTCTAAGCTTTTTATAAGCTTATGCACGACCATTGCATGCAGGTGACATTGGATCGCAGCAGTGCTGAGGCAGGAGCATGTGACAGATCATTTTGGAGCTTTTGTCTATCCTTGTATTTTCCTTTCCGCATTGTATTCAAATGATTTATTATAGTGGATATGTGATGATGTTGTTTTATGACTTGATTATGCATGTGGTTATGCTCCATGAAAAAAATCATATTAAAAATCATCCTTGTAGGGCCCCAGGATCGGAATTTGGCATATGAGTGTCGGGAGTCAAGAATGGGGCACTATGGAGGCTTTTGGCGCCGGATTTGGCGATCGAAAATTCTGTGAGCCCAGTTTTTAAGTTTGGCCGTGACAGAAGTTGGTATAGAGCATAACTTGGGAATACCTGAGGATCACATCACATATCTGCTATGAACTTAAAATGAATAAGTCCCGAGCCTGAATAACTTAACAATTTTCTGATATAGACCCTTAACGTATGTGCCTTCGAGAGTTCTCAAGGCTGATAGGCACCTTTGTTCTTTTCTGTAGACCATGCCACCTAGGCAAGACGCCTGAGCGACCCGAGCGGCCCTCGCTCCACTACTGGAGATTCCCACACCACCACCCGTAGTTCTCGTTCCACCACTCGAGACTCTTATAGATCTTACGCCCCCGTCAGAGACCAGCGCATCCCCTACTGTACTAGTTAGCACCGATTAGTTACAGTAGATGCTCAAAGCTATGATGGTCACCCTCCATGTGCTGGGCAGGCACCCTGTTGAGACCCAAGACTAGGTAGAGCAGGAGTACACGAGTGCCTTATTGCAAGATTTTCTTCAGCTCGATCCCCCGTGATTTCAGGGAGAGCTTAATCCGACCGCAGTAGAGAGGTGGTAATTCTGAGTGGAGAAGATGTTCGAGACGATGAGATGTATGACCCAGTAGCAAGTCCCATTGCTAGTGTACATACTTAAGGCTGAGGCCAAGCATTGGTGGACCTCCGTTGCCCATGTTACATGGCCTGATTTCATCAGGACATGGGAGGATTTCGTGGACCGGTTTGACCGGCAGTATTTCTCCGACCATATTTGACAACAGCGTGTACTAGAGTTCGAGACTCTGGTGTAGGGGGATATAATAGTGGCTCAATATGCGGCTAGTTTTGTAGCGCTGTCCAGATTTACGACGTACTTGGTAGATGATGAGGGGCAAAAGGCCCGCCATTTTGAGAACGGCCTACGTTATGGTCTCTGAGGCTGTGTTTTTGGGCATGAGCTCTAGACTTTCGAGGAGGTAGTAGGGGGCCCAGATCTATGAGGCTAAGTGGGCCGACATGCAGAGTGATCGTGATCAGAAGAGAGACCGGAAGAGGTAAGCCCCCTCCGGTGGCTCCCAGCAGCGTCGAGCACAATAGAGGCGCATAATTCCCTTAGCCTTCCTAGCGCTAATAGCACCTCCTACACCACCTTTGAGGTAGTTCACCGGTGGCTATTTTTGGTGAGGTGAGACAGGGCACCATATCTAGGAGTGTCCCCGCCCTCAGTAGCAACAGCCGAGATCACTACAACAGCCTATACCGCATCAGCAGCCACCTTAGTTGTTGAGGCCCCAACAGCAGCTGAGGCAGTAGTATAAGCTACCGTAGTGGCAACAATAACATCAACAATAGAGACCTCAGAGGGGACATCTACCTCCCCAGCTAATTATGGCACCATTGGAGTTGTAGGAATTGCAGAAGTAGTTGAACGAGTTACAAAAGTTAGGCTTTATCCATCTAAGCAGTTCGCCGTGAGGAGTATCGGTACTCTTGGTGAAGTATAATGATGGCTTGTTGAGGCTCTGCGTGGATTACCATGATCTTAACAAGGTCACGATCAAGAATAAGTACTCACTCCCGAGGATAGATGATTTATTTAATCAGCTGCAAGATGCACAGTTCTTTTCAAACATTGACTTGTGGTCCGACTATCATCAGACGCAAGTATGAGAAGAGGACATCCTGAAGACAGCATTCAGGATGTGCTATGGTCATTTAAAGTTCTAGGTCTTATCCTTTGAACTGACCAATGTGCCCACAGTATTCATGTAGTTGATGAACGAGGTCTTTCATCCGTATGTTGATCAGTTTGTTGTTGTATTCATCAACGACATTCTAATATATTCAAGGACCCATGAGAAACATGAGCAGTAACTGGAGATTACCTTGCAAATCCTTCGTGCACATCAACTCTATATAAAGCTAGAGAAGTGAAAGTTCTGACAGGAGGAGGTAAAGTTTCTCGTTCACTTGATGACGAGGGAGCGTGTCACAGTGGACCCCTCGAAGATAGATGTAGTGTGTCAGTGGGGCCAACCCACGAACGCGTCCAAAATCTGTAGTTTTCTTGATTTGGCGGGCTATTATTGATGCTTTATCGAGGGCTTCTTCGTATTGTAACCTCGTTAACTAGGTTGACTCGGAAGGGCGTTGAGTTTATGTGGAGTGACGCATGTGAGCAAGCATTCAAAGAGTTGAAGGACCATTTGACATCCGCACCTATCCTCACTCTTTCCTTTAGAAGTGATGGATTCATGGTTTTTACCGATGCCTCGCATATTGGTTTGGGTGTTGTCCTAATGTAGCACGAGAAACTAGTGGCCTTCGCATCTCGCCAACTCAAGGTCCATGAGTAAAACTACCCTACGCATGATTTAGAGTTAGCCGTTGTTGTCTTCGCACTGAAAGTGTGCAGGCACTATGTCTATGGGGTTAGGTTTGACCCTTGAAATATCTCTTCTCGCAATCCGAGTTGAATATGAGGTAGAGATGCTGGATGAAGCTCCTGATAGACTACGATTTCGATCTTCAGTACCACCCTGGCAAGGTGAACGTGGTGGCAGATACTCTTAGCCATCAGCCAAGGGGCCTAGTGGCACATATGATGGTCCAAGAGTGGAGGACGCTCGAGGATATAGCAGAGTATAACTTCAATTTTGGTCTACAGTCTACTATCGTTCAGCTTTCAATCCTGTCGATTCAACCCTTTCTTGTCACAAGGGTGATTGAAGCTCAACAGATAGATAGTCGTTACAGGGTTACCAAGCAGAGGCTGCATTTAAGGGACAATCAAATTGATAGATTGGTTCTGATGGTGGACTTCATTTCAGAGGTCGATTGTGTGTCCTCGACGATCCACAGTTACGCAGAGATCTGATGACCGAGGGTAATCGATCGAGGTTCACTATCCACCCAGGCTTCACGAAAATGTACCGCGACATGAGGAGGTAGTATTTTTAAGCAGGAATGAAGTGCTAGATTGCCAGTTTTGTGGCTGAGTGTGACACATGCTAGCATGTCAATACTGATCATTAGAGAACCCTAGGTCCATTGTGGTCGTTGAGTGTCCCAACATGGAAGTGGGAGCACGTATCCACAGATTTTATCATGGTTTTACCGAGGACTCAGCGCAATCATGACGCCATCTGGGTTTTCGTTAATCGTCTGACGAAGTCGGCACATTTTCTTACGATTCATGTGACCTAGCCTTTGGACCGGCTTACCAAATTATTCATCGAAGAGATTGTGAGATTGAATGACGTTTCAGTTTCAATCATTTCTGACCGAGACCCGAGATTCACGTCTCAGTTTTGAACGAGCTTTCAGAAGGCAATGGGGTCTGTTTTGCAGCTTAGCACCGCTTATGATTCACAGACCGATGGGCAGACCGAGAGGGTCAACTAGATCCTTCAGGATATACTCAGAGCTTGTGTGATTGAATTCGCGGCTAGCTAGAATGAGCATCCACGATTGGCTGAGTTCGTATATAACAACGGCTATCAGGCAACCATTGGTGTGACTCCTTTTGAGGCACTATATGGCAGACAGTGCAGATCTTTCAGTTGTTGGACCGAGTTGGGGAGCAGCATCTCCTAGGTCTCAATCTTATGCAATAGACGTCAGAGACTATCTATAAGGCCGTATCCTAGACCATACCGTTTTATAGGCTTCCGCGGTCCTCCCGGTCAAATTTTGATGACTCACAACTAGTAAATAACATTTGGACGTGACCTTAAGTGGCATCCTATATATCAGAGTCGGTTCGACTCGAGACTTGTACCCTAGCAACCGCACCGTCAATGCGGTTCCAACGTTATGTCTCCCGCACCAATGCGATACCCAAGCCAGGAGTTGTGGACCAACGTTAATTTTAAGAAAAATGCTGTGCATTGAGAATTCTGATAGACTCTTTACAACCCATCACATCAATTAATCAATCACAGGTCAAGTACACAAGTCATGCCTCTCTTACCAATAAGGCATGGCTCCCATCTCTCTCCCATTCCCAAAGTCAACTCTCTCTCTCCTCCCATCCCTTTCTTACAACATTCATTCCTTCCATTCTATCTCTCTTACAAGTCTCGAGTCGAACCAACTCTGATATATGGGATACTATTAGTATTCGTGGACTCGTCAGGATTTGCATATTGCATTGCATTCTCAGTGTATGATATTTGGCTTACTATGTCTCTGCATTGCATAACTGATGTACATTGCTTCCTCAGTATATGATATTGCCTTATTATGTTTTTGGGATAAGGTTGATAGTACTTATGAACTTACTGGTATGTTCGCATTACTTTGATATTCAATGACTTATAACCTTGCCAGTATTCCACTTATGTTGATATTTGTATGCTTGACACTTATCTTGCGCACACACGTACACCACCCTCTAAGCTTTCTATAAGCTTATGCACGACAGATGCGTGTAGGTGACGATAGGACACGATCGAGCCGAGGCAGGAGTGTGCAACAAAGATTCTGGAGCTTTTAACATTTACCTTGTATTTCCCTTTCAACACTATATTCAATCGTTTATATTAGTGGATATGTGATGATGATATTATCTTTTTTATTTGGGTAAACTTATAGTTATGCTTCTTATGAGATAAATGTATGTTGAAAAATCTTCCTTGTAAGATCCTAATCTAGTGTATAGGCGCTGGGAGCCGAGAATGGGGTACTACGAAGGCTGTCGGCACCATTTTCAGTGATCGGGAATTCTGTGAGCCCGGTTTTTGAGTTTGGGATGTGACAGAAGTTGGTCTTAGAGCATAACTTAGGAATACCTAAGGATAACATTATATATCTGCTGATAGCTACCCTACACTTTATGATTGTTTAGAACTTAGAATGCTTTGGTCCCCGAGTTTAAATAACTTAGAGACTTTTTGATAGAGCTCGCCATCGTATGTATATTTGAGAGTGTTTAAGGATAATAGGTGCCTTTGTTCCTTCGTAAAGGACATGCCGCCCTAGAGAGCGACCCGAGCGACTCCCGCTCCACCACCTGAGACTCTCACTCTACCACCTATGAGTCTCACTCCACCACCAGAGATCCCTGCTCCCCAGCCTGAGGATGTCGTTCCTCCACTCGAGACTAATGTGGATCCGACCGTACCCATGAGTGTCTCTCAGTTACAGTAGATGTTGCAAGCTGTGACAGCTGCACTCTAGGGGCAGGGCAAGCATCCCTCTGTTACGCCAGCCTAAGCAGAGTAAGAGCATGCGAACGCCCTTCTTTGAGAGTTCTGACGGCTCAATCCCCCGCGTTTATAGGGTGAGCCAGACACGACAACAACCGAGAGATGATGCTCTAAGCTAGAGAAGATTTTTAATACGATGGCATGTACGACCCAGCAGCAGGTCCAATTAGCCATATTTCTTCTCTAAGGTGAGGCCGAGTACTGGTGGGCCTCCTTTACCCGTATTATAAGGCCTGATTTTGTCTGAACATGAGAGGATTTCATTGATCGATTCGACCAATAGTACTTCCCCGACAACATTCGTCGGCAACAAGAGTTAGAGTTCGAGACCTTGGTGCAGGGAGACATGTTTGTGGCACAGTATATGGCTCGTTTCATAGCGTTATTAAGGTTCGTACTATATTTGGTTGATGATGAGGAGCGAAAGGCCCGCTATTTTGAGAATGGCTTGCATTATGGTCTTTGAGGCCATGTTGTTGGGCATGAGCTCCCGACTTTTCAGGAGGTATTACAAAGGACTCAGATTTATGACACCGAGTGCGTCGGCATGTAGAGCAATCGAGACCAGAGGAGACCGAAAGAGGCAAGCCCCCTCCGATAATTCCCAGCAGTAGCAACGTCGACGGCTGCAGAGGCACAGGAACCGTCCAGTCATCCGAGCATTGGCAGCACCCCCAATACCATCTCTGAGGCAATTCACTGGCATCTGACATGGGTGCAGTGGGATGAGACACTATTGGTGGGGGTTGACCTTTGAGAAGACACACACCTCCCTAACAGGCACAGGGCAAACTTTATGTAGCCTAATAGGACCCTCAGTCGTCAGAAGGAATCCTGATGATTAGTCCGACCAGGCCTTAGGACCATCTTGTTAGATTAAGCGTTGATGAAATTCTTAGGCTATAAGGTATCCCAGTTTCGATCATTTCTGATTTAGGATCTGAGGTTCAGTAGGAGTTACCATAGTGCTCATGAGAAGTCTTGGGAGCGTGAGGTTGAGATTCGAGAGCTCTATCTTTGATGATTGATTATATATTGTATCTTGAATGTTGTTTCTGATTTTATATAATGATGTTACATTTCCTCTTCCTTGTGAGTTATGCCTAGTTGCATGATAGTGTAAATTTTGAGGATAAAATTTTTATTAGGAGGGGAGAGTTGTAAGGCCCTTATACCGTATCATTTCATAGGCTTCCGCGGTCCTCCCAGTCGAATTTCGGCAACCCGCGATGTGTAGATAACATTTGCGCGTGACCCTAGGTCGCTCCCATATATCAGAGTTAGCTCAACTCGAGACTTATACCTCTAACGCCGCATCTTGCACGCCGATGCGATACCCAGGTCAAGAGTTGTGGGCTCGCATTCATTTCGAGAAAAATGCCGCACGTTGCGAATTCTGATAAAATCTCTACAACCCATCACATCAATCAATCAATCACAAGTCAAGTACACAACCCATCCCTCTCTTACCAATAAGGCATGGATCCCATCTCTCTCCCATTCCCAAAGTCAACTCTCTCTCCCTCTCTCTCTCCATCCATCCCTTTCTTACAACATCCATTTCTCCCATTCTATCTCTCTTACAACACCCTCTCCTCTCTCATTCTCTCCACCATTTCCAAGCCTCCATGAGAGAATAATTCTAAGGAGAGAAAGCCTAATGTGTGGCCCACTACCTACCCCTAAATCCTCATCTCCACCCTTCAATCTTCATCATCTTCCATTAAAGGAGCTCATGTGATTAACATTCCAAGAAGCTAAAGAAGATGGCCAATCAGTGGGTGATCATAGCATAGGATCTTATTTATTTTTTATGTACGACCCACTTATGATGGGACCTACTTCGATATATGTGTTGTGATTAAAGAGGGGCCCATAGTGGCAGGGTCCCTCCACTACACCGATCTCTCTCTCTCTCTCTATCTCTCTCTTTCTCTCTCTCTCTCTCTCTCTCTCTCTCTGTCTCTCCTTCACCATTGACAGCCCACCTGATGATTTACATATTTTAGTGGACTACACCATAGTTTATAAGTACTATAGTGTAAATCTAACACTCAAAGTATTGTCAAATTTTGTTGTGCCAAATCATTTAGAATTTATATCATGCTTTGAGTTGAATTGATCAGGTTCATGCATTTCAAAGTTGTTTGCATCTTCATTAAACTTACCAAAATTTTCAAGTTGAAGAGAAGATTGTTGAAGTTTATGGTTTTAAGCTCAAATTCAAGAACTAAGGCTCAAGAACTCAAGTTCAAGCTTGAAGTTCAAATATTGTATGTTAAAGACTCAAGAACTCAAGTGTAACTCAAGCTCAAGTTTAAGAGATCGGACTTAAGTTTCACGTATCACATGAAATTAAGGTTCTAAAGTAAATGATGTCTCAATTGTTCTAACTCACAAACAAGGTATACATGACCCTAGATTGACCATAGGTTGAGTCATATTCATTGCATATTTTATGTGGGTCATTTCATAAGTTTATAGGTCATTTTCTTGACTAGTCTTAGTCCTTGTTCAACTAGTCCAAGTACTGGCTCGACTAGTCTAAGAGTTTTTTCGACCAATATAAGGTTTGTTGCAAATTTTCAGAATTTTTGTTGGACTCTAAACCAGTCCTAGAGACTACTCAACCAGTCAAGTGAACAGTGCTCGACCGGTCGTGCAGGATCGACTCAAAATCCAATAATATTTTCTGGTCTCACTCGACTAGTTGAGTGCATTGCTTGACCAGTCGAGTAACGATCTTATCTTATTACGTCAGAAATTTTAAAATGTGGTTGGTCCTGCGACTAGTCGAACCAACCCTTAGACCAGTTGAGTGAACAGTATTTTCACCTATAAATAGAGTACGAATTTCAGAGTTTATTCATTCATTCTAAGCTAAATCAAGACAAGACTCTAAGAGATAAGTTTGTGAATTTATTAAACTATATTAACCTCATTTTAGATTCTCTTTATTAGCTTTTGTAAATTGATTTTGTGATCTTCATTTCAATCTTATATTAAGAAGGGATTTGTGTTTTACCCTTTCTTGAGATCAAAATCAAATCAAGCTAGCCCAAGCTGATTTAATTAAAAATCATTTAGAACAAAAACCTTTTCATCTGTGAGACTGGACATTGAACATCTTCGTCTACATTGGATTGGTTATACCAGGCTTCTTCAGAAGGAGAATTTCTAGATGAGTACCATTTACATTTTGTATATCTTTTGTGTCTTGGTTTGTGAGGTTGTGCCAAAAAATCTCATTTTTTATTTTGTCTAAGGTAATCTAGAAAATCTCAAAGTGTGGGGTTTTTATAATTGTGTAAGCCTAATTAAAGACATGATTGTGAAGGTTTTAAGGTGAACCTTGGAGAACCTTTTTCATAGTGGAAGCCAATATCCCGTGGGTGTGGATATTGGGAGTGGAGTAGTTGTGTGGCTATTTTCTAACAGTTGGTGTACACATAAACGAACCACTATAATCTTGGAGTTGTAGTGGATGATTGGATGTGCTTATGTGTGTGAATGTTGTAATTTATTTTGAGTATTTATGGTGAATGGTGTAATTTATTTTATGCACTTGTGGTGAATGTTGTAATAACTTGTAATGCCCCGACTTTTCAAGACCCGAGTATATGACCCGTTTCCCAAAAACTTGAGTGTTAACTTATAAAGAGTCAAAGTCCACATATTTTTTTCATTTATTAGAGTAAGCAAATGAGCATAGTATGGAAAAATCATACATAAAGGGAAGTGGTATTATCATTTAAATATATAAGAAGCTGCCCATAATGACTTATACAAACCAATGTCCCCATTCTTACAATATAAACTGAAATAATATTACATGTGAAATGAAGTAAGTTACAACAATCTTGGGATGTGAAATCCTTTCGCAACCCTGTGAACAACATCGACTCACCCTACACTTGCATCAACTGTTAGGTTTGATAGCGTCAATGGCTATCGCAGTGAGGAGAACCCTCCAAGATTGCACACTCATCATTCATAATCCAGTGCAGATCGCAAGTCATGAAGATATATATAAAAAATGGGGCAATTCATAGTCATACTCATGCTAAGAAAGTCAACCCAATCAGCAGAATTTCATCATAAGCAAAATTTAATGGCAGTCGCAATACAAGGAAACATGTCCAGATAACCAAACAATCAAACATACGATTTTCTATTGTGCCCGAAATCTCATTATACGTGAACTCCACAAGATGGCTAGAAAAGAAAATCGACAAAGCGAACTTCAGCTCCACATGAAAATCATGGTACAAGTAGAATTCATAAGGCGAATAGAAAATCACCCTTTAAACCCCCACTTCACCCAGGAATCATGTCGTACGTGAACTCCGTAAGATGGCTAGAAAAAATCGACAAAGCGAACTTCAGCTCCACCCTAAAATCATGGTACAAATGAACACCACAGATGAAGAGACAAACAACATACAAACCCTAGACCACCCAAAAATCATGTCGTACATGAATTTCGTAAGATGACTAGAAAATCGACAAAGCGAACTTCAGCTCCACCCGTAAATCATGGTACGACTGAACTCCGCAAGATGGATAGGAAACAACAGGGTATGCAAACATACCCAACAACCCACAAAGGGCAACAATAGGTCATCAAAGCCATGAGGGAAAATATATGATCCAAGTCACATAGGAGATGTGCGGTCCAAGCCACATCGGCAAATGTGCGATTCAAGCCGTGTAAGGCAAATGTGGACCGTAGGATCATAAGTCCAAGGTAAGTTCCATTCAATTCATCATTCAAGCATAAGTGGTAGCATAAAATAAATTAATACGTATCCAATAAAGGATAGCATGTTATCATCGAACCATTCATGCATGTTATAATTTAAAAGAAACATTTATCATCCAACACATGAATTAACTATACAGCAAAGCATGTTCAATAGTAAAGTAAGCAACTCAGTTAAGGGAATCATGTCATCATCTATATCTAGATTGATGAAATCAAGTGGGAAGCTCAAAGGGTGAGTCCTCACCTTTAGAGGTCGTAGTACTTTTCTCCATCCAAGTTCTCGTGACTATCCTGTTTCCCAATATCAAGCAAGAAATTTCATAGAGTCAATGATTCATTCCCATTATAATAACTTGTATTGGAAGACATTCAAGTCTTTGGAATGAATGGGGGTTTGTAAAGACCCATGAACAAGGGCATTTGGGCCTGTTTTTAGGGTGTCCAGGCCCAATAGTCTTTATCCTGAACAAGTGGCCTGGACTAGGCCTGAGATTACCCTTCACTAAGGCCCAAACCGGCCCGACTTGGCCCAACTATCATGTGCAATAATGCCCAAAAATTTGGATTGACTGGGCCATTTCTGGCCCAACTGTGTTGCTAGCAGCCTAAGCTGGTTGGGCTGGCCTATTTTGGCCCTATAGATAGGCCCCGAGTGTGGCCCACTACACTTGCAGGGCAAGGCCCACTGAGACATAAGGTGAGGCCCATTGAGTTTCTAACTCAGGTGCGGCCCACTGTTTGAACGTGGTGCGACCCCTGCCTTGTGGCCGGGCATGGCTCAAACCCACGGCTCAGGTGGAGGATGTTTGCAGTCTAACGTCCTGGCCCAGCAATGGCATTTTCATTTCAGATTTTCACAGCCCATCTGAGGGTTTGTTTCAGCCCATATTGAATGCCCAGCTAAGGCCTGATTTCAGCTGATTCAAGGCTTGGCTGAGGCTTGTCTTCTTACTCAAATTAGGGTCAGCTGAGGGGTGTTTCAGCTCAACTTCCTCGCCCACTTATAGGTCTGGTTTCTGCTCATTACACGGCCTGATGAAAGCTAGATTTTCGGGCCTGAGCACAGTTTGCTGCAAGGCCTGTTAACAGGATTTTTCCTATTCGAATCAAGGCCTGATGGAGACCTGATTCCGACCCTCTACATGACTTGATAAATACCAGATCTTGGCCCTGTTTTCTGCCTAGATAGTGGGCCAGCTGAAGGAGGTTTTCAGCTAGATTGAAAGCCCATTGAAGGGCCTGCTTTCTGTATTTCCACAGCCTAACTGAGAGGTGCTGCAAATCAGAGTTCGGCCGTTACCTGATGAAGATGCGTTTCTAACTTCAGGTCCAGGATTTGAATGGCTGCAAGGGTCACTTCCCTCTCTCCTTTTCCTTCCTTCTTCCTTTGCAGAGACATCCAGAAGCGAGCCAAGTGCAACCAGGGTCGAACCACGTCGACTTGGTGCAGCAGAATAATGGGAAAGATGACACCCATTAATGGCATTTTTGAAAACACCACTTCTTTCATCAATCTACGTCCTTCCGATGATTCATATGGGTCCTAGAAAGCTTCCAGATAAGATCTTTCAAAGCTTGGAGAAGATTTGAGTGGTGGTTTTGAATGAGGAAGAAAAACGGACGGTTCTTTCTCAGGTGCGCCCGTAAGGGTTGGAGCACTAGCTCCTTTGCTATATATGACTCTTTGTTTTCTTGAAGCCCTAGGCCTCTCAGAACCGTCTGATAAGCAATGAATGGCCAGGATCGATTCCACCGTCCGACTTCTTAAAATAGCTAGTAAAATGGTGGTTTTTGGCACCGATTTTCCACAGAAAACCATGATCCGTGTGAACAGCAACGGATGGTCGAAATGTGCCTAAATGGAGGGCTGGGATCTTCACAATAGAGGGTCGAGATTTTTGCAGCCAGAGCACGTAGCTAGCCAGCGTGTAAAGAGGAGAAAAGTGGGAAATTTCCATTTTTGGGAGAAATCCAGCCGTGCACACTTGATTTATTCCTAATCTTGTGTGCACGTTCGTTTGATCCAACGGCTGAAACTTGGCAGGGTTCGCACGGATTTGGGTCCTTTACAATATGGACGGTTTGGATCGTTGGACCGATCTATGATGGTGGGCCGAAATTCATCGAGAGTGGCTCTATCGGTCCGCCTGACAAAAATTTGAAAAGAAGAAAGGAGGGAACTCCTTTCCTTATTTGGGCGAGCAAGGGTCAGCGCTCGGCTGACCGTGCCAGCATACCGATGCACAGCGGGTGCACGCATGGGTGGTGAACATACAACAAAGGTGGGGCCCACAGGGATGATCCCACCTAATCTACTCAGTTCATCCATTTTTCCAGCCCAAAATGGGGCCCATCCCAAAGAATGAGGTAGATCCATGACTTAGGTGGGCCATGCACGTTGTAATTTGGACTTTCATACTAGGTTATTATTGATCTTGTGATCCAACTCCATGCTCAAAACCGTTCATCTAGCTAGTGAGTCGATCAAGTCCACCGCCCATTTATACTGGTATCATTTTCCATGCATGGGCCACACAAATGTTTGCCCTTTTGGATTGTGTTACTGATTTATGTCAATTGGACGGTCAGGTCGTCTATAGATCTGATACCCAAATCCCACATGGATTCTTAGTTAATTCTGTAGGGAACTTAATGGTGGTTTAAGGGTTGATTAGTCAGTTTAAATAATAAAAATAAATAATATACATAACTTGAATAATTTAAGTAAACATATGTATTATTACAAATAATTATAAAATTATTTTGTATTATGATATATGTGTACAATCATATCATATTTAAAATGTATTTGGTCTTCTTGGTAACACCAGAGTACTGAAAAGTACGGGGTGTTACATAACTTAGTTTATTTTTCTTTGCCTCTTTATTGGTTTAGGTTTTTGATACTTACAAACGTTCTAGTAATGTTGTTCTACCATAAGCCTTTGGTTTTTGGTGTTAAGTTGTCCTTAAAACTAAGTTTGTATCAACCTCTTAAGACTAGTACATTTGAGATTGCTATTTACTTGTGCTTCTTTATTATTTGATTGTGCTATCTATCTTTATATTCTGTATTTATTTTTAATTTAGCATGGTCCTAATTGTCATGCCCCAAACCTGGAAATCGGATTCACAGGAATCCCGATCACCGAATCCGGTGCCGACAGCCTCCGTAGTGCCCCATTCTTGGCTCCTGGCAATCATATGCCAGATTCCCATCCTGGGATCTTACAAGGAGGATTTTCAGAATGATTTTTTTTTTTTTTTGTAATGAAGCATAACCATAAGCATAACCAAGTCATAATACAACAACACCACATATCCACTATATCAAAAACTTTAAGCACAATGCAAAAAGGGAAATACATATATCAAAATCAAAGCTCCAAAAGACAGCTGCACACTCTAAGCTCAACGCTGCTATAAGCTAATGCCACCTGCATGCATCTATCGTGCATAAGCTTATAGAAAGCTTAGAGGGTGGTGTAAGTGTGTGTGGCAAGTGCCAAGTATACAATAAAGCTCATAAATCATAGATCATCGAGATAAGCAGGAAAAACAATAAGATCATGAATCATATGATATCAGAGTAAGCGAAAATATACTAGTAAGTCCATGAGTGTTATCAGCTGTACCAAGGCTATGCGATGCAAAACATAATAAGACAATAACAGATGCTGAGGATGCAATACAATATGTAAATCCTGACGGACCACGAATAACATCAACCTTATTTAGGCCATATAAGTACAAGAACATAGTAACCCAAAATGCTAAGTACTACGATGCAATGTAATATGAGGTGCGAATGTAATAACCATGCTGGAATGTGAAGTCAGGCTGATAGTACGAAGTATCACAGGTTATGGGGTCCATCACAATGGACTTCTATCCAAACCAGTCCCATATCTTAATTTGGATAGTCAGACACAATGTGGTAAACTCCTAATCTCAAGTTAGTCACGTACCTAATCGAAATCCTGGCCATGCGAAGATACACGTAACAAATGGTTACGCACCACCAGCCCAAGTGGATAATGAATGAATGAATGAATGGATATGTAATTCCTGCTCAATAAGTCCGCATATTAGTACGGTTGCTCTCTCGAAAAATCACCGGGGTCTAATACACATCGCACTGGCTACCTCCTCCCTAGCTGCACAGTCAAGCAAGCAGAATATACCTCACTATTCGCCTGACCAGTAGCCTGCCAATACCTACCCGGCTCATCGATAGCGGACCCATTTATGAGCTGGTCATACTCAGCCTAGCTTATAGCCCCCTCACTCGGGTGGATAAGGCCACACCCCCTCCCAACCGACCACGAGACAGTGGGAGACGTGTGCTACTGGTATTCGGCACTCGGGCGCTCATGTTCCACTCAGTCTAGACCTTAGGGCTACTCCTGGCCTCAGAGGTTCTGGAATTTTCACCTAAGGACATCCTGAGTGCCCACTGTGCTAGAACCAAATATTTTCGCTGTCCCATTTAGCCATCCACGATGTGCTTGTGGAGGCCACGGCGCTGATGTCACTAGGGTGTACAATGATCAAGTCATATATATGTGGGATGCATGAGTCACACTATCCAGTCATGTAGTAATCTTGCGTGTACAACATGATAATGTAGTCACTTTGTCTCATAAGGAGTCCCGTAAATAGTCTGCCCAATGGCATATGCTATGATCAAACAATCCTCATATCAGGCATACATATGATGCGTATGGGCATGAATCATGGAGTTACACTAAGCATGTTATAAGGTGATGAACTACTCTCACAACGAAGATGGGCCTAGACGGCCTACACGTAATAAGTATGGGCCTATCAATAACCCTAGGGAGAGTTATAATGCGGACATTTAACCAACATTATTCTTACAATGTGGACGTTAAACCAACATTGCTCCCAAGGTATGACCCGCCATAAACATCATTCACAAACCACAATGGAATCACACATTGTAATGGACCTTAAGGACATCCCATGGGGCCTCGACCCATGGGACTTAGATACATCAAATGGGCCTCATCCCATGGGCCCTAATATATCATAATGGGCCTCAACCCATGGGCCCCAAATACATTACATCGTGCCTCATCAAATGGTCTTTACGTTCATATCAAGGTGGGCCTCAACAACAGCCCCAAATAAATCAAAATGGGCCTCATGCACATACCAAGGTGGGCCTCAATGGACGGCCACAATTAAATCAAGATGGGCCTCAATCCATGGGCCCTAATATATCACAATGGGCCTTAACTAGGGCCCATGGGCCATATATGTACACTAAGGTGGGCCTCAATGAATGGTCACAAATAAATCAACATGAGCCCTATACACACACCAAGGTGGGCCCACTTGAACCATAAATCTGACTCATTTTTAGCTCAAGCCATAAAATGAGCTTATAAAATAAATGGACGGTTTGGATGCAATATATGCATCATGGTGGGGGTCCACATAAAGGCCCACCATCATACATATATACATATATAATATATGTAATATATACAATATATAATATAATATAATATAATATATATACATATATATATATACACCCACACACACGATTTAGTGTGGACAGAGTAGATAGAACACATAAATCATGGTGGGTCCCACTGTCCAAACAGTGGACAGTGTGGATAAACACGTACATCACAGTGGGCTCCACCGTCCGCTGGACGGTGGGAATACAACACATACATCACCGTGGACTCCACCGTCCGCCTGGACGGTGGGAGTACAACACATACATCACCGTGGGCTCCCACGTGGGGCCCACCATACATATATTTTCCATCTAATCTATTGATAAGGTCGTACAGACCTGGATGAAGAGGAAATACAAATTTCAGCTTGGTCCAAAACTTTTGTGGACCCCAAAATGGGTTTCAATGGTAGGCTTTAAATCACCACTGTTTCCTCTGATGTGGGCCACCTGAGCATTGGATGTGATTGAAACTTGGAGGGGGCCCACTTTAAGCAGTGGCCCACCTTATAATCCGGTTGGATTACAAATGAACATCACGGTGGGGCCCACGGCTGGAGCTGTGGGACCCTGATCATACGCCCGCCCGCTCAACAGTGCAGGTGCTGCTTGCGCCTTTGGTAGCAGCAGCCTTGCTGCTTCCTTTTCTTCTTTTTTTTTTGAAAACCTTATTTTTTTGAGCTTTTTCTCAGGTGGGGCCCGCATCAAGTGGATCCATCCCAACTATTGGTCGTTGGGGCTCAAGACAAACCCAACGAGCCTAATATTGGATGTCTTTTGGTGCATTGAAACGTCAGGTGGATTTTTCAATGGTAAAAATCACAGTTTGCCATGCTATGGCCCACCAGAAATTCGGATCAACTTCATTCTTAGGCTCAATGTCTAAAATGATCTGGGGATCGAGATGGACGGCGTGGATTGGATACATACATCAAAGTGGGGCTTACATGAGCGGCCCTTCTCCAATGCTTGGAAAGCCAAACCCATATTTATGTTTTCACTCCAGCAACGTCCACACGCTAGACGTTTTTGGACTTAAAAAGCATATTTGAGGTGGGCCCTGCTTAGGTGGGCCACCACGTGACGGATGGTGTGGGTACAATACATATAAGGTGGGCCCCACTTTTAGATGGCTTGGGTCAATACATACCTAATGGTGGGGTCCATCCAAGTGGGCCACACAATCATGTCATGATCATATAAAAAAATGAAATAGAGAGGGAAAGACAGAGATAGAGAGTGGGACACGCATGATGGAGGGACCCTGGCACTATGGGCCCTCCCTTCCATGATATACAACATAAATCAAGTGGGTCCCATAACATATGGGCCTATAAAAATTGAAATCCAACGGTGGAGATCCCTTCTCCATGAAAATAGACGGTCTAGATGACCCATATACAAGCTAGGAAGGTAAACATCATGATGTGGTCCATGGAGAATAGCCCCATCATGGAATGATATTGATGATCAAGATAGGCCGTTCACCACATCTTAGGATCCAAAGTGAGATCCATACCATTGAACGGTAGCCCTCACTTGGTCCATCTTAAAAATATGAAAATCTAACCTATAGAAGCACCCACCTATCGATCTTCTCAATCCGTTGGAAAGCCTATCTCCTTATGCTTCACTTTGATGGTGGAGATGAGAAATAGATGGCTAGGATGAGAGCATTTAGGATGGGAAGGTGGACCACACAACTCACATTTCTCTCATGAAGGAGCATGGACGTGTGGGCCCTCTCCTTACTTGGAAAATGGTGTGAGAAAAGAGGGAGAGAGAGAGAGTTGTAAGGAGAGAGGGATGGGTGATAGATGTGAGTGATGGGTGAGGTGATGGTGTACTTTGACAAGTATGGGTGTATAAAAGAGAGGGTGAGAGAGAGTTGACTTGGTGGTTGCTTGGGGATGGGGTGAAAGGTGATGTGTACTTGGGGTTGATTGATTGATTAATGGATTGATGAGACATGTTGTAGAGATTCTCTTAGGATTTGTAACGCGCGATGTTTTTCCTTGAACTGAACGCGGGTCCACATCTCCCCACCGGGGTATCGGATCAGTATGCAAGACGCGGTGACAGTGCGGTCGCACTGGTACAAGTCCCTAATTGAACCGACTCAGGTCTACAGGATACTACTTAGGGTCGTTCGCAAACATCGATTATAGGTCGCAAGTCGCTAGAATTCGTCGGGAAGGATCAAGAGAGTCGACGGAATAGTACAGGCTAGGATACGGGTCTTACACTATTCATCCCCCCCAAAACGTTAGCTTGGCCTTTTCATAGTTCACATGTGGGGCCCACCTTGCTGCTTGTTCATTTGGACAGACCTTGATATAGGAAAATCATAAATATCAGTTTATATGCAAGCTGGTGGGTTGTTACGTGGATTCACCTTAATGTATTATCCACGTTGTCCATCCAGCAGGCGGGGCCCGCCTTGCTGCTGGACAGATCTTCCAGCGGGCAGGCCCCCTGCCTGGATTAGCCTAACATGGACGAAGGGAAACTACAAATATCAGCTTGGTCCCAAAATAGGTGGGCGACACTCACGTGACACCAACCTGATGTATGTGTTTTGCTTCACCGTCCATCAGGGATGGTGGGACCACTTCATGATGAATGTGTACATCCAGCTGTCCGTCCAGGTCTGGACGCTGGACGCTAGTGTACTTTAATGTATATATAATAATAATAATAATAATAATAATAATCTAATAATATAATACTATGGTGGGACCCTGCTGGAAAGTAGATTGGTTAGTTTATCTCACACCAGCTATATAACTGTGTTTGATGTCAACAAGTTTCGTGAACCCCACATCAATGTATGTATTATATCCATACCATCCTGGACGGTGTAGACAGGCCACACGTGTGGGATCCACACTGTTCAAACCTTAGAAGGTGGGACCTACCATGATGGATGTGTTGAATCCACACCGTCCAATCCCTGGATGGTGGGAGCGGACTGGCTGGTCTACCGCACAACACTATATAGCTGTTGTATGATGTCAGCAGCTCCGTGGGTCCCGCATGATATATGTGTTTCATTTCATTTTGTCCATCTATTTCACCCCTGTTGTCCATCTGTGTGGGCCCCACCAACAAGTTTTGTGGCCCTAATCATGTAGGATGTGTTATATCCAAACTGACTATCAAGTGGACTACACTGCAAACCAGTGAGGGATTGAACGTCTACCATTGAAATCCCATTTGGGACATTAAAATTTTTGGACCAATATGGAATTTATTTTCCTCTTAATTCAAGTATTTGTGACCATATGAACAGATTGGATGGAAAATAAACGTTATGGTGGGCCTTGGTAATTTTAAGGGTGGAAATCATTATCTCCACTGTTATTTGTGGTATGGTCCAAATGATCTTCCAATCGTCATCTCCACTACTATTTGGAGTATGGTCCAGATGATCCGTCGATATGATTCCATTTTCTTTTTGGAGAAATGCTCTAAGATGATCTTGGTCCAGATTATCTTCCAATCATCATCTCCGTCGCTATTTGGAGTATGGTCCAGATGATCCGTTGATATGATTCTTTTTTTGAAAATGCTCTAAGATGATCTTTAAAATAGATGAATGGTGTAGATGGTGTGGCCTACTTGATGTATACGAGGCCCATATATTATGGCCCGCTTGATGTATTTAAGGCCCAGATATGAGGCCCATTATTGAGGCCCATGTATTGCGGTCCATTTGATATATATGAGGTCTATGAGATGCAGCCCACTTGATGTATATGAGGCCCATTGTTGCGGCCCATGTGATGTGGCCCACTTGATGTATAAGAGGCCTATTACGATGTATATAAGGCCCATGAAATGTGGTCCATTGTGATGTATATGTGGCCCATACTTAGGGCTCATTGTGATGTATATGCGGCCTATATTTGAAGCCCATTATGATGTATATACGGCCCGTGTAATGAGGCCCAGCGTGATGTATTAGAGGCTCATGAGTGTGGCACAATGTGATGTATATAAGGTCCTTGTATAAGGCCCATTGTGATACGTACTATGCGCATGCAATGCGGCCCATTATGATGTATTTGTGGTCCATGAGAGGCCCATTATGATGTGTATTAGGCCCTTATGTGAGGCCATGGACCCATTATACATTAGGTTCATGTGGGCCACTCCTTGAGATCAATGTTGGTTAAATGCCCACTTTGATGGGCAACGATGGTTAAATGTCCACATTGTCACCTTCCCTTATGCCTTTGTCAGGCCTATTCCCATCATTCTCTAAGTGGGTTGACCCTAATCATTGGGCCCCATTGATGTTTGCATGACCCACCTATTCATATTAGGTTAACCTATAACGTTGGGCCCACATTGGTTGCTCGTAGAATTATTTCTTTTTAGTCTTAGAGTCCATCTAACACTTATTTGGGCCCCCTAAGGCTCCAATGACCATATGATAGTATGATGAAAGAAGCTCACTCCGGATCCTTAGGGATACCTAGGCCCAACCTTGATATGAGGAGAGTATAACATCACCGTAGATGGAGGGATCCGTGTTATCTGATTTGGTATATTCACTGTCGAGGATCAATCCTCATATTATGGATTAGATCTGTTGTCCTTCTATGGACCCCGCCATATATATAGGCTGATCATCGATTACGAGTATGTTGGTATACGCACTAAGTATGTGTTAGCATAACATTGTGATTATATGAAGCCCATCCTGACCATGTGAGGCCCATTATGATTCTTTGAGGTCCATTGTAACCGTGTGAGGCCCATTGTGTTTGTATGAAGCCCAACATGACCATGTAAGGCCCATCGTGTTGGTATGAGGCCTATTATGCATGTATGAGGCCCATTATGATGTGTGCGGACCATTGTGTTATGATGGTATGAGGCTTATTGTGAATGTATGAGGCCTATTACGATGTGAGAGGCCCATTGTGATTATGTGAGATCAATCATTATTATGTTTGATAATCATGCATAGCATCATGTTACATGCCCATACGCATCTACTGCATATTTAATATGAGATGCAGTTGACCATTGCATATGTCATTAGGCAGGTTGTTTATGGGACTCCCTGATAGGTAGAGTTTCCCCATATGAGTGCGCGGTACGCATAGGTTTGATGCATGATTGGATGGTATGACTCATATATCTCATATTTTGTGATATGACCACCGTACGTCCTCGCGACATTAGGACTGTAGCCTCCAAAGGCACATCATGGATGGTCAATGGGACACCAAAAATCTTTTCTACATGGGGTGCTATAGATGTCCCTGGGTGAAAGTCCCTAAACCCTCTTGGTACCAGAGGACACACCAACATCTACACCGAGTGGATATATATAAGCACATGAGGGTCATATACTAGTAGGTCGTGTTTCCCACTGTGTCATGGTCGGTTGGGAGGGGGTGTGGCCTTACCCACCTGAGGGAGTAGGTAATGTTAGGCTGAGTCTGACTAGTTCATAAATGGGTCTGCTATCGACGAGCCAGACCAGATATTGGTAGGCGGATAGTGAGGTCGCTTTCACTTACTCATTTGTACGCTTGATAGGGCAGCAGGTGGCGTAGAGTATACTATACCTCAGTGATGATCCCAGAGATGTAAGGTACTAATATGTGGACTTATTGAGCAGGAGTTGCATACTCAACATTTTACTCATTCATTCATTCATTCACTATCTACTCGGGTTGGTGGTGCCCAACTAATTTGATATGTGTACCTTTGAAATGGCCAGGATTTCGGTTAGGCGCATGACTAACCTGAGATCAATAGTTTACCACATTGAGTCTACCTTTCCAAATTTAGGTATGAGACTAGTTTGGATAGAAGTTCATTGTGATGGACCTATTGGCTTACAATCCTGACTTCACGCTTTAACTTGGTCATTTCATTCTCACCCCATATTTCATTGCATTCTCAGTACATAGCATTTGGTTTACTATGCTCATGTATTGCATATTCTGAATGAGGTTGATGGTATTATGGACTCGTGAGGATCTGCATATTGCATTACATCCATGACATATTGCATTTAGGTCGTTATGTTTCTGCATTTATATGGCCTAAATATGACTGGTAGTATTCGTGGACTCGTCAGGATTTGTATATTGCATTGCATTCTAAGTATATGATATTTGGCTTACTATGTCTCCGCATTGCATAGTTGATCTATATTGCTTCTTCAGTATATGATATTGGCTTATTATATTTTTGCATCGCATAGCCTGGATAAGGATGATAGTACTTATGGACTTACCGGCATGTTTCTGCATTACTCTGATATTGAATGACTTATAGCCTTGTCATTATTCCACTTACGTTGATATTTGTGTGCTTGACACTTATCTTGCACACATATGTATACCACCCTTTAAGCTTTCTATAAGCTTATGCACGATAGATGCATGCAAGTGACGATAGGACGCGATCGAGCTGAGGTAGGAGCTTGTGGTAGGAGCTTGTGGCAGAGCTTCTGGAGCTTTTGACATTTACCATGTATTTTCCTTTCAGCACTGTATTCAATTGTTTATATTAGTGGATATGTGATGATGATGTTACCTTTGTGATTTGGATAAACTTGTGGTTATACTTCTTACAAGATAAATGTATGTTGAAAAATCCTCCTTGCAGGATCTCAGGATCAAAATCTGGCATATAGGCGCTGGGAGCCAAGAATGGGGTACTACGGAGACTGTCGACACCGGTTTCGGCGATCGGGAATTCTGTGAGTCCGGTTTTTGAGTTTGGGGCGTAACACTATCGATATCATCAGGCAGAGGATGCACAAGCTCAAAGCCAGCAGAAGAGTTTTACTGATCATCGGCACCGTCCCTTAGAGTTTGCCATTGGGGACCATGTATGTCTCAAGGTCTCACCCATGAAGGGTGTGGTTTGGTTTGGAACAAAGGGAAAGCTTGCCCTGAGATTCATAGGACCTTTTGAGATCACTAGGCGAGTTAGGGCCGTGACTTATATGCTTGCCTTGCCATCTCAGTTATCTGGCATCCACAATGCTTTCAATGTCTCTATGTTGAGGAAGTTTAAGTCAGACATCATTCCTGTTATTGATTGGAAGCCATTGGAGGTTCGTGAGGATGCTTCTTACATTAAGCAGCCAGTTCATATCCTTAATTGGAAGGAGTAGGTCCTCAAGACTAAGGTCATTCCCTTGGTGAAGGTTCAGTGGGGTCATCATAGTGTGGACGAGCCGTCTTGGGAGCGTGAGGCTACGATTTGTGAGCGCTATCCCCATCTCTTTGATGTTTAATTATATGTTGTATTGTGTTTTGATTATATATAATGCCATAATTTCTCTCCTTATATGAGTTATGTTTAGTTGCGATGATAGTATAAATTTTGAAGATAAAATTTTTATTTGGAGGAGAGAGCGTAAGGCCCATATCTTAGATCGGACCGTTCCATAGACTCCAGCGATCCTCCCTATCAAATTTTGGCAACCCATGACCTGTAGTTAGCATTTGCACGTGACTCTAAGTTACATCCCATATATTTGAGTCAACTCGACTTAAGACTTGTACCATTGTGACAGTGTCATCGTCGCGGTTCCAATGTTACATCCTGTGCATCGATGCGATACCCAGGCTAGGAGTTGTGGGCCCATGTCTATTTCGAAGAAAACAACGTGCATTGCGAATCTCGAGAGAATCTTTACTCAAATATTACATCAACCAATCAATCACTAGTCAAGTACACAACCCATCACACCCATCCCTCTCTTACACAAGCCATCCCCAAATTCAACTCTTCCTTACAACAACCCATCCCTCTCTTCTTACATCTCATCTCTCTCTCATTTTCTCCACCATTTTCCAAGCACCAAAGAGAGTGGACGTCGAAGCTTCCCAAGAAGAGAGCCAAGTATGGCCCACTTCCTACCCCCTCATCTTTCATCCCAACCATTCAATCTTCATCATCCTCTGTTTAAGTTGAAGCCAAGGAGCTAAGGAAGCCATAGAACCAAGAATATTAGCAATCAGTGGGTGTTTTGTAGGATTAGATGGTAATTTTAGTGATGGGCCAAGTGAGGCCTACCAATTGATGGTATGGATCCTACTTTGGATCCTAAGTGTGGCTAATGGCCCACCATGATTCATATGTTCATCCTATGATGGGGCCATTCTCCATGGACCCCATCATGATGTTTATTTTCCCATTTATGGAAAGGTCATCTAGACCTTGCATCTTTTGATGGAAAGGGATCTCCACCGTTGATTTTTATGATTTAGGGCCCACATGATTTGGGACCCATTTTGATGTATGTATTTATGTACATGGCCCACCTAGGGAGGGCTCATAGTGGCAGAGCCCCTCCCCTCCATTACACGTTTCCCTCTCTCTCTCTCTCTCTCTCTCTCTCTCTCTCTCTCTCTCTCTCTCTCTCTCTCTCCCCTTATGGTATGGCCCACCCATGATGCAAGTATTTTAACCACCGTCCGATCGTGAGGTCCATCTTGCTGCTGCCTTTTTTTTTTGGCAGGCCCTGGGTGAGGGAAATCACAAATATCAAGTTGATCCAATGATGTGGCCCAACCATGTGGGACCCACACATGATGCATGTGTCTTACATCCACACCGTTCATGGAATCCTGGACGGTGGGGCCTGCTGCATGTGTGATAGTTCACACCGTCCAGTCCACTGGACGATGGTTGCTGGACCATAATAAAAATAAAAAATCAATAAAATATACAATATATAATAATATATAATATAATATATACATAACATATATGTGTGTGTGTGTCTGGTGGGCCCCACGTGG
The DNA here is from genome assembly GCA_037074715.1 of Magnolia kwangsiensis. NCBI lineage: Eukaryota > Viridiplantae > Streptophyta > Magnoliopsida > Magnoliales > Magnoliaceae > Magnolia > Magnolia kwangsiensis. The sequence goes on from CM073580.1 coordinate 45,338,673, forward strand.
GACCCACCTCTGTAGAAGAGGATTGGCTGGGTATGCTTACAGCAGCTATATAGTTGCTATATTCACGTTAGTAAGTTCTGTGGGTCTGATCGTGAGGTATGTGTATATCCACACCGTCCATTGACAGTGGGACCCACCTTTGGTGTATGTGTTATATCCACCGTCCATCTCTAGATGGTGGGGACCACCATTATATATGTGTTTTATCCCTACCATCCAGAGGTTTGGGATGGTAGGGCCTAATGGTGGTGTGTCTGTCCATGCTGTCTACACGTGGACAGTGGGACCCACATGATGTAGGTGTTGTATCACACCGTCCACCCTATTTCCAGTTCAGTTCAAGTCCCACAATGATATGTATGTTTTATCCTTGCCGTCCATCTGTGTTCAAGCCCACTTGCTGATTGGCGTGGCCCAAATATGATGTATTTGAGGCCCATGTTTGAGGCCCAAATGTGATGCATTTAAGGCCCATGTTTGAGGCCCAAATGTGATGTATTTGAGGCCCATGTTTGAAGTCCAAGGGTGATGTATTTGAGGTCCATGTTTGAAGCCCAAATGTGATGTATTTAAGGCCCAGATATAAGGCCCATTGAGATGTATTTGAGGTCCATGGATGTGTCCCATTGTGATGTACTCGAGGCCCATGAGATATGGCCCAATGTGATGTACATGTGAGGCCCATTGCGATGTGTATGAGGCCGTTGAACGAGGCCCATTGAGATGTATGTGAGGCTGAATGTGATGTATATGAGGCCCAATTGTGATATGTGATTCCACCAAGATGTTTATGATGCCCATTCATCTTCGTGGTTAGTGTTATAATGGGACATGCCTTGGGAGCAATTATGGCTAAAATTCCACATTGTAGGGGTAATGGTGGTTAAATGTCCATATTGTAACCCTCCCTAAGGCCCGTTGTTAGGCCCATTCTCATCTTCCCTTAGTGGGCTAACCCAAATCGTAGGGCTCCCACAATTATTTGGCCCATTCTTGATATGAGTAGGCTGTCTAGGCCCATCCTTGTTATAAGGAGAGTTCATCATCATATAATATGCTTAGTATGACTTCATGATACATGCCCATACGCATCATATGTATGCTTGATATGATCATAGCATATGTCATTGGGTAGATTGTTTATAGGACTCTATTATAGGCGGAGTTACCCCACATGAGCGGCGGTACGCGCAGGATCACTGGATGACTGGATAGTGTGATTAATGCATCTCGCACTGTGTGACATGACTATTATATGCACTAGCGACATCAGGGCTGTAGCCTCCACTAGCATATCGTGGATGGAAGGATTAGACACTGGAATTCTTTTCTCTACATGGGGTACGATAGATGTCCCTGGGTGAAATTTCCTAAACCCTTATGGTACAAGGAAGTTGCTCCAACGTTTACACCGAAAGGATAAATGAGCGTCAAGTGTCAAATACCAGGAGGCAATGCTTCCCACTATGTCGTTCTCATTTGGAAGGGGGTGCGGTCTTACCCGCCCGAGAGGAGGGGGCAAAGCTAGGTTAAGTTTGACCAACTCGAGGAATGGGTCCTCTATCGACGTGTCAGGTAGGTATTGGCAGACTACTGGTGAGGAGGATAATGAGGTCTCTTCCGCTCGCCTTGTTACGCATGATGGGGCGACAGTCTGGTTTTGTAACGCCCGTGAAAAATCCGTACTTGGGCTCGAGTACCAACTCGACCCGAAATTTTGTAGAATTTATTCCTTTAGAAAATATGACTAAGTTAGCTAGTGCAACGTTAGAATAGCTGGGAAATGGTCCCTGATCACTTTAAATACGTTCTACAAGGCCCAAAGCGAGTGGAACCAATGGTGCTATAATGCTCTAAAGCCTCGGATCAAACTCTAAACCGGTTTATTCTCGGGACCTCCTTGAAACTTTGTATTGGATCTAGACCACGCGTCGAAAGTCCGATACCTACCATCTTAGACTGTTATGACCACTTAGCTGGGCTTGGCAATCATTTCGAAAATCAAGTCCAACTGACATTCAGAGGCTATTTCATTGAGCCTGGAGTGAAGAGAGTGAGAATAGGGTTAGAATTGGAATTTGAAATTCAAATCTGGCACACGATTTGACGCATCAGTATTAAGCATTCTGACCATCAGAATTCAGCCAAATTATACCCTTGGATCAGGAAAAATTTCTATTACATATCACGAGACTTATAGGCCTGATCTTGGTGCGGTGACCGTTAAACTGAAACTGGACCGCCACGTGCAATCTGGGAACCCTACCGATCTGAAAACTGGATGTGTGCTAGATCCAGTATGCATGAGCTTAAGTCCGACCGCATTTGGCCAGGGGACCTTCAGAAATGCTCTTTTGGACCGAAACAACCCCGATTTGGTTAAGCACCAAGTAAACATTGTTCCCAAGCCTATTTTGGGCATGTTTTAGCTTATAAAAGGGGTTGAAACCCTCACTTCTCTCACACATCCAAATTTGCTAGAAACCCTAGCTAGTGTGAGAGAAAAGGTGAGAGATTGTGAGAGAGAGTGGGAGAGTTCTTCCTGCTACTTGTGCTACGTGTTGCACGTGCTTAAGCAACGCACTTCTATCGCTTTTCCGGCGATTACACCATGATTCTAGGTAAGCAAATACCCTAAATAGTTGCTGATTTGAGTTTCCTTTGTTTCCATAGCGATATAGCTTATGGATCTTGTGTATTAGGTTCCCTATTCGCCGTAGACGAAGCGTATACGCTCCGTTTCAATTCACGAGTCTACAAGACATAAGGTGAGGATTTTAGACGCTTTGATTGACGGTTCCCAACGCTTTCAATGTTGTTTAATAGTAGATTATTGACGGCATCGCCATTTGACATGTACAATATGCTCTCCGTTTCCTGTTTCATAAATTAACGAAGAATATGAGATTTAGGGCATTTTAGTCATTTGTAGGAAGTACTGTTTACATTCATATTTTGCTGATGTGATTGACATGGTTTGTTGTCGCATTAGGAAGTTAGGAATACGTGCATAATTATTTTGGCGAAGAGATTCGCCTAATTGTGCACTTCGGGTCGACATACTATGTGTAGACTCAAGTGTGTAGTGTATGTGTTTGTATGAATGTTTGTATTAGTATGTATTGAATTAAATGATGTTATGAATTAGTTTGAGATGGTTTTCTCAATTAATATGCTGACCTAAATGATTTCCTACATGTTGACTATATGCATGATTTCATTACATGCATGAAATATATGTGTTTGAAGATTTACTTAAGTTGAATGTTATAACATGTGTTAACATGCTCACATGATTGTATTTCAATTCCAATACTCTTACATAATTTGCTGATGTGATTCCATAAGTGTTTGGGACTAGACTTAGTCCAGGCAGTCGGTAACCGAGCGAATTCGTGGCTGACTAGTCTTAGCCACCAACGACGCGTCGATGAACGCGAGTCGTGTTTGAAGTTGGCGGCAGTGGTTAGGTCACGCGAAGTGTTTTACGCACTTCATGTCGTTCGACTTGAGATGCGATCGCGCTAGTCGAGCCCGTCAAGTAACCCGACTGGCCGATGTATGTTCGCCTTGTATGAGTCATAACTACTTGAACCTAGGGTACTGAACTTACAATTGTAAACCCTGTTAACCATGGTACCTTGATCCACGAAGACTCATGAGCCGGGCATGGTGGTATGGGACACCGTGGTCGAGCTGTCGGCCTACGCTAGGGCCACAAACCTCCCCGTAGTGACCAGTGAGCACCTAGACTCGTGAGCAGATTATGGTGGTATGGGACACTATATTCTAGCTATCGGCCTACACTGATCAGGCGACGAGTCCTTTGTAGTGACCGCGAGCGTATTCTGAGTCCACGGGAGGCGACGACCCTTCCGTTGCAGTAGAGTACAGTAGGCCTGTATTGATAAGGTGATGGGGGAGCGGTGCAACGAGTGCGATCAACAGCCCTGGCAGCCCTTGCAGTGACCTACGAAATATACATCGTATGAGATTACTAGGAGTGACGACCCTAGACAGGATCTGTGTTGGGATTGATACAAGGGAAGTACCTTCGTTTCCCAATCCTGCTGTTTGAATGGACTAATAACAACTTGAAAATCATATCACCATGCCATTGCATGTGCCTGGAAGATGTGGAGCACTTGAGGGTCGATTGCATGCCACGGTCGTAAGATGTTGCCGTATGAGGGAGATCGTCGGTGAGGGCATACATCACGTCATGTCATCTTGCATTAACAACAGTATTAGGATTGTCTGATTTACTGATTTACTATTATCGCATGATTGAATTGTGAACATGCTAATCTTTGCTCTATGATTCCACTGAGTTGATCACTCACTCCCACGTTACGGGATGGTGTTTGCAACACCCACCAGACCCTATTGTAGATGCAGGTGAGGATGAGATCCAGGAGGCAGAGCCAGACTTCGACGAGGACCAGGACGAGTTCTCGTACATGCAGTATCACGATGGTTTTGCGTAGGCGACCTGGATCGATGGGACTTCGTGGGACCATTTTGGATATTTATTTTTGTTCATGTATATGTATATGAGACTCAGAGATGTATTCATACTTTAGAGACAGATGAGGTTTACTTTGTTTTTTTTCCATACAGTGATATATATATTGTTTAGTCTTCCGCTTGCTTTTATCACTGGATCTGAAGTATGAATTGCAGTTTTGGTATACTTTTACTCATGTGAATGCTTTAAATCAGACAACATTGAATCATAATCATTTTTGTTGCATAAGTGACGGTCTGAAACTCGAGAGTTGAGTTTATAACGACCCCCGATTTTTAGGTTGTTACAGGTTTGGAGTCTACTAGACCCCGGTGATATCCCAAAGATGAGCTGTCTGGATATGTGGATTCAGATGAGGATTGGCATGCTTGCGTTGTATCTAGCATGACATTTGGATACGTAGGCCTCACATCACATGACCTTGTTATGGCCGATAGTATTCATGTCTTACATCGCATAGCCTTGATACAGCTGATAGCATTCATGGACTTACCAGAATATTTGCGCATTACTCTGATATTACATACTTAGCACTTTCCTTACACACATACTTATACCACCCTCTAGGCTTTCTATAAGCTTATGCATGACCGTTGCGTGCAGGTGATGTTGGATCGCAGGGGCATATGACAGATCATCTTAGAGCTTTTGTCTATCTTTGTATTTCCCTTTCCGTATTGTACTCAAATGATTTATTATAGTGGATATGTGATAATGTTGTTTTGTGACTTAGTTATACTCCATTATAAAAAAAATATATTAAAAATCCTCCTTGTCGAGTCCCAAGATCAGAATCTGGCATATGAGTGTCGGGAGCTAAGAATGGGGAACTATGAAGGCTGTTGGTGCCAGATTCGGCGATCAGAAATTCTGTGAGCTCGGATTCCGAGTTTAGGGTGTGACACAAGTCACTATTGCGGTGAGACGAAGTTGGCAATTTTTCAAGTTTCTAGTCTCCTTGAGTATACTTCCAAGTATCTTTTGAACTATGAAGTGAAGAAACTTCAATTTTCAATTTCTCATTCTCAAATTTAAGATTTTAACGATCTGTATTTTTCAAAGTTAAATCTAATTTTAATTTTTCAAAATAGTCAAGAAAATGAGATTTTTCCAAGATAGCCTTTTCAATAATAATTGTCATTCCTCATAGTTATTTTCTTTTCAGGTTTTAACTTCACCACAATCTTAAAACTCTCTCTGTAAAGAGCATCATATGCTCCTTGAAGATCTTTTTCATTTTCAGAGTCACTTTTGAGAGTTTCATATTCAGATGTTTCACTATTTTCTAAAGTAGTGACTCTAGCTACTGTCATAAAGACATTTTGTTCTTTTATATTTTCTTGATCTAATTCATCAATTTCTAAAATAGTTTCAGATTCTAATGATTCATCCTAAGTAGAAATTGAAAAGGGAAAGCTCTTAGTCCTAAAGGGGGGGTGGGTGAATAAGACTATGTCAACTAAAAATAATTGTGGAATATAAATGAAGATAGTTGAATCAAATAATAATCTCAATTGCAATAGTATTGAGAAATTGATTCAAATGTTGATCAAAGGACAACCTTATACAAAAAACTAAAGTTTATGGTAGGATAACCTGATTTCTTGAACTCGGTAAGGATAAAGAAAACCCAAACTAAAATAAGAGGTAAAATAATGAAATCTAGTTATTACAACATTCACCACATGTATATAAAGATACAATCATTCACCAGGGGGAGTGAATAAGACTATGTCAAATAAAAATAATTGTGGAATATAAATAAAGATAGTTGAATCAAATAATAATCTTAGTTGTAATAGTATTGAGAAATTGATTTAAATGTTGTTCAAAGGATAGCCTTACACCAAAAACTAAAGTTTATGGTAGGACAACCTGATTTCTTGAACTCGGTAAGGATAAAAAACCCACACTAAAATAAGAGACAAAATAATGAAATCTGGTTATTACAACATTCACTACATGTACATAAAGATATAATCATTCACCACTCATACGTCACATACATCAACCACAAAACACCAGAAATTATAGTGGTTCGGTGTATACACCAACTATTCTCAAACAGCCACCTACTCCACTCTTAATAATCACAACCCACATGATATTGGAGTTCACTATAAAATAAGATTTTCTAAGGTTCACCTTAAAACCTGTACAATTGTGTTTTCAATGGGCTATCACAATTAAAAACACCGTGCTGAGATTTTCTAGCTATCTCAGTAAAAACTAATACAGAGATTTTCTAGTTATCTCAAAAACCAAAAGCATTTAATCAAAATACTTATCTCGAAGATTCTACATTATGTAGCCTGGTAGAACCGCTTCACTTGAATATGTTGATGTTCAATGTCTAACACACATATAGAAGGGTTCTAGGTTATAAATGAATTTTAATTAAATTCAAACCTGGGCTACTTGATTGAATTCCTTGGATCTCAAAAGGGGTAGAAAAGAACTCCCTTTCACAAAATCAGATTGAAAGCAAGGAGAGATCAAGAAATTACAAATCAAATAAGCTATAAAATGAATCTACAATTACCGAAGTATATCTTGATAGTGATGGAGGCTTTTCTCTCAAAGTGGAGGCTTAATTTGGCTTTAAGTGTCTTGCTCGACTGGTCGAGTGGGTCCAAAAAACCTTGCTAGAGTTCGAGTCGAGCCCTACTCGACTAGTCGAGCTAGTGTCCACGGTTGGTTGAGGACCTACCAGAAAAATCTGAAAATTTGAAACAAAACCCGGACTGGTCGAGGAAAACCCTAGACTAGTCGAACATAGGTTAGGACTAGTCGAAATAAATCCTATAAAAAGTATAACAATCCATAAATGATGTGCAATATAAATGACCTAAACCTAAGCTCTTTTTAGGATCATATATACCTGAAATATTGAACATTGAACTTGATTCTTCAAAAGCTTCGGTAGATCTTCTACTTGATATACTTGTACTTGAAGCTTGATCTTGATCTTGACCATGAAGTGCACTTGAACTTGAACTTGATCTTCATATGAAGGTGAACTTTCCATCATATGAATAAGTCACATCTTAAAGTGGTTTGTCTCAACAAAATTTGATAACTAAGGGTGCTTGATATACAACACAGCACTTATAATCTCCCCATTTGTCGAATTTGAGTACACTACACAAACTTCACAACTTCACTTACAACATAACACTCATGCACAACATCTACTCCCCCTCAATCTACTCTCCCTCAATCTGAGCTTGACGACTTGTGTAGTAGAGTACTTGTATTAATATATACATATTTCCTAAAAAAATGTATAAACTCTACACCAAACAATCAAACTCATAAATATAACCACAAATCTCTTCCCCCTTTTGTCACAACTTGACAAAGGAAGATTTTTATATATAGATAGATCATAATAGTGATTATGAGAAAAGAAGAGAATAACAAAAAGAGAGAGTTAGTGAAAAGGCTAGGCTAAGAGTCTTAGAGGAAGAGGAGGGGGGGGGGGGGGGGGGTGATGTGGGTGAATAGGACTATGCCAAATTAAAAGTTTTAATGTGGAATAAAGAAATAAATAAATAAAGATAGTACTTATCAATTTCAAATAGCAGAAATGAATAGCAACCTCAAATGCACAAGTATTGAGAGGTTGATACAGATGTTGTTCTAAGGACAACCTTACAGTAAAAACCAATGGCTTATGGTAGGACAACCTGATTACTAGAACGGTCTGTGTATCAAAGTCCCAAACCAATACAGAGGAATAAAGAATAAAATAGAAATAAATATCTACTACTATTATAACATTCACCACATGTGTAGAAAATAAATTACAATCATTCACCACGTGTAGAAAATAAATTACAACATTCAAACACTTAGGCACATTCAACCATCCACACAACTCCAACAATTATAATGGTTCGCTTGTGTGTACACCAACTATTAGAAAACAGCCACACAACTACTCCACTCCCAATATCCTCACCCATGAGATATTGGCTTTCACTTGAAATAAGTTTTCCAAGGTTCACCCAAAACCTTCACAATTATTTTTTCAAAGGGCTACCACAATTAAAAACCCCACTCATTGAGATTTTCTGACTATCTCAGTCAAAACCATAAATGAAAAATTTTCTACAATCTTACAAACCAAATACAGAAAACTAAAACGTACTTATCTGAGGATTCTTCTTTTGATGAAGCCCGGTAGAACTAATTCGATGTAGATGTTCAATGTCCAATCTCACATATGAAAGGATTATTAGGTCTAAATGATTTTTAGAATAAATTAACCTGGGCTAGCTTGATTTGATTTTGATCTCAAAAAGGGTAAAAGCAATATTCCCTTTTTAAAAGAAATTGAATTGAATAGAGATCACAAAATTAAATGCAAAAAGCTATTAAAAGAATCTTAAATACTAATCAATTAGCTTCTCGAATGTGGAGACAAGTTTTCTCAGAGTTGTGATTTGAAGATCTTGGAATGAATTGAAAAATTCTGAAAATCGTCCTCAATTTATAGGCAATAATACTGTTCACTCAACTAACCCAGTGGTTGGTTCGGGTGGTCGAAGGACCAACAATAATTCAAAATTTTGGGCGTAATAAGATCAAATCGTTACTCGATTGGTCGAGTGGGACCTAGAAATGTTGTTGAACTTCAAGACGAGCCCGCTCGACTGGTCAAGCACTGTTTACTTGACTGGTCGAGCAGTCTCCAAGACTAGTCTAGGGTCTAACAGAAATTCTAAAAATTCACAACAAATCTTAGACTGGTCGAGAAAAATCTTAGATTGGTCGAGCTAGTACTTGGACTAGTCGAACCAAGACTAGGACTAGTTGAAATATGACCTATAAAATTATCAAATGACGTATGATATAAATACAATTTGTTTAACCTATCCTAAGGTCAATCTAAGCTCAAACAAACCTTATTTGTGAGATGCAATCATCACATATCATTCTTTTAATGTAGTTGAAGCTTGAAGACTTGAACTAGTACTTAAACTTCTTGATGTTGTTCTTGAATCTCTTGATCTTGTACTTAAACTTCTTGAACTTGAATTAGAACTTCTTGAACTTGTACTTGAATGTAGGTAAGGATAACGTTGATCTTATAGAACAACTACGCAAGATACAAATTTCAAGAGGTATTGGCACTACACAAGAGGTTTTGGCACTACAAAAATTGACAAACCGCGGAGCTAAATAAGATAGCATTTACAGTTAGTATTAAGAAGATAAGCATCAACAGAGTGTCATTCATCATAAAGTCATACAAATCTAGTGAAAAGTGAAAGTAATAGTTAAAGTTATACATGCCCAAAATAAAACTAATCCGAACCAGAGGAAGAGGGAGGTGGAATAAATGGGTCAATCTAATGAAACCCTCTAGTTACGCGATGAAAATACTTACGCATATATTTCATGGAAGTCTTGTGACCTTCATACAGATTGTCCTGGAAAATCTTCAACTCATCCACCTCCTCCAAAGCGCGAAGGTGCTCATCAAATTGAGGTGGCTGATAATCAGGGTCAGCCTCATCAGCATCAAATTCAAGTTCATAAAAAATATCATGCATCATAGTATCGGTTGGCAAAGCATCTTCTTCTTCAACTTCCACATCTTCCTCATCTCTTTGGCCAGGGTGAAACTTTAGGTTAATCTTGTTAATATTAGAATTATTGAAAGGAAGAACAACAATAGGAGCTTCACCAGGTGGCGTGACCATATTACAATGTAAAGCCAAAGTGGTCATTAAGTAGGCAAATGGAATATATCTGTGGCCCGGATGAAGTCGAAATTGAATGATAATATAGAAAATTAAGGACGAAAGACAAATAGGAATACCTGACACAACTGAATGAAGAATGTGAGCTATGAAAGAGGTCAATTCAGCTTTGTTGCCAAAATGGGGATAAACATTTACAATGAAGATGCGATGAAGTACCCTGCATTTAGGTAACATATGACTAGCCCGAAGCGCATTCCCCATACTCCATTTAGAGTCCATGCAACATAATTTACGGGTTAGCGATAGATGTTATGATTCAATCATTTTTTAGCTAAGGTTGGTATTAGAATACCATCATCGTTAACATTAACATCAAGCAAACCCGAAATTAAAAATCAATCAACTTGAAATGTACCTTCTGTAAAGCTAATAGAGAAAGTTAAGTCTTCAAGAGATACATTGCTAATGGAAGCGAACATCCCTTGTGCAATGGAGCGGTATGCCGGTTCGGCCCAATTCAAGATGTTTTCCCAACCTACAGTGGTAAAGATGGGAAGAAGCTGAAATTGAGCAAGGTGATTTTAATTAACCAAATGCTCAACGATAATCTCGCGATTACGAAGATCCTGTACATACTCGGGGTCTTCCTCGGGAGGGCATAGGGTTCTCACCCTAATAGAAGTGGATCGAGAGGAGGAAGCTTGAGTAGCTTTCTTCCTAGATCTTCCTTCCATTGTAAGATTAAAATGAAGAAATACAGTAATGGAATGAAGGGTTTCAAACACAACAAATTTTTATCTAAAAACCCTTAGAAATCACAAGAAAAGCTCAAATCAACTCTAAAATCTAGCAATGTATGTATCAAAGAACCTAAATATGAAAGAAAATAAAAAATGGAGCACTTGTACCAATCGAAGATGGGTTCGATGAGTCGAAAGGGGGCTGAGTGAGGAAGAAGAGAAAAGTGAAGAAAAAGGTGATTTCTCTCACATAAAGGCTCCCAACCGCGCAACTCGACTAGTTAAGTACATGCTCGACTCGTTGAGACACAACTGGTTGAGGACATGCTCGACCGGTTGTGCAAGCACTAAAAATTCAGAATTTTTATATAAATTTTATTCAATAATTATTTACATAAAAATATAAAAATAAAACATACAAATATACCATGATAAACTCAATTAGAATTACACATACCAATATCTATTTTCAATTTAGAAAAACTATTCCGGTCAAGTGATTTAGTAAAGATGTCAGCAAGCAAGCTGATTTTCCAATTGAATGTATTCCAACGAAATGCTTTTATCTTCAACCAATTCCCAAATATAGTGATACCGAATGTCAATATGCTTCGTACGGGAATACTGGATGGGATTTTTAGATATATTAATTATGCTAGAGTTATCGCAATATAATATCATTGTATCTTACGCAATTACATAATCATTAAGCATTCTTTTCGTCCATACTAGTTGGGTACAAGCATTTCAGACCGCAATGTATTCAGCCTTAGCTGTGGATAATGATACCTAACTTTGTTTCTTACCATGCTAGGAAACTAAATAATTTCCAACATAAAAACATCCACCACTAGTAGATTTTTTATCATCTATGTTCCCAACCCAGTCAGCATCCGTATAACCAGCTAATTGAACATTTGTATCATGTAGATACCAGAGGCCTAGATTAGTCATACTTACGACATATCTAATAATGCGCTTGACAACAATAAGATGAGATTCCTTAAGATCTGATTGATATCTAGCACATATGCTTACATTGAATGCTATATCAGGACGGCTTGCAGTTAAGTATAGCAAACTACCAATCATACTACGATATAACCGAGGATCTATACTTTTACATATTGCATCTTTTGAGAACTTGAGAATTGTACTCATAAGAGTATCGAATTTCTTACCATTTTTAAATCCAAATTTCTTTACCAGGTTTAAGGTATACTTAGTTTGAGAAATGAAGATACTGTCGTCTAGTTATTTAATCTGTAAGCCTAGAAAGTACTTCAATTCTCCCATTATACTCATTTCGAACCTAGATTTCATAAGCTCTGCAGACTCAGTGGACATGTTAGAGCAAGTAGAACCATAGATAATATTATCAACGTATATCTATACTATTAGTATGTGTTCATTATATTTTTAACAAAAATAGTTTTATCAACACTCCCCATAAAACAATTATGACTTAGTAAAAACTTAGTCAATTTTTCATCCCACGCCTTGGGAGCTTGTTTCAAACCATAAAGTGCCTTTTTAAGGCAATACACATGATTAAGTGTTTGGGGTCCTCAAAACCCTTAGGTTGTTCAGCATAAACCTCTTCATGTAGATCACCATTTAAGAATGCACTTTTAACATCCATTTGATAAATCTTAAACTTTTTAAAGCATGCAATGGATATCAATAATCTGATGGATTTAAGACGAGCTGCTGGGGCAAAGGTTTCATAATCGACTTCTTCTATTTAAGTGTACCCTTGAATAATTAGTCTAGCCTTGTTTCTGATTATATTTCCTAATTCATTAGATTTAATTTTGAAAATCCACTGGTCTCAATTATATGTTTATCAGATGGTCTTGGAACCAAGTACCATACATCATTCATAACAAATTGATTCAATTCATCTTGCATGGTAACAATCTAATTTTCATTAGTGAGTGCCTCTTTTACGTTGGCTAGTTAGATTTGGGAAGTAAAACACACATAATTGCATATATTTTCTAGTTGTTTTCGAGTACGCACACCAGTGAGAGGATTGGCTAGAATTTGATCAGTAGTATAGTCTTTGACTGATCGTAGTTCAATATTAATTGGACAAGATGAGGACTCAAGTTTTTCAATTATATTGACTTCGTCATCTTCTAAACTAGATGTTGGTGTGTTCAGGTGATCATCAATAACAACATTTATAGATTCCTGAATGACACTAGTTCTTTTGTTAACAACACGATATGCTTGACTATTCAGAGCATAACCTAGGAATATCTCTTCATCATTCTTAGTATTGAACTTCCCTAAATTTTTTCAGTCTCGTAAATATAGCACTTACTTCCAAAAATTCAAAAGCATTTAACTGTAGGTTTCTTATTAAACCACAATTCATAAGCCGTTTTATCTTTAGATTTCCTAATGTAAACACAGTTTATAATATAGCATGCAGTATTAATAGCTTTGACCCATAAATTTTTAAGTAACTTCATGCTATTTAACATTACATTTGTCATCTCTTGTACCACCCTATTTTTCCTTTCAACAACCCCATTTCGTTGAGGTGTCTTAGGAGCTGAAAACTCATGCAATATATCATGATCGCTCCAGAACTTCTCAAAATTGCTATTTTTGAATTCCAACCCATGATTACTTCAGATCTTAACAACATTTATTTCTTTTTCGTTCTGAATACGCTTGAGTATTCTTTTAACTTCATTGAGAGCCTCAGATTTTTCTCTAATAAATGCTACCCAAGTAAATCTGGTAAAATCATCCACAATTACCAAGAAATACTTCTTACCACCTCTACTCTCCGTTCTGGTTGGTCTAACAAGATCCATGTGGAGAAGTACAAGAGGTTTGAGAAGTTCACTTTCTTGTGACTACTCCTTATTTATTTTCCAATTTGACATGCGCCACACATTTTATGTATTTTTCTTAATTTAGATAGACCTCTAATAAGATTGGCTTTGCTTAATCTACATAGATTTCGGTAGTTAACATGTCTAAGGCATTTATGCCATAATTTGTTTTCATTAGTTTAGACCATGTAACAAGATAATTTAGATGAGTAAGATTCATTGACGATAGCAATTTTCAGACGTTCTACAGCCATTTAATATCACACAACCTTTCTTATTTAAGATCTCGCATCCTTGATTTGTAAATTCAACACTATGTTTGTTATTGCAGATTTGAGAGATGCTCAAAAGATTATTTTTAAGCCCTTCTACAAATAAAACATTTTCAAAAGGAGGAAGGTTAGAAATTTAAACCGTACCTTAGCTAATTATCTTACAGTTGCTTCCATCACTAACAGTGACTAAGCCATCAGTTATTTCTTTGTAGTTAGTGAACAAATCTCTATCACCTGTCATGTGTCTTAAGCAACCACTGTCTAGGTACCACTTTGACTAACTCGAAGCCTTGAAGGCAGCATGGGCAACAAGACAAGCAACCTTATGAACCTATTTCATCCATGTTTTGAGTTTTGGAGCACTGTTGGTTTTCCTTCGCTTGATATTATTGTCTATCAACTCTCATATTAGAGTTAGATTTGAGAAGCTCCTTGAGTAAGTCCACAATTTTTTTAGCTAAAGGATTATATGCAACGCCTCAATTTTTGGAACCAGAGTATATGACTCGTTCTCCAAAAACTCGAGTGTTAGCCTTTAAAATTCAGTATAAATTTGAACAGCCTATCATTAATTAGAGTTAGCATCAAATGTTGGCAGAATAAACCTGCATTGAATGAAAACATTCTAATCATAACAAAATTCTAAATGTAGTGCCCATACAGGACTTATACAATTCTCAAATAGTAAAGTCCGTTAAATAAAAAAATAGAAATCTATCTCAAACAGTGGAGCCTCGTCTAGCTCCTCAAGTACCTGATCTGCTCTAATAACACAGTGAATGGCATCGGCTCACTCTACACATGCATCAGCTGATACGGTTTGATAGCGTCAATGGGTATCGCAATGAGGAGCACCCTCTAAGATTACACACTCATCATTCATAATCCAGCAAAAATCACAATATATAAGAAGAGACACATTAAATAATGCAATTAAAAATTATGATCATATATTAAGGAATAAGCCAGTTAACATAATTTCAACATTAATGAAATGTAATAGAAATTGCAATTCAAGTGAACATGTCTAGATAGTCAAATAACTAATCATTCAAACTCCACAAAATGGCTAGAAAATCAAGCTTTAAACCTCTACTTCACCCGAAAATCGTATCGTACGTGAACACCGCAAAATAACTAGGAAATCGCTAAGTGAACACCCACTCTACCTAAAAATCACAATATGACTAAAAACCACAAGATGAAGAGAGAACAACATAAAAACATCTACTTCACCTGAAAATCAGACTGCATGTTAACAACGTAAGATGGCTAGAAAATTGCTAAGTGAACACTCGCTCCACCTGTAAATCACAAAACAACTGAACACCGCAAGATGAAGAGATAAGCAACAAACAAACTCTAGACCACCCGAAAATTATATCGTAAGTGAACACCACAAGATGGCTAGAAAATCACTAAGCGAACACCTGCTCAACCCAAAAATCATAATACGACCAAATACTACAAGATGGTTAGAAAACCAATATACAAAACTCTACTCCATCCAGAAATCATATCGTACATGAACACCGCAAGATGGCTAGGAAATCGCTAATAGAACACCTGCTCCACTTAGAAATCACTATACAATTGAACACTGCAAGATGAAGAGAGAATAAACTAGCTACAAAAAGGGCACCAATATTCCATCAAGGCCACAAAGGGCAAATAAATGACCCAAGCCACGTAGGGTAAATATGTGGTCCAAGCCATATAAGGTAAAGTGTGATCTAAGCAATGTAAGGCAAATGTACGATACAAGTCGTGTAAGTTAAATATGGACCGCAAGATGGTGAGTTCATGACAGGTTTCATTATATCATTCAATCGCAAACGGCAAACATATAGTTAATTTACAATGTATAACTAAAGATAGCTTGTTGTCAACAATCATTTATGCTTGTTATATTTAAAGAGATATGTTCATTATCTAACACAAGAATCAAGTACGCAACAGATTAACATATTCATATAGTAAGATAAATAATTCAATGAGAAAAATCAAGGTATCATATCACTACCAAAAAAATGAGTAAACGCTACAAATTATGGGAGGCTTTAGCTATGGATATAAACCGTAGCTATATTACTACGGATTTAATCTATAGCTAAATAGCCATACCACCACCACAAAGGCACATCTGTTAGAAGTTCTATGGGGCCCCACAATTTTTATTTTTAATCTAAGCCGTCCATCCATTTTGACATTCATTTTAATGCATTAGCCCCAAAAAGTAGGTAAATTGAAAGCTCAAGTGGACCACATCATGGGAAACAATGGAGATTAGGTGCCTTTCGTTGATTTCTGGTGTGGTCCATGTGAGCCTTCTATTTGCCAAATTTTTTGGGATAAAGCCCTAAAAAATTATTTTAATTCAATAAATGCTATAGATAAATGACATATATTATGGTGGGCCACACGTAGCCCCTAACACATCACCGTCTATCTCAACTGGGCGTCCACGCGCACAAAAAAAAAACTAATTTCATTCTCGCGCCCACCTTTCATTCTAGCGCCCACAAACATAGCCCTCTCGCTCCTTTCTCTCCATCTTCTCCCCACTTCTCTCCATCTCGACTCCCCATCTCTCTCCATCTCAACTCCCGACAAAAACAGCCCTATCCTCAACTCCCCATCTCTCTCCCTGCCCATCCTCGTCCAGCAGAGCGGTGGTCCAAGGCCCTTTCTATCCATGCACCACCTTCATTCATCTCTCAATCACGACCTCCTCTTCTCTCTCTCTCTCTCTCTCTCTGAAGCTCGATTGAATTAGATTCATGAACACGAGGTATTTCTCTCTCTCAATCTCTCTCAATCTCAATGTTGATTTATAAATTTGGGGATTTAGTAATTTGTGGATTTCCAGTTCGAATGTGGACCCTCATTTAGGGATTTGGGGATTTTAGGGCTTATGGATTTGAATGTGGACCCTGAATTTGGGTTTTTCTAATTTTACAAATTGGGGATTTGGGGATTTTAGGATTTTGGAAATCTGAGAATTTTTAGAATCAGAGATTTCACCTTCCAGAGTCGAAAGAGTTGGAATGGGACTGGAGGAGTGGCTGCTTTGTGGCATTTATTTGCTCCATGTTTGTAATTTTTGTTAATTGCACAGATATGGAGACATACAGATATAACTTAGGTTTCCTATTCTTTCAACATGCATGCAGGGCTCTCTTTCATCTTCCATAGATTCTATTGCCTCTTTTAATTATTCTTATATTTGTTAGACAGGAAGAAGTATAGCATGACATGACATGTTCATTATAATATGTGATGTTTACTGACTGAGGTTTTCACGTGCCAAAATACGGAGAACATTGATTATTTCTGCCCCAATTGCAAGGCAAAGTTTAATTTTGAACTATCAGACACTTAAAAGAGGCAGCCACAAATTAAGTATGTATGTTGACTTCTATTGATCCCTGTTTTGTTTTGCAGAATTTGGTCGAGGCCTGCATATGTGGGATTCAATATCTTTGCTGGATGTTCTTCTCGAGTTCTTATTTATTTATTTATTTAATTTCTTACTAATAGATGTTTAAACTTGTAAAATAGATCTAATAACAACAATGGGCCATTCATGGTACCCAACGAGATAACTGTTGTGTTTTGGTGTGGAAGGCACATGCTTTCTGAGTCTCCACTTGTAAGCTTCAAATGTTTCATTTTTTTTCCCAAGTTCCGTGAATCCCTTTTGTCTTTTTGTACATGTCTAAAAAGGAGAATTGCTTGGCTAAAATTGGATGATTAATAAACCTTTCTTCTGATTTTGGGAACAGTTGCACTTGGTGGTTTAAATGCTTCAAGGTAAGTGAACCTTTTTGCATCCTACCCAAAGATCTCGGATTTCCATTAAAGCACCTTTCTTAGAATTCAAATCTTCTATATGATGCTTGATTGAAAGAAATGAAATTTTCTTGTCTGGCCCAGCACTGTACTGTTGGGGCTTAACTTTGGGGAGGCCTTAACACTTTATCAGGTTGGCCCCACTATTCTTGGATTAAAATTTTTGATAATCTATTCTCATGCATTCATATCTACAGGCCAAGATTCTAATCCTGACATGCATAATTTGATTTATACAGTATGTCAAGGCTACACATATCAACAAGGGTGTTGATATTCATAGGCAGCAAGTCATGGGCCACCCGGTCTTTGTCGAGGTTGGGAATGTTAGGATGATCATGAGGGCGAACCTCATGACACAGGATGGTTAGAGATGGGGCTTGATTTGTTCCTTTGTCATCTTGAATTTTGAATTTTGATTTGATGGGTGTCTTGTTTTGAATCAGATCTGTTGTATATTTTCTCGTCTATACCGTGGGATCTTAACGAGCGACATCGGATGGAAGGAGTATGCAAGTCTTTTTATTATTATTATTATTGTTATTTATTTATTTCTTTCTTTTGAATTTGTTGGCCATTGAAATTGGATTTTTTTTTTTCTGGTCCTATAGATTTCAAAGGGTGAAGCCTATTATCATCGATCCAGGGATGAATATGTCAAAGAAAGCAGATGTCTTATGGATTACCCAAAGGAGCATCCCGACTGCATTCAAACTATTTACAGGTGTAGAATGCAATCTTGCCATTGATTTGGATCTTATTTATCCTTCTTTTGAATTTTGAGGGTGCATTTGGATGCTTAGTTGCAGTTGGTTTTGAAAATTCAGTTAAACATAGAGGAAAGGACTAAAATGGAGGTGGACTGTTTCAATACATTGTGATGGTCGGCCCTTAAATGCAATTCCATGTGGTTTGAGTTCGGCTTGAAATAATCTGAATTGCTATTTGGGGCTGGATCTTCATTGTGGATGGAAAGGGGTTATTCCAATGACGGTCATTTCAATTTCATTGAATTGAGTGATTTCAATTCAACTGAGCATCCAAATGCAGCCTGGTGTGTGCGATTTATGTTATTTCAGTCTTTCTTAAACATGGTCTTTCCATACTCAACTGGCTTACCAATCTTGGAAAAAAAACAAACTCTACTAGCTTACCCCATTTGCAACAAACGAGCAAACTGAAATGAATTCCATGCTCTTGTATGTGTCAGAATTTGCTTGTTGGTTTGGAGCTACTAAGTCCTAACTAATAAGAAATTATGACTGTTTCCAATTCATGCATATAAGCACATTTGGTGGGATGTAGTTAGGCTTGGAAGATTTCAGACAAGAAACATGTAACTGTGGACTAGATGAGTTGGATTCATAAATTGAACAAATTGAAGTTGCAAAAATAAAAAAATTAAAAAAGGAAAAAAGAAAAGAAAAAGAAAAAAGAAAAAGAAGAAGAAATAATAATGCCTTGAATTGAATGGACTTATTTTGCAAAGTGATATCAGCAAATCAAATTCTATAGGCATCCCATGAATAATTGTTGACTAATCCCATTTCAAATCAATCATGAAACTGAAAACTATTAGCAATATTTCTATCAATCTGATGTGTACGTGCTTTTGTTATTTGTGTTGTTAGAAATTTTGACTGTTGAGTTTTGAGCAGTGGAGTGGGTTTCAATCTAAATAGAATTGATCACCAACAAATGGTCCTAGGGAATCTAAATAGAACTGATCACCAGAAAGTCATGGTGGACCATGGATGTTATAAAGGTGTTAGATTGGCATTAGTCAAGATCTATTTGGCCCATCAGCTAATTGCGGATCCGTCTTTTATAGTTTGACCACTAGTCTTCCAGTAGCTTAGATTTGCAGCATGGGAGTTCTGAAAGTTCAAATATGAGAGATGTTAGACAAGGTTCAAGCCTAGGTTTAGAAGTCACTAGGGGAGTATGTGTAGCACGCATTTCTATACAATAATATTTTTCTAACCTGATGGTGGTTTTTCCTCCTAGATGTAAGTTTTGTTCCTGCCTCTACTAGTCTATTTGTACAAAAACATACAGCTACAGTCCATGCCATTTGGATTTTTTGCTTCTTTTACCAATACATTTTCTTTTGGCAACATGTATCCAATCACCAACGTAGTATCTAACATGCATTTGAATTTTTGGCTGGAAAATTTTCTTCCTGCGGCTTTATATGCTGAGTAATTGACCTCAGTCCGAGCTCTCCAGTTAGGTAGCAATGTAGCAGTTTGTCCTCCATGGTTGTAAGTTTTACCACTTTTTCAAGGAAGATTCAAAAATTAAGCATTCATAGATAAAATTAGCATTCCTAAAACATTTTTGTAACATCTATTTAGTCTCTGTGTGGCATGAGGCCCATCCCACCATTTGTGTGGCATCTAATTAACCTATCCAATCTCTGCATCTAATTAACCTATCCAATTGGGTTATTTTTCTTTGTGATTTGGATGAAGAAATTTCCAGTAAAATCCTTTTTTTTATTTGATTTGGTGTTTTAATATTGATTTTGATCTTCTTCTTCTTATTGTTTTTAAAATTTTCATTTTATATTTGGATGCAGGGATTCCTTGCAAAAGACGTTATTTTTCTCTTTTTTTCTTGTCCCTTTTTTTTTTATTTGTTGACTTTGGATTCTCAATCAACTCACTGATTGAGTTTTGCTTTTCATTGGGGGATTGCTTTTTTTTTTTCCCAATTGGATGATTCTGCTTTCGTTCTCCTCACACTTCATATTATTGTTAGATTTGGATGCTTTAATGACCATGGATAAATGGGTCTACTTTTGGTTTCAGGTTTGTAGGAGATTGGTTTAAAGGCTTGTCTACAAAACTTAATGTAAGAACTTAAAACTTGACTCATCTAGAACGTATGTTGAGTCAAGTTGAGTTTAGTGACTATGGTATTTAATTTGTTCTGTTCCATCTAAATTTAGAATCCAGGAATCTACTTTTTCCAAAAGAGAACTGCTGAAGAGATCATTTGCATGAGTAGAGATTGAGGAGTGATCATCTACAATTTCAAATTAATGAGCATCATTCATTTGAAAATGGGTTGATGTTTTATTGAATTCCATTTACTTGTAAAGAGTCCAAAACATAATGACTTACTATCTGTTCCAATCAAAATTCTGTTTTTGAAATGACTATCTGTTCCAATCAAAAATCTGTTTTTGAAATTTGAATTCATTGTTGCATCGATTTCTGTTAGTTTTAAAGCAAAGTTAATGACATCGTTACTTGGCATTCTCACACACTTCCAGAATATCTTGTTATGTTTCTTATAATATGACCTTATTAATTATTTATCTTTGTTCCTTAAAGGCTCTTGGACATGGTAGAAGTTATTATTAGAAACTTCATATGGGGTGATTAAAATGCTAGATCCAGTAAATCAGTGAAATGGAATCAACTTTGTCAACCTACGCAATCTGGTGGGCTAGGCATTTGCAATCTTTGGCCTGATCAGATTGGCCTGCAAAAGTAACAATTGGAACAATGGTCTGCATTCAACCAACAAAACTCACAACATGATGGTTAGAGTAGCCCAACCAAAAAAATCTCACCATGTGGGCAATCAACCTTCAATCAGTTTCTGGAGAACCAAACAATGGGCCTTTCAGACTCATTGGCAATTCGACTCATCTATATACTATATGATTTGGTATGTAAACCTTCAATATTATCCAATCAACATCCTCACCAACTCTAATTGTCATTATTTTAATTATCTTTTGTGCAGGAGCATCTGTGTAGAGATAATTTATCTTTTGTACAAAAGTCAGTCAGGACTATAATGAGCAAGTCCCCTAACAAGCACAATCGTCTCTACACGGAGGCCCATCCCTTGGAAGATGGGCATGCTGAAGCCATTGACGAGGGGCGTATCGGCCCTAGGGATGACCCAAAAGCCCGCTCAAAGATCCTATCTGAAGAGTTTGGGTGGGACAAGGATCTTGTCAAGAAGATCCTTGGATGCAAAAACTTTAATACTCTTGCAGAGGGTGATGGATGTTATGCAGGCATTTATAACTTAGAAATTGCATGCAAGTGAAATTAAACCGTCCAAATTAGGCTTTCTGGTTTAAATGTATCATGAACCAAAAATCCATGCTAATTTGATTACTGACTGTCAGATTGGTTGGTACTCAACGGACAGTTAAAACTGAAAAATATCCAATGGTTCTATTTCAACAAAAAGTGTCCACAAATCAGTTTTGGATCGTTCAAACACTTTGATTTTGGGCCTGTGACTTAATGGCAGTAGGTTCCACAATCTAGACAGTTTAATTTGAGTTAATGTATGCCTCATGTACTGAGGGCTTGCATATCAGGTGTCATAAGCTGCTTGAGTATCATAGAACTCCCTTTAATGCTTTTCACTACTACTTTTAAGGGCCTGTTGGAAGCACCATGAAAAGCATATTGGTTCAGTTTGGCTTAATTTGACTTGATGTATGCCACATGTACAATCTCTGAGTGCCTGCATATCAGACATCATAAGTTACTTGAGTATTATATAAATCTCCTCAATGCTTTTCATTACTACTTTAAAAGCTTGTTAGAACTTAGAAGCACCGTGAAAAACGGATTGGTTCTGTAACTTGAGTGGAACCCCTCTTCTTTGCATTTGGGTTGTGTGCAAAATGGAAAATTGCATTGCCCATTAAAAAAAAGTGAACTGTGTTATTAGGGATTTTGGTTTGTTCCTTTTTCACTTCAATTGGCAAATGGGATAAGAATGGGTTCACTTCATGTTGGATGGTGTACATTCCACTCACTGCTTCCTTTTTTTTTTTCAAAAAAGAAAGAAAGAAAGAACTAAGAAGCAGAATGGCCATTGGCCCAAATGATCATTTTGCTTGTTTCTTCTAATCAAGGAACCCAACTCCCTTGCCATTTGGAACTGTTTTAGTGAACTTTCTCCATTCAGCCCAATATAGAGTGAGTTTCCAGCCTTTCCAAAAAAGAAAAAAAAATGTAGAAGATTTTATTTTTTTTCTTTTCTTTTACACTTTGGTTATGCCCAAGCTATGGTGCATGTGGATTTCTAACACACATCAAAGAGGGGCCTACATTTATATTGCATCAACCCGTCATGACATCTTCTTGCTACACAACCATGTGCAGGATCACTTTCTTTTCTACCTGTCTGTTCCCTTTAATGTTAACGAACCCTTTGCTTTGGGTAAGGTTTGGGCACGAATTCTTGGTCCATTTTGTAAATGGGTCAGGCTTGTGCTAACCCCTACCCAGTCTAAACCCCACCCATTGCCACCCCTACTTAAAACCATTGGGATCATAATACACCACCACACTCCTTAGCTGATGTCCATGGCGGCTCACCATGACAGAAGTCACTCTAGCTTATTTTCAGGTAGCCCTTCCACCTTGTGGTGGCTCTCGCTTTTTCAAAGCATTAATTATCATGCACCCGAGGGTTTCCTTGCTTGCATTCCTTTATTTTGGCTCTTTCAGTATTATGCAATTTTGTCAAAGTTTCACCCTTATTAACTCGTAGAAACTTGAACCCTTTTCTCAATTTTTCTTTCAATGCAAGTGTCATTCTTCAGTGATGATGAAGAAACACCAAGTACGCCGAAGACAAATGCTCTTTTCATTCCTCAGGAGAATCCAAGGGCATTGGTTATTCGTCCCATGGACCAGTCGCCCACAAGATCTGGTGCAGAAAAGCAGTCTCCATTGAAAGATACAGATGTGCCAATTCATCAAGATGGTAGGTTTGGTTTCATTTCACCTCTCTTCTTGGTTTAATATGATTTCCTTGACATCTTCACACACACACACACACATAGAGCAGCAGCAGCAGCAAGTATCACAGTGATGGTTTTTCTCATTTTTTGTTCTCATAAGAGCAGCAACAATGAATGTGCGGAACAAGGATGAAGTTGTTTCCCGAATGAAAGCTACTGTGGCGAGCAAGCAGTTCGGACAAGAAGATATTTTGTGCCCTCTTATTGCGGATGTGTGTACATGGATGTTGGTATTTATTTATTAATATTATTTTTGGTCCCTTGGTTTTGACAAAAATTCAAAAGCTGGGCTTCTTTTATGTTACAGGCATACATCCAGGTCTGCCCCAAGAACCCAGTCAACCTTAATGTAGATAATGTTCATGTCGTAAAGCTTCTTGGAGGAGGTCTTCATAACTGGTCAATTGTTCATGGCATGGTCCTGAAAACTGATGCTGTTGGAAGTATAAAACAAGTGGAAAATGCAAAGGTGTGCCTTTGGAAAACTAACTTTGGGTTCTTATACCAATACAATATGCTTATACTATATTTGCTTCCTCACTTATTTTCTGGTTGTAAATATAATAGAGTAGACATACATTCCTCCCAGTGCATTGTATTTTTTCTGTCAAGGATCTTTTGCGTTCTTAAATCTCTCTCTCTCTCTCTCTCTCTCTCTCTCTCTCTCTCTCTCTCTCTCTCTCTCTCTCTGTGTGGTTTTTTGGATGATGCCTTGTATTGGATGCCTTTGTCTGATTTGGATTTGGATGTTTGATGGAGCACATTTACTTGCCATTTAGTATGGAGTGTTTTTTTGAAAGGCTTAATGTTGCTGAAAATGAAAAAAATATATATTTTTCTACTCTCTAAGAGTATTTTCATGCCATTTGGCATTGGGTAATTTTGCACATTAGAAGGCTTACTGTTGTTTCCTTCTTAGCCAATTTGGTATTAGGAGCCAGGGACATGCTTGGGTATTGCGTCATTTTGAATGAAATTCTCACCAAATGCTTTAGTTAATCAGTTCTATCATGACTAAAATTCAGTCCTCATGCATTAATCAAAATGAACTATTCCTGGGATCTAAATGTATTTTTATATCTTTTCCTATTATCTTGTGTCACTATTATGCTCTTTATATCTTTTAAAAAAAAGCACTTGAACTGATTTAATGCATGCCTTTATTTTAGTACATGCATTTTCCCAATTTATGCTACTATGAATTGATACAATATACAGCTAGTAAAGAAAATAAAGCAAAGATCCACATTCAGGATACATGTATCTTCCAACATGGTGGGTTTTTGGTGCATGTGTAACCCATGGTTGAGACCATCATGTCAATGGTTTGGATTGTTGAACCATCAGTCTTACTTGTATTGATAGGGGTAAGATCACTTCATATAAATGCTCCATGCGAGATCTTAATACAAAACATTCACATTACAACTATAGACAGCACTAAACCATCCATGTAGTTGCATCTTTAATATCAATCACCATGGGACACCATATATTGATTTTTCTGTATTGCTTGTCAAAACCAGTTTTGAAACAATCATTGAAATTCATAAGGAGGTGGCATCGGAGGACAATCTGAAACAACACATGGAAGCTCTGGAGAAGGTGAGTCTTTCTTACATGGCTATCTGATTTTCCAGTTATTGGTGCATATATATGTGTGTGTGTGTGTGTGTGTGTGTGTGTGTGTGTGTGTGTGTGTGTGTGTGTGTGTGTGTGTGTGTATCAATTTCCACTCTATATTTGAAGATATATTGTTGGTAAAACTATTTTTTTGTTTATGTTTCTCTATTTCTTTGAATCCCATGCAATTGTATTGCCTAGATTAGGAGTCTGTTTGGAATTTCTTAATTTGCAGTTGACTGGATGTACTCCTCCATAATTGTAAGTGGAATAATAATAACTTTCAGTGTTGTTCCTATCCCACTTGCTATATGGAGTAGAAAAATGGGGAAATAGGATCCTGCCTGATGCAGTTCTTGCTTCACACTCTCACCCCAATTGCAAGGCGGATTGGTTCTTCATTCCGAGTATCTTGGACTTAGAGGGAACCAAATTGCAATATATTACTTTCAAGTTGTACTTGTGTGAAACTTAACTACAACTTGATGGATACTCATGCATCATGAGTCATGACAATTAGGAAACATCTTAAAACCTTTTATATTCTCTTGATTAAACTGAATTTGTCAATATTCTCTTTTGTAATGATCTCCTATTAACCAGTTTGTAAATAACTTCTGTGAGAACTCATCCCACGTATTGTGTGCATGACATCCAGCCCATTCATCAGATGTGTTACCCCATGAAACCTCTAGGCCCAAAAATCAGCCTGATTCAAAATTTAGGTGAGCCACAGCAAAGGGAACCAAAGTGAGACGGCACCCTGCCCTTGATTTTCACTGGGGCCCAAATAAGTTGCAAAACAGCCTGATTTTTTGCATGACCCTTCATCCAAGGCAGATGGAAGGTACACATGGGATTAGTTCTTGAAGGGTTCTCACATGTTCTCATGAAAACTGGTTTGTAGGAGAAATTTTTCCTCCAAACATAGTGTAAAATATGAACTATCATCTTTCTACATCTTCCCCCACCCTAACTTCTACTGTAGAGCTAAGTGCTATTTGTTGATGGAAATTTGATTTTCATACCCGGAATCATGAAACTTAGAATACTTTAAACTAATTCAGGTCTCTTCCTTACACCTGCAAGGCCACATTCTTCTAGGTTCCTATAGGTAGCAGCCAATCATGGTTTACTTCCAATCCTTGACAGATTCTGTCATGACTGTTTTTAGCATTTTCATTTTCTAATTTTCTTATGGTTGAATAATGCAACTAAGCAATTTCTACGTTATGGAAGCTGAAGTTTTGATCAAGTTGTCAAACTTGCTAGAATACTTGGTTTCTCAGAGGAATGCCAAGAAGATAGGAAGATGAATTCATTTTAGAAGATTGTAATGTGTTTCATTGAGATGCTTGAAACACATTGCAAAAACCCATTTTCTGGAATAGTGAAAAGGAAAAAAGAAAATTGGCTGGTAATTATGACTGATTTGCTTGATGCAATTAGGTGGTTTAACAATGGATCATGCTTGGAGATTAGCCAATCTATTTGACGAGAGGTTTGATATTCGTGCTAGAGTTTGGGATAGAATGTTGTCGGATATACAATTAAAAGCTATCATTGGGTTAGAATGTTGTCAGATAGACAACACTAAATAGCAATTCAATGCCTTGTAGCCATGTCAGGGCTATCCCATGTGACGATTTATCCCATGAGACAGCAGGTTGGTTTCCCTTTACATTTGTAAACTCAACGACATGAATTCCCCTATGTGCATTTTGTTGGACGGTTTATGATAGTTGATGCATCATGTCAGCTGATTGCAACAACTTCTTATGTAATACATATTTGAAAAACTCTTTTGCAGGTACTACAAGCTATATCAATGGCTCTCGATGATCCAAAGAGGCCCGTTTGCCAGGAAGCTGCTAGATGCCATCAAGCATGGTTTGATTTCATTTATAAGCACATCAATCACCTATTTTTCTCTCTTCAAGTCAGTGGGTATGACACTCTATGATCTTTCACAACAGGGCATCAACTGCATCAAGAAACCTTCATTTTTTTTTGTGTCAATTTCATTCCTCTTTGAGTTTTTATTAATTAATTAAGGAAAAAAAGAAAATGGTCATACATGATGCACTTCTTTCACTTTTGTCTTTTTTCAGGGTGAAATCGAGCAAATTTCTCTAATGAAGCCAAAGGCTAGGATGAAGGATGTACCTGGCCATATGCGAGTGCACACAGACTCACCAAGTTTTGTATTTTCAGCATTATTTAAATGAAGGATTGTAATTAATTGAATGAAGGATTATAATTGAATAAATGAATGATTGTAATTGAATGAATGATTATGCAAGTGGTAATTGAATGAACAAATGTTTGTAATTGAATGAATAAATGATTGTAATTTTGACCGAATGATTATGCAGGTGGTAATTGAATGCATGAATGAATGATTGTAAATTATTTTTTTTAATGTAGACAATAGCTACGGATATTAACCGTAGAAATTAATTTAACAACCATAGCCATTGTAAAATTCAGTATATTGCTACTGATCCAACACTACTTTTGGCTACCAATAATATCTGTAGTTGTAGGTGCTTTTGGCTACAGAAATATTTGCTACGGATTATATCCATAGCTATTATAAGATATGGCTACGGATTAAATCCGTAGCCATAGGCTTTTGACCTATTGCTTTGGCACATACGACGACGGTCATGCTACGGATTTAATCCGTAGCCATAGGTCTATGGCTACGAGTTTAATCCATAGCCTTTGCCCATTTTTCTGGTAGTATATTTGTCTATATTAATGAATTTAAGTGGGAAGCTCAAAGGGTGAGTCCTCACCTTGAATGAATGTTCCTCTTGATTAGAGATGTTCATATGAGGTGGATGTAAAGATCTTGTTGGAAAGGTTAAAGGAAGAAATGTCTTCTAAGGTAAACAGTTGTTAGTTGCACCTGATGAAATGTTACAAGACAACAGTGAGTCAACTAACAACTAGTTGAGTTGGTTTTAAGTAATTTACTAACCGCAGGGTTAGATTATTGATCCCATGGATTTG
This sequence comes from Magnolia kwangsiensis, assembly GCA_037074715.1. Classification (NCBI taxonomy): domain Eukaryota; kingdom Viridiplantae; phylum Streptophyta; class Magnoliopsida; order Magnoliales; family Magnoliaceae; genus Magnolia; species Magnolia kwangsiensis. Next base: position 45,367,066 of record CM073580.1, read on the forward strand.
ATGTTTCCTAAATCATTCACAGATGATTCTAACATTGGAATTAGCTTGACTCAGTTGGAAAACTGGCCAAGTTAACCTAATACAGACCAAACATCGGAAGATGGCTAGAAAACCAACTTACAAAACTCTACTCCACCCAGAAATCATATCGTACATCAACACCGCAAGATGGCTAGGAAATCGCTAAGAGAACACCTACTCCACCCAGAAACCACCATACAATTAAACACCACAATATGAAGTGAGAATCAACTAGCCACAAAAAGGACACTAATGTTCCATCAAGGCCACAAAGGGTAAATAAACGATCCAAGCCACGTAGGGAAAATATGCGGTCCAAGCCATGTAAGGCAAAGTGTGATCCAAGCCATGTAAGGCAGATGTACGATCCAAGTCATGCAAGTCAAATATGGACCGCAAGATGGTGAGTTCATGACAGGTTTCATTACATTATTCAATCACAAACAGCAAACATATAGTTAATTTATAATGTATAATTAAAGATAACATGTTGTCATCAATCATTTATGCTTGTTATAATTAAAGAGATATGTTCATTATCTAACACAAGAATCAAGTGCACAACAGATTAGCATATTCATATAGTAAGATAAATAATTCAATGAGAAAAATCAAGGTATCATATTTGTCTAGATTAATGAATTTAAGTGGGAAGCTCAAAGGGTGAGTCCTCACCTTGAATGAATGTTCCTATTGATTTGAGATGTTCATATGAGGTGGATGTAAAGATCTTGTTTGGACAAGATAAAGGAAGAAATGTCTTCTATGGTAAATAGTTATTAGTTGTACCTGATGAAATGTTACAAGACGACAGTGAGTCAACTAACAACTAGTTGAGTTGGTTTTAAGTAATTTACTAACTGCAGGGTTAGATTATTGATCCCCTGGATCTGATGTTTCCTAAATCATTCACAAATGATTCTAACATTGGAATTAGCTTAACTCAGTTGGGAAACTGGCCGAGTCAACCTAATACAGACTGAACACCGTAAGATGGCTAGAAAAATAACTTACAAAACTCTACTCCACCCAGAAATCATATCGTGCGTCAACACCGCAAGATGGCTAAGAAATCGCTAAGAGAACACCTGCTCCACCCAGAAACCACCATACAATTGAACACCACAATATGAAGTGAGAATTAACTAGCCACAAAAAGGACACTAATGTTTCATCAAGGCCACAAAGGGCAAATAAACGATCCAAGCCAAGTAGCGCAAATATGCGGTCCTAGCCATGTAAGGCAAAGTGTGATCCAAGCCATGTAAGGCAGATGTACGATCCAAGTCGTGCAAGTCAAATACGGACCGCAAGATGGTGAGTTCATGACAAGTTTCATTACATCATTCAATCACAAATGGTAAACATATAGTTAATTTACAATGTATATCTAAAGATAGCATGTTGTCATCAATCATTTATGCTATAATTAAAGAGATATGTTCATTATTTAACACAAGAATCAAGTGCGCAACAGATTAACATATTCATATAGTAAGATAAATAATTCAATGAGAGAAATCAAGGCATCATATTTGTCTAGATTAATAAATTTAACTAGGAAACTAAAAGGGTGAGTCCTCACCTTGAATGAATGTTCCTCTTGATTTGAGATGTTCATATGAGGTGGATGTAAAGATCTTGTTTGGACAAGTTGAAGGAAGAAATGTCTTCTAAGGTAAACAGTTGTTGGTTGCACCTGATGAAATGTTACAAGACAATAGTGAGTCAACTAACAACTAGTGGAGTTGGTTTTAAGTAATTTACTTACTGCAGGGTTAGATTATTGATCTCATGGATCTGATGTTTCCTAAATCATTCACAAATGATTCTAACATTGGAATTAGCTTAACTCAGTTGGGAAACTGGCCGAGTCAACCTAATACAGACTGAACACCGTAAGATGGCTAGAAAAATAACTTACAAAACTCTACTCCACCCAGAAATCATATCGTGCGTCAACACCGCAAGATGGCTAGGAAATCACTAAGAGAACACCTGCTCCACCCGAAAACCACCATACAATTGAACACCAAAATATGAAGTGAGAATCAACTAGCCACAAAAAGGGCACTAATGTTCCATCATGGCCACAAAGGGCAAATAAACGATCCAAGCCACATAGGGCAAATATGCGGTCCGAGCCATGTAAGGCAAAGCGTGATCCAAGCCATGTAAGGCAGATGTACGATCCAAGTCGTGCAAGTCAAATATGGACCGCAAGATGGTGAGTTCATGACAGGTTTCATTACATCATTCAATCACAAATGGCAAACATATATTTAATTTACAATGTATAACTAAAGATAGCATGTTGTCATCAATCATTTATGCTTGTTATAATTAAGGAGATATGTTCATTATGTAACACAAGAATCAAGTGTGCAACAGATTAACACATTCATATAGTAAGATAAATAATTCAATGAGAAAAATCAAGGTGTCAAATTTGACCAGATCAATGAATTTAAGTGGGAAGCTCAAAGGGTGAGTCCTCACCTTGAATGAATGTTCCTATTGATTTGAGATGTTCATATGAAGTGGATGTAAAGATCTTGTTTGGACAGGTTGAAGGAAGAAATGTCTTCCAAGGTAAACAGTTGTTAGTTGTACATGATGAAATGTTACAAGACACTAGTGAGTCAACTAACAACTAGTTGAGTTGGTTTTAAGTAATTTACTAACTGTAGGGTTAGATTATTGATCCTTTGGATCTGATGCTTCCTAAATCATTCACAGATGATTCTAACATTGGATTTTGCTTGACTCAGTTGGGAAATTGGATGACTCAACCTGATACAAAGTGTAGTGTCGACTAAGTTGGGCATATTTGGCCGAATCAACCCTTAATCAACAAGTTCGAATTGCCTATAAACAAGGTTTCAAGTTACCTGAGACGAGCTACTTCTCATGCCCAACTGAGTTAGGGTTTTTATACCTGAAACATTCCTAAGTCACTGACCCAGTAGTGACTTGACTCAGTCGATCCTTTCAACTAGTTACGTACGATGTTATGAACTTATCTGATATCGGTTCGAGGTGTTGATCATTGCTTGAGGTAAACCGACCTCAGCCATGGATTTAGATAATGGTTTTCACCCTGAAATGTGGATCTAGGTCACTCAACTCATGAACAAGTTGGGAGTGGCTGAGAAAACCATCGGTCAAGTTTGTGTAAAACTCTTAAAACTGAGAGAGAGGTTAGTTGTGGTACCTGATCAAGGACTGCTCTTGGATGCTAGAAGAGCTCTGGACACGGCGAGCTCAGCTCTGAGTTCATCAGAAATCAGGAACTCACCTCCCTAACTCAATTCTGGTCGTCGTCTTGGGGTTTCAGGCCTGTGTCCTAGTATCTTAGCAATCCGTAGGATCCCGTGGTCCTCCCGATCGAATTTCAATGACCCAGGACCTATAGATGTCATTTACGTTGACCTTAAGTCGCACCCTGAAAACCCGAGCAGACTCAACCTGAGACCTATGCTATTACGACCACATCGTCATCGTGGTTCCAGCGCCACGTCTCATACGTCAATGTGACGCTTAGATCATAAGTTATGGCTCGCGCATTATCATGGCCGTTGATCGCTTAATTGCAAGACCACCTATCCCAGTTGTTATAATTCCCTAGAAAACCATCATTAGGATGATGTCACCCAAGGGGTAACATCACCCTACCCTAGCCCCTAGCCCATGCCTCTTACAAAATAATAATTGTTAGCCCCCATGCCTTCTTACACCCATCTTACAACTAATGATTGCCTAACTAAGAGATCTAGAAATCACTACCTCTCTCTCTCTTATCACTCTCTCTCTCTCTCCCTTTCATTTCTCATTCTTCCATTGTAATGGCCATGGACGTCCCACCCATCTCCAAATTTCCAACCACTTCCACTCTTTAGTTCCCCAAATCCAACCCTCCAAACCCCATATCAACCATTGAATCTCTTCCCTTGGGGCATTGGAACCTATTGGAGGAAGAAGAAGTTCAAGATCCTAGGTGGGTGCATGTTTAAGATTATATCCTTCTTTTCTTTCTTATATCCTTGTAGTTTATTGCATGGGATCACATATGACCCACCAATCAATGGTGGATATCCTACATGACCCCTTGGACGTGGCCAATGGCCCATCCTTGTTACATGCATGATCCATGATGGGGCCATTCTCCATGGACCCCATCATGATGTTTTGATTTAATCCAAAGCTTTGATGGGTCACCTAGACCTTCATTTCATGGTGGAGATGACATCCCCTGTAAGACTCGTATCCTAGCTCATACCATTCTGTAGACTTTTGCAGTCCTCCCGGTCGAATTCTGGCGACCCACGATCTGTTATTGGTAGTTACGCACAACCTTGAGTCATGTCCCGTATTCTAAAGTCAGCTCAACCTGAGACTCATACCCTAAAGACCATGCCGTTACCGCATTTCCAATGCCACATATTATGCACCGAGGTGATACCCAGGCCAGAAGATACGGGCTCACGTTCAGTTCGTGGAAAACGTAGCGCATTTACAAACCCAAGAAAATCTTTCAAATCAATCACATCACATCTTATCAATCAAGTACCACATCACCTCACATGTCAAGTACATGCTCCATCCCCAAGTAACCCCAGAGTCAAAACTCTCTCTCCACCCGTCACTCCCCACCACCCACCCGTCTCTCTCTCTCTTACAACCCTCTCTTTCATCTCTCTCTCTCATTCTCCAAGTAACCCACATCCAACATTTTCATGGGAGGGAGGAGAAGCTAGTGTGGCCCACCTCCTTACCACTCAATCCCATCATCCAAAGACCATCTTCACCATTGAAATGCATCCCTTCGAGCTCTAGGATGCATTAATGGAAGAAGAAGTCCAAGAAGATCAAAGGTGGGTGTATTTTATGATTTGATTTATGTGATTTTGATGATTTGAAGGCCCACATATGGTGAGACCCATCATGATGCATGCATTGCATCATGGAGGAGCTCATAATGGCAAGCTCCTCCCATCTCCACCTCTCTCCTTTTCTCTATCTCTCACTCTGTTGTGATGGGTGTGGCCCACTTGATCCACACCACGCAGCCGCATGGACCACACGCTGATGTATGTATTCTAGATCCACCCCATCCATGCATGGGACATGGGGCCCACCTTGATTTAGTGTGGGTTGACCCACCCTTTCGTGGACCCCACCGTGATGTATATCTTCCATCCACACCGTCCAATGCTTTGGACGGTGCTGGACACTGTGAGAAGGTGTTGTGGTGCCCCACTATGATGTATTAATTTCAACTCTGTGGACCCCTTGACATACGTATTATATCTAGACCATCCATCAAACGGACGTCCAGTAGGGACGAGGCCCACCTTGGATGTTTTTATTCTACACACTCACCGACCATCCATCCACACATGTGGACCACACCCTTGGCATATGTATTTCTAGACTGTCCATCTATATGGGACCCACATGAAGTATGTTTTATATCCACGCCATCCAGATTGTCCATCATCTGGACGGTGGATGTGGGACACCTCATATCCAGTCCTTGGACGTGGGACACCACCATGATGTATATATTTTATTCACATTGTCCTTGTGTAGGACCCACACAGTGTATGTGTTTTATACCCACTGATGTATGCGTTTTATTCACACTGTCCATTACATGGATGTGGGCCGCCTTGATAAATGTGTCGTATATCCATGTCGTCCATCTATCCATTGCATGGACTACACCATGATGTATTTGTTTCATCCACACTGTCCAGACAGTGCTAAACAGTGCTGGACATGTTTGGATGGTGCTGATTTACATGGGAAGTGTTTGGATGGTGCTGATTTACCTGGATAATGTTTGGACAGTGTTTATCATCATTAGTGGACCATGTGTCCCATGGAATGATGTGTACAGTGATATACATGTTGCACCTGCAATTATTGAAATGATTTTAGATGTGATCTAAGTTCTCGCTTATGAAGCCCACTTTGATGTATTTTGTGGTCCATTCAAGAGGCCCACTTTGATATACTTATGGCCCATCAAAATCCATCTGTGAGGCCCACCTTAATATATTTATAGCCCATTTATGAGGCCCATTAGTGTGGCCCATTGATGTAGCCCACTTGAAGTGTATGAGGCCCATTAGTGCGACCCATGTGATGCGGCCCATTATGATGTATGTGGCCCACCATGATGCAACCCATTATAACGTGTATGAGGCCTGATGTATTATATATGTGACCCATATGATGAGGCCTGATGTGTTGTATAAGGCCCATGTGTAAGGCCCATATGTTATATGTTCGAGGCCTATGAGCAGGGCCCACTTATTATGTATATGAGGCCATGGGCCCACTATATGTTTGGACCTATAAGGACCACTCCTTAGGAGCAATGTTAGTTAAATGTCCACATTGATCGGCGATGGTGGTTAAATGTCCACATTGTGACCTTCCCTCATGCCGACTCCGATTCAGATTGTTAAGGTCTATTATTGAGGCTAATTCCGATTCAGATTGTCGAAGCCAATTATTGAGGCCGATTCCAATTATCAAATTTAATTTCGATTATCGAGGTCGATTATTGAGGCCGATTTTGATTTTGATTGTTGAGGCTGATTCCCATTATTGATTCTGATTCTCATTGTCGAGGCTGATGTTGAGGCTGATTCTAATTCTAATTGTCGTGGTTGATTTTGATTGTCGATACCTATTTTAATTGTCGAGGCCGATTGTTGAGGCTGATTATAATTTCGATTGTCGAGGCCGATTGTTTAGGCCGATTCCAATTTCAATTGTCGAGGTCGATTTTAATTGTTGAGGCTGATTGTTTAGGCTGATTCCAATTCTAATTGTCAAGACTGATTCCAATTGTCGAGGCTGATTGTTTAGGGCGATTCTAATTCTGATTGTTGAGGCTGATTCTAATTGTCGATTCTAATTTCGATTGTCAAGGCTGATTATGATTCCGATTGTCGAGGTCGATTATTTAGGCCAATTCTGATTATAATTGTCTAGGCGAATTATTGAGGCCGATTTCAATTATCGATTCCGATTTTGATTATCGAGGCTGATTATAGAGGCCGATTCTGATTATTAATACTAATTCCGATTGTCAAGGTCGATTTCGATTGTCGAGGCCCAATGAGATGCATATGTAGCCCGTATTTGAGGCCCATTGTGATGTGCATTTGGCCTATGTTTGAGGCCCAATGTGATGTATATGCGGCTCATATATGAGGCCCGTTATGATGTGTATTCAGCCCATGTTTCAGGCCCAATGTGATGTATATGAGGCCTATGTGATGAGGCACATTATGATGCATTTGGGGGTCAGGCAATGGATCCCATTGTGATGTATGTTAGGCCCATGTGAAAGGCCCATCGTGATGTGTATTAAGCTCTTGAGTGAGGCCCATGGTGTTGTATATTTGGCCCTTGTATGAGGCTATGCTGTTAGGCTCTATGTGGGCCATTCTTGGGGGGCAATGTTGGTTAAATGTTCACATTATCGAGGTCGATTGTCAATGTCTGTTATTGATACCGATTATGAGTATGTGACAACATAGCAACATGATACATGCCCATACCATCATCTGCATGTTTGTTATGAGATATGATTGACCATTGCATATGTTATAGTATCGATTATTATGAGACTCCCTGATAGGCGGAGATTGTCTCACATGAGCGCATGGTATGTGAAGGATTGATGCATGACTAGATTGTATGACTCATGCATCTTGCACTGTGTGCTGCGATTACTATATACCCTCACGACATCAGGGTCGTAGCCTCCACAGGCATATCGTGGATGGCCAGATGGGACACCGAAAATCTATTCTACATGGGATGTTTAGATATCCCTGGGTGAAAGTCCCAGAACCCTCTTGGTTCCAGAGGTTTCTCCAACGTCTAGACCAAGTGAATGCATGAGTGCATGTAAGACCCGTATCTTGGTCCGTACCTTTCCGTACACTTCCGCGGTCGTACCGGTCGAATTCCGGCAACTTTCGACCCTTAAACAATATCGACGCGCGACCTGGATTCATGTACCGACAACCCGAGTCGACTCAACCCGAGACCAATACCATAGCGACCGCACCGTCGCCGCGGTTCCGATACCGCGACTCGCGCGCCAAGGCGATACCCTGATCAAGAGATATGAGCCAACGTTCGGTGCGAGAAAACGCCGCGCGTTGCGAAAACCAAGGGAATCTCAACGATGTGTCACATCAATCACATCAATCCCATCAATCAATCACCCATCAAGCCATCACATGTCAAGTACACATCACTTCCATCCCTTTTCCCAAGCAACCACCAAAGTCTTCTCATCCCATACCTCTCTTACACAAAAGCCACAAAAGTCTTCCTAACCCATACTTTTCTTACACAACCATCACTCACCCATCCATCCATCACTCTCTCTCTCTCCCTTTACATCACTCTCTCTCTTACTCTCTTTTTCATTCCAAAACTTCCAAGCAACAAGAAATTGCAAGGGCTCCCACGTATGAGAATTCCAACCTTCCTTAAGCTTCAAGTGGCCCACCTTCCTACCCCAAAATCTCCCATCTCAACCCTCCATTCTTCATCCTAACCGTTGAAGTTGAAGCCAAGGTGCCAAGGAACCCCTAGGAGCGAGAAGATCGGACGGTGGGTGCTTCTATAGGGTAGATTTTCTTGATTTTATGGTGGACCAAGTGAGGCCCACCGATCAATGGTGTGGATCTCACTTGGGATCCTAATATGTGGCCGATGGACCACTTGGATCATCATGATCGGTCCATGATGGGGCCATTCTCCATGGACCCCATCATGATGTTTATTTGCATTTAGAAAGGTCATCTAGACCGTCCATATCGGTGGAGAATGGATCTCCACCGTTGATTTACATTTTTAACGGTCCCATGTGCAAGGGACCCATTTCTTGTATGTTTCATTGCAAGGGAGGGCCCATAATGACGGGGTCCCTCCATCACAAGCCGTGTCCCACTCTCCATCTCTCTCTCTCTCTTTTTATTTTTTTTATTTTGTATTATTTTTTATGGCATGTGATAAGGTGGTGTGGCCCACCTGAATGGATCCCACTTTGACATATTTATTTTTATTCAAGTGGGGCCCACCTTGGCCGTTACTCCCATGCCACCCATCAGTGGCGAGTCCACTTCATCGGGGCCCACATACAAAAAAAAAAAAAATTTTTATGCAACGTCCAGCGTCTGGACGCTGGACGTTATTTATTTGGAAAGAAGAAAATGGAAGAAAAGAAGGTTTTTGGGTGTTCCCTTGCATAGGCCCCACCATGATGTATTTGAGTAATCCAAGCCGTCCATCCTCTTACCTACGGTGTTTTAGCCGTTGGGTAGAAGTTTGGGGTTGATTGGAAGATCTGGTGGACCATAATATCAAAGAATGCATCACTACCATTCAAGATTATTATTTTGTTTTATTTCACTGTCTGAGCACCAAAAAAATTCAAACTCTGGACTCATTTGGACGGCCTCGAGCCGCTGAACACAAAGGCCGGGATGGATTTCTGAAAAACGGACCCTACGTATACAAGACCTCAGAAAAATGAAATTTTCCGATTTTTTTTTTTGAGGCTGCCTCCCTCTCTGTCCTTGGCAGCACGCTGCACGCTGCAGCGTGCAGCGCCCGGGCGGGAGGGCGTCAGCAGGCTACCCACGGCTGCTGCCGTGGGCCCCACCTTGATGTATGTGACTCTTCCACACCGTTCATCGGGTGGGCCATCCCCTAAAGTGGCCCCCCTCCAAAGATGAGTCAGATCCAAAACTCTGGTGGCCCACACCACGCGAAACAATGTGAATTGAATCCTACCGTTGAAAGGTTTTTGGGGCCCACAGAGGTATTGAATCAAGCTGAAATTTTTGTTTTCCCTCCACCTAGGCCCGAGAGGCCTTATGAATGGCTCGGATGGCATTTGGGGTATCATGGTGGGCCACATCCGTGGACCCCACCATTAATGTACGTGTCTTAACCCACCGTCCACCGGCTGTGGACGGTGGACTCTCACCATGATATATGTATTGTACTCCACCGTCCAGTGGACGGTGGGCCCCCCCCCCCCCCCCCTTGTGGCATTTATGCTTGTCAGCACTGTCCACTGGACAGTGGGACCCACTATGATGCATGTGATGCATCTGAACCGTCGATCCATTAAATTATTTAAGGCCTTTGGGGTTAAGCCCATTTGTCTACAAAAGGCCTATGGGCTAGACCCATTTGAGTTATAAAAGGGTCTATGGGCTAGGCCCATTCGAATTTCAAAAGGCCTATGGGCTAGGCCCATTTGGTTTGTGAAATGTTTATGGGCTAGGCCCATTGAATTCATTCTAGTCACAAGGATTTAGGCCCATATGATGTGTTGCAAGTCCATGGGACTAGGCCCCTTCGATGTACTTCAAGGCCCATGTAATTGGACCCCTTTTTGTTAAAATTTAAAGCCCATGGAGGTAGGTCAATTGTTATATGTAAGACCTAGGGGTTTAGGCCCACCTTGACATACGTACAAGACTCATGGATTAGGCCCATTTGAATTGTTCAAGGCCTAGGAATTTAGGCCCATTCAACTCATACAAGGCCTCTGGGTTGAGGCCCAGTGATATACATTTGGGGGCCCAATTGTGTGGCCCATTTGATACATATTAGACTCATGTGACTAGGTCCAACTGATGTAATCCAAGGCCCACGGGTTTTGACCCATTGCAATGCACTTAAGACCCATTGGTGTGGCCCATTTATATGGCCCATCTGATGAATAAAAGGCCCATAAGATATGGCACATCTGATGAATAAAGGGCCCACGAGATGTGACCCTTTTGATATATATGTAAGGCCCAATGGGATGAATCTACGGTCCATTGCAATGTGTAATCCCAATACAGGTTATGTAGCGACATTAAGAAGATTGTGCCTGGGAAGCAATGCTGGTTTGATGTCCACATTGCGAGTGTAATGATGGTTGGATGTCCACATTACGACTCTCCTTAGGGCCCATTACTGGACCATGTTTATCGTATTTAGGTCGTTCAGGCTCATCTGCATTGTAAGATAATGCATTTTATTATAACATGTTTAGTATAGTTTCATGACCCATGATCATACGCATCATATGCATGCTTGATATGAGGATTGACTGATCATGGCATATGCCTTCGGGCAGGTTGTTTATGGGCTCCCGGTTAGGCGGTGTTGCCCTACATGAGCGCACGGTATGCGCAGGATTGGTTGCATGACTGGATAGCGTGATTCATGCATTCCGTATTTGTGTGATATGGTTGTTGTACGCCCTAGCGACATCAGGGCCGTAGCCTCCACAGACGCATCGTGATTGGCAGGATTGGATACCGGAAATCTTGTTCTACATGGGGTACTATAGATATCCCTGGGTGAAAGTCCCTAAACCCTTATGGTACCAAGAGGTTGCTCCAACGTCTAGACCGAGTGGGTAGATGAGCGTTGAGTGCCGATTACCAGACGGTTACGCTCTCCACTGTGTCGTGGTCGGTTGGAAGGGGGTGCGGCCTTACCCGCCCGAGTGTAGGGGGCAATGCTAGGCTGAGTTTGACCAGCTCGAGGAATGGGTCCGCTATCGACGAGTCGCGCCCGATATTGGCAGACGGATAGTGAGGTCTCTTCCACTTACCTTATTGCGCGCGATGTGGCGGCAATCTGGTTTAGAGTGTACTAGACCCCGGTGATATTCCATACTTTGAGCTGTATTGATGTGTGGACATTGATGAGTATCCGTATGCTTGAGTTGCATTATACATTGCATGGCCTTGGGATGGCCGATACCATTCATGTCTTGCATCGCATAAGCCTTGGTACGGCTTATGATATTATGTTTCCATTTGCATATTCCGCATTACTCTGACATTGCATTCATATTACTACCTTGCGCACACACTTTCACCACCCTCTAAGCTTTCTGTAAGCTTATGCACGACCGTTGCGTGCAGGTGACGTTGGACTGCAGCAGCGTTGAGGCAGGAGCGCGTCGCTGATCATTTTGGAGTTTTCTGTTATTTACCATTGTATTTCCCTTTATGCTCATTGTACTTGTAAAATTTTTGATCATAGTGGAAATGTAATGGAGTGCTTGGTTGTTATTTGTGGGTTATGCCTTTGGTTATGCTTATTACGAATCAAACTGATATTTAAAATCCTCCTTATAGCATCCCAGGATCGGAACCTGGCGAATGGGAGCTAGGAGCCGAGAATGGGGTTCTACGGAGGCTGTTGGTGCCGGATTCGGCGATCGGGAATTTTGTGAGCCCGGTTTCCGAGTTTGGGGCGTGACAGAAGTTGGTATCAGAGCATAACTTGGGAATAACCGAGAACAACATTACATGTTTGCTATGAGTGAAGAATGGCTAAGTTCTGAAGTTCGGATAACTTCACGACCTTCCGAATCAGACCATTAACATGCGTACATTCGAGAGTTCTGGAAGATGATAGGCGCTTTCGCTCTTTCCTGTAGGGTATGGCGCCTGTTACTCGATCGACTCCCGCACCACCACCTGAGGATTCTACCTCACCATCGGAGACTCCAGCTCTACCACCTGCGTCTCCCATTCCACCCTCAGAGATTCCTGCTTCTTCCCATGAGGATGACATTCCTCCACCTGAGACTGATGAGGAGCCGACTGTGACTGTGAGTGCCTCTCAGTTACAGCAGATGTTGCAGGCTGTGACAGCTGCACTACAGGGACAGGGTAGACGCCCAGCTGTTTCACCAGCTCAGGCGGAGCAGGAGCGCGCGAGCGCTGTACTTCGTGAGTTCCGACGGCATGATCCCCCTCGTTTCCAGGGCGAGCCAGATCCGACCGCTGCTGAGAGATGGCGCTCCGATGTGGAGAAGATATTCGATACCATGTTATGCACGACCGAGCAGCGCGTCCGGTTAGCAGTATTTCTCTTCCACGGTGAGGCCGAGCATTGGTGGACCTCTGTCGCCCGTGTCGCTGGACCTGATTATGTTTGGACATAGGAGGAATTTGTGGACCGATTTGAGGAGCAGTACTTCCCTGACCACATCCGTCGTCAGCGAGCCTTAGAGTTCGAGACTCTGGTGCAGGGAGATATGACCGTGGCACAGTACGCGGCCCGTTTCATGGCACTGTCGAGATTCGCACCATATATGGTTGATGATGAGGGGCGGAAGGCCCGCCGTTTCGAGCACGGCTTACGTTACGGCCTTCGAGGTCGTGTCATTGGGCATGAGCTTCCTACCTTCCAGGCAGTGGTGCGGAAGGCTCAGATATATGAGACTGAGTGGGCCGGTTCTCAGTCTGATCGTGGTCAGAGGGGAGACCGGAAGAGGCAGGCTCCTTCCAGTCATTCCCAGCAGGGTCGACCACAGCAGCAGAGGCGCACTGGTCGCCCAGCTTTCCGTGCACCATCAGCACCATCAGCACCTCCACCACCACCTCAGAGACAGTTCACCGGCACTTGCTTCAGGTGCGGTGCGACGGGACACCGTTCATGGGAGTGTCCCAGTCCCCAGCAGCAGCAGAGAGGTCCACAGCAGCAGAGACCTCCACCGCAGCAGCAGAGACCCCCACAGCAGCAGCGACAGCAGCAGCGACAGCAGCCTCTACCACCGAAGCCACCTCAGCAGCAGCATCAGCATCAGCACCAGCCCCAGAGGCCACAGCAGCAGAGGCAGCAGTTTCGACCACCTCAGCGACCCCAGCAGCAGCAGCAGCACGTTCAGAGGGGACAGGCACCTCCCCAGCCAGCTCAGGCTAGGTTTTATGCGGCTCAGCAGGATCCGCAGTCATCTGGGGGAGTCGTTGAGGGTATACTGCCAGTTTCTGCATGCATTGCACGTGTATTGTTTGATTCTGGTGCATCGCATTCCTTTGTGGCCGAGAGCTTTTGTCGATCGGCTGGCTTACCGTTGGAGTCTGCTGGTGAGAGCCTGTCAGTATCTACTCCCTTGGGGAGGACTGCAGCGTTAGGACGATTTTGCTCGTCATGTCCCGTTCTAGTTGGGGATACCTTCCTGCCTGCTGATTTGTTTGTTTTGCCGATGTCCGAGTTCGACGTTATCTTGGGCATGGATTGGCTCACCGAGTACTATGCCATTTTGGACTGCGCCGCGAGGACCGTCACGTTCTGTATACCCGGCGTGCCTCAGTTCCAGTTCGTTGCAGAGGCCAGAGGAGAGCAGTTGTCTTGTTTGATGTTGTGCGCCATAGAGGAGCATATCGCCGTTGGCATCGACCATTTGCCGATAGTTTGCGATTTTCCCGATGTGTTCCAGGAGATTCCGGGATTACCGCCTCGTCGACTCACCGAGTTTCAGATCGATCTCGTGCCCGGTACCGCGCCTATTTCAAAGGCCCCGTATCGTATGGCACCGTTGGAGTTACGGGAACTGCAGAAGCAGTTGGACGAGTTGCGTGAGTTGGGCTTTATCCGTCCGAGCAGTTCTCCATGGGGAGCACCGGTACTCTTCGTGAAGAAGAAGGATGGTTCGTTGAGGCTCTGCGTTGACTATCGCGAGCTCAACAAAGTCACGATCAAGAACAAGTACCCGCTCCCTAGGATTGATGATTTGTTTGACCAGCTGCAGGGTGCACAGTTCTTTTCGAAGATTGACCTGCGTTCCGGTTATCATCAGATTCGGGTCCGAGATGAGGACATTCCGAAGACAGCATTCAGGACGCGTTACGGTCATTTTGAGTTTCAGGTCATGTCCTTCGGACTGACCAATGCACCCGCGGTCTTCATGCAGCTGATGAATGAGGTTTTCCGCCCATATCTAGATCAGTTTGTTGTAGTCTTCATCGACGACATTCTGATCTACTCGAGGACCCGTGAGGAGCATGAGCAGCACTTGGAGATCACTTTACAGACCCTCCGTGCACACCAGCTGTATGCGAAGCTGGAGAAGTGCGAGTTCTGGCAGGAGGAGGTGAAGTTCCTCGGTCACGTGGTGACGAGGGAGGGCGTCGCAGTGGACCCCTCGAAGGTCGAGGCAGTGCGTCAGTGGGGCCAGCCCACTACTGCGACAGAGATCCGTAGTTTCCTTGGTTTGGCGGGCTACTACCGGCGTTTCATTGAGGGTTTCTCTCGTATTGCAGCCCCGCTGACCAGGTTGACTCAGAAGGGCGCAGAGTTTATTTGGAGTGACGCCTGCGAGCGAGCATTTACGGAGTTGAAGGACCGTCTGACGTCCGCTCCTGTCCTCACTCTTCCCTCTGGGAGTGACGGCTTCATTGTATTCACTGATGCCTCGCACATCGGTTTAGGTGCTGTCCTGATGCAGCACGGGAGACCAGTGGCCTTTGCGTCTCGTCAGCTCAAGGTCCATGAGCTGAACTACCCTACACATGATCTGGAGCTGGCTGCCGTTGTCTTCGCACTGAAGGTGTGGAGGCACTACCTTTACGGGATTAGGTTCGAGCTCTTCTCTGATCACAAGAGCTTGAAGTACCTCTTCTCGCAGTCTGAGTTGAATATGAGACAGAGGCGCTGGATGGAGCTCCTAAGGACTATGATTTCGACCTTCAGTACCACCCGGGCAAGGCGAACGTGGTGGCAGATGCCCTCAGCTGTCAGCCACGAGGCCTAGTGGCGCACATGATGATTCAGGAGTGGCGGATGCTTGAGGATATTGCTGCGTATGACTTTGAGTTCGGCCTGCAGTCTTCCATTGTACAGTTATCGAGCTTGTCGATTCGACCCTCTCTTGTCGCTAGGGTGATCGAGGCTCAGCAGGCTGATGCGTCGTTGCAGGGTTATGTGGCTGAGGCAGCATCTGAGGGTCAGGTTGATTGGCAGATCGGTACAGACGGTGGACTTCGCTTCAGAGGCCGATTATGTGTCCCGGATATTCCAGAGTTACGCAGAGATCTTATGACCGAGGCACATCGATCGCGGTTTTCTATCCACCCGGGCTCGACGAAGATGTATCGTGACATGAGGCGACAGTATTTTTGGGCGGGGATGAAGCGCCAGATCGCCAGTTTTGTGGCCGAGTGTGACACGTGCCAGCGTGTCAAGGCCGATCATCAGAGACCTCCTGGTCTTTTGCAGCCGTTGAGCGTCCCGATGTGGAAGTGGGAGCACGTGTCGACTGATTTCATTATGGGTTTGCCGAGGACTCAGCGTGGTCATGACTCCATTTGGGTTGTTGTGGATCGTCTGACGAAGTCGGCACATTTCCTTGCGATGCGTGCGACTTGGTCTATGGACCGGCTTGCGAGACTGTTTATCGAAGAGATTGTGAGACTGCATGGCGTTCCAGCCTCGATCGTTTCTGACCGAGACTCGAGGTTCACGTCTCAGTTTTGGGGGAGCTTCCAGCGTGCGATGGGGACTGATTTGCAGCTCAGCACCGCGTACCATCCGCAGACCGATGGCCAGACCGAGAGGGTCAATCAGATACTTGAGGATATGCTTCGGGCCTGCGCGATTGACTTCGGGGGTAGCTGGGATGAGCATCTGCGATTGGCTGAGTTTGCGTACAATAACAGCTATCAGGCGACCATCGGCATGGCTCCTTTTGAGGCACTATATGGCAGACCATGCAGATCACCGAGTTGTTGGACCGAGGTTGGAGAGCGCCGTCTCCTAGGTCCCGAGCTTGTGCAGGAGACTTCAGAGGCTATTGACATCATCAGGCAGAGGATGCGCACAGCTCAGAGCCGACAGAAGAGTTCTGCTGATCGTCGGCGTCGTCCCTTGGAGTTTGATGTAGGGGACCATGTGTATCTCAAGGTCTCGCCTATGAAGGGCGTAGTTCGATTTGGAGCGAAGGGCAAGCTTGCCCCGAGATTTATAGGACCTTTCGAGATCACTAGGCGCGTTGGCGCCGTGGCCTATTGGCTTGCCTTGCCGTCTCAGTTGTCTGGCGTCCACAACGTGTTTCACGTCTCCATGTTAAGGAAGTGTGGGTCAGACATAGTTCCCGTTATTGATTGGCAACCGTTGGAGGTTCGTGAGGACGCTTCTTACATTGAGCAGCCAGTTCGTATCCTTGATAGGAAGGAGCAGGTCCTCAGAACCAAGGTCATTCCGTTGGTGAAGGTGCAGTGGGGTCACCATTCTGTTGAGGAAGCTTCTTGGGAGCGTGAGGCTGAGATTCGAGAGCGATATCCTCATCTCTTTGATGGTTGATGATCATGTATTGTATTTTGTACGCTGTCCCTGATTCTATATGATGACGTTATGTTTCTCATTTCTCGCGAGATATGCTTAGTTGCGACGCTTGTGTAAATTTCGAGGACGAAATTTTTATAAGGAGGGGAGAGCTGTAAGACCCGTATCTTGGTCCGTACCTTTCCGTACACTTCCGCGGTCGTACCGGTCGAATTCCGGCAACTTTCGACCCTTAAACAATATCGACGCGCGACCTGGATTCATGTACCGACAACCCGAGTCGACTCAACCCGAGACCAATACCATAGCGACCGCACCGTCGCCGCGGTTCCGATACCGCGACTCGCGCGCCAAGGCGATACCCTGATCAAGAGATATGAGCCAACGTTCGGTGCGAGAAAACGCCGCGCGTTGCGAAAACCAAGGGAATCTCAACGATGTGTCACATCAATCACATCAATCCCATCAATCAATCACCCATCAAGCCATCACATGTCAAGTACACATCACTTCCATCCCTTTTCCCAAGCAACCACCAAAGTCTTCTCATCCCATACCTCTCTTACACAAAAGCCACAAAAGTCTTCCTAACCCATACTTTTCTTACACAACCATCACTCACCCATCCATCCATCACTCTCTCTCTCTCCCTTTACATCACTCTCTCTCTTACTCTCTTTTTCATTCCAAAACTTCCAAGCAACAAGAAATTGCAAGGGCTCCCACGTATGAGAATTCCAACCTTCCTTAAGCTTCAAGTGGCCCACCTTCCTACCCCAAAATCTCCCATCTCAACCCTCCATTCTTCATCCTAACCGTTGAAGTTGAAGCCAAGGTGCCAAGGAACCCCTAGGAGCGAGAAGATCGGACGGTGGGTGCTTCTATAGGGTAGATTTTCTTGATTTTATGGTGGACCAAGTGAGGCCCACCGATCAATGGTGTGGATCTCACTTGGGATCCTAATATGTGGCCGATGGACCACTTGGATCATCATGATCGGTCCATGATGGGGCCATTCTCCATGGACCCCATCATGATGTTTATTTGCATTTAGAAAGGTCATCTAGACCGTCCATATCGGTGGAGAATGGATCTCCACCGTTGATTTACATTTTTAACGGTCCCATGTGCAAGGGACCCATTTCTTGTATGTTTCATTGCAAGGGAGGGCCCATAATGACGGGGTCCCTCCATCACAAGCCGTGTCCCACTCTCCATCTCTCTCTCTCTCTTTTTATTTTTTTTATTTTGTATTATTTTTTATGGCATGTGATAAGGTGGTGTGGCCCACCTGAATGGATCCCACTTTGACATATTTATTTTTATTCAAGTGGGGCCCACCTTGGCCGTTACTCCCATGCCACCCATCAGTGGCGAGTCCACTTCATCGGGGCCCACATACAAAAAAAAAAAAAATTTTTATGCAACGTCCAGCGTCTGGACGCTGGACGTTATTTATTTGGAAAGAAGAAAATGGAAGAAAAGAAGGTTTTTGGGTGTTCCCTTGCATAGGCCCCACCATGATGTATTTGAGTAATCCAAGCCGTCCATCCTCTTACCTACGGTGTTTTAGCCGTTGGGTAGAAGTTTGGGGTTGATTGGAAGATCTGGTGGACCATAATATCAAAGAATGCATCACTACCATTCAAGATTATTATTTTGTTTTATTTCACTGTCTGAGCACCAAAAAAATTCAAACTCTGGACTCATTTGGACGGCCTCGAGCCGCTGAACACAAAGGCCGGGATGGATTTCTGAAAAACGGACCCTACGTATACAAGACCTCAGAAAAATGAAATTTTCCGATTTTTTTTTTTGAGGCTGCCTCCCTCTCTGTCCTTGGCAGCACGCTGCACGCTGCAGCGTGCAGCGCCCGGGCGGGAGGGCGTCAGCAGGCTACCCACGGCTGCTGCCGTGGGCCCCACCTTGATGTATGTGACTCTTCCACACCGTTCATCGGGTGGGCCATCCCCTAAAGTGGCCCCCCTCCAAAGATGAGTCAGATCCAAAACTCTGGTGGCCCACACCACGCGAAACAATGTGAATTGAATCCTACCGTTGAAAGGTTTTTGGGGCCCACAGAGGTATTGAATCAAGCTGAAATTTTTGTTTTCCCTCCACCTAGGCCCGAGAGGCCTTATGAATGGCTCGGATGGCATTTGGGGTATCATGGTGGGCCACATCCGTGGACCCCACCATTAATGTACGTGTCTTAACCCACCGTCCACCGGCTGTGGACGGTGGACTCTCACCATGATATATGTATTGTACTCCACCGTCCAGTGGACGGTGGGCCCCCCCCCCCCCCCCCTTGTGGCATTTATGCTTGTCAGCACTGTCCACTGGACAGTGGGACCCACTATGATGCATGTGATGCATCTGAACCGTCGATCCATTAAATTATTTAAGGCCTTTGGGGTTAAGCCCATTTGTCTACAAAAGGCCTATGGGCTAGACCCATTTGAGTTATAAAAGGGTCTATGGGCTAGGCCCATTCGAATTTCAAAAGGCCTATGGGCTAGGCCCATTTGGTTTGTGAAATGTTTATGGGCTAGGCCCATTGAATTCATTCTAGTCACAAGGATTTAGGCCCATATGATGTGTTGCAAGTCCATGGGACTAGGCCCCTTCGATGTACTTCAAGGCCCATGTAATTGGACCCCTTTTTGTTAAAATTTAAAGCCCATGGAGGTAGGTCAATTGTTATATGTAAGACCTAGGGGTTTAGGCCCACCTTGACATACGTACAAGACTCATGGATTAGGCCCATTTGAATTGTTCAAGGCCTAGGAATTTAGGCCCATTCAACTCATACAAGGCCTCTGGGTTGAGGCCCAGTGATATACATTTGGGGGCCCAATTGTGTGGCCCATTTGATACATATTAGACTCATGTGACTAGGTCCAACTGATGTAATCCAAGGCCCACGGGTTTTGACCCATTGCAATGCACTTAAGACCCATTGGTGTGGCCCATTTATATGGCCCATCTGATGAATAAAAGGCCCATAAGATATGGCACATCTGATGAATAAAGGGCCCACGAGATGTGACCCTTTTGATATATATGTAAGGCCCAATGGGATGAATCTACGGTCCATTGCAATGTGTAATCCCAATACAGGTTATGTAGCGACATTAAGAAGATTGTGCCTGGGAAGCAATGCTGGTTTGATGTCCACATTGCGAGTGTAATGATGGTTGGATGTCCACATTACGACTCTCCTTAGGGCCCATTACTGGACCATGTTTATCGTATTTAGGTCGTTCAGGCTCATCTGCATTGTAAGATAATGCATTTTATTATAACATGTTTAGTATAGTTTCATGACCCATGATCATACGCATCATATGCATGCTTGATATGAGGATTGACTGATCATGGCATATGCCTTCGGGCAGGTTGTTTATGGGCTCCCGGTTAGGCGGTGTTGCCCTACATGAGCGCACGGTATGCGCAGGATTGGTTGCATGACTGGATAGCGTGATTCATGCATTCCGTATTTGTGTGATATGGTTGTTGTACGCCCTAGCGACATCAGGGCCGTAGCCTCCACAGACGCATCGTGATTGGCAGGATTGGATACCGGAAATCTTGTTCTACATGGGGTACTATAGATATCCCTGGGTGAAAGTCCCTAAACCCTTATGGTACCAAGAGGTTGCTCCAACGTCTAGACCGAGTGGGTAGATGAGCGTTGAGTGCCGATTACCAGACGGTTACGCTCTCCACTGTGTCGTGGTCGGTTGGAAGGGGGTGCGGCCTTACCCGCCCGAGTGTAGGGGGCAATGCTAGGCTGAGTTTGACCAGCTCGAGGAATGGGTCCGCTATCTACGAGTCGCGCCCGATATTGGCAGACGGATAGTGAGGTCTCTTCCACTTACCTTATTGCGCGCGATGTGGCGGCAATCTGGTTTAGAGTGTACTAGACCCCGGTGATATTCCATACTTTGAGCTGTATTGATGTGTGGACATTGATGAGTATCCGTATGCTTGAGTTGCATTATACATTGCATGGCCTTGGGATGGCCGATACCATTCATGTCTTGCATCGCATAAGCCTTGGTACGGCTCATGATATTATGTTTCCATTTGCATATTCCGCATTACTCTGACATTGCATTCATATTACTACCTTGCGCACACACTTTCACCACCCTCTAAGCTTTCTGTAAGCTTATGCACGACCGTTGCGTGCAGGTGACGTTGGACTGCAGCAGCGTTGAGGCAGGAGCGCGTCGCTGATCATTTTGGAGTTTTCTGTTATTTACCATTGTATTTCCCTTTATGCTCATTGTACTTGTAAAATTTTTGATCATAGTGGAAATGTAATGGAGTGCTTGGTTGTTGTTTGTGGGTTATGCCTTTGGTTATGCTTATTACGAATCAAACTGATATTTAAAATCCTCCTTATAGCATCCCAGGATCGGAACCTGGCGAATGGGAGCTAGGAGCCGAGAATGGGGTTCTACGGAGGCTGTCGGTGCCGGATTCGGCGATCGGGAATTTTGTGAGCCCGGTTTCCGAGTTTGGGGCGTGACAGCGCATGAGGGTTATATACATTTAGGTCAGGCCTCCCACTATGTTGTGGTCAGTTGGAAGGGGGTATGACCTTACCTGCCTGAGAGGAGGGGACAATGCTAGGCTGAGTCTGACTAGCTCGAGAAATGGGTCTGCTATCGACGAGCCAAGCCTAATATTGGCAGGTGAATAGTGAGGTCTCTTCCACTCACCTTATTACGAGTGATGGGATGACAATTAGGTTTGGAGCGTAATAGACCCCGGTGATTTTCCAGAGAGGAACCGTACTAATATATGGACTTATTGAGTAGGAGTTGCATACTCATTCATTCATTCATTCACTATCCACTCAGGCTAGTGGTGCACAAATTTTTGTTACATGTGTCTTCGCAATGGCCAGGACTTTGGTTAGAGCGCGCGACTAACCTGAGATCAGGAGTTTACCACATTGAGTCTGACTATCCAAATTTAGGTATGAGACTGGTTTGGATAGAAGTCCCTTATGGTGGACCCCATAACCTATGATACCACGTACTATTATCTCGACTTCACACCCCAGCTTGGTCATTTCATTAACATCACGTTGCATCCTTAGCACATAGCATTTGGTTTATTGCGCTTCTGTATTACATAACATAATTATGGTTGACGGTATTCGTGGACTCGGTATCTGATATTTGGCTTACTATGTCTCCCCATTACATAGCTGATCTACATTGCTTCCTCAGTATATGATATTGGTTTATTATATTTTTGCATCACATAGCTTGAATAAGGCTGATAATATTTATGGGCTTATAGCATATTTTCGCATTACTCTGATATTGTATGATTTATTAACATGCTGGTATTACTGATAGCATTTATGGACTCATCAGTATTTCCACTTACTCTGATATTGTATGATTCATGATCTTGTCAGTATTTTCGCTTACTCTAATATTGTATGATTCATGATCTTATCAATATTTTCGCTTACTC
Organism: Magnolia kwangsiensis; assembly: GCA_037074715.1. Taxonomy (NCBI): domain Eukaryota; kingdom Viridiplantae; phylum Streptophyta; class Magnoliopsida; order Magnoliales; family Magnoliaceae; genus Magnolia; species Magnolia kwangsiensis. The sequence goes on from CM073580.1 coordinate 45,389,719, forward strand.
CGATTACTCTGATATTGCTTACTTGACACTTATCTTGCACACACACTTTCACCACCCTCTATGCTTTTTATAAGCTTATGCACGATAGATACGTGCAGGTGACGTTAGGTAGTAGAAACGTCGAGCTTAGAGCGTACAACGGACTTTTGGAGCTTTGATTTTCAATATATGTATTCCCTTTTAGCACTGTATTCAAATGTTTATATTAGTGGATATGTGATGATGATGTTGCCTTTATGATTTGGGTATACTTGTGGTTATGTTTCTTATGAGACAAATGTACATTGAAAATCCTCCTTGTAGGATCTTAGGATCGGAACTAAGGAGGCTGTCAGCACCGGATTTAGCGATTGAGAATTTTGTGGGCCCGATTTCTGAGTTTGGGGTATGACATCCCCACCCCAGATTTTTTTATGAAGGGGCCATGCAATGCATGAGACCTATCTTGATGAATGTATGATGCATGATGCATGTATTGAGGGGCCCATTGTGGCGGGCCCCCTCCATCGCACATTTCTCTCTCTCTCTCTCCAGATTTTTAGGATCACCTTGCTACCCATTTTTAGGCCAACCTAGATGAGGGAAAATGTATAGATCAGCCTGATTTTCTGGATGGGTGGCCCACCCACATGGACACCCACTATGATGTACGTATTTTATCCATACCAACCATCCGTGGGGCCCACCTTACTGATGTCCATCAGCTAGTCAGACGGTCCAGCACTGCTGGTACCATCCAGCAAGCCTAGATGGTCTAGATAACATAAATATCAGCTGATCTAGAGCTCTGGTGGGCCACACATGTGGACCCACCTGGTGCATGCGTTGTATCCATGCCATTCACCGTACCTGACCAGGAAGTGGGCCCGCCTTAATGATGTGTTCTATCCAGGCCGTCCATCCGCTGGACATCCAGGATGCCTAGATAGGAGGAGTGAAATCACAAATATTAGCTTTATTCAAAGCTGAGGTGGGCCACACGCGTGGACCCACCTTTAGTGTATGCATTTTATACATGTTTTCCATCGTCCATTACTGGACGGTGAGACCCATGTGATATATGTGTCTTTCATCTAGGTCGTCCGTCTAGGGGCCTGGACGTGAGGTCGTCCACACCGTCCACGTGGGACATGGACCCCACAATGATGCATGTGTTGTATATCCACACCATCTTGGCATGGACGGTGGGCCCATCTACTGTGTAAACACATGGCCCACCATGTTGTACGTGTTTCAACCTCGCCATTCAGAGCAAATGGCCCACCAAAATGGATGTGTTGTATATCTAAGTTGTCCATCTGGTGGGGCTCATCTGGCATGTGCAGGGCCACCATGATGTACTTATTTTCTGCCCAACTAACTTGGTTGGACCATGGGCTGCCACATGAGGCCCATTTGGTGATGCATCAGGCCCGCCTTATGTGTGTGTTATGAGCACACTCTCCACCTGATTTTCTAGACCACAAGGGCTGATCCAAAAGGCCCACCTTGATGCATATGATATACATGTTGCCCATTCATTTTTTCTAAACCATGGGCTACCCCATCAGGCCCACTATGTTGTATGTGTTACACACACTCACCATCCTCCCATTGTGCCTAGAATCATGGGTTGTTCATAAGGCCCAATTGTATTGTGTATGAGGCCCAATGAGATGTAGGTAAGGCCCACGAGATGAGGCCCAATGTGATGTATATGAGGCCCAATATGATGTATATGAGGCCCAATGTGATGTATATGAGGCCCAATATGATGTATATGAGGCCCAATGTGATGTTTATGAGGCCCTTATGTGAGGCCCAATGTGATGTTTATGAGGCCTTTGTGTGAGGCCCAAAGTGATGTATATGAGGCCCTTATGTGAGGCCCAATGTGATGTATATGAGGACCATGAGTGAGGCCCAATGTGATGTACATGAGGCCCTTATGTGAGGCCCAAAGTAATGCATATGAGGCCCTTGTGTGAGGCCCAATGTGATGTATATGAGGCTCTTGTGTGAAGCTCTATGTGATACATGTGAGGCCCTTGTGTGAGGCCCAATGTGATGCATGTGGGGCCCTTATATGAGGCCCAATGTGATGTATGTGAGGCCCTTATGTGATGCCCAAGGTGATGTATATGAGGCCCAATTGTGATGTGTGATTCCACCATGATGTATGTAAAGATATTTATGATGCCCATTCATCTTTCTAGTTAGTATTAAAATGGGTCATGCCTCGGGAGCAATGATGGTTAAATGTCTACATTGTAAGGGTAATGGTGGTTAACTGTCCACATTGTAACCCTCCCTAAGACCCATTGTTAAGCTCATTCTCATCTTCCCTTAGTGGGCTAACACAAATCATTGGGCCCCCATAATTGATAGGCCCATTCTTGATATGAGTAGGCCGTCTAGGCCCATCCTTAATACGAGTAGTGTACATCATCACAGTTACATATACTTAGTATTGCTCCATGATTCATACCCATGTGCATCATATGTATGCTTGATATGAGGAGTGATTGATCATAGTATATGCCATTGGGCGGATTGTTTATGGGACTCCCTGATAGGTGGAGTTACCCCACATGAGCGTGTGGTACGCACAGGATTGATACATGACTGAATTGTATGACTCATGCATCTTACATTGTGTGATATGGTTACTATATACCCTAGCAACATCAGGGTTATGACCTCCAGAGGCATATCATGGATGGCAGGATTGAATACCGAAAATACTTGGTTCTAAACGCTGGGGTGCAATGATGTCCTTGGGTGAAAGTTCCCGAACACTCATGGTACTAGGAGGATGCTACAACGTTGAAACCGAGTGGAAGTATGAGCGCATAAGGCCATATACAAGTAATCCGCGTCTCCCACTGTGTCGTGGTTGGTTGGAAGGGGGTGTGACCTTACCCGCCTAAGTGAGGGGGCAATGTCTAGGTTGAGTTTGACCAGCTTGAGGAATGGGTCCACTATCGACGAGTCGGGCTCGATATTGGCATGAGGATAGTGAGGTCTCTTCCACTTACCCAATTGTGTGCTCGGATAGGGGCAGCAAGCTGGCATAGAGTGTACTAGACCCTGTTGATATTATCTAGAGTGAGAATTGTATTGATATTTGATGCTCCAGTGATAAGCTGTATTGATATGTGGATTTAGATGAGGATTGGTATGCTTGCATTGCATCTTGCATATGAAATTGACCATTTAGGCATTACATCACATTATATCCTTGATATGGTTGATAACATTCATGCCTTGCATCGCATAGCCTTGGTATAACTGATAGTATTCACGAACTTACCAGCATCTTTTGCATTACTTTAATATTACATACTTAGATTTCTACCTTGCACACACACTTACACCACTCTTTAAGCTTTCTATAAGCTTATGCACGACTGTTGCGTGCAGGTGACACTAGAATGTAGCTGAGTAGGAGCAGGAGCATGTAGCTGAGCTTCCAAAGCCTTTTGTTATCCATTGTATTTCCCTTTATCCATTGTACTTAAAGTTTTTTATCATAGTGGATTTTGTGATGATGTTGTTGGTTGTTGTTTGAGGGTTATGCTTATAGTTATTCTTATTATGAAACAAATTCATGTTAAAAATTCTCCTTGTAAGATCCCAGGATTGGAACCTAGTATATGGGTACCGGGAGTTGAGAATGGGGTACTACGAAGGCTGTTGACATTAAATTCGATGATCGAGAATTTTGTGAGCCCAGTTTTCGAGTTTGGGGCATGACATGGGGTGATATTGGCCTTATTCAACAGAATGTTAGGTTGGGTTAATAACGAATATGATGTAAGGCTGTGACAGGGGCAGTTTCGATTTCGATACCTGACTGATCTGAGGATTCAAGCTGGACGAGTAGGGCCTATGATGGCTGGTTCCTAGAAACTCATCCGGCAGCTCCTTCTCTCTCTTTCTCCCTTCTTCTTTCTCTCTCACTATCTTCTTCCTCTCTCTCATTCTTCTTTCTCTCTCTTTATCTTCTTCATAGAAAATGGACAACTCAACTGAGCTGAGTTACTACAGGGCATGCAACTCGCTCCAGCGGCGCCCAATCTCTCTCACTCTTACTATTTCTTTCCTTTTCTTTCTTGGGATTTGCCCTAACAGAATAGCTATTTATAGTCTCTCCATTTCTGGATGGTTCTACAGCTACTCACGAAGATTAGTGCGTTGGTTACCGTAAAGCAACCGAGAATGATCATCATCAGGGTCTCCCCTTACATCTGATCTTGTACATGGGCCTCAAATATAAATTCTGATGGATATTAGATGGGGTGGGCCACACGATGGATGTTTCAGATTACCGTTAGGATTGCTATCATAGAAAGTGGGTCCCATAGCTATTTTGGAGAAGATCATCGGTTGATCATGACATTTTCGAATGGGTTGGCTGACCCAATGATCTAATGCATTTAGACAGTCCAGATGCTGCATAGAAGGCTCGTGGGTCCCATTCTACAGAGAAACAGGGACCGTTAAATGTAAACTCATTCAAACGACAATAACTCGCACTGCAGCAAAGTTCTCACCAAAATATCATTGTGCTTATGATATTTTTGAGTCACCCTAAATCCTATGATCCAGACCGCTCGGAGGAGGCTTCTAGAAGAGGGAGAATGGCTTAGATGATCGGTTTCCTAAAACGGTAAGATTCTCTCCGCCTTTTGTCGGGCAGAGAGCTATAATAAAAAATGGTAGGGGTGACGAGGCTGTTGCTATGTGCGTGGCTGTCATCTGACGCTTTCCTACGACTGGATTTGCTAGCGCACCTGCGGACATGGATCTTCTCTCCTCGTCAGCGCTCTCCCTTTGCAACGTCTAATCGGTCACTGACCAAGCTTGTGCGATTGACTTCCGACCGTTGATCTCGCCATGGTTAGGGTCAGTGGGGCCCTATCTAGAAAATGGACAGTTTAGATTTCAATGATGGGATTGGATGGATGGTCACTTGCATCATCAGACGGTGTAGTTTATTCGAACTTAAGACAGGTGAGAAATTTTTGGCTGAAATCGTGGAAATTTCGATCTTTTATCGGGTCAAAGCTCATTTGACTAGATCAGTGAATCGGTGCATAGCGTATGCACCCACTGGTGTACACTCACTCAATGAGTGTGGGGTCCACTATTAGGTGTTGTGAGATCTATATGGTCTGATGGTTCCTACACACTCATCCAGACCATAGATGAGGAAAATTTATAGATTAGGTGGGCCATACTTCTAGTTTTTAACTCCAATTGTGGATTTCTGTTGGTTTGATGGTCGGATCATACCCAATTCGTATATCAATGGTTAAAAAGGGTCTAAGGGAACACTTAACTAGTAATTAACTACTGGATTAAGGATTAGATGACTCAATACGTATTTATAATATTAATTGCCCTTACCATTACCATTATTATTATTATTATTATTATTTGTGGTAATAGTATTTACAATTTCTTGTACTTTTTTCTAATTGTTTATGTGGGTCACAATACAAAGGTCTCAACTTACGGTTATCTATTTATTTTAAATTAATGATTAAATTTATGAATTTAATATTCTAACTGTCGAGTTTTAATGGTGGGTTGTGAGTATTATGACTTATTAAATAATGGTTAATAACTTAGGTTTTATGTACCCTCATACAGATATGCAATTATAGTTTATAATGGTAACACCCGAATATGCAAAAGTACGGGGTGTTACATTATAGCATTGTTTTCTAAAGCTAGCATTATTAGTATTCACTTTAGATGCTTGAAAAGCTTTTACATTTGTAAAGTTTTTTTATTATTATATTTCAAGCCCTTTCCTTTTGAGTTAGAGGATTCTCCTTTGACAAATGTAAGAGATACACTCTTTTTTTTCTTTTTTTTCTTTTTCTGATGTATGTCTTTAACATAGCCTAGACCCGATCAGTCTCCAAATTTTCTAGATGTGGTTAATAACTTTTCAAGTTTAAGGTCTCCATGGGTATACCTCCATGTATCCTTTGAACTCAATAGGGAAGGAATTTCAAGTTTTAGTTTCTCATTTTCTATTCTTAATTTTTCAAGTTCAAAAGTTTTGAAACTCAAATCGCATTTTTTCTTTTTCAAAACAATCGAAAATATGATATTTTTCTAAAACAAAATTTTCAAATTCCTCTTTTAATTTCAGAAAATTTTCTTTTTAAAGTTTTAGCTTGATAGAAATCTTACAACTTTCCCTATATAGGGCATTATAGGCATCCTAAAGATCATCATTATTTTCAAGGTCACTCAGATTTTCATATTCAGTTGAAGCACAACAATCTATGGAAGTGACTCTAGCTAGAGTCATTAAAGCCTTGACTTCATCTGAAGTTTTAGTTTCTGATTCATCCAACTCAGAAGAAGCTTCAGAGGTGGATGATTCATCCCATGTGGCTAACATGCCTTTTCTCTTTGGCTTGTCTCTTTTTGGATACTTATTTACCAAATGCCCATATTCATGGCAGTTGAAACACTATCTTTTAGAGATTTCCAGTTTTTAGATTTACCCTTTTTCTTCTTAGGGGGTTTTTGAAAATCTACTCTTTTCTTACTTTTAAAAATCTTGTAAAACTTTTTAGCGAGTAAAGTCATATCATCCTTTGAGTTTTTGTAAGACCCGTATCTTGGTCCGTACCTTTCCGTAGACTTTCGCGGTCTTACCGGTCGAATTCCGGCAACCTTCGACCCTTAAACAATATCGATGCGCGACCCTGATTCATACGCCGACAACCCGAGTCGACTCAACCCGAGACCAATACCATAGTGACCGCACTGTCTCCGCAGTTTCGATGCCGCGACTCGCGCGCCGAGGTGATACCCTGGTCAAGAGATGTGGGCCAACGTTCGGTGTGAGAAAACGCCGCGCGTTGCGAAACCCAAGAGAATCTCTATGATGTGTCACATCAATCACATCAATCCCATCAATCAATCACCCATCAATCCATCACATGTCAAGTACACATCACTTTATTCCATTTTCCCAAGCAACCACAAAAGTCTTCATCACCCGTACCTCTCTTATACAAAAAGCCTCAAAAGTCAAGTTTTTCTTACACAACCATCACTCACCCATCCATCCATCACTCTCTCTCTCTCCCTTTACATCACTCTCTCTCTTTCTCTCTTTCCCATTTCAAAAATCCCAAGCAACAAGGGCCCCCACGTATGGAATTTCTCCAAATTCCTAAGCTCCAAGTGGCCCACCTTCCTACCCCGAAATCTCCCATCTCAACCCTCCATTCTTCATCTTAACCATTGAAGTTGGAGCTAAGGTGCCAAGGAACCTCTAGGAGCGAGAAGATCGGACAGTGGGTGCCTCTATAGGGTAGTTTTCCTTATTTTTATGGTGGACCAAGTGAGGCCCACCGATCAATGGTGTGGATCTCACTTGGGACCCTTATTTGTGGCCAATGGACCACTTGGATCATCATGATCATTCCATGATGGGGCCATTCTCCATGGACCCCATCATGATGTTTATTTCACTTAGAAAGGTCATCTAGACCGTCCATATCGGTGGGGAATGGATCTCCACCGTTGATTTACATTTTTGATGGTCCCTTGTTCAAAGGGTCCATTGATGTATGATTTCATGTAAGGGAGGGCCCACAATGATGGGGTCCCTCCATCACAAGCCGTGTCCCACTCTCCATGTCTCTCTCTCTCTCTCTTTTATTTTATTTTATTTTATTTTATTTTATTGCAATAGGATGGTGTGGCCCACTTGAATGGATCCCACCTTGATGTAATTTTTATTCAAGTGGGGCCCACCTTGGACATTGAGCCCATGACACCCATCAGTGGTGGTCCACTCCATCAGGGCCCACACTCAAAAAAATAAATAAATAAAAGACCGTCCAGCGTCTGGGACGCTGGACGTTTCAACAGAAAGGGGATAAAGGAAGAAAGAAAAAGAAAAGGGAAATGGTGAGCTGCTCCAACATGGCCCCACCTTGATGTATATTTTTAATCCAAGCCATCCATTTTATTCTCAGGATCGTTTTAGGCGTTGAGCCAAAAAATGAGATCGATCCAATTATCTGGCGGGCCGTGGCATTAAGAATACTAGTATCTTCCTTTAAAACTTGGAAAAATGATTTCTGGGGTCCACCAGAAGCTTGAACCTACCTGAAACTTGTTTTGGACCCCTATTTTTGTGGAAAACATGCAATGGATGGGGTAGATCTGGTTAATGTGGGTCCCACCTAGGATAAATATATATATATATATATATATATATATATATATATATATATATATATATATATATAATTTTTTTTGGCATGACTTTGTGCCATGACGTCCAGAGACGTCCACGTTAAAAAGGGTGGCCGCATTGGCCCACTTGTAGACTCCACCATGATGTATGTTTTACATATATACCGTTCATTTAATAGGTCCCCTTGAATGGTGCGTTGACTCCAAAAAAATCATCCACAAACTGAACTCAGGTGGGCCATACCATCCAAATCATGTGAAGACATGCCTAAATCATATAAAAACACTTGGTGGGGCCTACCTGAATTTTTAATGTGGCTGAAATTTGGTGTGAACCCTCAAATAGGTGGGACACACGTAATGGACGGGTTGGATTGCAAATAAACACTTTGGTGGGTCCTGCATGGGACCCACTGTGGTATGTGTGGCTTACCACACCGTCAAAACAGTGGGTGGTGACACCCACTGTGATGCAAGTGTTTCACTCACGCCGTCCATCCACGGCAATGGACAGTGGCCCCCACTCAGATGTATGTATTGTGTCCACGCCGCCCATCACGTGGGCCCCTGGCCACGTGACGTTATGAATAGGTTTGGATGGCAATAAACATTACAGTGGGCCCTAAGCCATGTGATTCAATGAACATTTTGGATGCAAATAAATAGTATAGTGGACTCAGGTTGGGTAGAAAATATACATTTCGGTGGGCCCTGGGTCTATATGACCTTATCAACAGGTTTGAATGGAAAATAAACATTTTGGTGGGCCCCTTGCTACATGGCCTTATCAACAGGTGGGATGTAAAATAAACATTTTGGTGGGCCCCTTGCCACACGGCCTTAACAACAGGTTGGGTGGAAAATAAGCATTTCAGTGGGCCCAGGATTGGCTGGAAAATAAATGTTATAGTGGGCCCACATGGGAGTCTACCATGATGCATGAGTTTCATCCAAACCGTCCAACCATTTTGAGATCATTTTAAGGTCATTGTTGAGGCCCATCTTAATGTATTTGTGGCCCGCCCACTAAGGCCCACTTTATTATTTATGGGCCCATGTGTGTAGGCCCAATTGATATATTTGTGGCCCATTGTTGAGGCCCACTTTGGTATATATAAGGCCTATGTGATTAGGCCCATAAAGCTCATGTGATTGGGCTCATTTTTAATGAATTCTAAGGCCCATGGGTTATGACCCATTGCAAAGGACCTCAGGCCCATTGGTGAGGCTCATTGAGGTGATCCGCTTGATGAATGTAAGGCCCATATGATACGGCCTAATTGATGTACTTAAGACCCAATTGAGTGCAACTAGGTCCATTGCAATGCATGATCCCTCCATGGCATATAACGATATTTATAGTAAGTAATGCCTTAGGAACAATGATGGTTAGATGCCCACATTGTAAGGATGACGTCGGTTAAATGTCCACATTGTCACTCTCCCTAAGGCCCACTAATAACCCATACTTGTAGTAAGTAGGCTATCTCGGCCCATCTCAGTTATACGCAGAGCCCATCTTTATTATAACATGTTAGTATAGTTCCATGACTCATGATCATATGCATCATATGTATGCTTGACGTGAGAGTTGTCTGATCATAGCATTTACCTTCGGACAGGTTGTTTATGGGCTCCCGGTTAGGCGGTGTTGCCCTATATGAGCGCACGATATGCGCAGGATTGGTTGCATGACTGGATAGCGTGATTCATGCATTCCGCATTTGTGTGACATGGTTATTGTACGCCCTAGCGACATCGGGGCCGTAGCCTCCACAGACAGATCGTGGTTGGAAGGATTGGATACCGAAAATCTTATTCTACATGGGGTACTATAGATATCCCTGGGTGAAAGTCCCTAAACCCTTATGGTACCAAGAGGTTGCTCCAACGTCTAGATCGAGTGGGTAGATGAGCGTTGAGTGCCGATTACCAGACGGTTACACTCTCCACTGTGTCATGGTCGGTTGGAAGGGGGTGCAGCCTTATCCGCCCGAGAGTAGGGGGCAATGCTAGGCTGAGTTTGACCAGCTCGAGGAATGGGTCCGCTATCGATGAGTCGCGCCCGATATTGGCAGACAGATAGTGTGGTCTCTTCCACTTACCTTATTGTGTGCGATGTGGTGGCAATCTGGTTTAGAGTGTACTAGACCCCGGTGATATTCCATATTTTGAGCTGTATTGATATGTGGACATAGATGAGGTTCTGTATGCTTGAGCTACATTGCACATCGCATGGCCTTGGGATGGCCGATACCATTCATGTCTTGCATCGTATAAGCCTTGGTACGGCTCATGATATTATAGATCCATCTGCATATTCCACTTTACTCTGACATTTCATGTTCATATTATTACTTTGCGCACACACTTTCACCACCCTCTAAGCTTTCTGTAAGCTTATGCACGACCGTTGCGTGCAGGTGACATTGGATCGCGGCAGCGCTGAGACAGGAGCACGTTGCAGAGTGTTTTGGAGTTTTTGTTCTACACCACTATATTTCCCTTTATGCTCATTGTACTTGTAAAGTTTTTTATCATAGTGGAAATGTAATGGAGTTCTTGGTTGTTGTTTGTGGGTTATGCCTTTGGTTATACTTTTTACGAATCAAACTGATGTTGAAAATCCTCCTCGTAGTATCCCAGGATCGGAACCTGGCGAATGGGAGCTAGGAGCCAAGAATGGGGTTCTACGGAGGCTGTCGGCGCCGAATTCGGCGATTGGAAATTTTGTGAGCCCGGTTTCTGAGTTTGGGACGTGATAGTTTTCACAACCAAAATTAATATCACTATCATTTAAAATAGATTTAGATGATTTAAAAGCTATAGGCTTCCCTTTTGAGGCATTGAAATTTAAGTCATAAGTTTAAAGTGAACCAACAAGTTCCTCAACCTTCATATGATCTGTCTCTAAGTTCCTGAATGACAATCACCTTGGAATTAAGTCTCTTAGGAAAAGATCGCAGCATTTGTGCACAAACTTTGCTTTCTGTGAAACCATCTCCTAGACCCCACATAGAGTTAACTATGTCATTTAGTTTCATATAGAGTCCATGAAAGACTCATTTTCTTCCATACGAATCTCCTTAAACCTAGTGGTGAGGATCTGAACTTTAGACTTTTTACTATAGCTATTCCCTCGTGTGTCATTTCAAGAATATCCCAGGCTTGTTTAGCAGTATCACATGAAATGGTTTTTTTGAATTCATCAGGTGATAGTGCACAAGTGATTACATTTAAAGCCTTAACATTAGCACTGCTCTCATTTTTTTGAAGAGTAGTCCATGTAGAAAGGTGTTTCCTGAAGGGACTTGGTTCCATCACTTCCTAGAACCTCAGACATCGGTGGATTCTATCTAGTCATTGTGGCTTGCCACATGCTTTCATCAATGGATTTTAAAAATATTCTCATTCTGGCTTTCCAATAAGCATAGTTTAAGCCATCAAACAGTGGTGGCCTAGTAATAAATAGGCTATCGTAATTTGACATACTGAAAGATCTAAATCGATAAGCAAAGAAAATAAATCCAAAAGAATGAGGAACTTAGCTCTGATACCACTTGAAAAGGGCGATCTCTCAGTCTTGGGGGGGAGGGCAGGGGGGAATGAATAGGACTATGTCAAATAAAAATAATTGCGGAATATAAATGAAGATAGTTGAATCAAATAATAATCTCAATTCCAATAGTATTGAGAAGTTGATTCAAACATTGTTCAAAGGACAACCTTACACCAAAAACCAAAGTTTATGGTAAGACAACCTGATTTCTTGAACTCGGTAAGGACCAAGAACCCAAACTAAAACAAGAGGCAAAACAATGAAATCTAGCTATTACAACATTCACCACATGTACATGAAGATACAATCATTCACCACTCATACATCACATACATTAACCACAAAACACCAGAAATTATAATGGCTCGATGTATACACTAACTATTCTCAAATAGCCACACCGACTCCACTCCCAATAATAACAAACCACGTGATATTGGCATTCACTATGAAATAAGGTTTTCTAAGGTTCACCTTAAAACCTGTACAGGTGTGTTTTCAATGGGCTATCACAATTAAAAACCCCGCACTGAGATTTTCTAGCTATCTCAATCAAAACCAATACAGTGATTTTCTGGCCATCTCAAAAACTAAAATCAATTAATCAAAATACTTATCTTGAAGATTCTGCTTGATGTAGCCTAGTAGAACCGCTACACTTGAAGTTGTAGATGTTCAATGTCCAACATACATATAGAAGGGTTCTAGGTTCTAAATGAATTTTAATTAAATTCAAACCTGGGCTACTTGATTGAATTCCTTGGATCTCAAAGGGGTAGAGAAGAACTCCCTTTTACAAAATCAGATTGAAAGCAAGGAGAGATTAAGAAATTACAAATCAAAGAAGTTATAAACTGAATCTACAATTACTGAACTATAACTTGACAATGATGAGGGCTTTTCTCTCTGAGTGGTGGCTTAATTTGGCTTTGAATGAATGAATAAAGCTGAAAAAAAGACCTCTATTTATAGGCTGAAAACCAGTTCCTTCGACTGGTCTAAGGTCACCTTCGACTAGTCTAAGATTCAACCATATTTAAAAAATTCTGGTGCGATCGGATAAAGCCAACCCTCGACTGGTTGAGCATAGCACTCGATTGGTCGAGTGGGTCCAAAAAACCTTACTGGAGTTTGAGTCAAGCCCTACTCGACTGGTCAAGCTAGTGTCCATAATTGGTTAAGCAAGGTGCTCGACTGGTCAAGGACTTACCAGAAAAATCTAAATTTTTGAAATAAAACCTGGACTAGTCGAGCCAGTTTCTATGATTGGTTGAGCATGAAATTGTAGTAATGACCGCTTTAGTTGAAGTGGGAATATGCCAATATGTCCTAAAGGGGGGTGAATAGGACTTTTTAATATTTTATGGTTATTTAAAATCCTATCAATCTTATCCTGAATAAATATGCATGCATCAGGATTACCTCGCAGTAACTCTAATGGCTTCCAAGCCAAATAGAGGATCCATTCATAAAACTATTTATAAGATAAAAAAGATGCAAATCATAGTTTATGATGGATGTGACTGTGTGTGAGATGTGATCTCAAATAATCAAATATGAAAGCATTTAAGGAAATCACACAAGTAATGGAAGATAATAGCAATCTCAAACACGGTCATTTTTATAGTGGTTTGACTATTTGTCTACTCCACTTCTGGCGGACGCACTCAACCCTTGAGTGTACCGGATCTCACTAAAGGAGGTTTCACAACAGGTTCACCTCAAACTGGAGGTTTTAAATTAGATTAACCTCTAACCAGTACAACCTACACTTAGGATAACACAACGTGTCTACACGACACACTTTATGCTCCCATGAGCAAGGGTCAACACACAGCATCGGACTTTTAGGCCACACAGGCCAAGGATCCACTCAAGGAACCTCACCAGGGTGAACACAAAGCACCCAAGTTTTATACCACATAGGTCAAAGAACCTACACAAGGACCTAAGAGTTTATGCCCTCCACAGAGCAAGGGTCAACACAAAGCACCCCTATGTACACTCCTGCTGAAGTCTTAATATGAAGACTTGCAAGGGGTGAGAAATACCTTAGACCCAATCCTACAGAAGGAATGATCACAAGGGTCCTCTAAACTATAATGACTTACCATTAAGTAGATGTCTCATTCAGTGTGTTGATGAAGATCTCCTTCTTTGATGACGAAGAATCTTCAGCTACCTTGAACTACAACTCAGAAGATATACCAATACATGGCGATGGATTGGGTCAAGGTTATGATGGAATCCTACTCTATTAAATATTTTCCTATAAGGGAGATAGAGCGATTCCAATCATCTATGCATTCAAGGCATCCCAGCATAATGATTTGTCATTAAGGTAGTAGCTGCAAGATCCTTGAATGCGAAAGTTCATTCCCCAATCCACTCTATTGATTGTCAATGATGAGAGTGGATTGGAGGATGAACTTCCATGAGAGAAAAAGGCTTAGGGTATATGATCTAGGGTTAAACACTCAAAATCACTTTCTATTTTCTCTACCAACAACCAAGGGCAAGCTCTCATTAAATAGGTAAAAGATTCTAACGGATATAAAACGATCACTTTTTTGACAGAGTTCGATATCATCGAGTGTATACTCTCAATAGTATCGACTAGCTACTCGATGACACAAACTCAACTGTCAAAAGTTTTTTAAAACCTTTTGCCAACTGGTTAAGGAAATCGAACAGTCGTCGCTGTCATCGGATTTTGAACTCTGATTTCATCGACACGATGTTCAATTCCTCGACATTTGAAAATATGAGAGCACTTGCCTTTGAAATAATTCAGGTGAATGATATGATCGAGCATCACTCGATATCATCAAAATTTGAATATCAATGATATCGAGGGCAGTGTCGATTCATCGATAATTCTAAGAAATTTTCCTATAAGCTTACTGGACAGTTTTTGTCCACTTTCGATGACATCAACCATGCCTCGATATGATCGATATTTGAATATCGATTTTATCGAGCGACAATCGATTCGAGAAAAATAACCTGAAAACTTCACTGGATAAATATGTGTCCCAATACAATATCATCGAAGGGCTTTCCATATCATCAAGATTTGAATTCTAAAGATATCGAGGAGCTCTTCGATATATTGAGGATTACATGATTTGCCTTAGCAATACTTTAGACACAACAGACTTGATGTCGATTTTATCAAGTCGACTCGATGGACTCGAGATTCAAATTTTGATGATATCGAACCGTCTATCGATACATCGATAATTCGATTTAGAGATCTTTGTGGTTGCTGGACATCTTATGTCCTCATTTCGATAATATCGAGTGAGCTTCGAGGACAACGATAACAAGGTTCGATTTCATCGATCCATGTATCAATTAATCAACAAAGGTAGAAAACTTAAAGCTTTTCTTGGTTTTTGAAAAAAAAAATTCTAGCCAAAGACCCTAGGATGTTCTATCCAATTTTAAGTGTTTTAATTACCTGGCATTTTGGGACATGAGATGTGAGGCTAAGATTTACCTGTGGCGAGTTCGAACACACATCTAGATGAGGAAGGCGCTTGATCATTCTTTCTATGGGGCTCCTTTTTCCAACTGACTCAATGCTCATGCTAATTGACAAACCAGGGCACTTTCAAAGCAGTGTGCTCAACTGGTCGAGGACCTACCAAAAAAATCTAAAATTTTGATACAAAACCTATACTGGTCGACGAAAACCCTAGACTGGTCGAGCCAGAGCCTAGACTAATCGAACATAGGCTAGGACTAGTCGAAATAAAGCCTATAAAAAGTATAACAACACATAAATGATGTGCAATATAAATGACCTAAACCTAAGGTCTTTCTAGGGTCATATATACCTGAAATATTGAACATTGAACTTGATTCTTCAGAAGCTTCAGTAGACCTTCTACTAGATATACTTGTACTTGAAGATTGATCCTGATCTTGACTATGAAGTGCACTTGAGCTTGAACTTACACTTGCACTTGAACTTAAAGTTGATCTTCATATGAAGGTGAGCTTTCCATCATATGAACAAGTCACATCTTAAAGTGGTTTGTCTCAATAAAATTTGACAACTAAGGGTGCTTGATATACAACATAACACTTATAGAAATCATGTCCTTCTTCTTGATTTATCTTTTTTAGGATATTTTGAAGTAAGATGCCCAAATTCAGAATAGTTGTAGCATTGACTATCTTTAGATTTTGATTTTCAATAACTTGAATTTCTTTATCTTTTATCAAAAGGTTTTTGAAAATCTTTTTTCTTCTTATTTTTGAAAATTTTATAAAAATTTCTTTACCAACAATGCCATATCATCCTCATTATCTAAATTTTCATTTAAAACCTTTAATTTGGTCTTAGAGGATTTAAGGGAAATGGACTCATTTTGTGGAGCTTTAAAATTCAACTTATGAGTTTAAAAAGATCCAACCAACTCCTCAAGCTTCATTTTGTCGATATCCCTCAACTCTTGTATAGCAGTAACTTTGGAATTAAACCTTTTAGAAAGTGATCGTAATATTTTTGCACAAACTTTGCTTTCAAGAATTCTTTCACTAAGACCCCACATAAAGTTAACTATGTCATTTAATTTTGTATAGAAGTCCATAAATGTCTCATTTTCTTCCATACAAATTTTCTCAAATTTGGTTGTAAGGATTTGGATCTTAGATTTTTTTTCACAATATTTATACATTCATGTGTCATTTCAAGTATATCCAAAGCTTGTTTTGTTGTATCACATGAAATGATTCCTCTGAACTCATCTAGTGATAAGGCACAAGTTATAGGATTCAAGGCTTTTTGCATTAACACTACTTTCACTTTCTGAGTAGTTATTCATAGACAATAAGCAATTTCTTTCATGGACATGGTTCTATCATTGGCTATTACTTCCATAATAGGAGGGGATCATTTAGTCACAATAGCTTACCACACTTAATTTCATCAATGGATTTGAGGAAGATACTCATCAGCGCTTTCCAGTAAGAATAGTTTGAGTCAGCAAAGGGAGGTGGCCTGGATATGGATAATGTAAGGCCCGTATCATAGTCTGTACCATTTTGTAGGCTTTCACAGTCTTCCCAGTTGAATTTCGACAACCCTCGACCTGTATCTGATGTTTGCGCCCGATCCTAAGCCAAGTCTTGCATATCGAAGTCGGCTCGACCCGAAACTTGTACCCTACCGACCGTGCCATGGCTGCGGTTCTAACGTCGTGACTCGCGCACTGATCCGATACCTGGGCCAAGAGATGTGGGCCTGTGTTCATCTTAAGGAAAATGCCGCCCGAAGTGAATTTTAAGAGAATCTCTATAACTCGTCACATCAAATCAAATCAAATACACCACCCATACCCCATGCCACCTCACCCTATCCTAAGTACAAACACCCACTCCCTCTTTTCCACAAGTCAACTCTCTCTCTCTCCCTATCCATCCCTCTTTTACCAAAATTTCAAACAAACCCATACCTCTCCATCCCCTTCCTTACAACACCCATTCTACCCATCCCATATCAATACATCACTTCTCTTTCTCTCTTATTCTCTAAGGGCCTGTTTGGATATGCATTTTAGGATGTATTATATCGTATTAGAAGTTATGATTTGACATTTACCATGTTTGGATTGGAGTGAATAGGAGTTGAATCCCATACGTGCGAATACAAACTTTAGCTAAATTTTTGAACCGACAATAGAGTATTGTCAGTGGGTTCTGTTGTCGTCAATACTTCGTATTCATTGCATTGTATTCGGTAATGGATGAAAGTTTGAAATTTGTACGATTACAATATATCTGGTACCTATGCAGTGCAAGATCGGGACCGTTCATTTGGTACATTTCAACGTGAAAATCATCTAGGCTAGAAATTAAAAAGTTTTATACATCAAACAGGCCACCCAACCTAATTAAGATTGTACAATACGCAGACATAATATGTCCTATCCAAACATTGATCTGTATAACATATTGTATATTATGTCAAACAATACCTCCTATCTAAACATTGATTCGTATCTGATTGATTTGTATGTATTCTGAAAACTGTCCAATGTATACATGAACAGTACCCAAATACAATACAATACAATACTATACACGAATCCAAACAGGCCCTAAGCAATCTCCTAACTCCCATGAGAGCTTCCAACGTCCAAGCTCTCTCTCCCAAAAAAAAATAAGTGTGGCCCACTTTCCCACTCTCTCATCTCCCATCTCAACCATTCATTCTCCATCAACCTCCATTAAAATAGAAGGCAAGAAGAATTGGAGTCCAAGGAGCTAAAGAAGAAGGCCGATAGGTGGGTGATCCACTATTGATTTCGATTTCTAAGGGCCCACTTATTGTGGGACTCACTTGATGTATGCATTGTATTTGGGAGGGCCCAATAGTGGCGGGGTCCCTCTCCTTCACATGTATTTCTCTCTCTCTCTCTATCTCTCTCAAATTTTGTGGCCCACCTGATGAATGAGTTGTATCCAGGTTGTCATGATGGGGCCCACTTTGATGTATGTAATTCATTAGCATTGTCCATCTGGACGGTACTGATTGAAAACCCCATGATATATGTGAACGTCCTAGCCATCCATTAAATGGACGTGGACCCTACCACAGCAGCGTGTGCGGCCTACCATGATGGATGTACATCCAGACCGTCCATTCATGTGGAGTCTACCATCAAGTTGTCCGCCTAACGTCTCTAGACGCTAGGCCCTGATAGTTCCACCCTCCCACACACTCACGTATATATATATAATATTATATTATGATATATGTTATTATATAAATATAATATTTTATATTAAATGATAATATGGTGGGCCACTCTCACGTGGGACCCACCTTACCTCAGCAGTTATATAATAGCTATATTGAAGTCAGCTGCATCTAATGTATGGTGAGATCCTCACCGTCCAGAGGTCTAAACGTTGGGACTCCTGCTGATGGATGGATCTCATCTAACCATCCATCCATTTGGCTTGCCCAGATATGGTGGGCCACGCTCCTGGGCGCTGACCCCACTATGATGCGTGTGTTATATCCCTACCGTTCATCTGTTGAACGTGTGGGGGCTAGCACCATCGTCCATTCATTCGGCGAGCTCGTCAACAACTTGAGACTAAAAATAAAGTAAATTCACATCTCTATTGGGCCACGTACGTGGACCCCACCCCTGATGTATGTGATCTAGCCAAATTGTCCATTCATCTGGCGAGCTTGTCTCAAGGCTTAAGACTGAAAATAAGACAAATCTATTAACACGTGGACCACACTACAGAAAACAATGCATTGAACACCCACCATTGAAACCCCTTTTGGGTTACAGAAGTTTTGAACCAATATGATATTTGTCTTCCCTCGCTGTTCAAGTCTTTGGGACCTTATGAACAATCTGGATGGGAAATAAATGCTATGGTGTGCCCTCTAAAATTTTAACAGTGTGAATCATTATCACCACTACCATTTGTGGTATGGTCTAGATGATCCTTTGGATATGATTCTTTTTTTTATGCTCTAACAATGGATGAATGGTGTATTGGAATCGGTCCATTTGAATCGGCCCATTTGAATCAACCCATTTGATTCGGTCTATTGATTCAGCCCATTTGAATCAGCCCATTTGATTCAGCCCATTGATTCGGCCCATTTGAATTGGCCCATTTGATTCGACCCATTTGACTTGGCCCATTTGAATCGGCCCATTTGATTCAGCCCATTTGATTCGAACCATTTGATTCGACCCATTTGATACAACCCGATGTTATACCGTGGACCATACGTGTGGCCCACCTTAAAGATGTGGTGTACCCACACCGTCTATCTACCAGGGACGGTGGGTCCCACTACTGTCCGACGTCAGCAAATTATGTGGCCCCATCACGATGTATGTGTTGTATTAAAACTGTCCATCCATTGCAGCTCGTGTCGGTCCATCCCACACGTACTGCACGTGTGGAATGGGACCCACCTTGACATATGTATTCTGTATCCAGCCGTCTGTCCATTCTTGACGGGCATAACCCACCTTGATGCATTTATTCTATATCCACTTCATCCATCTATCCAGAATGGTGGACCCCACTGTAATATATGTGTTTTTACACACCGTCCATTCATTTCAGCGTGTGGGGGGCCCACCCCACATGTGCTGCATGTGTGGGGCAGGACCCACATAAATGTATATGTTTTTCTCCACGTCGTCCATCTGTTTCCTAATGTGGGGTGCACTATGATGTATATTTTTCTCCATGTTGTCCATCTGTTTCCTGATGTGGGGCGCACCATGATGTATGTTTTTTTCCACATCATCCATTTGTTTCCTGATGTGGGGTGCACCATGATGTATGTTTTTCTCCACGCCGTCCATCTATGAGGGGCCAACGATGATGTGTGTGTTTCTCTACGCCATCCAAGGCAGCGGCCCACCCCGATGAATGCGTTGTATATCTAGGCTGCCCATCCATTTTCCCTAGATTATAAGCAGCCCCATTAGGCCCATTTTGGTGGTGCAACAAGCCCACCTTAAGGAATGCATTGTAGACAATCTATCCACCTAAGTTTCTAGACCATAGGGCTAACCTATGAGGCCCACCTTGATGTGTATATTGACCTTGTTATCCATTCATTTTCTGGACTATATGGGTTGCTCCATCAGGCCCACTATGATGTATGTGATGCACTCACTATCCATCCATTGTGCTTAACCCATGGTCCCTTGTGAGTGGCCCAATATGATGTATTTATGGCCCTTTGGTGAGGCTCATTATGATGTACATGAGGCCCATGAGTGAGGCCCAATGGGATGTGTATAAGGCCCTTGTGTGTGGCCCAATATGATATATTTATTGCCCATTGATGAGGCTTAATACGTTGAATGTGTAACGCCCCGAAAATCGGGGGTCGGGTAGAAACCCAACTCCCGAGTTCCGGAACATCACTTATGCAACATAAATAATGATAAATGCATGTTATCTGTAGAATGGCATTAAAAAAGATTGAGACTAAGCCAAAACAGTATATCATACTTCAGAGATAGTTAAATTAGCAAGCAGCAGAGTGTGATAGATATATAAAAAATATAAATGATTGTAAGTCTCCAAAGTGTGAACATGTTACCAGGTTAACTAAATACATGTATACTCTAAAATAGAAAGAAAAGAATATACATGAGTGCTCCAAAAATATAAAATGACAAGTGTCATGGCATCTAATCAACCTCCCTGTAATCCCGTCAATCAAAACATGGAGGAGAAGTCCTCCTTAGCATCATATAAGTCCATCTCCGCTCCACAAGCAGTGCCATCATCTGAAACTAAAATAGGGACTGGTGGGTGTCCGAAACACCATCCCGTAACGTCGGAGTGAGTAGCTAACTCAGTGAAATCATAGAACAAAGATTAACATGTTATCAAATCCATCATGCGATAATGATAATGCAAACAAAATAAACATTCCTAAATACTGTGATTAATGCATGGATGAAATGACATGATGGATGCCCTCACTGACATACTCCCTCGTACGGCACCATCTATGTCCGCGGCATACTTTCTTTCCACAGTGCTCCACATCTTCCAGGCACATGCAGTGCAACGTGGATATGATTACCGAGTTATTATTAGTCCTTTTCATATAGAAGGATTGAAAAACTAAGGTACTTCCCTTATATCAATACTCAAACAATAATCCTGTCTAGGGTCGTCACTCCCAGTAATCTCATACGATGATATATTTCTAGGTTGCTGCAAGGGCTGCCAGGGCTGTTGCACGCACTCGTTGCTCCGCTCCCCCATCACCTTATCAATACAGGCCTAGTTTATATTCTTAAGACTGCATCAGGACTCGTCGCCCCCATGCGGTGTCAGGATAAACTCAAGGTCACTACAAAGGGCTGTCAAGGCTGTTGCTCGCACTCGTTACTCCACTCTCCCATCACCTTATCAATGTAGGCCGACAACAAGAATATAGTGTCCCATATCATCATAATCTGTTCAGAGTAGGGTGCTCACTGGTCACTACGGAGAGGTTTGTGGCCCCAGCATAGGCCGACAGCTCGATCACGGTGTCCTATACCACCATGCCCAGCTCATGAGTCTTAGTGGATCAAGGTACCACAGTTATCAGGGTTATTACTGGTAAGTTCAGTACCCTAGGTTCAAGCAGTTATGATAAATACAATGTGAACATACAATGGTCAATCGGGTTACTTGATGAGTCCGACTAGCACAAGCGCACGTTGAATCGACCGACATGAAGTGCACAAGAACTTCGTGTGGCCTAACCACTGTCGACGACTCTAGTACGACTCGAGTTCGTCATACACATCCTTCGTGGCAAATAGAATCCAACCACAAATTCTAAATTGTTACCGACTGCTTGGACTAGAGTATAACCCTAAGCACAAAGATGTGAACCAGTAATCATATGAAATAAACAAAATTGAAATAACAAGTAATCCAAGCATGTTATCAGCATATTATAACATACATCAGAAGCAGTTAACCATACGTGAGTATTTCACACATAAGGTAATCAATTCAATACAACAAACATGGAGGAATTCATGTACATCATCAAATTAGTTGAGAATCCATTCTCAACGCTAATCTACAACACCACTTACTCAATACTTACTAATACAGACATTTATACAAACACTTAGTCCACACAATTCCAACGTACTTGACGTATGTTGATTTCAACATATAATATGACAGATCCTTATATCAAGGAGTTGTCTAGTACACACAATCATGTTCTTACATTCAAAACATATGGCAGGCATAAATCATATTGATTTAGGCATTTCAACAAACACTTAGTCTACACACATTAGTCTACATAGCATATGTCGGCCAATATGTGCATTAGGGCGAATCTCTTTGCCAAACAGATCATACATCCATAACTAGTATAAATACATAGAAAATACCCATGGCAATCATATCAGCAAAATACATACGTATACAGTATTTCCTACAAATACTTAAAATACCCTAAATCTCATATTCTTCGTACGTATTAGGAATAAAAAATAGAGAGCATGTTGTACATGTCAAATAGTATTCTTGTCAAAAATCTACCATTAAACAGCATTGAAAGCTTTGAAAACAGGTAATCTAAGCATCTAAGATCCGCACCTTTCACCGTAGAAGTGTAACGAATCGAACAGGAAGTCTACGCTTTGTCAACGGCGATATGACGACGTAATTCACAAGATACATCAGCTACTTCGCTACTTGTATTGATAGAATCCCTAAAACAGGTTAAGGTTAGGGTTTTCTTATCTAGAACGAAACCGGAGTCACCGGAAAAGCGATACAAAAGGGTGGATTTGGCACGTAGAGCAGCAGGGAAGAATCTCAGGAGAAATCACCAGCTTCTCCCTCACTTCTCTCTCTTTTCTCTCTTCTCTCTCCTAGGGTTTTTCCCAAATTCATATGGGTTAGAAAGCTAAGGGTTTAAGCCCCTTTTATAAGCCCAAACATAACCAAAACAGACTCCAAGTCAAGGTATACTTGGGTTATAGCCAAATCGGGTCTTTTTCGATCCAAAAGAGCATTTCAGGAGGTCCCCTAACCGAATGCGGTCAAACTTAAGCTCATGGATATTGGATCCTCCTCACACCAAGTTTTCAGTCTGGTAGAGTTCTCCGATCGCATGTGACGGACCAGTTTCAGTTCAGCGGTCACGGAGACTCGATCGAGGATTTCAAGTACACTAACCTGGGTGAGAAATGTTCCCTGATCCGAGGGTGTATTTGGGTCAGATTCTGACGGTCTGAATGCTTATACTTAACCCGCAAGCGAAACTGCCAGATTTATTTAAACGACATTTAATTTTTAATGAATTTCACTCTTTCTCACATTCCTTGCTCCAGGCTCAATGAAATAGCCTCAGAACATCAGTTGGGCTTGATTTTTGAAATGATTGTCAAGTCCAACAAGGCGGTCATAATGATCTAAGATTGTAGATATCGGACTCTCAACGCGCGGTCTAGATCCAATACGAAGTTTCAAAGGGTTCCTGAGGGCAAATGGGTTTAGAGTTTGATCCTAGATTTTAGGGTAACGTAGCGGTAACAATTCAAGAGGTTTTGGGTCTTACAAATCGTATTTAAAGTGGTTGGTGACTATTTTGCAGGAAATCTAGTGTAAGGCTAGCTAATTCACGTTAAATTCTAAAGAATTAGGTTCTAAATGATTTCTTTGGCTTTGGAATCGAATTTTGAGAAACTACCAAGGTACTATAGTTGACCCATAGCCTAAGGATGTCTAACCCCAGGTTGGCAAAAATCTGGGGAGTTACAAAATGTGAGGCCCATATGGTGAGACCCGATATGATGTATGTGAGGCCGTTGTATGAGGCCCATGGTGATGTATATTAGGCCCTTGAGGGAGGCCCATTGAGATCTATATTAAGCCGTTGCGTGAGGCCCATTATGTTGTGTATGAGGCCCTTGTGAGGCCATGGGCCCACTATATATTTGGCTCTATGTGGGTTACTCCTTGAGAGCAATGTTGGTTAAATGTCCACATTAATGGGCAATGATAATTAAATGTCCACATTGTGACCTTCCCTTAGGCCTTGTTAGGCCCATTCTCATCATTCTCTAATGGGTTAACATAAATCATTGGGCCCCATTGATGTTGCATAGTCCATCATCATCGTACACAGATGACTCTGTGTTATCGGAATTGGTATATCCATGGTTGAAGGCCAATCTTTATATTGAGGTTTAGATCGGCTGCTCACCTATGGACCCCTCCTTGTATATAAGCCGGATATCGATGCCGATTATGAGTACGTGATAGCATAGCATCATGATTCATGCCCATACGCATCATTTGCATGACTGTTATGAGATGTGATTGACCATTACATATGTCATAGGGCAGGTTATCTATGAGACTCCCTGATAGGTGGAGTCATCCCACATGAGCGCATGATATACACAAGATTGATGCATGATTGGACCGTATAACTCATGCATCTTGCATTGTGTGTTGTTATTATTTTATACCCTAGCGACATCAGGGTCATAGCCTCCACATGCATATTGTGGATAGTAGGTTTGGACACTAAAAATTTTCTCTTTACATGGGGCCCAAAGGATGTCCCTAGGTAAAACTCCCTAAACCTGACAGTACCGAAAGATGCTCCAATGCATAGATCGAGTGGATGCATGAGCGCACAAGGGCCAAATACCAGGAGCCGCGTCTCTCACTATGTCATGGACGGTTGAAAGGGGGTGTGGCCTTATCTGCGCAAGGGGAGAGGCAAATTGCTAAGCTGAGTATGACCAGTCATAAATGAGTTTATTATTGATATGCCGGATAGATATTGGTTGAATATTGGTCAGGCAGATAGTGAGGTCTCTTCCTCTTACACTATTGTACATCTAGTGTAGGGCGGTAATGTGGTGTATAGTGTATTAGATCCCAATGATTATTCAAGGAGAACTATACTGATATATGATACTTCAGAGATGAGTTGGATTGATATGTGGATTGGTATGCTTAAGTTGTATCTTGCACATGACATTGGCTATATAGGCCTTACATCGCATGGCCTTGATGTGGCGGATAGCATTCATGCCTTGCATCGCATGGCCTTGATGTGGCCGATAGCATTCATGCCTTGCATCGCATAGCCTTGGTACTACTGATAGCATTCATGGACTTACTAATATATTCCACATTACTCTGATGTTTCATTCTGAGCACGCGTATATCACGCACACACCCTCACCACCCTCTAAAATTTCTATAAGCTTGTGCATGATTGATGCATGCAGGTGACGCCAGGACGCAGCCGTAGCTTAGCAGGAGAAGGAGCATGCAGTCGAGTGTCTAAAGATTTGTTATTATTATCATTGTATTTTCCTTTATGTGCATTATACTTTAAAGTTTTTTATCATAGTAGATTTTGTGATGGAGTTTTAGTTATTGTCTGTGGGTTATGCCTCTGGTTATTCTTATTACGAGATAAATGTATGTTAAAAATCCTCCTTATAGGGTCCTAGGATCAAAATTCAGTGTATGGTCACTAGGACAAGAATGGGGCACTACGGAGGCTGTCAGCGCCGGATTTGGCAATTGAGAATTTTGTGAGCTCAGTTTCTGAGTTTGGGGTGTGACACGAACCACCTAATCGTAGTAAACTAGCTACTTAATTTCAACATCCACTCGTATACATGAAATTGAGATTCTGAAACATTCATCTTGTTCACCACCTATAAATATGCTTAACCTACCATCAAAACTACAATCTAAGAAACTTATAAATGTGAACAAGTCACGTGAATCTAACGGTATATATGTTCTACCTCTTAATCACTTCAAAAACTCACTTGTGATCATTCGTTTACAAAACTGACCGTACACCCACTTACATACATGATCAAAGTATTAACCATCAAGTTTTTCTATTTTTAACATGTCACCTGACCATCTATTATGCCGGTTAATATATGTACATTCCCTTAAATTAGTTTGGTGAATAATTCCTTATTCATAATGATTTAGATATAAGTTCTTTTGTAAGAATTATTTAGAAACGTTCCTATAACCATGTAAAACCATTAGATTTTTCAAAACTCTCATATCAACAATAATTATGAAAATGCCATTAACCTAGATCTCTAAACTCTAGATCACATGGGTTCCCACGATCCATTTGATGTGCAATTGTAAAACATGCTTATGTATTATAAATTAACCATACATGTCAAATTTTGGCCCTTATATCATTATAAAAGTAACTTAATTGACAAATCAGTCCCTTATCTGTTGATTTTAGTGTCCATCAAGTGAAGAAACCTCATGGGTAGTCATAGTAGGATATTTCCCTTCACATGAATGACTTGGATTTTCCATCATATAGACCAAATGTGAAATATGAAAACCCCACTTTGGTAGGTTTTTCCTTAGGCGTAAATTTATCCTTTCGAGGCTTACCAACTCCTTGTAAATCTGGATCTTTCAATTTAACCACTTCCTGTCATTCATCGCAACTTAAATTTGGACCACACTTTAGTCTCATATGACTATGAAGTTATATAAAATTTAGACCCCGATATATGATCCTACACCATTGAATATTGAAGGTGGTTCCTTCCTGTTGGTACAAAAGGTGAAATTTTATATTTAAGCTTTTTCCACCATTGATCAACCATCAACTTTTGTCTACCCATTTTCTTATCCTGACTACACAGTCCTCCCAAAATTGGGCCCTAATCATGAAGTGTGAACAATTAATTGAGATTAAGTTCATTTTGGTACCTGCTAAGAAAAAATTTTAAATAGGTTAATCTAAATTTCGGATCACCAAGAAAATCATATAACCCGGCTCTATTCGATGACCCTGACACAATAGGCGAATTAAATTTAAAGAAAGATTATTTAAAAAGGTCAAATTAGAGAAACTAAATTCAAGTGGGATGTGAAACACACCCCTCTCACACGCCCACTCCTTTTTATAAAAGAGGTGTGCATTCCCCTCTCCACTCACACGCCCAATCTCCCAAAAGAGAAAGAAAGAAAGAGAGAAAGAGAGAAAGATAGAAAGAGAGAGAGAAAGAGAGAGAGAGAGAGAGAGAGAGAGAAAGAGAAAGAGTGAGAGAGAGAGAGATAAAGAGAGAAGGAGACAGAGAAAGAGAAATCCTAGACGCCATCATCCTCTTCCTTCTCTACACATGTGGTGTCTCTCTCTTACTCAAGCGATGTCATGATTCATGTAAAATCTTTCCTACATGGATATCTACCTAGGGTTTAGATATAAGGCTAAGGTGAGGGATTCATTTAAGCTTACATTAATTTGAGTTAATATGATTTATCTTATTTTTGCATGCTTTCATATTACTGTGAATCCTCCATGCAATTGATTGATATACCATTATCAATTATTTATCGTTTGGAAATTATGGTTAATGATGATTTTAATTCTGCGTGATCTTTATGAATTTATGTGGGGCGAAGGATACAAGCCTGGCTTTTACCACATTTGAGAGCGACGTGTGCTTCCACTATATGTTAAGTTGGCCTTAGCTCCTCTCTCCTTTTTTTTGAGTTAGCCTATTTTCTACCCTTCTTTTTTATTGAGATAGTTTAATACTACTTTTCTCCTTTATTAGGTTAGCCTTGTGCTACCTCCCTTGATGGCTTGGGCATGTGTCTTGGAATTCCAAAACTCTTATTGTTCAATTTATTTCTCTTTTGATACAAGTGATGTGTTAGAGGTCTCACAACTAGTGATTCAAATATTTTAGTATAGACGTAATGCGATCTGAGTAATGACCTTCTTAGTCGACACATAATTCATGAATTTTGAGTAGTGGTGTACAAATTGATGTAAGTAATTCACAATGCATGTTACATTATTTTTAGGATTGGATGTCGCAAATAGTCACTTCATGAACAAATCATGTCACATAATTTATTTGATTCATATGTTGTGCCGCTTCGACGTGTTCACGTAAATCCATGGTAGCATTGGACACGCCGATAAATCTCCATAGTGTGAGAATATAGGGCAAGCTAGGTTTTCTATGAATTGTATTCTACATTATGATGATCATT
Source organism: Magnolia kwangsiensis (assembly GCA_037074715.1). Taxonomy (NCBI): domain Eukaryota; kingdom Viridiplantae; phylum Streptophyta; class Magnoliopsida; order Magnoliales; family Magnoliaceae; genus Magnolia; species Magnolia kwangsiensis. Next base: position 45,418,073 of record CM073580.1, read on the forward strand.
GCGTATGATAAACAGCATATACTTTGTTAGACATGCATTCATATATATTAGTTATGCATACTGATACCCCTCGGAGTAGTAGAGTACAAGATGTATCAGAACCCTTACATTATTCTTATGAATTTCTTGAATTATTATTAATCTTAAAAGATAATCATCACTATGAGTAGGGCATTGACCCTCTCTAACCATACAAATGATGCAGGTGATGTACAGATTGAAAATACAAATGACAATCTCCCTAAGGAAGATTATTTTGAATAAAGGAGGAGCTAGCTTTGTGTTTAGTTTTAATTATTTTTCACTACACACTTTGAATAATATAATACTCTCCCATTTAGGAGAGCATTAGAAAGTTCTACTTTTTTCACTCTAATGAAATAATAAATACAGTCGATTTTACTCTCGTTAATGGTTACCTTCATTAATATAACTGGATGTGTTCTAAATGAAAAGAAAAAGTAAGGTGCAATTTTAAAGCATCCAATTTTTACATTATTAACACTCGAAATTCCCGGGCACGAGTATGTACTTAGGCTATCTTAGAGACTTTCACAGGCTATCTCAGATAAAACCTCACTGAGATTTTCATAGGGTATCTCAGAAAAAATGTAAAAAGAAATACAGTAAATGTACTTATCTTCAAATGGAGATTTGAAGATGTGGCAGAACTTGTATTAGAAGGATTTCTTTCTTAAATATAGATGTCACAGTGTTCAATCAAACTGAAAGAGTCTAGGGTTTTATAGATTTTATAAATGAAAAACCCGAATGAATGCTACTTAATTCAATTCTCTTTTATCTGAAAGAAGATTATAGTTTACCCTCTTATAATAAGATTAAAACAATCCAGAGATAAGGGAATTGAATAAGCTATAAATTAAATTTATAAATACCAACAGATACCTTATCGAGGACTTAAGCTTCTCTCTCTTTCTTGCAGAAGAATTATAGTAATTTTCATTATAATTTGGAATGAGAGAAAGCTTTAATTTATAGACAAGGAGGTCAAATCTTTGACTAGCCTAAGATTGGCTTCGGTTGGTCGAAGTTCACCAGATTCGTTCTAACAACACTCGAATTGCGTGGGATAAGATTTATTCAAAATTCAGCTGGCCCAAGGACAAATTTGGCTAGCCAAACATCACAATTCGGCTAACCGAATTCCCGCAAATTTCAAAAGATTACATTATTAGAATTTTAACCAAACTTTCTTGGGCTAGCCAAATTTCAAGCTTAGGCTAGTCGAATTTTCAACAGAAGTTGTTATTTTACTCAGTCTTAAAGTTGGGATGGCCAAACTAGAAGTTAGGCTAGCCGAATTTTATGGAAAAAAACACTTATAAAAACTGAAGATAGAGAATTTTTGGAAGTACCTAATCATAAGGTCTTTATAGGGTTGTACCACAAGTGTTTTAGCAAAGACATGAGTCACCTTGTCTTGAACTTTGACTTGATCTTCGATTGAATCTTTCCTTGAATACGGGTGTCAATTTCTTGAGAAGATGTGCCGATCTTGACTTGATCATAAGCTGATCTTGAGTTGATAATAAGCCGTGTAGAGTAGTTGTGGTTCCATGCTTGTGATCTGACCTTGAAACACTTTTGTCTTACGAAATTTGACAACCTATGTGTGCTTAACATAATAGAACTTACAATCTCCCTTTTTGTCAAATTCGTGACAAAACACACAATATTACACTATACATCCATTAACTCATTTACAAGATCAACCCAACTCAAGATGTAACAACCTTGAAGTTAATGTCAGTATCCCTGTAATCTTCGTAGCCCTCTATGATGCTCAAGTGGTACTCTCCCTGCGAAATACAACACATAGTATGAAAAAAAGAAAATTGTATACAAACATTCCATTCATTCATTCCATATGCCCCCATTTACTCACACACCACCAAACACTAATTTCTCCCCCTTTTTGTCACAAGTTGACAAAGGAAGAATCAAATGACATGAGAAATAAATATCAAGTCAAAGTAGATAAGATAATCGATGAATATCTGTAAACAAGAATATCAGGGAGAATAACAGTGTTTAAAACAGTGTATGAAGTATCAAGCAAATCAACTCATACAACTATAATATAAGGAAATCATCCAAAATATCACAAATATCCAAAATATCCAGAATATGCAACTAAACCAAAATATCCAAAATAAACAGACCATTAAATCGATCCAACATAAGTAAGCAAATGAATCAAACTAAGTCTGATTCAATCTGACCTGGAGGAAGATGGTACATGCATCAAAGGATCATTAATCCGCAATCTCTGGTTGATGTGATGGAAATACTTTTTCATGTACTTTATTGTATACTATTGGGTTTAGGCTAATGATGATTGAGAAACATGTAGTCCATCAACCTTCGCTCCTAACATAGATAACCTCTCATCAAATTGAGAGGGATGATAGTGAGAATCAGTTGGATTGTCAGAATCTTCTAACTTATTAAATATGTTATCCATGGTTGTGTCTCCACCCGCTTACGGTTCTTCTCATCCTTCTTTACTCAAGTAGGGGAGTGAGATTCATTATATTCAAATTAGAGTTGTTGAAAAGGAGTTCGGATTTTGGTGGCTCAACTATAGGGACTTGGACATTATAATGAAAGGCCAGACTAGACATAAGATGTCCAAACGGAATCGACCCATACTTAGGGTGCAAGCGAAATTAAATAATGACATAGCAAATCAAAGAAGGTAAATAAACGTGAATACCTGTAACCACGACATGGAAGACTCGAAGCATAAAGGGAGTAAGATCAGTCTTATTCCCAACTCTAGGATATACATTAGATGTAAAGATCTGATGTAAGACGTGGTATTTAGGAAATAGTTTGTTTGAGGGTAAGGCATTGCTGAATCGCCATTCAACATTAAAACCACACAATGATCTTATAAATGTTTACTTGTCAGAGTTAGACATTTTCTCCGAAAGAGTAGCGATTAGAATTCCATCAATTGCAACGTCTATATCCGTTAATGCAGATATGATGGAAGGCATAATGGTGATTGTTTCTTTTACAAATTTAATAGAGAATGACAAATCCTCTAAAGAAACATTACAAATAGAGGCATAAATGCTTTGTACAATGGATAGGTAAGCTGTCCCACCCTAATTCAAAATACATTCCCATCCAACCACAGATAGAATATCAACAAGACCAAAGCGAGCAACATGCTCTAAATTCACAGATTTTTCTATAATAATGTTTCTAGTGCGAAAATCATGGACATTTTCCAAATCTTACTCCAGTGTGTGTAACGATCGTACACCTAAAAGAATGGATCTAGAAGATGAACTAGCGTGAGATTTGCATACATAACACTTTACTCGTGATTCCAGTGTAAATGCACCAGAAAAATTACAAGAAAAATGCAATGAAGAAGGTAGATCAACTTTTGAGAAAACCCACCAAGAAAAGGGTTTCAAATTGATGAAGAATGACTCAAACTTGCAAATCTGGTAAAGAACAACCAAAATCTAGAAAGAAATTGAAATAAAATAACTTACAAGAGAGTTTGGTTTATGGTTGGTTGAATGGGGCACCGGCTAGCTAAAGAAGAAGAAGAGGAGTGAAAAGAAATTTGAGGTTTTTCCCATTTTTTAAGCAATCCACTCGATCTTCGGCTAGCCCGAGCATGTGCTCGGCTGGCCGAAAAATCCCAAATATTTTGACTTTTTATTTTATTTCATCTTTTATATTTATTTTATTTTCCATTTTTCTTTTCATGCATTTCATAATAAACATAAACCTAAATGCAAATAAAATAATAATTATTTAATAATACACAGTCCAATATCATACTTCATATTTGAAAATTTAACATGGTCAAGTGGCTTAGTTAGTATATCTGCAAGCTGCTTTTCAGTTTGAATGTATTCTAGCATGATAGTTTTATCTTCAATTAATTCCTGAATATAGTAATATCGTATGTCAATATGCATAGTACAGGAATGTTGAATTAAATTTTTAGAGATATTTATTTTACTAGAATTATTGTAATATAATGTCATTGTATCTTGTGTAATTCCATAATCAGCTAACATTCTTTTCATCCACATTAGCTAAGTGCAAGCATTTCTTGCCACAATATATTTAGCCTCTGTAGTGGAAAGTGATAAGGAATTTTGTTTCTTACTAAGTAGTTTCCAATATAGAAACATCTACTGCTGATAGATTTTCTATCATCAACATTTCCCGCCTAGTCTGCATCTGTATAACCAGCAATTTGTATAAATGTATCATCTGGATGCCATAAGCCTAAGTTCACAGAACTTGTGACATATCTGATTATCCATTTGATAGTAGATAAGTGAGATTCTTTAAGATCAAATTGATATCTAGCACAAATTCCAACACTAAATGCAATATCAGGTCTATTAGCAATTAATGTAACACCCCAAACTTTTCAATACCCAAGTATTAAAAGTTCTCGAGTGTTATCATGAAATTTAACTTACTATGTATATGTGTATGATACCAATCTAGTTATCCTAACCTTAGATCTATTCTCAACATGAATCTGACCGTTGGGAATACTCTGCATTCATAGATTAAGCCATCTGACCATTATTTTTAAGATAGGATCATCATATACCTAAGTATTCTCACTTGTCCAACATAACCAACTGTTCAGTCAAATATTCACTACTAACTAAAGATATTTGACCGTCCACTTTTATTTTGGACCACTTGATCATAGTAAACTAACTACTTGATCTCCGCATCCACTCGTACACATATGAAATTTAGATTCTTATCCATTCATCTTGTTCACTACTTATGAATGTACCCAACCCACCATCAAAACTACAATCTAAGAAACTTACAAATGTGAACAAGTCACTTGAATCTAACAGTATACATGTTCTACCTCTTGATCACTCCAAAAACTCACTTGTGAACATTCGTTTATAAAAATGACCATACACCCACTTATATACATGATCAGAGTACTAACCATCAAGTTTTTCTATTTTTAACATGTCATCTGACCATCTATTATGTTGGTTGATATATGTACATTTCCTTAAATTAGTTTGGTGAATAATTCCTTATTCATAATGATTTAAATATAAGTTTCTTTGTAAGAATTACTTAGAAACGTTCTTATAACCATGTAAAATCATTAGATTTTTTTAAAACCTCATATTAACAATAATTACGAAAATGCCATTAACTTAGACCCATGAACTCTAGATCACATGGGTTACCACAATCTGTTTGATGTGAAATTGTATAACATGTCTATATATCATAAATTAACCATACATGTCAAATTTTGGCCCTTAGATCATTCTAAAAGTGACCCAATTGACAAATCAGCCCCTTATCTGTTGATTTTGGTGTCCATCAAGTGAAGAAACCTCATGGGTAGTCATAGTAAGATATTTTTCTTCATATGAACGACTTGGATTTCCCATCATATAGACTAAGTATGAAATATAAAAATCCCACTTTGATAAATTTTTCCTTAAGCGCGAAGTTATCCTTTCGAGGCTTATCAACTCCTTATAAATCTGGATCTTCCAATTTAACCACTGTCTGCCATCCATCGCTACTCAAATTTGGACCACACTTTAGTCTCATATGATTATGAAGTAATATAAAATTTAGACCCTGATCTATGATCTTACACCGTTGAAAGTTGATGGTTGTTCCTTCCTTTTGGTATGAAAGGTGAAATTTTATATTTAGGCTTTTTCACCATCGATCAACCACCAAATTTTATCCAATCATTTACCTATCTTGATTATATAGTCCTCCCAAAACTATACTCTGATCATTAAGTGTGGACCGTTAATTTGAGATCAAGTTCATTTTGACACCTTTTAGAAGAAATTTCAAGATAGGTCAATCTAAATTTCAGATCACTAAGAAAATCATATACCCCACCTCTATTCAACGAGTCTGACATAATGGGCAAATTAGATTTAAAGAATGATCACTAAAAAAAGGTAAAATTGGAGAAACTTAATCCAAGTGGGATGTGAAACACGCCCCTCTCACATTGCCCACTCCTTTTAAAAAGGGGTGTGCATCCCTTCTCTACTCACACGCCCAATCTTCCCAATGCCCAAGAAGAAAAGAGAGAGAAAGAGAGCCTAAACATCATCATCTCATTCCTTCTCCTCGTGTGTGGTGTCTCCCTCTTGCTTAAGCGATATTGTGATTCATATAGGTCCTACATAGATATCTACCTAGAGTTTAAATCTAAGGCTAAGGTGAGAAATTTCTTCAAACTTACGTTAATTTAAGTTGATATAATTTATCTTATTTTTGCATACTTTCATATTACTGTGATTTTTCATGCAATTGATTGATTTATCATCGTCAATTATTTATCCTTTGGAAATTATGGTTAAGGTATAATTTTAATTATGTATGATTTTAATTAATTTATGTGGGATGATGGATACAAAACTTGCCCTTTACCAATTTTGAGAGCGACGTGTGCTTTCACTCTATATTGAGATAACTTTTTGCTCCTCTCCCCTTATTTTTGTTAAGTTAGCCTATATGTTACTATTCTCTTTTATTAAGTTAGCTTATTACTACTCTTTTCCTTTATTAGGTCAGCCTTATGCTACCTCCCTTTATGGCTTGGGCATGTGTCCCTCATGGTTCGACTTATTTCTCTATTAATGCAAGTAATATGTTATAGGCCTCATATATAGTGGTTCATATATATTATCGTGGACGTAATGCATTTCAGATAGTGGCCCTCTTAGTAAACACGAAATCCCATGGGTTAGTGAGTAGTTCACAATCAATGTAAGTAAATCATCATGCATGTTACATCACTTCTTAGTATTGGATGTCGTAAATAGTCACTCCATGAACGCATTATGTCATGTAAATCTCTCAATCGCATTGTTTTATCGCATTGAGATATTCGCATAAATCCATGTTAATGTTAGACACGCTGGTGAATCTCTATAGTATGAGAATGCGGGGCGAGCCAGATTTTCTATGAATTATATTCCACATTGTGATGATCACTACATATGATGGAGTGCACACACTTTCTTAAGCATACATTCATATATATATTGGTTGCGCGTACTGATATCACTTGTAGTGACAAAGTACGAGACGTATTAGAACCCTCATATTATTCCTATTAATCTCTTGAATTATTATTAATCTTAAAGGATAACCACACTATAAGTAGGGCATTAACCCTCTCTAACTATACAGATATTGTAAGTGAATTACAGGTTGATGATACGGCCATTCTATGGAAGATTCTTTCAAAAAGAAAAGAAGAAAAATAACACCATGAATTGTTTTATTTATTTTCTACTACAAACTTTGATAATGTAATATGCTCCCATTAAGAGGACATTAAAGAATTATTTGTATATTTTTTTATTCTAATGGAATAATAAATATAGTCGATTTTATTCTCATGAATGGTTACCTTCGTGAATGTAATTGGATGTAATTTATCTAACAAAAAAAGAAAAAAATACGATTTTAAAGCATTACATTATTAACACCCGAAATTCTCGAGCATGAGCATGTACTTAGGCCACAAAAATTTGAGATGTTACAGTTAAGTACAAAAGACTACTTATCAAACTACAATATAATCCAGAGTCTACACTTTTACTTGATTCATCTTTTGAGAATTTAAGAATTGTAATCATCGGAGTATTAAAATTCTTACATTCTTAAAGCCAAACCTTTTTACAAGGTTCAATGTATATTTGGTCTGAGAAATGAATATTCCATCTTCAAGTTATTTGACTTGTAATCCAAAAAAATAGTTAAGTTCACTGAACATATTCATTTCAAACTTAGATTTCATGAGATCTGCAAACTCAATAGATAGATTAGCACACGTAAATCCATCAATAATTTCACCAACATAGATTTGAACAATTAGAATATTATCATTATATTTTTTGACAAATAGGGTTTTGTTAACACTACTCATAACAAAATTATGACTAAATAAGATTTTAGTTAATTTTTCATACCACGCTCTAAGAACTTGTTTTAAATCATAAAGAGCCTTTTTAAGATGGTAAACATGATCGAAGAGTTTAAGATCTTCAAAACCCTTTGCTTGTTCAACATACACTTCCTTATTTAGATCACCGTTTAGAAAAATATTTTTTACATCCATTGGATAAATTTTGAATTTTTAATGGCATACAATTGAAATAAATAATCTGATTGATTCAAGACACACAACTGGTGCAAAGGTTTCATTGTAATCAATACCTTCAATCTAAGTATAACCTTGTACAACTAGTCATGTCTTATTTCTGATAATGTTTCCCGTTTCATTAGTTTTATTTTTAAAAAATCTACTTGGTTCCAATCACGTGTTTGCTAGTAGGTTTGGAAACCAAATATCATACATCATTTCTAATAAATTGATTTAATTCATCTTGCATGGCATTCATCCAACTTTCATCAGCGAGCGCTTCATTTACATTACTCGAATCAATTTGGGAAGTAAAGCAGACATGGTTACATATATTTTCAAGTTGTCTTCTTGTCTGAACGCTAGTGTGAGGGTTACCAAGTATTTGATTAGTCAGATGGTCTTTGACTAACCTTAACTCAGTATTGTCATATTTATATGAAGATTCGGGTATACTAACCAAATTGATATCATCATCATCTTGATCAAGATTGGGTGTGATCGATTGATCACCTATCATAACATTTTTAGGTTCTTGTATAACCCCAGTTCTTTTGTTAAGAACACAGTATGCCCAACTATTTAGAGCGTAACCTAGAAATATTCCCTCATCGCTTTTAGCTTCAAAATTTTTTTAAGTTTTCACGGTCACGTAAAATAAAGCATTTGCTTCCAAAAGTTTAAAAATATTTAACCATGGGCTTTTTGTTAAACCATAGTTCATAAGTTGTTTTGTTTTTAGCTTTTTTAATATAAATACAATTAATTATATAGCATGCTATACTAACAGCTTCATCCTATAAATTTTTAGGTAAGTTCATGCTATTTAGCATTATACTTGCTACTTCTTATAGAATTCTATTTTTCTTTCAACAACCCCACTTTACTGAGGTATTTTTGGAGCAGAAAATTCATGCAATATACCATGATCATTGCAGTATTTCTCAAAATTATTATTTTTAAATTCGGTACTGTGATCACTTCTAATTCTGATTATAGGTAAATCTTTTTCAGTCTAGATGTGTTTTATAAGTTTTTTGACTTCACCGAGAGTATCTAATTTTTCTCTTAGAAAGGTTACCCAAGAGTATCTAGTGTAGTCATCAACTACCACTAGAAAACATTTATTTTCACCTCTACTCTCCATTTTAGTTGGTCTGATTAAATCCATATGAAGAAGTTAAAGAGGTCTTGTTGTAGCTAAGGAGTTCACTTTCTTGTGACTACTTCTAATTTTCTTGCTTATTTGACAATGCTAAATATTTTTTCTATATTTTTCAATTTGGGTAGACCATGCAAGTGATCTCTTTTGCTTAATTTATATAAATCTCTATAATCTACATGTCCAAGACATTGATGTCATAGTTCAGTCTTGTCTGTTTAGACCATGTAACATAAATGGTTTGTTGAGCAAGAGTCATTAATTATATATTATATAGATATTTTCAAAAGTTTTGCGACCATTTAATATTACATTTCCTTCCTCATTTATTATCTCACATCCATGATCTTAATATTTAATGCTATGATTATTATCACAAATATGAGATATGCTGAGAAGATTATGTTTTAATCATTTAATATATATAACATTTTCAAATAGAGGTAAGTTAGGAAGTTGTACATTACCTTGGTCAATAATCTTGCAATTGCTTCCATCTTTAAATGTAACTGTTCCGCCATTTACTTTGTTGATGTTTAAGAGTATAGCCTTATCACCTGTCATGTTTCTCGAACATTCACTATCCAGGTACCATCTTGAATGCCTACTTGCTTTGAAAGTTATGTGGATTACAAGGCACTTAACCTTTGGAACTCATTTCATTGCAGTTATAAGTTTAGAAGGATCTCTTACTTTACACTGTGTTTGAGAGTTAGGATTTCTCATTTTTCTATATACTCCAATCTTGCGAGAGTTAGATTTCAATAGCTATTTAAGCAAGTCCACAATTTTATCAGCTGAAGAAGGATTTTTGTTATTATTCCTTTGATGTTTATAGTAGTTGACACTATTTTTCATATTAAAGGCTTAAAAAGGTTTTGATTTTTTAAGTCATTCCTCTTATAGTTTGAATCTTTTAGAGTCTCTGCTTTAAATTTTGAGGATTCTCCTTTAACAAAGGTAGGAGCAAAATCCTTGGATTTCAAAGAGTTATTTTTAATACAACCTAGTCCACACTTGTCACCATATCGCCTATATGTGGTTAGTAGTTTTTCAAGTTTTTGGTCACCAAGGATATATTTCCAAGTGTCCTTTGAACTCTGAAGAGAGGAAACTTCAAGTTTTAGTTTCTTATTTTCATATTTAAGTTTTTGCAGTTCAGAAGTCTTAAAACTCCAATCTAATTTAGCCTTTTTAAAATAATCGAAAAAATGAGATTTTTCTAAAACAACTTTTTCAGGTTCTAATTGTAGTTTAGCATAATCTTCTTTTTGAATTTTCAATTTAGCTACAATTTTACGACTCTCTCTATATAGGGAATTATATGCATCTTGAAGATCGTCTTCATTTTTTGAATCATTTCTTGGAGTTTTGTAATAAGACATATTACAGTTATCTGTAAAAGTGATTCTATCTATAGTAATAAAGGCTTTCAAATCGTTTGCATTTTCAGAGTCTAATTATTAGTTTCAGAATTAGTTTTAGACTCTGATGATTCTTTCAAGTAGTTATCATGCCTTTTCTTTTAGATTTATCTTTTTTAGGACATTTAGAAGTCAAATGCCCATATTCATAACAGTTGAAACATTGAGTGTCTTTTATTTTAGATTTTTAAAAATTTTAATTTCCTTTTCTTTTATCAAATGGGTTTTGAAAATCTATTGTTTTCTTATTTTTAAAAATTCTATAAAAAAAAAAAAATTCCAACATATCATCTTCGTTTTCTTCAAAATCAGAATTTACATTAAAATCCTTTGAAATAGATTTAGAAGATTTAAGAGCAATGGGCTTGATTTTAGGAGCTTTGACATTCGGTTCATAAGTTTGAGGAGAACTAACTCCTCAACTTTCATAGTATCTGTATCCCTTAATTCCTGTATTGAAGTAACCTTTGAATTAAACCTATTAGGAAGTGATCACATTATTTTTGCACAAACCTTACTTTCAGGGATTTTATCTCCAAGACCTCACATGAAATTTAATATGTTATTCAGTTTCGTATATAAATCCATAAAAGACTCATTTTCTTTCATATGAACTTCCTCAAATTTGGTTGTGAATATTTGGATTTTAGATTTTTTTACAATAGTAGTTCCTTCATGTGTCATTTCAAGAATATTCCATGCTTGTTTAGCTGGATCACATGAAATGATTCTTTTGAATTCATCTAGCGATAGAGCACAAGTTATTGCATTTAAAGCTTTTGTATTTGCATTGCTTTCACTTTTCTGAATAGTAGGCCAAAAATTGTATGCAGTATCTTTCATTGATATCGTTCCATCATCAGCTACTACTTCAATCATAGGAGGGATCCATTTAGTTACAGTAGTTTTTCACACACTTTCAACCGTGGATTTGAGAAAAATTCTCATTCTGGCTTTCCAATATGAATAGTTAGAGCTACTAAAGGGATGTGGCCTAGTAATGAATAAGGTTTTGAAATTTGACATATTGTAGCTTTGGATCTATTTTAAGGAGGTATATCCAAAAAATAAAAAGAGTAACTTTCTCTGACACCACTTGAAAAAGGAGAGCTAGAGATGTCTTAGATGGGGGGTGAATAGGACAATGACAAATAATCAAAATAAATACGGAATATGTAAAGATTATAAAATATCTCAATCACTTGACTATTGAAGCCTAATTCGTAGGAAAACCTTCACCTAAAATATTATTCAGGACAACTAACGCAGGGATGAACGTAATGAGGTCAATCACTGTCTTCCTCAAGGATAACTACTCCGAATCCACGGAGCTTCTCTAGACTCCTCATAAAGACTTCTCGAATCCACGAGGAAAGAAAGCAAGAAAATAGAAATAAATTCTAATAAATTTAAATTTTAATTAATAAATGAAATAAATGAGTTCACACCCCTTTAAATAAGGATACCAAGTAGTGGAAGAGAAATTAGAAGCAAACTACAACTAAAACTCTTAGAATTCACAACTTACTATAAATAGTAAATTTACTTTTTATGGTAAGTTTCGTATGTTGCTTAACCACGTTATTCTCCTAATTATTCTAAGAACTTTTCATGTTGGACATAACTCCTAAAGCCCAATGGATGAAGAGTTATAATCAAACTAAAACTTGCTATTTATAATAAAAAGGGAATTAAATATGGATTTCGACCGTTGATATGATGGAATTTCTCAAATCTTGCGTATGGGCAACCAGGCTCTTGCCATGTTGGTTAGCTAAAGTAGCTCATCCTAACCCAAAATCATATATTTTGCACCTAATAACTCATTCCGGATTGTGAGATACGCCTGATCTAAGGTGCAACAATCCAGATCACTTCTGTTGTCGACCAGGCCTTTTCTGATCCATCTTGGCTATGAAACTATCTGTGACCCACTCTACATCAACAACCTTATTTCATGAATGTCTTTAAAATAATCTTTCAAACTAGCAAGAGAATATAAAATTAATTACAACATTCACCGTAAGAATGAAATAGTAAATAACATTTAATACTAAAAAGAATAAAGTGTTCACCACACGGCACAAGGAGTTATAGTGGTTCGGTGCTTAAAAACAATCATACCTACTCCACTCCCAAAATTACTACTCTCATAATTTTGGCTTTTACTATAATAAGGTTTTCACAAGGTCACCTTAACAACCTGATATAATTCCTTGTAATTTTCACGAGCTATCATAATAAAAACCCTTTTGTGATTTTCATGAGATATCACAAATAAAAACCCCTCTGAGATTTTCACAAGCTATCTTAGAGAAAACCTGTCACGTCCCTTACTTGGAAATTGGGCTCACAAAATTCCTGATCACCGGATCCAGCACCGACAGCCTCTGCAGTATCCCATTCTCCGCTCCCAGCACCCATATACTAGATTTCGATCCTGAGATCCTACAAGGAGGATTTTTAGCATGAAATGTTCTTGTAAAAGTAATATAACCATAAGCATAACCAAAAACATCACCACATATCCACTATAATAAAAAACTTTTGAGTACAAGGCATAAAGGGAAATACAATATAGAGATATCAAAAAAACTTCAAAAGCTCTATCGCACGCTCCTGCCTCGGCTCGACTCCATCCTAGTGTCACCTGCACGCATCTATCGTGCATAAGCTTATAAAAAGCTTAGAGGCTGGTGTAAGTGTGTGTGCAATATAAGCGTGCTCAGAATGCAATATCAGAGTAATGCAGAAACATGCTGGTAAATCCATGAATGCTATGTGGAAATGCTGGCAAGTTCATGAATGTTATGCGGAACTGCTAGTAAGTTCATGAATGCTATCAGTCATACCAAGGTTATGCGATTCAAGGCCTACCTAGCTGAATATCAATGCAAGATACAATGCAAGCATGCTAGTCCTCATCTGAATCCACATATCAGTACAGTTCATCTCTTGAATATCATCATAGTCTAGTACACTCAACACCAACTTGCCGTCCCATCTAAGCACACAACTGGGTAAGTGGAAGAGACCTCACTATCCACCTGCTAATATCGAGCTCGGCTCGTGTAAGACCCGTATCTTGGTCCGTACCTTTCCGTAGACTTCCACAGTCTTATCGGTCGAATTTCGGCAACCTTCGACCCTTAACCGATATCGACGCGCGACTCTGATTCATGTGTCGACAACCCGAGTCGACTCAACCCGAGACCAATACCATAGCGACCGCACCGTCGTTGCGGTTCCGATGCCGTGACTCGCTCACCGAGGCGATACCCTGGTCAAGAGATGTGGGCCAACGTTCGGTGCGAGAAAATGCCGCGCGTTGTGAAACCCAAGGGAATCTCAACGATGTGTCACATCAATCACATCAATCCCATCAATCACTCACCACATCCCTCCATCACTCTCTCTCTCTCCCTTACATCACTCTCTCTCTTTCTCTCTTTCTCATTTCAAATTTCCAAGCAACAAAAGAGTTCTAAGAGACTCCATACGTATGGAATTCTCCAAGCTCCCTAAACTCCAAGTGTGACCCACCTTCCTACCCCATCATCTCCCATCTCAACCCTTCATTCTTCATCTCATCCATTGAAGTGGAAGCCAAGGTGCCAAGGAACCTCTAGGAGCAAGAAGATCGGACGGTGGGTGCCTCTATAGGGTAGATTTACTTGTCTTTATGATGGGCCAAGTGAGGCCCACCGATCAATGGTGTGGATCTCACTTGGGACCCTAAAATGAGGCCGATGGCCTACTTGGATCATCATGATGTTTATTTTCTTTAGAAAGGTCATCTAGACCATCCATATTGGTGGGGAAAGGATCCCCACCGTTGATCTTCAGTTTTGATGGTCACATGTGCAAAATGACTCACTTGATGTATGATTTCATGTAAGGGAGGGCCCATAATGTCGGGGTCCCTCCATCACAAGCGTGTCTCACTCTCCATGTCTCTCTCTCTCTCTTTTATTTCTTTTTTTTTATTTTATTGTATTTTTTTTATGCAATAAGGTTGTGTGGCCCACTTGAATGGACCCCACCTCGTGGCATTTATTTTATTCAAGAGTCCTTCAAGTGGGGCCCACCTTGCATGTGGTACCCCCCATCATCCATTAGTAGTGGCCCACTTCAAAAAAAAGGCCCACCACCATTTATATTTTAAAAAAATATAGGCCCACCGTCCAGCATCTGGGAAGCTGGACGTCCCTGTACCAAACAAAAAAAAAAAAAGAAAGGGAAAGAAAGGAGAGGCTTTTGGGGTGGTCCCTAGTGTAGGCCCCACCTTGATGTTTATGATCGATCCAAGCCGTCCATCCTCTTACCTACGGTATTTTAGCCGTTGGGTAGGAGTTTGGGGCTGATTAGAAGACCTGGTGGGCCTTAGCGTCAAAAATTACATCCTCACCTTTCAAATACCATTTTCTTATTTTTATTTCATTTTCTTTCACCAAAAAAATTCAAACTTTAGGCTCTTTGGACTTGTTTCGAGCCGGGGAAACCAATGGATGGTGTGGATTTAGGCGATGTGGACCCCACCTTCGAAAATCCTCAAAATCTAGGATTTTTTAAAAAATAAAAAAAAAAAGAGGAAGAAGAGGCAGCAGCCATTGCTGCTGCTGTGTCAGGGCACATGCAGACAGCGCTTGCGTGCTGGCGGACGGACGGGCGGCCAGGCCTCACGACCCAGCTGTGAGCCCCCATCATGATGCATTTCGATCATTTGCCCCGTCCGTTTGATGGGACCCCTCCTCAGGTGGGTCCCCTCCAAAAATGAGACAAATCCAAAACTCAGGTGGCCCACACCACGTGAAACAGTGTGAATTGAATTCTACCATTGAAAAGTCTTTGGGGCCCACAGAAGTATTGGATCAAGCTGAAATTTATGTTTTCCCTTCATCCAGGTCCGATTGACCTAATGAACGGGTTGGATGGTATATGGGAAGTGTTGTGGGCCCCACATGGGACCCACAATATTGTATGTATTCCAATGGCCACCGTCCAGGCGGACGGTGGCACCCACCTTGCATGTGTGCCTCCACCGTCCAGCGGACGGTGGGGCCCTGTGTAATGTATGTGTTTTTATCCGCACTGTCCACTGGACAGTGGGACCCACCATGATGCATGTAATGCATCCAGACCGTTCATCCACTTGATGGGATCATTTTAAGGCTTGAGCTATTAGTTGGGTGGGCCATTCATATATGGGTTAGGCCCATTTGATTTGCAACAGACCTATGGGCTAGGCCCATTTGATTTATGAAATGCATATGGGCTAGGCCCATTTGATTCATTTAAGGCCTATGAACTTAGGCCCACTTGATATGTAAAGCCTATGGGCTTAGGCCCACTTGATATGTTTCAAATACATGGGACTAGGCTCATTTGATGTACTTCAAGGCCCATGAAATTGGACCCATTGTTGCATTCTTAAAGCCCATGGAAGTGGACCCAGTTGATATATTGTAAGGCCTATGGGACTAAACCCATTGATTATAAAAAGGGTCCATGGGATTAGGCCCATTGGACTTATTTGAGACCCATGAGTTAGGCCCATTTTATTTGATTAAGGCCTAGGGGTTTAGGCCCATTTGACTCATGTTAGGTCTATGGGTTGAGGCCCACTTGATCTACATGTGGGGCCTAATTGGTGTGGCCCATTTGATACATATTAGACTCATGTGACTAGGTCTAATTGATGCAATCCAAGGCCCACGGGTTTTGATCCATTGCAATGCACATAAGACCCATTGGTGTGGCCCATTTATGTGGCCCATCTGATGAATAAAAGGCCCATAGGATATGGCCCATTTGACATATATATGAAAAGCCCAATGGGATGAACCTAAGGTCCATTGCAATGTGTAATCCCAATACCGATTATGTAGCGATGTTTAAGAAGATCGTACCTGAGATGCAATGTTGGTTTGACGTCCACATTGCGAGTGTAATGTTGGTTGGATGTCCACATTACGACTATCCATAGGGCCCATTACTGGGCCGTACTTGCTATAGTTCGGCCGTCCAGGCCCATCTGCGTTGTAAGAATGGTTCATCACTCATTTACATGTTAGTATAGTTTCATGACTCATGATCATACGCATCATATGCATGCTTGATATGGGGATTGACTGATCATAGCATATGCCTTCGGGCAGGTTGTTTATGGGCTCCTGGTTAGGCAGTGTTGCCCTACATGAGCGCACGATATGCGTAGGATTTTTTGCATGACTGGATAGCGTGAATCATACATTTCGCATTTGTGTGACATGGGTATTATACGCCCTAGCTACATCAGGGCCGTAGCCTCCACAGATGCATCGTGGTTAGCAGGATTGGATACCGAAAATCTTGTTCTACATGGGGTGCGATTGATATCCCTGGGTGAAAGTCCCTAAACCCTTATGGTACCAAGAGGTTGCTCCACCGTCTAGATCGAGTGGGTAGATGAGCGTTGAGTCCCGATTACCAGACGGTTACGCTCTCCATTGTGTCGTGGTCGGTTGGAAGGGGGTGCGGCCTTACCCGCCCGAGAGCAGGGGACAATACTAGGCTGAGTTTGACCAGCTCGAGGAATGGGTCCGCTATCGACGAGTCGCGCCCGATATTGGCAGACGGATAGTGAGGTCTCTTCCACTTACCTTATTGCGCGCGTTGTGGCGGCAATCTGGTTTCGAGTGTACTAGACCCCTGTGATATCCCATATTTTGAGCTGTATTGATGTATGGACATAGATGAGGATCTGTATACTTGAGTTGCATTGCACATCGCATGGCCTTGGGTGGCCGATGCCATTCATGTCTTGCATTGTATAGCCTTGGTACGGCTCATGATGTTATGGTTCCATCTGTATATTCCGCATTACTCTGACATTCCATGATCATATTACTACCTTGCGCACACACTTTCACCACCCTCTAAGCTTTCTATAAGCTTATGCACGACCGTTGCGTGCAGGTGACGTTGGATCGCAGCAGCGCTGAGGCAGGAGAACGTTGCAGAGTATTTTAGAGTTTTTGTTCTTTACCATTGTATTTCCCTTTATGCTCATTGTACTTGTAAAGTTTTTGATCATAGTGGAAATGTAATGGATTTCTTGGTTGTTGTTTGTGGGTTATGCCTTTGGTTATACTTATTATGAATCAAACTGACATTGAAAATCCTCCTCGTAGCATCCCAGGATCGGAACCTGGCGAATGGGAGCTAGGAGCCGAGAATGGGGTTCTACGGAGGCTGTCGGCGCCGGATTCGGCGATCAGAAATTTTGTGAGCCCGGTTTCCGAGTTTGGGGCGTGACAGCTCGTCTATAGCGAACTCATTCCTCAAGCTAGGTCAGACTCAACCTAGTCATTGCCCCCTCACTCGGGTGGCTAAGTGTGTGTGCAATATAAGCGTGCTCAGAATACAATATCAGAGTAATGCAGAAACATGTTGATAAATCCATGAATGCTAGTAAGTTCATGAATGTTATCAATCATACCAAGGCTATGCGATTCAAGGCCTACCTAGCTAAACATCAATGCAAGATACAACGCAAGCATGCTAGTCCTCATTTGAATCCACATATCAGTACAGTTCATCTCTTGAATATCATCGGGGTCTAGTACACTCAACACTAGCTTGCCGCCCCATCTAAGCACACAACTGGGTAAGTGAAAGAGACCTCACTATCCACCTGATAATATCAAGCCCGGCTCGTCAATAGCGAACTCATTCCTCAAGCTGGGTCAGACTCAACCTAGTCATTGCCCCCTCACTCAGGCGGGTAAGGCCACACCCCCTTCCAACCAACCACGACACAATGGGAGACATGGGCAACTGGTATTCGCTCTCATGCACTCATACATCCACTCAGTCTAGACATTGGAGCATCATCTGGTACCATAAGGGTTTGAGGACTTTCACCCTAAGACATCTATGGTGCCTCCGTGGTTAACAAGTATTTTTGGTATCCAATCCTGCCATCAACACTATACCTTCGGAGGTTAAAGCCCTGATGTCGAAAGGGTGTACAGTAATCACGTCACATAAATGAGAGATGCAGGGGTCACATTATCCAATCATACAACAATCCTCCGCGTACTGCGTGCTCACATGGGGGTAACTCCATCTCTCAGGGAGTCCCATAATCAACCTACCCGATGGCATATGCTATGATCAATCACTCCTCATAACAAGCATATAAATGATGCGTATGGGCATGTGTCATGATATTATGGTAGCACATACTCAATGAGTCCTACTAGATAAAGCATACATCATGGCTATAAATAAATAATTAGCCTATATACATGGCGGTGTCTACAAAAAGATGGTGGATCTAATTTACAACACCAAGATCAGTCTTCAACAGTGGATATACCAAATCTGATACCACATATTCATCCATTTATAGCAAGGGATAAATCACACAATAAGTGGGCTTCCTCTCCCACCCTATATAACATTCGGAGATTTCACGGTCAAATTATATACTCGTGCTTGAGAAAACTGAGTGTTAATAATATGCAAACTGGATGCTCTGAAATCGCACCCTATTTTTTTCGTTTGGTTTACATCCAGATACATTCAGGAAGGTAATAATCATAAGAATAAAATTAACTGTATTGATTATATTTCATTAGAGTAAAAAAAAAAAATCAAGGGCCTTTTTAATGGAAGCTCATTACATTTATTGAGTTCACAGTGTAAATATAAAACTAAGTCCTAAACTGTCTTCTCATTCTTTCAATGTGATCTTCCTTAGGGAGAGCGTTCATTAGGTCTTTAATTTGTACGTCACCTGCATAATCTATATGGTTGGGAGAGGGTCAATGCCCTACTCATAGTGATGGTTATCCTTTAAGATTAACAATAATTTAAGATATTCATGACAGCAAGATAAATGTTCTGATACGTCAAGTAATCCACACTATAAGAGGTATCAATGTGCAAGCAATCTATATGAGATACATGCCTAGCAAAGTATATGCAGTGTATTACTCTTAGCGATCTCCACAATGTGGAATATGATTAGAATTATCTAACTCGACCTGCATCCCATACTATGGATATTCGCCAACGTGTCCCACACTTAACATGGTTTACGCGGTTGTCCTAAGACGACCACAACACTTGAACCGGGAGAATACGCCCCCAGAGATTGGAGTGACTATTTGCGACAACCAACCCCCTCATAACTCGAATTTGATGCACTGCGTATATAGAACGTCTCATGTACACCAACCAGGACACCATCAACCTAAGAAACATGAAATTACGTGTCGCCCCAAGGCCGTACCGAAAACGTATTATGTCCACGATATTTAATTGATCGTCAGAGGAGGGATTCCAACATAGTACTTGCATCAAGAGAGAATTCTTTTACCCATGATCAATTAAGAATATCAAGACAATTGTCAAACCCTTGAGGTATAAAGAGGCGAGTGACAATAACCAGCTCAAACAAGAGGCGAGTGACAAAGGTTAACTCAAACTGAGGAGAGTGGTTAAGGCCAACTCAGGACGATTAAAGGCAAGAGCAAGGCTTGTACCCATAGCCTCACATAAACTCAATAAAACCTCTTGCAATGGATATCGTGTAAGAATCTCAAAAGGGCCGATAATTGATGATATCCATTTAAAATGAAAACAGAGGGAAAGTAATGAAATTCTGAGAGCAGATAAAGGCAGGAATATATCAAGTATAAAGATAAAATAAAATGCACTATAAAGTTACATGAAGGCATAAAAGGCAGAATAAATATAATAACTTAAATTCATGTAAGCTTAAAGGATAAAACCCTCACCCGACTTCAACTCGAACTTAGCGAGTTGACTCGACTCGGCTCGGAACCCAGCTTTCCTTTTCCTTCTTTCCTTCTTCTTTCTTTTCTTTCTTCTCCTCTCTTTCTTTCCTTTTCTTATCTTTCTTCTTCCCTTTCTCTTTTCTTTTCCTTTCCTTTCTTCCTTTCTTTCTCTCTTTCTTTCCTTCTTTTCTTTTCTTTTCTTTCTTTCTTTGTTGGACAACAGTAGGTCTGGCGACGGCTGTCAGATTTCTCTCTCTCTCTCTCTCTCTCTCTCTCTCTCTCTCTCTCTCTCTCTCTCTCTCTCTCTCTTGCTGTTTCTTTTTTTTTTTCCTTATTTCTCTCTTTCTCCCACGTTTCTTCTCTCTCACCTTTCCGCTTCAAGTCGTTGTGACATGTGACATCTTCCTCCTATAGGAGTTTTATAGTGCTTCTAACGGGGTTAGTGCGGAGGAAAACCTTGTCATGTTGTATGCTTATGCGAACACGAGTTTCGCACGGGGTATGGTAACTGTGTGATTCAACTCATAGTCTAAACAGGCCATTGGTTTTGATCCATATTTTAAGAGATGCTAGCCGATCAAGTGGACCACCTAGTGAATGGATTTGATCTTGGGATGGAAAAGCCTCAGTGATCGATAGTCAGCCTTCAAACGAAGAGGATGACTGTCGTTTTAATGGCATATTCTATCTCAGTCCATCTTTCTTCAATCGCTTCTTATGGAAGCTCTGGATTTGCCAATCGACGCTCCTTGACCAATAGAATTGAAGGTTCAGATGGCCTTACTTGATGGTTTACAGGGAAGGCGTTTGAACAGCGGCTGGTTTTTCACTAGAAAGCCGTCTTACAGAGGGATTGCCTGGAGCATGGAGGTTTTCTGGATGTTTCTGGCTCCCTGGTCGTGATCAGATCTCCCTTCAGTAGAGATCGGACGGTCAAGATCCTTCTTAGATCGAGATCCAGTGGCACGATTCGTGGGGTGATGGGTTCACCTAACATTGTTTACAGAAGGTTTTGTGATGAAAATCCTTCTTCTTGCTCAATTGGATTCGGTGTGAAAGAGGTTAGATCTTGGTCGAGTTTGTCCTGGATTTGAGATGGATAATCTGGATCAACCATCCAATCATAGCTGGTGGGTCACAATCCATCAAATGGATGTTGTCCGTTCGGCCAACGCAGAAGGGGAGGAATCTCGTTGTGGGCAGGATTTCATCGGGTCAAACTTGGTTTAACCCGATTCTAGGTGTGGTGCACTATTGGTGTACACACATGTGTACTCTTTCTATCAGTTGTGGGGCCCACAGTGGTCTCCTTTTTAAAGATCTACACCATCCATCATCTTCTCCACCTAATTAAAGGGGTTGATTCCAAAATTTGAAACATATCCAAGGATCAGGTGGGCCCCAAACTCCATGTATAATGGTTGATCTATCCATGGGGTTATTTTTTCAATGATGTAAGGGCTGCAATTCGACGTGTACAGTTAAATTAGGATTTCTATGCATTGTATAAAATTTCACGTCAACCGGATCATGGGAACCATGTGATCTGAAATTCAGCGCCTAGGTTAGTGGAAATTTCATAATTATCCTTGATCTAAGGAGTTTCATGAAATCTCATGGATTTACCTAGTTGTAGGCACTTTTATAAGTAATTCTTATGAAAGGACTTATATCTAAATCCTTACGAATAGGGAGTTATCCGTCATGTTCTTCATGGGAGGGTACTTACGTCAAGTCACCTGATGGAGGGTCCTATCTTGAAATGAATGGTCAGATGGTTAGATTCATTAAATGGAGGTAATTCTTAACAGTTAAATTTGTGTCAGTACAAGGATGTAAGGCCAGGATCGTTGGATTGGTATCGTATACACGCATATATTACTTGAATCTTATGGTAACGCTTGAGGACTTTCGATGCCCGAGTATCGAAAAGTTCAGGGCGTTACACCCTAATATATAGCCGGCTGGACTTCCAATGGGGCCCAACAATCACAAAGTGGGCTAGCATCAATGGGGGGCCCAATATTTTGGGGTTAACCCAATATAAATAGATGGGTCATACTAATACCAATGGGGGCCCAATAATTTGGGTTAGCCCACTAAGAAGAGATGAGAATGGACCTAACAACGGGCCCTAGGGAGGATTACAATGTGGACATTTAATCACCATTGTTCTTACAACATGGACATTTAACCACCATTACTGCCCAAAGCATGACCCATTTAGAATCTATCTTATAATGGGGTCCATGGTCTTATATTAACTAGGAAAATGGATGGTCATTATAAACATGGAATCACATATCACAATTGGGCCTCATTCATAGGCCTCATATGCACCACAATGGGCCTCATACACATCGCAATGGGCCTCACACAAGGGTCTCATGTACATCACCATGGGCCTCATACAAGGGCCTCACACACATCATATTGGGCCTCATCACATGGGCCTCACATCCATCACATTGGGCCTCATATAAGGGCCTCACACACATCATATTGGGCCTCAAGGGGCAGCCCATATGGTCCAGAAAATAAATGGGCAACATGAATATAAAATACATACAACATGGTGGGCCCCTAGACTGGACGTCCAGCCCATCTGGGCCTTAATGGACGCCCAGAAATCTGGACTGCCTGGATCCAACGCACACATCATGGCGGGCCTGTACAGTGCAAATGGGCCCCACCAAATGGACATGTGGATGGAATACGTGCAGCAGGGTGGACCCTACACATACAGCAGGTGGACCCTACACATCCAACAAACAGATGGACGACGTGAATAAAACACATACATCATGTAGGTCCCACTGTCCACGTGTGGACGGTGCTGGACACCATGCGTCAGGTGGGTCCCACTGTCCCACGTGTGGATGGTGTGAATACAACACTTACATTGTGGTGGGCTCCACATCCAGCCCATCTGGACGGATGGTGAGGACAACACATACCTCACGTGGGGTCCACAACCCAGGGTCAGACAGCGTGGATAAAACAGATACATCATGTGGGTCCCAATGTCCAGGGACTGGACGATGCGGATACACACACACATTCATCAAGGTAGGCTCCACCGTCAAGGGACGGTGGATGGCATGGATGAAACGCATACATCAGGTGGGTCCACACGTGTGGCCCACCAGATTTGGATAAAGTTGATATTTGTGTTTTCTCTCACCCATCCAGGCGCGCTGGACGTCCCGCAAATGGACGGCTTGGATGGAACACGTCATCAAGGTGGCTTCACGTCCAAGGACTGGACGGACGACCTGGAAAAAATACTTACTCATATAGGTTCTAGAGCTCATATAGGTTCCAGAGCTCCAAGAGGGGTTGATCTAATGATTCAAATGGGTTTAGGATGGTTGGATTGGGAGAGATCAAGCTAGAAAGTCTGGAAATGGAGATGGGTTCTCTCAAATGGTGGGACGTCCAAGCTCCTCTAGTAATGGGAGAATGAAGAAGAAAGAGGGAGGGAGAGAGGGATAAGAGAGGTAATCATAAGAGAATGGCTTGAGTCATCATGAGATATAAGAGAGGCATGGGGCTAACAATCATAACTCGTAAGAAGCATGAGGCTAGAGTGACATCATCTTACCCTAAATAGGCTAGGGTGATGTCACCATTATAATTACTTGTAGAGATATTTCTCTACTTGGACACCTTGGGTCCCGCAACAAGTAATTAATGGCCTGGACAATGCGCGGGCCGGATCTTTTAATATAAGCATTGGATTGGCGCACGAGATGCGACGTTGGAACCATAGCAACGAAGCGGTCGCAACGGCACAGTTCTCGAGTTGAATCGGCTAGAAATCATAAGATACGACTTAAGGTCGCGCACAAATGTTATCTACAAGTCGCGGGTCGCCGAAATTCAACCGGGAGGACTGCGAGATCCTAATGAACGGAATGGTCACTGGGACATAGGCCTAACAAAACCTCACTGAAATTTTCACAGGCAATCTCAAAAAAACATAAAAAGAAATACAGTAAATGTACTTATCTTCAAATGGAAATTTGAAGATGTGGTAGAAGCTTGTAACAAGACTTCTTTCTTAAACGTAGATGTCGAAGTGTTCAATCAAAAAAAAAAAAAGCCTAGGGTTCTATAGATTTTATAAGTAAAAAACCTGAATGCTAATTTATTCAATTCTTTTATATCTCAAAGAAAAGTATAGTTTACCTTCTTATAATAAGATTAAAACGATCTACAGATAAGGGAATTGAATAAGCTATAAATTAAATTTATAAATACCAATAGATAGCTTGCCAAGGACTTGAGTTTCTATCTCTTTCTTGTAGATGAATTATAGTAATTTTTGTTGTAATTTGGAATGAGAGAAAGCTTCGATTTATACGCAAAAATGTTCGGCTAGCCTAAGATTGACTTTGACTGGCCGCAGTTCACCAAATTCATTCCAATGGCACTCGGATTGTGCGAGATAAGATTTATCCAAAATTTGGCTGACCTGAGAACAAATTCGGTTGGCCGAACATCACAATTTGGCTGGCCGAACATCACAATTTGGCTAACCAAATTTTTGTAAATTTTAAAAGTTACATTGTTGAAATTTCACCCGAACTTTCTCAGGCTAGCCGAATTTCAAGCTTAGACTAGTTGAATTTTCAACAGAAATTATTTTGCTCAGGCTTAAAGTTGAACTGGCTGAGGAAGTTAGGCTGGGCAAACTAGAATTTAGACCGGCTGAATTCCATAAAAAAAAAACACTTATAAAAGCATAAGATAGAATTTTTTTTTAAGTACCTAATCCTAAAGTCTTTTTAGGATTATACCACCTGCATTATATTAATCTTAACTTAATCATAAGTTCATCTTTAATTGATCTTAAGTTGATCTTGAGTTGATCATAAGCTGTGTAAATTAGTTGTGATTTTATACTTATGATATGACATTGAAATACTTTTATCTCATGAAATTTAACAACCCATGTGTATTTAACATAATAGCACTTACAACATACTTATCTCGTGTCATGTAACGCATATAATGTTAACCAAGTATATAATGTTCTAAATTTTTCAAAATGTCAGGTAATCTCAATCGTGTCGCGTTAAAAGTCCGAATAAATTTTAATTTTGTTTTCCTCTCCATATATATATATCTTTATATATAGTTGGATTCTTGGTCTGACTCGGACGTTACATCGAGTGGGAAAACACAACCATAAACTTTGGCAAAAGTATTATATTTTCATAAAATAGATAATACGACAAAAGAGTTGCATTAACTAAATAAAAGATCACACAGCCCCTTCCACCGACAGCTTCACGTGCCTGTACTGTTCAGTCTCCTCCCTTACCATGGATACATAAACAAACGAAAATGGCTTAACTTACAGTGACGAAAGCAAATTTTCAATTATTGCGCGAAAAAAAAAAAAAAAAAAAGTAATCCGTCTTTTACGTAACAAATCTTTTAATAAATAAATAGGATGACAGAGACGCGTCAGGCTCCGGGACGGCCTTTTGCAGCGGACCTGCAAATAGCTGGTTTTGATACTACTTTTCATCCAAACCGTTGAGAATGATGCTATACTATGGACGGCCCGATGTAGTATTAACTTATTAAGAGAGAGAACACAGCACTTCTGCATAAACTAAAGACAAGGGGACAGATTGGGGGGTGGTTGTGTGGTCACCATTCAGGCTTTGTGAGGGCCGCGTAGGAAGGCGAT
This sequence comes from Magnolia kwangsiensis, assembly GCA_037074715.1. NCBI lineage: Eukaryota > Viridiplantae > Streptophyta > Magnoliopsida > Magnoliales > Magnoliaceae > Magnolia > Magnolia kwangsiensis. Next base: position 45,444,333 of record CM073580.1, read on the forward strand.
GGGGAAGGTGATGGTGAGTTCGTAGCCGTTGTTGCATCAGTAGACGACGGTGGAAGTGCTGCATCCTCGACGGAAGAGATGGTTTGCTTACAAGGGATGGTAACATAGGAAGACGGGAAAGGGCAGATCAAGGGTTTGGAAAAGAAGGCAGTGCACTCGTTAGGGGACCTCTGGTTAGGACGACCCAAAATGCAGTTCTTCCTGTCATCAAGCACTCCCTTCTTTATGAGCTTCCTGCAAATGGGCCCCACCGATGTGAAGTAGTTATCCGAGAGGGACAGATTCTGCAGGCTCCCCAGCTTGCAGATCACCTCCGGTATCTGACCGTAGAGCTTGTTGCCTGCGAAATTAAGCTGCTCAATCTTCTTTAGGCATCCCAATGAGTAGGGTATGGGACCTGTTAACTTGTTATAGCCTGCATCAAACACCGTTGCCTTCTCCAAGAAGCCAACCTCGTACGGGATGCAACCGGATAACTGGTTGTTTAGGAAGAGAACTTCGAGGAGAGTGTTGGAAGCAAGGCGAATGCTGCGCGGGATGCTCCCCGTGAATTGGTTGTTTGCAAGAGTGAGATATTTCACGGGAGATCTTCCAATGTTGGCAGGGATTTTCTGGTTGAAGCCGTTATTATTGATGAAGATAACCTCTACAAGCTTGAAATTCAAGAAGAGCTGAGGCGGAACCTGTCCGGAAAAAGAGTTGTATCGAAGGTCGAAGAACGTGATGTTTTTTATGCCCAGGACTGGCATTGGGAACTGTCCTGATAAGAGGTTGTTGCTGACATCCAACTCGTAGAAGAACAGGAGATTGGCGATGCCGGAGGTTATGGTGCCCCTGAATTTATTGGAATTGGCGTGGAAGAATGCGATGTCTTTGAGCCCTTCGATAAACTCGGCGACAGATGGTGCTCCAAGCCGGTAGCCATTGAAGTCGACGGCAGCTACCGCGCGGGCGTTCTTGTTGTTGGCCGGGGTGTCAGGTGCATTGTCGCAGTAGAAGCCCTTGTACTTGGATTTGTCACGGCAGAGGTCAGGACCCTCCCACGTGTTGGCTATGCCCATGGGGTCAGCCGTGATTGTTTTCCTGAACTTTTGGATAACCAGGTAAGAATTATAAATCCTTGTGTTCAAGAAATCAGATCGTTTTAGGTTTTGGGGCTTTGGGGGAGGTGGTGGGGGCGGATTTCGAGGTGAAGGCGGTGGGGATGGCGGTGGCGGAGATGGAGGAGGTGGGGACGGAGGTGGAGGCGGAGATGGAGGAGGTGGGGACGGAGGTGGAGGCAGAGATGGAGGAGGTGGCGGTGGGGGGCAAGGGAGTTCAGCTGGCGGCGGGGGAGGCGCGGGTAGCGGACACTCACTGCCATTGTTTCCACTGCCACCGCCGCCGCCAATGCCAATTCCGATTCCGATGCCGACTTCCAGCGTTTCTCTGCTCGTGGTTTGGATTAAGTTGGAAAGTAGAAGACAGAAGGGCAGTAGTAGGAATTTGGTTGCCATTTCTTTTTATGAATGAATGACAAAAGGAATTTATGTGGGAAAATGAAGGATAGAAGCGGAAGAAGATATGGGGATGGAAATGAAATGGAATGATGTATAGAGAGGGATGCGTACCTAAACAGGGATGGTTGGAAATAGGGGGTTTCGTTCTACTGACACAAGTGAAGACTGGAAGAAGAATAAATACAAGTTACGGCGTCACGAGGAAACAGGGAATAGTGTCCATGGTCACCTTGAGTTTCTTGTCCTCTTGTTTTTGTGTGAGAGACGTTTTCACTTTCTTGCTTTATCATTCGATTCTTCGAAACCAGCTAATTTTCTACCGTCATGCTCGTTGTCATTTTACGGAAATGTAGAATTAGGGATGTGGTGCCATAGCGTTCACGGTTTAACTTGATCAAAACCGTTGATCTGAAGTGCCCCCGTTGAGATGTGTCATGTCCCGAAAGTGTTACTGTTTTGGAATATTCAAAACTTTATACTGTTGGACTATTTTCTTGGACGGTTGTTGTAGTTCCTATGTAAATAAATATTTAGAGAACGCAGAAGTTTAGCATCTTTGAATCTAATAGATTTTTGAAGTATTCACATACAAGATGGCGGTTCATAGATGATCCACTGGTTTGGATTACAAGAGCACGGCACCATATCTGAAGTGCCCCACATGTACGCTAATTGCATTTCTTTCCGATGAGCAGGACCCCATTGACTCGGCCAGTGACTATTGGAAACTCGAGCTGAGAATACGTTGCTTCGATGACATGGACGCGCATTGCCTACCGACACTGCCACTAGCCATGTGCTGCTGGACGGTGATATTTGGGCCCCCAAAAATGAGACGGATCAAAATCTCATATGGACCACACTGGAGAAAAACAGCGAAAAACAATTGTGATTGAACGACACAGTTAAAAACTTTCTAAGGCGACGCAGACCTGGATGAAGGGGAAACACAGACGTCCGCTTAATCCAAAACTTTTGCTTCTGTGACCTCATAAAGTTTTTAATGGTGAGCATTCCATCATCACTGTTTTCCAATGGTGTGGACGACCAGAGATTTAGATTTTCATCATTTTTGGCTCATGCATTAAAATGAGTTAGAAAATTGAATGGACAGCATGGATGAAACACGGACATTATGGTGGGGCCCACAGAGCACTGACCAGTACCGAGCTCAGCTTTAGGGGGATGATTACCGAATCTGAGTCCCACAACGTTGTTTCGATTTTCATATTAAAACAAGTGAGCCCATGGTTTAATGATCCTTAATGTTGTTTTGATGCCACCCACTCTGGATGGACAAAGTTGCAGCCATCACTGGAATAGATTAGAAATCATGGCCACCACTCTGGGGCCCTTGGTGGGTTGACATGATCCATTGTGTATTTTTCCTAGTAATTGTATTTTATTTTTCAGGTTGAAAGGCATACGGAGTAGAAAATGAATGAAGATACTTCAGATATTTGGAGTAATTTTGGAATGATCATAGTTTGTGTCTAGTTTAACATGGTAGGGGATGGCCAATGTAAAAGATGAACTATCAATGTCCTAGAGGAGGTGAATAAGATAATACCCAATACTTCGAGATAATGCAGAATAAATACAAATAATCTCAAATATATAAAGAATTGAAATCCTGATTCCAAATAATTTGTAGGACAACTTTCACCTATAATTTTAAACAAGAAAATATTATTTCACAGCATCTTTGAAATCAAACTTTCAAATAAGAAAGTGTAACGCCCCTGATTTTTGCCAGCTAGGAATTGGATATCCTTGGGCAGCACATTTGATTTATTGACATGATTACATGTCCATGTGTATATTCGTACGTGTTTAAGACCAAAAAGAGTGGCATTGGATCCACCAAAACCGCCCGACTAAGTAAAATTTGATAGTTTTAAATAATATGGACAGCAAGGTTCGGTTGCACCGAAAAAACTAGGGCAACTAGGGCAGCCTTGCTCGTTTGCATCGAATAAACCTCGAGCAACCAAGCAAATCTGGATAGCAGGACTCTGTTGCACCGAGTAACTCTGTTCAACAATTTTCTGCATGTTTGGATTTTGACAGTTTCAGTATACTGACTTCAAAAAGTCATATCTATTTTTCTACAACTCCGATTGAGATAATTCGAAAGTCAAATTGAAGCTTGATGAGTGTAGTTTCATGGAAAAATAAATTAAAAATAAAAATAAAACTAAGATGATATTATTTTATTGAGTTTTAGAAACTATACCAAAATCATTGGTTTCAGGTAAGTGGTACTCCTGGAATTTTTAGAATTTTTGTATAACTCAAAATGTAATGAATTTTAGTAAAGATAAAGCAGAATTGATGTTGAATTATTAGAAAAATAAAAAAAATAATATAATAATTAAAAGTACCAAAATTATTATATGAAATAGACCTATTGAAACTGAAAATTTCTACAACTCCATGTTGCCAATGAACCGTGCATAACTTTTTCATCTTAAAATTTTTGTATTTGATGTCTGCTTAGAAATTTATTTTAATCATAATAGGAATCATCTCATTTAATTAAATTAATATTTTCTATTTTTTAGTATATTTTACTAATTCGGATAGCTTCGAGTATAGTTGAATTATTGTCCTTAACTAGGGTGATTAGAGCCGAGTTACCGTTTCCACTAATAGATTGTATGTTATACTATGAATTTAGCTAATTTGAACCTCAATCATCATACATGAGAAATCTTGTTACCCAATTCATCCCAAAAATACCCAGATTCACTGGATTAGATATAGATCGCACGTTAGTGGCCTGCTAAACTGAAACTATACAATAACAACATTCTTACCGGGCTTAACGTCCATTGCGGATGTTGAGCCGGCATAGTGTTTAGAATCATTCAACTTGAGCGAAAGGCCGGGTGCATGGGACGTGCAAATGCCCTAAGCAGAAACATGAAAATTTAAGTGAATTAGGCTCTCTACTCTTTTACAAAGTTATGACTTTCTGACCATTGGCTTGTAACCAAACTCGAGGTGTGAGTTAATGATATTTCCCTACACATATCCGTTGTCACGTCTCAAACTTGGAAACCGGGCTCACAAAATTTTTGATCGCCGAATCTGGTGCCGATAGCCTCTGTAGTACCCCATTCTTACCTCCCAACGCACATGCACCAGATTTTCGATCCTAGGATCTTATAAGGATGACTTTCTAACGTACATTTATCTCATAAGAAGCATAACCACAAGTATACCTAAATCACAAGAACAACATCATCACACATATCTACTAATATAAAATTTTGAATACAGAACTGAAAGGGAAATACATATATCAAAAATCAAAGCTCCAAAAGTCCACTACACGATCCAAGCTCAACGCTGCTGCAACCTAACGCCACCTGCACGTATATATAGTGTATAAGCTTATAAAAAGCTTAGAGGGTGGTGTAAGTGTGTGCGCAAGGTAAGTGCCAAGTATCTAATACAATGTCATAAACAAACAATATCAGAAATACTGATAAGATCATGAATCAATCAATATCAGATTACCCAATACAGATCAGCTATGCAAATGAGGAGTCATAAAGAGCCAAATATTAGATATCGATTATGCAATGCAATATACAATTCCTGATGAGTTCACGAATAGCATCAGCCATACCCAGACCATATAAATGCAGAAACATAATGACCTAAACCTAAAATGTCATATACCGCAAATGTAATGCAATATGCAGTGCGTATGGAATGACCATGCTAGAATGTGAAGTCGGGATGATAGTACGTAGTATCGCAGGCTACGGGATCTATCACAAGGGACTTCTATTCAAACCAGTCTCATACCTAAATTTGGATAGTCAAACTCAATGTGGTAAACTCCTGATCTCAGGTTAGTGCGCGGCCCAACCGAAATCCTGGCCATTGCAAAGGCATATGTAATAAATAGTTAGCACCACCAGCCCGAGTGGATAGTGAATGAATGAATGAATGAGTATGCAACTCCTACCCAATAAGTCAACATATCAGTACGGTTCCTCTCTGGGATTATTACCGGGGCCTAGTACACTCTACATGTAAATTACCACCCACTGTTGCCCGACCATGCAAGTGGAAGAAACCTTACTATCCGCCTGGCCAGTAGTCAGCCAATATCTACCCGACATGTCGATAGCGGACCCATTCATGAGTTGGTTAAACTCAGCCTAGTTATCCCACCTACCCTCAGGCGTGTAAGGCTACATTCCCTCCCAACCGACCACGATACATTGGGAGACGCGACCTCCTAGTATTCGACACTTGGGCACTCATGTATCCACTTGGTCTTAACGTTGGGGCGTTTCTTGGCCTCAGAGGTTTAGAAATTTTCACCCAGGGCCATCTATGGCAGCCCGATGCTAATAACAGATTTTTGATGTCCCATCTGGCCATCCACAATATGTCTGTGGAGGCTACAACCCTGATGTCACTAAAGCATACAGTAATCACCACACACAATACAAGATGCATGAGTCATACAATCCAGTCATGCATCAATCCTGCGCATGTCGTGCGCTCATGTGAGATAACCTCCGCCTATCAGGGAGTCTCATAACAACTTGTCCAATGACATATGCAATGGTCATCCACATCTCATAACAAACATGCAGATGATGCGTATGGGCATGTATCATGATGTTATGTTGTCACATACTCATAACCGGTATCAATAACCGGCATTGACAATCGACCTTGACAATGTGGACATTTAACCAACATTGCCTCCAAGGAATGACCCACATAGAGCCTAACATATAGTAGGCCCATGCCCTCACATAAGGGCCAAATATACAACATTATGGGCCTCACTCAAGAGCTTAATACACATCACGATGGGCCTTTCACATGGGCCTAACATACATCACAATGGACTCCATCGCCTGGCCCTCAAATGCATCACAATGGGCCTCATCACATAGACCTCATATACATCACATTGGGCCCTAAACACAGGCTGAATATACATCACAACTGGCCTCATCACATTGGCCGCATATACATCACATCAAGCCTTAAACACGGGCTGAATGTACATCACAATGGGCCTCAAATATGGGCCGCATAAACATCATTACATACATTATGGCAAAATTACACATCATATCGGGTCTTGAATACACAACAGGTGGGCCCTACACATGGGCCTCAAATACATCACATGGGCTTCTCATATACATCACGTCGGGCCTTGCCAAAGGTCACGAACACATCACGGTGGGCCTCCTTACGTGGGCCATATATATACATCAATGTGGGCCTCACCAAATGGGCCTGAGACACATCACAACGAGCCGCTCAAATGGGTCTAATACACATAACAGGTGGGCCGTACCAATGGGCCTCAATATATAATATAATGGGCTGCACCAATAGGCCTCAATATATAATATAATGGGCCACAAATACATCACAATGGGCCATGTCAAATGGGCCATAAATACACCACGATGGGTCACAGCCCATAGGCCTCAATACTTCACAATTAGGCCACAGCCCCTGGGCCTCAAATACACAACATGTGAGCCCTGCACATGGGCCTCAAATACATAACAGGTGGGCCCCATTACATGGACCTCAACTATATCACATGGGCCTCGAACACGGGCCCCATAAACATCACAATGAGCCTTACATAAGGGCCTTATATACATAAAGTGGGCCATATAGCACGGGCCTCATAGACATCATAATGGGCCGCAGATCTATGCCGCATATACATCACTATGGGCCTCATCATATGGGCCACAATTGCATTAAGGTGGACCTTAATGGATGGGCCACAAATACATCAAGGTGGACCTTAATGGATGGGCCACACCAATGGGCCACAAATACATCATAATGGGTCTCACAATTTAGGCTAAATACACCACAATGAGCCACACAGCAAGGCCTCAAGTACGATCTCAACGGCCACACAAGATGGGCAATTAATACATACATCACAATGGGCCAAATCCATGGGCCTTAATACACAACGGGTGGGCCCTGCATAAGGGCCTCACGTACATCACAATGGGCCCTTTATAAGGGCCTCACATACATCATAATGGGCCCTGACACGAGCTTAATACACGACACAAAGGGGCCACATCCCATGAGCCTCAAATGTATCACAATGGGCCTCTACCCATGGGCTCCAAATACATCAAGATGGGCCTCTACCTATGGGCTTAAAATACATCAAGATGGGCCTTATGGATGGGCCGCACCAATGGGCCTCATATACATCAAGTGGGCCACATCAACTACACTATTCATCTACATTTTAAAGATCATTTTAGAGCATTTCCAAGAAAATAATTCATATCGACAGATCATCTGGACCACACCACAAATAATAGTGGTGATAATGATTTCCACCGTTAAAACTCATAGGGCCTATCACAAAAAACAGTGAGAGCAGCCACACCCACTGTTTAAACATTTATAGGACCCGTTGTGATGTATTTTGAGATCTAACCTATTCATTGGTTAATCACAAAGATAGATGAAGTGAAAAAAAATATCAACTTGATTGGAAGTACCGTGGCCCTTAAAAAGTTTTGAACGGTGGATGTCACTGTCCCCACTATTTTGAATGGTGGGGTCCACATAGATGGGCCGCCCCACTTAAAAAGTATTGAAACCCGTCTCAAACAGGCCCGCTGGGGGGTGGTCTTCCTAGCCGTTGGGTCTACCCAACAGGTAGCCCTACATGATCTGAAGATGGACGGTGAGGACATACTACTTACATCAAGGTGGACCCACGCCCATCAGCTGGATGGAGTGGATGAGATCTAAGCATCACGGTGCATCCCGCATAGCACCGTCCAGATTTAGACGGTATGAATACAACACTACATCATGGTGGGCCCAAAACTTGTTGACGTGATATGGCAACAGCAAGATGCTGGCTGCTAGCCCACCAATAAAACAGATGGACGGTGGGGATACAAATCAGATGAACGGCGTGGAAGTAGAATACATACATCATGGTAGGCCGCATGGGTGGTCGTGCGGTTACAACCCACACAGCAAGTGGGGTCCACGTCCAATTAGACACACACAACAGCTATATAGTTGTTGTACGTTGCAGCTACAGCTGCAATTAAATGGTAGAGCAGGTGGGTCCCACGTAGGGCCCACCATATCATATATATGTTATAAAATATATAATATTATATTATTATATTCACTTTTTTTTTCAGGTGAGTACACCTCATTGTCGGTTCACACCTCACTGCTGGACGGGTAGTGAGGATATACATACATTTAAGGTGAGTCCCACGTGTGGGGCCCATGGCTGGTGGGTCCCACCGTCCTGGTGTGTGGACTATGGATGACACACATCATGTTGGGTCTCACGTGGATGTGGCCCACTTGATTTGGATCAATTTAATATTTGTGTTTTCCCCTCACCATTATGTACGACCCACATAGCCTGGATGGTGTAGATCTAACACGTCCATCAAGTGGGTCCCATGAAGGTGAATGACATGGATAAGTTACATGCATCATGAGGCCATCAACAAAGGGAAAAAGAAAGGAGAGAGAGAAAGAGAGGCGAGGTCGGAGTAGTGGATGGACCCTGCCACTATGGGTCCCTCTTTGGTACAACACATATATCATGATGGGTCCCACCATATGTGGGCCCTCAAATCATCAAAATCTCATAAATCACATCATAAAATACACCCACCTTTAGATCTTGGACTCCTCCTTCCACCGATGCGATTTAGACCTCTACGGAATGCATTTCAATGGTTAAGATTGATTTTGGAGGGTGGGATTGGGTGGTAGGGAGTGGGCCACACAAAGCTTCTCTCCCATGGAAGCCATGGACGGTTCCTTGTTTGGAAAATGAGAGAGAGAGATGATGGGAGAGAAGTGATGGGAGAGAGGGATAGTGACTGATGGATGGGTGTACTTGGTTGTAAGAGAGAGTTGACTTTGGGGGAGGGGTGGTTATACTTGGGGATGGGGTGATGTGTACTTGACATGAGATGTGATTGATGGGACATGTCATAAAGATTCTCTCGAAATTCAAAACGTGCAGTATTTTTCTTTAATTAAACGCAGGCCCACATCTCCTAGCCTGGGTATCGCCTTGGCATAAGAGACGGGGCATCAGAACCACGACGATAGCGCGGTCGCAAGGGTACAAGTCTCAGGGTGAGCTGACTCTAAAATACAAGATACGACTCAGGGTCACGCACAAATGCTGATAATAGATCATGGGTCACTAAAATTTGATCGGGAGGACCGTGAAAGCTTATGGAATAGTACGATCTAGGATATGGGTCTCACATCCGTATAATTACAGCCTCGATTGATGATCGGTGACCATCCATCGCAAGTGGGGTCCCCACGGCTAATCGAAGCGTCCGATTGCCGCCTAATTGTGGTGAAATATAGATCTTATAGGGGGCACCTGCCTCGTGGTGTAGATAAGCTAGTGGGCCTCCAATGAGGCCCTGTTAGTCGAAAACAACCTCCCCAGGGCAACCTTAATGGAAAAAGGGTCACTGGGGATATTTGTGCACATTCTGGCACTATAAATAGCCCCCCATTTGCACCCTCTCACTCCCATACAAATTTTCATTGCAACAAGGGGGAGAGGGGGAGAGAGAGAGAGAGAGAGAGAGAGAGAGAGAGAGAGAGAGAGAGAGAGGATGAGGGAGGTCTTATGAGGGAGACCTTAGAGTATTCCTGATGATTTTTTTTTTCGATCAAGCCGTAGCCTCGACCGTTCTCCTTCGTCAAATCCATCCCTCTCGATTGAGAGGTAAGAACTGAACCATGCTTCCCAACTTAAGTTTTCTGAGATTAATTACATGATTCTCACCTAATTCCTTTGAATTTGATGTAGGAATCATTTTTCCTCAAATCCCTAACCTTAGGAGCCTGAAATCAAAAATTCATTCTTAAAGGTGTGAACCATTACCCCTAGGTTTCCATTTATCGAACCCTATGTCATAATTAGTGATTTATGTTATGAATGGATGACTGCATGCTAACTTGTGCCAAATGATGATTTGTGTAATACGTAGATGAATACATGCTAACTAGTGTTGATTATTGATTTGGGTAATGTATGGACTAATGCATGCTAATTAGTGTCGATTAATGATTTGTGTAATGCGTAGATGAATGCATGCTAACCAATGCCGATTATTGATTTGGTTAATGTATGGGTCAATGCATCATAATTAGTGTCGATTATGATTGATAATGCGTAGATGAATGCATGTTAACCAGCGCGCGCTTGTATGGCCGCTTACTTTCTATGTATTGCTATCTTAGTATAATATTATCTGCATGTTCAATGAAATGCACTATAAAGTATGATAGTTTAAATTCACTATTTATATCCCTCCCTGTTAGTCACAGTTGTCAATTTATTAGTGCAATTGACTAACCAAGACTACCTGGGTAGTTGGCTTAGCCGGCATGCCGCGAATCAACGAGGGTGGCTCCGATTGGGTTGGCCGCCCCAAACTAGTCCGATTGATCCGGGTCGAACACAGATAACCAACAGTAGTTGGACTACATGAGAAGTTTACACCCAATGTCAGTTATGCTAGAGTTTGTTCGAGTTAGCTGAATTAGCCTAACAACCGACCAACCATGTGTGTTCACCATGTATGATAACAACTGTCTGAATCTGAAGCACCCCATACCTTTGAGAGGCCTACTATTAACCATTAGTGATACAATCCCCAAGTCTCGGGAGCTAAGCATGGTGGTATGAAACACTATATCCGTGTTGTTGGCCTACGCTGGGGTGACGAGCCTCCCATAGTGACTAACGAGCACAGGAGGTGATAGATCCTTGTTTAAATGGCCCCCATCAAATTACCCGACCGATGGTTCCATGTCAGAGTACCGTTCGAACGATCCGGGCATTAATATAATTGAGTGATGAGCCTTTTTCCTTATGGTGATTTGGTTTTATGTGATAAGCCCGCACCTCAGAATTGAGTGATCATACTCGGTATTGGGTGATGACTCATACCAAGTTGATTCTCATGTATTCGGATATCAGACCGTACCTTTAGAATTATTGATTTGTGAGTTAAATGGGTAATACCAAAATTTGGATCACAGATCGCGGGATTAGAGCTGCTACGGCCGCCCTAGGCCAAGTGATCTGGATAAGGCTATTGATTAAATGGAGGTGTTTCATCTTCCCCAATTTTGCTGGATGAAGGGACTTAATTAAATATTCGGCTAATATGAACATTCATAGCATTGGATTAGCATAGGTTATGACGACTTGGGTGTTGTAATCACGTGTTGGCATTTACGAATGTGATGTTGGAATCGCTTATGTGGGAGTGTTGGATTGTGAGGGAATGCATAATCTCATATAACATGCATGTGCATTAATAAGAGTATTTAGGAACTGAGTGTTTAAGTTACTTTATTATTACTTGTGCTAGTGGAATAGATAACATGGGTAACTTAGCGTTAATGGAACCACTAAATTGATTACTCACTCCCACTTTGGGATGGTGTTTTAAAAGACCAACTAAACGATATTATCAATACAGGTACTATCGAGTTATCAGACGGGTAAGCTTTGAGTGGCTTGCACCACCGACACTGTGTTTCAGACGATTAGACCAAACTGAAAATTTTACACTTTAATTATTTTGGGTATGTATATTTTGACTTTTCTAATCCCCATCTTAGGCAATCAGCACTATTAGAATTGTATTTTTACTCTTAGCCCTATATTTATTAATTGTTGTTATCTCTACCTTGCTTTAGATTTGCTAATTTAAATTGTGCTACTTTGATTGCTCGTGTGTGGAATTGATGTGCATCTGAACGAGACCACATGTGCATTTTCATTTGGTTACACCTAAGAACTCGTGACCAGAGTCTATGTACACTGGTGCTGATTTTAGGGTTGTTACATAAAGAGAGAAATAATCAAATAAAACAATCACAACCAATGCACAAGGGGTTATAAGAGTTTAGTACTTAAACCCACACCTACTCCACTCCCAAAATTACTACACTCGTAATTTTGGCTTTCACTATTTCAAGGTTTTCAAAGGTTTACCTTAATAACCTTATATAGTTCTTGTGATTTCACGGGCTATCACAATAAAACTAATTTTTGCGATTTTCATGGGCTTATCACAAATCAACCCATAAATATTTATGGGTTATATTTGAAAAACTCGAATAAATCAATAATAATAATTACAATATACTTGTCTTCAAATGCTAATTCGAAGATGTAACCGAAGCTTGGTACAACTATCTTCTTTCTTCGGATTTGATAAAGCAATATATGTTCAACTAGAAAGAATATAGGGATCTAATGTATTTTCAAAGAATAAAAGAAACCCTAACTGGTGCAGATTCAATTCTCTAAATATCAAGTAGAGTTTAGATTACCATCTTAAATACGTGTAAAGCTAACTTGGGAAAGAGAATAGAATAAGCTAATAAAAATAAGAATTACCAAACAAATAGCTTAAGTGTAACACCCTGAAAATCGGGGGTCGTGTATAAACTCAACTCCCGAGTTCCAGACCGTCACTTATGCAACAAAAATGGTTATGATTCACTGTTGTCTGATTTAAAGCATTCACATGAGTAAAAGTATACCAAAACTGCAATTCATACTTCAGATCCAGTGATAAAAGCAAGCGGAAGACGAAACAATATATATATCACTGTATGGAAAAACAAAGTAATCTCAACTGTCTCCAAAGTATGACTACATCTCTGAGTCTCATATACATGTAAATAGACAAAAGAATAAGTTCAAAATAGTCCCACTGAAGTCCCCCTCGATCCAGGTCACCTACGGGAAGCCGTCGTGATACTGCATATACGAGAACTCATCCTGGTCCTCGTCAATCTCCGGCTCCACCTCCTGGATCTCGTCGTCACCTGCAACTACAACAGGGTCTGGTGGGTGTTGCAAACACCATCCCGTAACGTGGGAATGAGTGATCAACTCAGTGGAATCATAGAGCAAAGATTAGCATGTTCACAATTCAATCACGCGATAATAGTAAAGCAGTAAATCAGACAATCCTAATACTGTTGTTTAATGCAAGATGATATGACGTGATGTATGCCCTCACCGACGATCACCCTCATGCGGCAACATCTTACGACCGCGGCATGCCACACTCCCTAGAGTGCTCCACGTCTTCCAGGCACATGCAATGCTATGGTGATATGATTACCAAGTTGTTATTAGTCCATTCAAACAGCAGGATTGGGAAACTAAGGTACTTCCCTTGTATCAATCCCAACACGGATCCTGTCTAGGGTCGTCACTCCTAGAAATCTCATACGATGTACATTTCGTAGGTCACTGCAAGGGCTGCCAGGGCTGTTGCTCGCACTCGTTGCACCGCTCCCCCATCACCTTATCAATACAGGCCTACTGTACTCTACTGCACGGAAGGGTCGTCGCCTCCCGTGGACTCAGAATACGCTCGCGGTCACTACAAAGGGCTCGTCGCCTGATCAGTGTAGGCCGACAGCTAGAATATAGTGTCCCATACCACCATAATCTGCTCACGAGTCAAGGTGCTCACTGGTCACTACGGGGAGGTTTGTGGCCCCAGCGTAGGCCGACAGCTCGACCACGGTGTCCCATACCACCATGCCCGGCTCATGAGTCTTCGTGGATCAAGGTACCACGGTTAATAGGGTTTACAATGGTAAGTTCAGTACCCTAGGTTCAAGCAGTTATGATACATACAAGGTGAACAAACATCGGCCAGTCGGGTTACTTGACGGGCTCGACTAGCGCGATCGCATCTCGAATTGAACGACATGAAGTGCGTAAAACACTTCGCGTGGCCTAACCACTGCCGCCAACTCTCAACACGAATCACATTCATCGACGCGTCGTTCGTGGCTATGACCAGTCAGCCACGAATTCGTTCGGTTACCGACTGCCTGGACTAAGTCAAGTCCCACACATCTATTGAATCACATTAACGCTATATATCAGGGTATTGGAATTGAAACACATTATGTGAGCATGTTAGCACATGTTATAACATTCAACTTAGGCAAATCTTCAAGGCATGCTTTCCATGCATATTCAACTTAGGCAATTCTTTAAGGCATCATTTCTATGCATGTGATGCAATCATGCATAAGGTCAACATATAGGAAATCATTTAGGTTAGCATATTAATCATGAAATCAATCTCAATCTACTACATAACATCATTCAATGCAATACATACTAATACAAGCATTTATACAAACACATACACTACACACTTAAGTCCACATATAGTATGTTGACCCAAAGTGCGCAACTTGGCGAATCTCTTCGCCAAACTGATTATGCAAGCATTCCTAACTCTCTAATGCGGCGACAAATCATGTCAATCACGTCAGCAAATTATGCATGGAGACCGTACTTCCTACAAATGACTAAAATGCCCTAAATCTCATATTCTTCGTTAATTTGCGAAACAGGAAACGGAGAGCATGTTGTACATGTCAAACGGCGATGCCGTCGATAATCTACTATTAAACGACATTGAAAGCGTTGTAAACCAACAATCAAAGCGTCTAAAATCCTCACCTAATCTCTTACGGTTGCGGGATTTTGAACGGAGCGTGTACGCTTCGTCTATGACAGTAGGAGAACCTGATTTATGGATTTAGTTAGCTAACATATTCAGAATCTACATAAACCCTAAATCAGCAAGTTTTTGGGGTTTTTCTATACCTGAAAAAGTGGAAAAATCACCAGCCAGGTGATTGGAATGAAGTGTTGAAGCAGCAACCGTTGGTGGCTCGGAAGCGGGAAAAATCTCCTCTTCCCTTTCTCTCAAACTCTCTCTCTCTTTTCTAGGGTTTAGTGAAATTCGTATGCAAGGAAGGAATGAGGGTTTCAACTCCTTTTATAAGCTTGGAAACGCCAAAAATAGGCTCCGGGACGAAGTTTACTTATTGCCTATCCATTGCGGGGCTGTTTCGGTCCAAAAACTGATTTCTGGTGGTCCCCTGGTCGATTGCGATCAGACTTAAGCTCATGGGTACCAGATGTACCTCGTATTAAGTTTTCAGTCTGGCAGGGTTCGCAGATCGCACGTGGCGGACCAGTTTCAGTTCAGCGGTCACCGCACATAGATCAGGGCTGAAAGTCCCATGATAATAAATAGATATTTTTCCTGATCCGAGGGTGTAATCTGGATGAATTCTGATGGTCAGAACGCTTAATACTGACGCGTCAAGTCGTGTGCCAGATCTAAATTTGAAATTCCCAATTCGTCCCTATTCACGGTCGCTTCAGTCCGGGTTCAACGAAATACTCTGTGATTATCGGTTTGACTTGATTTTCGAGATGATTGTCAAGTCCAGCTGGGCGGTTCTAACGGTCTAAGATAGGAGGTATCAGACCTTCGACGCGCGGTCTAAATCCAATACAAAAGTTCAATATGGTCCAGAGGACAAACCTGCTTAGAGTTGGATCCAAGGTTATAGAGTATTGTAGAGTTGTCTGTTCTACTCGATTTGGGTCTTGTAGAACGTATTTAAAGTGATCAGGGACTATTTCCCAGCTACTCTAGCGTTGCGCTAGCTAACTTACGTTTAATTTCCATGAAAATTATTTATACGCGATTTCGGGTCAAATCGGTACTCGATTCCAAGTACGGATTTTTCACGGGCGTTACATTAAGGATGACCTGAATTTCTCTCTTGCTGTGAGAATAATTTTTCTTTAATTTTTGTTTATAAAATGAATGAGAGAAGGCTCCTCTTTATAGCCAAAAGATTTGGAAATTCAGTCAGTCTGAAAATCGATTCGGCTGGTGTTGAGTGTAAAATATTATATATTTTTCCCTATTTACACCTTAGTTTTATAAATATGATAGTGCTTAATCGTTTCAGTTATGCATGTTTTCATGTGCGAGGTGATTTCGAGAGCTTAAAGGTGAAATTGATGTCAAAGGAAGATTTACGCTCAAAAGATTACTAAATGAAAATTTGAAGATTTTGAAGTCATTAATGAAGAATTCACATGCCAAAGATCTAAGAAAACTAAGTGAGAAATGAAGAGAATCAAAGATTTGAAGTGAAGAAAAGGAATCTTGAAAACAAACATATTCCTGAAATTATCCTGAAAAATTATATTATGAAACTTCGAGTCTGTTTTGGAAAACTGTGTAGAGCGCGTAAATTTGAGGTGGTTTAAACTCTAAGTATATTTTTGAAAAATTGCGCAGAATACATAAATTTGAGGCGGTTTCTAGATTTTTCCAACTCGGTACAAAAGTTGGAGTTCCATAACTATAAATAGGACTTCCTAGAATGCTACAAAGCATCTTCTAGGGTTTGGAAAGGTCTCAAGGAGCATACACAAGGGTGGATCAGCCACCAAAAAGTTTTCTTATTCCTAGTTTATTTTTCATGATTTGTTTAAGAGATTTAGTTTCAATCATGTCTATGGTTGGCTAAACCTCGTAGTTAGGGCTAAGATTTGAAGCTTGTAGCGTGTTTGGATGATTATCTTGCATTGATTCTTGTTCTTATTGAAACTCATTGATTTTTAGTTTGATATTAAAGAAATATTTTCAGTTTTCTATGATTTATTGTGACTCAAATTACAATAGATCTTGTGATAGCTTTGGATATCTTCTTTTCCTGTTTTAAGAGTGTGAGATTAGTAAATCTTATTGTTCACCATCGTCTCCTGGGCATGGTTGGGTGATGAAATCCCTTTTAATCTTCATAATTCTCCTTCATTGAGAATTAAGTCAATGAAAAGTTCAGATTTGATATAAATTTCTTTATCTCCTAATTGGATATGATAGTGCTCCGATTCCAATTGTGTTCCTTGAATCAAGTAAAGTAGTAGCTTGATAGCTACAAGTGGATCCTTGGCACCCTAGTTCTCACCTTTAATTGAAAGTTAAACATTATTCACAATACGAGAATTCAGATTTAGATCTTCTTCTAGTTCTAGTTCTAGTTCTTTTCAGAATACGTACAAGTTTAGTCCATGTGGATTCAACCTCATTCTCACGAGCTATTACTACATCGCGACCATACACTTGGGGTTGTGAACAAGTTTTTGGCGCCGTTGTTGAGGACTACGGTTACATTTTTTTGAAATTAATCGGTATTAGAATTAGCTTAAGATTAGGGTTAACTTTTTTCTTTTTTTTAAGGTTATGATTTTTTCTGAAATTTTTTTTAGAAACTAACATTGTTTTTTGTTTTGTATGATCTTAACATAGCAACTCCAATCTGGTAACCTCTTTCCAATTCTCTCTTTCTTTTCTAGATTTCTTATTGGCTTTAGTTTTCTTTCTTCTAGGTTTTAGTTGTTTGGTGCTTGAGGGCTGTGTGTGTTTTATGTCTAAGTGGGTATGTAAAAATACTCAACGTCTCTTGAGCGAAGGAGGATTAGTTGAAGGATTGCCTAGCCATCAAAAGATTAGACACCACTTGAGATCTTCTCAGTTAATTGAAGTAATAACCACAAATCAACCTCAACCACCAGTTGAGAAAGTTCAAGATGAAAACGAGGTGCATAATGCACCCCCGCCTCGTACTCTACGAGATTATTTACAACCGACGGGGGTGAGTACGCCTTCTTGCATGATATTTTCATTGAATGCAGGAACTGTGGATATTAGACCAAGGGTAATTCAACTCCTCCTTAAGTTTCATGGACCAGAATATGAAAGTCCATACTTGCATATGATAGAGTTCGATGAAATCATATCTACATTACACTTTCCAAACGTGTCTGAGGACACAGTTAGAATGAAATTATTTCATTTCTCTTTGAAAGAAAAGGCTAAGTCGTGGTTACATTCCTTAAGACCAAGGTCCATTGGCACATGGACTAAGATTGCAAGGGAGTTCCTTAAAAAGTTCTTCTCCTATCATAAAACAAATACCTTAAGGAAAGCAATCATGAATTTTGTGTAAAAAGGGGATGAGACCTTCTTCCAATGTTAAGAGAGATTTAAGGATCTAATAAATTCGTGTTCACAACATGGCTCCAAAACATGGCCTATAACAAGTTTTTTATATGAGGATTGACCTCACCCATGCGCCAATTTGTGGAGATGATGTGTAATGGGGAATTCATGAATAAGTAAGCCGATGATGCGTGGGATTATTTTGATAAACTTGCTAAAAACTTGCAATCACGAGATACCTCTTCAAGAATTACTACTTTTAAGCCTACTCAATCAAAGGAAAGGGGAGGAATTTATGTTCTAAAAGAGGAAAAGGACATAAATGTAAGAGTGGCCAAACTCACAAGAAAAGTAGAACCCGAAAAGGTTGCGGAAGTTGTTTGTGGTATTTGTGCTTATAAAATACATACAACTGAAAAGGACATGAAACTTAAGAAGGTAGAACCCGAAAAGGTTGCGGAAGTTGTTTGTGGTATTTGTGCTTGTAACATACATACAACTGAGAATTGCCCAACAATTCCTGATTTTCAAGAGATATTGAATGAGCAATCAAATGTCATAAACAACTACCAAAAACCTTTCAGTGGACCAACCTCAAATACATATAACTAAAGCTAGAGGAACCATCCAAACTTCAGTTGGACGAATGGACAAACGACTACTCCTTAGGGGATCCTTAACCAATTTCTGAATCAAAGCAAGCCTCAAGAGGAACTGATCTTAAAACATATACAAAACCAAGAGCTTTTTAATCAAGGTATGTTGTAAGCCTTTCAAGACCTTACAAAGGCCATATAAGGGCTTACAATAAAAAATTCGATTGGGGAAGAAAGGGATCCTTTCGACTCAACCTCTCCCCAGAAATATAAAATCAGTAACCCAAGCTCTTCAAAATAGATGGAGTAGGCTAAGTCTATCACCACTCTTAAGAGTGGGAAGACAATTAACAAATCTATTCTGGTGTAGGATGAAAAACCTAAGGACCCGGAAATAGATGAGAATGATAGACTTAGCAATGCTCCACATGGGTTAGAACTAGAACTTCAAAGTAAGTTGATTGTGTCATTCCCTTAACGGTTGATTGCACCAAAACCTCTCTCTAACTCTCAGGATATTCTAGAAGTACTTAAGCAAGTAAAAGTCAACATCCCTCTACTAGATGTCATTAAACAAATCCCTTCATATGCCAAATTTTTGAAAGATTTATATATGACCGAAAGACGGTAAAACATACAAAAGAAAATATTTTTTGACAGAAAAAGTGAGTTCTATCCTCAAGCAAGATGTGCCACAAAAATACAAAGATCTCGTTAGCCCAACCATCACTTGGGTAATGGGGAACCACCGGATTGAGCATGCACTTCCTGACTCGGGGGCGAGCGTAAATCTGATCCCTTACTCAGTTTATGAATAATTGGGTCTAGGTTATAACTTGTTGATCGCTCAGTTCATGTACCGAGAGGGTTGATTGAGGATGTGTTGGTCCAAGTTGATAAATTCTACTATCCAGTAGATTTTATTGTCCTAGATACTCAACCCATCATATATATGAGTACTCAAATACCCGTCATTCATGGTCACCCATTCCTTGCTACATCAAATGTTATCATTAATTGTAGGAATAGAATTTTGAATTTATCTTTTAGAAATATGACATTGGAGCTCAACATCTTTTTGAATATGAACAAATAGTTAGAGGATGATGACAATACCCACGACATTAACATGATTGATTCTTTCGTGGAAGATAGAACATTTTTTACTCTATACTCTGACACTCTAGAGACATGCTTGGCCCACTCCCTTGATTTCGATGATGACATGATTAGGGAGATGGATACCTTGCTTGATGCTACACTGATATTTAAAGTTAAATGGTGAAGGTCATAATTTGAGAAATTACCCCAAACCGATTAATGCCTCTACCGTGTAGCCTCAAAGCACCGAAGATTGACTAAAACCTTTGCCCACTGATCTTAAATATGTCTACATAGGTCAAGATGAGACATACCCGGTGGTGAATCTTCCCACCTTGAGAAAGAACAAGCGAGTGTGCTCATTTCCACTCTCATTGAGCATAAAGGAGCTCTTGGACGGTCGATTACGGACCTCAAGGGAATTGACCCTTTCATTTGTACTGACCACATCCATCTTGAGGATAATGTGAAAACCTCCAGACAACCACAACGTCGACTCAATCCAAATATGAAAGAAGTGGTTAAGGCTAAGGTAATTAAGTTATTGGATGTGAGTATCATATACCTTATATCCGATAGTCAATGGGTGAGTCCAACTCAGGTAGTTCTTAAGAAGTCCTGAATCACAATCGTAACCAATGATGACAATGAACTTGTTTCAACTAGAGTTACTACTTGTTAGAGAATGTGCATTGACTACAGGAAGTTAAATACCATCACAAGGAATGACCACTTTCCTTCATCCTTCATTGATCAAATTTTGAAAAGGCTAGCCGGTCACTCTTATTATTGCTTCCTTGACAGATATTCGAGCTACAATCAGATAGAGATAGCCCCTGAAGATCAAGAGAAGACAACATTCACATGTCTCTTTAGTACCTTTGCTTACCGAAGGATGCCATTTGGACATGTAATGGCCCTACCACTTTTCAGTGATACATGTTGATTATTTTTTCTGACATGGTGGAGCAACGTTTAGAGGTCTTTATAGATGACTTCTCTGTCTTTGGTCCATCCTTCAACAAGTGTTTGGAAAATCTTAAATGCATGCTGAAGCGATGCAAGGAAAAGAATTTGGTTCTGAATTGGAAGAAATGTCATTTCATGGTTTCCAAGGGAATTGTGCTTGAACACATAATTTTATCCAATGGAATTGAGGTAGACAAGACAAAAATTGATCTTATCTTTAACCTAACTTCACCCAAGAGCGTACGTGACATGTGATCCTTCTTAGGACACGCTGGATTCTATAGATGATTCATAAAGGACTTTAGTAATCTCTCTCATCCTTTATACAATCTACTTCAAAAGGATGTACCATACGAGTGGACTGAATAATGCCAAGAAACTTTCACTAAGCTTAAGGGCATGTTAACTACCGCACCTATCATACAACCACCCGATTGGAGCATCCCTTTTGAGATTATGTGCAATGCATCTAACTATGCTATTGGGGAGATGTTAGGCTAGAGAAAAGAAAAGAAGCCCTACGTTATTCACTATGCAAGTAGAACTCTAAATTCTACTCAAGTAAACTACTTTATTACGGAGAAGGAACTCTTAGTCATAGTATTCTCTTTGAAAAATTTTAAGTCTTATCTGATCGGATCTAAAATCATCATCTACACGAATCATGTAGCGATAAAGTATCTTCTTTCTAAGATGGATGTCAAGCCCCGCTTAATAAGATGGATCCTTTTACTCTAAGAATTTGATAATGAAATACGAGATAAGAAAAGAGTAGAAAATGTAGTGGCCGACCACATTTCTCGACTTGACCTCCCTAATTCCCTTGAGCCGACACTGATAAATGATATGTTCCCTAACGAACAATTTTTAAAACTCTCTCAGCTACCTTGGTTTGCTGGCATTGCAAATTATCTTGCTACAGGTTTCACGCTAACATATTGGACTGCGCAAGATAAGAAAAAAAATTCTTCGTCGAGGTACGTAAGTTTTGCTGGGATGATCTTTATTTGTTTAAATATTGCCCAAACCAAATTCTAAGTAGATGTGTGTCAGAAAATGAACATCAGAGTATCATCTCCTTTTGTCATTCTCGGGCCTGTGGTGGTCAGTTCTCTGCTAAAAAGACTATGACCAAAATTTTATAGTGTGGCTTTTACTGCCCCATGATGTTCAGAGATACTTATGAGTTTTGTAAAGCTTGTGAGCGTTATTAGCAATTGGGAGGGTTGTCCCGTCAAAATATGATGCCTCTGAACTTCATTTTTATCATTGAAGCATTTAATTGCTAGGGCATCAATTTCATGGGACCATTCCCCCAATCCTTTGAGAATATTTACATTTTGTTAGTAATAGACTATGCCACTAAGTGGGTCGAAGCAATCCCATTCTGTAATAATGATCATAAAATGGTTATTTGATTCTTAAAAGAAAATATCCTTTCTAGGTTCGGAATGCCTCAGGCCATCATTAGTGATAGAGGTTCACACTTTTGTAATAGGTCATTTGAGAACTTAATGAAGAAATATAACATATCTCATATAGTGAACACTCCATACCACTTGCAGACAAGCAGGCAAGCCGAGATTTCCAACAGGAATTAAACAAATTCTAGAAAAAATGGTTAACTCTAACCATAAAGATTAGTTAATCCATTTGACTGATGCTTTATGGGCTTACCGTATAGCTTTTAAAACCCCCATTGGAATGTCTCCCTTTAGACTCATCTATGGGAAAGCTTGCCACTTGCCGGCGGAGTTGGAGCATAGATTCTACTGGGCTATCAAAAATCTGAACTTTAACTTAGACAACGTTGTCTCACTGTACAAGCTCCAATTAAATAAACTTAAGAAAATCCAGAATGATACTTATGAGAACTCGAGAATTTACAAGGACATGATAAAGGTGTTCCATGACAGAAACGTCCTTTGAAAATCATTCATAACCAGTCAAAAAGTCCTTCTGTACAATTCTTGATTACGTATATTTTTGGAAAAACTTCGATCTCGTTGGACTGGCCCTTTCACTGTTACTAATGTCTATCCTCATGGGGCCGTCGAGATAAAGAATATGACAAATGATATGTTTTCAAAGTGAATGAACATCGTCTTAAGCCATTTGTTGAGAAGTTTGATTTAAAGGACATGTCCATGCCTCTGATTGATCCTGTGTACAAGAATTGACCTCCTAGTCTGATGGAGGTGTAGTTAGGTTTATTACTTTCATAGAATTTAGGATTAGGATAGTTTGATTTCGGTTTGTTTAGTCCTAATGCTAACCCATTACATGTTAAGAACTTTGGAAAAGTTTTAATTTTCCTTCTTCAGGTATTATCTTCCCATCACTTCCCATTTCTTTTTGTTGTCTCATGTACATTGCATGCTCATATCTTTTACATTGAAGACAATATTATAAGTTTTAAGTTGAGGTGTGTGGATTAGGTAAACTAATCAGTGTTTTTTTAGTTTTGAGTAAAAATTGTGAAATTTTTTAATTTTTCAAGCTAAAAACATGTTTGGAAAATGATAATTTGTGGAATTAAGAATGGTTTAAGTACGATGATAATGGAGATTGAACTTTGAATTGTCAGATTTTGATAAACTGAGTAGACTATCGTCTAAATTCTTGCATTTAATTAATTAAGAGGAAGTATGAATATCATGTTAATCTAAGTCACAAGACATGTTTAATTTGCTTTCTATGAATAGTACTAGAATTTCTGATTGTTAGTATGTATATCATTGAAAGATATTGAGAATTAAGTCTGGAGAATTTTATCCACCTTAAAAAGATGAAAAGAACTAGTTAAAAAATAGAGAGGCTGACAAAAAGGTCATGTATGATTAAAAGACTGAAAAGGAATGAAGAGTCTGAAAAGAATAAATAAATAAAAGGGTTAAAAACTAGAAAAAAAAAAAAGAAAAATGTGATAAGTTCGGAATCAGTACTTAATTATTCAATAAAAACAGAGAGGCTGACAAAAATGTTATGAAAAGTAAATAGAATTTACTAAGCACATTGGAAAATTTTGATATATGAATTTATGCTCTTAATTGATTGATAAAAAAAAAAAATTATTAATTGCTCGTGTGATTCGACTCCAGGTTTTTAAAATTGTACTCTCTTATTTAGATTGTACTCATTCATACTTGATTGCAAAAAAAAAAAAGATTATTTTCTAAAAGTGATTTGAACATTGAAGATTGAAGATCACTTCATGCATGTTTTGCTCGGGACTAGAAAAATGCTAGTTAGGGGGTATGTTGAGTGTGAAATATTGTATATTTTCCTTATTTATACCTTTATTTTATAAACATGATAGTGCTTAATCGATTTAATTATGCATGTTTTCATGTGCGAGGTGATTTCGAGAGCTTAAAGGTAAAATTGATGCAAAAAGGAAGATTTATGCTTAAAAGATTACTAAATGAAGATTTGGAGATTTGAAATCATTAATGAAAAATTCACATGCCAAAGATCCAAGAAAATCAAGTGAGGAATGAAGAGAATCAAAGATTTGAAATAAAGATACGGAATCCTGAAATTGTCCTAAAAATAAAATAATTTTTTAAAATTGTCCTAAAAAATCATATTCTGAAACTTTGAGTCTATTTTTGGAAACTGGGCAGAGTGCATAAATTTGAGGTGGTTTAAACTCCGATCATATTTTGGAAAAATGCGCAAAGTGTGTAAATTTGAGGTGGTTTCTAGATTTTTCCAACTCAGTGCAAAAGTTGGAGTTTCATTACTACAAATAGGACTCCCTACGATCTCCAAAGCATCTTTTAAGGTTTTGAAAGGTCTCAAGGAGCATATAAAAGGGTCGAGCAGCCGCCAAAGAGTTTTTTTCTTCCCTAGTTAATTTTTCATGATTTGTTTAATAGATTTGGTTTCAATCATGTCTATGGTTGACTAAATCTCATAGCTAGGGCTAAGAGATAAAGCTTATAGCGTGTTGGATGATTATCTTTCTTTGATTCTTGTTCTTATTGAACCTCATTGATTTTTAGTTTGATATTAAAGAAATATTTTCAGTTTTTTATGATTTATTATTACTTAAATTATAATAAATGTTGTGATAGCTTTGGATATCTTCTTTTCCTGTTTTAAGATTGTGAGATTGGTAAATCCTATTGTTCACTATCGTCTCCTGGGCATGGTAGTATTATGAAATCCCTTTCAATCTTCATAATTGTCTTCCATTGAGAATTAGGTCAATGAAAAGTTCAGTTTTGATTTAAATTGCTTTATGTTCCAATTGGATAGGATAGGACTCTAATTCCTATTGTGTTCCTTGAATCAAGTAAAGTAGCATCTTGATAGCTACAAGCGGATCCTTAGGACCCTAGTTCCCACCTTTAATTGATAGTTTAAACATTATTCACAATTACTATCTTTTATTCGAGAATTCAGATTTAGATCTTCTTCTAGTTCTAGTTCTAGTTCTTTCCAAAATTTGTACAAGTTTAGTCCTAGTGGATTCGACCTCGTTCTCACGAGTTATTACTACATAGCGACCCTACACTTGGGGTTGTGAACAGTTGGCTGAATTCCGATGATTGTGTTCCAATGGCTCTCAGATTCTGCAGGTTAAGATAAATAACAAAAAATAAAATTTGGTTGACTGACTACAAGGTTTGGTTGGCTGAATCCCATTGAATTCTTTGCTAGAAACTTTCCTGAAAATACTTCAGGCTGGTGCAACGTCAAGTTGGGTTCGCTGAACTCAAAGTTGGGTTGGCCGAACTTGCAACAAATTTTTTAAATGTTGCTGTATACTTGGCCGAATTTGGTTAGGCTGGCCTAATCTCAGTGATTTTACATTATACATATTATATTTATGGCCATGATTAAAAAACACCTAACATTATTCACAATTACTCTCTTTTATTCTGGAATTCAGATTTAGATCTTTTCTAGTTCTAATTCTTTTCAGAATACGTACAAGTTTAGTCCCTATGGATTCGACCTCGTTCTCACGAGTTATTACTACATCGTGACCCTACACTTGGGTTTGTGAACAAGTTTTTGGCACCGTTGTCGAGGACTACAACTACATTTTTTCTGGAATTAATTGGTATTAGAATTATGTTAAGATTAGGGTTAACTTTTTGCTTCTTTTTTTTAGGTTATGATTTTTTTTTTGAAATTGTTTTTAGAAACTAATATTGTTTTATGTTTTGTAGGATCTTAACATAACAACTCCAATCTGGTAACCTCTTTCCAATTCTCTCTTTATTTTCTAGATTTCTTATTTTCTTTAGTTTTCTTTCTTCTAGGTTTTAGTTGTTTGGTGGTTGAGGGCTGTGCGTGTTTCATGCCCACGTGGGTTCGTGAAAACACTCAACGTCTCCTGAGATGTTAAGCCGATCTTAAGCTGATCTTTATGAGATGTCGAAGAAAACTAAAGTGTGGCGAGTACTACAAAAGGAATGACGAATCTGGGCGTAATCCATAGTCATTCACTAGATACCTACAAGATTATGGTTCGTCACCCAGTACACCATGTCGATTACCCCAAAGCAGAGTGGTATAGTAGAAAGGTATAATTGCACCCTAAAGGATATAGTGCGGTCTATGATTAAAATTCAATATTGCTAGAATTTTTATGATGGTGCATTGAAAACAGTTGTGCATATCTTTAATAGAGTTCGGAGTAAGGCTATAATAAAAACTCCATATGAATTGTGGACAGGGCGAAAGCCTAAATTATGATACTTTCATATATGAGGTTATCTCGCAGAAGCCAGACCATATAGTCCGCACGAAAGAAAGCTTGACCCTATAATTTTTAGTTTCTTTTTTATAGGATACTTAGAAAGATCCAAAGGATTTAAATTTTATTCTCCATTCTATTCCATGAGATTTATTGAGACTGTGAATGATATGTTTATTAATAATGCTAAGGGTAGTGGGAGCACGAACTTAAGAAATGTTGTGTTTGAGGAAGAGCGGAGTGTGATTCCCACCATAATCATTCAAAGTAGTATGGTCGTCCATCCAACAATGGATCCTAAGATCCCTATGGATGACCATTAAAGGTGTACACAAGTCGAACCGATTCGAGCTTGGCACAACTCGACTCAGCTCAACCACTAGCTAACCCCAGCTCGAACTCGACTCGGCTCGGTCCTTAAGCCCGACTAACCGGTTTTGCTCGGTTCTATCAACAGCTCGGCCCAGTTCAAGCCAAGATTGAACCTTTGCAACATTTTCTCAGACACATAGAGTGCACCTTCAATTTCTCATGGAATGTAAAACAGCAACATCGGTTTACAGGTATTTCATCAAACACTCAGTAGGAAACATAAAAATCAAGATACAAGGATGTCACGCCCCAGACTCGAAAACCGGACTCACAAAATTTTTGATCGCCGAATCCGGCGCTGACAGCCTCCGTAGAACTCCATTCTCGGCTCGTAGCGCCCATTCACCAGGTTCCGATCCTGAGATGCTACGAGGAGGATTTTCAACATCAGTTTGATTCGTAATAAGCATAACCAAAGGCATAACCCACAAACAACTAAGAATTTCATTACATTTCCACTATGATAAAAAACTTTACAAGTACAATGAGCATAAAGGGAAATACAATGGTAAAGAATAAAAACTCTAAAACGATCTGCAACGTGCTCCTGCCTCAATGCTACTGCGCCCCAACGTCACCTGTACGCAACGGTCGTGCGTAAGCTTATACAAAGCTTAGAGGGTGGTGAATGTGTGTGCACAAGGTAGTAATATGATCATGCAATATCAGAGTGATGCAGAATGTGTAAATGGATCCATAATATCATGAACCGTACCAAGGCTATGCGATGCAAGATGCAAGTTAAGCATACAATCCTCATCTAAGTCCACATGTCAATACAGCTCAACTCTGGAATATCACCAGGGTCTAGTACACTCTAAACCAGATTGTCGCCACATCGCGCGTAATAAGGTAAGTGGAAGAGACCTCACTATCCGTCTGCCAATATCGGGCACGACTCGTCGATAGCGGACCCATTCCTCGAGCTGGTCAAACTCAGCCTAGTATTGCCCCCTACTCTCGAGCGGATAAGGCCGCACCCCCTTCCAACTGACCACGACATAGTGGAGAGCGCAACCGTCTGGTAATCGGCCCTCAACGCTCATCTACCCACTCGGTCTAGACGTTGGAGCAACCTCTTGGTACCATAAGGGTTTAGGAACTTTCACCCAGGGATATCTATAGCACCCCATGTAGAACAATATTTTCGGTATCCAATCCTGTCAACCACGATGCATCTGTGGAGGCTACGACCCCGATGTCGCCAGGGCGTACAACAATCATGTCACACAATGCGAAATGCATGAACCACACTATCCAATCATGCAACAAATCCTGCACGTATCGTGCGCTCATGCAGGACAACACCGCCTAATCGGGTCCCATAAATAATTTGCCCGAAGGAATATGCTATGATTAGTCACTTCTCATATCAATCATACATATGATGCGAATGATCATGAGTCATGGAACTATACTAAACGTGTTATAATGAAATGAACTATTCTTACAATGCAGATGGACCTGGACGACCTATACACAATAATACTGCCTATCAATGGGCCCAAGGGAGAGTCGTAATGTGGACATCCAACTAACATTATACTCGCAATGTGGACATCAAACCAACATTGCTCCCAAGCCATAACCCGTAATAAACATCATTACATAAACCAGGTTGGGATCACACATTGCAATGGACCTTAGGTACACCCCATTGGGCCTTAAATACATCAAATGGGCCATATTAGATAGGCCTTCCATTCATCAATGGGTCACATCAATGGGCCACACCAATAGGCCTTATGTGCATTGCAAAGGGGTCAAAACCCGTGGGCCTTAGATTGCATCAAATGGGCCCAATCTCAAGAGCCTTATACATATCAAATGGGCCTAATCCTGTGGGCCTTATATGATTCAAATGGGCCTAAACCCCAGGCCTTATATAAGTCAAATGGGCCTAACCCATAGGCCTTACATAAACCAAATGGGCCTAAACCCATAGGCCTTATATATAAATCAAATGGGTTTAGTCCCATGGGCCTTAAAATATATCAAATGGGCCTAGTCTCATGGCCTTGGAACATATCAAGTGGGCCCAATCCCATGGCCTAGAGGCCCACTGTATTGTTTATTTACCACCCAAATTATTGATAAGGTCATTAAGGCTTGGCCCAAGACTTCCGTGGGTCCCAAGAAATTTTCAACGGTAGAAATCAATTCAGGCTAGTGCCTGGGCTGAGGTCCACAAGAAATTTGAATATATCTCATTTTTGGGATCAAGAGGGATGGGTGGACCCCACAGAGTTTACTCAGCATGCTAGTGGGCTCCACCGTCCACTGGACAGTGGAGGCAAAACACAAATATCACGGTGGTACCACCGTCCGCCTGGACGGTGGATGCATGGCACATGCAACACTGTGGGTCCCATGTGGGGCCCACCAAAATGTTCAGATGCCATTCAACCCGTTGGTAAGGTCCCACGGACCTGAATGAGGAAGAAAAATAAATTTCATTTTGATCCAAAACCTCTGTGGACCCCAGAACAGGTTTCAATGGTTCATTCACACTGTTTTCTATGGTGTGGGCCACCCGAGCGTCGGATCGACCTCATTTTTGGAGGGGGCCCACCTCGGGGGTTGGCCATCCATCTAAACAGCTTAGATAAAACATATACATCGTGGTGGGGCCCATGACAGCAGCCGTGGGTGGCTGGCTGACCGCCCGCCCGCCTGACGCTGCATGCAGCAGCGTGCAGCTGCTGCTCATGTCAGAGGCAGAGGCTCTGCCTCTTGCAAAAATCGGAGAAAACCCATTTTTCAGGATTTTTCGAGTGTGGGGCCCGCATCAAGAAGATCCACTCCACCCACTGCGTTCAGTGGCTCGAGGCCGTCCCAATGAGTCTAGAGTTTGAAATTTTTGGATGTACAGGAATGGCAGGAAATTCTTCAATGGTAACCACCAATGTTTCCAATGCTATGGCCCACCAGATGCTCAGATCAACCCCAATCCTTGGCTCAACGGCTAAAACACTGTTGGTAAGAGGATGGACAGTTTAGATTGGGAATATACATCAAGGTGGAGCCTACACAAGGGCCCACTCCCAAAGCTATGAGCCAAGCTTGTATTTGTGCTTTCCTTTATACAGGGACATCCAGCGTCCCAGACGCTGGACGGTTTGGGCTTAGTTATGCATTGAGGTGGGCCACCACATGGAGAGTGGGTGGGTACAATGTGTTTAAGGTGGGCCCCACTTGTAGACAACTTAGTCAAAATACTTACATCATGGTGGGGTCCATCCAAGTGGGCCACACAAAACACAATATGATCTAGAAAAGAAAAAAAAAAGAAAATGAAGTAGAGAGAGATAGAGGGTGGGACACGCTTGTGATGGAGGGACCCTGACATTATGGGCCCTCCCTTGCAATGAATCATACATCAAGTGGATCACTCTACACATGGGATCACCGAGATCGTAAATCAACGGTGGAGATCCGTTCCCCACCGGTGTGGATGGTCTAGATGACCTTTTTTAAGAAGTAAACATCATGATGAGGTCCATGGAGAATGGCCCCATCATGGAATGATCATGATGATCCTAGTGGGCCATCGGCCACATTTTAGGGTCCCAAGTGAGATCCAAACTATTGATCGGTTGGCCTCACTTGGCCCATCTCAAAAACATGAAAAACTAGCATAATCTAGCACCCACCGTTCGATCTTCTTGCTCCTAGCGATTCCTTGGCAACTTAGCTTCAACTTCAATGGATGAGATGAGGAATGGAGGGTTGAGATGGGAGATGATGGGGTAGGAAAGTGGGTCACCTTGGAGTTTTTGGAAGAGAGGGAGAGACTTAGAGAATGCCCATACGTATGGAGGTGTTGCTTGGATCTTTTTTTGTAAATGAGAAAAAGAGGAGTTGTAAAGGGAGAGAGAGTGATGGGTGATGGAGTGATGGATGTGGTGGTGATGGGTGTGTAAGAAATCCTTGACTTTTGAGGCCTTTTGTGTAAGAGAGGTATGGGCTTTGTAAGAAAAGCTTGACTTTTGTGGTTGCTTGGGAATGGGTGAAAGGTGATGTGTACTTGACATGTATTTGACATGTGATGGATTGATTGATTGATGGATTGATGGGATTGATGTGACACATCGTAGAGATTCCCTTGGGTTTCGCAACACGCGGCGTTTCCTCGCACCGAACGTCGACCTACAACTCTCGACCAGGGTATCGCCTTGGCGCGCGAGTCGCGGCATTGGAACCGTGGCGACGGCGCGGTCGCTATGGTATTGGTCTTGGGTTGAGTCGACTCGAGTTGACGGCGAATGAATCAGGGTTGCGCGTGACTATCGATTAAGGGTCAAAGGTTGCCGAAATTCGACGGGTAAGACCGCAGAAGTCTATGCAATGGTACGGACTAAGATACGGGTCTTACAAAGGATATTTGTTTCATATCCATACCTTCCTTGCCATCAGTCGATGTTATGCCCCAAACTCGAAAATCGGGCTCACAAAATTTTCGATCACCGAATTCGGCGCCGACAGCCTCCGTAAAACCCCATTCTCGGCTCCTAGTGCCCATTCACCAGGTTCCGATCCTAAGATACTACAAGGAGGATTTTCAACGTCAGTTTGATTCGTAATAAGCATAACCAAAGGCATAACCCACAAACAACAACCAAGAATTCCATTACATTTCTACTATGATAAAAAACTTTACAAGTAAAATGAGCATAAAGGGAAATACAATGGTAATAAACAAAAACTCTGGAGTAATCTGCCATGCGCTCAAGCCTCAGCACTGCTGCGATCCAACGTCACCTGCACGCAACGGTCATGCATAAGCTTATAGAAAGCTTAGAGGGTGGTGAAAGTGTGTGCACAAGGTAGTAATATAATCATGCAATATCAGAGTAATGCGGAATATGCAGATGGATCCATAAATATCATGAGCCGTACCAAGGCTATGCGATGCAAGATGCAAGTCAAGCATACAATCCTCATCTGAGTCCACATGTCAATACAGCTCAACTCTATGATATCACCGGGGTCTAGTACACTCTAAACCAGATCGCTGCCACATCGCGCGCAATAAGGTAAGTGAAAAAGACCTCACTATCCGTCTTCCAATATCGGGCTCGACTCGTCGATAGCGGATACATTCCTCGAGCTGGTCAGACTTAGCCTAGCATTGCCCTCTACACTCGGGCGGGTAAGGTCGCACCCCCTTCCAACCGACCACGACACAGTGGAGAGCGTAACCATCTGGTATTCGGCACTCAACGCTCATCTACCCACTCGGTCTAGACGTTGGAGCAACCTCTTGGTATCATAAGGGTTTAGGGACTTTCACCCAGGGATATCTATAGCACCCCATGTAGAACAAGATTTTCGGTACCCAATACTGCCAACCACGATACGCCTGTGGAGGCTATAGCCCCGATGTCGCTAGGGCGTACAGTAATCATGTCATACAATGCGAAATGCATGGATCACACTATCCAATCATGCATCAAATTCTGCGCGTATCGTGCGCTCATGTAGGGCAACACCGCCTAATCGGGGTTCCATAAACAATCTGCCCGAAGGCATATGCTATGATCAGTCTCTCATATCAAGCATACATATGATGCGTATGATCATAGTCATGAAACTATACTAAACATGTTATAATGAGATGAACTATCCTTATAACGCAGATGGGCCTGAACTACCTATACACAATAAATACGGGCCTAATAATGGGTTCTAAGGAGAGTCGTAATGTGGACATCCAACCAACATTACACTTGCAATGTGGACGTCAAACCAACATTACTCCCAAGGCATAGTCCTTAGAGAATATCCTTATATAAATCAGGTTAGGATCACGCATTGCAATGGACCTTAGGTACATCCCATTGGGCCTTAAATATATCAAACGGGCCGTATACTATGGGCCTTATATTCATTAAGTGGGCCACATCCATGGGCCGTACCAATGGGCCTTAAGTGCATTGCAATGGGTTATAACCCGTGGGCCTTAGAATGCATCAATGGTTTTCGACCCATGGGCCTTATACATATCAAATGGGCCTACTCCCATGGGTTTTAAAATACATCAAATGGGCCTAATCCCATGGGCCTTGGAACACATCAAATGGGTCCAATCCCATGGGCCTTAAAATACATCAAATGGGCCTAACCCACAGGCCTTAAATAAATCAAATGGGCCTAACCCATAGGCCTTTCACAAATTAAATGGACATAAACCCATAGGCCTTTAAAATGATCTCTCCAAGTGGATGGACGGTTTGGACTCAACACATGTTTCACGGTGGGAGGTCCACATGAGTCAAAGATCTGACTCATTTTCTAGCTCATGAAAATTGTGGTGAGCCTTAAAATGGGTGGACGGACTAGATGCAACACATGCATCATGGTGGGTCCCGCTGTCAATAGACAGCATGAATAGAACACATGCATCAGCAGCTCCACCGTCCACTAGACGGTGGAGGCAACACAAACAACATGGTGGGTACCACCGTCCGCCTGGACAGTGGACGTAATACACATACATCACCGTGAGTTCCCATGTGGGGCCCACAAAAATGTTCAGATGTCATCCAACCCATTGATAAGGTCATGCAGACCTGGTTGAAGGGGAAATACGAATTTCAGCTTGATTCAAAACCCCTGTGGGCCCTAAAGAAGCTTTCAATGGTAGATATACAATTCCACTGTTTCCTATGGTGTGGGCCACCTGAGAGTTGGATCAAGCTGAAACTTGGAGGAGACCCGCCTGAGAAGGGGGCCCACCTCATGAACGGCATGGATTTCCACATGCATCATGGTGGGGCCCACGGCAGTAGCTGTGGGAGGCTGCTGGTCTGTCCGTCCGCCCGTGCACAGGCAGCGCCTGCTGCCTTCTGACAGTGGCAGCACCTTTCTTTTCTTTTCTTTTCCTTTTTTATTTTAAAAAAATCACATGTGGGGCCCACTAATAGGAAATCCACTCCGCCCACTAGATGCTAGGTCCCAAACATGCCATATAAATCTAATTTTTGGCATTGATTTGGCGTATAGAAACCACAAGTTGGGCCCTAATAGCCTTTGAAGGGTATAAATACCTTTTTCTATGGTATGACCCGCCTGATCATCGGATTGACCTCTATCTTTGGCTCAACGCCTAAAATAAACTTGGAAACGGAATAGACGACGTGGATTGAATACATTCATCAAGGTGGGGCCTAGGTGAGTGGGTCACCCAAAAGCTTTAAAACAAACTTATATTTGTTTTTCACTTGACGTCCAGCGTCCCTGGACGCTGGACGGTTGGACTAATTCAAGTGGGCTGCCCTCGTGGGCTCCAAATAGTGAGTGGTGTGGGCCACCAAATGATGGGTGGGGGTACATGAGACCCACATCAAGGTGAGGTCCCTTTGGATGAGTGGTTGAGATGTCCCACAACCCATCAAGTGGGCCACAAAATCGTATTACCAAATGAAAGAAGAATGAAATAAAGAGAGAGAGAGAGAGAGAGAGAGAGAGAGAGAGAGAGAGAGAGAGAGAGATTGGAGAGTGGGACACGCGTGTGATGGAGGGACCGCGGCACTATGGGCCCTCCCTTGAACCGATCATACATCAACTATATCCCTTACACCTGGAACCACCAAGATCGAAAATCAACGTTGGAGATCCTCTCTCCACCAAAATGGATGGTTTAGATGACCTTTCTTTACAATGAAATAAACATCATGATGGGGTCCATGGAGAATGGCCCCATCATGGAATGATCATGATGATCCTAATGGGCCATCGGTCTCATTTTAGGGTCCCAAGTGAGATCCAAACCATTAATCGATTGGCCTCACTTGGCCCATATCAAAAATAAGGAAAAATACTACAATCAAGCACCTACCGTCCGATCTTCTTGCTCCTAGGGGTTCCTTAGCTCCTTAGCTTTGATTTCAATGGGTGAGATGAGGAATGGATGGCTAGGATGGGGTAGGAAAGTGGGCCACCTTTGTTGCTTGGGAAGAGCTTGGAGAGCTCATACGTATGGAGGTGTTTGAGATTTTTTTTTAGTTTGAAATGAGAAAGAGAAAGAGATAGTTGTAAAGGGAGAGAGAGAGAGTGATGGATGGATGTGGTGAGTGATGGTTGTGTAAGAAAACCTTGACTTTTGAGGCCTTTTGTGTAAGAGAGGTATGGGCTTTGTAAGAAAAGCTTGACTTTTGTGGTTGCTTGGGAATGGGTGAAAGGTGATGTGTACTTGACATGTGATGGATTGATGGGATTGATGTGACATCTCGTAGAGATTCTCTTGGGTTTCGCAACGCGCGGCGTTTTCTCGCACCGAACGTCGGCCTACAACTCTCGACCAGTCTATCGCCTCGGCGCGCGAGTCGCGGCATCGGAACCGCAGCGACGGCGCGATCGCTATGGTACAGAACTCGGGTCGAGTCGAAACAGGTTGACTTCATATGAATCAGGGTCGCGCGTTAATATCGGTTAAGGGTCGAAGGTTGCCGGAATTCGACCGGTAAGACCGCGGAAGTCTACGGAACGGTACAGACTAAGATACGGGTCTTACAGTCGACACTTTATTGAGTCATTTTATCAAACACTTATTAAGCAACATCAATATAAAAATAACCGAGTCACTGAACTGGTTCGATCCGAGTTCGATTCGAGTTGGGGTTTGATCCAAGTCGAGTCGAGCTCGGGAAAGCTTGAACTCACCTTGGAATTTTTTTGAGCTCAAAAAATCAGCTCGACTCAGCTCAAACTCAATTTCGAATCGAGTCGAATCGAGCTTTTTCTAGTCGAGTCGAGCAAGCTAACCTAGCTAATCGATTCGTGTACAGCTCTAATGACCATGTGCGACCTCAAATACAACCCACTAGTGAGGAAATAGAAAATTCAGTTCAGAATGATGAGCCCTTAAGACGATCACGTAAAGAGAAAAGATGTGCAATTCAATTATATCATCTATCTGCAGGACCATGAATTTAATATTGGGGTTGAAAAAGAACCTGTATCATTTTCACAAGTCGAACAAAGTATAAATTCTTCTTATTAGTTCGATCTCATGAAGGATGAATTGAAATATATGATGGATAACAAAGCCTGAGATCTTATTGAATTGATCGAAGGGATTAAGTTGATTGGTTGCAAGTAGGTGTTCAAAAGTAAATGAAACTTTAAGGGAAATATCGAAAGGTATAAAACCAGACTAATTGCACAAGATTTTAGTCAACGTGAGGGCATTGACTTTAAGGAGATCTGCTCTCCCATGTCTAAGAAAGACTCCTTTAGGATCATTATGTCTCTTGTGGCCCATATGAATTTAACACTACACCAAATGGACGTGAAAATTATGTTTCTTAATGGAGATCTAAGTGAGACCATATATATTGCAGTCAGAAAATTTCAAAGCCAAATAATTAGAACATCTTATGTATTAAAACAAGCATCATGGCAGTACTACCTAAAGTTTCATGAAGTTGTTTCATCATATGGTTTCATTGAAAACACTATGGATAAATGTGTATGTGAAAGTTAATGGGAGTAAGCTTATTATTGTAGCTTTGTATGTTGATGACATTTTGTTGGCCAGTAGTAATATTGAATTGTTATGCGAGACTAAGAAATTTCTATATCAAAACTTTGAGATGAAATATCTTGGTGATGCATCCTTTATAATCGACATTCAAATTAGCTGAAACAAATCACGTGGACTACTTGGCCTATCGTAGAGGGCTTATATTGATAAGGTTCTCGAAATGTTTAACATCCACGGTTGTGCTCCTGAACAAGCATCTATTGTACAAGGTGGACGGGTTTGGCCAATTTCAGTATCTTAAGAATGACTTAAAAAAGGACAAGATGAAAGATATTTTGTATACG
Source organism: Magnolia kwangsiensis (assembly GCA_037074715.1). Classification (NCBI taxonomy): domain Eukaryota; kingdom Viridiplantae; phylum Streptophyta; class Magnoliopsida; order Magnoliales; family Magnoliaceae; genus Magnolia; species Magnolia kwangsiensis. Next base: position 45,481,345 of record CM073580.1, read on the forward strand.
TCAGCAGTAGGGAGTATCATGTATACTCAGGTTTGTACGTGTCTGGATATTGCTTTTGTGATTGGAATATTAGGTAGGTACCTTAGCAATACAGGAATGAAATATTGGATAGTTGTTAAGAAAGTGTTGCGCTACCTACAAACGACAAATGACTTCACACTCATGCATATGAGATCTGACTATTTAGAGCTGGTTGGATTTACAGATGCAGATTTTGTAGGCTATCTTGACAGCAAGAAGTCCACATTGGGATACGTATTCATGATGGTTGGTGGAGCCCATCATGGAAGAGCGTGAAACGGCCGATTACGGCATCTTCCACAATTGAAGCAGAGTATATAGCTTGTCATGAATCCATGAGTCAGGCGATTTGGCTTCAGAGTTTTTTCTTTAGTTTACGGATTGTGCAGATGATCCCGAAACCATTGAAAATCTATTATTATAGTTTAGCTGCAATTAACTTCTCCAACAACAGCAAGCATTCATTGAGGTCAAAGCATATTGACATCAAGTACCTTGTTGTGAATGAGAGAGTTTAAAATCGTCAAGTGTCGGTGGAACTCATTGGCACGAGGCAAATGATAGCCTTCCTATCACGCTCTTTAAAGAGCATGTGACGTCTATGGGAGTTTTATATCCCAATGAAGTATTTGGGTAATGAGAATTTTTCAGTTTTGATCCGATTATGTATAGATATTTTAGAGATTTCCTTTATATGCATTGATGGTTTTGTTATTCAGTTTATATCTTGCTTCTCCTTCAGTGTGCACATTCAGTTTTGAGTAAGCAAGACTTGGATTTGTGCATAGGATATACGTTTGGTAGGACCACTTGAACATAGACACATGTGATCATATTGGACGTGTAATCTTCATAGCACATCCTATATCCTTAATCCAGGTCATTAAGCATATTGTTATTCGTGATCGTGATTTGTCGCACTTCAAAAAAAAGTAAATATTGTGTTGACTACCATGATCCAATATCATTGGTTTCAATGGACCGGATCTGATAAACGTTGCTCATAATTATCCAACAGTTTTGTTCTGAAATTCAGTAGGACGCCCATTAAGAGCTTTGAAGCAAATGCGTTTTATGAAATGTTTTTCATAAAATAAAATAAAATGTTTTGTTTTCTTTTAGAGGTCAATGTAGCCCAAGTGAGAGAATATAAGACTCTTAATAGGTGGGCCACACATAATAATTAGTTTTGATCTAACCATTGAATTATTTAGATTGAGCAATATAATGGGCTCCACTGCAATTGTGATGACTACAGATATGTTTGGGGTGGGATACTTGAACAGTTGTCCATATATACAATTATTAAGTGGGATGTGGAAACCTATGGTGTGGAGATTTTAAGAGGAGAAAAGTATGATAGGTAAGCTTGTATGGATCTTTTTATCTATAAATACATATCTTGATCTCCTCACTTAAATAAGAAAGAAAATCCTAATATCATTAAAAGACCTCTTAAAAATATAAGGTGCGGAGGACTAAAAATCATTCTCATTAAAATTATGGCAATGAAAATATCATCCCAAACAATTACGCCTTCAAAATTAAAGCATTAAATATTCATTACTAGTTCATATACAATGTCTTAATTTCACGATATTCGGATAACACGTGATTCGATCGTACATCATCAGCATGTGCACATTATAGGCCCAAGGATTCTCTTACAGAAGAGTATCTTCCGTTTGAGGTCCATATTACTCGTCGTTGTTTCTTGCATTGGAGCATAGCATACAGCGACTATATCGATTTGTTTCTTGCATTGGAGCGTAGCATACAGCGACTATATCGATTCCCTTCTCCCTTGCTCTCTTTTGCTTTTTCTTTTAGTTCCTTTGCGCCATCTTTGCTTTTAAGTCTTGGAGTTTGCGCCGGGATCGTACACATTTTGTCAGTGCGTGATACATGCGGGAGTTTAGATCAATTTATTAGGTAAGGTACGCCGTTCAGATATTAACAACTTAGGTCATTTATCACATCACCTGGGCCATAAAATTTAAAAACAAAGGTAGGGCAAGTAACTGTCAATTTACTTTTAAGTTGTGACGCATCCGACCACTAAAAATACCCTATTTTTTAGTCAAATGATGAAAGCATTATCTAGGACATTACAGAGAGCTCAGATCTCACACGTATTTCATATTTATACAGTTGCATGCATGTGGATTGTAGGTCTGACTCTCCACGAGTGTGGAAGTAGCAAACCTACTTTATTTGTAGTACGGTGGTGCATGATTCCTCCGGATAAAGACCGTCACCTGCTCTGTTAGATGCATACCCCTCTTTTAACTTTTTTGCTATAGCATGGAAGAGTGTTGCAGAAACATGCTCAACGAGGATAAAGGATGATGTTCCTTCGTCAATCAAGATGTGGGCGGCCGATGACAATTCGAAAGTTGAAGTAGGGTCGTCCAAAGCATTGGGTTCCTTGCCTAATTTTTTTCTTTCCTTCTTTTTCTTTTCTTTCTTTTTATTATTATATTTTATTTTTTAACTACATGATAAAACTTTGGTTTGATATTTAATTGAGTTGGGGCTGCCTAACGAAAGCGACGTGCACATGGCTGTCAACTTCCTAACAAAGGAAGATGCTGTGCCCCAACTTTTGTTTTTATCCTCTCCCTTTAACATGGATGCTTTACCTTGACGATGAAAACACGTAAAAAAAAAAAAGTCGTATGTTCACTCTATCTTCACTTGCGACCCGCAAAATGGGTGAGAGAAATGTCTATTTAAGGGGCCGTTCAGTTCTTATCCATGCATGCGTCCACTTTCAATCAATCTGGAGTCTTCCTGTATTTACCACTTGTATTTTCGGTGTACCAGCTGTCATGCTCTGAAATTTAAAACCTGAGTACAGTGATCTTAATTCTGAATTTTAAGCTGTGAATTAAAATTTGAGCATTGATTCCTTGAAATTCAATCCACACACCACATATTTATACTAAAGTCAAATAAATCTTCGTTAACTTTAATTTCACTCAACTTAAATTTAGATTTATAATTCGAGTCTAACTAAGCTATTTCTACTAGGTTCTCTACCGAAAGAAAAACTTCACTAAGTATTTTATAACATCGAATTCACAAAATAAAATAAATCATCTTAATTTATTGACAATGCTTTAGTAAAAATAATCATCTAGGTACTCTGCTTTGTCTTCGTCTCCTTCTTTCTAGAAACTTGCATTTAGTGTTTAATTAGGTGAGTTAGATGGCCACTAAGATCATATTCATCACAATGAAAATTTTAGTTGATATACAATATGATCCTATTCCACATTAGGTGAAGTTGACCTTGTACTAATAATGTAATGTCATGAATTGGATTACTTACATAGTTATCATAAATGAAACATGATTATCATGATGTCATGTATGCTATGATGAATGATGAATGTATGATAAAATTAAATTCATAGATGTCCACGAACTGCCATACCCTAGAACTTAAAAAAATTATTGCAAATCAAGCATGCTCACCTAACCGGTAGAGTGAGGCATGTACATAATTTTACATGCCCATGATATTGCATGACTCTAAACATTAGGATCATGTCGCAAATCAACCATTATCACTTAATTAGTTCGGGACGATGTGTATACTAAAGGATCTTGTACGGCTCTAGATATTAGGAACTTGTCGCAAATCAATCGTGCTTACCTGACCGGTCTAATGAGGCGATAAATCAATCATGAACACTTGTGAGTAAATAAACCATGCATCACCAATTCAACCGAACATATCAATCATGCTCAATAAAAAATATTGGGAACCTATCTTAAATCAACTATGCTTAACTAACTGGTACAGCAAAGTGGAAAATCAACCATGCATGCCAGTGAGCAAATCAACCATGCATCACCAATTGGTCATTCATCTAAAAATAATTCCAAATAAAGTAATGGATGAATGTTATGAAAATAAAAGCAGATCTCAAGCAATCTCAATGAATTCAATAGTTCAAATCCAAGCACACCATGCACATGAGGTATGTGATGTGTATGTGTATACAATTCAGCATCTAATACTTAAATTTGTTGTGGATCAAGAATGGTCTTCCCATTGCTATGAAAAGTCACAATAGTTAACGTTCAAGGCTCTAGTTGTAACTCCTCAAGTTTTCGTGGCCCGAGTATATACTCGTGCCTGAGAATTTCGAGTGTTAGTGAAATGAATGAATGAATAATTCATAATTACACTTTTTTTTTCTTTTTCATTCATATCACATTTATGAAGGTACCACCCATTCACGAGAATAGAACCAACTATATTATAATTCTTATTCCCTTTAAACATAAAAGTTCAACTAATCATTTAATGCTTGCTTAGGTGGGAGTTTATTTCAAATATTCAAATTCACAGCATGAAACGTAAATAAAGATAAATTAAAATAAAAACATCAACAACATAATCCCACGTCATGCATAGTCTTTCATAGGGAGAATATGCATTGCCCATATCTTCAACCTATGCATAACCTGCATCATCTATATGGTTGGAGAGGATCAACGCCCTACTCATAGTGATGGTTATCCTTCAAGATTAACATAATTCAAGTAATTTCTTAAAGTAAGATAATATAAAAGTTTTAATACTTTCCGTACTACACCGCTATGAAGAGTAGTATATACAACCAACCTACATGAATGCATGCCTAGCATAGTGTGTGTGCTCATCATACATAGTGACCACCACATTATGAAATATATTTCATAAAAATCTAACTTTCTCCGCATTTCATAACTACAAAGATTCATCCGGGTGTCCAACACTACTGAGAATTTACATGAACACCTTGAGACGACACGACATATGGATTAGATAAATTACATAACACGATTTGTTCATGGAGCGACTATTTACGACATACAATCCTAGAATGGTGATGTAACATGCATTGCAAATTACTTATTTCGATTTGTACATCACTAATCAAATCTAATGATTTATGCATAGACAAATATGGTCACTAACCAGCGTGCATTACATCCATGATAAATATAAATAAGTCACTAGTTGTAAGATCTTTAACACATCACTTGCATCAATAAGAAAATAAGCTAAAACATGAGAGTTTTGAATTTCAAGACATGCTAAAGCCATAAAATAAGGGAAGTAGCACAAGTCTAACATAATAAAAGAGAACAGTAGCAATAAACTAATTTAATAAAATAGCATATTTGCATTATGCTAACTCAATAAAAATAAAGAGAAAGGATCAAAAGCCAACTCATACAGAGTGAAAACACGCGTCGCTCTCAAAATTGACTAAGGGCAAAGCTCGTATCCATCACTCTTCACAAATTTATAAAAAGTTCAGCGGTATTTTTATATAATAATTAATCTGAAATTATAATAAAATAAACCTTAATATGGTAGAAAATAGTCCATACACTCGAAAGGGAATTCATAAGCACACCATTGCAATTTCAGGTTAAACGGGTCACCCGATAAGTCTAAATTACTCTAAAAGTGAGTCTCACTACCCTAAGATTTAAAATATGAATTTTAGGTTAGATTAATATCATTAAATTCATAAGATTTACTGACATAACTATCCGGTCCATTAGATGCACAAACTATGCACCTTCGGGACTCGAACCGGTGTAGTTTCACGATTTAGGGCATAATTTTATGATTTGACCCACAAAATATGTCTAACATGATTAAAATAATATATTAAGCATAATTGTAATATGGATTAACAATTCATAATAATCTAGCAACTTATTAGCATAAAAATCATAGTAAAAATCAAACTATACACGACCTTAACGTGAAAAAAAATAAGATAATTATATATAAATTCAATTTAAATTGGTATAAGCTTAAAGGAATCACTCAACTTAAACTTAGATAAAAATTCTAGATATATTTCGATGAATGAATGCTCTTACATGAACCATGACATCGCTTGAGTAAGAGGGAGACAACACACGTGTAGAGAAGGAAGATGATGATGGGCATCTAGGCTTTGATCTCTCTCTCTCTCTCTCTCTCTCTTCCTTGGATGTGGGAAGGTGGGTGCGCATGGGTGTTTTAGTGGAGAATGGGTGCACGCCCCCTTTTATAATGGAGTGGGAGTGAGAGGAGGTGTCTCACACCCCACTTAAATTGAGTTTTTCCAATTTTTCATTTTTGGCTATCTGTCTTTAAATTTAATTCATTCACAGTGTTGGGGTTGTCGAATAGGGCCAAAGTATATAATTCTCTTGGTGATCCGAGACTCACATTATCTTATCTTGAAAATTCTCATAGCAGGTGCCAAAATAAACTTAATTTCGATTAACGGTCCACACTTAATAATCAGGGTCCAATTTTGGAAAAATTTTGCAGTCAAGATGGCTAAACATTTGGAAAAAATTTGGTGATCGATTGATGGTAGAAAAGGCATCGATCTGAAATTTCACCTATCACACTAAAATGAATGAATTGGCTTCAAGGCGATCATTATTCAATGGTGTAGAATCATATATCGAGGTCTAAATTTTGTATGATCTCGTATTTATATGAGGTCAAAGTGTGGTCCAAATTTGATTTACGATTGACGGTGTAAAGTGGGTCAATCAGAAGGTCCAGATTTAGAAAGAGTTGGTGTCATGCCCCAAACTCGAAAATCGGGCTCACAAAATTCTCGATCGCAGAATCCGGGGCCGACAGCCTCCGTAGTATCCCATTCTTGGCTCTCGGCACCCATACAACAGGTTCCGACCCTGGGATCCAACAAAGAGGATTTTTTGATTCGTAATAAGCATAACCATAATCATAACCCACAATAATAACCACAAGAAACATCACCACATATCCACCATTATAAAAAAACTTTAAGGTACAATGTGCATAAAAGGAAATACAATGATAATAAAGCCAAAACTCTGAAAGCTCTGCAATACGCTCCTGCTCCTTAACAACTACTGTCTAACATCACCTGCATACAACAGTCGTGTATAAGCTTATATAAAGCTTAAAGGGTGGTGAAAGTGTGTGCATATGGTAGAAATGCAAGTTTGCAATATCAGAGTAATGCAGAAATGTCGGTAAGTCCATGAATGTCAACATCCCTACTAAGGCTATGCGATGCAAGGCATGAATTCTATCGGCCATACCAAGGCCATATAATGCAAGGCCTACATAGCCGATGTCATGAATAAAATGCAGCTCAAGCATACTAATTTGCACCATATATCAATACGGTTCCTCTGCATAATCATTGAGGTCTAGTACACTCTACTCCACATTATAGCCCACTGGACGCACAACTGTGTAAGTAGAAGAGACCTCACTATCTACCTACCAATATTAATCTGGCCTATCGATAACGGATCTATTTATGAGCTAATCAGACTCAGCCTAGTATTGCCCCTACCCTCAAGCAAATAAGGTCACACCCATTTTCAACTGACCAAGACGTGATCTCATGTATTAACTCGGTCTCGACGTTGGAGTCATCCTTTAGTACCATCGAGTTTAGGAATTTTCACCCAGGGACATCTATGGTGCCTCGATGCTAGAACGGTATTTTCGGTATCCAATCCTGCCATCCACGATATGCCTGTGGAGGTTATTGCCCTGATGTCGCTAGGGCGTACAACAATCACATCACACAATGAAAGATGCATGAGTCATACAGTCCAATCATGTATCAATCCTGTGCATATCGTGTGCTCATGTGGGACAACTCTGCCTATTAAAGAGTTCCACGAACAACCTGCCCAATGACATATGCAATGATCAAACCACATCTCATCACAAGCATACAGATGATGCGTATGAGCATGTATCATGATACTATGCTATCACATTCTCACAATTGGTATCGATAATCGGCATTGATAATTGGCATCGATAATTAGCCCATAAGCAAGGTGGGGTCCATAAATAGACTCCAAGATTAGAACAATCCTACTGACAACCGATGGGGGCCCAACATTACGGGTTACCCCAATATGAATAGATAGGTCATGCACATATCAATAGGGTCCAATAATTAGGGTCAACCCATTTAGAAAATGATGAGAATGGGCCTAATAAGGGCCTAAGGGAAGATCACAATGTGGACATTTAACCTCTATTGTCCTTCGATGTGGACATTTAACCAACATCGCTCCTAAGGAGTGGTCCACATAAAACTTAACATATAGTGGGCCTATGGCCTCACACAAGGGCCCAACATGCATCACGATAGGCCTCACTCAAATGTCACAAATACATTGTAATGGGCCTCGCCAAGTGGGCCATATATACATCATTTTGGGCCTCACACATGGGTCGCAAACACATCACATCGGGCCTTAGACATGGGCCACAATTACATCATAATGGGCCTCAAAACATGCCACAATGGACCTCATTTATGGGCCTCAAATATATCATAAAGGGCCTCTCATATGGGCCCAACATACATCATATCAAGGTGGGGCCCACACATCAATTAGAGGTCATTTTAGAGTATTTCCAAAAATGAATCCCATCGAAAGATCATCTGGACCATACCACAAATAACAATGGAGATAATGATTTTCACTTTTTAAATTCACGGGGCCAACCATTTTATTTTCTATCCAACATAATCATAAGGTCACAAAGACCTAGATTAAGAGGAAAAATAAATTTCATATTGATCCAAACTTTCGTGACCCCAAAAAGGGTTTCAATGGTGGACATTCACTCTACACTGTTTTCTGCGGTGTGGTCCACCTGATCATCAGATCTGCTTCATTTTTTAATCCCAAGCCTTAAGATGAGCTTGCTAAATGGATGGATGGTTTGGATGTAACACATACATCACTAGGCCCCACATAACTATTAACGTCATGGGGCCCACTGATGGACGGTAAGGATGAAACACATATGTCACAGTGGGCCACACCATCCTTAGTTGGATGGTGTGAAGGAAACACATACACCATGGTGGTCCCACGTGCTGGATAGAGACGGTAGGCCCCACTTGACATTTGAATCTACCCGATTTTTTTTAAAAGGGTGGATGGTGTGGATCAAGACCCACACGTGTCAGGTCGCACCGTCCCTAATGGACTATGTAGATAAAGCAATGACATCATGGTGGGGTCCACCATCAGATGGGTGGACGGATGGTTAGGATATGACACATATGTCATGATCGGTCCTTCAATACAGCAGATGTATTGCTGCTGGTGAAGGTACCCCAACCAATTTGCTACCAGACAGGTGGGTCCCACGTGGGGCCCACCACATATATATACATATCATATATATATATATATATATATATATATATATATATATATATATATATATATATATATTATTTTATATATTATTATTATTTTAAAGGACAAATCCCTATAACGTCCAGAGTCCAGCGTCCGGGCCTTGGATGTCTGGATAGATGGTCTGATTATCAAAGGTGGGTCCCACCAGATGGACCGATGGTGAGGATATACATACATCTATGTGGGACCCATAGACCTAGATGATGTCACATCAGCAGCTGAATAGCCATCCAGGGCTGCTGGACGCCCTAGACGCTCTGGATATGATATATATATCTTGGTGGTTCCACATGGGTGGACCACAAGTGTCTGATTAAGCTGATATTTGTGTTTTCCCTCTGTCCTGACCCAGTGGATAGGGCTGATATTTTTACCTTCCCTGCATCCAGGCTCGTCCACTAGACGGTGTGGATGATACATTGCAGTGGGATTTCCACCATCCACGTGGCTGGACGATATGGATCTAATCCATTCATCATGGTGGGCCACAGAAACTAAAGAGAGAGAGAGAGAGAGAGAGAGAGAGAGAGAGAGAGAAACGTGAAGGGGAGCAGGGTCCTCCCTTATACAATGCATACATCAAGTGGGTCCCAAAATAAGTGGGCCCTTAAAATAAAAATCAATGATGGATCACCCACCTATTGGCCTTCTTCTTGGTCCCTTGAACTCATAGACTCCTTAGCTTCGATCTTGATGGAGGATGATGGAGATTGGATGGCTAAGATGGGAGATTGGGGTAGGGAAGTGGGCCACACTTGGGTTTGGCTTGGGAAACTTGGAAGTTAGATGCTCTCCTTGGGAGCTTGAGAGTGAAGAGAGAAATGAGAGAGAGAGAGAGAGAGAGAGAGAGAGAGAGAGAGAAGTGATGGGATGAAAAGAGATGGAATGATGGGTGATGGGTGATGTAAGGAGAGAGGGATGGGTGTGAGTGACATGAGAGTTGACTTAGGGAAAGAGGGTATGGGTTGCTTATACTTGTGATAAGGTATGTACTTAATTGATTGATTGATGGGATAGGTTGTAGAGATTCTCTTAAGATTGGCATGCGCAGCATTTTTCTTGAAATACATGCGAGCCCACAACTCCTGGCTTGGGTATCGTATCGGCGATGAGACGCAGGGTTAGAACCGCGGCAATGGCGCGGTCGCTAGGGTACAAGTTTTGAGTCGAGTCAACATAAATATACAGGATACGACTTAAGGTAGTGCACAAACGTCGATTACAGGTAGCAGGTTGCTGGAATTCGACCGGGAGGACAACAGAAGCATACGGAACGGTACAGACTATGATACGGGCCTGATATTTGGCAAGTCTAAAATGTATAATTTCACGCATAAGGAAAAGCCTACTTAGGTAGGGTTCTCAAATTTCGCACTCAGTCCACATAACGAAAAATTTAAGTCATTCATATGAAGGGAACTATCCTACTACGACTACCCATGAGCTTTACTCAATGGACACCAAAATTAACTATTATGCGCCTGATTTGTCAATTGGGCCACTTTTATGATAATTGAAGAGGTAATATTTGATGTGTATCATTAATTTATGATACATAGTCATGGTATAAAATTTCGCATCCAACGGATCATGAGAATCATGTGATCTAGAATTCAATGGTCTAGGTTAATGACATTTTCGTAATTATTGTTAATCTAAGAGTTTTGAAAAACCTATTGATTCTACATGGTTATAGGCACATTTCTAAGCAGTTCTTACAAAAGAACTCATATCTAAATCATTATAAATAAAGATTTATTCACCAAATAAGTTAAAATTTTTATTAATTAAGGTAATATATATATATCAAACAATATGATAGATGGTCAGATGACATGTCAAAAATAAAAAAACCTGATGGTTACTACTCTGACCATATATGTAGGGAGATGTACAGTCAATTTCATAAACAGATGAACACAAAGTGAGTTTTGAGAGTAATCATAAGGTAGAATATGTATACCGTTATATTCAAGTGACTTGTTCACATATGTAAGTTCTTCCAATTGTAGTTTTGATGGTATGTTAAGCATATTCATAGGTGGTGAACAAGATAAATATATCAATATCTTGATTCGATAAGTGTACAAGTGGATGTAAAGATCAGGTAGTTAGTTTACTATGATCTGGTGCTCCAAACTTCAAATGGATGGTCAGATATCTTTATCTAGTGGTGAATAGTTGACTAAACGGTTGGTTATGAAGGACAAGTGAAAATACTTGAAAATATGACGATCTTGTCTTAAAAATCAACGATCGAATGACCTAATCTATAGATGAAGATTATTCCTCATGGTCAGATTTGGATTAGAGAATAAATATAAGGTTAGGATAGGCTAAATTAGTAACATACATATCTATATACTAAATTAAATTTCATGGTAACACTCGAGAACTTTCAATACTCGAGTATTAAAAATTTTGGGATACATTAGCTGCTCTATGAAGAGTTATTTTTGAATTAAAGGTTTTATTAAGTTTTGCTAATTATCGATTCTGAGAGAGAGAGAGAGAGAGAGAGAGAGAGAGAGAGAGAGAGAGAGAGGATCCCTTACCTAAGATCATGTAATGAAAGACTTGGAAGATGTAATTTAAATGAGATTCTAACACTAGGTGACAGAAAGTAACCATTGAAACTTCATGCAATGAATCACTCACATTTTTGACGGGAACAAAATATAGATTCAACTCGACTCATTCTGACTTGGTTGCACTTGTGGCGAGTAGGTGACATTCTATACGAGCAAACTTAACCCAAATCAAACTCAGGTTGTTTCAACATCTTCTCCAAGAACAGTAAATTTAGATTCAGTTTTGACCTTGAGTCGAGTCAACTTAGTGTGACTCAGCGTGTCTCAATGTTAAATAGGCATAACTCGGCTACTGAATTCAATGTCCAGTAGGGTCCTTGGTTCTTCAAGGAGTTTCCCTTAGATGAATTCAGAATCAGCCTGGATTTAACCTAAATCATCAAGTTGACTCAATTGAGTCAAATTGTTCTCTCTTCTTGTTGTTCTTTTTTTCTCTCTCTCTTTCTCTTTCTTTCTTTCTCCTTCTTCTTCTAAACCCATGTCCAAAAATTTGTCTCATCATAAGTCAGCTTAACTCGCAACAACTCAGCGAGTCACTGACTCAATCTTCTCTCCCTCTCATTTTCTCTTGTTTTCTGATGGATGATTCGAATGGGATTTAAATCTCACATTGGTAGGGTATATATGTAGGAATTTTTTGATTTGTAAATCCATAATTATGGAAACTCAGAATTAAAAATTTAAAAGAAAATTAAAAATTTGAATAAGGAGGAATTTATAAAACTTATTTGATTCGAGCCGTAACGAAAGTCACTCGGCATGAAATTGTTTTGTCCTTCTTTGAACGATGTTCATAATGCAATAGGAATACTGAACAATCAATTTCCAGGATACCCTCGAATGTTATCTTCTCACACCGGCGCACTCGATGTACAAAGACCTAAAGTATTACTATACGTTTAACCCAAAGATAGAACCAAATGAAATTGTTGCATAGATTTGAAGTAAGAGAGAGAGAGAGAGCTGAAAGATTAAATTTCATTCAAAAATATGAAACCAGAGAAGTCCATTATATAGATTCAAAGGTTGCCTCGAATGGGTGTGTACAAACCCCTGCCAACAAACACGGTTGTTGGATTTTTTGAAGTAGAAACCTTTTCATTTTTTAGCTCTGTTCAGAAATACAAAATAGATAACCGTTTCAAATCAAAATTTTAAAAGGACAAAAATTTTTTTAGGCTTGCAAGTATACTCATGCTCATGCACGCTCACACGCACGCACACACTCGCACACCACACTGCATTGCGACATGACATGCCACATTTACGGCTACGGCCTAGTACGACGCGTGCACATGTGTGGTTCATGGTATAGATTGGTAGGGGTGTACATCAAGTTGAACTAAGTCGAGCTGGCCTCAGCTTAACTCAACTCGGCCACTAGCTGACCTCAGCTTGAACTCGGCTAGGCTCATTCCTCGAGCTTGACTGGCCAACTCGGCTTGGTTTAGTTAGTAGCTCGAGCCAGTTCAAGTCGAGTTCAAGCCAAGATCGAGCCAAGTTCGCTTATGTAACATTTTCACAAACACCTGGATTGCACCTTCAAAATCTCACTTTATTGAAGATAACAGCAATGGTTTTTATAGGTATTTTATCAAACACCTGGATTGCACCTTCAAAATCTCACTTTATTAAAGATAACAACAATGGTTTTTATAGGTATTTTATCAAACACCTTCTAAGAAACATAAAAATCAAGAAAAAAAGGGTATTGGTTTCATAAACATACCTTCCTTGCCACCAGGCACACTTCGTTGGGTCATTTCATCAAACACTTGGTGAGTAACGTCAATATACAAGTAACCAAGTCACCGAACTGGTTCGATCCAAGTTTAATTCGACCTGGGTTCAATATGAGTCGAGTCGATCTAGGGCCAGCTCAAACTCAGCTCAAACACATTTTTGAGCTCAAAAACTCAACTCGACTCGGCTTGACTCAAACTCAGCTTCGAAATGAGCTTTTTCGAGTCGATTTGAGCGAGCTAACCGAACTAGCTCAGTAAAAAAAAAATTAATAATAACCAAATTCACATGCCTCCTAAAAGAGGCCTAAGCCCTATGCAAAATCTTTAACTTATAAATTTAAAATTTTCTTCTTGCTTATCTGATGTGGGAATAAAAACACACCACTATAACAAAAATTATTTATTACTTTTTAAAAATTTAGAGAAAAATTTTCAAATTATTTAAAATTATTTATTTATTTTAAAACATAAAAATTACAACATCCACCACATGTTTCAAAATAACAACTTTCGGGTTAGAAAGAAATAATTGTGCATTATATCGATGTCTAATAGACTTAACGATTCTTAGAATATAGAAGGTAGGTTCACAGGAGTCAGGTGACAAATAGTCTTGAACCAGATTCATATTAATGTAAAATGGCTTCACATGTCACTCATACAATTATTTCGATACAGATGGTTCTGTGATTTGATACTTTTTTGCCATGCATCTTTACTTAGATTTCACTAGTATGTTAGAGAATTTGTCCAAGTTCTCATAGGAAACAGCCTCACCTCCACACTAGTATAAGTGAATTCTATTAAATGTATACAGCAACTAATACACCACCAACAAGTATATGGCATATGGATTCATTAAGAGTTTGAGACTTAACCTTACTAATTATTTCTTGCACTATCTACTCCATAAAAGGAGCTTTTTAATCGCAGTGCTATACATCTCCTAGTGTCTTGTTGTTTACCCAAGTGAAATCTATCGCATGAGATCTTTATTTGTATAGGTTAGGTTACCAACACCGGTAGCTCGTGATATTGGTTTGAGTCCCATTCCCTTTTATGTATCTTGGACTAGTTATTTACTAAATCCTTTAGTCAGAGGATCTGTCAAGTTCTTCTCTGATTTTACAAAATCAATGGTTATTACTCCATCTTGTAGTAAATTTTTTATTATATTATGTTGGAGTCGAATATGTCTACTTTTGCCATTATAAATCTTATTATTAGCCCTTGCTATAGAAGCTTAACAATCACACATATAGTCAAAACATGTTTTGGCCACAAAGGTATAACAGCCAATAGATTTCTAATCCATTCTGCTTTTGTTCCAACCTTTTCCAAAGAAATGAACTTAGATTCCATAGTAGACCGAGCAGTATAAGTCTATTTGATGGATTTTCAAGAGACAGCTCCACTTAAAATGAAAATATGTTCACTTGTGGATTTTGTTTTATCTGAATCTACAATCCAATTAGCAACGCTATATCCTTCCAATATAGCGGGAAAACTAATGTAATGTATACAATATGTGATTGTACTTTTTAAATACCTTAGTATTCTAGATAAAATATTCTAATAATTATATTAGGATTATGAGTGTGTCTACTCAATCTATTTACTGCATAAGCTATATCAGGCCTTGTGCAATTCATTAGATACATTAGGCTATTAATAATTTTGAAATATTCAAGTTGTGATACACTTTCACTTGTGTTTTTCTTTAGATGTATGGAATAATCATAAGAATTGCTAACAAGTATCCAATCAAAGTTATTAAAACATTTTAATGCTTTCTCAATGTAATGAGACTGAGATAGAATAAAACCATCATATTTTCTGATTACTTTTATTCAAAGAATGACATTAACCGCGCCTAAATCTTTCATATCAAATTATGAAGACAAGAATTTCTTAGTAGTGTTAATCAATTTAAGACTAGTTCCAAAAATGAGCACGTCATCTGCATACAAACAAATAATAATTCCTTCATTACGTATGGATTTACTATATAAGCATCTATCTGAATCATTTATTTTATAGCCATTAGACTTCAAAGCATTGTCAAATTTCTCATGCCACTATTTAGGAGCTTATTTTAAATCATATAAGAATTTGATTAATTTACGTAATTTATTTTCTTGACATTCAATTTTATAACCCTCAGGTTGATCCACGTATATTTCTTCTTCTAAATCTCCATTCAAAAAAGTTATTTTGACATTCATTTGATGTACAAGTAGTTTGTAAATAAATGCTAAGGCTACAAGGACTCTAATAGAAGAGATCTTAACTACTGGAGAATAAGTATCAATGCCATTCCTTCTGTTTGAAACCCTTAGCCACTAATCTAGCTTTAAACTTGTCAATGGTGCCATTGGGTTTTAACTTTTTTTTAAAAATTCATTTACATCCTATTGTCTTATTCCTACGTAGTGAGACTACTAATTTCAAAGTTTTGTTAGAAAGAATGGATTCGAATTCATCATTTATAACTTCTTTCCATAAGGATGCATCGGGTGAATTGATAACTTATATATAGGTTAAAGGACCATCCTCAAGAAGAAATGTATAGAATCTATCTCCTACGTTAGTTTCTTTCCTAACCCTTATGCTCCTCCTTGGTTCTGTTTCTTTTACATTCTTACTACTTGAGGCAATACTTGAAGCATCATTATTTTTAATTTCTTTAAATGCAACTTTCATTGGAAAAATATTCTCAAAGAATTATGCATCTCTTGCCTCAATAATAATGTTAGGGTCTGGGATATTGTCATTAGATTTCAAAATTAAGAATCGGTAGGCTGCATTATTTTCTGTGTATCCTATAAATACAAAGTTTGATATTTTTTTATACCTAATTTTATTTTCTTAGTTTTCGATAATCCTACTTTTTCTAAGCACCTCCATACTTTAAGATATTTATAGTTAGTAGGATGTTTCTTCGAAAGTTCATAGGGTGTCTTACTTGTAATATTATAAGGTATTCTATTCAGGATGTGACAAGCAGAAAGAATGGCTTCTACCCACAAGTTTGAAGGCAAACTAGAACTATTCAACATTGCATTAATCATTTCTTTCAAAGTTCTATCTTTTTGTTTAGCTATATCATTTTGTTCAAGTGTATAAGGGGCAGTGGTTTCATATATAATGTCATTCTTTTCATAGAATTCCTTAAAATGTAATGATTCATATTCACCTCTCCTATCTGTTTTAATTCTCTTGATTTTCTTATTTATCTAGTTTTTAACTTGTCTTATACTTGATAAACAACTCCAAGGCTTCATATTTATTTCTTAGCAATTATACCCTAGCGTATCTTGAGAAATCATCTACGAAGGTTATGTAGTATCTTTTTCCATTTGTAGACACATGATTCTAAAAATCACCCAAGTCACTATGCATTAGTTTCTTATGATTTGAATGGTTTCTTATGTAACTTAGATTCTACACACACTTCACATTTTTTTAGTTCTTGATTTGAAAAATTAGATACAGGACCTAATTTCTTCATTCTTTTCAAGACATCTACATTTACATGTTCTAATTTATTGTGCCATAAATCAAGTGACTCAACCAAGTAAGTAGAACTAGAATTCATCTTACTAATATAAATAGAAGATACATTAAAAACAAATAGTCCATCACAATAATAACCCTTCCCAATAAATGTTCCATTCTTGGACAATACAACTTTCTCTTAATAGAAAATTAATTTGACACCAACTTTATTTAAGAGGGATCTAGAAACTAATTTTTTCTGATGTCAGGCACATGTAGAACATTATTTAGTGCAAGGGTCTTTCTAGAAGTGAGCCTTAAGATCACTTTTCCTTTTCTGACTACTGAGGAGGTTCGAGCATTTCCCATGAATATTTTTTCATCCCTTACAACTTGGTAAGAGACAAACACATTTGATCCTTACAGATGTGACAAGTAGCCCCAGTGTCTAGTACCCAGTGCATTGTGTTGATAAAGTTTACTTCATATACTACCATAACTATTTCATCTTGTCCGTTTTGTTCAATCAGATTAGCTTGAGCTTGAGAAGCCTTCTTCTAATGCCTACTCTCTCCAATATGATGCCTGGGTTTGCCGCAATGAAAATATTTTTCTTTCTTTTTGACCGGTTTCCCTTTCTTTTTTTTGCCTACATTGTTCAACATGATGGCTTGGTTTTTTATAGTGGAAACATGTTCCTTTTAAGTATCAGAATTGATCAATAAGATGACCTACCTTTCCACAGTGAGAACAAGATACTTTGATCCTGTTATTGTCCTAATTTGCTTCAATTAGGTTAGCATTTGAAGCAATGTCATTAGCATTTTTCTTTTAATTCGTTATACAATTGGCTTCCTCTATTAGGATATGTACGATAATGTTTTACATGAAAATTCTATTTTTCTTATATTTCATATTATTTTTGTATTCTTTCCAGGAGTGAGGGAGTTTTTCAATTAAACCACCTCCGAGGAAAATATTATCCATTTTTAACTCTTCAAATATAAGCCCATGCACTGAACTTTGATATTCAAGTATCTGATCAAATACGGATTTATTATCTAACATAGAAAAATCAAAAAGGAGAAAATAACATGCTTTTTAGCACCAGCTTCTTCTAACACATATTTCTTAGCCAATGTCAATTAGATATCCTTAGCTCTTTCATATGTAGCATATACATCATATAGTTCATTAGAAAGGGAATTTAAAATATAATTTTTACAGTTGTGGTCATCCCTTATAATAGATTCTTTATCGACTTCATATTGGAAAGTATCAGATAGTACATATAATACTTTTAATGTACCTAAAGCAAAGGTAAGTTTCTATTTCCACATTTTAAAATAGTTCCTAGAAAATAGTTCAATTTTAGATAATTTGGTGGTTGGGTTTACTATTATGTTTGTCATTGTTACAAATGTACAGATCAACAAATCAAGTTCAAGATTGTAGGAATTTTTAGATTTATAAATCCATAATTATGGAAACTCAAAATTAAAAAATTAAAAGAAAATTAGAAATTTGAATAAGGAGGAATTTGAAAAACTTATTTGACTCAAGGCGCGACAAAAGTCACTTATCTTAAAATTGATTTATCTTCCTTTGGACGATGTCCGTACTGTAATAAGAATACTGGACAATCAATTTTCAAGATACCCTCTAATGTTGTCTTATCACACCGGCTCACTCGATGTACAAAGATCCGAACCGTCACTGTAAGTCTAACTCAAAGACAAAACCAGATGAAATCGTTGTAGAGATTTGAAGTAAGAGAGAGTCGAAAGATTAAACTTCATTAAAAATATAGAACCAGAGAAGTTCATTATATAGACTTCAAAAGTTACCTCTCATGGGTGTACGACTGTTGGGTTTTTTAAAAAGAAGAAACCTTTTCATTTTTCGACTTTGTTCAGAAATACAAAAAAAAAAAACCATTTTAAATTGGAATTTCAAAAAGGCAAGAAAAAACTTTTAGGCTTGTAAGTATACTCGCGCTCACACACACCACACCGCACCACGCTATGGCCCGGCCCAGCGCATGCGTGTGTGGTTGATGGCATAGATTGGAGCCGATGACATAGTCCCCCCCCCTCCCCCCAAATAACAAGCCGTGTTAACGGCCATAGTCTCAAGAATTTTGGATGTTAATAATGTAAAAATTAGATGCTTCAAAATAGCACATTGTTCTTTTTAAATTTATATCACATCCAGTTACATTCACGAGAGTAAAATCAACTGTATTAATTATTCCATTAGATTAAAAGAATTGAAAAAATTATTAAATGCCCTCTCAATGGTAGCTTATTACATTATTAAAGTTTGTAGTGAAAATAAATAAAACCAAACATTAAGCTATCTCTTTATTTATTCAGAATAATCTTCCGTAGGGGGGTTGTCATCCATGTCTTCAATATGCACATCACCTACATCATCTATACTGTTGGAGATGATCAATGCCCTACTCATAGTGATGGTTATCCTTTAAGATTAATAATAATTCAAGAGATTTATTAGAGTAATGTAAGGGTTTTGATACGTCTCGTACTCCACCACTACAAATGGTATCGGTATGCGTAACCAATATATATGAATGCATGCCAAGGAAAGTGTGTGTGGTTCATCATACGTAGTGATCATAACAATATGGAATGTAATTTATAGAAAACCCAACTCGCCATGCATTCCATAATTACGGAGATTCATCGGCATATCCAACCTACCATGGATTTATGTGAACACCTCAAGATGACACAATACATGGATTGAATAAATTACATGACACGATTTATTCATTGAGTGACTATTTGCGACATTCAATCCGGATGCAAATTACTTACATCGATTTGTGCACCACTATCCAAAATTCATGGAATTACACGTCAACTAAGAGGGTCACTACCCACAGCGCATTTTGTCCATGATAAAATATTTGAATCACTATTTGTGAGACCTCTAACACATCACTTGTACTAAAGGGGGAAATAAATTAAACCATGAGAGTTTTGCAATTCCAAGACACATGCCCAAGGCATAAAGGGAGGCAGTACAAAGCTAACCTAATAAAAGAGAATAGTAGTATAAATGTATCTTAATAAAAGAGAAAGTAGCAAATAGGCTAACTCAATAAGAATAAGGGGAGAGGATCAAAAGGCCAACTTAATATAAAGTGGAAGCATGCGTCACTCTCAAAATTGACAAAAGGCAAAGGCTTGTCCATCACCCCATATAAATTCATAAAGATCACGCATAATTAAAATCATACATTAACCATAATTCTCAAAAAGATAAATAATTAATAGTGGTAAATCAATCAATTACATGAAAAATCACAAGAATATGAAAGTATGTAAAAAAAAGATAAATCATATTAACTCAAATTAGTGTAAGCTTTAATGGAATCCCTCACCTTAGCCTTGGATCTAATTCCTAGATAGATCTCAATATAGGAAAGCTTCTACATGAATCACAACATTACTTGAACAAGAGAAAAACACCACATGTGTGGAGAAGAAAAATGATAATGGCATCTAGGCTTTCTCTTTCTCTCCCTAGGAGTTGGGAGATTGGATGTGTGAGTGGAGAGGGGAACGCACACTCTTTTATAAAGGAGTGGGCGTGTGAGAGGTGGTGTGTTTCACATCCCACTTGGATTGGGTTTCTCCAATTTAACCTTTTCTAGCGATCTTTCTTTAAATCAAATTCCTTCAGTGTGTCGGGGTCATTAAATAGGGCCAGGGAATATGATTTTCTTTGTGATCTGAAATTTAGATTGACTTATCGTGAAAATTCTCCTAATAGGTACCAAAACAAACTTGATCTTAATAAAGAGTCCAACCTTAATGATCAGGGCTCAATTTTGAGAGAAATGTATAGTTAGGATAGGAAAATGGTTAGACAAAAACTAGTGGTTGATTAATGATGGAAAAGGCCTAAAACTGAAACTTCACCTTTTGCACTAAAATAAAAGAACCGACTTCAACATTCAATAGTGTAGGATTATAGATCGGGGTCTAAATTTTGTATAATCTCATACTCATATGAGACTAAAGGGTGGTCCAAATTTGAGTTGATGACAGAAAGTGGTTAAATTGAAAGATCTAGATTTATAAGGAGTTAATAAGCCTCGAAAAGGATAACTTCATGCTTAGGAAAAGCTTACAAAGTGGGGTCTTCATATTTCATACTTGGTTGGTATGATGGGCAATTCAAGTCATTTATATGAATGGAAATATCATACTATGACTACCCACGGAGTTTCTTCACTCGATGGAAACTAAAATCAACGGTTAAGGGGATGATTTATCAATTGGGTTACTTTTACAATGATCTAAGGGTAGAAATTTGACAAGTATGGTTAATTTATGATACATAGGTATGGTATAAAATTTCACGTCAAACAGATCATGAGAACCATATGATTTAGAATTCAAAGGTATAGGTTAATGATATTTTCTTAATTATTACTGATATGAGAGTTTTAGAAAATTTAATGGTTTTATATGATTATAGGCACATTTCTAAGTAATTCTTATAAAAGAACTTATATTTAAATCATTATGAATAAAGAATTATTCACCAAATTAATTAAGGGAATGTACATATATCAACTAACATAATGGATGGTCAGATGATATGTTAAAAATAGAAAAAATTGATGGTTAGTACTCTGATCATGTATGTAAGTGGTTGTATGATCGGTTTTGTAAACGGATGAACACAAGTAGGTTTTTGGAGTGATCAAGAGGTAGACCATGTATACCGTTAGATTTAAGTGACTTGTTCACATGTGTAAGTTCCTCAAATTATAGTCCTGATGGTGGGTCAAGCATATTCATAAGTGATGAATAAGATGAATGGATGAGAATCTCAACTTGATATATGTACGAGCAGATGTAGAGATCAAGTAGCTAGTTTACTATGATTGGCTGGTCCAAATCAAAGTGGACGATCAGATGTCTCTATCTAGTAGTGCGTATTTGACTGAGCAGTTGGTTATGATGAACAGGTGAGGATACTTAAATATATGATGGTCTTCTCTTAAAATCAATGGTCGGATGGCTTAATCCATGATGAAGATCATTCCCAATGGTCAAATTCATGTTGGAGATTAGGCATAAGGTTAGGATAGTTAAATGAGTAACGTACACATGTATATACTAAGTTAGATTTCATGGTAACACTTGAGAACTTTCAATAATTGAGTATTGAAAAGTTTGAGGTATTACAGGTGAACTGCGTTGTGCCTAATGATCCCTTCATCTTTACAATATTCATTAAACTCAGTGTAAGTAAATTCACTACCATTATCAGTCCTTACAACTTTTATTTTTCACCCTGAATATTTTTCCACCATGGCCTTCCATTGTTTAAATTTGGTGAAAACTTTGAATTTATGTTTCATGGAATAAACTCAAACTTTCTGAGAGTAGTCATTAAGAATATGACAAACATGACGACCCTCAACAGAAACCACAGGAGATGACGTTTATACGTCATAGTTCACATAATTAAGTACTCCCTTACATACATGTTTACCAGTCTTAAAGGATTGCCTAGATTGTTTACCATATATACAATTCTCGTATATATTTAAATCTGAATTCTTAAAAATTGGAATTAAATAATGATCAGAAAGTATCTTCATGCCCCACTCGCTCATGTGACCCAGGCGACATGCCACATATGTGTAGATGTGGAGTCTGTAAAAACCGTTGCCGCCCTCCTATTGAAGTGCTCTCGATAAACCTATAAAAGTTACTGTAACACCCCACACTTCTGGCACGCGGGTGTTACCATTTAAACTTCGCATCAATGAGATTTCAAAATTTATAAACAAACAACTGTAATTCAACGATTGCAGGGTGGGGCTTCCAATCATCATTGAAGCCATCCATCAGGGACTTTAGGAGCTGAGTTAGACCCTATATCAATCATGAGGGTAAGTTTAACTAACCACCTCAAGTTAGAATATGTTTCTAAATCATCTGACCAAAAAATAACGGGACAATGCACTAGTAATCGTCCTTCAAGGGCAACTGAATAGCCAACCAAGAAATCATTGCCTCTTAAACCCCCATTTAACTGTCAAAACAAATCATCAAGCCAATCCAACCAATGGATCAATGCACATTGGCTAAATAGGGCCTGGTATATGTAATACGGCCCACCTAGGCCTCGCATCCATCAATACTTGGCCAAGACCCCTAGGTGGGACTCCCAAGATGAATGGATGGAGTGGATTTATCACAAACATCACGGTGGACCCCACACAAAGTGCGAGTTCACCAATGCACGAGACAAGATGGCTAGTTTGACCAGTGCTGACCTGTGCTCCTTGAGAAAAAGTGGTGGAAACTCTCGCTTGCAGCGTATTTCAAACAGACGAAGCCGGATCTCACTGTGGCCCACTTCAGCCCACTATTCGGCAAATCCAAGCCGTCCATCGGACTTGTGGGGCCCGGACGACCAAACCCTAGTGGCTGTCAGACCCATGCAAAGAGACACAAATTCTGTATAGGTACCAATCAAACACATGAGATTGGCTAGGATCATGGTTGGTGGGCCAACCTGTGGCCACATGGGCGATCCACGATCGGCCTGATCATGCAATCCCAGCCATTCGTTTGTCCTTTAGAGAGCGTGTTCTCTTGTTGCTAAAAATAGCCAAATAACACCCTGCATAAGGAAAGGAAAATTATACATTTCCCTTACAGGAAATGGGTGCTTGCACGATCCGGTTCTTTCTCCAGGCCACGTGGATCGATCCCAGCCACTCCTGCTAGGGCAACGCGAGTTGGAAGCACGAGACATCTCATCTCACGAGAAAATGGCGAGATATGGAGTATCTCGTGGGATATTCCCAAACACACATGAATGGCCCAAACAGTGGGCCCTGTGGTGATCAGAAACTCCATTTGGTTCATTCAAACGGAACAGATCTCAAGGAAATACTGTAGATGGAAGGTTGCCATTAACAGCCCTCTCATCTTCCCCGTTGGAGCATCCAACCCATGATGAAGAGATGGGCCCCACCATGGACGAAAGAATGCTTTTCTGGTGGGCCATCTTAGTAGGAATCCATCCCTAGGGTCGGATGGACCCCATGCATAACGGTTTGTCAGGAATGGCTGTGACAAGGGGTGTTTTCATCTTAGTCATTGGCTGAGTCGTGCAAGCTAGCTCTCTCGGCTATAAAGGCTATTAGCCCACCTTGGAATCCGTACTAGAGAAGAAATAGGAGAGAGAGAAGGAGAGAAGATAGGAGAGAGTGAGAGGGAGAAAGAGGTAATTGCGAGTCAGCTTGACTCGGCATGTTTTCAACCACTCAGGTAGGTCGAGTTGCTGCCCCACTGAGTCCTGAGACCAGGATCTTCCATTAGGTATGACCTCGAGTTGTCTTGGTTAGTTTATTTGCTAACGACCTAGTACCCTATTAACCCAGAATGAATGTCACAGGTGGAGCATTATCCAAGCTACAGTAGCTGTGTTTGAGTCGACTCGGCAGGCGAAGAACGTATCAAGTAATGCTCAGTTCCTTCCATTTTGCATCCAACAACGTTCGGTTATTGGAGCTAGCAGCTGGAGTGATTGCAGGCCGGCTCCACTCCATGTGGGGTACCTGGTTCATCCAGTGAAAGCCAATAATAAAGAAGGCTCGAGATGGGCAGGCCCTGGCTCATTGCAAATGATGGGCTGACCTCCAGCACCCTTCCTAACTCAATAGGCTGGTAGAGAGCTGAGTGTTTCTGACACTATTGGTGGGCCCTGTAAGGGAGGGTCCCTGCCTTGAAACCAAATGATGGAGGTGAATCTCCATCGACCTCACTGAGTAGATACCTCAGTGGGACACACCACACACATCATAGTGGGCCACACTTGAGAAACATCTCAGTGGGCTGCACCGCACACATCATAGTGGCCCTCACCAAGTGCACACCTTATGGGCCCCACCGTGAATATCAGCGGGCCGCACCAAGCGGTGCCGGGCCAATTTGTAAAATCATGTGATGGCCCAACCTTTGGGACCATGCAGTGGGCCCAGGTCCTTTGAAATCAGGCAGTGGGCCACAACACATTTACATTAGGGTACATCCTGCATAAGGTAGGTAGGCTGCACCCTGCATGATGCAGGTGGGCCGCACTACCCCCTCAGATGTGTGGTTGGGCTAGCCTTGAAACCCTATAGTGGGCCCAGCCTCCTTTACAAACATAATGTTGGGCCGAAAAATGGCCCAGCCTAAAGATATTTCAAGTGGCTGCTGGGCCAGGGTGAGCCCAGCCCCGAAGCTCAAATGGGCCCATTTGAATGGCCCCAAGGTGAGGATAACAATGGGCTTCCTAGTCCATGGAGAGTATATTCGGGTGCAGGGCTAGGGCGAGCCCAGCCCAGCAGCCATTGGTATTTTATTAAAAAATGTCTTGTGGGCCAAAAACCAGTTGGCCCACCTTGGGATTTTAATGTACCGAGCTAGAAAATGGCTTAGCCAGATGTGCCCATGGATTTCATTGTTGCTAGGCCAGTAACAATCTGGCCCAACCAGCCATGGTGGGTGGACTCTATCACTGTAGGGCCTAGGAATAGCCCAGCCCAGCCCAATTGCTAGGTATCTATTAGGTCTAACAAGCTGGGCCCAGTCAGGCCCAGTTCAGGCCTTAATTATGGGATGATTCTAGGCCTAATTTGAGCCACTTGTTAGACAAAATCTGGAGGGAATGGTCACTCTAATGCCAGCCCAAATAACTTTATTCATGGGACCTTTCAAACCCACACAACTTCAACGTGTGTGTTAGATAAAACCTTGGGAACATTTGACTAATACAACCTATGACTTTAGGAGATTACTTGTGTGATTTTGGGCCACAAGGTACTCGTGGGAACTTGGATCGAGGAGGGGAATACGACCCTACAGGTGATGATTTCTCCCCTTAAGCTTTCCATCTCTAAACTAGACCAATGATAGTTTTATAATAACTACGAACGATATCCTAGAATTGATTAATCACACGGTTAGTTCACTTGAATGCATGTCTTATAATTGATTAAATCACTTGATTAGTGTCGTGGAATTGATTATATCACTTGAACAGTTTACTTGAATACCTGTCCTATAATTGATTAAATCACTTAATTTGATTACTTGAATACATTTATTCAATCATTTGATTAGCTTACTTGAATGCATGCCGTAGAATTGATAAGTTATGTTCATACATATCCAATATGAATGCTAGAACTTAACTACTTAAGTGACTCTTAAATTATATGGATACATGAGTTTTAATTTGATTATTGAATCATGCTTTAGTCATTTCGAATAGTTCGCTACTTAATCTCCATGTCATCCTCTTATATTATTGTATTGTTTGTAAGACACATATGAATCGAAGTCTCTTTAGGAAAACTTTTATTTAAAAAGAGTCCATACTTAGTGTGTAACGAGATTGATTGTGATAAGACTAGACTCTCAACATGGGGGTTATATTAGTAGCAGTTTAAATTCATAGGATTTACAATCTATGGAGTGATTCCACCTACCTGACTTTGGAATGAACCTTTAAACATTTTTATCGTCATTGTTTATTCGCATTTGAATCATACATACCGACTCATTTAATCGATGTATTTAATATCTTCATCACTTCATTCATATTCTGCATACGATGGTAGTTTCTCATACATTAAGAGTTGATTGACCACATGTTGATGGGTTCTATCAATACCCTAAGGCGGTAAACTCATAAGCTGAAAATGGTGGAATGGGATACTATGCCCGAGTCGTCGGCTTATGTTGGGTGACGAGCCCCCCGTAGTGACCTTGAGCTTATTTAAACCGGTTGATTGTAATTAGACTAATAATGGCCTGGCTAATCATGCATACATGACATATTGACAATGACGGGTGGATATTTCTGGATGTTATAGCACGTGCCTCTAAGTTATTAGGTTATCATTTCGCTAGCTGTCAGACCATTGACTATTGATTTACGTATGTGATGTGCGATGGGCAGCCATTATGCGGTACGTGATGTACGCACGTGATGTGCTTCGCTAATGACTAGCCTTTACATGGGTGACAAGCCCAACTACCGATTGAATGAGCATCCCCAAGTCGATGATGAATTCACGTATCCATGCATATAATAAGACTGTATATTGTTATGTTTTGTTTACCTGTTTGCTTTCATGCTATTCTTGTCTAAGGCGGTGGTGTGTAATCTTGAGGGGAATTCACACTAAGCAGGTCACTCATTCATTAATATTCAATCGTACAGAGGACGTGTGAGGCCCGTATCCTAAATCGTACTTTTTCGGAGGCTTACGTGGTCCTCCTGGTCGAATTTCGGCGACTCGCAATCTATAATCGGTAGTTGCACGTGACTTAGATTCGTATCCTATTTTCTAGAGTCAGCCTGACCTGAGACTTGTACCCTTGCGACCGCACTGGCGTCGCGGTTCCGACGCCGCGTGTTACGCGCCAAGGCGATATCCGGGCCAGGAGACGTGGGCCCGCGTTTAGTTCAAGAAATAACGCCGCGCGTTACAAATTTCGAGATAATCCATCACATCAATCCCATCAATCATTCAATCAAGTACACATCACTCCCATCACTCACACCCATCCCTAAGTACAACTACCCATCCCCAAAGTCAACTCTTACATCACTTCACCCATCCCTCTCCCATCACTCCTCTCCCATCATCTCTCTCTCTCTCATTCTCTCTTCACTCAAGCAACTCCCAAGAGAAGCCAACGTCCAAGGCATTTCCTAGCTCCATGAGAGGGTTTGAGTGGCCCACTTCCTATCTCCCATCCCTACCCTCCAAAAATAATCTCAACCATTGAAGTTCGTCCTTTGAAGCTCTAGATCATGTTGGCGGAAGAAGGAAGATGAGATCAAAGGTGGGTGCTCCTCTCTCTCTCTCTTTCATTTTTTTTTGTGTGATGATGTAGTCGTGTAGCCCACTAGGCTAGACCCCACTTTGATGTATGTATTACTATGCCATCCAACCCCATTTTGGGTGGCCCATGTCCATGGGTGGGGCCCACTTAACTATACGTGTTAAGATCAAATCGTCCAGCGTCCGTTGGACGTTGGAAATGGCAAATGCGAATATTAGCTTGGTAGGAAGTAATGGGGTGGGTCACTTGTATAGGCCCCACATGGATGTATAAATTCAATCCACACCGTTCATCCCTTTTCTTAGACCATTTTAGGCGTTGAGCCAAAAAATGGGGATAATCCAACTGTCTGGTGAGCCATACCTTAGCAACAATGATTTTCACCATTTAAATTCACCTTAATTTGTTTTACACGCTGAAAGAGGCCCAATATTGGGCTTAATAGATTTGTTATGAACTATGGAAAGTAGTGGACGAGGCGGATTCTAGCGATGTAGGTCCCAGATGCAAAAAACTTCAAAAAAAATAGGTTTTCAAATTTTTTTTAAAAAAATTATATAAGGCAGGCTTGCTGCTGCCAGAGGCGTAGGCATCCCAGCAGGGACCTACGGCCCCAGCCGTGGGCCCCACAATGATGTATGTTTGATATCCACACCGTTCATTAGGTGGGCCACCACTTGAGGTGGGCCCCCTCCAAATATGGGGCTTATTTAACGCTCAAGTGGCACACATCACAAAAAAAAAAAGCAGTGTTGAATTGAACGTTTGCCATTGAAACCCTTTTGGTTGGCACGGACGTTTTGGATCATTTTGAAGTTTGTTTTTACTCTTTATCCAGGTCCGTGTGACCTTATCAATAGTTGGATGATATATAAACGTTATGGTGGGCCCCACTTGGGACCCACTTAAATTGAAAAAGGATTGGCTGTTGTACGCCACACACCAATGTGTTGCTGCTGTAAGAGACGTCAACAAGTTCTGTGGCTCCCCACTGGCATATCTGTTCTACCGCGCTGTATGTATCTTATCCACACTGTCCGAATGGTGGACCACACCTTGATGTACGGCTCCATCCTCACCATCCAGCTATTGGATGGTGGGTCTCCACCATGGTGTATCTGTAATAGACAAGCCGTCTAGCGGCTTAAGTTGCTGACGACGTCCGTAGTTGTAAGCCTCGTATCCTAGATCGTACCGTTCCATAGACTTCCGTGGTCTTACCGGTCGCATTTCGACAACTTTCGACCCTTAACCAATATTTGCGTGCGACCCTGATTCGTATGCCTTCAACCCGTATCGACTCAACCCAAGACCTTTACCATAGCGACCGCGCCGTCGATGCGGTTTCGATGCCGCGACTTGTGCGCCGAGGCGATACCCTAGTCAAGAGATATGAGCCAACGTTCGGTGCGAAGAAAACGTCGCGTGTTGCAAAACTCAAAAGAATCTCTACCCAACATCACATCAATCACATCAATCAAATCACTCACCCATACCTCTCCCACCAACTAATTAAAGCAACCCATGCTTAGCCTATTCCTCTTATCCCAAAAGTCAAAGAGACCCATACTTCCCATACCTTATCTCTTACATACCACTCCTTCCTTTCTCCTATCACTCCTCTCCCATCATCTCTCTCATTCTCCGAAGCAACCCCAAGAGATGAATCATCCATGGCTTCCATGGAGAAAACTATGTGTGGCCCACCTTCCTATCACCCAATCCTAACCTCTAAAGTCGATCTCAACCGTTGAATCTTATTCCCTTGAAGCTCTACAACATGTTGGTGGAAGAATGAATAAAAGATCAAAAGTGGGTACTCATGCCTTAGATTTTAACATTTGATGAAAAATCCATTTGTGATAGGACCTATTTGTATGTGTTTCTTTTTTTTTATGGGTGTGGCCCACTTGATCTCTGCCATACAAATCTGTATGGGCTCTCCTAGACGGATGTAACTGGTGGGCCACATATAAGTGGACCCACCTTGATGGACGTATTGACGTCCATGGAGTAACGTCCAATAGCCTCAGCTGCTGGACTGCGTGAAAGAAACCTGTATCAGCTTCAAATTCAAAAAAAAAAAAAACTGGGGGGTCACACTCACATGGACCCTATCTTGATGTATGCATCTGATTTGAACCGTCTACCTTTTTTTCCCATCTCATTTTAGGCGTTGGGCCGAAAAATGAATCCAATCCGAATCTCTGACTGGCCATGATATTAGAAACAGTAGTTTAGGGTGATTTAAATTGTTAAGGCCCGCCGTGATGTTTTATATGTCAACAAATGTTCTATGGTAGACTCGTTGGATCTGTTATGAGCCAGGGAGACTAGTAGTCGATGTGGATTGTCTTGATGTGGGCCCTACCTATCAAAATCCTTAGAAAAAAAAAGAAGAAAGAAAAAAATATATATATAATGAAAGCTGCAGGCGTTGCTGCTGTCACGCTGCAGCAAGCAGCGTCCAGAGGACACTGCTTGGAAACGGGCAGATCAGTGGACCCCACTTCAGGCCCTACAATGATGTACATTGAACATCAACACCGTGCATTTGATAGGCCACCTTTAATCAAGCTGGTCACCTCAAAAATCATCCGCACAAGGAACTCAGTTGGCCCACACTACAAGAAGCAGCTGGGCATTTAACGTCCACCATTGAAACCCTTTTTGGTCCCAGAAGATATAGTTCGATATGAAATTTGTTTTTTCTGCTTTAATTCAAGTGTTTACGATGTTATGAACAGATTAGATGGAAAACCAACGTTACGGTGGGCCCCACGTGGGGCACACCTACCGTGAACGGAATGGATGGTGTGCGCTGACAGCAACTGCATTGCTGCTGTCATGACGTCATCATGTCATGTGGAGCCCACACGTGATGCATGTTCTGGATCCACTCCGTTCACATGTGGGACCACCATACGTGGGTTTGATCTACACCGTCCATCATGTGGACCACCTCTACGTATGTGCACAGCCAGACCATCCTTGGTCTGGACGCTGGACTCCAGCTTGTTATAATAATAATAATAATAATCTATATATTATTTTACATGGTGGGCCTGCACCTGGGACCCACCATAATAAAGTAGATTACCTGGTGTATTCCACAATAGCTATATAGCTAGCTGTATTGACGTCATCAGGGC
Source organism: Magnolia kwangsiensis (assembly GCA_037074715.1). Lineage (NCBI taxonomy): Eukaryota > Viridiplantae > Streptophyta > Magnoliopsida > Magnoliales > Magnoliaceae > Magnolia > Magnolia kwangsiensis. The sequence continues at coordinate 45,512,511 of CM073580.1, forward strand.
CTATGGGCCTTGCCATCAGGTATGTGTTTTATACACGACGTTAATATCACGGCCCACTTGTGTGGTGCATCCACACCGTCCAGCTGTAAGGACGGTGGAGACCCACCTTGATATATATTGCATCCAAACAGTCCATTCCTGTTTCTATAGTCCAGCGGGCCCACCATGCATGTGCCTTGCATCCATCTTGTCCGTCCAGGACGCTGGGTGCTGGGCTGTATTGTTTTAAATATATTATGTACACATATATATAATATACAGTATAATATAATAATATTATTTTATAATATAAGGAGGGTGGCCCATCACGTGGAACCCACCTCATGTATTATATAATATAATACTATTATCTTAAAATAAGTGGGTGGCCCACCATGTGAGATCCACCGTGATTTATATGTTTCACCGTCCAGAGGTTTTCTGGACGGTGGAATCACCGTTATGTAAGTGTTTAATTGGTGCTGCCACCCTGCACGTGCTGCATTCATGCACGTGGGACCCACCTTGACCGTATGTAATTCATTCCAACCTTCTGTCCGTTTTCTGGACGGTGGGTCCACTGCCGAGACATCAGCAGCCAGATGTATATGTTTTATTTACTTTATTTTATTTATTTATTTATTTTTACCGTTCATTAGAAAGCCATCCAGACCGTCCATCATCTGGACGGTGAATGTGGGACACCACTGTGATGTACATTTTATCCATCTTGTCCATCTACTTTGGTAGCATGGGACCCACCTGTTGTGTGTGCACCGTCCAGCACGTGGGATGTGCTGGACGCACCTTGATGTATTTATATCCAAACCGTTCAGCAGCGGGTCCCACCGCATGTAGTCACAAGTTCTGTGGGTCTGGATCATGAGGAGTGCGTTAGATCTCACCGTCCATCAATGTAAGGCCACTGTGATATATGTGTTTCATCCTACCGATCATCTGTGGCCCACCATGACATGTGTTATGTCCAAACCGTCCATCTGGATGGTGGGCCAGTAGGTCACACCAGCTATATGGTTGTTGTATCGATGTCAGCAAGCCATGGGGTCCACCTTAATGATTTGTTGCATATCCGCACCGTCCATAGTTTTGGGTAATGATTGGATAGTGCTAATTTACATGTCCAATGTTTGGATAGTGCTGATCATCATTAGTGAACCACGTGTCCCATAGAATTATAGTGTGTAGTGATACACATGTTGTACTTGCAATTAATGAAATAATTTTAGATGTGATCTAGGTTCTCACTGTGAAATACAAAACCTCCACGACCCACATCATAGGGAACCCACCATGTTATGTATGTTCTTGCCGTCCATTTATGCAGCCCACTTGATATACGTGAGGCCTATTGGCACGACCCTATTTGATATACATAAAGCCCATTGTTGCGGCCCATCCATGAGGCCCATATGATGGGGCCCACCTACTTGAATATGAGGCCTATGGGCAAGGCCATTGTGACGTATTCGTGGCTTATGGGCAAGGCCATTGTGATATATATATTAGGCCCATGACGCGTGGTCCCTATGATGTATATGAGGCCCACTAGAGTGACCCATGTGATATGGCCGACTTGATATATATGAGGTCCATTGGTGCGGGTCGTGGATGCGATCCACCTGGATGTATTTGTGGCCCATGTGATACGACCCTTAGTGATGTGTGTTTGGCCCGTGTGAGTGGCCTATAGCGATGTGTATTGGGCCCATGTGATGTGGCCCATAGTGATATGTATGTAGCCCTTGTATGAGGCCCATTGCGATGTGTATTGGGCCTTTGTGTGAGGCCATCAGCCCATTATATGTTTAGCCCTATGTAGGTCACTCCTTGGGAGTAATGTTGGTTAGATGTCCACAGTGATGGGAAATGATGGTTGGATGTCCACATTGTGACCTTCCCTTAGGCCTTGTTAGGCTTATTCTCATCAGTCCCTTAGTGGGTTAATCCAAATAAGTGGGCCCCATTTACCGTAGACGGATGGCTCCATGCTATCGGATTTGATATAACCACGGCCGAGTGCCGATCTTTATAATGTGGTTGATCGGCTGATCATCTATGGACTCCACTTTGTTTATATAATGTTATCGGTGCCGATTATCGAGGTCAACGCCGATTATCGACCCCGATTATCGGTGCCGATTATCGAGACTGAGTATCGATGCCAATTGTCGTGACAGATTTGTTGATTTCGATTAGCGATCGAGGCCGTTCATCATAACCGATTGCCGATTCCGATCGACGTGATCGATTTGCTGATTCTTAGTACCGATTGATTCCAATTATCGTGACCATTGTCGATTCCGAGTATTGAGGCCGATTATCGATCAATTCCGATTGTCGTGGCCGATTGACGATTCTAATTGTCGTGGTCGATTCCGATTACTGAGTCCTAATCTGATTCCGATTTCGATTGTCAAGGCCGATTGCTGAGACCTATATGATGTATATGTGACCCGTAGTTGAGGCCATTTGTGATGTATCTGTGGTCCTTGGACAAGGTCGGCTGTGTTGTATATTAGGCCCTTGTGTGAGGCCATGAGACCACTATGAGTTAAGTTTTATATGGACCACTTCTTGGGGGCAACATTGGTTAAATGTCTACATTATCGAGGACAATTATCGATGCCGATTGTCGGTGCTAGTTATTGATACCGATTATGAGTATGTGACAACATAGCATCACGATACATGCCCATACGCATCATCTGCATGTTTGTTATGAGATGTGGTTGACCATTGCATATATCATTGGGCATGTTGTTATGAGACTCCCTGATAGGCAGAGATTGTCTCATATGAGTACACGGTATGCACAGGATTGATGCATGACTGGATTGTATGACTCATGCATCTTACATTGTGTGTTGTGATTACTGTACACCCTAGCGACATCAGGGTCGTAGCCTCCACAGGCACATTGTGGATGACCAGATGGGACACCGAAAATCTTATTCTACATGGGGTGCTATAGATATCCCTGGGTGAAAGTCCCTAAATCCTCTTGGTTCCAGAGGTTGTTCCAACGTCTAGAACGAGTGGGTAGATGAGCGCCGAGTGCCGATTACCAGATGGCTTCGTTCTCCACTGTGTCATGGTCAGTTGGAAGGAGGTGCGGCCTTACCTGCCCGAGAGGAGGGGACAATGCTAGGTTGAGTCTGACCAGCTCGAGGAATGGGTCCGCTATGGACGAGCCGGGACCGATATTGGCAGGCGGATAGTGAGGTCTCTTCCACTCACCTTGTTGAGCGCGATGGGGTCGCAATCTGATTTGGAGTGTAATAGACCCCGGTGATTTTCCAGAGAGGAACCGTACTGATATGTGGACTTATTGAGTGGGAATTGCATGCTCATTCATTTATTTACTATCCACTCGGGCTAGTGGTGCGCAACTAATTATTGTGTACCTTCGTTATGGCAAGGATTTCGGTTGGGCGCGCGACTAACCTGAGATCAGGAGTTCACCACGTTGAGTCTGACTATCTAAATTTAGGTATGGGACTGGTTTGGATAGAAGTCCCTTGTGGTGGACCCCGTAGCCTGCGATACTATGTACCATCATCCCGACTTTACACTCCAGCATGGTCATTTCATTTGATTTGCATATTATATTGCATCCTCGACATTTGATATTTGGCTCTTCATGACTCCTTGTTGCATAGCTGTTCTATATTGTGTATTCTGCTATTGATTTACTTATGAACTTGTCCGTACTTCCGCTTATTCTGTTATCGTATGATTTATGATCTTGTTAGTATTTCTGCTTACTTTGATAATTCATGATCTTGTTAGTGTTTTTGCTTATTCAGACATTGTATGGTTTATGGATTACAGGTTCTCCGGTATTATATGATTATGACATTGTATTGAATACTTGACACTTACCTTGTGCACACACTTACACTAACCTCTAAGTTTTCCATAATCTTATGCACGATAGATACGTGCAGGTGATGTTAGGTTGTAGTAGTGTTGAGCTTGGAGCGTGCAGTGGTCTTCTGGAGCTTGATTTTCTATTTATGTATTTTCCTTTCAGTGTTATACTCAAACGATTATATTAGTGGATATGTGATGATGATGTTACTTTTGTAAATTGGGTAATCTTGTGGTTCTGCTTATTACTAGTTAAATGTATATAAAAAAAAAAATCCTCCTTGTAGGATCCCAGGATCGGAATCTGAAAAATGAATGTTGGGAGCCGAGAATGGGGTACTACGGAGGCTGTCGGCACCGGATCCGGTGATCGGGATTCCTGTGAATCCGATTTTCTAGGTTTGGGGCGTGACAGTAGTTGTGTGTGGGCCCTACCATTCGTCCACGTGTGTGGGACCACGTGTGGGGCCTACCATCCTCCCATGTGTATGGGGACCACATGTGTGGGCCTACCATGATTGCATGGGTCTCATCTCCATTGTCCAGCTGTTGGATGGTGGCAACCCACCTTGTATGCATTGCATATCCTAACCGTCCGTACGTGGGTCCCACATGACGTCCTCATCTTGACTGTCCATCAATTAGATGTCCAGGGGCAAGACGTCTGAATGTATATATATTTATAATATAATATGGTGGCCATATGGGACCCACCTGCTTTGAATTTTCAAGATAGTACAACAGCTATATAGCTGTTGTATTGACGTCAGCAAAACCTGTGGGCCCATACATGATATATGTGTCTTATCCATGCTGCATGGAAACTGTGGGACCTACACATGTGTGGACTCCACCGTGATGCGAGTATTTCATCAACACTGTTCATCATGTGGTCTAAGTTGTATCTAGACCGTCCATCTATGTGGGACCCACTTAGTGTATGTGATTTATACCCATTGGTGTATGGGTTTATTCACACTGTCCATTACATGGACGTGGGCCGCCTTGATGCATGTGCTGCATATCCTTGCCATCCGTCTGTCTACTGCGGGGACCACATCATGATGTACTTGTTTCATCCACACCGTCCAGGCAGTGCTGAACGGTACTGGACATGTTTGGATGGTGTAGATTTACATAGGCAATGTTTGGATGGTGCTAATTTACATGGGAAGTGTTTGGATAGTGCTGATTCACCTGGACAATGTTTGGACAATACTGATCATCATCAAGAGCCATGTGCCCCACAGAATGATAGTGTGTAGTGACACACATGTTACACTTGTAACAATTGAAATGTTTTTGGTGTGGTCTAAGCCCACTTGAGGCCCATTAGTGTGGCCCATCCATGAGGCCCGTCATGATGTATATTTGAGGCCCACGTGATAGGGCCCACTTGCCTTATATTTAAGGCCCATGTGACAGGGCCCACCTGTTTGAATTTGAGGCTCATGGGCGAGGCCCTATGTGATGTATCTAAGGCCCATGGGTGAGGCCCTATGTGATGTATTTGAGGCCCAGGCATGAGGCCCATTGTGATGTATTTTCGGCCCATTTGGTAAGGCTCATTGTGATATATATCTGGCCCATATGTTGTGGCCCATTGTGATATATTTCTTGCCCATATGATGTATTTAAGGCCCAAGTGCAGGGCCCACCTATGGTGTATTCGAGGCCCGATGTGATGTATGTTGGCCCATATAGCGAGGCCTAATGTGATGTATATATGGTCCATGTGCCAAGGCCCATAGTGATGTGTATTAGGCCCTTATGTGAGACCATGGGCTCACGATACGTTTGACTCTATGTGGTCCACCTCTTGGGAGCAATGATGGTTAAATGTCCACATTGGTGAGCGATGATAGTTAAATGTCTAGATTGGGACCTTCCCTTAGGCTTTGCTAAGCCCATTCTCATCATTCTCTTAGCGGGTTAACCCAAATAAGTGGGCCCCACTTACCATAGACGGATGGCTCCGTGCTATCAGATTTGATATAACTATGGCTGAGTGCCTATCTTTATACTATGGTTGATTAGCTGATCATCTATGGACCCCGCTTTGTTTATCTGCTGATTATCGGTGCCGATTGTCGTGACCGATTTGTCAACTTCGATTAGTGATCGAGACCGATTATTAAGACGGATTTTCTGATTCCGATTAGCGATCGAGATCGATTATCAAGATCGATTGTCGAGACATATATGATGTACATGCGACCCGTAGTTGAGGCCCATTGTGACACGCATTAGGCCCATGATGCATGGCCTGTTTGATGTATGCAAGACTCATGGTAGGGCCCACATGTCATGTATTTGAGGCATATTGGCAAGGCCCATTGTGATGTATTCATGACCCATGGGCAAGGCCCATTGTGATGTATTTATGGCCTATGGGCAAGGCCCATTGTGATATGTATTAGGCCCATGAGCAGGGTCCACCTGTTTTGTATATGTGGCCCTTGAGTAAGGCCCATTGTGTTGTATATTAGGCCTTTGTGTGAAGCTGTTGGCCCATTATATGTTTGACTCTATGTGATTATTCCTTGGGGGCAATGTTGGTTAAATGTCCACATTGTCGAGGTTGATTGTTGATGCCGGTTATTGATACCGATTATGAGTATGTGACAGTATAATATCACAATCCATGCCCATACGCATCATCTGCATGTTTGTTATGAGATGTGATTGACCATTTCATATGCCATAGGGCAGGTTGTTCATGGGGCTCCCTAATAGGTAGAGTTGCCCCACAGAGAGCACGGCATGCACAGGATTGATGTATGACTGGATTGCATGACTCATGCATCTTGCATTGCATTGTATTGTACTGTACGCCCTAGCGACATCAGGGTCGTAGCCTCCACAGGTATTTCGTGGATGGCCAGATGGGATACCAAAAATCTGTTCTACATGGGGTGCTATAGATATCCCTAGGTAAAAGTTTCTAAACCCTCTTGGTTCCAGAGGTTGCTCCAACGTCTAGACCGAGTGGGTATAAGAGTGCCGAGTGCCGATTACCATACAGTTGCGCTCTCCACTGTGTCGTGGTCGGTTGGAAGGGGGTGCGGCCTTACCCGCCCGAGTGTAGGGGGCAATGCTAGGCTGAGTCTGACTAGCTCGAGGAATGGGTCCGCTATTGACGAGCCGAGCCCGATATTGGCAGGCGGATAGTGAGGTCTTTTCTACTTACCTTATTGCACGCGATGGGGCAGCGATCTGGTTTAGAGTGTACTAGACCCCGGTGATATCCCAGAGAGGAACCGTATTGATATGTGGACTTATTGAGTAGGAGTTGCCTGCTCATTCATTCATTCATTCACTATCCACTCGGGTTGGTGGTGCGCAACTAATTATTATGTACCTTCGTTATGGCAAGAATTTCGGTTGGGCGCGCGACTAACTTGAGATTAGGAGTTTACCACGTTGAGTCTGACTATCCAAATTTAGGTATGAGACTGGTTTGGATAGAAGTCCCTTGTGGTGGACTCCATAGCCTGCGATACTACGTACTATCATCCCGACTTCATACTCCAGCATGGTTATTTCATTCGCATCGTATATTGCATCACATCCGCAGGCATATGACATCTTGGGTTGCTATTTCTGCACTTATATGGCCTAAATAGATTTAGCAGGATTTGTATATTACATTGCATTCTCGGCATCGATATTTGGCTCTTTATGACTCCTTACCACATAGCTGTTTTATATTGCGTATTCTGATATTGATTGACTTATAGACTTGTCCATATTTCCGCTTACTCTGTTATCGTATGATTTATATCTTGTCAGTATTTCTGCTTATTCTGATAATTCCTGCTCTTTTCAGTGTTTTTGCTTATTCAGACATTGTATGGTTTGTGGATTACCAATTTTTCGATATTGTATGATTATGGTATTGTATTGAATACTTGGCACTTACCTTGTGCATACACTTACACCACCCTCTAAGCTTTCTATAAGCTCATGCACGATAGATGCATGTAGGTGATGTTAGGTTGCAGCAGTGTTGAGCTTGGAGCGTGTAGTGGTCTTCTGGAGCTTGATTTTTTTATTTATTTCCCTTTTAGTGTTGTAATCAAATGATTATATTAGTGGATATGTGATGATGATGTTGCCTTTGTGAATTGGGTAATCTTGTGGTTATGCTTATTACTAGTTAAATGTACATTGAAAAAAAAAAAAATCCTCTTTGTAGGATCCCAGGATCAGAATCTAGCATATGAATGCTAGGAGCCGAGAATGGGGTACTATGGAGGCTGTCGGCACCGAATTCGGTGATCGGGATTCCTATGAATCCGATTTTCGAGTTTGGGGCGTGACAGGACGCAGGTGCAGGTATGAGCAATTATGGTGCGGATCTCGGGAATGTTGCAGCTAGAGCAAACAAGGAACTGTATGAGGAGGAGCCGCATCAGGAAGCGATAGAATATTTTGGATTGAATCAGTAGATATAGATATTGTTGTCTTGTTTAGAACATTTAAACTTGAGGGTTTTGTATTTGGGTCCCCAGCTGAGTGGACAAGGATATTGTTGTCTTTTGGTTTATGGATGATCTATGATTGATTTCACTATTTGCACTTTGATTATATTTTGATTGCCACTTATTGATTCACTAACTCCCGAGTTTTCAGGAAACAAGTTGTATACTTGGGTTCTGAAAACTGAGGCGTTACAAGTTAGTATGAAAGAGGAGTTTGAGATAGCCAGCCTATGGGATCGACATACAAAATTATTCAGGGATTAACTTAGGTGGAACTTAGGAAATTTACCTTAGGAAGTAGTTAGGATGAATGAACATAGAAGTAAAAACACTTAGGCCCCTCCGATATTAGTAGAATAAACACTTGAATGTGCGAAGAAATCCCTAATATCTAGGAGGAATTTAGGGTATGAACTGAAGTCTTAAGTTCTTTAGGAAAGAACTTAGAATCCCTTAGAAAATATTAGGATACTCGTTGAATCTAGAAACAGAAACCTTAGTCTCCTTAAATTACGACCAGGAGTATTGATTATACTTATGAACTAAACTCGTGTGTCGTGGGAGTGCGAGTGCTCACCATGAGGTGAATGCAGCAAGCAGGATAACAGATCTCTAGCCATTGTGTTGTTTTGTTATTTGACAAAAAAGAAAATTGCTTTTCCTAAATGCCTAAACCATGAAATCCTGACATCATAGGAAGCAATGTCGCCCGTTTTACGATCGTAACGGGCCCATACGGTCGATATACAACCCCTTCCACTGAAAGAGCGCCAGCGAGAGTGTAATCCCGTATATAGTCCAGGCCTTCTACCTGGAGTGGTGAATGTAGATACGGGGTCTAAAGCTATAGGAGACTCTCCTCCCCCTCAGGTTATTCCGTCAGGGTTGCCCTCATAATACTTCGAGCAGAGGACACCTTCAGTTGATGCACATGCATACTCAAATATAGGGGCCGCTGCTTTTACAGCCTTCGCATAGATGGTCGCAGCCATGCAGTATTAGTAGGATACATTCATGCGGTAGCAACAGGATGTGCATGCACTTATGATAGAGACTCTTCGAGATAGGGACTGTAGGGCGGCATCGCGATATAGAGATGTCAAAGGCATAAACATTTTTGAGCGGTTCGAGAGGCTCCGACCACCAGCGTTTGAAGGAGCACCCAATCCAGTATAGGCAAAGCATTGGTTAGAGAGGATCACCAAGATGATGAGGCCATTGGAGTGATCAGAACGCACTGATGGTCAAACTGGCCACGTATTTACTGGAGGGAGAAGCTGTCACGTCCCAAACCCGGGAATCGGATTCATAGGAATCCTGATTGCTGAATCCGGTGATGACAGCCTCCGTAGTACCACATTCTCGGCTCCTAGCGTCCATACGCCAGATTCCAATCTTGGGAACCTACAAGGAAGATTTTTTTTTCAAGGTACATTTAACTCGTAATAAGCATAACCACAAGATTACCCAATTCATAAAGGCAACATCATCATCACATATCCACTAATATAATCGTTTGAGTTCAATACTGAAAGGAAAATACATAAATCAAAAATCAAGCTCCAGAAGACTGCTGCACGCTCCAAGCCCAACACTGCTGCAACCTAACATCACCTGCACGCATCTATAGTCCATAAGCTTATAGAAAGCTTAGAGGGTGGTATAAATGTGTGTACAAAGTAAGTGTCAAGTATTCAATACAATGCCATCATCATACAATACTAAAACGCTGGTAATCCATAAATCGTACATTATCGGAATAAGCAGAAATACTGACAAGATCATGAATTATCAGAGTAAGCAGAAATACTGACAAGATCATGAATTATTAGAGTAAGTAGAAATATTGACAAGATTATGAATTATATGATAATGAAGTAAGCGGAAGTATGGACAAGTCCATAAGTTAATCAATATCAGAATACGCAATATAAAATAACTATGCAATGAGGAGTTATAAAGAGCCATATATTAGATGCCGATGATACGATACAATATGCAATTCTTAGTGAATTCACGAATAACGTCAGCCGTATCAAGACCATATAAATGCATAAACACAGTAACCCAAAATGCTATATGCCGCGGATGTAATGCAATATGCGCTGCAAATGGAATGACTATGCTGGAATGTGAAGTCGGGATGATAGAACATAATATGGTAGGCTATGGGGTCCACCATAAGGGACTTTTATACAAACAGTCACATACTTAAATTTGGATAGTCAAACTCAACGTGGTAAACTCCTGATCTCAGGTTAGTCGTGTGCCCAACTGAAATCCTTACCATAATGAAGGTACACAACAATTAGTTACGCACCACTAGCCCGAGTGGATAGTGAATGAATGAATGAATGACCATGCAACTCCTACTCAATAAGTCCACATATCAGTATGGTTCCTTTTTGGAAAAATATCGGGGTCTATTACACTCCAAACCAGATTGCCGCACCATCGCGCGCAACAAGGTGAGTGGAAGAGACCTCACTATCCGCCTGCTAATATTAGGCTCGGCTCATTGATAGCGGACCCATTCCTTGAGCTAGTCAGACTCAGCCTAGCATTACCCCCTCATCTAGGGCAGGTAAGGTCATACCCCCTTCTAACCGACCACGACACAGTGGGAGATACGACCTAATAGTATACGGCCCTCATGCGCTCATGCATCCACTTAGTCTAGATGTTGGAGTAACCTCTGGAACCAAGAGGGTTCTGGGACTTTCACCCAAGGATATCCATAGCATCCCATGTAGAACAGATTTCGGTGTCCCATCTGGCCATCCATGAAATATCTGTGGAGGCTATGATCCTGATGTCGCTAGGGCGTACGGTGGTCATGTCACACAAATGCGAGACGCACGAGTCACACAGTCCAATCATATGTCAATCCTACGCATGTTGTGCTCTCATGTGGGACAACTCCGCCTATCAGGGAGCCCCATGAACAAACTGCCCTATGGCATATGCAATGGTCAATCACATCTCATAACAAACATGTAGATGATGCGTATGGGCATGTATTATGATGCTATGTTGTCACATACTCATAATCGGTATCAACAATTGGCCTCGACAATGTGGACATTTAACCAACATTGCCCCCAAGGAATGGTCACATAGAGCCAACATATAATGGGCCCATAACCTCACACAAAGGCCTAATATACAACCTAATGGGCCTTACTCAAAGGCCACATATACATAATTGGTGGACCCTGCTCATGGGCGTAATACGTATCACAATGGGCCTTGCCCATAGGCCATGAATATATCATAATGGGCCTTGCCCATGGGCTATGAATACATGACATGTGGGCCCTACACATGGGTCTTGAATTCATCAAATGGGCCATGCATCATGGGCCTAATACGTGTCACAATGGGCCTCAACTTCGGGTTACATGTACATCATATAGGTCTCGACAATCGGTCTTGGCAATCGAAATCGGCCTCGAAAATTGAGGTTAGTGTCAACAGTTAGAATCGGCCCTGATACTTGGCCTCGACAATCGAAATCAGTCAATATAATCGGGCTTGACAAATCAGAATCGAAATCGGTAAATCGGTCATGATAAACGGCCTCGATCGCTAATCGGCAATCGACCATGACAATCGACACTGATAATCAACATCGATAATCGACATCGATACTCAGGGTCGATAATCAGCGTCGGCCTCAATAATCGACACCAATAATCCGTAGATAAACAAAGTGGGGTCCATAGATGATCAGCCGATCAACCATAGTATAAAGATCGGTACCCGGCCGTGGTTATATCAAATCTGATAGCACAGAGCCATCCGTCTACGGCGAATGGGGCCCACTTATTTGGGTTAACCCACTAAGGGAATGATGGGAATGGGCCTAACAAGGCCTAAGGGAAGGTCACAATGCAGACATCCATCCATCATTGCCCATCAATGTGGACATCTAACCAACATTACTCCCAAGGAGTGGCCTACATAAGGAATTCATACATAATGTAATGGCCACACATACATCACATTGGGCCTTGCTCATGGGCCTCACATACATCGCATTGGGCCGATCAAATGGGCCGATTCGAATGGGCCAACCAAGTGGGCCAAATCAAATGGGCCGAATCAAAATGGGCCGAATCAATTGGCCGAGTTAAATGGGCCGAATCAAGTGGGACGAATCAAATGGGTCGATTATGGGCCTCATATACAACATGTGGGCTGCACTGCTTGGGTCCCATATACATCAAATATGCCATGTATCTAAGCCCAACAATATGAATAGGTGGGCCCCGCCCATGGGCCAAAATACATCATGATGGTCCTCATGGATGGGCCACACCAATGGTCCTTAATTGGGCTTGGACCACACCAAAATCATTTCGGTAGTTGTAGGTGTAACTCATGGCCCATCAATGATAACTAACACTACCTAAACATTGTCCATATAAATCAACACCATCCAAACTGTGTCCAAGTGCATCAACACCACCCAAACATTCCCCAAGTAAATCAGCATCATCCAAACCTTGTCCAGCACCATCCAGTACAAATCTGGATGGTGTAAATGAAATAAATACATCAGGGTGGGTCCCACCCGCTGGCAGGGAAAACAGATGGGTGCGTGAATATACAACACATCATCAAGTGGGCCCTGCCAGTCCAGAACACAGATGAGCGGCGTGGCTAATGGATACGTCACGGTGTGGCCCACATAGCACCATCCACTAGGTCCAGCACCGTCCAGATGATTTGGACAGGGTGGATGAGACACACGTGGGACCCACATAACCTGCTGACATCAGTCTAGTAATGGGTCCCGTTATCTGAATTGTAACGCCCTGAAATTTGGGGGTCGAGTATAACTCAACTCCCGAGTTCCAAAACATCACTTATGCAACATATTCGATGATGATTGTATGTTGTCTGTATTAATGCATAAAACATGATATAGATCAAGCTAGATTAACAGACATAATTCAGGGATATTGAGAAAATGCAAGCGGAATACTTAAATACATAAATAATTCAAAATAAATCTCCAAATGATGCATGCTCTGCCCAGGGTAATATACATATATCTGTGTCTCAAAATACATACATGAACTATTCAAAATAATACAATACATATCCCATAAAATCCCCACTGGTCAAGACAAGGCTTACATGAACCCGCCTGAGAACTGTATGTAGGAGAACGCCTCCTCGTCCTCATCAAAGTCTGGCTTTGCCTTGCCTGTATCACCATCACCTGCATCTAAAATAGAGTCTGGTTGGTGTTTAAACACCGTCCCAGAACGTGGGAGTGAGTGATCAACTCAGTGGTACTATATAACAAAAGTTAACATGTCATCAATCCAATCAAGCAGTAATGATAAGGCAGTACAATCACACAAGTCTTAGATCTCTTGTTAATGCAAGGATGATATGAAGAATGATGCATGCCCTCACCACAATCCCCTCTGTGACATCATCTAACGATCGCTGCATGACTCACTTCCTCAGTGCTCTATCATCAACGCCGTTAGCACATGCAATGCGGTGTTATGAATATGATTACCAAGTTCTTATTAGTCCTTTTCATACAACAGTATTGGGAAGCTAAGACACCTCCCTTGTATCATTTCCCAACATTGATCCATTCTAGGGTCGTCAGTCCTAGGATATCTCATACGATAGTATGGTTCTAGGTCGCTGCAAGGGCTGTCAGGGCTGTTGCACGTAATTGTTGCTCCACTCCCCCATCACCATATCAATACAGGCCTATTTAAATCCTTAAGACTGCATCAGGACTCGTCGCCCCCATGCGGTGTCAGGATAAACTCAAGGTCACTACAGAGGGATCGTCACCAATCAGTGTAGGCCGACAGCAAGAATATAGTGTCTCATACCACCATAATCTGCTCAGAGTAGGGTGCTCACTGGTCACTACGGGGAGGTTTGTGGCCCCAGCGTAGGCCGACAGCACGACCACGATGTCTCATACCACCATGCCTAGCTCATGAGTCTTAGGGGATCCTGGTACCATGGTTAACGGGAATATCACAGATAAGCTCATTGTCCTAGATTCAAACAGTAGTGACTAAACAAGGTGAACAAGCATCGGTCAATCGGGTTGGTTGATAAGCTCAATTAGGCCAAGTGCACGTTGAGTTGAACGACATGGAATGCATAAGCACTCCGTGTGGCCTAACCACTGCCGAACTCTCCAAGCACGACTCAGATTCGCTAAACTCATAGTGTGTGGTGAAAGCAACCTTAGCCACTACTTCCAGAATAGTTTCCGATTGCCTAGACTGTAATACAGCCCCATTCATAAACAAAGCTAATAACTAGCATATGATTCATATCCTGTAGTTATATAAACAATCATGGAATACAACTTGAATGTAAACACAGTACATGCAGAAATTCATACACTCATATAACATGATTCAAATAAGTACATAATCCATGGAGGAAATCATACACTCAGTTAGCATGAACAACCTAAATTACATGATTCATGGAGGAAATCATACACTCAGTTAGCATGAATAACCTAAATTACATGATTCATGGAGGAAATCATACACAAAAACCTTACGGTTGAAATCCATATCTCAACCATTTTAGCAAGCACATTCTACTAACTACCAACTCACTTAGGCATTTATTCAAACACTTAGGTTACACTATTCAACATACATCACATATGTTGACACCGTTGCAAATTAGGGCAAGTTCTTTCGCCAAGGAGTTACTGTATACATATTAAGCATATAACAATGATCATTTATCATGGTAAGCATATCAACAGATTCTGTATGCATACGTGTATTCTAACATATACATGAAATACGGTATTTATAATATACAGCATACGTATACGGAAAGCAAAACGGATAACACATTTGGCACGTGTAATTGCATTCACAACATGAATAAATCATTAACTATCATTGAAAGGGGTGAAAACCATAACCTAAGCGCATATAGTCCGCACCTTAAACTAGAAAAGTCGTATTTACAATGATTCGGACGATGTGTCTTCGTCAACGGCGGATACGCTACCTATGGCATGAAACAGGTTAGCTAGAACTCTACTACAACTAGTCTAGGCTTCAAAACAGGTTAGGGTTAGCTTAACTTACACAAGAACGGAATCAGAATCGCCGGAAGAACGATTCAGATACAACGGTTTAGAGTATAGATGCACTAGGAAGGATCCTACGGAGTTTCACCGGATTCTTCCACACTTTCTCTCTCTTTTCTTTCTTTTAAATCTTTAGGGTTTGGGAAATTCGTATGGGTTAGAAAGCTAAGGGTTTAAGGCCCTTTTATAAGCCCAAACATAACGAAAATGGACCTTAAGTCAAGGTATACTTAGGTTATACCCAAATCGGGATCTTTCTGATCCAACGGAGCATTTCTGGAGGTCCTGTCACCAATTGCGGTTAGACTTAAGCTCACCAATTGCAGTCAGAATTAAGCTCACTAACATTGGATCTTTAATCCGTTAAGTTTTCAGTCCGATCGGATTTTCAGATCGTTCGTGGTGAACCAGTTTCAATTCAACGGTTACCGAACCTAAATCAGGGTTACAAGTTCTATGACATGAAAGGGCCAATTTTCCTGATCCGAGGGTGAAATTTGGTTGAATTCTGACGGTCAGAACGCTTAAAAATAACGCGCAAATGACACGTGCCAGATTTCATAAAAATGGAATTAATTTTCTAAATCTTTTCCTTTTCTCACTCTCTTCACTCTGAACTCAGCAAAATGGTGTCAGGACATCAGTTGGGCTTGATTTTTGAAACGATTGTCAAGTCCAACTAAGCGGTCATAATGGTCTGAGATTGTAAATATTAAAATTTCGACGTGCGGTCTAGATCCAATACAAAGTTACCAAACATTCCCTAGAACAATTGGGTTTAGAGTTGGATCCTAGATTTCAGGGTATTATAGCGTCATTGGTTCTACAAGTTTTAAGTCTTGCAGAACGTATTTAAAGCGAACAACACTAATTTCACAGCCAGTCTAACTTAGCGTTAGGTAACTTAGGTTAAATTTCTAAGATAATTAATCCTAAGTGATTCTGATTGAGGTGGTACTTGGGTCTTGGTACGGAATTTTTTGGGTCGTTACATGAATGGTCTTGGACGTACATATACATCACGTCATGGTGGGGACCCATCGTTCACAAATGAACGGACGGTTGGGATCACAACACACCATCACGATGTGGTTCGCTGACAGGTGGACGTGGTGGATATAACACGTGCCACGGTGTGGCCTTGGCTCAACAACAGCTATATGGCTGGTTTGAGGCACCCATCCAATCCACTTCTCACGCCAGGTGGGTCGCATGTGGGGCCCACCATCACATTTACTTTAAAATATAATATAATATATTACATAATATTATACATTATATACATTTTAAAAAAAACGGCAGAAGGCTGCCTAGAACCCACCATCTAGATGAATCTGGACGGTACAAATTATATATATATATATTAAGGATGGCCCCACGTGGTAAGTGAGTCCACACGTGTGGGACCCACCAGTGAAATGGATGGATGATTGTCGATACAACACATCACAGTGGCCTTTGCACAGCACCGTCCAGCAATGGACTGTGTAGATACATATACATCACAGTGGTCCCTTAGCATCGTTCAGATTTAAATGGATGGTGGGGCTCCCGGCATGGCACATGGATCAAGGTGGCTCCCACCCACACGTGTGGGGTGGGCCACACAGGAGGATAGAGTGGATACTTCACATGCATCAACGGTGGGTTCCCACAGAGCTTGGTGACGTTGCATAGCAGCAACGTCCGGCTGCTGGACGTCCCACTGATGGACGGTCCAGATCTGCTACATGCATAAGGTGGGTCCAGACGCGTGGGGCCCACCAGCAGCTTAGAATAAAGCTAATATTTATGGTTTTTCCTCTTCCAGGCGGTCAGCAGGGGACAGTGTTGTTGCTGCTGCAGTGCAGCTCACAACTTGTTGAGATTTGGGCCGTTGAAGTTGAGTGGTGGGGGACGAAACCCATATGTCATAGTGGGGTCCACTAGGGTGGGCCTCACAGTCTTAGATCAAGCCGATATTTATGTTTTCTCTTCATCTAGACCTGTCCAGACGGACGGGCAGCAGGCATATCCACTGGACAGGCAACGAGGTGGGTTCCACCACCAGCGGACGACATGGATCGTACATCAAGGTGGGCCATAGAGTATGGAAAAGAGAGAGAGAGAGAGAGAGAGAGAGAGAGATGAATGGACGTGAGTAGCGGAGGGACCCCGCCACTATGGGTCCCTCTTTGAAACAACACATACATAAAGATGGGTCCCACATATGTGGGCCCTTAAATCATAAATCAAATAATAAAATCACCCACCTTAGGATCTTCTTCTTCATTCTTCCACCAACGTGTTGTAGAGATTCAAGGGAACAAGATTCAACAGTTGAGATCGATTTTAAAGGTTGGGATTGGGTGATAGGAAGGTGGGCCACACATGATTTCTCCATGGAAGCCATGGGCGATTCTTCTCTTGGGGTTGCTTGGGAGAATGAGAGAGAGAGAGAGAGAGAGAGAGAGATGATGAGAGAGGAGTGATGGGAGAGAGGGATGGTAAGTGATGGGTAGGTGTACTTGGTTGTAAGAGAGTGTTGACTTTAGGGGAGGGGTGGTTGTACTTGGGGATGGGGTGTGAGGTGATAGGAGTATTTGATTGATTGATGGATTGATGTGCCATTTCAAAGAGATTCTCTCATAATTGCAACATGCGGTATTTTTCTCAGACTGGACGCGGGCCCACATCTCCTGGCCTGGGTATCGCCTCAGTGCCGGAGTCGCGGCATTAGAATTACGGCGATGGCGCAATCACTAGGGTACAAGTCTCGGATCGAGCTGACTCTGGTTGACGACATGCGTCTCAGGATAGCGTGCAAATGTCGGATAAAGGTCGAGGGTTGCTAAAATTTGATCGAAAAGACCGCGGAAGCCTATGAAATGGTACGGTCTAGGATATGGGTCTTACAGTGAAGCGTGCTATCTGAGTACGCTTAGACGTGGGCAGGCTTTAGGATAAAGTTCCTAAAGAAATATTTCTCATGATCGTGTAGGAATGAGAAGATTGCGTAGTTTCTAAAGTTGGAGCAGGAAAGCATGAATGTCACCCAAAATGAGGTGCGATTCGACGAGCTCTCCCGATACGTGCCCAAGGCCCTCGAGGATGCAGAGTATAAGCTACAAAAGTTCAAGGAGGGACTCAAGCCTAGGATATAGTCACGATTATGTGCATGGAATTTCAGGGACTTCCCAGAATTGGTCAATAAGGCGATGAGGATCGAAAAGGACTTTGAGCGCACTATCAAGTCATGCCCCCAAGTCCGAGACGCCCTGGTCAGACCGAGACAGGCTCCTCCTACTCAGCTGTCCTAGAGAGGAGGTTTAGGTTACTACCTGTAAGAGCTCCGCCCATGCCCCCCAGCAAGAACTGTGACTACTGCGGCAAAGGGAATCATATCGCCCGAAACTGTTACAAAAGGATGAGAGATGATGGCATTCCACTATCGAAAAACTATCCCCAGTAGAACTAGGTAGTAGTTAGGGCAGCACCTATGCCTCAACAGCCCAGATAAGGACCCCCAACTCAGTAGAGGGTTCCCCTGGCTCGAATGTATGTAGTTACCGCTACGAAGGCTGAAGAGGACCCCCTCCAGACCATTCATGGTACTGCTCACATCAACGGTACCCCAGTACTTTATTTGATTCTGGTGCAACTTTGTCTTTCATTAATTTTTTTATCACATCTAAAATAGAATGAATACAACTTGAATGCATGCTCCCTTAGTCGTAGCATCCCCTATGGGTAAATTTGTAGAAACAGATAAAGTATGCAGAGCATATCCCATAACTCTCACAAATCATGAAGTAACCATGGACCTGATCGTCATGCCCGTCAGACAGTTTGATGTCATCCTTAGGATGGATTGACTTACATTGGTACGAGCGGTTTTGAACTATCGTGATAAGACAGTTACTATATCCATCCTCGGATAAGCCTCCTTCACCCTGAAAGGGAGGGGTAGGCACGAGATGTTTGAGAGCTTGCAGGCTCTAAGAAAATCTGAAATAGTGAAAGCCATCATCAGTCAAATACCAGTAATGTAGGATTTTCCCTAGGTGTTTCAAGAAATATAAGGGCTGCCCACTAGGCAAGCAGTGGATTTTTGTATTGAACTCAAGCCAGGGACTGCCCCCATATGACTACCTCCATTTCGCATGTCTCCTTGCGAGATGGAGGAGCAAAGGAGCCAGATTGATGAGTTGCAGGCCCAATGCTTCATCCGCCCTAGCGTTTCTCCATGGGGAGCACCAGTCCTTTTCATGAAAAAGAAGGACAGGTCGATGCGTCTCTATATAGATTATAGAAGACTGAATGATGTGACAATAAAGAATAGATACCCCCTACCATGAATCGATGACCTATTTGAGTAGCTTAAGGATGCCAAATACTTTTCCAAGATAGATCTGCGTTCAGGATACTATCAGTTGAGGATCTGAGATAAGGATATCCCAAAGACGGCGTTCAAAACTCTTTATGGGCACTACGAGTTCTTGGTTATGTCCTTTGGCCTCACTAATGTCTAGGCTGCATTTATGGACCTAATGAACTGGGTGTTCATGTCATACCTGGACTGGTTCGTAATTGTGTTCATTGACGATATCCTAGTTCACTCGAAGAGTCGAGAAGAGCACTAACAGCACTGTGCACAGTCTTGAACACTTTAAAGGAGAATCAGATGTACGTTAAGCTAACCAAGTGCGAGTTCTGGGAAGAGGAAGTGAAATTCCTGGGACACGTAGTGAAAGTAGAGGGGATAATAGTTGATCCGTCCAAGGTGGAAGCAGTATCTAAGTGGGAGCATCCCACCACAGTCACTAAGATTCGGAGTTTTCTGGGCATGATAGGGTATTACAGATGCCTTATTAAGGAATTCTTCATGATCGCATGACCGCTCACTCAACTGATAAAGAAGAACAACCAGTTTACATGGAACGAGAACACAAAAGCGCCCTTCCAAGAGCTGAAGATGAGACTGACTTCCACTCCAATACTCACTCTTCCACAAGAGGGAGTGACGTTCGTGGTATATAGCGATGCGTCGAAGTTGGGGTTGGAATGTGTTCTTATGTAAAATGATATGGTGATTGCCTATGCTTTGAGGCAGTTGAAGAAGCATGAAGAGAATTACCCAACACACGATCAAGAATTGGCAATAGTGGTCTTCACCCTAAAGATATGGGGACACTATGGGGAAGAATTCCAGTTGTTCTACAACCACAAGAGCCTAAGGTACATATTCACGCAGAAGGACTTGAACATGCACTAGCGTTGGTGGATGGAGACGCTCAAGGACTTCCACTTCGACATATCTTACCACCCGGGTAAGGCAAACTCCGTGGGTAACACACTGAGCCGGAAGAAGAAACATGAGTTGATAACCACCTTGATGATCAAGGAGTGGGAGATGATGGAGTTCATTCAAGACTTTGACATCCACCTTACCCTTGACTAGCTGGATGCTTACCTGGCTCTTTTGATTACAAATCCAACCCTGGTTCAACAAATAATCTCTGCCCAAGACCAAGATGAGTGGCTTGTCAAGATGAAGGAGAGGTGTATGGGCGAAGAGATTCCCGATTGGAGGATTGGTGGTGATGACGATCTTCGGTATCAGGGACGAGTATGTGTACCCAACAATACTGACTTAAGGAGAGAGTTCATGGTAGAAGCCCATCATTCCAGGTTAGCTAACCACCTGGGTAGCACTAAGATGTATAAAAGCGTCAAGAGATAGTACTGGTGGAACAACATGAAGAGAGACATAACAGGCTTTGTGGTGAACTATATGGTGTGTCAGAAAATAAGGCCGAGCATCGCAAGCCCGTTGGCCTCCATCAACCGTTGCTGCTAGCTGAATGGAAGTGGGACAACATCTCCATGGACTTCATATCCAGCCTTCCTAGGACACGGAGGAAGCACGACTCGATTTGGGTCATTGTTGATAGGCTAACAAAGGCTGCCCAATTTCTTCCGATTCACATGACTGATTCGACCGATAGTCTGGTGAGGTTATACAATCAGGAAGTCATGCGATCCTACGGAGTTCCGCGGGAAATCATATCAGATCAAGACTCCATCTTTACTTTTGCCTTTTGAAAGAGGTTGCAGGAAGAGATGGGCACAAAGGTCAAGTTCAGTATGACATTTCATCCTCAGACAAACGAGCAGACCTAGAGGGTGAATCAGATCCCTAGAGGATATGTTGAGAGAATGCGTTCTGGACTTCCAGGGTAACTGTGATGATCATTTGTGTCTGGCAGAGTTCGCGCACAACAAAAGTTACCAGTCCAGCATAGGCATGATGTCATATGAGGCTCTCTATAACCACCCTTGCTGAACCCCTTAGTGCTTGGTAGAAGTCAAATACGGGAGTTTATTAGGGCTTGAGTTTGTCCAAGCTACTACTCAGGTCATTGACATCGTTCGGAAATGACCGCGCACTGCTCAAAGCAGACAGAAGAGCTATGCAGATAATTGATGTCACGACCTAGAATTTGCAGTAGGCCATCATATGTTCTTGAAGGTTTTGCCTATGAAGGGCTTGATGAGTTTTGGACAGAAGGGGAAGTTAGCACAATAATTCATTTGGCCGTTCGAGATCTTGGATCATGTAGGATTCCTGGTGTACCGCTTGGCACTGCCTACCGCATAGGCTAACATTCACAACATCTTTCACATAACCATGCTGAAGAAGTACACGCCAGATGAGTCACATATCATTAGCTGGGAGCAGGTCGAGCTCACTAAGGATGCTTCCTCCACCGAGGAGCCTATCCGCATCCTGGATCACAAGGAGCAAGTGTTGCGGACGAAAACGAAACCACTGGTTAAGGTTCTCTGGTCGTACCATGGCGAAGAAGAAGCAACTTGGGAAAGGGAAGCAGAGGTTATGGAGAAGTACCCTCCTAGGCCTAGGGTGTGTAATATGGCCCACCTGGGCCTTGTATCCACCCCATACTTGGCCAGGACCCCTAGGTGGGACTCCCAAGACATATGGATTAAGTGGATTTATCACAAACATCACGGTGGGCCCCACATAAAGTGCGAGTGCACCAAATACGAGACGACTGGTTTGACCAATGCTGACCCGTGCTCCATGAGAAAAAGTGAAGGAAACTCCTACCCACAACATATTTCAAATAGACGAAGCCAGATCTCACTGTAGCCCACTTTGGGCCACTGTTTGACAAATTCGAGCCGTCCATCGGACTTGTGGGGCCCGGACGACCAAACCCTAGTGGTTTGTCCGGACCCATGCAAAGAGACACGAATTCTAGATCGGTACCAATCAAACACATGACATTGGCTAGGATCATGGATGGTGGGGGCGATCCACGATCGGCCTGATCATGCAATCCTAGCCATCCTTTCGTCCTTTAGAGAGTGTGTTCTCCTGTTACCAAAAATGGTTGAACAATAGCCTGTACCAAGGAAAGGAAAAGTATACATTTCCCTTTCGGGAAATGGGTGCTGGTGCGATCCTTGCCTTTCCTCGGGCCACATGGATCGATCCCAGCCACTCCTGCTAGGGCGATGCAAGTTGGAAGCGCGAGACATCTTGTCTCAAGAGAAAATGGTGAGATATGGAGTATCTCATGGGATATTCCGAAATGCACATGAATGGCACAAACAGTGGGCCCCGTATTGATCACAAGCCCCATCTGGTCCATTTGAATGGACCAAATCTCAAGGAAATACCGTAGATGGAAGGTTGTCATTAATGGCTCTCTCATCTTCCCCGTTGGAGTGTCTGACCCATGATAATGAGATGGGCCCCACCATGGACGAAAGAATGCTTTTCTAGTGGGCCATCTTAGCAGGAATCCATCCCTAAGGTCGAATGGACCGCATGCATAACAGTTTGTCAAGAATGGCCGTGACAAGGGGCATTTTCATCTCAGCCGTTGGTTGAGTCGTGCAGGCTAGCTTTCTCAGCTATAAAGGTTGTTAGCCCACCTCAGAATCCGCATCGGAGAAGAAATAGGAGAGAAGAAAGGAGTGAGTGAGAGGGAGAGAGAGGCAGCTGCGAGTCAGCTCGACTCGCCCACTTTCAACCACTCAGGTAGGTCAAGTTGCTGCCCTATTGAGTCCTGAGACTAGGATCTTCCATCAGGTATGACCTTAAGTTGCCTCGATTAGGTTTTTTCTAACAACCATAGCACCCTATTAACCCAAAATGAACATTAGAGGTGGGGCGTTATCCAAGCCGCATTAGCTATGCGTGAGTCGACTCGGCAGACGAAGAATGGGTTAGGCAACGCTCAGTTCCTTTCATTTTGCATCCAACAACATTCGGTTGTCGGAGCTAGTAGCCGAAGTCATTACAAGCCGGCTCCACTCCATGTGAGGTGGTCGACTCATCTAGTGAAGGCTCGCATACCCTGGCTCATTACAAATGATGGGCCGAGCTCTAACACCCTTCCCAACTCAATAGGCTGGTAGAGAGATGAGTGTTTCTTACACTGCATGTGGGCCCTACAAGGGAGGGTCCCTGGCTTGAAACCAGATGATGGAGGTGAATCTTCGTGGGCCTCACTGAGTCGAGATCTCAGTGTGCTACACCACACACATCATAGTGGGTTACACCCAAGAAACATCTCTGTGGGCCACACCACACACATCACAATGGGCCTCACCAAGTGCATGCCTTGTGGGCCCCACCATGAATCTCAGGGGCCACACCAAGCAGTGTCGGGCTAGCTTGTGAAATCATGTGATGGCCCAACTTTTGGGACCATGCAGTGGGCCCAAGTCCTTTGAAACCAGGCAGTGGGACACAACACATTTACATTGGGCTGCATCTTGCATAAGGCAAGTAGGACGCACCCTGCATGATGCAGGTGGGCCGCACTACCCCCTCGGACATGTTGTTGGGCCAGCCTTGAAACCCTGCAGTGGGCCCAGCCTCCTTTGCAGACATATTGCTAGGCCAGAAAATGGCCTAGCCTAAAGATATTTCGAGTGGCCGTTGGGCCAGGGTGAGCCCAGCCCAACAACTCATATGGGGCTATATAAATGGGCCTGAGGTGGGGATAGCAATGGGCTACCCAGTCCATAGAGAGTATATTTGGGTGCTTGGCCAAGACGAGCCTAGCCCAACAGACATTGATATTTTATTAAAAAATGTCTAGTGGTCCGAAAACCAGTCGGCCCACCTTGGGATTTTAATGAACCGGGCTAGAAAATGGCCCAACTAGGCATGCCCATTGATTTTGTAAGTGCTATGATTTCATATCCCTTTGGTTGTTAAATTTTGTGGTGCCAAAACCTATATCTTTGTCTTGTATATATTGTGTTTTATGTTTGAAGACTATTCATTACATCGCATTTCAAGACAAGATCTTAAATGAAGAAGGTTTTCAAGATATGGATGAAGAATTCAAGAATTGAAGTCTTCAAGTTTGCATGTTCAAGATTCAATCAAGTTCAAGTATATTAGAAGACTTTGTCAAGTCAAGATCAAGCTCAAGAAGGCTTACTACAAGTTTTGTATATTCTCAAGCTTCTCTTAAGGGTCATTTGAGTGTTCAGGCTTTCAAGTCCATCTCACTTTTAAGGTTTGTTTGACCTTAGATTGACCTTAGGATGAGCTTTACAGTAGGTCATTCTAGATACATAATTTATATATTTCAATATGCTTGTTTGGGGTGTTCTAAGACCAGTCTTAGGGACTTCAAGACTGGTCCTAGCTCTGCTACGACCAGTCTTAAGTTTTTCAGGACCAGTCCTAGGTTGTTGAAGATTTTTGAATCTTTCTGGCTGTTCTACGACCAGTCCTAGACATCCTACGACCAGTCCTGTGAGTTCTACGACTCATCCTTCGACCGGTCATAGCCCTACGACTCAAACTACAGAAACTATTTTTGGGGTCCTACGACCGGTCGTAGGTGTCTCACGACCAGTCGTAAGTGGCCCACGACTGGTCGTAGACTGCCCAGGACTGGTCGTGGAATAGAAAATCCAATCCCGTGAAAATCTTTGAAAATCTTTGAAGGTACGACCAGTCCTAGGATCCTAAGACCAGTCGTAGACGGGATTTTTCAAGCTATAAATAGTGCACGAATTTCAGAGTTTTAGCAATTCAATTCAACTCTTTTCAAGCAATCTTTAGGCTATTCTTTGAGATAAGTTTATGTTTGTTTTAAGCTACTTTGTGCTTATTTAATATTCCTTTTGCTAGCTTATTTTTATTTGATTTTGATCTACATTCCAATCTTACTAGAAAAGAAGAATTTCTGATATTCCTTCTTCTTGGATTCAAAATCAAATAGAACTAGCCCTTTTGATTTAAAAATCAATTAGACTTAGAACCATTCTTAAAGTGAGTATTGGACTTTGAACGTTGAATCGAACTTCTACTCCGATTGGTTCTACCGGGCTTCTTCAAAAGGTGATTCAGGTATTTTACATTTTTTGTAATTTACTTTCTCTGGTTTTTGTTTGAGATTCGCCAGAAAATCTCATTGTATTGGTTATCTGAGGAGAGCCAGAAAACTCAGATTGTGGGGTTTTTGGATTGTGTAAGCCCGAGATCAAAGACACAATTGTGAAGGTTTTAGGTGAACCTGTGAAACCTATTTTGATAGTGTATGCTAAAATCCCTTGTGTGAGGATATTAGGAGTGGAGTAGCAATCTGTGTGGCTGTTGGATAACAGTTGGTGTACACACAGGCGAACCACTATATATCGTTGTGTTGTGGATGTGTTTTTTTCTTTCATTCTTTTATTCATTCTGTTTTGTGGAGAGTGTTTGTGGATGAATGTTGTAATCACTTCAAGCAAGTGTGGATGAATGTTGTAATAACTTAGGATTTATTTTCTGCAAGGTATTTTGATTTCCTTTCTTTTTATTCCTCATTGGTTTGTGATACAAAGGACGTTCTAGAAATAAGGTTGTCCTACCTTAAACCTTTGGTTTTTGGTGTAAGGTTGTCCTTAGAACTGATAAAGTATTATTCTCTTTATTTTAGGCTATTGAGATTATTTTATATTCAGCATTGTGCTTTATTTCTTTGTTTGTTCTGCTATTATAAGTTTTATTTGGCATTACCCTATTCACCCCCCCTCTAGGGCATATAGCTAGGCCCTTCAAGTGGTATCAGAGCCTAATAGCTCGTGCTTATTGTTTATTTATTGGATTTATTTCCTAAGCTAACGATCTAAGCTATATTAAGATGTCAAATTTTGATAGCCTATCAGTCACTAGGTCACCACCCTTTAATGGCACAAACTATGCCTATTGGAAAGCCAGGATGAGGATCTTCCTCAAATCCTTGAATGAAAGTGTGTGGCTGGCCACAGTGAATGAATGGAACCCTCATATCACTGAAGTAACTAATGGCGATGGTTCAAAATCAATGAAAGTAACGGCTTACTCTCTTTGGACCACACTACAGAAAAGTGAGAGTAGTGCAAATGCAAAAGCACTAAATGCAATTACTTGTGCATTATCACCAGATGAATTCAAAAGAATCATCTCTTGTGAAAATGCAAAACAAGCATGGGATGTATTAGAAATGACACACGAGGGTACATCTATTGTCAAGAAATCTAAAGTCCAACTCCTCACAACTAAATTTGAAGAAATTCATATGGAGGAGAATGAGATGTTTATGGACTTCTACACTAGATTGAATGACATTGTGAACTTTATGTGGGGTCTTGGTGATAGAATCCCCGAAAGTAAAGTGTGCGCAAAAATACTACGCTCACTTCCTGAACGGTTCAATTCTAAAGTAACCGCGATTCAGGAACTTCGTGATACGGATACCATGAGGGTTGAGGAATTAGTTGGTTCACTTCAAACCTATGAGTTGTCTTTTAAAGCTCCTAAAGGAAAATCAATTGCTCTCAAATCATCTAAAAATGTTTCACAAGAGAGTACTTCGTATTCAGAAAATACCGAAGATGATATGGCGCTTTTAACAAAAACTTTTTACAAAATTTTCAAAAATAAGAAAAAAGCTGATTTTCAAAAGTCAAATGATAAGAGACGATCTAAACTTAGAGCTCGAAAATCATTGAAAGATAGTCAATGTTACAACTGTCAAGATTATGGGCACTTAGCTAACAAATGTCCTAAAAAGGACAAATCAAAAAAGAAAAGCATGATGGCTACTTAGGATGAATCATCTGATTCTAAATCCTCTTCTAAATCAGAAGATTCTGAAACCGAGTCGGGCGATGATGTTAAAGCCCTTATGACTCTAGCCAAGATCACCTATTCAGATCATGATGATATATCTAGTGAAGAAAATATGAATAGTGATTGCGATAATGAAGATGATCTTCAAGATGCTTATAATGCCCTTTATAAAGAGAGTTGTAAAATTGCCGTTAAGCTTAAATTACAAAAAGAAAAATTTTCTAAGCTTAAGGAAGATTATGAGTCTCTTGCTTTAGAAAAGTCTCATATTTTCGATTCTTTTGAAAAGACCAAATGTGATTTAGATTTCAAAACCTCCCAAATTGAAGATTTGAAATCCGAAAAAGAGAAACTCAAAAATGAGGTAGCTTCTCTTCTGAGTTTGAAAGACACATGGAGATATGCCCAAGGTGATCCAAAATTGAAAAAATTATTGTCCGGATCAAGAAAATGTGGCGATCGATCCGGGTTGGGCTATGATAAGAATACATCTCCTAATCAAAAGTACATTGTTCCTAAATTTGTAAAAGGAGAGTCTTCAACTTCAAAAGAAAAGAATACCTATCAAGGATTTTTAAAAAATTTAAGGTCTTTTCAAAAACCTAAAGGTGGCCATGTCAACTTTAATTTTTAAAATCGAAATCCTTTAGCTGAAAAAATAATTGATCTACTCAAGGAGCTATTAAAGTCAAACTATATAGGTCACTCCTATAACAACAGACAGAAAAAGACCATCTATACTCCTAAACCTGAAACAGTTCTGAAATGGGTTCCTAAAGTTGCCAGCTTGGTTGCCCACACTGCTTTCAAAGCTACAAGCCATTCAAAGTGGTACCTAGATAGTGGTTGCTCCAGGCATATGACAGGTGACAAAGCTTTATTCACCGATCTAAAAGATATGACTGACGGGCCAGTCACATTTGGTGATGGAAGCAATTGCAAGATTATTGGTCAAGGTACGGTTCAGCTTTATAACCTTCCCTTATTTAAGAATGTTTTATATGTTGAGGGCTTAAAACATAACCTATTAAGCATTTCTCAGATATGCGATAACAACCATAATGTGAAGTTTTCTAATCAAGGTTGTGAGATACTTGATAAAAGGGGTTCTGTTATATTAACTGGTCGTAGAACTTCTGAAAACTGCTACATAGTTAGCGATGCAAGCTCATCTACTCAATCATGTTACATGGTCCATACCGATGATAGTTAGCGATGCAAGCTCATCTACTCAATCATGTTACATGGTCCATACCGATGAGACTGAATTATGCATAAACGCCTTGGACATGTACACTATCAGAACTTATTTAGATTGAGCAAAAGAGAACTAATTAGAGGTCTACCCAAATTGTAAAAAGTAGACAAAATATGTGGTGAATGCCATTTAGGCAAACAGATTAGGAGCTCTCACGAGAAAGTGAACTCCAATACCACATCTAGACCACTCGAGCTTCTCCACATGGATCTTATTGGACCAATCAGATCGGAGAGTCAAGGAGGTAAAAAATACATCTTGGTTATCGTAGATGACTATACCAGATTCACTTGGGTATCATTCTTAAAAGATAAAACTGAAACCCTGGATGAAGTGAAAAAGGTCATCAAACGAATCCAAAATGAGAAAACTTCTCATGTTAGTAAGATCTGTAGTGATCATGGATCCGAATTCGAGAACAGTAGTTTTGAGAAATTCTGTAGTGATTAGGGAATATCTCATGAATTCTCTGCACCCAAAACACCACAACAAAATGGTATTATTGAAAGGAAAAATAGAGTACTTCAGGATATGGCTAATGTTATGTTGAATAACATGAAGCTCTCTAGAAATCTTTGGGCTGAAGCAGTTAATACCGCATGTTATATTATTAATAGGGTTTATACCAGTAAATCTGATAATAAGTCTGCTTATGAATTATGGTTTGAAAAGAAACCTGCTGTCAAATAATTTCAGGTTTTGGCAGCAATTGTTATATATTATGGGATTGTGAAAATTTGGGTAAGTTTGATACGAAAAGTGATGAAGGTATTTTTCTTGCTTATTCTTTGAATAGTCGAGCTTATAGGGTTCTAAATAAGAGAACTGGTGTGATTCAAGAGTCCATCAATGTGGTCATTGATGATCATTTGAATACACCAGCCCCAAGTTCAGATGATGATGAAGCTCTTATTATTGACAATCAAGATATCTCATCAAGTCAAAAAGAATCTGAACCAAGGAATGTTAAAGATCATCCAACCAATCAAATACTTGGAAACCCTCTCACTGGAGTTCGTACTCACAAACAACTTGAGAACATATGTAATTATGTTTGTTTTACATCCTAAATAGAACCAGTCAACATAAAAGAAGCACTTTCTGACGAAAATTGGATAGTTGCTATGCAGGATGAACTTAATCAATTTGTTCGTAATGATGTCTGGTATCTTGTTCCTAGACCTAAAGATAAACACATTATTGGAACAAAATAGATCTTTAAAAATAAGTCTGATGAGCTTGGAAATATTATACGAAACAAGGCTAGACTGGTTGTACAAGGGTACACTCAGATTGAAGGCATCGATTACGATGAAACCTTTGCTCCAGCCGCTCGCCTTGAGTCAATTAGATTTTTTATTTTCATCGCATGCTTTAGAAAATTTAAAATTTATCAGATGGATGTAAAGAGTGCTTTCCTTAATGGCGATTTATATGAAGAAGTGTATGTTGAACAACCCTCAGGGTTTGAAGACCCTAAGTTATCTGATCATGTATTTCATCTCAAAAAGGCTCTTTATGGTCTAAAACAAGCACCCAAGGCATGGTATGAGAAATTGATTAAATTCTTACTTAGTCATAGCTTTCAAGTAGGAAGTGTCGATAAAACGCTCTTTGTTAAGAAGAATAACAATGATATTTTGATGGTTCAAATATATGTTGATGATATTATTTATGGATCAACTTGCTCTAACATGTCTATTGAGTTTGCAGAGTTAATGAAATCAAGGTTCGAAATGAGCATGGTTAGCGAACTTAACTATTTCCTAGCGTTGCAAGTGAAACAACAACTTGATGGAATTTTCATTTCCCAGACCAAATATGCTTCAAACTTGGTTAAAAGGTTTGGATTTGAGAATGGTAAGAACTTTGATACTCCTATGAGTACAACGTTAAGACTCTCAAAAGACTCTACAGGCAAAGATATAGATCCCAAACTATATCGTAGTATGATTGGTAGTTTGTTGTATCTTACTGCAAGTAGACCTGATATTGCGTTAAGTGTTGAAATTTGTGCGAGATATCAGTCTAATCCTAAGGAATCACATCTTACGGCTGTTAAATAGATTATTAGATATGTCACAAGTTCTATAAATTTGAGACTTTGGTATCCTTTTGATACTAGTGTTCAATTAGCCGGGTACTCAGATGCTGATTGGGCCGGAAATATTGATGATAGAAAATCAACCAGTGGTGGTTGTTTTTACATTGAAAATTGCTTAGTTTCTTGGTCCAGTAAGAAGCAAAGCTCAATATAGATCTCCACTGCTGAGGCTGAGTATATTGCAGCTGGATATGCATGTACTCAACTAGTTTGGATGAAACGCATGCTTAGCGATTATGGAATTAATTAAGATTCAATGATCTTACATTGTGATAATTCCAGTGCTATAAACATTTCCAAAAACCTAATCCAGCATTCACGTACTAAGCACATTGACATTAGGTATCATTACAATCGTGAGTTGGTTGAAGAAAAAGTTATTTCTTTAGAATATATATCAACCGAAAATCAACTTGCTGATATATTTACTAAACCGCTCGACAAAAGTAGGTTTAATAAACTGAAATTTGACCTTGGTATGTGCATTTTACATTGAATATTCTTGCTTGCATATATCATAGTGTATTATATTTCATATTATATTTGTTTAAATTTTAATTTTTGCATTAAAAATTATTTTTTGGTCGATACTCGACCGGTCGTAGATGTACACGACCAGTCGTGATACGACCGGTCGTGCACAGCACTCGACCGATCGTGGTACTCGTGAACATGATATAATTTAGAGAAAATCCCCTTCTTCTTCATTTTCACACCCACCTACGACGAGTCGTGGCTCGACCAGTCATAGGATTTCTTGTTGTTCTTCAAGGTAAGTCCTATTTCATCATCTTTCTAGAAAATTCATGTTCTCTATACTTTGATTTGTTCATAGTATAGCTAGATTTCATCTCTTGTTGGGTTTTTCAAGGGTTTCCTCTCAATTTACTGATCTAGAGAAAACCTATCTTTCTTTTGTGCATCTTACTTGCTCTTTGTATATCTTTTTGAATATGGATGCTAGAGTGTAACGCCCGTGAATCCGTACTTGGGTTCGAGTACCAACTCGACCCGAAATCACGTAGAATTAATTTCCATGGAAATTAAGCGTAAGTTAGCTAGCGCAACGCTAGAGTAGCTGGGAAATAGTCCCTGATCACTTTAAATATGTTCTACAAGACCCAAATCGAGTAGAACAAACAACTCTACAATATTTTATAACCTCGAATCAAACTCTAAGCGGGTTTGTTCTCTGGACCACTTTGAATTCTTGTATTGGATTTAGACCGCGCGTCGAAAGTTCGATACTTCATATCTTAGACCGTTAGAACCACCCAGCTGGACTTGACAATCATTTCGAAAATCAAATCAAACCGATAATCGCAGACTGTTTCATTGAGCTCGGACTGAAGAGACCGCGAATAGGGACAGAATTGGAATTTCAAATTCAAATCTGGCACACGACTTGACGCGTCAGTAGTAAGTGTTCTGATCATCAGAATTCATCTAGATTACACCCTCGGATTAGGAAAAATTTCCATTTTATATCATGAGACTTTCAGCCCTGATTTACGAGCGGTGACCGCTGAACTGAAACTGGTCCGCCACGTGCGATCTGCGAACCCTACCAGACTGAAAACTTAATACGTGCTATATCTGGTACGCATGAGCTTAAGTCCGATCGCAATCGACCAGGGGACCACCAGAAAGCAACTTTCGGACAGAAACAGCCCCGAAATGGATAGGCACCAAGTAAACTTCGTTCCGGAGCCTGTTTTTGGTAATTTTAAGCTTATAAAAGGGATTGAAACCCTCATTCCTCTCTCCCATCCGAAAATTGCAAACCCTAGCTTTGGGAGAGAGAAAAGGAGAGAGAGTTTGAGAGAGAGAGTGGAAGGGATTTTTCCCGTCTCCGAGCCACCGACTGCTAGTGCTTCAACAACTCTTCCCAATCACCTGGCTGGTGATTTCTCCACTTTTTCAGGTATAAAATAACCCTAGAACTTACTGATTTAGGGTTTACCTAGATTCATAGTGTGTTAGCTAACGTACTTCATAAATCAGGTCCTCCTACTGCCGTAGACCAAGCGTACACGCTCCGTTCAAAATCACGCATCCGTATGAGACTAGGTGAGGATCTTAGACGCTTTGATTGACGGTTTACAACGCTTTCAATGTCGTTTAATAGTAGATTATCGACGGCATCGCCGTTTGACATGTACAACATGCTCTCCGTTTCCTGTTTCGTAAATTAACGAAGAATATGAGATTTAGGGCATTTTAGTCATTTGTAGGAAGTACGGTTTATACTCATATTTTGCTGATGTGATTGACATGGTTTGTTGTCGCATTAGGGAGTTAGGAATGCTTGCATAACTAGTTTGGCGAAGAGATTCGCCTAGTTGCGCACTTTGGGTCGACATACTATATGTATACTTAAGTGTGTAGTGTATGTGTTTGTATAAATGCTTGTATTAGTATGTATTGAATTAAATGATGTTATGTGGTAGTTTGAGATTGATTTCTCAGTTAATACGCTGACCTAAATGATTTCCTACATGTTGACTATATGCATGATTCCATTACATGCATGGAATGTATGTGTTTGAAGATTTGCTTAAGTTGAATGTTATAACATGTGTTAACATGCTCACATGATTGTATTTCAATTCCAATACTCTTACATAAACTGCCGATGTGATTCCATAAATGTTTGGGACTAGACTTAGTCCAGGCAGTCGGTAACCGAGCAAATTCGTGGGTGACTAGTCATAGCCACGAACGACGCGTCGATGAACGTGATTCGTGTTTGGAGTTGGCGGCAGTGGTTAGGCCACGCGAAGTGTTTTACGCACTTCATGTCGTTCAACTTGAGATGCGATCGCGCTAGTCGAGCCCGTCAAGCAACCCGACTGGCCGATGTATGTTCACCTTGTATGAGTCATAACTGCTTGAACCTAGGGTACTGAACTTACCATTGAAAACCCTGTTAACCATGGTACCTTGATCCACGAAGACTCATGAGCCGGGCATGGTGGTATGGGACACCGTGGTCGAGGTGTCGGCCTACGCTGGGGCCACAAACCTCCCCGTAGTGACCAGTGAGTACCTAGACTCGTGAGCAGATTATGGTGGTATGGGACACTATATTCTAGCTGTCGGCCTACACTGATCAGGCGACGAGTCCTTTGTAGTGACCGCGAGCGTATTCTGAGTCCACGGGAGGCGACGACCCTTCCGTTGCAGTAGAGTACACTAGGCCTGTATTGATAAGGTGATGGGGGAGCGGTGCAACGAGTGCGAGCAACAGCCCTGACAGCCCTTGCAGTGACCTACGAAATATACATCGTATGAGATTACTAGGAGTGACGACCCTAGACAGGATCTGTGTTGGGATCGATACAAGGGAAGTACCTTAGTTTCCCAATCCTGCTGTTTGAATGGACTAATAACAACTTGGAAATCATATCACCATAGCATTGCATGTGCCTGGAAGATGTGGAGCACTCTAGGGAGTGTGGCATGCCGCGGTCGTAAGATGTTGCCATATGAGGGAGATCGTCGGTGAGGGCATACATCACATCATGTCATCTTGCATTAACAACAGTATTAGGATTGTCTGATTTACTACTTTACTATTATTGTATGTTTGGATTGTGAACATGCTAATCTTTGCTCTATGATTCCACTGAGTTGATCACTCACTCCCACGTTACGGGATGGTGTTTGCAACACCCACCAGACCCTGTTGTAGATGCAGGTGAGGCTGAGATCCAGGAGGTGGAGCCAGACATCGACAAGGACCAGGATGAGTTCTCGTACATGCAGTATCACGATGGCTTTCCGTAGGCGACCTGGATCGATGGGACTTCAGTGGGACTATTTTGAACATTACATTTTTGTTCATGTATATGTATATGAGACTCAGAGATGTAGTCATACTTTGGAGACAGATGAGATTTACTTTATTTTTCCATACAGTGATATATAAATTGTTTAGTCTTCCGCTTGCTTTTATCACTGGATCTGAAGTATGAATTGTAGTTTTGGTATACTTTTACTCATGTGAATGCTTTAAATCAGACAACATTGAATCATAATCATTTTTGTTGCATAAGTGACGGTCTGGAACTTGGGAGTTAAGTTTGTACACGACCCCCGATTTTCAGGGTGTTACAAGTTGGTATCAGAGCATGAATAAGAGTATACTGGGCTTGGGTTATGGTCTCGCGACATACACTGTCTCTTCCTTTGACTTAGGTGGATGCGAGAAGGGTCTAGAAACATTTCTAGGACCGCAGATTCACCATTAGGCGAAGTCTAGTCGGATCGATCGCACGATCGAGCCTTTATTGCATCTCGGGTCGCGTAAAGCAACCCGAATAGTTTCTAAGCCGTACGAAGTCGGGTTGAGACATCCTATGAACGATTTTAAACCCACAAAAGTAAATCCTTGGGCCGTGGGATAACCACGACTCCTGTAATCAATCGTCAGGGCTTAAAAACCCCGTTTCGCCAAAAATCTTCAAAATTCTTCCTCTAAACACTCCGATCTTCATTTATTTCTTATCCATTTCATGTTAGGCATCAAACCTAATGTGAAAATAACACAAATTAGTACTTTTACAAAATTATACAGTGAATAGTAAAATTTCATGAAAAATGGCTATAAGGCCATTCTAACTTCACTTTCTTTAGCAACTAAGGATCTAGATGGATGTACTATCTCCTTATACCCTAAATTCATATGCTGCATCATAGGGTTTGGTATTCGGGATTGTGGAGTGGTCCCGGAAAGCCCCGAACACATGTTTGGGCTCATATAGGTCAAAATACAATGAACCAGGGGGTGGACCGTACCTTTTTGGGGTCCCTGGACCATGGGGGATCAAACCCATATGGCCCCACCATCATCCATCGATCCTTGGGAGTTGACAGCCCTTCCTCTTGAAGATTTCATCATTTGGAGCTCCAAAAACCCCCAAATCGAGCTGAAATCGTGAGGTGCTCCATTCCACTTTTTTGTTTTCATTTCTCCCTGAAAATACACTCTTGGGAAGCTTGAAGCATCCCTTTACGATGCCTAGATTTCCTTTTTCCAGATTGGACAGCCACTTCTCCGTATTTTTACCGTTTTCCATGGCTTTCGTGGAAGCCATTTTAGGCCTTTTATCACTCTCATCCATCATATCTTTGATGGGTAAGAGGAAAACCGCAACAAACGAGGCTGGGCCAAGCTGCCCTGCTCAATCAAGAAGACTGCAGGGTGGTGCCACAAGTTCAAGCGCCGCCGCAGGTCCAGCTGCAGTCCTGGAGTGCCGTACAAAGCGGGATTTAGATCCCCATGCACACCTTGGGTGAGCAATTTTATCAGAGATGCCTCATGGCCAATACACTGATCGCAAAGTGTTATTTGAGGCGGACATAGATGGATGACTATTCGGTGAATATCTGTTGTTCGAACGCATTGAAGCTGCGCATTGGGGTCCGATCTTTGAAGCTCGCGCTCGTGCTAATGTGAGCACCGTTCATGCCTTCTACGCTAGTATACAGAATCCTACCTTGGAGCCTTTGCAGTTCAAAATCCCTTTTGGTAGAGATCGGATGCTTACGATCGATGTTCGGTTGATTGCGTGACTTCTCAACGTGCCTCTTGGTGATGTGCATCCTAGTGAGAAGAATCTGAGGACTAGACGTGAACGAGATCGCCGCACCAGATTTCTGTGCGGTAAGTTGGTTCCATGGAAGCCTAATAATAGCCTCAAGGCAATGTATATGTCTGAGGATTTGCGCCTGCTGCACCATATCTGCACGTTCAATGTTTATCCCAGGTCGACGAACTGCATTGAATGTACACGCCTTATGGTCGATTTCTTATATCTGGTGGCCCAGGGAGAGAACGTATGTGTGGCCACTTTCATCTTACGGCAGATAGTCCTCATAGCCAAGTCAAGAAGAACATCCGAATCACTTCTTTTTGGCCGACTGGTTTGCAAAATCGCCCTCGAGTTTGCTTACAGACTTGGGCCGAAAATGCCAGTTTCGATTCATAGTATTGATGAGTCGACAATGGTCAAGATGAAGATTGGGTCACAATACCGTGAAAATCAACTTGAAAAGGATAGTGAGGATGACTTTGATGATGAGGAAGATCAAAGCGAAGAAGAACCTAGAGAAGAGGTTCAGGAAGAAGCTCAGGAAGAGGCAGAAGAGGAGGCTCAGGATACAGATAAGAGCCCTCCTCCTTCTGGGCAGGCTACTATCGACGATCGCATTGCTCGGATGGAGGAGAGTCAGACCGCTTTGCGAAGGAAAGTCCAAGAACTTCGCGCAGAAGTCGCGGATGCCAAGGCCGTTACAAAGAAGAAACTCGGCAAGGTGACTCGCACCTTGAAGGCGATCCTATGTTGCTTGCAGGATAAGGGTGCTCCTCCTCCGTCATCAGACTCCGACTAGCGATGCGATCTTTGATGTTATTATCAGTAGTTAGTCATTTTCTGCTTTATGTGTGTAAGCCTGTTAGGGCTAGTGCTTTGCTCATGTTGCTGTTGTTTAACTGTCTTAATTTTCAGGTATTTCTCGTCATGATGCTTGTAAGGATATATCCCTTGTATTGTGACAATTTTGATTAATTGAAATGCATGGAATGCCTTTGACTCCTTATGTGAATGATTGCGGTGTATTTGTGCTAATGAGACTGACAAGGTTGCGCCCTATTTTGAATATAGAGAATGCCGCCTAAGGCTACACGGAGCACGGTTCAGCTTGCATTGACTGAGCATATGGATCAGACTCCTTCGCAGTCTGGCACCCATGCGAACCCTGCAGTGGGCCCGATTCCTGAGACTATTCATGCGTTTCAGCCTGCCGCTGGTCCTACAGATGGACCACCGCCATTTACACCGTCAGTCAGAGAGCCATATCGTGCATCTACTTCGCACAGCATCTGCCACAGCCTGCTCCACCTCCCGACAGATTTGAGCAGATGATGGCTATGATGCTGCAGCAGCAGCAGCTTCTGACTACCATCGTGGGGACATTAGCCCAGGGTGGGGATGCGGCTCCATCTACTCCACCTGCACCACCTGCGCATCCAGCTGAGGATGCTTATACATACGCCCAGGATGAGGGCATGGCTCATCCTACGCCGCCTGCTTACCCTGCGGGGAATCCTGCCGATACACGGAGCCTATTGGAGCGATTTCAGCGCTTACGGCCTCCTACTTTCACGGATTCTCACAGACCCGAGGAGGCTGAGTACTGGCTCGACCGGGTGTCGAAGATTTTACGGATGTTGCATTGCACCGAGGCCGAGTAGGTAGAGCTGGCTACATTCCTGTTTGAGAGAGAGGCCAACATGTGGTGGGATAGCGTACTGCGGACCGTTGCCGCAGACTTTGTATGAACGTGGACATCGTTTGAGTTCCGCTTCCATGAGAAGTATTATCTCCAGACTTACAGGCACGACAGGGAGAATGAGTTTCTCCGCCTCAGACAGGCAGCTATGACAGTTACAGAGTATGAGCATCGGTTCACAGAGTTGGGCAGGTACGTCCCAACGATTTTGGCTGATGAGCAGATGCGCATACGGTGCTTTTTGGAGGATTTGTGACCGGATATTCGGTCGAAGATGTGCTGTATTAGCATTCCCTCTTACGCGGAGTTGATTCACATGTCCATGCGGGCAGAGCAGGATGTGGATCGACTTGCGCGATCTCGTGGCCCGGTTGCTTCTAGGCCTCGACCAGACCTGCAGGACAGGCCCCTCGCGGGCAAGAGGGCTCGCATTGATCCTCCTACTAGGACTACGGTGCCTGTACCACCGTTTCGGCACCCTGATTTGACATGTACATACTGTGGGAGGTCAGGCCACTTGGCGCAGAGCTGCTTTTCTAGGATGCGGGACAGTGGGTTCTCGCAGCCGTAGAAGATTGACCGTGTACGTCCACAGGCGATATCAGCACCGCCTATACTGTCAGCTCCTGTGCATCCTTCTTTCAGACCTACGGTATCGCAGATCAGACAGCCTCCACGGCCCTTGACACAGCGGCCGAACCGGCCACAGCAGGCTCGGGTTCATGCATTGACAGCTGAGGCAGGTGCGACGGGCACTTCTCAGCATTCGGCCTTCGAGGTCACTGCCCATATTGGAGGTACTCCTATTCTAGTGATGGTGGACACTGGATCCACGATTTCTTTGATATCGCGTGCTATTATCAGATGTCTTGGCTTACACACCATTACTATGGATGGGGTGCGGGTTTATACAGCTCATGGGTCCTTTACAGATGCCACCCAGATGTGTGAGGGTTGTTTGGTGGATCTGGGGGGCAAGACGATGGCTCTAGATCTCGTCGTCGACCCTGCTCTTTATTATCTCGACGTCATTCTTGGCATGGACTGGTTGACTGCAGCGAGAGCTGAGATTGACTGCGAGACTCGTATAGTCACAGCGTACGAGCCTGAGGGTGCATCCTTCACATTTCCAGTGCGGGTAAATCTCCCTTTCCGCATACTTAGCTACGCCACTTTATTGCGCGACGCTGATGCCCAGGTACTTGAGCATACGCCAGTTGTTTCTGAGTTCGGGGATCTGTTCAGGAAGATCCCTGGTTTACCGCCCCGTCGAGAGATCGATTTCACTATCGATCTGGTTCCTGGATCTACGCCCGTCTCACTGCCGACGTATCGCATGGCACCATGTGAGATGGAGGAGTTGAGGACGCAGATTGATGGTCTGCTAGAGCTTGGCCTTATACGGCCTAGCGTGTCTCCTTGGGGAGCACCGGTCTTGTTCGTGAGGAAGAAGGATGGTTCGATGCGATTGTGTATTGATTATCGCAGGCTGAACCAGCTCACAATGAAGAACAAGTACCCTTTGCCCAGGATCGATGACTTGTTCGATCAGCTGAGAGGAGCGCAGTACTTCTCGAAGATTGATCTTCAGTCAGGTTATCATCAGCTGCGCGTCAGGGATGAAGACGTGCAGAAGACAGCATTCAGGACCAGTTTTGGCCACTACGAGTTCCTCGTGATGTCATTCGGTCTCACAAACGCACCAGCCGTGTTCATGGATCTGATGAACCGGGTATTTCGGCCTTTCCTCTATCGATTCATCGTTGTATTCATTGACGACATTTTGGTGTACTCTAGGAGTCGAGAGGAGCACGAGGAGCACTTGCGTTTGGTCCTGGATACGCT
Organism: Magnolia kwangsiensis; assembly: GCA_037074715.1. NCBI lineage: Eukaryota > Viridiplantae > Streptophyta > Magnoliopsida > Magnoliales > Magnoliaceae > Magnolia > Magnolia kwangsiensis. The sequence goes on from CM073580.1 coordinate 45,552,615, forward strand.
CAGACAGCATCAGTTGTTCGCACAGTACAAGAAGTGTGACTTCTGGAAGCAGGAGGTGAAGTTTCTGGGACATGTGGTGTCCAAGGATGGCATGGCAGTTGACCTGTCTAAGGTAACTGCGGTGCAGGACTGGGAGCAGCCTGGTTCTGTCACTGAGGTGAGGAGTTTCTTGGGTCTCGCTGGCTACTATCGGCGCTCCATACGGGACTTCTCGAAGATCGCGAGACCCTTATCTCAGTTGACACGGAAGGACGTGAAGTTCGCCTGGAATGACAAGGCGGAATCAGCTTTTCAGGAGCTGAAGGACAGACTTACGTCCGCCCCTGTGCTAGTATTGCCAGAGCAAGGGGTTAGATACACCATATACACTGACGCGTCTAGCGTTGGTTTGGGTTGTGTCCTTATGCAGAGGGACAGGGTAATTTCGTATGCCTCGAGACAATTAAGGAAGCACGAGGAGAATTACCCTACACACGACCTAGAGTTGGCAGCCGTTATATTCGCACTGAGACTCTGGAGACATTACCTCTATGGAGAGGAGTTCGAGCTCTTTTGCGACCACAAGAGCCTCAAGTACATATTCACGCAGCGAGACTTGAATATGAGGCATCGGCGATGGATGGAGATGTTGAAGGACTTCAAGTTTGAAGTCTCTTACCATCCTGGGAAGGCGAACCTTGTGGCTGACGCGCTGAGCCGCAAGAAGGCGATAGAGTTTGCGGCTCCGCTGATGGTTGCCGAGTGAGATATGGTTGAGTTTTTGCGAGACTTTGAGCAGAAACTCACGGTAGAGGAGCCGTTTGAGTTCATCGCACATGTACAGGTGCGATCTCAGATCGATGACCGAGTCATCGAGCCGCAGAGGGACGATGCGCATCTTACTGAGCTTCGAGAGCAGGCCAGTGATGATGCTAACGCCTACTGGCGAGTTGGTATGGATGGGGGCTTACGTTACCGTGGCCGCCTATGCATCCCAGATGTCCCTGACTTGAGACGAGAGATTCTCGAGGCTGCGCATTCTACTAGACTCGCGATGCATCCAGGCAGCATAAAGATGTATCGTGACGTGAAGAGGACGTATTGGTGGGAAGGTATGAAGACCCACATAGCTGAGTTCATGTCCCGTTGTCTCACTTGTCAGCAGGTGAAGGCAAAGCATCGCCGACCACCTGGACTTTTACAGCCTACGCCGATTGCAGAGTGGAAGTAGGATTTCATTTCCATGGACTTCATTTCTGGGTTGCCGAAGACGAGGAAGGGACATGATTCCATTTGGGTGATCATCGACCGATTGACGAAGTCGGCGCACTTCCTACCGATCAGAGTTACGAACTCTACAGACGAGCTGGCTAGATTGTACATCAGAGAGATTGTGCGTCTGCATGGAGTTCCGCTGGAGATCGTGTCGGACAGAGACACGCGGTTCACTTCTATTTTCTGGACTCGCATTCAGGAGGCTATGGGTGTGAAGTTGAAGTTCAGTACTGCCTTCCACCCACAGACAGACGGACAGACAGAGTGGGTGAACCAGATCTTGGAGGACATGTTGCGAGCTTGCGCATTGGACTTCAAGGACAGTTGGGATGATTGTCTTACATATGCGGAGTTTGCGTACAACAACAGCTTCCAGGCTAGTATCGGTATGGCACCTTATGAGGCGCTGTATGGGCGACCTTGTCGCGCACTGCATTGCTGGTTAGAGGTCGGTGAGCGTAGCTTGATTGGCCTAGAGTTGGTGCAGGCGACGTCAGAGAAAATTGATATTATTCGACGTTGGCTTCTTACAGCGCAGAGTAGACAGAAGAGTTATGCCGATACAAGACGACGGCCACTAGAGTTCACAGTTGGGGATCATGTGTTTTTGCGAGTTTTTCCTATGAAGGGAGTCCTTCGGTTCGGGAAGAAGGGGAAGCTGGCACCGCGATTCATTGGTCCATTACAGATCCTCGATCGTGTGGGAGCAGTGGCTTACCGATTGGCTTTACCCACGCCTCTCGCGAGCGTTCACAACATATTTCATGTTTCTATGCTGAAGAAGTACGTTGCTGATCCTTCCCATATCATCAGATGGGAGCAGGTGCAGTTAGGAGAGGATGTTACTTATATTCTGCGACCGACACGCATCCTAGACAGGAAGGAGCAGGTACTGCGTAGCAAGGTGATTCCCCTTGTGAAGGTATTGTGGACGCATCACTCTGAGGAGGAGGCTACTTGGGAGACAGAAGCCGAGATCAGAAAGAACTACCCACAGCTTCTCGAGGAGTACGAAAAGGTACAAATTTCGAGGATGAAATTATTTGTTAAGGGGGGTAGATTGTAACGCCCGTGAAAAATCTGTACTTGGGTTCGAGTACCAACTCGACCCGAAATCGCGTAGAATTAATTTCCATGGAAATTAAGCGTAAGTTAGCTAGCGCAACGCTAGAGTAGTTGGGAAATAGTCCCTGATCACTTTAAATACGTTCTACAAGACCCAAATCGAGTAAAACAAACAACTCTACAATACTCTATAACCTCGGATCAAACTCTAAGCGGGTTTGTTCTCTGGACCACTTTGAATTCTTGTATTGGATTTAGACCGCGCGTCGAAAGTCCGATACTTCCTATCTTAGACCGTTAGAACCGCCCAGCTGGACTTGACAATCATTTCGAAAATCAAGTCAAACCGATAATCACAGACTGTTTCATTGAGCTCGGACTGAAGAGACCGCGAATAGGACAGAATTGGAATTTCAAATTCAAATCTGGCACACGACTTGACGCGTCAGTAGTAAGCGTTCTGACCGTCAGAATTCATCCAGATTACACCCTCGGATCAGGAAAAATTTCTATTTTATATCATGAGACTTTCAGCCCTGATTTACGTGCGGTGACCGCTGAACTGAAACTGGTCCGCCACGTGCGATCTGCGAACCCTACCAGACTGAAAACTTAATACGTGCTATATCTGGTACGCATGAGCTTAAGTCCGATCACAATCGACCAGGGGACCACCAGAAAGCAACTTTCGGACCGAAACAGCCCCGAAATGGATAGGCACCAAGTAAACTTCGTTCCGGAGCCTGTTTTCGACAATTTTAAGCTTATAAAAGGGGTTGAAACCCTCATTCCTCTCTCCCATCCGAAAATTGCAAACCCTAGCTTTGGGAGAGAGAAAAGGAGAGAGAGTTTGAGAGAGAGAGTGGAAGGGGATTTTCCCGTCTCCGAGCCACCGACTGCTAGTGCTTCAGCAACTCTTCCCAATCACCTGGCTGGTGATTTCTCCACTTTTTCAGGTATAAAATAACCCTAGAACTTGCTGATTTAGGGTTTACCTAGATTCATAGCGTGTTAGCTAACGTACTTCATAAATCAGGTCCTCCTACTGCCGTAGACGAAGCGTACACGCTCCGTTCAAAATCACGCATCCGTAAGAGACTAGGTGAGGATCTTAGACGCTTTGATTGACGGTTTACAACGCTTTCAATGTCGTTTAATAGTAGATTATCGACGGCATCGCCGTTTGACATGTACAACATGCTCTCCGTTTCCTGTTTCGTAAATTAACGAAGAATATGAGATTTAGGGCATTTTAGTCATTTGTAGGAAGTACGGTTTATACTCATATTTTGCTAACATGATTGACATGGTTTGTTGTCGCATTAGGGAGTTAGGAATGCTTGCATAGCTAGTTTGGCGAAGAGATTCTCCTAGTTGCGCACTTTGGGTCGACATACTATATGTAGACTTAAGTGTGTAGTGTATGTGTTTGTATAAATGCTTGTATTAGTATGTATTGAATTAAATGATGTTATGTGGTAGTTTGAGATTTATTTCTCAGTTAATACGCTGACCTAAATGATTTCCTACATGTTGACCATATGCATGATTCCATTACATGCATGGAATATATGTGTTTGAAGATTTGCTTAAGTTGAATGTTATAACATGTGTTAACATGCTCACATGATTGTATTTCAATTCCAATACTCTTACATAAACTGCCGATGTGATTCCATAAATGTTTGGGACTAGACTTAGTTCAGGCAGTCGGTAACCGAGCAAATTCGTGGCTGACCGGTCATAGCCACGAACGATGCATCGATGAACGTGATTCGTGTTTGGAGTTGGCGGCAGTGGTTAGGCCACGCGAAGTGTTTTACGCACTTCATGTCGTTCGACTTGAGATGCGATCGCGCTAGTCGAGCCCGTCAAGCAACCCGACTGGCCGATGTATGTTCAACTTGTATGAGTCATAACTGCTTGAACCTAGGGTACTGAACTTACCATTGAAAACCCTGTTAACCATGGTACCTTGATCCGCGAAGACTCATGAGCCGGGCATGGTGGTATGGGACACCGTGGTCGAGGTGTCGGCCTACGCTGGGGCCACAAACCTCCCCGTAGTGACCAGTGAGCACCTAGACTCGTGAGCAGATTGTGGTGGTATGAGACACTATATTCTAGCTGTCGGCCTACACTGATCAGGCGACGAGTCCTTTGTAGTGACCGCGAGCGTATTCTAAGTCCACGGGAGGCGACGACCCTTCTGTTGCAGTAGAGTACAGTAGGCTTGCATTGATAAGGTGATGGGGGAGCGATGCAACGAGTGCGAGCAACAGCCCTGGCAGCCCTTGCAGTGACCTACGAAATATACATCGTATGAGATTACTAGGAGTAACGACCCTAGACAAGATCTGTGTTGGGATCGATACAAGGGAAGTACCTTAGTTTCCCAATCCTGCTGTTTGAATGGACTAATAACAACTTGGAAATCATATCACCATAGCATTGCATGTGCCTGGAAGATGTGGAGCACTCTAGGGAGTATGGCATGCCGCGGTCGTAAGATGTTGCCGTATGAGGGATATCGTCGGTGAGGGCATACATCACGTCATGTCATCTTGCATTAACAACAGTATTAGGATTGTCTGATTTACTGCTTTACTATTATCGCATGATTGGATTGTGAACATGCTAATCTTTGCTCTATGATTCCACTGAGTTGATCACTCACTCCCACGTTACGGGATGGTGTTTGCAACACCCACCAGACCCTGTTGTAGATGCAGGTGAGGCTGAGATCCAGGAGGTGGAGCCAGACATCGACGAGGACCAGGACGAGTTCTTGTACATGCAGTATCACGATGGCTTTCCGTAGGCGACCTGGATCGATGGGACTTCAGTGGGACTATTTTGAACATTACATTTTTGTTCATGTATGTGTATATGAGACTCAGAGATGTAGTCATACTTTGGAGACAGATGAGATTTACTTTATTTTTCCATACAGTGATATATAAATTGTTTAGTCTTCCGCTTGCTTTTATCACTGGATCTGAAGTATGAATTGCAGTTTTGGTATACTTTTACTCATATGAATGCTTTAAATCAGACAACATTGAATCATAATCATTTTTGTTGCATAAGTGACGGTCTGAAACTTGGGAGTTGAGTTTGTACACGACCCCCGATTTTCAGGGTGTTACATAGAGGGAAAAAGAAAACATCCTGTGGTCCATCTTCTTCTAGATCTGCACCAATAACTAAACGGCACCTTCGGTCACCCGAAGATGATACTCAAGATGTACGGGATTTGCGTGTCCGTAACATTATCGTTGAACATTCTGCTGATCTCAATCACATTGCTCCATATGGTATTGTCCCCCTCCTTGAATCTGTTGGTTGGACTAACATTTTTCTTTGGGGTGAGCCTGTATACCAGTCCATTGCCCAATCAATGGTAGCATGCATCTTAGAATTTTCTCTTGATAATTTAACATTTTCAATTGATACTAGAGAAGGAAAATTTGAAGTAGATCGTCATTTGATATCAGGTATTATAGATATACCTGTTAATAATGAAGGTATACCGATTCATAGTTTATATGATAAACCATCTGAATCGGAAAAACGCATGTTAACAAGAGATTTATGCAAAATTGATGTGCAATGGACACATAAAGAGAATGTGCTCCCTGCAAAGTATCTGTTACCTAGATACAGAGTGTTACATCGTTTCTTCATTTTCAATGTATATCCTCGATCCGGTAATAAAATCAAGTTGATTTCTTTCATGGTTCGTGTGTTTCATTCTATTGCTTCTGGTACTAAGGTCTGTCTTCCCTCTTTGATTTGTTATTTCATTATTCAGTTTCGTCTCCATCCGGGTCATAGTGACATTCCATTCGGTTATCTTATGACTGTTTTAGCCACTCACATGCTTGTCGATAAACCTATTAATGAGGCACCAATTCATCATCTTATTTTCAATAATTCCAATCTTAATAAGATGAAATTGGATTTGCTCCCTGGCCAAGTTGATGAAGGTGGTATTGGTGGTGTTGGTGGTGATGGTGGTGTTGCTGAAAACGAAGGGGAAGCTGACGATCTTCCTCAACAAGATGTTAATATGAATGACTTATTTGATGATATAGAAACTGATTCACCTAATGATCCAGATTATGATCCATCTGGTTATTATGCACGCCTTCATGCATTGGAGGAAAAGGTTGATAATATGAATATAGCCCACGATATGCGATTTAAGTACATGTGAAAATATCTTCATCGCATTAATAGGGGGTTACACCAAATTGATCCGACTATCCCTGCTCCCTCCTCTAGATCAGATTAGGTGAATTATCTTCTGGATAGTATCACATTATCCTTTTATTTTGGATATGTATTATAGATTATGGTTTGATAACATTGTCTTTTGGATATTGTATTTTAGATTATGGATTATGGCTTGATGCTTTAGGATTATATTATATCCTTTCATATCTCTTTCTCATTATCTGCTTATTCCTCTATATGTTCTCTTTCCTATTGTGCCTTTCCCTTGTCATTTTGTGACAAAAAGAGGGAGTAGTAAGAGTTAAAGCTTAAAGGGGGAGTAGTATGGAAAGGAGGAGTAATTTGTTTGAATTGATTAAGAAGGATATGTGGATGAGAATATGTAGTATTGATGTTATTGATTGTTTTCATGAGCAGTACTCGTATTACTTAGGGGGAGTAGAGTGATTTGTGATTTTATGGCTCATGATTCCTTATTATCTTTTATGCTATGTGTTTTGTCACAAATTTGACAAAGGGGAAGATTGTAAGTGCTATGATTTCATATCCCTTTGGTTGTCAAATTTTGTAGTGCCAAAACCTATATCTATGTCTTGTATATCTTGTGTTTTATGTTTGAAGACTATTCATTACATCGCATTTCAAGACAAGATCTTAAATGAAGAAAGTTTTCAAGATATGGATGAAGAATTCAAGAATTGAAGTCTTCAAGTTTGCATGTTCAAGATTCAATCAAGTTCAAGTATATTAGAAGACTTTGTCAAGTCAAGATCAAGCTCAAGAAGGCTTACTACAAGTTTTGTATATTCTCAAGCTTCTCTTAAGGGTCATCTGAGTGTTCAGGCTTTCAAGTCCTTCTAACTTTTAAGGTTTGTTTGACCTTATATTGACCTTAGGATGAGCTTTACAGTAGGTCATTCTGGATACATAATTCATATATTTTAATATGCTTATTTGGGGTGTTCTAAGACCAGTCTTAGGGACTTCAAGACCAATCCTAGCTCTGCTACAACTAGTCTTAAGTTTTTCAGGACCAGTCCTAGGCTGTTGAAGATTTTTGGATCTTTCTGACTGTTTTACGACCAGTCCTGGACATCCTACGACCAGTCCTGTGAGTTCTACGACTCATCCTTCGACTGGTCGTAACCCTATGACTCAAACTCCAGAAACTATTTTTGGGGTCCTACGACCGGTCATAGGTGTCTCACAACCAGTCGTAGGTGGCCAACGACCGGTCATAGACCGCCCAGGAATAGTCGTGGAACAGAAAATCCAATCCCGCGAAAATCTTTAAAAATATTTGAAGCTACGACCAGTCCTAGGATCCTACGACCAGTCGTAAACGGGATTTTTCAAGCTATAAATAATGCACGAACTTCAGAGTTTTAACAATTCAATTCAACTCTTTTTAAGCAATCTTTAGGCTATTCCCTGAGATAAGTTTGTGTTTGTTTTAAGCTACTTTGTGCTTATTTAATATTCCTTTTTCTAGCTTATTTTTATTTGATTTTGATCTACATTCCAATCTTATTAGAAAAGGAGAATTTCTGATATTCCTTCTTCTTGGATTCAAAATCAAATAGAACTAGCCCTTTTGATTTAAAATCAATTAGACTTAGAACCATTCTTAAAGTGAGTATTGGACTTTGAACGTTGAATCGAACTTCTACTCCGATTGGTTCTACCGGGCTTCTTCAAAAGGTGATTCAGGTATTTTACATTTTTTGTAATTTACTTTCTTTGGTTTTTGTTTGACATTCGCCAGAAAAATCTCATTGTATTGATTATCTGAGGAGAGTCAGAAAACTCAGATTGTGGAGTTTTTGGATTGTGTAAGCCCGAGATCAAAGACACAATTGTGAAGGTTTTAGGTGAACCTGTGAAGCCTATTTTGATAGTGCATGCTAATATCCCCTGTGTGAGGATATTAGGAGTAGAGTAGCAATCTGTGTGGCTGTTGGATAACAGTTGGTGTACACACAGGCGAACCACTATATATCGTTGTGTTGTGGATGTGTTTTTCTCTTTCATTCTTTTATTCATTTTGTTTTGTGGAGAGTGTTTGTGGATGAATGTTGTAATCACTTCAAGCAAGTGTGGATGAATATTGTAATAACTTAGGATTTATTTTCTGCAAGTTATTTTGATTTCCTTACTTTTTATTCCTCATTGGTTTGTGATACAAAGGACGTTCTAGAAATAAGGTTGTCCTACCTTAAACCTTTGGTTTTTGGTGTGAGGTTGTCCTTAGAACTGATAAAGTATCATTCTCTTTATTTTAGGCTATTGAGATTATTTTATATTCAGCACTGTGCTTTATTTCTTTGTTTATTCCGCTATTATAAGTTTTATTTGGCATTGCCCTATTCACCCCCCCTCTAGGGCATATAGGTAGGCCCTTTCAAATTTCATTATTATTGGGCCAACAACTGTCCAGCCCAGCCAGCCATGGTGGGTGGACTTTATTACTGCTGGGCCAAGGAATGGCCCAGCCCAGCCCAGCCCAATTGCTAGGTATCTATTAGGTATAATAAGCTGGGCCCAGTCAGGCCTAGTTCAAGCCTTAATTATGGGATGATTTTAGGCCCAATCTGGGCCACTTGTTAGACAAAATCTGGAGGGCCTGATCACTCTAATGCAGCCCAAATAACCTTATTCATGGGACCTTTCAAACCCACACAACTTCAATGTGTTAGTTAGATAAAACCTTGGGAACATTTGACTAATACAAACTATGACTTTATGAGATTAGTTGTGTGATTTTAGGCCGCAAGGTACTTGCAGCAACTTGGATCGAGGACGGGAATACGACCCTATAGGTGATGATTTCTCCCCTTGAGATTTCCATCTCTAAACTAGACCAAGGATAGTTTTATAATAACTATGAACGATATCCTAAAATTGATTAATCACTCGGTTAGTTCACTTGAATAAATGTCTTATAATTGATTAAATCACTTAATTAGTTTACTTGAATACATGTCGTAGAATTGATTAAATCACTTGATCAGTTTACTTGAATACCTGTCTTATAATTGATTAAATCACTTGATTAGCTTACTTGAATACAATGATTCAATCATTTGATTAGCTTACTTGAATGCATGCCTTAGAATTGATAAGTTATGTTCATACAAATCCAATATGAATGTTAGAACTTAACTACTCAAGTGACTCTTGAATTATATGGATACATGAGTTTTAATTTGATTATCGAATCATGCCTTAGTCACTTTAGATAGTTCGCTACGTAATTTTCATGTCATCCTCTCATATTATTGTATTGTTTGCAAGACACATATGAATCAAAATCTCTTTAGGGAAACTTTTATTTAAAGAGAGTCCGTACTTAGGGTGTAACGAGACTGATTGTGATAAGACTAGACCCTCAACATGGAGATTATATTAGTGGTAGTTTAAATTCATAGGATTTACCATCTATGGAGTGATTCCACCTACCTGACTATGGAATGAACCTTTCAACATTTTTATCATCATTGTTTATTCACATTTAAATCATACATACCGACTCATTTAATTGATGTATTTAATATCTTCACCACTTCATTCATATTCAGCATATGATAGTAGTTTCTCATACATTGAGAGTTGATTGGCCACATGTTGATGGGTTCTATCCACACCCTAAGGTGGTAAACTCATGAGCTAGGGATGGTGGAATGGGACAATATGTTCGAGTTGTCTACCTACGCTCGGTGACGAGCCCCCCGTAGTGACCTTAAGCTTATTTAAACTAGTTGATTGTAATTTGACTAATAATGGCCTGGCTAATCATGCATATATGACATATTGACAATGATGGGTCGATATTTCTGGATGTTGTAGCATGTGCCTCTGAGTTATTGGGGTATCGTTTCGCTGCTGTCAGACTATTAACTATCGATTTACGTACGTGATATGCAATGGGCACCCATTATGTGGTATGTGATGTACGCATATAATGTGCTTCGTTAATGGCCAATCCTTGCATGGGTGATGAGCCCAACTACCAACTGGATGAGCATCCCTAGGTCGATGATGCATTCACGCATCCATGCATATAATAAGACTACATATTGTTATGTTTTGTTTACCTGTTTGCTTTCATGCTATTCTTGTCTAAGGCGGTGATGTATAATCTTGAGGGGAATTCACACTAAGCTGGCCACTTATTCATCAATGTTCAACCGTACAGAGGACGCAGGTGCATGTATGACCGATTACGGCGTGAATCTCAGGACTGTTGTAGTTGGGGGAGGCAAGGAGCTGTACGAGGAGCCGCATCAGGAAGCAGCAGAATACTTTGGATTGAATTAATAGATGTAAATATTATTGGCTCGTTTAGAACACTTAAAGTTGAGGGTTTTGTATTTGGGTCCCCAGCTGAGCGGACCAGGATATTGTTGTCTTTTGGTTTATGGCTTATCTACGCTTAATTTTGCTATTTACACTTTGATTCTATTTTGATTGACACTTATTGATTCACCAACTCTCGGGATTTTAAGAAATGAGTTGTATACTCGGGTCTGAAAACTGGGGCATTACAGTTACCGTGCCTCTGCGCTATAATAACCATGAGTGCCCCTTTGATACTTTAAGGACACCATTAATACTGGTAAACTTGCTTAAGGCCCTTATCCTAGTCCGTACCATTTCTTATACTCCCGCGATCCTCCTCGTCGAAATTCTGGCAACTTGCAATCGGTGTTTGCACACAATCCTAAGTCACATCCCGTAGACTTGAGTCGACTCAACCCAAGACTTGTATCCTAGTGACCACACCGTCATCGCGGTTCCAACACTGCATCTTGCATACTGATGTGATACCCAGGCTAAGAGTTGTGGGCCTGCGTTTATCCTAAAGAAATGCCGCACATTACGAATCCCCAGAGAATCTCTACCCAATCTATCATATCATTCAATTAATCACAAGTCAAGTACTTCCCATGACAACCCATACCTATTCCATCCCTCTTACCAACAAAGCATAACACCCATCCCTCTCTCACCCAAAAGTCAACTCTCACCCATCCCTTCCTTACACACACCCATCCCTCTCTCCTTGCATCTCCTCTCTCTCATTTTCTCCACCATTTTTTCAAAGTAACTAAAGAGAAACTCTAAAGAGACTTAAGTGTGTGGCCCACTTCCTAACCCCAAATCCTTCATCCTAGCCCTTCAGTCTTCATCATCCTCCATTAAAATTGAAGCCAAAGAGCTTAGCATTCCAAGGAGCCTAGATAATTAGCAATTGGTGGGTGTTTATAAGACTAAATTTGTGCTTTCGTGATGGGCCAAGTGGGCCCTACCGATTAATGGTATGGATCTCACTTTGGACCCTAAGTGTGGCCAATGGCCCACTATAATTCATATGTTCATCCCATGATGGGGCCATTCTCAATGGACCCATGATGTTTAGCTTTCCTATTGAGAAAGGTCATCTGAAAGTGCCCTGGTTTGTCGATTAGGGTAAGTGTTGAGTCAATTAGATAGAAAAGCTCCATAGGAAGATCAATCAGTTATCTGCCTCAACCGGATGTGTGCCCGAACTCGCCACAGGTAAATTTAAGCCTCACATCCCATGCTCCAAAACACTTGGTAAATAAAATTTTTGAAATTGGTTAAAATATCATAGGGTTTTTGAGTTAGAAAAATTTTTTACAAAATCAGAAAATCTAAAGTTTTCTACCTCGAGTTTGAATCTCATCGATACCCCTATCAATATCATCGATATTTAAATCTCGAGTTTATCGAAGTAGACTCGATATAATCGACAACAGGGTATTTGTGTCCTTATTTTTTTATAGAAAAATCATGAAGACCTTTGATATATCGAAGTACCCTCGATATCCTCGAAATTCAAATCTCGATGATATCGGAAGGCCTTCGATGATATCGGTCTTGGACATAGTCTTTCCAGCAACATTTTTCAGGTGATTTTTATTTCAAATCAAGGTTCACTCAATAGAATTGATATTTAAAAGTCAATGATATCGACTCCGAATCGATAACATCAAGAAAGGACACAAACTGTCCAGCAAGATCACTGATAAAATCTATGGATTTATCGATGCATCGACACGACCTTCGATATCATCGACATTCAAATTCCGATGATATCGAGTGTACCTCGATCATATCTTTTGACTTGAAAATTTTTAAAGCAAGTCTCTCTCATTTTTCAAATGTCGAGGAATCGATCCTCGTATCGATAATATTGGAGTTTGAAATCTGATGTCATCGACGAGTGTTTCGATGCCTTCGACCAGCTGGCAAAAAGTTTCAAAAGTGTATGACATTTGAGTTTGTGTCATCGAGCGGCTAGTCGATACAATTGAGAGTATACGCTTGAAGATATTAACCCTACTCGATGATATCGAACTCTATCATAAATGTGACTGTTTTATATCCGTTGGAACTTTTTGCCTATATATAGAGAGCTTGTCTTTAATTGCTCTTAGAGAAAGAAGAGAGAGCTTTTGAGTGTTTATCATTTACCCAAAGCCTTTTCTCTCAAGGGAGTTCATCCTCCAATCCACCCTCATCATTGACATTCAATAGAGTGGATTGGGGAATGAACTTTCGCATGTAAGGATCCTTCAGCTACCACCTTAATGATAAATCATTAAGCTGGGATGCCTTGAATACATAGATGATTGGAATCACACTATCTCATTTATAGGAAAATATTTGAGAGTAGGATTCCATGATAACCTTGACCCCACCTGTCGTCATGCATCGGTATATCTTCTGAGTTACGGTTCAAGGAAGCAGAAGACTCTTCATCAACAAAGGAGGAGATCTTCGACAACGAGCTAAAAAGGACCCATCTGCTTATCTATAAGTTATCAGAGTTCAAAGGACCCTTGTGATCATTCCTTTATAGGATTGGATCTAAGGTGTTTCTCAGCCTTGCAAGTCCTCTAGGAGGCCTCCAACGGGAGTGTAAGTGGTGGGTGCGTTGTGTTGACCCTTGCTCTTTGGAAAGCATAAACAGTTAGGGTCTTATGGAAGATCCTTGGCTAGTATGCCAAAAAGTGGGTGCGATATGTTGACCCTTGCTCATGAGAGCATAAATATAAGGCCCGTATCCTAGTTCGTACTGTTCTGTCGACTCCTGCAATCATTCCAGTTGAATTTCGGTAACCTGCTACCTATGATCAACGTTTGCGCGTGACCCTAAGTCGTATCCTTTAGATTTGAGTTAGCTTAATCCAAGACTTATACCATTATAACTGTACCATCGCTGTGGTTCTGACGCCACGTCTTGCACACCGATCCGATACCCTGGCCAGGAGATGTGGGCTCACGTGCAGTTCAAGGAAAACACCGCGCTTTTAAAATCCCAAGAGAATCTCTACAACATGTCCCATCAATCAATCACTCAAATCAATCAATCAATCACCTCATGTCAAGTACAAGAGCGACCCATGCTTTCTTTCTCCATAAGTCAAGCAACCACCATAAGTCAACTCTTAAGTCAAGTACACTATCAACTCACATCCATCACTCCATCACCCATCACTCTCTCTCCTTATAACCCTCTCTCTCTTTCTCATTTCTCAACACATTTTCCAAGCAAGAAAGATAGGTGCATGTCCAAGGAATTTCAAGAGAGAAAGTGATTTTGTGTGGCCCACTTTCCCACCCCAAAATCCTTCATCTTAGCCATTCAACTCTCATCACCTTCCATCAAAGTGAAGCACAAGGAGACCAACATTCCATCGGACCAAGAAGATTGAATGGTGGGTGCTTTATAGGCAAGATTTTTATATTTTTAAGATGGGCCAAGTGAGGCCAACCGATTGATGGTATGGATCACACTTTGGACCCTAGATGTGGCCGATGGCCCATCTTGATTCTCATGATCATTCCATGATGGGATCATTCTCCATGAACCCCATTATGATGTTTATTTTCCATGCATGGATAGGGTCATCTAGAACTTCCATTTTGGTGGAGAAGTAATCTCCACTGTTGATTTTTGATTTGGTGGGCCCACATATATTTAGATCCACTTGATGTATGATTGAATGCAATGGAGGGCTCATAGTGGAAGAGCCCTCCATCATCACATGTATCTCACTCTCTCCCTCTCTCTTTCATTTTTCTCCATCATCATATGTCTCTCTCTCTCTCTCTCTCTCTCTCTTTCATTTTTTTCCTATTGTATGTGATGATGTGGCCGCGTGGCCCACCCAGATGAACCCCACCATGAAGCATGTACTTTATCCAAGCCATCTATAGGTGGGCCCACTTTATATATGTATTGTATCCACACCATCCACCATTTTGTGGCCCACCTAAGCAGGGTCTACCTTAAATGTATGCGTTATGCCCAAACTGTCCAGCGTCTAGGGACGCTGGACGTGAACTGTAAACAGAAATATTAGCTTGATTCACAAGCCTTAGAGAGGGCCACTCATGCAGGCCCTACCTAGATGTATGGGACTAATCCAACTATCTGGCGGGCCATAACATAGAAAATAATGGCTTTAATGTTGAAATTCACCTTGACGTTTCTGTACCTCAAAATATATCGAATATCGAGCTTGATGGATTTGTCTTGGGCCGTAAAATCCAACGACTGGGTCGGATTCCCCTGATGCAGGCCCCACCTATGAAAAACCTCAAAATTTCATTATTTCTTTAAAAAAATATAACACAACAGCTGCAGGCGCTGTTGTTGCTGACAACCCAAGGACGCAGCAGCATCCTACGCTAGCCGTGGGCGGACGGGCAAGGACCACGGGTCCCAGCCGTAGGCCCCACCATGATGTGTGTGGAACATCAAAACGTGCATTTGGTGGTCCCTTTTTTGGGTAGTGGCCCCTCCAAAAATTAGCCGTATATGGAACTTGGGTGGCCCGCGTCATAAGGAGCAGTGGGATTGAACAGCTTCCACTGAAATTCTTTTGGGTGTCATAGAAGTTTTGGATTACTGTGAAATTTATTTTTCCTTTTCATTCAGGTCCATGTGACCTTATCAACAGATTACATGTTAGTTAAACATAATGGTGGGCCCCACGTGGGATTCACCGATGTATGTGTTTTACCCACACCATCCACTCCACTGGACGGCGGGACCCAACCCACCAAAATGTATGTGTTTATCATGTCGTCCAGCCATTTTGCTAGGCTGCTGGACGGCTAGTGGACCACACCTTTGATGTATGTGTTACGTCCAAATCGTCCCTCCAGTTAGTAAACTTGCCTTGAGGCTTGAGACAAAATGAGGCAGATCTAGATTAGGTGGACCACATTACAGGAGACATTGGGTTTAAACATCCACAATTAAACCCTTGTGCTTAAAAGTTTGGATCAATATGATATTTGTTTTTCCTCTTAATCCAGGTCTTTATGACCTTATGATTAGATTGATTGGAAAAATAAACTCTAGAGTGGGCCCTGTGATTTAGTTAACCGTGAAAATTATTGTCTCCAATGCTATTTGTGGTATGGTCCAAATGATCCATGATTCATTTTGAGAATTTATGAGGCCCATGTGATTAGGCCCATCTTGATGTATTTATGACTCGTTGTTGAGGCCCGTCTTAATATATATGAAACCCTTATTATGAGGCCCATTTGATGTATTGGAGGCCCTTGGGTCAAGGCCCAATGGGATGTACATAAGGCCCATTGTAATGTGATTCCACCATGGTTTATGTGTTGACCTTTATGGCGGGCCATGCCTTAGGAGCAATGTTGGTTTGACGTCCACTTTGTAAGGATAATGTTGGTTAAATGTTCGCATTATATTTCTCCCTAGGGCCCATTGATAGGCCCATACTTGTTGTGTGTAGGCCATCTAAGCCCATCTTTATTGTGAGAATAGTTCATCACCATATAACATGTTTAGTGTAATTCCATGATTCATGCCCATATGCATCATATGTATGCTTGATATGTGAAGTGAATGATCATAGAATATGTCATTGGGCAGACTACTTATGGGACTCATTGATAGGAGTTACCCACATGAGCGCATGGTACGCTCGAGATTGCTGCATGATTGTACGGTGTGACTCATGCATCTCGCATATATGTGACTTGATCATTGTATGCCCTAGTGACATCAGGGTCGTGGCTCCACAGGCACGTCGTGGCTCCACAGGCACATCGTGGATGGCTGTATCGGATACCGAAAATACTTGGTTCTAGCACTGTGGGCACTTATGATATCCTTGGATGAAAGTCTCAGAACCTTTTTGGTACCAGGAGGTGCTCCAACGTCTAGACCGAGTGGATGCACAAGCGCTTGAGTGTCGAATACTAGTAGGTCGCGTCTCCCACTGTGTCATGGTCAGTTGGAAGGGGGTGTGGCCTTATACACCTGAGTAAGGAGGTTATAATCTAGGCTGAGTTTGACCAACTCACAAATGAGTCTGTTATCGATGAGCCAGGTAGGTATTGAAAAACTACTAGTCAGGAGAATAGTGTGGTCTATTCCGCTGGCTGGGCTATGCAGCTAGGGAGGTGACAGTCAGTGTGGAGTGTACTAGACCCCGGTGATATCTCAGAGAGGAACTGTACTGATAAATGTACTTAATGAGTACTAGTATGCTTGCTTTGCATCTTGCATATGATATTTGGCTACATAGGCCTCACACCACATGGTCTTGGTATGACCGATAGCATTCATGCCTTGCATCACATAGCTTTGGTATAACTGATAGTATTCATGGACTTATTCACATATTTCTGCATTACTCTGATATTGTATACTTGGCACTCGCCTTGCGCACACACTTACACCACCCTCTAAGCATTTGTAAGCTTATGCATGACCAATGCATGCAGGTGTCGTTGGATCACATCAGAGCTGAGGTAGGAGCGCTTATCAGATTATTTTGGAGCTTTTTGATCACCCTGTATTTCCCTTTCCGCATTATACTTAAAGTTTTTGATATAGTAGATATGTGGTGATGTTGTTTTATGACTTGGTTATGTTCCATTACTAAAAAAATTCATATTGAAAATCTTCCTTATAGGATCCCAGGATGGAATTTGGTAAATGGGTGCAGGAAGCCAAGAATGGGGCACTACGGAGGCTATCAGCACTGGATTCGACAATCGAAAATTTTGTGAGCCCATTTTTTGAGTTTGGGGCATGACAGAAGTTGGTATCAGAGCATAACTTGGGAATACCTAAGGATCACATCACATATCTGCTATAAACTTAAAATGAATAGGTCCCAAGTCTGAATAACTTAGCGATTTTCCAACATAGACCCTTAACGTTTATACCTTCGAGAATTCTCAAGGTTGATAGGCCCGTGTTCCTTCCTGTAAGACATGTTTCCTAGAAGAGTGACCCAAGAAAATCCTGCTCCACCACCTGCAACTCTCGCTTTACCACTGGATATTCCTACTTTCCATCCTGAGGATGCTACTCCTCTACCTGAGACCGGTGAAGATCCGACCATACCTGTGAGTGTCATCCAGCTGCAACAGATGCTACAGGCGATGATCGCTATTCTTCAGGGGTAAAGCAGGCGTCCCACTGTTACACCAGTCGAGGCTGAGCAGGAGCATGCAAGCACCCTTCTCAAAGACTTCTGATAGCACAATCCCCCGCATTTTCGAGAAGAGCCAAACCCTACTGTAGCAGAGATTTGGTACTCCGAGGTGGAGAAAATATTCAACACCATGAGATGTACTACCCAGCAGTGAGTTCCATTAGCCGTATTTCTTCTCCAGGGTGAGGCTCAGCATTGGAGGGCATCTGTAGCTCGATCAGAAGTGGCCAATTTTGAGTGAACCTGGGAGGACTTTGTAGACCAGTTCAACTAAAAGTTCTTTCCCGAGCATGTGTGCCAGCAGTGCACATTAGAGTTTGAGACTTTGGTCCAAGGGTACATGACCGTGTCCCAGTATGAGGCACGTTTCATCGCACTATCGAGATTCGAAACATATCTTGTTGATGATGGGAGGTGGAAGGCCCGCTGTTTTAAGAACAGCTTGTGTCCTGCCCTCAGGAGCCGTGTGATCGGACACATGCTTCTGACGTTTGAGCAGATTGTGGAGAGGGCCCAGATCCACGAGTCAGATTGGGCCATTTTACAGAGAGCCCGTGACCAGAGAAGAGATCAAAAGAGGAAGGCACCCTCTAGTGGTTCCCAGTAGCAGAAGCATCGTTCACAGCAGTGACACATGACTCGCTCAGCATTCAGAGCACCAGTGGCAGCCCCAGCACCACCTTTAGAACCATTTTCATATACTTGCTTTGGGTGCAGTAGGACAGGACATCGTAGGCACGAGTGTCCCCATCCACAACAGCATCAGCCGAGGGCACCGTATTAGCCTCCTCGACAACCCTCACAGCAGCAGCAGCAACCGTAACACCAGCCTTCATGACCTCCCCTGTAGCAGCAAAGGCAGCAGATTAGGTCGTCATAGCGGCAACAACATTAGTAGAGACCTTAGAGGGGACCTGCACCTCTCCAACAGGCTCAGGACAGATTTTATGCCATCGAGCAAGACCCTTAGTCATCAGGAGGGGTCATCGAGGGTACTCTCCCTATTTCTACATGCATTGTACGTGTATTATTTAATTCTGGTGCATCACATTCATTTGTGGCCGATGATTTCTGTCAATTGACCGGTTTGCCGATGGAGTCGCCCCGTGAGGGTTTGTCAGTATCGATGCCCTTAGGGAAGACTGCAGTATTAGACCGATTTTTCTCCTCTTGCCCCGTTCTGATTAGGGATATCTTTTTTCCTACAGATCTATTCGCATTGCCGATGTCTGAGTTTGATGTCATCCTGGGCATAGATTGACTCGCTGAGTACCACACCATATTAGATTGCTCTGCGAGGATAGTCACGTTCTGTATACTGGGCGTGCCAGAGTTCTAGTTTATTGCTCAGCCTAGAGGAGAGTAGCTTTCCTTCCTATTATCGTGTGCCGTTGAGGAGTCAGCTACTTTAAGTATTGACCATCTGCCAGTCGTTTGTGGTTTTCCTGATGTGTTTCAGGAGATTCTAGGGTTACCACCTCATCGACATACTGAGTTCCAGATTGATCTCATGCCTGGTATCGCGCTTATTTTGAAGGCCCCGTATCGTATGACATCATTGGAGTTACGAGAACTGCAGAGCAGTTAGACGAGTTGCATGAGTTAGGCTTTATCCGTCCAAGCAGTTCACCATGGGGAGCACCGGTACTCTTCGTGAAGAAGAAGGATGGCTCGTTGAGGCTTTGCGTAGACTACCGTGAGCTCAATAAGGTCACGATAAAGAATAAGTACCCGCTTCCAAGGATCGATGATTTGTTTGATTAGCTGCAGGAGGCACAGTTCTTTTCGAAGATAAACTTGTGGTTCAATTATCATCAAGTTTGGGTCTGAGTTGAGAATATCCCAAGACAGCCTTCATGACGCGCTATGGTCATTTTGAGTTCCAGGTCATGTCCTTCGGACTGACCAATGCCCCCGTAGTATTCATATAGTTGATGAACAAGGTCTTTCGTTCATATCTCGACCAGTTTATTATGGTGTTCATCGATGACATTCTGATATATTCGAGGACCCGTGAGGATCATGAGCGACATCCGGAGATTACCTTGCAGACCCTCCATGCACACTAGCTTTATGTGAAGCTGGAGAAGTACGAGTTCTAGCAGGAGGAGGTGAAGGTCCTCGGTCATGTCGCGACGAGGTAGGGCGTCGCAGTGGACCCCTCGAAGATTGATGCCATGCGTCAGTGGGGCCAGCCCACGAATACATCTAAGATCAGCAGTTTTCTTGGTTTGGTAGGCTACTACCGACGTTTCATTGAGGGGTTCTCTCATATTGCAGCCCCGTTGACCAGGTTGACCCCGAAGGGTGCAGAGTTCATTTGGAGTGACGCTTATGAGTAGGCATTTATAGAGTTGAAGGAACGCCTCACGTCCGCTCCTATCCTCACTCTTCCTTCTGGGAGTGATGAATTTGTTGTTTTTATCGATGCCTCATGAGTTGGCTTAGGTGTTGTCCTGATACAGCACAGGAAGATGGTGGCTTATATATCTCACTAGCTCAAGGTCCATGAGCTGAACTACCCTACGCACGATTTAGAGCTACCAGCAGTTATCTTCGTACTGAAGGTGTGGATGCACTATCTTTATGGGGTAAGGTTTGAGCTCTTCTCCGACTACAAGAGCTTGAAGAATCTGTTCTCTCAGTCGGAGCTGAACATGAGGTAGAGGCATTGGATGAAGCTCCTAAAGGACTATAATTTTGATCTTCAGTACCACCCGGGCAAGGTAAATGTGGTGGCAGATGCCCTCAGCTGTCAGCCACAAGGCCTAGTGGCGCACATGATGATTCAGGAGTGGAGGATGCTTGAGGATGTGTCTGCGTTTAACTTCGAGATCGGCTTGTAATCTTCTATTGTGTAGTTATTGAGCCTGTCAATTCAACCCTCTCTTGTTGCAAGGGTGATCGAGGCTCAGCAGATAAATAAGTCATTGCAGGATTATCAAGCAGAGGCAGCATCTGAGAGTCAATCAGACTGGAAGATTGATTCTGATAGTGGACTTCGTTTCAGAGGCCGATTATGTGTCCCAGATATTATTGAGTTATGCAAAGATCTTATGACTGAGGTACACCGATCACGGTTCTCTATCCACCTCGGCTCGATGAAGATGTATAGTGATATGAGGCGTCAGTATTTTTAGGCGGGGATGAAGTGCCAGATAGTTAGTTTTGTGGCCGAGTGTGACATGTGCCAGTGTGTCAAGCCGATAATCAGAGACTCCCTAGTCTATTGCAGCCGTTGAGCATCCTGATGTGGAAGTGGGAGCACATATCTACCGATTATGTCATGGGTTTACTGAGGCACAGCATGAAAATGACG
The DNA here is from genome assembly GCA_037074715.1 of Magnolia kwangsiensis. Classification (NCBI taxonomy): domain Eukaryota; kingdom Viridiplantae; phylum Streptophyta; class Magnoliopsida; order Magnoliales; family Magnoliaceae; genus Magnolia; species Magnolia kwangsiensis. The sequence goes on from CM073580.1 coordinate 45,574,014, forward strand.
TCATCTGGGTTGTTGTGGACCATCTAACGAAGTCAGCACATTTTTTTACGATTCGTGAGACTTGGTATGCGGACCGGCTCGCCAAGCTATTTATTGATGAGATCGTGTGACTGCATAGCGTTCCAGTTTCGATCGTTTTTGACCGATACCCGATATTCACATCTCAGTTTTGGAGAAGCTTTTAGAGAGTGATGGGGACTGATTTGTAGCTCAGCACCATTACCATCCGCAAATCGATGGCCAGACCGAGAGGGTCAGCCAAATCCTTGAGGATATCCTTCAAGCCTGTGCAATTGATTTCTCTGGCAGTTGGGATGAGCACCTGTGATTGGCTGAGTTCGCATATAACAACAGCTATCAGGCTACCATTGGCATGACTCCTTTTGAGGCATTATATGGTAGACAGTGTAAATCTCTGAGTTATTAGACCGAGGTTGGAGAGCGGTGTATCCTACGTCTCGAGCTTGTACAGCTGACATCAGAAGTTATCGTCTTCATTAGGCAGAGGATGCGCACAGCTTAGAGCCAACAGAAGAGTTTTGCTAATTGTCGGCGTCATCCCCTGGAGTTTATCATTGGGGACCATGTGTATCTCAAGGTCTCACCCATGAAGAGCGTGGTTCATTTTGGAGTGAAGGGCAAGCTTGCGCTAAGATTCATAGGACCTTTCGAGATCACCGGGCGCGTTGGCACCGTGGCCTATTAGCTTTCCTTGCCATCTCAGTTGTCTGGCATCCACAAAGTCTTCCATGTCTCTATGTTGAAGATGTGTGGGTCAGACATCATTCCTTGATTGGCAGCCATTGGAGGTTCGTGAGAATGCTTCTTACATTGAGCAGTCAGTTCGTATCCTCATCGGAAGGAGCAGGTCCTGCGGACTAAGGTTATTCCCTTGGTGAAGGTACAGTGGGGCCATCATAGTATGGATGAGGCATCTTGGGAGCGCGAGGAGGAGATTCGAGAGCATTATCCCCATCTTTTCGATGTTTGATTGTATGATGTATGGTGTTTTGATTATATATGATGTTATGTTTTCTATTCCATTATGAGTTTATGATTTGCTGTAGTGGTAGTATAAATTTGGAGGATAAAATTTTTATTAGGTGAGGAGCGCTGTAAGGCCCGTATCCTTGTTCATACTGTTCTGTCGACTCCCACAATCCTTCCCATCGAATTTCGGTAACCCGCAACCTATGATCGACGTTTGCGCATGACCCTAAGTCGTATCCTTTAGATTTGAGTCGGCTTAATCCGAGACTTATACCATTGCAAACGCACCGTTGTCGTGGTTCCGACGCCGTATCTTGCACACTGTTCCGATACCCTGGCCAGAAGATGTGGGACCGTGTTCAATTCTAGGAAAACACCATGCGTTTACAATCCCAAGAGAATCTCTACAACATCTCTCATCAATTAATCACTCAAATCAATCAATCAATCACCTTGTATCAAGTACAAGAGCAACCCATGCTTTCTTTCTCCATAAGTCAAGCAACCACCATAAGTCAACTCTCAAGTCAAGTACACTATCACCTCACATCCATCACTCCATCACCCATCACTCTCCCTCCTTATAACCCTCTCTCTCTCTCTCATTTCTTAACACATTTTCAAGCAAGTAAGAGAGGTGTATGTCCAAGGAATTCCAAGAGAGAAAAGTGGTTTTGTGTGGCCCACTTTCCCACCCCAAAATCCTTCATCCTAGCCATTTAACTCTCATCACCTTCCATCAAAGTGATGCACAAGGAGACTGACGTTCCATCAAACCAAGAAGATCGAACGGTGAGTGCTTTATAGGCTAGATTTTTATGTTTTTATGATGGGCCAAGTGAGGCGTACCGATTGATGGTATGGATCTCACTTTGGACCCTAGATGTGACCGATTTCCTATCTTGATTCTCATGATCATTCCATGATGGGGCCATTCTCCATGGACCCCATCATGAATTTATTTTTCATGCATGGATAGGGTCATTTAGACCTTCCATTTGGTGGAGAAGTAATCTTCATCGTTGATTTTTGATTTACTTGATGTATGATTGAATGCAATGGAGGGCTCATAATGGTGGAGCCCTCCATCATCACATGTGTCTCACTCTCTCTCTCTCTCTTTCATTTTTTTCCTACTGTATGTGATTATATGGCCGTGTGGCCCACTCAGATGAACCCCACCATGAAGCATGTATTTTATCCAAGCCATTTATAGGTGGGGCCCACTTTATATATGTGTTGTATCCACACCATCCACCATTTGGTGGCCCACCTAAGCAGGGCCCACCTTAAATGTATGCGTTATGCCCAAACCGTCTAGCGTCCAAGGACGTTGGACCTGAACTGGAAACAGAAATATTAGCTTTATTCACAAGCCTCAGAGAGGGCCGCTCATGCAGGCCCCACCTAGATGTATGGGAGTAATCCACCCTGTCCATTCCATTCCCCATTGTATTTTAGGCGTTAAGCCAAAAAATGAAGCAAATCCAACTATCTAGCAGGCCATAGCATAGAAAACAGTGGCTTTACCATTGAAATTCACCCTGATATTTCTGTACCCCAAAATATGTTGAATATTGGGCTTGATGGGTCAGTCTTGGGCCATAAAAACCAATGGCTGGGTCGAATTCCCCTGATGCGGGCCCCGCCTATGAAAAACCTCAAAATTTCATTTTTTTAAAAAAAATATAACACAACAATAGCAAGTGCTACTGTTGTTGACAACCCAAGGATGCAGTAGCGTCCTATGCTGGCCGTGGGCAGACTATGTGTGGAACATCAAAACTGTGCATTTGTGGCCCCCTTTTTGGGTAGTGGCCCCTCCAAAAATCAGCCGTATATAGAACTTGGGTGGCCCACGTCACAGGGAGCAGTGGGATTGAACGGCTGCCACTAAAATTCTTTTCGGTGTCACAGAAGTTTTGGATCACCGTGAAATTTGTTTTTCCTTTTCATTCAGGTTCATGTGACCTTATCAACAGATTGGATGTTAGATAAACATTATGGTGGGCCCATGTGGGATTCACAGATGTACGTGTTTTACCCACACCGTCCACTCCACTGAACGGTGGGACCTGACCCACCAAAATGTATGTGTTTTATCATGCCGTCCAACCATTTTACTAGGCTGTTGGACAGCTAGTGGACCCCACCTTCGATTTATGTGTTACGTCCAAATCATCCCTCCAGTTAGCAAACTTTCCTTGAGGTTGAGACAAAATGAGGCAAATCTAGATCAGGTGGACCACATTATAGGAGACAATGGGTTTAAACATCCACCATTAAACCATTGTGCTTAAAAGTTTGGATCAATTTGATATTGGTTTTCCTCTTAATCCAGGTCTTTATGACCTTATGATTAGATTGGTTGGAAAAATAAACTCCAGAGTGGGCACTGTGATTTAGTTAACCGTGAAAATTATTGTCTCCAATGCTATTCGGGGTATGGTCCAAATGATCTATGATTCATTTTGGGAATTTATGAGCCCCACGTGATTAGGATCATCTTGATTTGTTTGTGACCTATTGTTGAGGCCCACCTTGATATATATGAGACCCTTGTTATGAGGCTCATTTGATGTATTGGAGGCCCATGGGTCGAGGCCCTATGGGATGTATATAAAGCCCATTGAAATGTGATTCCACCATGGTTTATGTGATGACCTTTATGGCGGGCCATGCCTTGGGAGCAATGTTGGTTTGACCTCCACATTGTAAGGATAATGTTAGTTAAATGTCCGCATTGTATTTCTCCCTAGGGCCCATTAATAGGCCCATACTTGTTGTGTGTAGGCCATCTAGGCCCATCTTCGTTGTGAGAATAGTTCATCACCATATAGCATGCTTAGTGTAACTCCATGATTCATGCCCATACGCATCATATATGTGCTTAATATGAGTAGTGACTGATCATAACGTATGTCATTGGGCAAACTACTTATGGGACTCATTGATAGGAGTTACCCACATGAGCGCATGGTACATGCGAGATTGCTGCATGATTGTACGGTGTGACTCATGAATCTCGCATATGTGTGACTTGATCATTGTACACCCTAGCGACATCAGGGTCGTGGCTCCACAGGCACATCGTGGATGGCCATATCGAATACCAAAAATACCTAGTACTACATTGTGGGCACTTAGGATGTCCTTAGGTGAAAGTTCCGGAACCTTTTTGGTACCAGGAGGTGCTCCAACTTCTAGACCGAGTGGATAAACAAGTGCCCAATACCAGTAGGCCGCATCTCCCATTATGTCGTGGTCAGTTGGAAGGGGGTGTGGCTTTATCCACCTGAGTGAGGGGGTTATAATCTAGGTTAAGTTTGACTAGCTTACAAATGAGTCCGCTATCGATGAGCTGGGTAGGTATTGGCAAACTACGGGTTATGCGGATAGTGTGGTCTATTTCGCTCGTTGGGCTGTGTGGCTAGGGAGGCAGTAGTCAGTGTGCAGTGTACTAGACCCTGATGATATCTCAGAGAGGAAATGTACTGATATATGTACTTGATGAGTACTGACATGCTTGCTTTGCATCTTGTATATGACATTTGGCTACATAGGCCTGACACCGCATGGTCTTGGTATGACCGATAGCATTCATGCCTTGTATCATATAGCTTTGGTACAGCTGATAGTATTCATGGACTTATCCGCATATTTTCACATTACTCTGATATTGTATACTTGACACTTGCGTTGCGCACACACTTACACCACCCTCTAAGCTTTTGTAATCTTATGCACGACTGTTGCATGTAGGTGTCATTGGTCACAGCAGCGCTGAGGCAGGAGCGTGTATTGGATTATTTTTGGAGCTTTTTGATCACCTTATATTTCCCTTTTCGCATTATACTTAAAGTTTTTGATATAGTGGATATGTGGTGATATTGTTTTGTGACTTGGTTATGCTTATGGTTATGCTCCATTACAAAAAAAAAATCATACTAAAAATCCTCCTTGTAAGATCCCAGGATCAGAATTTGGCAAATGAGTGCCAAAAGCCGAGAATGGGGCACTACGGAGCTGTCGACGCCAGATTCGGCGATCAGGAATTTTGTGAGCCTGTTTTTCGAGTTTGGGGCGTGACAATAAACAATCAGCCTAGGTGTAGGTTGTAAAGGTCAAAGGTGAACCTGATTTAAAACCTTGGGTTTGGGGAGAACCGTAGGAAACCTTGTAAGACCCGTATCTTGGTCCGTACCTTTCCGTAGACTTCCGCAGTCTTACCGGTCGAATTCCGGCAACCTTCGACCCTTAACCGATATCGACGCGTGACCCTAATTCATATACTGACAACCCGAGTTGACTCAACCCGAGACCAATACCATAGCGACCGTACCATCGTTATGGTTTCGATGCCGCGACTCGCGCGCCAAGGCAATACCCTGGTCGAGAGTTGTAGGCCAACGTTCGGTGCGAGGAAACGCCGCGCGTTTTGAAACCCAAGGGAATCTCTATGATGTGTCACATCAATCACATCAATCCCATCAATCAATCATCCATCAATCCATCACTTGTCTAGTACATGTCAAGTACACATCACTTTCACCCCTTCTCCCAAGCAACCACAAAAGTCTTCACCTCCCATACCTCTCTTACACAAAAGGCCACAAAAGTCAAAGATTTCTTACACAACCATCACTCACCACATCCATCCATCACTCTCTCTCTCTCCCTTTACAACTCCTCTCTTTCTCATTTGCAAAAACTCCAAGAAAAAGAAAATCCCACGTATGGAATTCTCCAAACTCTCCTAAGCTCCCAGTGGCCCACCTTCCTACCCCATCATCTCCCATCTCAACTCTCTATTCCTCATCTCATCTATTGAAGTTGAAGCTAAGGTGCCAAGGAACCCGTAAGAGCAAGAAGATCGGACGGTGGGTGCCTCTATAGGGTAGTTTCTCTTTGTTTTTATGATGGGCCAAGTGAGACCCACCGATCAATGGTGTGGATCTCGGTTGGGACCCTAAGATAAGACCGATGGCCCACTTGGATCATCATGATCATTCCATGGTGGGGACATTCTCCATGGACCCCATCATGATGTTTATTTCATTGCAAAAGGTCATCTAGACCGTCCATTTTAGTGGAGAGAGGATTCCACCGTTGATTCTCGATCTTGGTGGTCCCATGTGTTGAGGGACCCTTTTGATTGTATGATTTGCTTTTAAGGGAGGGCCCATAATGTCAGGGTCCCTCCATCACAAGCGTGTCCCACTCTCCATGTCTCTCTCTCTCTCTGTTATTTCTTTTTATTTTATTTTATTTTATTTTATGTGATAGGGTTGTGTGGCCCACTTGAATGGACCCCACCTTGAGATTTATTTTGTTCAAGTTGTTATTCAAGTGGGGCCCACCTCATATGTTGTACCCACGTCACCCATCAGTGGTGGCCCACTTCATCAGGGTCCACCACAATGTACCTTGCAAAAAAAAAAAAAAGAAAACTAGACCGTCCAACGTCTGGGACGCTGGACATCCCTGTACAAAAAAAGAAAAGAAAAAGAGAAGCTTTTGGGGTGGTCCCCTTGTGTAGGCCCCACCTTGATGTATATATTCGATCCAAGCCGTCCATCCTCTTACCCACATCGTTTTAACCATCGAGTAAAAGAATGGGACTGATCTGAATATCTTGTGGGCCATAGCATGGGAAACATTGGCGGTTACCATTGAGAAATTTTCTGGTGTTTCTATGCACCCAAAAAATTTGAACTTCGGACTCTTTTTGTCTGCTGCGAGCTGTAGAACACTATGGCTGGAGTGGATTTCCAAGTAGCGGGCCACACACATGATTTTTGGCAAAAATAAAAATTAAAGGAGAGAGAGAGGAAGAGTGAGGCAGCCATTACTGCTGCTGTCAGGCCAGTGCAGGTAGCGCCTGCACTGTTGCAGTGGTGGGCGGACGACGTGGACCCACGGCCACCAATCGTGGGCCCCACCTTGATTCTTATATGCCATCTAAACCGTCCATGAGGTGGGTCCCATCCTCAGGTGGGCCCCCTCCAAATTTCAGCTCGATCAAAAACTCAGGTGGCCCACACCATAAGAAACAGTGTGAATTGAATTCAACCATTGAAATCCTTTTTGGGCCCCACAGGAGTTCTGGATCAAACTGAAAATTGTTTCCACCCTTCATTCAGGTCTGCGTGACCTAATGGACGGGTCAGATGGCATGTAAACCGTTTGGTGGGCCCCACATGGGACCCAGAGTAATGTATGTATATTATTCACACCGTCCACAGGCCATGGATGGTGACTCTCACCATGATGTTTGTGTTTCACCTCCACCATCCAGCAGACGGTGGAGCCCACCTTGCACGTGTGTTGTTCACGCCACCCCCTCCCCTGGCTGAACATTCTGGATGGAAATAAACACTACAGTGGGCCTCCCCCTGGCCCATACCCACACTGGGTGACAAATAAACATTTCATTGGGCCTCTGGGCCCATGGGTTGAGGCCCATTTAATGAAAATATGGGGCCCAATTGGCGTAGCCCATTTGTTATAAAAAAGGTCCACGGGATTAGGCCCATTTGATTTGTAAAAAGGCTTATGGGTTAAGCCCATTTGATTTGTAAAAAGGCCTATGGGTTAGGCCCATTTGATTTGTAAAAATGCCTACGGGATTAGGCCCATTGATTTGTAAAAAGGGCTATGGGTTAGGCCCATTTGATTTGTAAAAGCCCTATGGGTTAGGCCCATTTAAGACATATAAGACCCATGAGATTAAACCCATTTGATGCAATCTAAGGCCCACGGGTTTTGACCCATTGCAATGCACATAAGACCCATTGGTGTGGCCCATCTATGTGGCCCATCTGATGAATAAAAGGCCTATAAGATATGACCCATTTGATATATATGCAAGGCCCAATGGGGTGAACCTAAAGTCCATTGCAATGTGTAATTTCAATATAGACTAAGTAGTGATGTCTACAAAGATTGTGCCTTGGGAGCAATGTTGGTTTGACGTCCACATTGCGAGCGTAATGTTGGTTAGATGTCCACATTACGACTCTTCTTAGGGCCCATTGTTGGGCCGTACTTGCTGTGTATAGCCCTTCTAGGCCCATCTACGTTGTAAGAATGGTTCATCACTCGTTTACATGTTTAGTATAGTTTTATGACTCATGATCATACGCATCATATGTATGCTTGATATGAGGATTGACTGATCATAGCATATGCCTTCGGGCAGGTTGTTTATGGGCTCCTGGTTAGGCGGTGTTGCCCTACATGAGCGCACGATATGCGCAGGATTTGTTGCATGACTGGACAGTGTGAATCATGCATTTCGTATTTGTGTGACATGGTTATTATATGCCCTAGCGAAATCAGGGCCGTAGCCTCCACAGACGCATCGTGGTTGGCAGGATTGGATACTGAAAATCTTATTCTACATGGGGTGCTATAGATATCCCTGGGTGAAAGTCCCTAAACCCTTATGGTACCAAGAGGTTGCTCCAACGTCTAGACCGAGTGGGTAGATGAGCGTTGAGTGCCGATTACCAGACGGTTACGCTCTCCACTGTGTCGTGGTCGGTTGGAAGGGGGTGCGGCCTTACCCGCCCGAGTGTAGAGGGTAATCCTAGGCTGAGTTTGACCAGCTCGAGAAATGGGTCCGCTATCGAAGAGTCGCGCCTGATATTGACAGACGGATAGTGAGGTCTCTTCTACTTACCTTATTGCGCGCGATGTGGCGGCAATCTGGTTTAGAGTATACTAGACCCCGGTGATATCCCATATTTAAGCTGTATTGATGTGTGGATATAGATGAGGATCTGTATGCTTGAGTTGCATTGTACATCGCATGGCCTTGGGATGGCCGATACTACTCATGTCTTGCATAGCCTTAGTACGGCTCATGATATTATGGATCCATCTGCATATTTTGCATTACTCTGACATTACATGTTCATATTACTACCTTGCGCATACACTTTCACCACCCTCTAAGCTTTCTATAAGCTTATGCACGACCGTTGCGTGCAGGTGACGTTGGTTTGCAGCAGCGCTGAGGCAGGAGCACGTTGCAGATCGTTTTGGAGTTTTTGTTCTTTACCATTGTATTTCCCTTTATGCTCGTTGTACTTGTAAAGTTTTTGATCATAGTAGAAATGTAATGGATTTCTTGGTTGTTGTTTGTGGGTTATGCCATTGGTTATGCTTATTACGAATCAAACTGACGTTGAAAATCCTCCTTGTAGCATCCCAGGATCGAAACTTGGTGAATGGCCACTAGGAGCCGAGAATGGGGTTCTACGGAGGCTGTCGGCACTGGATTCGGCAATCGGGAATTTTGTGAGCTCGGTTTCCGAGTTTGGGGCGTGACAAACCTCCTTAGTGAAATCCGGTACACTCAAGGGTTGAGTACGATTACCGGGAGTGGAGTAGATAAGTAGTCGAACCACTATAAAAATGACTGTGTTTGAGATTGTTATTCATTTGTTTGTGTGATTTACTTTAATCATGTTTTCATATCAGATTATCTGAGATCACACCTCACACACACAATTAATTCCATTATAAACTAGTTTTCATATTGTTCATCTCTCAAATAGTTTGCGATTAGATCCTCTACCGAGCTTGAAAGCTAGTAGAGTTACTCTTGAGTAATCCTAATATAGGCTTGTTGTTAGGATTAGTGTGATAGGATTTTAAATTATCATAAAATTATTTAAAAAATCGTATTCACCCCCCTCCAGGACATATTGGCATATTCCTACTTCAACTAAAGTGGTCTTTACAGCAATTTCAATTGGTATCAAAGCGGGTCTCTCTTTAAGGGCTTCACCGCCTAGAGAGTGATCTTGACTGAAGTTGGGAATATGGCCAAAGGAGAGGGCTCATCGATTTCTAGACCTCCAGTATTTGATGGATCAAAGTATGCATACTGGAAGGATAGAATGCACTACTTTTTGAGATCTTTGTATCATAATGTTTGGGATATAGTTGAAAGAGGATATGTGCCACAACTTGAACAGATAGTACTCGAAAATGGCACAACTATCTCCAAACCAAAATCCAAAGAAAAATGGACAACATTCGATAAAGAAAATCAAACTACTGAGGCTAAAGCCATAAATGCTATCTACTGTGTTGTTTCCTAAGATATTTTCAATCAAATCAGTATGTGTGGGACATCCAAGGAAGCATGGGATTTGTTGGAAAAAACCTAAGAAGGAACAACCACTGTAAAGAGATCCAAACTACAACACCTGACTTCACAGTTCGAAAGTCTCAGAATGGAAGAGCATGAGACCTTTATGGAGTTTTTCACAAAGTTGAATATCATTTGTAACTCCATGGGTGGATTAGGAGAGAAAGTTCAGGTACCTAAAATCTGTAGAAAAATTCTACGATCCCTATCAGAACGATTCAATCCGAAAGTAACAACCATTGAAGAATGTAGGAACATAGACGAAATGAAAGTAGAAGAACTGGTAAGTTCCCTACAAACATTTGAACTACACTTCAAATAATCCCAAAAATCTAAAAATACTGTCCTCAAAACTTCAAAGAAGACAACAAATGAGGACATTGAAAGTGAAAGAGAAGATGAAGATGAGGAAGTGGCTTTGTTGGCTCAACGATTCAGAAAGTTCTTTCAAAAAAATTATTGCTATCCACTTAAAGGAAGAAAGATGGACAACAGACCTTCTGCAGGTAAATTTGGTAAAAAGACCAAAGAACAACAATGTTATTCCTATCAGAAGTTTGAACATCTGTCTACTGACTGCCCAAACAGAAAAACTAAGGTCAAGGCAATGGCTGCCACATGGGATAATACAGAAGAGTCAAACTCAGAATCTTGCGACTCAGAGAGTAATGAAGACCAGAAATCCTTGAAAATTCTTATGGTCTCCACTACTCCAATCATTCCCAGTAGGGATGAGAACTAGAAAGAACCATAAGCCACTGAATCATTTTCATCTGATAATGAGGAAACAGAGGAGGAAGAAGAGAAACATGATAAACTACAGGATGCTTATAATCAACTCTATATTCATAGCATCCACATCCTTAAAAGACTTAGAATGTTTGAAAACAAAAGGATGAAATGGCCAAGTTATATGTCCTAGAGGGTGGGGGGGAGGGTGAATAGGACTATGCCAAATTTAAGATAAATACAGCGGAAAAAAAAATAGCCAATATAATTAACTAATCTCAAACCACAATGGAGAATAAAATACAACCTCAAAATTCAAGTCTTGAGAGGTTGATACAAATTACTTTCTAAGGACAACCTTACACCATAAAAACAAGATTTATGGTAGGATAACCTTATTTCTAGAAAGGTCTTAATATCAAAAACTCAAACTGAAGAGGAATAAATAAACAGCAAAGAACTGAAATAAATTGTAGGAATAGAAATCCTAAATTATTACAACATTCCCCATAATGCTTGAAATGTAAATATTACAACATTCACATCCTCACATACATCCCTCAAATGAATAATCAAAGATAGGAAAAAAAATCACACAACCACAAAACACAAGGGATTATAGTGGTTCGCCTATGTGTACACCAACTATTAATAAACAATCACATTGCTACTCCACTCCTATTATCCTCACACAGTAGATATTAGCGTTCACTATCAAAAATAGGTTTTTCAGGTTCACCTAAAACCTTCACAATTATGTCTTTCTCTGTAGGCTTACACAATTAAAAAAAAACCCCACTTCTGAGTTTTCCTAACTCTCCTCAGATAACCAATACAATGAGATTTTTTCTAGTAAATCTCAAAAGTAAACCAAATGAAAGTAAATTACATAAACGTAAAATGCCTGAATTTCTCATTCGTTGTAGTAGCCCAGAAGAACTAAGTCGGAGTAGAGATTTGAATGTCTAAGTTCAATGTCCAATACTCACTTTACAATGGTACAAAGTTCTATTTGATTTTAAACAAAACCAGATGGGCTAGCTTTAATTGATTTTGATTCTAGATAAAGGAAAATAAAACTTCCTCTTTTCAGATCAGATTGGAATACAAGAAATAAAATCAATTCAAAAAAGCTAACGAATGAGAATATTAAATATACACACTTAGCTTAAATGGAGCACAGACTTATCTCTCAGAAGGCCAAATTAAATTAGCATGAATTGTATTAATTATTCTGAGATTCGTGCTCTATTTATAGGTGAGAAAATCGCATCTACGACTGGTCATAGGACCAACGGATATTTGAAATTTCAGGTGGGATAAGATAAGATGGTTTCACGACTGGTCATAGGTCAGCTACGACTGGTCGAAGGTCCCCTTCGACTGGTTGAAGGTCTCCCACGACTGGTCGAAGCTAGTCAAATTTCAACGCTTTAGTTTGAGTTGTAGGTCTACGACTGGTCGACGAAGTAGCCGACATTGTTCATACGACTAGTCGAACAGTCTCCAGGACTGGTCAAAGCTTAGCAAGAATGTAACGCCCTGAAATTTGGGGGTCGAGTAGAAGCTCAGCTCTTGATTTCCAATGCATCACTTATGCAACATAGATAATGATGATTGAATGTTATTCATATTACTGCGTTAAACATGAATGGGATTATACCAAAACAGTAATTCATACTCCAGATCAGTTTATATAACGCAAGCGAAAGACTGAAAGATGTATATAAACGGATATGAATCCAAAGGATCGCTGTCGATCGCCAGAGTATGAATACATCACTGAGTCACCATATACATGTAATAGCTCAAAAGAAAAATGTCAAAAGAATAGTCCGACTACAATGATAAGCCCTATAGCCCCGTCAAACAGAACGACCTAAGAGAAACCATCAAGAACTGCATATGTGAGAACTCATCCTGATCGTCGTAGTAATTAGGCTCCTCCTCCTGAGTCGCATCGTCATCTGCAACTAAGACAGAGTCAGGTGGGTGTTCAGAACACTGTCCCAGAACGTGAGAGTGAGTGATCAACTCAGTGGAATCATAGAGTAAAGATTAACATGTTATCAATTTAGTTAAGCAGTAATGATAAAGCAGACATATCAGACATTCCTAATTACTCTTGTTAATGAAAGGATGAAATGCTTTCATGGTGCATGCCCTCGCCTGCACTCCCTCGTGCGACACCATCTTACGTTCGCGGCATGCTTTCTTCCCTTTATGCTCTTCAACCCAGGGCACATGCAATGCGATGTTATGAGTATGATTACCAAGTTATTATTAGTCCTTTTTCATACAATAGGATTGGGAAGCTAAGGTACCTCCCTTATATCATTACCCAAACGATGATCCATTCTAGGGTCGTCAGTTCTAGACAATCTCATACGATATTACAGTTCTAGATTGTTGTAAAGGGCTCGTCACCAATCAATACAGGTCTAGTTATATGCTTTAGACTACAATAAGGCTCGTCGCCCCAATGCAGTTTCAGGATATACTCGAGGTCACTACAAAGGGCTCGTCACCAATCAGAGTAGGCCGATAGTTTGAATATAGTGTCCCATACCACCATAATCGGCTCACGAGTCTAGGTTGCTTAGTGGTCACTATGGGGAGGCTCGTCGCCCCAGCGTAGGCCGACAGCTCGACCACGGTTTCCCATACCACCATGTCCGGCTCATGAGTCTTAGCGGATCGAGGTACCAAGGTTAGCGGGATTACACTGGTAAGTTTGGTACCCTAGATTCAAACAAGAGCGTCCATACATGATGAACATACATCAGGTCAATCGAGTTACTTGACGAGCTCAACAAGCACGATCGCATGTTGAGGTGATCGACATGGAATGCATAAGCACTCCGTGTGGCCAAACCACTGCTGATAACTCTAGTACGGCTAGGGTTCATCAAACATGTCTTACGTGGAGAATACATCTCAGCCACAAATTTAAGCTTGTTACCGAATGCCTGGACCATAACATGGCCCCAATCAAGTACAATTTCAATAATAGACATTAATTCAAATTCCACATTCATATGAGCATGGTATGAAATATAACTTAAACATGAATACAGTACATGGAGGAAATCATACATACATTTAGCATGAATAGAATAGGCTAAATATAACATGGAGAAAATCATACGCACAAGTAAGGTGATTGAGATTCATATCTCAATACCATTAAAAATCATACTTTACTTATTTCTAACCCATTCAGGTATTTACACAAATACTTAGACTACACTATTCAACATACATCACGTATGTTAGCATATTGCATATTTGGGAAAATCCTTTTACTAAGGAGTTGTCGCATACATAACAAATATGTACTAACAATGATTTATCATGGCAATCACAGATCTAAAATTTATACGTATATAGGTATTTCAACACATATATAGAATACACTACAGTATACATAGTTCATACGTATTCGTAACGCGAAACAAACAACACGTTTAGCATGTGAAATAGCATCCATGTCAGTAATAAATCATTATCTGACATTGAAAGCTTTGAAAACCATAACCTATATGTCTATAATCCGCACCTTACGCCGATAAACGCGTAAGAAATTCAGTTTATTCACTCACGCTTCGTATACGGCCCAATGGAAACCTATTACATGAAATAGGTTAGCTATTACATCACTTTAACTAGTTGAAACCCTAGAACTGATTAGGGTTAGGTTTTCTTACCCAATAGTGTATTTGAAATCACCGAAATAGCGATCCGTTAGCTATAAATAAGCACGTGGAGTAACGGGAATTGAATCCCAGGAGTAGCTCCCAATTCTCTCTTACTTTTTCTCTCTTTACTCTCTCCTCTTTCTTAGGGTTGTAGGAAATTCGTATGGTGAGAGAGGGTGAGGGTTTCAAGCCCTTATATATGCTCTAAACTGATGGGAATGGCCTCAGGGCTAAGGTATACTTAGGTTATATCCAAATTAGCCTTGTTCTGATCCAACGGAGCAGTTCTAGAGGTCCTTTTGCTGAATGCGGTCGAACTTAAGCTCACAGATATTGGATCTTAAGTACATTAAGTTTTCAGTCCGATCGAATTTCCAGATTGACTGTGGCAGACCAGTTTCAGTTCAGCGGTCACCGAAACTCGATCAGGGACACAAGTACTTTGACATGTATGGGCCATCATCCCTGATCCGAGGGTGAATTTGGGTAAAAAAACCCACGGTCAGAATGCTTATAAAAGACGTGCAAGTGACACAACTCAGATTACTTAAATTCATATTTAATTTCTTAAAAATCTTCACTTTCTCACACTCTTCACTCAGAACTCAAGGAAATAATCTCAGAACATCGTTTGGACTCAATTTTCGAGGTGATTATCAAGTCCAACTAGGCGGTCGTAATCGTCTAAATTCATTGCTATCTGACTTTCGACGTGCGGTTCAGGTCTGATACAAAGTTTCAGAGTGCTCCCGAGAGCAACTGGATTTAGAGTTAGATCCTAGATTTTAGGGTAATGCAGCGTTAATGATTCTACAGATTTTAAGTCTTGCAGATCGTATTTAAAGTGATTAGCGCTAATTTCATAGGTAATCTAGGTTAGCACTTAGTTAATTCTCGTCTAGTTTCTAAAGGATTCAGTCCTGAGGGATTTCTGCCTGAGTTGGTACTCGCGTCTTTGTACGGATTTTTTCAAGTCGTTACAATCTACCCCCCTTAAAGAAAAATTTCATCCTCAAAATTAGTACCTTTTTGTACTCCTCAAGACTCTGAAAGTAGTTCTTTCTGACCTCAGCCTCTGTCTCCCAAGTAGCTTCCTCCTCAGTATGATGCGTCCACAGAACTTTCACCAGTGGAATGACCTTACTGCTCAACACCTGCTCCTTCCTATCTAAGATACATGTTGAATGCAGCACATATGTAGCATCCTCGCTCAGTTGTACTTGCTCCCATCTGATGACGTGCGAAAGATCAGGAATGTATTTCTTCAGCATGGATACATGAAATACGTTTTGTACGCCTGCGAGTGGTGTGGGTAAAGCCAGGCGATACGCTACTGCCCCCACTCGATGTAGAATCTGAAATGGACCAATAAACCTCGGTGTGAGCTTCCCCTTCTTGCCAAACCGTAAGAGTCCCTTCATAGGAGAAACTAGGAGGAACACATGGTCTCTAACCTCAAACTCAAGCGGTCGCCGCCTCGTGTCAGCATAACTCTTCTGTCTGCTCTGAGCTGTTAGAAGTTGATGTCTGATAATTTTGATCTTCTCTGAGGTTGCCTACACTAACTCTGGTTCAACCAAACTGCGCTCGCTAACCTCTGCCTAGCAATGTGGTGCTCGACAAGGGTGCCCATACAAGGCCTCGTTAGGAGCCTTGCCAATACTCACCTGAAAACTGTTATTGTAGGCGAACTCTACATAAGGGAGATAGTCATCCCAACTGTCTTTGAAGTCCAAAACACAAGCCCGTAGCATATCCTCCAAAATCTGATTCACCCGCTCCGTCTGCCCATCGGTCTCGGGATGAAACGCGGTACTGAATTTTAACTTTACACCCATCGCTTCCTGGATACGAGTCTAGAAGATAGTTGTAAATCGCATCTCTGTCCAACATAATCTCCAAGGGAACTCCATGCAAACGAACTATCTCTTTGATGTACAGCCTGGCCAACTTGTCTGCAGAGTTCGTGACTCTGATCAGAAGAAAGTGAGCCGACTTCATCAATCTGTCGATGACACCCAGATAGAATCATGTCCCTTCCTCGTCTTCGGCAGCCCTGATATAAAATCCATAGAGATGAAGTCCCACTTCCATTCAGCTATGGGCATGGGCTGAAGCAGTCCAGGAGGTCAGCAATGCTCTGCCTTGACCTGCTGGCACGTGAGACAACGAGATACGAACTCAGTAATATGTACCTTCATGTTATCCCACCAGTACGATCTCTTCATGTTTTGATACATCTTCGTGCTACCTAGATGCATCGCAAGCCTTAAACTGTGGGCTGACTCGAGAACCTCTCGTATCAAGTTAGGAATGTCTGGGACGCATAAGCGGCCACGATAACGTAAGCCCCCATCCGTACCAACACTCTACTCAAAGTCCTCTTCTGTACTAACCTGCTCTCGCATCTTTGCCAATAGCTCATCGTCTGCCTGAGCCACGATAATCCTGTCTTCAATGAGGGGCTGTACACGAATGTGCGCGATGACTTCAAACGGTTCCTCCACAGTGAGTTTCTGCTCGAAGTCCCACACAAACTCTACCATATCCCATTTTGCAATCATAAGCGGAGCCGCAAACTCTATAGTCTTCTTGCGGATCAACGCGTCTGCCACAAGGTTGGCCTTCCCAGGATGGTAGGAAACCTCGAACTTGAAATCCTTCAAGGTTTCCATCCATCGGCGCTGCCTTATATTCAAGTCTCACTGAGTGAATATATACTTAAGGTTCTTGTGGTCGCAAAAGAGCTCGAACTCCTCTCCGTAGAGTTAATGTCTCTAGAGCTTCCGTGCGAAAATGACGGTTGCCAACTCCAAGTCTTGTGTAGGGTAATTCTCCTCGTGTTTCCTCAACTGTCTCGAGGAATAAGCAATCACCATGTCCTTCTGCATAAGGACACAACCTAGGCTAACGTGAGACGCGTCGGTGTATATCGTATACTTGACCCCTTGCTCTGGCAATACTAGCACAGGGACAGATGTCAACCTGTCTTTCAGCTCTTGAAAAGCTGCTTCTACCTTCTCATTCCAGGCGAACTTCAGATCCTTCCGAGTCAACTGAGATAAAAGTCTGGCTATCTTCGAGAAGTCCCGAATGAAGCGTTGGTAATAGCCCATCAGGCCCAGAAAACTCCTCACCTCAGTAACCGAACTTGGCTGCTTCTACTCCTGAACTACGGCTACCTTAGCAAGGTCCACCTCTATCCCTTCTTTGGACACTACATGTCCCAGGAACTTGACTTCCTCCTACCAGAAGTCTCACTTCTTGTACTGTGCGAACAACTAGTTCTTCTTCAGAGTATCTAAGACTGCTTGTAAGTGTCCCTAATGTTCTTCCCGACTCGCAGAGTATACCAGAATGTCTTCAATAAACATAATGATGAATCGGTATAGAAATGGCTGAAACACCCGGTTCATCAAGTCCATGAACATGGCCGGTGCGTTTGTAAGACCAAACGACATCACGAGGAACTCTTAATGACCAAAGCTGGTCCTGAATGCAGTCTTCTGTACGTCTTCATCCCTGACGCACAACTGATGATATCCTGAATGTAAATCAATTTTTAAGAAGTATCGCGCCCCTTTCAACTGATCAAACAGATCGTCTATCCTGGGAAAAGGATACTTATTCTTCACGGTCAACTGGTTCAACCTGCGGTAGTCAATACATAATCGTAGCGACCCATCTTTCTTCTTGACAAACAACACAGGTGCTCCCCAAGGAGACACACTAGGTCGTATGAAGCCCTTCTCTACCAGCTCGTCAATCTATTTCCTCAGTTCATCCATCTCACATGGCGGCATACGATACATCGGTAATGAAATGGGTGTCACACTAGGCATGAGATCAATAGTGAAATCGATCTCTCACCGAGGAGGTAGCCCAGGTATCTTACTGAACACTACCCCAAAATCCCGAACCACAGGCGTGGTTTCAAGTGCCGAACCAGCAGTACTCTCCAATAGAGAAGTATAATACTCTCCAATAGAGAAGTATAATAACCAAATCGGGAAGGGTAACTGACCTGAACAGGGAAAGTAAATGCCACACCCTCTGGTCCATGGGCTGTCACCAGTCTAGCCTCACAATCAATCTCTGCTCTCATCTCAGTGAGCCAATCCATACTAAGAATAACGTCGTAGTGATGCATGGGTGTGACAAACAGGTCAATTAGAATCGACCTGCTTCCTAGATCTATTGTGCAACCCACACAAACCCTGGTAATGTCAAAGGAGGTCCCTGCGACAGTAGTAAGTGTCACTCCCCTTGTAGGAGAAGTAACCAATGTTAGCCGCTTGACTATTGAACATGAAATCATAGAAGTAGTGGACCCAGTGTCCACCAGTAAGAAAACTGAAGTACCTTGGATATGAACCGTACCCTCGAATGACCTCGGCACAAAATCTGCACCCTCAGAAGCCTCAGCTGTAAGTACATGCACCCAATCATGCTGTGGGCAATGCAGTGGTGGTACCATAGGCAGTTGAGGTGGCCTAAATCGGGGTGCCGATGGTCGAAACGACAGATGTACAGGTGCAGTTCGTAGGGGTGAAGTCGATAGAGCTTGAGGGTGAGAGTGGTCTATCCTCTGTGGTGGCGTAAACCCGCTATCTCTCATACGCGTAAAATAACTCTCTGCAGCATGACCTAGTCTCCCACAATAGGTATATGTCACACCAGGTCACCTCATAGGAACTAACGGCGCCTCGATCCTTGGAGGAGAGTCGATACAGGACCTTTTTCTGAGGAATGGCCGGCTCTGCATATCTGGTCGTGGCCTGGGAATCATAGGCCCACGAGAACGTGACAATCGATCCCCGTCCTGCTCTGCACATATAGACATATGAACTAACTCAGCATAGGAAGGTATGCTAGAACAGCACATCTTCGAGTGAATGTCGGGTCGCAGGCCTTCAAAAAAATGTCGCATCCGCATCTGCGCATCAGAGAGAATAGTAGGGACGTATCTGCCCAACTCTGTAAACAGATGCTCATACTCTGACACTGACATGCCTCCCTGTTTGAGGCACAAAAATTCATTCTCCTTCTCGTGCCGGTACGTAAGGGGATAGTATTTCTCATGGAAGCGGGTCTCAAATGTTGCCCACTTCCAAATACAGTCAACTACAATAGTCCGCAGGACATTATCCCACCACATGCTAGCCTCCTTCTCCAACATAAAGGTGGCCAACTCAACCTACTCTGGCTCCGTACAGTGTAGCATCCTCAGCATCTTAGAGATGCGGTCAAGCCAATATTCGACCTCCTCGGGTCTGTGAGAACCTGTAAATGTAGGGGGCCGCAAGCGTTGGAATCGCTCTAGGAGGCTATTGGTACCCGAATTCCCCATAGGGTATATAGCAGGTGTAGGCGAAGTCACACCCTCATCCTGAGCGGAAGGCCCAACAGCCTCAGCAGGGAGTGCAGATGGTGAAGGTGGAGTCGTACCCCCACCCTGCGCTAGGGCTCCTGCAATAGTGGCTAAGAGCTGTTGGTGCTGCTGTTGCTGTTGGTGCTGCATCTGCTGCTGCTAGTGTTGCTCTTGCTGCTGGTGCATCATCGTCAACAACTGTTCCAACCTAGTCATAGGTGGAGACGACTGAGGCACATGCTGCATCGAAGAAGACGCACGATTCTACTCATGAACCGGTGGTGTATATGGTGGCAGCCCAATTGTAAGACCAGTCAAAGGCTGATACTCAGGCATAGTCTTATGAACCGGGCCCAAACCAGGGTCCATACAACCATCACTCTGGGGAGGTGCCTGGTCCATCGAATCATTAAATGTGAGGCGTGTCGTGCTCCATGTGAATTTAGGTGGCATTCCCTACACAACATAGGGTGCAACTTGTGTAAGATGCAGCATAACAACACAATTCTTTAAGCATTGTACACACATCATAGCAAAAAGACTGCATGCATTTCATTTACCAAAATTTATCACAATTCATGGAATATAGTTTTACATGGATCATGACAGGGAATGCACATGCGCTAAGACAACCAGGACTTCAAACATTTAAAACATCATAGAAGTTACTGCATTACGAACCCTAACAGCATGTAAACACCAACAACCTACAAACAGCAAACAAGCTACGGGGCAATAACATGGATGACTAAGCATCCAGAATTGGTGATGGAGGAGGGGCACCCTTATCCTACAGGCAGCATAGGATAGACTTCAGAGTGCTAGTCACTTTCTTAAACTTGTGTTTCATGAAACCCCAAAGATCCATGATATCTTGTCGTAAGATAGCCTGGCCCTCCTCAAGTCGGGCTATACGAGCATCCCTGGCGGCTTAACCAGAGTCCTGATCTGGTATCGTAGCAGAAGAGCTCTCACTCGTGTCCTGAGCCTCCTCTTCTTCCTCCTGTTCTTCTTCTTCTTCTATTTCAGCCCTGCCTTCTCCTTCACTTTCTTCTTCTTCGCTCTCAGTTTCATCCTCACTTTCTTCAAGTTGGGCTTGTCGTTGTCGTGGCCCAATATTCATCTGATTGAGAGTGGTCTCGCTGATGTAATGGACCGGCGCTGGCAATTCCGCCCCAAGTCTTTAGCCAAACTCAAGTGTAATCCTGCACATGAGTTGGCCGAAAGGGAGCGACTCAGTCCTTCTATTTGAACGCATAATAAGGACTATCCGTCGTAGTATAAATGTAGGTACGCATAACTTCTCTCCTTGCCCCACTTGGTATAGAAAATTCACCATGAGATATGGTAAAGCAGGTGGAAGTGCCCGACATATTAGTCGCTAAGAGGCTCTTATTATGCTACCACTCAACCAGTCGACCACATAGAAACCTAGTGCGGTGATCCCTCTCATGTACACTATTCAGATTCCTTTCACTTTCATGTACTTTTCCAAGTGGCACATTTAGGAGCCGAGATATGAAGCCAATGTCGATCATAGCCTCTCGATCTCTACCAAATGGGATCTTGAATTGCAAGGGCTCTAGTGTAGGCTCTCGAATGTGAGCATAGAAGGCTCGGAAAGTGCTCACATTTGTACGAAACTTACCTTCAAATAGCAGACCCCACCTGGCCTCTTCCAGGCGCTCGAACAATAAGTACTCCCCAAAGAGTCGCCCATCCACATGTGCTTCAAAAAGGACTCTACAACCCTCGTAGACTCCATGAGATAGCTCTGCTAATAAGACTCTTCCAACAGGAGCCTGGGGATTAAGACCCCGCTTAGTCTGCAACTCCCCCCTAGCACTTACACTCGTGGCGGCTCCTCTCAGTCTCCTCGAATGAGTGGGGCGACTAGGCCTAGCTTCATCCACAAGGGCTCATTTCTTTCCCATGAGAGAAAGAATGCTGAAAATCGAGAATAGGGCCTCGATAACCTCCAAGAAAGCCATGGAAAGTGAGAAAAGGGAAGAAAAGGGATGAGGTCTTTGGGTCTCCATGGATTTGGGCCTTATATGGGAGTCTAAAGGCTCAAATGAAAGGGAATCAAGAGAAAAAAGGGACAAAATAGGATGGGTCAAAGGGTTTACACGAATTTGAGACTCAAATGGGGGATTTGAGAGCTCAAATCAAAGGAAATGAGAGGGTTAGGTGATGGGTATGGCTGAGCATGGTGGAAGGATGTATGGCTTAAAGAAAAATGAAAGAAAGAGTGATTGGAAGGATGATTTGAGAGAGAAATGGGCCGTTTTGAAGGAAAGGGAAAGCTTGGAGGTGGGTTTTGTGAAGGAAGTAGTCATTTGAGGAGGATTTAAACGACGAACCATGGACCATTGGGTCCCACAAGACCCCACATGTCATCGGCCCGACGGCTCAGCCCGGCCGAGCCCGCCCGTCGACGAGGTCCTCACCGGTCTCTGACCTAGCTGGTGAGGGCTCACCATTTGGGCAAGGTCCTCCCCACCCTCTGGGTCCAGAAAAATATGGCTCCCACCTTGGGTCCCCGTGGAAGTGGCCCGTTTGGCCCCTCGCTTCCAATTCAAGTCGTTTCGACACAAATGGGATAGATTGCTTCCTTTACCAATTTTTTAATGACTGGAATGGGATGAAACATGGTCTATACCCATCAATTGATGGTCTAAACATGGTTTAGGGATGTCGTGCATAATCAAGAATGTGCAAGGACTCTATCTCGGTGATCATTTTCAATTAAACTTTCGCCAACAAACAAAACTAGGAGTCCTAAACTTATTTCTAAATTATTCTCGCACCCTCCTACGCTAAAGTGGCATCAACGTACATCGTGTGACCATAACCCAGGTCCGGTCTAATCCAAATCATGCTCTGATACCAACTTGTAACGTCCTGAAATTCGGGGGTCGAGTAGAAGCTCAGCTCCCGAGTTCCATGCATCACTTATGCAACATAGATAATGATGATTGAATGTTGTTCATATTACTGCATTAAACATGAATGGGATTATACCAAAATAGTAATTCATACTCCAGATTAGTTTATAGAATGCAAGTGGAAGACTGAAAGATGTATATAAAAGGATATGAATCCAAAGGATCGCTGTCGATTACCAAAGTATGAATACACCACTGAGTTACCATATACATGTAATAGCTCAAAAGCAAAATGTCA
Organism: Magnolia kwangsiensis; assembly: GCA_037074715.1. Classification (NCBI taxonomy): domain Eukaryota; kingdom Viridiplantae; phylum Streptophyta; class Magnoliopsida; order Magnoliales; family Magnoliaceae; genus Magnolia; species Magnolia kwangsiensis. Next base: position 45,597,151 of record CM073580.1, read on the forward strand.
AAAGAATAGTCCGACTACAATGATAAGCCCTGTAGCCCCATCAAAAAGAATGGCCTAAGCGAAACCATCAGAGAACTGCATATATGAGAACTCGTCCTGATCGTTGTAGTAATCAGGCTCCACCTCCTGAGTCGCATCGTCATCTGCAACTAAGACAGAGTCTGTTAGGTGTTCAGAACACCGTCCCAGAATGTGGGAGTGACTGATCAACTCAGTGGAATCATAGAGTAAAGATTAACATGTTATCAATTCAGTCAAGCAGTAATGATAAAGCAGACATATCAGACATTCCTAATTACTCTTGTTAATGCAAGGATGAAATGCTTTCATGATGCATGACCTCGCCTGCACTCCCTCGTGCGACACCATCTTACGTTCACGGCATGCTTTCTTCTCTCTGTGCTCTTCAACCTGGGGCACATGCAGTGCAATGTTATGAGTATGATTACTAAGTTATTATTAGTCCTTTTTCATGTAGCAGGATTGGGAAGCTAAGATACCTCCCTTATATCAGTACCCAAACGATGATCCATTCTAGGGTCGTCAATCCTAGACAATATCATACGATATTATAGTTCTAGATCACTGTAAAGGGCTCGTCACCAATCAATACAGGTCTAGTTATATCCTTTAGACTACAATAAGGCTCGTTGCCTCAATGCAGTTTCAGGATATACTCGAGGTCACTACAAAGGGCTCGTCACCAATCAGAATAGGCCGACAACTTAAATATAGTATCTCATACCACCATAATCGGCTCACAAGTCTAGGTTGCTCAGTGGTCACTACGGGGAGGCTCGTCGCCCCAGCGTAGGCCGACAGCTCGACCACGGTTTACCATACCACCATGTCCGACTCATGAGTCTTAGCGGATCGAGGTACCAAGGTTAGCGAGATTACACTGGTAAGTTTGGTACCGTAGATTCAAACAAGAGTGTCCATACATGGTGAACATACATCGGGTCAATCGGGTTACTTGACGAGCTTGACTAGCACGATCGCATGTTAAGTTGAACGACATGGAATGTATAAGCACTCCGTGTGGCCAAACCACTGTCGACAACTCTAGTACGGCTCGGGTTCGTCAAACACATCTTACGTGGCGAATACATCCCAGCCATGAATTCAAGCCTGTTACCGAATGCCTGGACCATAACATGGCCTCAATCACAAACAATTTCAATAATAAGCATTTAATTCAAATTCCACATTCATATGAGTATGGTATGAAATATAACTTAAACATGAATACAGTACTTGGAGGAAATCATACATACATATAACATGAATAGAATAGGCTAAATATAACATGGAAGAAATCATACACATAAGTAAGGTGATTGAGATTCATATCTCAATACCATTAAAAATCATACTTTACCTATTTCTAACTCATTCAGGTATTTACACAAACACTTAGACTACACTATTCAACATACATCACGTATGTTAGCATATTGCATATTTGGAAAAATCCTTTTAGTAAGGAGTTATCGCATACATAACAAACATGTACTAACAATGATTTATCATGGTAATCACAGATCCAAAATTTATACGTATACAGGTATTTCATCACATACATAGAATACACTGCGGTATACATAGTTCATACGTATTCGTAACGCGAAACAAACAACACATTTAGCATGTGAAATAGCATTCACGTCAGTAATAAATCATTATCTAACATTCAAAGCTTTGAAAACCATAACCTATACGTGTATAATCCTCACCTTACACCGATAAACGTGTAAAAATTTAGTTTTTTCACTCACGTTTCGTCTACGGCCCAACGACAACCTATTACATGAAATATGTTAGCTATTACATCACTTTAACTAGTTGAAACCCTAGAACTGATTAGGGTTAGGTTTTCTTACCCAATAGTGTATTTAAAATCACCAAAATAGCGATCCGTTAGCGATAAATAAGCACGTGGAGTAATGGGAATTGAATTCCAGGAGTAGCTCCCACTTCTCTCTCACTTTCTCTCTCTTTACTCTCTCCTCTTTCTTAGGGTTGTAGGAAATTCGTATGGTGAGAGAGGGTGAGGGTTTCAAGCCCTTATATAGGTTCTAAACTGATGGGAATGGCCTCAGGGCCAAGGTATACTTAGGTTATATCTAAATCGGCCTTGTTCCTATCCAACGAAGCAGTTCTGGAGGTCCTTTTGCTGAATGCAGTCAAACTTAAGCTCACAGATATTGGATCTTGAGTACATTAAGTTTTCAGTCTGATTGGATTTCTGGATCGACCGTGGCGGACCAGTTTCAGTTCAGCAGTCACCAAAACTCGATTAGGGCCACAAGTACTTTGACATGTATGGGCCATCATCCCTGATCCAAGGGTGAATTTGGATCAAAAACCAATGGTCAAAATGCTTATAAAAGACGTGCAAGTGACATGACTCAGATTACTTAAATTCGTATTTAATTTCTTAAAAATCTTTACTTTCTCACACTCTTCACTGTGGACTCAAGGAAAGAGTCTCAGGACATCGTTTGGACTCAATTTTTGAGGTGATTGTCAAGTCCAACTAGGCGATCATAATCATCTAAATTCATTGCTATCGGACTTTCGACGTGCGGTCTAGGTCCGATACAAAGTTTCAGAGTGCTCCCGAGAGCAACTGGGTTTAGAGTTGGATCCTAGATTTCAGGGTAATGTAGCATTAACGATTCTACAGATTTTGAGTCTTGCAGATCGTATTTAAAGTGATTAGTGATAATTTCATAGGTAATCTAGGTTAGCACTTAGTTAATTCTCGTCTAGTTTCTAACGGATTCAGTCCTGAGGGATTTCTGCTTGAGTTTGTACTCGGGTCTTTGTACGGATTTTTTCGAGTCGTTATAAAGAATTTCTGTATTTTGCAACAAACGTACGACTAATCCAGAAAATTCTTAAACAAGTTGAAGCAGTGCTAGGACTAGTCGAGCAAGACCCAGGACTAGTCTTAGAACAGACCAAACTTCCATAAATAAAACATATGAATTATATATCCAAAGTGACCTACTCTAAAGGTCAACCTAAAGTCAGTCATACCTCAAAAGTGAAGTAAGGACATTGAAACTTAAAGACGAGTGACCTTAGAAAATAATGAAGCTTGAGATCTTGGTGGAGCTTAAACTTGAAAGCTTTTTGAGATCTTGAATTAAGTCGAACAATCTCACTTTCTCGAGTCTTGACTTGTGAACAGTGCTTGTCTATCGAAGCTGATCTTGTGAGACTTTTATCGTGACTCGGCATGTCTTGAGTAGAGCTTTGTTCTTCACATATGCAAGCTTCATAACAAGATACAAACAGTGTCTTTGGCACCACAAATTTGACAGTAAAAAGGGCTAGCAACTATAGCACTTACAATCTCCCCCTTTATCAAATTAGTGACAAAACACACTTTCAAGATATATTACTTAAAACAGAATATCTAGATAAAGAATCATGCATTGTTACCAACCGGCACACATTCATAATACATCAACCTGTAAATTAATTCAACATATAGTCCTGCAAACCATGTCTTTCAACATATAGTCCTGCGAACCAAGTTTTTCAACATATAGTCCACTTCTGCACATACTCCCCCTGAGTAGCACACATACATCACAAAAAAAAAATAAAAAAATGCAATACTACTACTCCCTCCTCATAACATAAAACATAAACATCGATTAGATTAGACATCCATTCTCTCCCTTTTTGTCACAATAGGACAAAGGAAGTAAATGGCTGAGAAGTGAACACGAAAGAGAGATATGAGAGTGAAATGCATATAAATCATAAATAAAGATAAGTCATAAGTAATAACAATCTCACAAGTAGAGAAAGCAGAAGAGTAATAATGTTATTACAGTCTAAAAAAAAAAATCTAATCTGATCCAGATGAAGGAGTAGGGATGGAAGGATCAAGTTGATGCATGCCCTTGTTCAAGCGCCTAAGATATTTACGTATATATTTAAACTGTAAATCATGGGCAACATTCATATTTTCCATCTTAACATTTATATTCTCAACTTTCTCCTCCAATGCACATAAATGCACATTAAACTCCAAAGGTTCAGAATCTGGATCATTAGTTGAATCAGATTCAAGTTCTTCAAAAATATCATCCATGTCAATGTCATCAAGAGGAAGATCACCATCTTCTTCCTCATGTCCAGCTTTGGCACCACCAACACCATCACCTTGACCAGGAAGGTAATCCAACTTCATCTTATTGATATTAAAATTGTTAAATATAAGATGATGGATAAGGGCCTCTCCAACAGGCATATCGACTAACATATGCGTAGCCAACACAGTCATCAGATAAGTAACAGGTATGTCACTATGACCTGGATGGAGTCGAAACTAAATAATGGAATAACAAATTAAGGATGGTAAATAGACATGAACACCTCTAACAATGGTATGAAGAACACGAACCATAAAGGACGTCAATTCAGATTTATTACTCGATCGTGGATATAAATTGGACACAAAAATGTTGTGAAGAACTCTATATTTGGGTAACAAAAACTTTGAGGGGAGCACATTCCCTTTATGCGTCCATTGTACATCCAAATTGCATAAGGTTCTAGTGAGCATACGTTTTTCAGTTTTTGAGGGCTTTTCAGATAAGGTATGGATGGAAATGCCCTCATTATTCACAAGAATTTCCATAAGAGCTGAAATCAAATGACGATCAACTTCAAATGATCCTTCTCTTATGGCTATTTTAAAACTTAAATTTCCCAATAAAAACTCACTTATGCAAGTGAACATGGACTGGGCAATGGACCAGTATGTTGGCCCACCCCGATGCAATAAGTTATCCCAACCTACAGCTTAGAGCATAGGAAGGATATCAAAACGAGCAACATGATTAATATCAATAGGATGTTCAACAATAACGTTACGCAATCTGATATCCCGAATATAAGATGGATCATCCTCGGGGGCCCGAAGTTGACGCTTAGTGATAGGAGCTGATCTGGAGGAAGATGGACCACGGGATGTTGTCTTTCTCCTTCTAGAAGCCATTTGCAATAAGGATTTCAAGGAAACAAAGAGTTGCAAAGAATTGAGAAGTGGGTTTTCTCAAATCATATTTTTCAAAAGAAAAACCCCAAATCTTAACAAGATTCGAAATAGATAACTTCAAGAGAGAAATAGAAGTAATCTAGACACAAATCTACAAGAAAAGTGCAAATGAAGCACTAAACTTGAAGATTTTGAAAGGTGGGTTCGACTAGTTAGGCGTCAGCTCATCAGAGAGTGAAGAAGAAATGAGGAAGAAAGTGATTTTCCCCAAATTTAAGTCAATCACCACGATCCAAGACTGGTCGTGGATGTACAGGACCAGTCGTAGCAAGACTGGTCGTGTATACTCATGATTGGTCGAGTATCGGCCAAAATTTACAATTATCGGCTAATTTTAAAATTTAACAAAAAAAAGGAATCAAATATAAATATAATATGATACAAATAAGCATAAATAATCATTTTAGAATGCACATGCCAAGATCAAATTTCATTTTGTTAAACCTGCTTTTGTCAAGCGGTTTAGTGAAAATGTCAGCACGTTGATTCTCTATAGGGATATATTCCAAAGATATAACATTTTCTTCCACTAATTCACAAATATAACGAAATCTAATGTCAATGTGCTTAGTACGAGAATGTTAAATTGAATTTTTTGAGATATTTATGGCACTGGAATTATCACAATATAATAGCATAGAATCATGTTTAATTTCATAGTCACTTAGCTTACGTTTCATCCAAACAAGCTGCATACACACATTACCAGCTGCGATATATTCAGTTTTAGCAGTTGAAGTGATATAGAATTTTGTTTCTTACTAAACCAAGAAACTAAATAGTTTTCGATATAAAAGCAACCACCACTGGTTGATTTTCTATCATCAAGATTACAAGCCTAGTCAGCATCCGAGTACCCAGCTAATTTAACGTTAGTCTCATGTGGATACTAGAGACCGAGATTAACAGTACTTGCGACATATCGCATAATCCACTTAACTGTAGTTAAGTTTGATTCTTTAGGATCAGACTGATATCTAGCGCAAATACCAACACTTAGAGCGATATCGGGTCTACTAGCAGTTAAATACAATAAACTACCAATCATACTCCGATATAATTTCGGATCCACATTTTTACCTACAGAATTTTTTGAGAGTTTCAAAGTTGTACTCATGAGAGTATCAAAATTCTTACCATTCTCAAATCCAAATCTCTTAATCAAATTCATAGCATATTTAGATTGAAAAATGAACATTCTATCAGGTTGTTGTTTTACTTACAACCCAAGGAAATAATTCAATTCTCCAATCATGCTCATTTCAAACTGAGATTTCATCAAATCTGCAAACTCAATAGTCATGTCAGTACAGGTAGATCCATAAATGATATCATCAACATAAATCTGTACAATTAAAATGTGATCATCATGTTTTTTAAAAAATAGAGTTTTATCAACGCATCCCATTTGAAAATTATGGCTTAATAGAAACTTTGTTAGTTTCTTGTACCATGCCCTAGGAGCTTGTTTTAAGCCGTAAAGTGCCTTTTTAAGGCGATACACATAATCAACATTCTTGGGGTCTACAAAACACATTGGTTGTTCAACATAGACTTCTTCATGCAGATCATCATTCAAAAATGTACTTTTTACATCCATTTGGTAAATCTTAAACTTTCTAAAACATGCAATAGATATAAAAAGTCTAATTGATTTAAGACGTGCTACTGGTGCGAAGGTTTCATCATAATCGATACCTTTAATTTGAGTGTAACCTTGTACCACTAGCCTAGCCTTATTTTGAAATATATTACCAAACTCATCAGACTTATTCTTAAAAATCCACTTGGTTCCAGTGATGTGTTTATCTTTAGGTCTAGGTATGAGATACCAATCATCATTTCTCACGAATTGGTTAATCTCTTCTTGCATCGCAACTATCTAGTTTTCATTAGCAAGAGCTTCTTTTACATTAGATGGTTCTATCTAGGATGTAAAACATACGTAATTACATATATCCTCAAGTTGTTTATGGGTACGAACACCAGTTAAAGGGTTTCCAAGAATCTGTGTGGTTGGATGATCTTTAACAGTCCTCAATTCAAAATTAGTCTGATTAGACAAAGTATCAGGTTTATTGTAACACCCCAAATTTTTATCAACCTGGAATTAGATGTCCTTAGGAAATGGGTCAACCATTCATTCTCAATGATCAATCCCAAGGTCTAAAAATCAAAATTTCCCTATTTCCTTCAAAATCTCACTCTTCACCACCTCGTTCTTCTAATTTCTCTAAGTACTTCCATCTTAGCCACAAATTCTCAAGTATAAATAGTAAAGACCACTAATCCTAAGGTCTTCATGATGAAGAACAATACTGAAGCTAAAAATTACTATGAATAGTAAATAACTATGTAAAATGGACTTTTCTCCTTAACCTTTTGGAACCTAACAAAATAGATAACTTAGTTGGATAGATTAGCGTCTCCTACCCCAAAATCATATACTATATGCCATAGAAATTTATTTTTATTTGTAAACTGGCCCCAAAATTCCTCGAATGGAGTCGTGGACCCACCCACGCTAATCCACAATGATCCAACGTGGGCCCCATACTTTTTTAGGACCCTGGGGTCAGGGGGAACCCAGCCCATATGGCGGACATCGCCAGTTGTGAGTTTGGTCGGCGATGGCATCACCGATTCCGCGATGCATCACCGATCAAAATCATCGATTAGGTCCGGACTTCGAGCTGGAGGTGTTTGGGGGCTAGGGTAGCCCCCTGGTAAGTAGGCCGTTTGTTAAAAACACCCCAATCAAGTACTTCCTTAACAAAGTGACCCTCCAAGCTCTCCTTTTGCTCCAAACCCCTGATTTTTGGTAAAAACCATCCCTCCAAACTCTTCCTTCTTCCGTTTCCAAACACCCTCGCTCCACCCTCCAAATTTCATCTCAAACAGAGATCATTATAGGCTACTTCCTTTAGAAATATAATGAGAATCACCTAGCGCTGCACTAGACGACCTGCGAAATTCGCACCAATCACTTTCAATACGATCTGCTAGAGTCAAAACGTATAGGATAGGTGACGCTACAATACCGTAAAGCCTGGGATGAAACTCTATTCCTGATTGGTCTCTGGAGCACCTTAAAAACTTTGTATCGACTCTGAACCGCACATCGGAAGTTCAATTACCCCGAACTTAGACAATCCTGACCGCCTTGTTGGACTTGACGTTCATCTCGAAAATCAAGTCCAACTGATGTCCTGACGCTATTTTACTGGGTTCGGAGTGAAGAGTGTGAGAAATAAATATAATTTATGAAATTTGGCACATTTGCTTGCGCGCTCTTTCTAAGCATTCTGACCGTTAGAATCTGATCCAAATACACCCTCAGATTAGGAAATATTTCCCACTCAGGTCAGTATACTTGGAATCCCTGATCGAGTTTCCGTAACCGTTGAACTGAAACTGGTCTGCCATGGTCTATCTGGATATCTGCTTAGACTGAAAACTCTGCCTGACCTAGATCCAATGTCAGGGAGCTTAAGTCTGATCGCATTCAGTCACAGGACCTCCAGAAATGCTCCGTTGGATTAGAACAAGCCCACTTTGGTTACAAAATAAGTATACCTTGGCCCCAAGTCTATTTTGGTCATGTTTGGGCCTATAAAAAGGGTTTAAACCCTTGCTCCTTCATTCTATACGAATTTGGAGAGAGAAGAGAGAAAAGAGAGAGAAAGTGAGGGAAAAGTTAGAGCTTTCTTCTGGGAGTCTTCCCAGCTGCTCCTCGTGCTACATCCACCTGCCTGCATCGCTCTTCTGGTAATTCCAACGCACTCCTAGGTAAGAAAAACCCTAACTATTTGCTGTTTTGAGGTTTCCTTCAATTCATTAGCGATGTATCTTATGTATCTTGTGCATTAGGACGCCAGATCGCCGTTGACGAAGCATTGACGTTCCGTTCGAAATGATACACGTCTAGGGCAAAAGGTGCGGATCTTAGACGCTTTGATTGACTGATTTCAAAGCTTTCACTCTCGTTTAATAGTAGATTATCGACGGCAAAGCCGTTTGACATGTACAATGTGCTGTCCGTTTTCTGTTTCGTAAACGTACGGTAAGTATGGGATTTAGGGTATTTTAGGCATTTATAGAAAATACCGTATACGTCCGTATTTTTCTGAAATGCTTGACATGTAAATTCATCGTGTGATGAAATTATGTATGCGTGTATAATCTGTTTGGTGAAGAGATTCGCCCTAATGCGCACTTTGGGTCGACATACGCTATGTAGACTAAGGTGTGTAGACTAAGTGTTTGTATAAATGTTTGTATTAGTATGTATTGAGTAAATGGTATTGTAGATTAGTTTTGAGAATGAATTCTCAATCCATATGATGTTGTATATGATTTCCTACATGTTGGCTATACGTATTGATTTCACTATATATATATGAAATGTAGGTGTTGGATGATTTGCTTACGTTGTATGTTATGACATGTTGTGAATATGATTTGGTTGTTTGTATTTCAATTATGTCACACTCACATGATCATTGATATTTTTTATAAATGCTTGGGGCTATACGTTAGTCCAGGCAGTCGGTAATGGATTGAATTCGTGGTTGGCTTCTATTTTCCACGAAGGATGCGTCGATGAACGCGAGTCGTGTTTTGGGTTGGCGGCAGTGGTTAGGTTACACGAAGTGTTTCATGCACTTCATGTCGCTCATCTTGAGATGCGCTCGTACTAGTCGAGCCCGTCAAGTAACCCGACTGGCCATTGTATGTTCACCATGTATGTGTCATAACTGCTTGAACCTAGGGTACTGAACTTACCATTGAAAATCCTGTTAACCATGGTACCTTGATTCATAAAGACTCATGAGCCGGGCATGGTGGTATGGGACACCGTGGTCGAGCTGTCGGCCTACGCTGGGGCCACAAACCTCCCCGTAGTGACCAGTGAGCACCCTACTCTGAGCAGATTATGGTGGTATGAGACACTATATTCTTGCTGTCGGCCTACACTGATCAGGTGACGAGCCCTTTGTAGTGACCTTGAGTTTATCCTGACACCACATGGGGGCGACGAGTCCTGATGCAGTCTTAATGATAATTAGGCCTGTATTGATAAGGTGATGGGGGAGAGGTGCAACGAGTGCGACCAACAGCCCTGGCAGCCTTTGCAGCGACCTACAAATATAACATCGTATGAGATTGCTAGGAGTGACGACCCTTTACAGGATCTGTGTTGGGATTGATATAAGCAAAGTACCCTAGTTTCCCAATCCTATTGTATGAAAAGGATTAATAATAACTTGGTAATCATTATCCATATCGCATTGTATGTGCCTGAAAGATGTGGAGCACTGCGGGAAGAAAGCATGCCGCGGACGCAGATGGTGCCGCATGAGGGAGTATGTCGGTGAGGACATTCATCATGTCATTTCATGCATGCATTAACAACAGTATCTAGGAATTCTTGATTGTTTGCTTTACTATTAACGCGTGATTGATTTGATAACATGCTAATCTTTGCTCTATTATTCCACTGAGTTAGCTACTCACTCCCACGTTACGAGATGGTGTTCTGGACACCCACCAGTCCCTATTTTAGTTACAGATGATGGCGCTGCTTATGAAGCGGAGCTGGACTTGTATGATGATGAGGAGGACTTCTCCTCCATGTTTTGATCGACGGGATTATAGGGAGGTTGATTAGATGTCATGACACTTGTCATTTTATATTTTTGGAGCACTCATATATATTCTTTTCTTTCTATTTTAGAGTATACATGTATTTAGTTAACCTGGTAACATGTTCACACTCTAGAGACTTACAATCATTTATATATTTTATATATCTATCACATTCTTCCACTTGATAATTTAACTGTCTCTGGAGTATGAAATGCTGTTTTGGCTTAGTCTTAATCTTGTTTAATGCCATTCTATAGACAACTTGCATTTATCATTACCCATGTTGCATAAGTGACGTTCTGAAACTCGGGAGTTGGGTTTCTACCCGACCCCCAATTTTCGGGGTGTTACAGATAGTATCAGAGCATGATTTGGATTAAACCAGACCTGGGTTATGGTAACACAACACACACTGATGCACTCTGACTTAGGAAGGAGGCGATGGAATCTAGAAACCATATGAGAATCCCTAGGTTCGCCGACGGGCGAGATTAATTGCCCCTAGATTTGGTGTATCCCATGATTTCTAATAACATGTTTAGAAGGTATGTAATTCGAAGTAATCCCAGAATTTTCCTTTTAAATTACACGTAGTAATTCTTCATCTTGGGATTTAGAAATCTCATCTCCTACTTCCCAACACAAGACTTATTTTCCAAAGTCTATGAATCAATTTCAATCCCCTCCCACCCTCCTACCACATATGTCATTCCTAATCCTGAGGTGGGATTAGCAACGCTATCCATTTAATACAACTTCATACCACTAGCCCAAACAGGCCCTTAGAATTTTGGACCTAGAGTTGGTATTCTTAGATTTAGAAAGATCTGATAGTATAGGAAATCTAATAAATTAATGATGTAAACCGTAGGACCTCCTTAGTTGATATGAGCATATGTATAGTGCTCGAGCGCAGCTACGTTTAGGTTTGGGCAACTCAAATTTAACTAGACAACTTCTAGCCCTAAGCTATAAAACAAATTTCTTGAATTAGGAGGGGTATGAAATCACTTAGCGTATGAACATAGACTTTAGAATATAACTAGTGAATTACCGCTACTCCTAAGTTAAGACTAGGCTATTAGTTATACTAAGGAATGTAAAAGGCTAATTATGCTAAGGTAATAGAATGATAGACTTAAACTTAGTTAGTCGACTTGATTTAGTTGGAGTAGAACCTCATTCCTTCGATAGATCCCCCTTAATACTTATAGACTTCTTTTATAACCCTTAGGAAAGTTATTTTTACTTAGAACCATTCATTCTCAGGGAAAAAATTATATATCTCTAACATTGACCTTATAATGAGTCAGCACGCCCCTTAGGATTCCCCTTAAAATTGCCTTCCCCAAGGGCTTATTGCATTTGGGAACGCGGAATAAAGGAACTGCATATATCAGCGAAGTATTTGAGGTTTGAATCAACTTCCTAGTCCTAGTAGTTACCAATGAATCCAATGCTCTAATCAAGCAGAAGATCGACATCGACTAGGATTGAGGACTGATACAACAAATTTTCTGTCATCGCGGGGCAGAAGGTTTATGTATCTGGCTTAGACCCACTACACAACTTTTCTTCCATGTTGGCCCGACCATCTACAACCAAAAGTTATTGCTTTGCCTTTGGGACATGTTGAGGGCATACAACCAATAGAGATTAGACATCTTGCCGTAAGCTCACACCTTCCCTTGAACTTAATCACAATAGAGATTAGGTTTCTTTCTACAATTAGTAAGGGAAGACCAATGTAGTGAGAGGTTATTTCCCATTTCTTGTCAAGGATAGCCCCTAAGTTGAACCTCGTTCCGATATACGGATCGATACATAGATTCTTTAACCTTAAGTAGAACTAAGTTTTAAGGGGGGTAGAACATTTTGAGTCCAATCTAGTTAGGTCAGCCAATGCAACCGTTGGATTAGAGTAGCGCAGCGGAAGCGTAGTTGGCCCCTTCCCCACTGGCCCAGGATCGAAACAGTTGATTTAGGTTATACGTAAGGTTAGGTCATTAAATAAGATTTGAACCTTTCTTATAACGTCAATACAAAAGTCTCTTTAAGTACTCATTACCCTTAGCCAATTTTGGGGATAAAATTTTATTTTAAGTGGGGGTAGATTATAACACTCCGGATTTTTGCCAACCTGGAATTATACGTCCTTAGGCAATGGGTCAACCATTTCACTCTCAATGATCAATCCCAAGGTCTAAAAATTAAAATTTTCCTATTTCCTTCAAAATCTCACCCTTCACCACCTCATTCTTCTAATTTCTCTAAGTACTTCCATCTTAGCCACAAATTCTCAAGTCTAAATAGTAAAGACCACTAATCCTAAGGTCTTCATGATGAAGAACAATACCGAAGCTAAAAATTACCCTGAATAGTAAATAACTAGGTAAAATAGACTTTTCTCCTTAACCTTTTGGAATATAACAAAATAGATAAGTTAGTTGGATAGATTAGCGTCTCCTACCCTAAAATCATATGCTATATGCCATAGAAATTCATTTTGGTTTGCAAACTAGGCCCAAAATTCCTCAAATAGAGTCGTGGGCCCACCCACACTAATCCACAATGATCCAGCATGGGCCCCATACTTTTTTGGGACCCTGGGGGCAGGGGGAACCCAGCCCATATGGCGGCCATCACCAGTTGTGAGTTTTGTCGGCGATGGCATCACCGTTTCCGCGATGCATCGCTGGTCAAAATCATCGGTTATGTCCGGACTTCGGGCTGGAGGTGTTTGGGAGCTAGGGTAGCCCCCTGGTAAGCGGGTCGTTCGTTAAAAACACCCTAATCAAGTACTTCCTTAACAAAGTGACCCTCCAAGCTCTCCTTTTGCTCCAAACCCCTGATTTTTGGTAAAAACTACCCCTCTAAACTCTTCCTTCTTCCGTTTTCAAACACCCTCGCTCCACCCTTCAAATTTCATCTCAAACAGAGATCATTATAGGCTACTTCCTTTAGAAATCTAATGAGAATCACCTAGCGCTGCACTAGACGACCTGTGAAATTCGTACCAATCACTTTCAATACAATCTGCTAGAGTCAAAACATATAGAATAGGTGATGCTACAATACTGTAAAGCCTGAGATCAAACTCTATTCCCGTTTGCTCTCTGGAGCACCTTGGAAACTTTGTATCGGCTCTTGACCGCACATCGGAAGTCCGATTACCCCGAACTTAAACAATCCTGACCGCCTTGTTGGACTTGACGTTCATCTCGAAAATCAAGTCCAACTGATGTCCTGACGCTATTTTACTAGGTTCGGAGTGAAGAGTGTGAGAAATAAATATAATTTATGAAATCTGGCACGTTCGCTTGCACGCTCTTTCTAAGCATTCTGACCGTCAGAATCTGATCCAAATACACCCTCGGATCAGGGAATATTTCCCACTCAGGTCAGTATACTTGGAATCCCTGATCGAGTTTCCGTAACCGTTGAACTGAAACTGGTCCACCACGGTCGATCTGGATATCTACTCAGACTAAAAACTCTTCCTGACATAGATCCAATGTCAGGGAGCTTAAGTCCGACCGCATTCAGTCACAGGACTTTTAGAAATGCTCTGTTGGATCAGAACAAGCCCACCTTGGTTACAAAATAAGTATACCTTGGCCCCAAGTCTATTTTGGTCATGTTTGGGCTTATAAAAAGGGTTTAAACCCTTTCTCTTTCATTCCATACGAATTTGAGGAGAGAAGAGAGAAAAGCGAGAGAAAGTGAGGGAGAAGTTGGAGCTTTCTTCTGGGAGTCTTCCCTGCTGTTCCTCGTGCTACATCCACCTGCCTGCATCGCTCTTCTGGTGATTCCAACGCACTCCTAGGTAAGAAAAATCCTAACTACTTGCTGTTTTGGGGTTTCCTTCGATTCATTAGCGATGTAGCTTATGTATCTTGTGCATTAGGACGCCAGATCGCCGTTGATAAAGCATTGACGTTCCGTTCGAAATGATACACATCTAGGGCAAAAGGTGCGGATCTTAGACGCTTTGATTGACTGATTTCAAAGCTTTCACTCTCGTTTAATAGTAGATTATCGACGGCAACACCGTTTGACATGTACAATGTGTTGTCCATTTTCTGTTTCGTGAACGTACGGTAAATATGGGATTTAGGGTATTTTAGGCATTTATAGAAAATACCGTATACGTCCGTATTTTGCTGAAATGCTTGAAATGTAAATTCATCGTGTGATGATATTATGTATGCGTGTATAATCTGTTTGGTGAAGAGATTCGCCCTAATGCGCACTTTGGGTCGACATACGCTATGTAGACTAAGGTGTGTAGACTAAGTGTTTGTATAAATGTTTGTATTAGTATGTATTGAGTAAATGGTATTGTAGATTAGTTTTGAGAATGAATTCTCAATCCATATGATGTTGTATATGATTTCCTACATGTTGGCTATACGTATTGATTTCACTATATATATATGAAATGTAGGTGTTGGATGATTTGCTTACGTTGTATGTTATCACATGTTGTGAATATACTTTGGTTGTTTGTATTTCAATTATGTCACACTCACATGATCATTGATATTTTTTATAAATGCTTGGGGCTATACGTTAGTCCAGGCAGTCGGTAATGGATTAAATTCGTGGTTGGCTTCTATTTTTCACGAAGGACGCGTCAATGAACGCGAGTCGTGTTTTGGGTTGGCGGCAGTGGTTAGGTTACACGAAGTGTTTCATGCACTTCATGTCGCTTAGCTTGAGATGCGCTCGTACTAGTCGAGCCCGTCAAGTAACCCGACTGGCCATTGTATGTTCACCATGTATGTGTCATAACTGCTTGAACCTAGGGTACTGAACTTACCATTGAAAACCCTGTTAACCATGGCACCTTGATTCATAAAGACTCATGAGCCGGGCATGGTGGTATGGGACACCGTGGTCGAGCTGTCGGCCTACGCTGGGGCCACAAACCTCCCCGTAGTGACCAGTGAGCACCCTACTCTGAGCAGATTATGGTGGTATAAGACACTATATTCTTGCTATCGGCATACACTGATCAGGTGACGAGCCCTTTGTAGTGACCTTGAGTTTATCCTGACACCACATGGGGGCGACGAGTCCTGATGCAGTCTTAATGATAATTAGGCCTGTATTGATAAGGTGATGGGGGAGAGGTGCAACGAGTGCGACCAACAGCCCTGGCATCCCTTACAGCAACCTACAAATATAACATCGTATGAGATTGCTAGGAGTGACGACCCTAGACAGGATCTATGTTGGGATTGATATAAATAAAGTACCCTAGTTTCCTAATCCTGCTGTATGAAAAGGATTAATAACAACTTAGTAATCATTATCCATATCGCATTGCATGTGCTTGGAAGATGTGGAGCACTGCGGGAAGAAAGCATGCCGCGGATGCAGATGGTGCCGCATGAGAGAGTATGTCGGTGAGGGCATTCATCATGTCATTTCATGCATGCATTAACAACAGTATCTAGGAATGTTTGATTGTTTGCTTTACTATTAACGCGTGATTGATTTGATAACATGATAATCTTTGCTCTATTATTCCACTGAGTTACCTACTCACTCCCACATTACGGGATGGTGTTCTGGACACCCACCAGTCCCTATTTTAGTTGCAGATGATGGCGCTGCTTGTGAAGCGGAGCTGGACTTGAATGATGATGAGGAGGACTTCTCCTCTGTGTTTTAATCGACGGGATTACAGGGAGGTTGATTAGATGTCATGACACTTGTCATTTTATATTTTTGGAGCACTCATGTATATTCTTTTCTTTCTATTTTGGAGTATACATGTATTTAATTAACCTGGTAATATGTTCACACTCTGGAGACTTACAATCATTTATATATTTTATATATCTATCACATTCTTTCGCTTACTAATTTAACTCTCTGGAGTATGATATGTTGTTTTGGCTTAGTTTCAATCTTGTCTAATGCCATTTTACAGACAACATGCATTTATCATTACCCATGTTGCATAAGTTACGTTCTGGAGGTGTTACATTTATTAATTACAAGAACTTCATCATTATCTGAACTTGAGACTGGTGTTTTTAAGTGATCGTCAATGACCACATTGATGGACTGTTGAATCACACCAGTCCTTTTGTTCAGAACCCTATAAGCTTGACTGTTTAAAGAGTATCCAAGAAAGATCCCTTCGTCACTCTTTGTATCAAACTTTTCCAAATTTTCACAATCTCGTAAAATATAGCCCTTGCTCTCAAAAACTCAAAAGTATTTGACAGTAGGATTTTTATCGAACTACATTTCGTAAGTCGTTTTATTATTACCTTTAGTAGTGTAAACCTGGTTAATGATATAGCAAGCTATATTGACTGCTTCAGCCCAAAGATTCTTAGAGAGCTTCCTGCTATTCAACATGACATTAGCCATTTTTTGAAGCTCTCTATTTTTCCTTTCAACTATACCATTTTTTTATGGAGTTTTGGGCGTTGAGAATTCATGTAATATTCCCTGGTCGCTACAGAACTTCTCAAAACTGCTATTCTCAAATTCGGATCTATGATCATTAAGAATCTTACTTATTTGAGAACCTTTTTCAATTTGAATCCTTTTGAGAACTTTTTTTACTTCTTCAAATGTTTCTGATTTGTCTCTTAAGAAGACTACCCATGTATATCTGGTAAAATCATCTACAATTATTAAGATATATCTTTTACCACATTGACTTTCCATCCTGGTAGTTCCTACAAGATCCATATGGAGAAGCTCGAGTGGTCTTGAAGTGGCATTGGAATTCACCTTTTTATGTGAGTTCCTTATTTATTTACCAATCTGGCATTCACCACATATTTTATCTATCTTCTGAAGTTTGGGTAAACCTCTTATAAGTTTTCGTTTGCTCAATCTATATAGATTTCAGTAATGTACATGTCCAAGACATTTGTGCCACAAAACAGTCTCATCTGTATGGACCATGTAACATGATTGAATAAGTGAGCTGGATTCACTAACAATATAGCAGTTTTCAGACGTTCTACGTCCAGTTAATATTATTGAACCCTTATTATTTAGAATCTCACAACTTTGATAATAAAATCTTACACTGTGGTTATTGTCGCATATTTGAGATATGCTAAGCAAGTTATGTTTTATTCCTTCAACATATAAAACATTCTTGAATAAAGGAAGGTTATATAGTTGAACCGTACCTTGGCCCATAATCTTGCAGTTTCTACAATCACCAAAAGTGACTAACCCATCAGTCATATCTTTAAGATCAGTGAATAATCCTTTATCACCAGTCATATGCCTTGAACATCCACTGTCTAGGTACCACTTTGAATGGCTTGTAACTTTGAAAGCAGTGTGGGCAACCAAACAGGTAACCTTAGGAACCCATTTCATAACAGTTTTGGGTTTAAGAGTATAGTGGGTCTTCTTTTTATTGTAGTTAGAGTGACCCACTGAGTTAGATTTTAAGAGCTCCTTAAGAAGATCAATTATTTTCTCAGCTAAAGGGTTTCGGTTCTGATATTTATAATTATTTTTTATTTTTTGAAAAGAAGTTTTAGAAAAAACTTGATTTTTACTTTTCCCTTTTGAGTTCAAGGTCTCTCCTTTTACAAACTTAGGACACTTATTCTTATGTTTAAGAGAAACATTTTTGTCATAGCCCAAACCGGATCAATCGCCACATTTTCTTAATTCAGATAAAAGTTTTTCTAACTTTGGATCTCCTTGGGCATACATCCATGTATCCTTCAAACTTAAAAGAGAAGAGACTTCAAGTTCAAGATTTTTATTTTCAGATTTCAGACTTTCAATCTGGGAGGTTTTGAAATCCAAATCACATTTGTATTTTTCAAAACAGTCTAAAATAAGAGATTTTTCTAAAACAAGGGATTCAAAATTTTCTCTAAGCTTTGAAAATTTTTCTTTTTAAAGTTTAAGTTTAACAGTATTTTTACAACTTTCCTTATATAAGGCATTGTAAGCATCTTGAAGATCATCTTCATTTTCACATTCACTATTTAGATTTTCTTTACTTATTGAATCATTATCTAAAAATGAGAATTTAGCTAGAGTCATAAGGGCTTTCACTTCACTGCCCGACTCGTTTTCAGAATCTTCTGATTCAGAAGAGACTTCAGAATCAGATGACTCATCCCAAGTAGCCAACATACTCTTCTTTTTGGGTTTGTCCTTTTTAGGACATTTGTTTGCTAAATGCCCATATTCTTGGCAGTTGTAACATTGACTATCTTTTAAAGATTTTCAAGGCTTAGATTTAGATTTTGATCTTTTCTTCTCATTAGCTTTTTGAAAATCAACCCTCTTTTTTCTTTTGAAAATTTTATAAAACTTTTTCGCTAAAAGGGCCATATTATCTTCAGAATTTTCTAAATCAGAATTGTTTTCTTGAGAAACATCTTTAGAAGACTTAAGGGCAATAGATTTTTCTTTAGGAGCTTTAAAATTTAACTCGTAGGTTTGTAAAGACCCAACTACTTCTTCTACCCTCATAGTATCCGTATCACGAAGTTCCTGGATCACAATTACCTTAGAATTAAATCGTTCAGGAAGTGAGCGCAATATTTTTGTACATAATTTACTTTCTGGGATTTTATCTCCAAGACTCCACATAGAGTTTACAATGTCATTTAATCTAGTGTAGAAGTCCATAAACATTTCATTTTTTTTCATATATATTTTCTCAAATTTGGTTATGAGGATTTGAACTTTAGATTTCTTGACAATTGATGTACCCTCGTGTGTCATTTCTAAAATATCTCAAGCTTGCTTTGTAAAATCACAGGATATAATTCTTTTGAATTCATCCGATGATAGTGCGCAAGTGATTGCATTTAGTGCCTTAACATTTATACTACTCTCACTTTTCTGAAGTGTGGTCCATGAGAAATAAGGTGTTATTCTCATTGATTTTGAACCATCGATCCCAGTTACTTCAATTGTAGGAGGGGTCCATTCATTCACTGTGGCTAGCCACACACTTTCATCCATAGATTTGAGGAAGATCCTCATCCTGGCTTTTCAATAGGCATAATTAGTGACATCAAAAGGTGGAGGCCTAGTGACTGAAAGGCTATCAAAATTTGACATCTCAAATATAGCTTAGATCGTTAGCTCAAGAAATAAATCCAAATAAAAAGAATTAAAATGAGCTATTAGGCTCTGATACCACTTGAAATGGCCAAGCTATATGTCCTAGAGGGGGAGGGGGTGAATAAGACTATGCCATATTTAAGATAAATACAGCAGAAAAATAAAAAGATAGCCAATATAATTAACTAATCTCAAACCACAATGGAGAATAAAATACAACCTCAAAATTCAAGTCTTGAGAGGTTGATACAAATTACTTTTTAAGGACAACCTTACACCATAAAAATAAGATTTATGGTAGGACAACCTTATTTCTAGAAAGGTCTTAGTAACAAAAACTCAAACTGAAGAGGAATAAATAAACAACAAAGAACTAAAATAAATTACAGGAATAGAAATCCTAAATTATTACAACATTTCCCACAATGCTTGAAATGTAAATATTACAACATTCACATCCTCACATGCATCCCTCAAATGAATAATCAAAGATAGAAAATAAATCACATAACCACAAAACACAAGGGATTATAGCGGTTCGCCTGTGTGTACACTAACTGTTAATAAACAGCCACGCAGCTACTCCACTCCTAATATCCTCACACAGTGGATATTAGCGTTCACTATCAAAAATAGGTTTTCTAGGTTCACCTAAAACATTCACAATTGTGTCTTTCTCTGTGGGCTTACACAATTAAAAAAACCCCACTTCTGAGTTTTTCTGGCTCTCCTCAGATAACCAATACAATGAGATTTTTTCTGGCAAATCTCAAAAGTAAACCAAATGAAAGTAAACTACATAAACATAAAATACCTGAATTTCTCCTTCGTTGTAGCAGCCCAGAAGAACCAAATCAGAGTAGAGATTTGAATGTCCAAGTTCAATGTCCAATACTCACTTTACAATGGTTCTAAGTTCTAATTGATTTTAAATTAAACCAGATGGGCTAGCTTTAATTGATTTTGATTCCAGATAAAGGAAAATAAAACTTCCTCTTTTCATATCAGATTAGAATACAAGAAACAAAATCAATTCAAAAACGCTAAAGAAAGAGAATATTAAATATGCACACTTAGCTTAAATGGAGCACAGACTTATCTCTCTGAATGCTGAATTAAATTAGCATGAATTGTATTAATTATTTTGAGAATTGTGCTCTATTTATAGGTGAGCAAATCGCATCTACGACTGGTCAAGAGAGCTCTACGACTGGTCATAAGAACAACGGATAATTGAAATTTCGGGCGTGATAAGATAAGACAGTTTCATGACTAGTCGTAGGTCAGTTACGACTAGTCGAAGATCTCCCACGACTAATCGAAGCTAGTCGAATTTCAACGCTGTAGTTTAAATCATAAGTCTATGACTGGTCGAAGAAGTAGTCGACACTGTTCATACGACTAGTCGAACAGTATCCAGGACTGGTCGAAGCCTAATAAGAATTTTTGTATTTTTACAACAAACTTATGATTGATCTAGGAAATTCTTAGACAGGTCGAAGCAGTGTTAGGACTAGTCAAGAAAGACCCAGGACTAGTCTTAGAACATACCAAATT
This sequence comes from Magnolia kwangsiensis, assembly GCA_037074715.1. Taxonomy (NCBI): domain Eukaryota; kingdom Viridiplantae; phylum Streptophyta; class Magnoliopsida; order Magnoliales; family Magnoliaceae; genus Magnolia; species Magnolia kwangsiensis. Next base: position 45,618,524 of record CM073580.1, read on the forward strand.
CTCATAAATAAAACATATGAATTATGTATCCAAAGTAACCTACTCTAAAGGTCAACCTAAAGTCAGTCATACCTCAAAAGTGAAGTAAGGACATTAAAACTTAAAGACGAGTGACCTTAGAGAATAATGAAGCTTGAGATCTTGGTGGAGCTTGAACTTGAAATCTTTTTGAGATCTTGAATTAAGTCGAACAATCTCACTTTCTCGAGTCTTGACTTATGAACAATGCTTGTCTATCGAAGCTGATCTTGTGAGACTTTTGTCGTGACTCGGCACGTCTTGAGTAGAGCTTTATTCTTCACATATGAAATCTTTATAACAAGATACAAATAGTGTCTTTGGCACCACAAATTTGATAAAAAAAAAACGGGGGCTAGCAACTATAGCACTTACAAAGGAATTGTTGCAAAGAGATCTGGACAAAACCTTAGAAATTAATAGACATCTAATCAATGATTTACAGCAATATCATTTAGATAATGATAAGTTGGAAAGAATCAATCTATCCCTAAAAATGGAATCATCAAAGCTTACTAAACAAATTGAATTATTAAAAGATGAAAATGAACATCTCCAAAATGAGAATCACAGACTCCATTTTGATTTAGAGAAATCCAGAAAATTTGTTAAAATAAACAATAAATTTTCCCAGAGTGGTGAAAAGCTATAAATATTTTTTGGGATGGGAAGACGAGGAAAAGACAAGAGTGGCCTATGGTATGATAAAACTAAAACGAGAACTAGAAATGTAGCACCATTAAATGAAAAATTTGTTGCTTCAGGTAATAATATGAGAACAACTCCAGTTTGTCATATATGTGGTGATTTGAGCCATTATAAGTTTGTATGTGATGAGGGTCGAATATTGCATATCAGACCCTGATTAGTACCTGATTTGACGTACTTGATAGTGCTTAATGTTATATTTTAATTGTATTTTTGTTGCAGGATGAAATCAGGAGCGTGGACTGAAAAAGTGTACTACAAGCGTGAATCTGACACTCTGAAGTTACTAAAGTAAGGGACGGACTCTAGAGGACTGAGATCAATGGATTTACAAACCAGGAATCCAAGGAAATTAAGCCATTCGGGTTAAAGAGGCCCGAAATTGGTCCAGAATGCAAGATCACAGGGTTTCCGCCATCTGATTGGCTCGAAACTTAATACACGGCCTTGGGGCCATAAGTTAACCATACACATAAAATCTCAGCCCTCGGAGCACTATGGAAGTTCCCCAAATGACATATCAGCTCCTTAATTCATTAAGTGGGGCCCACCTGGTCTCTAGATATGCATCAAATTTGGTCTCGACTCATTATATGCCAAGACAAAACAGATAGTCGAATTGGATTTTTTATAAACATCAAGGTGGACCCCACATGTGTTGAGTGTACAACGTACACTATTGCAACCGCCATGCTCTATACAAACTGAGTCGGTCAGCAGACACTGACCTGACTTTCTTCTTAAAATGGAAAGTTCCATTTTTCATTACGCAACAGGGAGTTGCAGGTGAAGTGTAACGCCCTGAAAATCGGGGGTCGAGCATAACTCAGCTCCCAAGTTCCAGAACATCACTTATGCAACATTTTGATGATGAATGAATGTTATCTGTATTAGGGAATAAAACATGAGAGAGATTAAGCCAAAACAGCAAACATAATTTAGGGACAGTCTGAAAACACGAACGGAAGACGGAAATAAATATATAAATCAACATAAGTCCCCAAGATATGTATGCTCTGCTAGGTCATAATTACAAGTCGTGTCACAAAATATATATATCAAAAAGTGATAAATCACTACCAACATAGCCCTGAATCCCCGTCAATCAGGGCATTGTTCACATGAACTCGCCTGAGAACTGCATATAGGAGAAACCCTCCTCATCGTCAAAAAGACCAACTCTGCCTCGCAAGCATTGCCACCATCTGAAACTAAAATAGGGACTAGTTGGTGTTGCAAACACCGTCCTATAATGTGGGAGTGAGTGATCAACTCAGTGGAAACTATACAGTAAAGGTTAATATGTTATCAATTCAATCAAGCAGTAATGATAAAGCAGTACATTCAAACATGTCCTAGATACCCTTATTAATATGAGAATAAATGAGATAATGATGCATGCCCTCACCACAAACTCCCTCTACGATCTTCATCTTACGGTCGCGTATGTCAATCACTTCTTCAGTGCTCTCACACCAATGCCAATAGCACATGCAGTGCGATGATATGAGTATGATTACCAAGTTCATATTAGTCTTTTTCATCAGCCGGGTTGGGAAGCTAAGGTACCTCCCTTATATCATTACCCAAACGATGATCCATTCTCGGGTCGTCAGTCCAAGACAATATCATACGATAGTATAGTTCTAGATCATTGTAAAGGGCTCGTCACCAATCAATACAGGTCTAGTTATATCCTAAATACTATAACAAGACTCGTCGCCCTTATGCAGTGTCAGGATATACTTGAGGTTACTACAGAGGGCTCGTCACCAATCAGAGTATGCTACAGCACGAATATAGTGTCTCATACCACCATAATCGGCTCACGAGTATAGGTGCTCACTGGTCACTACAAAGGGCTCATCATCAATCAGAGTAGGCCGATAGCTTGAATACAATGTCCCATACCACCATAATCAGTTCATGAGTCTTAGCGGATTGAGGTACCAAGGTTAGAGGGGCTTTTCACTGGTAAGTTTGGTACCTCAGGTTCAAGCATTAGCGTCCAAACATGGTAAACATACATCGGTCAATTGGGTTAGTTGATAAGCTCAACTAGGCTAAGCTCACATTGAAATGATCGACATGGAATGCATAAGCACTCCGTGTGGCCTAATCATTGCCGAACATCCCAAGTACGACTCGGGTTTGTCGAACACATCCTACGTGGTGAAAATAATCTCAACCACCAGTTTAAAGACTGTTACGGATTACCTAGACTATACAATAGCCCCAATCACATTCAATTATGACATGTTATCCAATGATATAGCCAAAGCAGTAAATGAATCATATTTCAAATTATACAATCAAAAGTCCGATATTATCTGCTTTAGGGCTGTCAGGGCTGTTGCACAGAATCGTTACACCACTCCCCCATCATCCTTCACGGCATTGTTTCTGCATGTTATGGAAAACAACCTAAACATGAATCCACACATATGCAATATAAAATACATGGAGGAAATCATACACATCATTGATGTAGTTGAGAATGATATCTCAACCCGCATACAGGTACATCTTGTTAACTACTAAGTCATTCAGACACTTTTACATACACTTAGTCTACACATTACATCATACATATTATGTATTCATTAGCATACATATTAGGAAAAATCCTTTCGTCAAAAGGTTATCGCCTATACAACAATCATATATCCATGACAGTTAGCCATGGCGAGCACGAAAGCGAATTCTATACTCATTCAGTCATTTTCACAAACACTTAGACTACACAATATAACATACGCAACGTATGTTGATAAAACATGTAGTAGGCTAATCGTTCACCCAGAAGTTGATACACATGCATCTAGCATACATAGACAACAATTAATCATTGTAAGCACAAATCCGAATTTCATACGTATACGGTATTTTCTATAAATACGAGAAATACAGTATATTCAACATAGTTAATGTATAACTGAAAAACAAAACGGACAACACTTTATACATGTGAAATAACATCCACGTCAGTAATATATTATTAACCGACATTGAAAGTCTTGAAAACCATAACCTAAACGTATATAGTCCGCACCTTAAACCAGAAAATGCAGAATGGATATGATTCAGACGATAAGTCTTCGTCAACGGCGGATTGACAACCTAGAATATGAAATAGATTAGCTACATCATCACTTATACTATACTAAGCCCTAAAAAAAGTTAGGGTTAGGATTTCTTACCTAGGAATAGAGTCAGAAACGCTGGAATAGTGATACGGATAGGTGGATTAGGCATGTAGTAAAGCTGGGAAGAATCTCAAGAAGAATCACCGACTTCTCTCTCACTTTCTCTCTCTTTCTTAGCTAGGGTTTGAAAATTCGTATGGGATTTGGGAATGAGGGTTTAAGGCCTTTTTATAAGCCTAAATTCGACGAAAATAGCCTTAGGGCCAAGGTATACTTAGGTTATAACCAAATCAGGCTCTTTCTGATCCAAGGGAGTACTTCTAGAGGTCCTCTTATCAAATGCAGTCGGACTTAAGCTCACTAATATAGGATCTTAAGCAAGTTAAGTTTTCAGTACGATCAGACTTTCAGATTATCCGTGGCGGACCAGTTTCAGTTCAACGGTCACCGAAATTCGATCAAGGCCACAAGTATTTTGACATGTATGGGCCACCTTCCCTAATCCGAGGGTAAATTTGGGTTGGAATCCAATGGTCAAAATGCTTAGAAATATTGCGCAAGTGACACATCTCAGATTACTTAAAATCATATTTAATTTTCTAAAAATCTTCGCTTTCTCACTCTCTTCACTCCGGACTCAAGGAAATGGTCTCAGGACATCGTTTGGCCTTGATTTTTGAGGTCATAGTCAAGTCCAACTAAGCGGTCATAATGGTCTAAGTTCATCGATATCAGAATTTCGACGTGCGGTCTAGATCCGATATGAAGTTTCAAAATGCTCCAGAGAGCAATTGGGTTTAGAGATTGATCTTAGATTTCAAGGTAATGTAGCGTTAACAATTCTAGAGATTTTGGGTCTTACAGATCATATTTAAAGTGCTTGGTGCTAATTTCACAGGTAATCTAGTTTAGCGCTAGTTAAGTCACGCTAACTTTCTAAAGAATTTAGTTCTAAATGATTTCTTTAGCTTTGGAATTGAGTTATGAGAAGTTAGCAAGGTGTTATGGTTGACCCATTGCCTAAGGATGTTTAACTCTAGGTTAGCAAAAATCTGGGGTGTTACATGAAGTCAGGTGGGCCACCATCATCGTTGATAGTGATGATCCGGACCGTCCATTCATTCCAGAAGACAAGACCGACCGTACATAGGAAGGATTTTTAGATCCATGCACAGTATGCATGGAAACAGCGCCACTATGTATAATGGATGGTAGGTCTGAAATCAAATATTTCATACTCAAAGGGCCACCAAAACCCTCCATTTTCAAATGAAATTTCAAGAAGAAGACAATGAACGGAGTGGATTTCTCCGTAGAAGCTGATCAAGGGTCCTACCGACACCACAGCGGAAGTGAATTCGCATCTCTATTTAGCGACTGAACGCAGCCCCATTTTTTTAGGCTATAGTGTGGTCTCTGTGATGATCAGATGGAAGATCTGATCTGTCCATCTTGTAGGCCACTCAAAAATGTCCCAAGGGACGTTGATCTTTTGGATAGTATTACAGGCAAAGGGATGTTGGGCGGTTCTAAATATGGTTATGTACACGCACACGCGGCTGCTGCTGCGTATTATTTTCGCCGACCTACGTAGCTATATTCTCCACTGCCCTAACAGCTATAAAAGGACCTGGAGGCAGCCGTGAGGAGGGGGAAGGAGAGCTAAGGAAGATTCAGAGCCAAAGAGAAGAAAGAGAAGAGAGAGAGAAGAGGGAAGAAGAGAGATAAGGGAGATGTTTTTAATATTTTTATCTTATATTTCCTTTTTCTTAATTAATTTTATGGATTGCTATACTTCTTAGCTAGGGCTGAGATGAAGCCCCTAATTTGAATAACTCTTGTTTATGTTGAATTTATTTTAATCTGATTGATTTGTTTCTTTCTCTAGTGTGCTTAACTGTAATTTTCATGCTTCTTCATTCTATGAGCTCGACCAAAGTCTAGATATGGATGTTGTTTGGAATCTTAACTTGGTGCTTGTGTTTGACCATGAACAGGTTTCCTATAGAGGAAGAAACAGGAATCTACATCTCTCCATGCCTGACCATGGATGGAAAGATGTGATCCATATGCTTTAAGGGATTATACATTCTGTGTGCCCGACCAAGGACATAGTTTGTAATTTATTTAATTTATATCAATCTGAATAAGGTGAATCAACAGGTAAAACAAGGGTTAGGATAATTAGGGGTGGATTCGAAAGTCTTAGTCTTCTCTTTGATTGAATTTTCTATATTGCTCTTAGTTACTTTTTCATTAATTTTTGTTAAGTTTATCTAATCACTAGTTCAAATATTTGTTAGATTAGTTAAGAAGAGTCTTAAATTTCGAATTGTAACAACCAGTCCTCGTGGGAACGATCTCGTAATACGTACCATAGCTACATCTGATTCGTATACTTGCGAGTTAAAATTATTTAAATCAAATTGGTTTAAATTAAAACATCAGTATGCTTATCTCCTAGAAGAACTCCACATAACTCTAGTCAAAATCATATTGGTAAATTCAAACTGACCAAAGAAATGCAGAATGTCAAAAGTCCACCTAGGAGAAATACTCATCCATCACCACCTAGAATGAATGACAGAATGAAGGAGTTAGTGGATCAAGTAGGTAAGATAAACATGAAGACTAAATCTACCACACTAAAGAATTCTGTCTCAAAATGGATAGTGAAAGAAAAGTTGAATTATCTGATAACTCACTCTATTCATATACGCTGACATATTAAGCATGAAAAGACAAGACCAGGTCATGCATCAAGATTTGGATATTTGTTGAATGATGCAATTTTACTGAGTTCTTAATGATATATTTGAGGTTCTTCACCTCAATCTTTTTATATATAAACATCCTAATGTTTATAATTTTGATTTGTACAATGCTTGTACAAAATTTTTCTGTGTATACTGATTTAAAGATATTCTATTCTATACATGAGTTTGAGGAAGTATGGAAAAATGAAGATTATTCATCCTCGATATGTCTGTCGATAAGTCATTCTCGATTAATCGATCAAGGGTCGATATCATCGATGCCTCTTTGGAATGTGAAGAGCCATATGATTGAGAATGATATCGAAGATGGTCTCGATAACATTGAGGGAGTTACATCGATATCATCGAAACACTTGTCGATGATATCGAAGTCGAGCAGAAAAAATTTATTCTTCTTAAAAGGGCATTCCACTTTTTCCCGCTCAACCCCTCAGCCGAAAGTACATCAGTGGGTCCTGGAGACGCCTCAAAACTGGTATTATCCTTCCATTCCATATTCTATCTAGGTATTTGGTTGGGTATTTTCAGTTTCTTTAAAAGAGGAATTTTGTCTGTTCTTCCCAAATCTGTCTTTATCCCTAAGGACAAAGAAACGGTGTAGGGTCCTGGGGAGTCCTCTAGAGCCTCTCGACGAAAGAGAGAGCAATAGCTCCCGAATGAGGGACCCCCACTCGTCAGAGGTCACTATAAACTTCACATGGCGGGTCCTAGTCTGAAACACCAGCACCTCATTCGACTAGAGAAAATCCACTTCCAGCTAAATACATGGGTAGAAAGCTCATTCATGAGAGGAATGTAGATAGGGATTGTTTAACAATCAATTGGTTTCCCGTTCTTGACTTCGGTGGGCCGTGTCATCTTAAGCGCACACACAACTTTCTTGCAACTTGTCACTCACCCATGTCTGATCATCCTTCAATCATGGTCTCTCTTGATGGTGATGATATCCTAATCACTCCTGCTATAATGGCAAACATCCTAGGGCTCACCTGATGGTCTCCCTGAAATGGACCTCGAAAACATTGAAGTTCGATCCATGGTTACTAAATACCTCTGTCATGGTAGAGACATTCCTTGGTACCAAGGAAATGCACTAAAATCCAAGTTCATGGAACCTTGATTTCAGATCTTGCATGGTATCTTTGCCACAAATATCTATCCTAGAAGTACCAACTGGTTTGATCTCACAGGTTTCATGACCATGATAGTGTATTCAATTGCCAATAGGATAAAAATCTGTCTTTCGACTCTGCTTGTCCACTAGTTTGTTTATGATGTTTACACGTCTCGGGATCTTCACCTGCCATATCCCTGGATCATAGATAGGGTGTGCAATGCCATCGACTTCCCAATGACCAGTGATCCGAAACTTTCCCTCCAAATCTTCAACAAAAATAACATTTGGAGGATGGACCTGAAGTTCCATAAATATCCCAAGGATCCATAGGAAGGCATTCAAGAAGTAGCAGCTGGAGGTGAAGGAGATGCTCCCACTGCAGAGACTAAAATGGCTGGGGAAGAATCGCCTATAGCCCATCAAGCACCATCCACATCAGCAGGTGGGCATGCAAAGAGGTTCAAGATGCATCAAGATAGAATTAGGGCGATACAGCGCGATGTCGCTCAACTGAAAGAGTCTGTGGATACACGAATCTCTATCTTAGAACGCATGGTCAACGGAGTGAAGCAGACCATGCAACAGTTGGTTGATCTACTCACTTGTCGGCGCGACGACACAGCACCATCTTCCTCGGCCCCATAGTACTGGTCTCTGGACGTTGTCACATACACCTCACTCTTATTTCTGCGTATGAACATTAGTATCTTTTTGGATGTTCTACGCTCTCATGAGTGTATGTGACAACTCACTAACCTGCACAGTCTAAATAGTTTTTTTTGTATGTTTCCCTTAGATGGGGTAAAAACTAATGGTGGATTTTGGATGGCCATGAATGAGCCTGGTAATTGTGTTGGGATAACTGTTATTCTACTGCCAATTAGGGGTAATATGTTTTTTTATTGTGGATATGGCTGGGTATACTTCATCTTTTACTGCCATGATTATGCTTCAAGATTACCCGTTTTATCTGGTTTATGGTGTGGAATGCATGTGATGTTTTGATCATTATTTTACCTGCTTCTATCACTGCTCTATTTGATCTAATATGCATACATATTTTTTGAAAATGATGTTTGCTTAAATTGCTTTGATCATTATACATCTATACCTTATACATGTATGCTCTCTGAATGTTGGATCTCCCAAGTTGCTTTAACTTCAGTCAATATCATCTACTATACCTTTGCCAATGACTGACAAAAAGGGGGAGAACAATTCAAACACCCTGCAAGGAAAATTGCATATCAACTTGATTTGTGATACAGGTGTTAGGGGGAGCAGCTGCATCAAGAAAGGGGGAGAATGCTCTTAGGGGGAGCAGCTACTGTTTTGAGCATATGGTTTCACTAAACATTGTAAAATTGTGTAAGATTCATGTACACACAATTTAGGATATAATTGTCTAGATGTTATTCTAGGGTGTTTTAGTATTTTGTCACGTAATTGACAAAGGGGGAGATTGAAAGTGCTCTGGTTTGTCAATTAGCATGAGTGTTGAGTCAACTAGACAGAAAAGCTCCATAGGAAGATCAATCAGCTGTTTACCTCAACCGGATGTTTGCCCGAACTCGCCACAGGTAAATCTATGCCTCACATCCCATGCCCCAAAACACCAGGTAAATAAAACCCTTGAAATTGGTTAAAATATCAAAGGATTTTTGAGTTAGAAAACTTTTTTACAAAATCAGAAAATCTCAAATATTCTACCTCTGTCGATTTATCGATATCAGGTTCGATAAAATCGTGAAGTGCAGTCGATGTCCTCGAAAGCTAAATCAATAAAATCGAATAAGGACATAAAGTGTCCAGCAACTGCATATATATCTGGACAGAATTATCAATGTATCGATACCCCTATCGATATCATTGATATTCAAATCTCAAGTTTATCGAAGTAGACTCAATATAATCGACAACAAGGTATTTGTGTCCCTATTTTTTATAAGAAAATCATAAAGACCTTCGATATATCGAAGTACCCTCGATGTCCTCAGAATTCAAATCTCAAAGATATCAGAAGGCCTTCGATGATATCGGTCTTAGACACAGTCTTTCCAGCAACATTTTTCAGGTGGTTTTTATTTCAGATCGAGGGTCACTCGATAGAATAAATATATATCGATGATATCGAGGTTGGATCGATGGCATCGAGAAAGGACATAAACTGTTTAGCAAGCTCATTGATAAAATATATGGATTTATCGATGCATCAATATGACCTTCTATATCATCGACATTCAAATTCCTATGATATCGAGTGTACCTTGATCATATCTTTTGACCTAAAAAATTTCAAAGCAAGTCTCGCTCATTTTTCAAATGTCGAGGAATCGATCCTCATATCGATAATATCGGAGTTCAAAATCCGATGTCATCGATGCATGTTTCGATGCCCTCGACCAGCTGGCAAAAAGTTTTAAAAGTGCATGACATTTGAGTTTGTGTCATCGAGTGGTCAGTCGATGCAATCGAGAGTATACGCTCAATGATATCAACCCTGCTCGATGTAATCGAGAGTATACGCTCGATGATATCGACCCTACTCGATGATATCAATCTTTATCATGAATGTGACCATTTTATATCCGTTGGAACTTTTTGCCAATATATAGAGAGCTTGTCTTTAGTTGCTGTGAGAGAAAGAAGAGAAAGCTTTTGAGTGTTTAACATTAGATCATTTACCCAAAGCCCTTTCTCTCAAGGGAGTTCATCCTCCAATCCACCCTCATCATTGATATTCAATAGAGTGGATTGGGGAATGAACTTTCGCATGCAAGGATCCTCCAAGTACCAACTTAATGGTAAATCATTAAGCTAAGATGCCTAAAATACATAGATGATTGGAATCACTCTATCTCCTTTATAGGAAAATATTTGAGAGTAGGATTCCATCATAACCTTGACCCAACCCGTCGCCATGCATTGGTATTTCTTCTCAGTTACGGTTCAAGGAAGCAGAAGACTCTTCATCAACAAAGGAGGAGATCTTCAACAATGAGTTAAAAGGGACTCATCTGCTTATCTAAAGTTATCAGAGTCCAGAGGACCCTTGTGATCATTCCTTTGTAGGATTGGGTTTAAGTTCTCACCCTTGCAAGTCCTCTAGGAGGCCTCTGGTGGGAGTGTACGTGGTGGGTGCATTGTGTTGACCCTTGCTTTGTGGAGAGCATAAACAGTTAGGGTCTTATAGAAGATCCTTGGCCAGTGTGCCTAAAAGTGGGTGCGATGTGTTGACCCTTGCTCGTGAGAGCATAAACAGTCAGCTTAGTTGTAGATTGTAAAGGTTAAAGGTGAACTTGATTTAAAGCCTTGGGTTTGGGGTGAACCGTGGGAAACCTCCTTAGTGAAATCTGGTACACTTAAGGGTTGAGTGCGGTTACCGGGAGTGGAGTAGATAAGTAGTTGGACCACTATAAAAATGACTATGTTTGAGATTGCTATTCATTTGTTTATGTGATTTACTTTAATGTTTTCATATCTGATTATCTGAGATCACACCTCACACACCCACGCAGTCATATCCATCATAAATTAGTTTATATATTATTCATCCCTCAAATAGTCTGCGATTGGATCCTCTACTGGGCTTGGAAGCCAGTAGAGTTACTCTTGAGTAATCCTAATATAGGCTTGTTGTTAGGATTAGTGTGATAGAATTTTAAATTATCATAAAATTATTAAAAAAAATCGTATTCACCTCCCTCTAGAACTTATTGACATATTCCTACTTCAACTAAAGCGGTCTTTACTGCAATTTCATCATTTAGACCTTACATTTTTTATAGAAAAGGGATCTCCATCATTGATTTTATTGGTGGACCCACATCTATTGGGAACCACATGATGTATTTTTTATAATGCACGGAAGGGAGGGCTCATAATGGTGGAGCCCTCCATCACTCTCTCTCTCTCTCTCTCTCTCTCTCTCTCTCTCTCTCTCTCTCTCTCTCTCTCTCTCTCTCTCTCTCTCTCCATGTGTTATGGACCCCACTGAAATGTATGCATCCATGTTGTCTAGTTGTGGGCCACCCACTATCCAGTAGCAGTGGCCCACCTTGCTGTTGACCGGCCTGGATGAAGGGAAAATATAAATATTAGCTTGATCGTGGGCTGGCCTACTCACTTAGGACCCACCTAATGTGTTGGGTCCACCGTCCAACATGTGGGACGTGGACCCCACCTTGATGACGTGTTGGGTCCACCGTCCAGCATGTGGGATGTGGACCCCACTTTAATGATGTGTTGCATCCACCACTGTCTAGCAATGGACGGCAGAGCCATATAATGTATGTGTTCATATCCACATTGTTCACCGTCCGGCAATGGACGGTGGAGCCATATGATGGATGTGTTATATCCAAATCATTCATCTAGGCATGGGGCCCACACGTATGGCATCCACGCTGTCCATCCATACTAGACCATGGACCACACTGATATATGTGTTTTATCTCCACCATCTAGATTGCTAGACAATGGGTTGCACCATGATGCAAGTGTTTTATCAACACTGTCCATTTGACGGTAGACCCTACCTATGATGTATGTGTCGTCCTGTACAGGGACGTGGGTCCCACATGATATATGTGTTTTATCTATTCCACCCGTCCATTGGGCAGGACGATGGACCCCACCTCTAATGTATGTATTACATACAAACCGTCTGCCCATTCATGGTGGGGCCCACCTTAATGTAGTGTTGTATCCACTCTGTGCATCCATGGGTCCCACATGAGGCCACCATGATTTATGTATTCTATATCCCTACCGTCCACTTGATTAGGACGGTGGGATGCCATCGTGATGCATGTGTTTTACAACCACACCGTCCATCTGGACGGTGCTGTGTGGGCCAACCATGATGTGTATGCTTTGCAACCATGCCGTCCATCTATTTTTCTAGGGTGGGGCCCACCTTAATGTATGCATTATATATTAGCACTGTCCATCTGGATGTGCTATGGGATGCACCATAATGTATCTGTTTTATCCATGTCATCCATATTGTTGGACGGGTGTGGCCCACCTTGAGATGTGTTTTATATCCAGTCCATCCATCTCGGGATGCGGACCCCACCATGATGTATTCGTTTCACCCCATCGTCCATCCACGTGGCCTCCACATGATGTACATGTTCGATCCAAGTTATCCATTTGGTGAGACCCAATATGATGTATTTATGGCCCATTGATGAGGCCCGCTGTGATATATTTGTGACCCATTTGGTGAGGCCCGATGTGATGTATATGTGACCCATTTAATGAGGCCCAAAGTGTTGTAGGAAGCCCTTGTGTGAGGCCCATTGAGATGTATATGACGCCCTTGAGTGAGGCCTAATGGGATGTATATTAGGCCCATGAGTGAGGTCCATTGTGAAGTATATTAAGACTATGAGTGAGGCCCTTTGTAATATATGTGAGGCCCTTGTGAGAGGCCTATGGACCCCACTATATGTTTGGTTCTATGTGGGTCACTCCTTAGGAGTAATGTTGGTTAAATGTCCATCAAGGTTAAATGTCCACATTGATGGGCAATGATGGTTAAACGTCCACATTATGACCTTCCCTTAGGCCTTTGTTAGTCCCATTCTCATCCTTCTCTAAGTGGGTTGACCCAAATCGTTGGGCCCCATTGATATTGCATGATCCATTTATTCGTTTAGGCTAACCTAAAATGTTGGGCCGCCATTGGTTACTAGTGAAATTGCAGTATTGACCGCTTTACTTGAAGTGAAAATATGCCAATATGTCCCAGAGGGGGGTGAATAGGACTTTTTAATATTTTATGACAATTTAAAATCCTCTCACTCTAATCCTAGAAGTAAGCATGCATCAAGATTACTACAGATTAACTCTACTTGCTACCAAGCTTAGTAGAGGATCCAATCATAAAACTATTTTGAGAGATAGACAGTATGCAAATCAGTTTATGATGGATGTGACTGTGTGTAAGGTGTGATCTCAGATAATCAAGTATGAGCAGTATTTAAGGAAATCAACACAAGTAATAGAGGATAATAGCAATCTCAAACACAGTCATTTTTATAGTGGTTCGACTACTTGTCTACTCCACTCCTGGCAGACGCACTTAACCCTTGAGTGTACTGGATATCACTAAAGGAGGTTTCACAGCAGGTTTTAAATCAGGTTCACCTCTAACTAGTATAACCTACACTTAAGCTGACACAACATGTCTACACGACACTGTTTATGCTCCCATGAGCAAGGGTCAACACATAACACCCGACTTTTAGGCCCCACTGGCCAAGGATCCACACAAGGAACCCAATGGAGGTTTTGCAATAGGTTCACCTCTAACCGGAGGTTTTAAACAAGTTCACCTCTACCCAGTTTATGCTCTCTACAGACCAAGAGTTAACACAAAGAACACACCACATACACTCTAGTTGAAAGCCTCCTATGAGGATTTGCAAGGGGTGAGAAACACCTTCGATCTAATCTTATAAAAGGAATGATCTCAAGGGTCCTCTGGACTCTAGTGACTTACAAATAAGTATATGAGCCCCATTCAGTGTGTTGTCGAACATCTCCTGTTCTAATGATGAAAAATCTTCTACTTCCTTGAACCGCAACTCATAAGATGTACCAATACATGGCGACGGGTTGGGTCAAGGTTATAAAGGAATCCTACTCTATTAAATGTTTTCCTATAACGGAGATAGAGGAATTCTAATCATCTATGCATTCAAGGCATCCCAGCTTAATAATTTACCATTAAGGTGGTAACTGTAGGATCCTTGAATGTGGAAGTTCATTCCCCAATCCACTCTATTGAATGTCAATGATGAGGGTGGATTGAGGGATGAACTCCCATGAGAGAAAAAGCTTAGGGTATATAATCAAGGGTTAAATACACAAAAGCACTCTCTATTTTCTCTATCCAACAACCAAGGGCGAGCTCTCATTAAATAGGAAAAAAGGTTCCAACGGATATAAAACGGTCACATTTTTTACTGAGTTCGATATCATTGACCGTATAGTCTCAATAACATCGACTAGCCGCTCGATGACATGAACTTAAATGTTAAATGCTTTTGAAACCTTTTACCAGCTGGTCGAGAAAATTGAACATGGTCGATGTCATCGGATTTTGAACTCCAATTTCATCAATACGAGGTTCGATTTCTCGACATTTGAAAATGTGATAGATTACCTTTGAAGTTTTTCAGAAAAAGATATGATCAAGCATCACTTGATATCATCAGAATTTGAATATCGATGATATCGAGGTCAGTGTCGATTCATCAATAATTCCAAGGAATTTTCCTATAAGCTTTCTGGACATTTTGCGTACATCTTCGATGACATCGACCATTCCTCAATAAGATCAATATTTGAATATCAATTTTATCGAGTGACCCTCAATTCGAGAAAAATAACCTGAAAAACTTACTGGATATAAATGTATCCCATTCCGATATCATCGAAGGGCTTCCGATATCATCGAGATTTAAATTCTGAGGATATCGAGAAGCTCTTCGATATATCAAAGATTACATGATTTGCCTTAGCAGAACTTTAGACACAACAGACCTAATGTCGATTTTATCGAGTCTACTCAATGGACTCGAGATTCAAATTTTGATAATATCAAACCCTCTATCGATACATCGATAATTCTGTCCAGATATCTTTATGGTTGTTAGACATCTTATGTCCTCATTTTGATAATATCGAGTGAGCTTTGAGGACATCGACAACAAGGTTCGATGTTCGATTACATCAAACCACTTGTCAATTAATCGACAAAGGCAGAAAATTTAGATATTTTTATGAGTTTGGAAAAAGTTTTCTAACCATAATTCCTTAGCGTAATCTATCCAATTTTAAGGATTTTAATTACCTGGTGTTTTTGGACATGGGATGTGAGGCTAAGATTTACCTATGGCAAGTTTTGGCACACATCTAGTTGAGGGAGGTGCTTGATCAATCTTCCTGTGGGGCTCTTCTATCTAACTAACTCAACGCACATGCTAATTGAAAAACCAGGACACTTTCAATCTCCCCCTTTGTCAATTACATGACAAAACACCCTAGAACAACGTCTAGACTAACACCCCAAATTATGTGTACATGAACAATACACAATTTTACAAAGTTTATCTAGTTTACACATACACACATTCAGTAGTTGCTCCCCCTAATAGCAATCTCCCCTTGTCTCCTTGCAGCTACTCCCCCTAACACCTGCACTACAAATCACAAACAGATACACACAATTGTCCTTCAGGGTGTTATTTATTCTCCCCCTTTTTGTTAGTCATTAGCAAAGGATAACATAACAGTTGATATTAACTGAAGTTTAGAGAATATGGGAGAACCAAAATGCAAGGCATAAGCAGAGTAGATATAAAAGAACATTCCTTGAAGACATATCAGTTCAAACAAAACCTGTGATGATTAATAGTAGGAGCATAGAGAGCAAGCATCATAGTTGAGATAAACCAAATAAAACAGGAAAACAAGGATAAGGTTCACAAATGATAGTAGCATTCAAAGTAGGCTAGTAAGTAAACTGAACTAAAGTGGCAGTAAGATAGATGAGATAACCATAACCCACAATATCCAAATATATATATATATATATATATATATATATATATATATATATATATATATATATATATATATATATATACACTGTCCAAGATTGGCAATAGTATAATCATTCATCCCAACCAAAAGAAATATCAAGCCCATCCATGGGCACCCAAAAACAGCCACAAGTATTTAGCCCATCCATGGGCATATCAACAAAAAAAAAAAAAAAATTGCCTGACTTTGTAGGTTAGTAATTTATCACATACACTCATGGAATCGTAGGGCATTAAAAAAGATACCAATGCCCATACGTGGATAGAAGACAAGAGTGTATGTGATAGATCCTGGATGTCAGCACTAAGGCGGAGGAGCAGATGAAGATGGTGTTGTGTCTTCATGACGACAGGTGAGTAGATCGACCAATTATTGTACGGACTGCTACACCCCATTCACCAGTCTTTCCAGGACATTAAACCATCCATTTGTTGACTCCTTCAGCTGAATGACATCTCGCTGTATCACGCCAATCCGATCTTGATGTAGCTTGAACCTGTTTGCATGCCCAAGGTCGAACGTGGGTGGAGCCTGTTGAGATGCGAGAGGGTCTCCCTCAGCCATTCCAGTGTCTTCTGCCGGAGCGTCGCCCTCACTACCTTCTCTTTCTTCCTGAATTCCTTCCTCCAGTTTGTCTTCTTGAAATTTTTGAAACTTCAAGTCCATCCTTCTAATATTGTTCTTGTTGAAGTGTTGGAGGGGAAGTTTCGGATCATTTGTTGTGGGAAGACAAATTGTATTGCACATATTTTGAATAATCCAAGGATAGGGCAACTGGACATCCCTAGATGTGTGGATTGCATATACTAGCTAGTGTACAATCAGAGTCAGGAGGCAAATTTTTATCCCTGTGGCTACCAAATAGACTACCATGGCCAGGAACCCAGTGAGGTCGGCACGATTTGTACCACGAGGGTATACGTTAGAGGCGAAGATGCCATGTAGAACACAATACTGGGGTTCTATGAACTTTGCTTTTAGCACATTCCCTTGGTACCAGGGAATATCACGACCATGACAAAGAAATTTAATAACCATGGATCGGGTTTCAACGCTTTTAAGGTCTAAGTTCGGAAGACCAACGGGTGATAATGTCAGCCTAAAGATGTTTGCAACCGTGGCAGGAGTAATCTCTACATCATCACCATCAATAGAAACTGTGATGGACGGAGGATCAAACACTGGCGAATGATAGGAGGTAAAGAAATTGTAGGTTCGTTCATAGTAACAAGAAACCCCAAAATCAAGTTGAGGTAGTCATCTGATTTCAGCTACCAGGGATTCCAGATTATAGGGTTGTAGGCATTCCCACTCGACCGCCTTTTATCGGGCTACATTCTTCGATATCATCGAACAGTATTTCAATAATATCGATGAACTCCATTCGATGTTATGGAGACTGTCTTCAATAACATTCTCGATCATGTGACTTTTCAGATTCCATAGAGACATCGATGATATCGATCCTTGGTCAATTTAATTGATAGTCCACATGATTTATCGACAGACATATCGAACATGTAATTTTTCATTTATCAACATTTCGACAATCTTCTATGTATAATATAGTGTTTCTTTATATCAACCAGTATACACAACAAAATTTTGTACAAGTATTGTAAAATCCAAAATTATAAACATCAAGATGTTTATATACAAAAGTTGAGGTGAGAGACCTCAGATATACCATTAAGAGTTCAGCAAAATTGCATCATTTCAGCAGCTATCCAGATCTAGATGCATGACCTGGACTTGTCTTTCCATGCTCAATATTTCAAGGCATATGAATTGAGTGAGTTACAAGGAAATTTTTCTTTTCTTTCACTACCCATTTTGTGACAGGATTTTTAACTATGGTAGTTTTAGTTTCTTTAATCAAGTTGGGCAACTGAACTATGTTTCCTTGTCTTACAAATTCATTAGTTTTCTTATTTAGTTTAGCCACTTGATTCAATAATTCCTCCATTCTGTTGGTCATTCCAGGTGATGATGGATGTGTATTTCTTCTATTCATATTCCTAGGTAGACTCCTGACATTGATCCTCTGGTTGGTCTATATTTACCGGTATGATTTTGACCGGAATTATGTTGAGTCTTCCTAGGTGACATGCATTCAAACTTATAATGACCAGAATCACCACACAAATGACAAATAGGAGTGGTTCTTGTTTTACTACCTAAAGCAGCAGATTGTTCAGCCATTGGTGCTGCATTTCTAATTTTTTTTTCTTTAAATTTATCATATCCTAAGCCACTCTTGTCCTTTCTGGGTCTTTCCATACCTAAGAGTTTTTCTAATTTCTCACCACTCTGGGAAAATTTATAGTTTATCTTAGCAAGTTGTTTGGATTCTTCTAAATCCAACATGAGTGTGTGATTTTCATTTTGAAGGAGCTATTTTTATCTTTTAATAGCTCAACCTGTTTATTTAGTTTTTCAGACTCGGATTTAAGGAAGATGTTGATTCTTTCTAGTCTATTGTTATCTGAATGATATTGCTGTAAATCATTAATTAGATGTGTATTAATTTCTAAATTTTTATCCAGATCTTTTTACAGTAATTCCTTTTTGTTTTCAGATATTCCAAGTCATTTAAGGATGTTGATGCTATGAATGTAGAGTTGATTGTAAACATCCAGTAATTTGTCTTATTCTTCTTCTTCCTTCTCAGTTTCCTCATTATCCAATGGAAATGATTCATTGGCTTGTGGTTCTTTCACATTCTCAGCTTCTGTGGGAATGGTTGAGGCAGTGGAGACCATAAGAATTTTTAGAGATTTCTGGTCTCCATCACTCTCTGAGTTACTAGATTTTGAGTTTGACTCTTCTGCATCATCCCATGTGGCAGCCATTGCCTTTCCCTTAGTTTTTCTATTTGGGCATTCAGTAGACAAATGTCCAAACTTTTGACAGGTATAACATTGTGGTTCCTTAGACTTTTTACCAAATTTACCTGTGAAATGTTTATTATTCATCTGTCTTCCTTTAAATGGACGGCCACAACTTTTCTAAAAGAACTTTCTAAACCATCGTGCCAATAGAGCCACTTCCTCATCTTTGTTTTCTCTTTCACTTTCAATGTCCTCATTTGTTGTATTCTTTGAAGTTTTGAGGATAGTAGTTTTAGATTTAGGGGTTTGTTTGAAGTGTAGTTTAAATGTTTGTAGGGAACCTACTAGTTCTTCTACTTTCATTTCATCTATGTTTCTACACTCTTCAATGGTTGTTACTTTAGGATTGAACCGTTCCGGTAATGATCTTAGTATTTTCCTACAGATTTTTGGGGCCAGAACTTTCTCACTTAATCCACCCATGGAGTTGCAAATGATGTTCAGTTTTGTGAAAAACTCCATGAAGGTCTTATGCTCTTCCATTCTAGACTTTCAAATTGTGATGTTAGGAGTTGCAGTTTGGATCTCTTTAAGTACTTATTCCTTCATGAGTTGTTTCTAATAAATCCCATGCTTCTTTGGTTGTCCCACACATACTGATTTGATTGAAAATGTCTTGGGACACAGCACAGTAGATAGTATTCATTGCTTTAGCCTCAATAATTTATTTTTCTTTATCAAATACTGTCCACTTTTCTTTGGCTTTTGGTTTAGTGATAGTTGTGTCATTCTCAAGTACTATTGGTTCATCCTCTTTTAACAATGTCCCAAACATTATGATCCAAATATCTCAGAAAGTAATGTATTCTAGCTTTCCAGTATGTATAATTTGATTCATCAAATACTGGAGGTCTAGTGAACGATGAGCCCTCTCCTTTGGCCATATTACCAACTTCAGTCAAGACCACTGTTTAGGTGGTGAAGCACTTAAGAGAGACCTGCTCTGATACCAATTGAAATTGCGGTATTGACCACTTTATTTGAAGTGGGAATATGCAAATATGTCCTAGAGGTGGGTGAATAGGACTTTTTAATATTTTATGACAATTTAAAATCCTATCACTCTAATCCTAAAAGTAAGTATGCATCAGGATTATCACAGAGTAACTCTACTTGCTACTAAGCCTAGTAGACGATCCAATCATAAAACTATTTTGAGATATAGACAGTATGCAAATCAATTTATTATGGATGTGACAGTGTGTACGGTGTGATCTCAGATAATCAAGTATGAGTGGTATTTAAGGAAATTAACACAACCACTAGAGGATAATAGCAATCTCAAACACAGTCATTTTTATAGTTCGACTACTTGTCTACTCCACTCCCGGAGGACGCACTCAACCCTTAAGTGTACCGGATCTCACTAAAGGAGGTTTCACAACAGGTTCACCTTAAACCGAAGGTTTTAAATCAGGTTCACCTCTAATCAGTATAACCTACACTTAGGCTAACACAACGTGTCTACACGACACTGTTTATGCTCCCATGAGCAAGGGTCAACACATAGCACCCGACTTTTAGGCCCTATTGGCCAAGGATCCACACAAGGAACCTAACAGAGGTTTCGCAACAAGTTCACCTCTAACCAGAGATTTTACACAGGCTCACCTCTAACCAGTTTATGCTATCCACAGAGCAAGGGTCAATACAAAGCACCCACCACATATGCTTCTGCCGAAGGCCTCCAATGAGGACTTACAAGGGATGAGAAACACCTTAGACCCAATCCTACAAAAGGAATGATCTCAAGGGTCCTATGGACTCTATAACTTACAAATAAGTATATGAGCCCCATTCAACATGTTGTCGAAGATCTCCTCCTCTGATGATGAAGAATCTTCTGCTTTCTTGAACTGCAACTCATAAGATGTACCAATACATGGCGACGGGTTGGGTCAAGGTTATAATGGAATCCTACTCTATTAAATGTTTTTCTATAAGGGAGATAGAGTGATTCCAATCATCTATACATTCAAGGCATCCCAGCTTAATAATTTGTCATTAAGGTGGTAGTTGTAGGATCCTTGAATGTGGAAGTTCATTCCCCAATCCACTCTATTGAAGGTCAATGATGAGGGTGGATTGGGCGATGAACTCACATGAGAGAAAAGGCTTAGGGTACATGATCAAGGGTTAAACACATAAAAGCACTTTCTATTTTCTCTGTCCAACAACCAAGGGCAAGCTCTCATTAAATAGGCAAAAAGGTTCCAATGGATATAAAACGGTCATATTTTTGACAGAGTTCAATATCATCAAGCAAAGTCAATATCATCGAGCATATACTCTCGAGAGCATTTACTGGTCGCTCGATGACACGAACTTGAATGTCAAACACTTTTGAAACCTTTGGCCAGCTGGTCAAGGAAATCGAACATGTGTCGATGCCATCAGATTTTGAACTCTGATTTCATTGACACGAGGTTCAATTTCTTGACATTTGAAAATGTGAGAGACTTACCTTTGAAGTTTTTTAGAAAAAGATATGATCTAACATCACTCGATATCATCGAAATTTGAATATCGATGATATCGAGGTCAGTGTTGATTCGTTGATAATTCTAAGGAATTTTCTTATAAGCTTGCTGGACTGTTTACATCCATCTTCGATGACATCGACCATTCTTCGATAAGATCAATATTTAAATATTGATTTTATCGAGTGACCCTCGATCTGAGAAAAATAACCTGAAAAACTTACTGGATATAAATGTGTCCCAATTCGATATCATCGAAGGGCTTCCGATATCATCGAGATTTAAATTTTGAGGATATCGAGAAGCTCTTCGATATATCGAAGATTACATGACTTACCTTAACAGAACTTTGGACACAATAGACCTGATGTCAATTTTATTGAGTATACTCGATGGACTCGAGATTCAAATTTTGATGATATCGAACCCTCTATCGATACATCGATAATTTTGTCTATATATCTTTTTGGTTGTTGAACATCTTATGTCCTTATTTCAATAATATCGAGTGAGCTTTGAGGACATCAACAACAAGGTTTGATTACATCGAACCACTTGTCAATAAACCGACAAAGGTATAAAATTTAGAGATTTTTCTGAGTTTGGAAAAAATTTTCTAATCATAATTTCTTAGGCTGATCTATCCAATTTTAAGGATTTTAATTACCTGATATTTTAGGACATGGGATGTGAGGCTAAGATTTACCTGTGGCGAGTTCTGGCACACATCTAATTGAGGCAGATGCTTGGTCAATCTTCCTGTAGGGCTCTTCTATCTAGCTAGCTTAACGCACACGCTAATTGACAAACCAGGGCACTTTCAACTAGTATGATTATTTTAATCTTGAAGTTCATCCAAGACTTATTTGGTCCCCCTAGGGCATCTAGCGAGCCATATGATAGTATGGTGAAGGAAACCCATTTCAGATCCTTAGGATTATAGGTAGGCCACCTAAGCCCAACCTTGATATGAGGAGAGTTCATCATCATCGTAGATGAAACAATCGTGTTATCAGATTTAGTATATCTACAGTTGAGAATTGACACTCATGTTATGGATCTGTTGTCCATCTATGCACCACGCCTTGTGTATAGGACGATTATCGATGCCGACTATGAGTATGTGCTTGTGTAACATCATAATACAATCCATTGAGATGGTATGAGGCCCATTATGATTGTATTGGGCTCATTCTCATTTCCCCTTAGTGGACTAACCCAAATTGATGGGCCCCTATTATTATTAGTATGATCCTTCTCGCCTTATTGGGTTATCCCAATTCTTTGGGTCCCCATTGATGCTAATAGAAGTATCCAAACCTAAAAACCCACTCTTAGGCCCATGAGTAGGCCACCTAGACCCATCCTTATTATGAGGAGGATGGATCATCACCTCAGGCCATAAGTAGAAAATTTTGTGGTATTAAATTTGGTGTATCTGCTGTTCAGGACCGATCCTTATGTTATGGATTAGATCTATTGTCCTTTTATAGACCCGGCCATATATAGGTCGATTATTGATTACGACTATATTAGTATACACATTGAGTATGTGTTAGTATAACATTATGATTGTATATGGTCATTGCCAGGTTAGTTGTTATATGAGGCCCATTGTGATTGTATGAGATCCATTGTGATGGTACGAGGCCCGTTGTGATTGTATGAGGCTCATTACGATTATATGTGGCCCAACTATGATGTAAGAGGCCTATCATATGCGTGAGGACCATTATATGCGTGAGGCCCATTATATGTGTGAGATCCACCATGTGTAGGTGATTATTGCACACCACTCATTCACCTATATGAGTTATGGGCCGTCTTATACTAGCCCACTATGATGTATGTGATTATAATCATGCCTAGTATACTTCATAATACATGCCCATATGCATCATCCGCATGCTTATTATGAGGAGTGATTGAGCATAGCATGTGTCATTGGGCTGATTGTCTATGGGACTCCCTAAGAGACAGATTTACCCTATATGAGCACATTATATGCGCAGGTTTGATGCATGATTGGATGGTATGACTCATGCATCTCACATTTTATGAAATGACCACCGTACACCCTAGCGACATCAGGGTCGTGGCCTCCACAAGCATGTCGTGGATGGCCAGATGGGACACCAAAAATGTTTAATTCTAGCATACGGGCGCGATAAATGTCCCTCGATGAAAATATTTAAACTCCCGAGGCCAGGGGATGTCCAAACGTCTATATCGAGTGAATATTTATGAACACATGAGGGTCGTATACCAGTAGACCGTGTCTCCCACTGTGTCGTGGTTGGTTGAGAGGGGGTGTGGCCTTACCCACCCGAGGGAGTAGGCAATGTTAGGCTGAGTATGACCAGCTCATAAATGGGCCTGTTATCGATGGGTCGGGCCGTTATAGGTAGGTAGATAGTGAGGTCTCTTCCACTTACCCAATTGTGCGCTTGATGAGGCAGCAAGCTGGCGTAGAGTGTACTAAACCCCAGTGATGATCCCAAAGATGTACAGTACTAATATATGGACTTATTGAGTAGGTGTTACATACTCAGCATTTTACCCATTCATTCATTCATTCACTATCCACTCAGGCTAGTGGTGCGCAACTAATTTGTTATGTGTACCCTCGTAATGGCCAAGATTTCGGTTAGGGCACGCGACCAACCTGAGATCAGGAGTTTACCACATTGAGTCTTGTTATCCAAATTTAGTATAGGACTGGTTTGGATAGAAGTCCCTTATGATGGACCCCATACCTGCGATACTACATACTATTATCCTGACTTCACATTTCATCTTAGTCATTTCATTCACACTGAATATTGCATTGCATCCTCAGCACATAGCATTTGGTTTACTATGTTTCTGTTTTGTATAGCCTGAATAAGGTTGATGGTATTATAAAATCATTAGGATTTGCATATTACATTATATTCGTAGCATATGGCAATTGGGTTACGGTGTTTCTGCATTTATATGGCCTAGAGGAAGCTAATGGTATTTCTTGGCCCTTCAAAATTGCATATTGTATTGTGTCATCGGCATTTGATATTTGGGTCACTATGATCTGTATTGTACACTCTAATATTGAATGACTTATAGCCTTGCTAGTATTCTGCTTACGCTGATATTTGTGTGCTTGACACTTATCTTGCGCGCACATGTACACCGCCCTCTAAGCTTTCTATAAGCTTATGCACGATAGATGCATGTAGATGATGATAGGACGTAATCAAGTTGAGGCAGGAGCGTACGACAGAGCTTCTGGAGCTTTTGGCATTTATCTTGTATTTCCCCTTCATGTATTATACTCGAGTTTTTTTTATTTTAGTGGATATATGATGATGATGATGCATTTGTGATTTAGGTAAACTTGTGGTTATGCTTATCTAAAACAAATTACACTAAAAATTCTCCTTATAGGATCCCAGGATCAGAATCTGGCGTATAGGAACTGGGAGCCGAGAATGGGGTACTAAGGAGGCTGTCGGCACTAGATTCGGAGATTGAAAATTTTGTTAGCCCAGTTTCTGAGTTTGTGTTTTGACACTTGCATCCTATTATCTCGAGTGCACCTAGAGAAACCAAGTTATTCTTCATGTCAGGAATGTGCCTGACCTCAATCAAGGTACGCTCCATCCCATCAAATATCCTGATATGCATCACACCAATAGCCACAATATTACAAGCATTGTCATTACTCATAAACACATGTCCACCATTGTGCTCCCTATAATTGGTGTACCAACTTTGATGAGGAGTCATGTGATACGAAGCTCCTGTGGCAAGGATCCACTCGTCTCTACGATTATCGTACAAGTGTCCGATCATAAACACTGACAACACATCACCCCCACTTGTCTCTTCATCAAATGTGGTATGTTAGCTTCCCTTGAAGAAGCCTTTAAGTTTTCATTCATCGCTTTAAGATTTATACAATCATTTTTCATGTGCCCAGCCATCCCACAGTTCCTGCACTTCAACTTGCCCTTGCCCTTGCCTTTACATTTGGATCTCGACTGAGAAGATCCTGTATTTCACTTAGTATTCATGCCTCTCGTAAACAGTGCATCAAAAGAATCCCCATGCTACCATTTTTCATTCTCATAGGCTTTCCTTAAAGGGCTGAGATAATGATGTCCACACTCAGGGACGTATTACCATTACATAAAGAGTCCCTGAAAGACTCATATGATGCCGGTAGAGAATTCAGCAAAATACATGTCTGATCTTCATCTTTAACCACTTCTTCCATCTCTAGCAACTTATAAATTAACTTGTTAAAATTATTGATGTGGGCCTCTACATCTCCACCCACTGTTATCCTAAAGTTGAACAACTAAAACTTCAAGTGTAGGTAATTTTTCAGGGACTTTTTAGCATAAATGTCCTCTAATTTCGCCTACAACTCTCCTACGATTTTCTCCCTCATAACATTATAGAGAACCTCATTCGTTAGACATAATTGGATTGAGCATTTAACTTTCTTATCCAGAGTCTTCCAATCATCATCATTCATAGACTCACGTTGCTCCTCAAGAGCCTCATCTAGCCCTTACTGATTTAATAGACTAATCATCTTAATCTTCCATAACTCGCAGTTATTTTTTTCCTGAGTACTTCTCAATGTCATACTTCGGATTTCAAGCCATTGATTCTTCTCCTTACATATTCAAGACCGCGCCCCAATGTTATCTCTGATTTCACTTGTTGGGGGACTATGGAAGCACACATAGTAGAATCAACAGGAGTAATCCAATCACACAAATCAAGCACAACAAGAACATAGCTATTTAATAGGGAAAAACCCTTGCGGGAAAAAACCATGGTACAAAGCAATAGATGATCACTATGAAAGCAGAATTACAAAGAGAGAGAGAGAGAGAGAGAGAGAGAGAGAGCTAACATGATTCGAACAATCTCGAATCTCACCCTTTAAAACCCTTAGATGAATTAGAAGCCCTAATAGTACCTCCCAATCCCTCTTACACCCATATATATAGCCTATAGAAGGATTCTAAGAAAAAAAACCCCACAAAATTGCAAATCTATGTAAAATTTCACAGAAACTATCAATGGCATCGAACAATCTTCGATGTCATCGAAACTAATCCTTCGATGGCATCGAAGGCACATTGATGGCATCAAAATGACACCTCAACTGTCCAATGACAAGACATGATTTTTTTAGAAATCCTCGATTACATCGAGCTATGTTCGATGGCATCGAACCTTACCCTCGATATCATCAAATGCCCTCAAATGGCATCGAAAAAACTCCCTAACAGTCCAGTGACCAACTGGAGAAAATCTAGAAAATCTTGATGGGATCGAGCACTATTCGATGCCATCGAAGGTGACATCGAACAGTCTGTCGATGGCATCGACAGGCCTTGTATCTAACTAGATTTAAGACATCAAATATAACAATATATAGATAGTAGTATTTATTAGGTGTTTTTTTTTCCAAAGCTTTTATTAAGATGCCCCAGCAATTTATGCACTCATACTAGGCTTTAGAGTGGTGTTAGTAAAACACGGTTTACTTGTTCGTAAGCAATTGGAGTAGGATTCAACTTGCTCGTTGGCCCTAAATGGAGATGACTCGTGGTCGAATCACAATTCAACCATAATGGATGGAGCTATGTCCAATCCATAGGTGAGATTAAAGGTGACAGATATGAGAGGGCTTGGGAGTCTTTTTAGCTACCTGCCATACAAGAGTTGCTAGGACTTGCATCACAGTGTGCAATAGACTAGAATCTTATGTGACTCTATAGTAGGAATTACATATGGTTAAGCAGGGTTGTGTGCCACAGTACCTGTCACTATAAGGGCTTATGTTGTGGTTAGGTTGTGACGTGCAGTAGTGCCTGTAAATGTAGGTAGGGCTTCATTAATCTTTGAGAGGCAATGTCATACCCCACAGTGCCTAGGAGTAGGTAGGGATTAATTAATCTTTGAGAGGCAATGTCATACCCCACAGTGCCCAAGAGTAGGTAGGGCTTAATTAATCTTTGAGAGCCAACGTTGTACCCCATAGTGCCTAAGAGTAGGTAGGGATTACCTTCAGCTAGGCGAGGTCGTGTGCTTCAACACTTGTGAATTGGGTTTATCAATGGTTTTTTTTTTTTTTTTTACACATGCACCCGACACACACCCACACACGTAGTGGGATTTCACCACCTATGGGCCTTGAACCCAAACCTCATGTTGAAACTCCTCGAAGTCTACCGCTGAAGCAAGGGCCATGAACTTGTTTATCCATGGTTAAGCGAGGTTGTGTGCCATTGTCCTGAGTCTTTAATCATGGTTGGGCAAAGTCGAGTGCCATGATCAATGCCATGGAGATTACCTATGGCGGGGCAAGGAGTGCACCACAATAACTAATGAAGAGAAGGGATTATCTATTGCAGGGTAGTCTGTACACCATAGTACCTTACAATGACTATATAGCAGGATTTATATGATATCAAAGCGTAAAGCATTTAAGCGACATTTGTTTGCCTCATTTTGTTGTCGTGATTTCACGTTTTCATTGCTAGATTTGAGTTCATAATCACTCAAGGAAAGTAAAGATGTAAAATTTTAAATTTTTTGTTGCATGGTTGTCCATTTTGAAAATGGACCCTGGTGTGATCATTTGTGGCTTATTTGAGTAATCCGGAATACTAAAGTGAAAAAGGACTTGTGCATGCCGATTCATCTCGATCGAACTCCTGTAGCGTCCAATCGAAGTGATCATGTCGTGAGGTACACTGTGGATGATATCAGCTGTTTGACGATCCCGATCTTGATCTTTCATTCTCTTTTCCTCTCTTGTTACATCAATGCCCATTTATAAAGTGGACCATAACTTCTTACCTAGTGGTCCTCTTAGATGATCTGGGCCATTGAAATGAAAGAGGACCTTCCCATGCTTGCTTAGGCATGGCCTTTGCCTCGAAGGGATTCACGTAACCTCCAGTCAAAGAAATCTTGTTGTGTGACCCACTATTGATGATATTAACTGGAGTGCTAGAGGATGCTCTTGTGCACGTGTGGGGATTATTTTGCATTTATCGTGCAGTTCCTAATTGAGGCAATTTTGTTGTGGGACCCATTAATAATGATCTCGATCATTGGATGAGTCTGATTTTGACTTTGTAAGCGGATTGTTACCTATATTGTAATAAGAAAGGAGGAATACACTACTGCTGATATAAAATGATTGACCAATAGCTCGTAGCCGGAGTTCATGCAAGGTTATGGAGGAAGGAAGGGAGAATACTTTGTTCAAGCAACCCCAACATTTATTGATTTGATTGGGAATGGTCTACATCCTTTATACTTGCCACTACTAAGATTCATATGGGTGGGAATGAAGAAGCATTAAAAAGAACCCATGCACCTTCTTGTTAGATGTAGAGTGGGTTGGGGATACTTTCATCTCCAAGATGGACCAAAGAAGGCTCAATTGGACGTGAAAGTGAACACGACCATTAAAAATCTAAAACAGGCATATCTCGCAGATCAGAATGAGTTATTTGACGTACCCTATATGATTTTGGTGTAGGACTTGCATCACAGTGTGCAATAGACTAGAATCTTATGTGACTGTATAGTAGGAATTACATATGGTTAAGCAGGGTTGTGTGCCACAGTACCTATCACTATAAGGGCTTATGTTGTGGTTAGGTTGTGACATGTGCAATAGTGCCTGTAAATGTAGGTAGGGCTTCATTAATCTTTGAGAGGCAATGCCATACCCCACAGTGCCTAGGAGTAGGTAGGGCTTAATTAATCTTTGAGAGGCAATGTCGTACCCCACAGTGCCCAAGAGTAGGTAGGGCTTAATTAATCTTTGAGAGGCAACGTTGTACCCCATAGTGCCTAAGAGTAGATAGGGATTACCTTCAGCTAGGCGAGGTCGTGTGCGTCAACACTTGTGAATTGGGTTTATCAATGGGTTTTTTTTTTTTTTAACACATGCACCCGACACACACCCACACACGTAGTGGGATTTCACCACCTATGGGCCTTGAACCCAAACCTCATGTTGAAAATCCTCGAAGTCTACCGCTGAGGCAAGGGCCTTGAACCTGTTTATCCATGGTTAAGCGAGGTTGTGTGCCATTGTCCTGAGTCTTTAATCATGGTTGGGCAAAGTCGCGTGCCATGATCAATGCCATGGAGATTACCTATGGCGGGGCAAGGAGTGCACCACAATAACTAATGAAGAGAAGGGATTATCTATTGCAGGGTGGTCTGTACACCATAGTACCTTACAATGACTATATAGCAGGATTTATATGATATCAAAGCGTAAAGAATTTATGCGACATTTGTTTGCCTCATTTTGTGGTCGTGATTTCACGTTTTCATTGCTAAATTTGAGTTCATAATCACTCAAGGAAGGTAAAGATGTAAAATTTTGAATTTTTTGTTGCATGGTTGTCCATTTTAAAAATGGACCCTGGCGTGATCATCTGTGGCTTATTTGAGTAATTCGGAATACTAAAGTGAAAAAGGACTTGTGCATGCCGATTCATCTCGATCGAACTCCTGTAGCTTCCAATCGAAGTGATCTTGTCGTGAGGTACACTGTGGATGATATCGGCTGTTTGACGATCCCGATCTTGATCTTTCATTCTCTTTTCCTCTCTTGTTACATCAATGCCCATTTATAAAGTGGACCATAACTTCTTACCTAGTGGTCCTCTTAGATGATCTGGGCCATTGAAATGAAAGAGGACCTTCCCATGCTTGCTCAGGCATGGACTTTGCCTCGAAGGGATTCACGTAACCTCCAGTCAAAGAAATCTTGTTGTGTGACCCACTATTGATGATATTAACTGGAGTGCTAGAGGATGCTCTTGTGCACGTGTGGGGATTATTTTGCATTTATCGTGCAGTTCCTAATTGAGGCAATTTTGTTGTGGGACCCATTAATAATGATCTCAATCATTGGACGAGTCTGATTTTGACTTTGCAAGCGGATTGTTACCTATATTGTAATAAGAAAGGAGGAATGCACTACTGCTGATATAAAATGATTGACCAATAGCTCGTAGCCGGAGTTCATGCAAGGTTATGGAGGAAGGAAGGGAGAATACTTTGTTCAAGCAACCCCAACATTTATTGATTTGATTGGGAATGGTCTACATCCTTTATACTTGCCACTACTAAGATTCATATGGGTGGGAATGAAGAAGCATTGAAAAGCACCCATGCACCTTCTTGTTGGATGTAGAGTGGGTTGTGGATACTTTCATCTCCAAGATGGACCAAAGAAGGCTCAATTGGACGTGAAAGTGAACACGACCATTAAAAATCTAAAACAGGCATATCTAGTAGATCGGAATGAGTTTTTGACGTACCCTATATGATTTTGGGGTAGGAGAAGCTAATTTAGCCAACCAACCTGCTACGCCAAGTTGGCCAAGCTGTATTTGCTAGATTTCACCAAATTGACCTTTGAAAATCCTTTTTAATTTCATTTTTACTATTTATAGTAAGTTTTAATTTGAACATACCTCTTGATCCTTTGAGCTTTAGGAGTTGTACCCAACATGAAAAGGGCCTAGAAAATTTAGGAGAATGAGTCGCATATGAGTAGGAATGAAGCAAGCATTGACAAGAACCCATGCACCTTCTTGTTTAATGTAGAGTGGGTCGCGAATACTTTCATGTCCAAGATGGACCAAAGAAGGCTCAATTGGAGGCGGAAGTGATCAGGACCATTAGAACCCTAAAACATGCATATCTCGCAAATCAGAATAGTTATTTGACGTACCATATATGATTTTGCAGTAGGAGAAGCTAATTTAGCCAACCAACCTGATACGTCGGGTTCCCCAAGCCGGATTTATGAGATTCCATTAAATCGACGGTGGAAATCCTTTTTAATTTTAATTTTATTATTTATACTAAGTTTTAATTCAATCATAACTCTTAATCCTTTGAGCTTTAGGAGTTGTGCACAACATGAAAAGGGCTTAGAAAATTTAGGAGAGTAACATGGTTAGGCCAAATTAGACACTTACTATTTTATGTTGAAAACCATGAAGTCTAGTAGAAATCATGACCGTCTATAAATAATAAACAATTTACTATTTATAGTAAGTCATATTTTTAGGGAGTTTAGGTTGGAGTTTGATTCTGAAACTTCTTCCTAGGTTTGAGATTACTCTTTAAAAGGTTGTAATTTATCATTAATCAATCTATTTTTGAAATTATTAGAATTATTTCTATCTGCCCTCGTGGATTCGAGGAATCTCTGTGATGAGTCCAGAGAAGTTCCACAGATTCGAAGTAGTTATACCCTTAAGGAAGATGGTAATCAACCTCATCACATCCATTTGTACGTCATTGTTCCAACTCCCCTTCACTCGGCTCCAAATAATGTCGAGAATTCAGTGTCATTTTTTTATCCTCTAAGTGCAAAGTTAGCAACAGAGATTGTGGTTCCATATGCGGATTTATATGCATCCCATAAACTACCTCGATCAAAATCCATTCCAATAAAGTATTTAGCCCATTGTAAGCTTCATAGGCTCTATAACAAGCACCTTTAAAGTGTCATGTTTCTCAAAGCAAAGGATTTATTACTCTGATACCATATAATAAAACGTCGAAATGAAGAAAAAATCATACACCATTCAAAAGCAAAAAGAGTATCACCACACTTACGCTAAATACAATATAAATAGAAAAAAAAAAGATAAATGTGCCCTTAACTAAATAATTTAATGTGACGATTTGGATCCTCTATGAAAGGAGTATCACCTAATCTATTTTTCATTTGGGTGATCAAAGTGATGTTTGTGTTTTCCTCATATTTCGATGAAGCAATTGACGTAGTACTTTCCCCGAACAAAGGTTACACACCCCCATTGGTCCCCTTTTTTCCGTAGTCATTCTATCCAACGATCGAATCCCCACCCTTAGAAAAAGTAGTCTTAAGCATTTTAGCATGAGCCTTTTATAGTTGTTCGATCAATGACATACACTCACATGGCTTGTCGTCAATGAAGAGATTGAAGGCTTGCAACATGATTGATTACAAATGTACATGGTCTTACAATGACATGCTTATGCTTGACTTGTCTCTTGTCGAGCATTGTTTTGTACTATTTGAAGGAGTTAAGCCTATCAAATAAAAGTTAGGAAGATTGCATCCCTTGAATTGAAAGTCAAAGAGGAACTTAATAAATTGATCGAGGCAAGATTCACGAAGCAGTCGACTACGCAAATTGAATTGTTAATGTAGTGCATATAAAGAATGACAAGGGGGTAGTAGAAAAAAATGAAAAAAAAAAAAAAGAGTTTTTTAAAAAGAATGATTTCAAAAAGATTTTGAGTGAATTTTCAAGCTCGGTAGTCCTAATAAAGTTAAAGAATTTGATAAGGAAGCTAGTAGCCCGCACAATCAAGACGATCAATCCATCCCATTATTAGGATTCGCCCCGAGTATATGCTTCAACAAAAATCACATAAGGGAAAATTAGTACAATAAAAACCTCTGGTAAAATGCCTGCCCTTAAGCCAATAGATAAAGTACACTACACAATCTTTTTTAGGGATAGGCGACTTCTCCATTCAATGACTTTGGCATTGGACATTACCAAAGTGCTACTATCAAGTTGGGTAAATTAGATAATAGATGTCTGTTAAGCAGGCATTTTCACATTTTCTTAATGAATCAAGCCGAATGGAAGAGACTCACTTTATTAATAAGAATTCACCTACAATCATAAGATTCGCCTTAATTCACCTTCTAGGGTCTGTCAGGCAACTAGTTCCTTCCCCCATTTGGTATCGCCATAGTGAAAATAGAATAAAAAAATTAGTGAATAATTAGAATAGAACGCAAGCGTCAGCCACAACTTCCCTTGCCATTCTTTACATTTCACCCTTTTTTAAAAGTGGACCTTACTTGATTTTCTCATGCCCAATTTAAAGGATTTGGACCATAAAAATGAAGGGGCCCAACATGTGTATGTGTAGGACTTCGGCCTCAATTGGGCCCCTTTACACCATTTTGATGATGATGATCACGATGTGGGGTCCGCCATGGGTGATCTTGGTCATTGAATGGTCTTGATCTTTGTTGCAGACGATGGTGTTAGCTTTTTTGGGAGTGGGGCCCACCTCGTGGTGATCGGGGCCAAGATGATTGATTTAATCCATTGGATGTGCAGCTTGTTCATTAATGCATGATCAAGTGTGCAAGTGTACACCCTTCCATTGTAAATGGATGCTTGAGATGTCATGAACAGGTCAAATATTGTGTGGCATGCTTTTGAAATGTGCTTAATGGTCAATTCTAATGTGAGGCGTACTCATACTGATCTACTCTATTGGGCCAACTTATGACTCATGTAGACATGTTTTGTAGCTAACAAAATTCTAATCAACTAGATATAGGGGATGGCCTTGCATTTTCGATAAATTAGAACAATCGAATCTAGTTGGCACACCTTAATTATACACTTTTGTTACGCTTTGGTCGCACCAACTATAGCCTTTAGTCGTACCAAACATCACTTAAGTCACTCTGAATTAGTCTCTTAGTTACAACTAAATTTCCTGAAAATCCATCTGAAGTCTTTGTCTCTCTCAGGTCAGACTGAACTCTCCTTTGGTGGGACCGAATGCATATTCGATCACCCCTGACTGTCGAACAAAATTAACTCCAAAAATAATAATTTCTTGCTGGACTATTCTTTGCACTTTCAATCAGATTGAAGCAATCTTAAATGCAACCGAATAATCTGTTATTTTAGTTATTGCACTGTGAAATTTTAGTCTTTTCTTCATCCTTCATCGTCCTTGGTTTTCTTAGATCTTTGGCACGTAAATTCTTTATTAATTTCCTCCAAATCTCCAATTCTTCATCACCTTCAAGTTGATCTCTTTTTTAGCTTTAAATTTATCATTTAAGCATGTATTTATCTTTATCTTCTGAATTACCTCACATCTATAAAACATATATTAATGAATCAATTTGTCACTTAAATGCTAGGAAAGTTAAGGCAATTGAGTGATAAATATGCAATATTTAGGTGTTATCAACGCATACATTCCATATTCCATTCAATGAGTGGGGGATCACTCTAGTGGGCATGTGAATGTCGTGGATTGTGCATGCACTATCCTTATTTTTCTATTGTTACACAAATGGGGAGTGGTGTTGACTCAAATATAATGATATGTTTGACTTAGAGTAGCCACTAGTCAGATAAAGCATTGAATGTATGGTCGACTACACACTGTAAAGTCACATGTGAGTATGGAATCAAAATATTCCTCAACCTAAGTGACTCCTGCAATTCGCTTGTGGTTAAAGATTATGAGTAAGGGCCACAGTGATATGAAAGGAAGGAGTTAAGCACTCTTTCCTTCTTTCTCTATTATTGACCAGTATCCTTCTTTCTCTATTATCGCATGGATGGGGAGAGATGTTGACTCAAATATAATGATATGTTTGACTTATAGTTGCCACTAGTCAAATCTATGGTTGACTACACACTATAGAATCACATGTGAGTTTGTAATTGAAAGATTCCCCAACCTAAATGACTCCTGCAATTGGCTTGTAGTTAGAGATTCTGATTAAGGGCCTCGATGATGTAAAAGGAATTAAGGGGTTAGGCACTCTTTCCTGGCCGCACAATGTGCAATCTCTAGTTTAAAGGATTTTAGTTTTTTTAAAGGATTTGACTATGTTTTAGAAAATTTATATCCAGGATCAGACTGTGGAGACTAAGTAATCAACATCAACCTAACCAACCAGATGTAATTTATGTAAGAGACTAAAAGGAAAATGGTTTCTCAGTTTCTATTGTGTCAAGTTTTGATTAATCGGCAAGACACAAAGCATAAATTAGAAAGACCAATAAGAGTAAAGAAAAGACAAGCAGAGAGTGTATGAGAAAGAAAATGTTGCAACTAACTTCAATTTTGAGGACAAGGCGAAACTGGTGGGGAAGGCTTGATAAGGACCTTATGTGCATGCAACATTTACCAAAAATAAGTTATCTAGATTAGTGAGTCAGTTATGTAACATTTTCTATTTTAATTACAATGGATCATGGTTCGGTTATCTAGATTATTGTGTCAATTATTATCTAGATTAGTGGGTTAGTTATGTCCCATATTTTGTTTCAGATACAATAGATCATGGGTCAGTTATGTAGCTTTTTCTTTTTCTAATGTATAAAATGCAGAGAGGAATAAACAACTATTAGACTTTATTCTACAAATAACTCTCTTACATAGAGAAATAGGAGGAGATCCCCTCAAAGAGGATCATCGCTATCCTTTTTTTTGTTATATTTTAAATATAGCTCATAAGAAAGGAAAAAGACGTATAAAAAATAATTAGCTGGTAGATGTTATTGAATGGTGATTAGGAGTAGGGGTGTTCACGAGTCGAGCTAGCTCGAAAAACTTGCTCGACTCGGCTTGAGTCAGCTCGGATTGACTTGGCTTGAATGGTCGATTCAATCCGAGCCAAGCTAATTATTTGAAGCTTGAGTTGAGTTCAAGCCAAGTTCGACCAGGGGGCATTTCAACCCGACTCGACTCGAAGCTCAAACTCGAGCTCGACTAGGCTCAATTAATAAATATATTATAATATATATATATATATATATATATATATATATATATATATATATATATATATATATATATATTATTAATATAAGTTTTAACTTTTAACTTTAAAAAAAAAAAAAAAAAAAAAACAAAACAAAACAAACAAACCCTAGAGTCTCTACCCGACCACACGCACCCCCTTTTCCTTTCTCTTTCTTCTCTTTCTCTACCCACTGCCAGCCGCACGCCCGCCCGGACCACCACCACCAGGTTTCCTCATCCAATTCGAAGCTTTGTTTAGTTTTTTCATTAGATTTTTCTTTGATTCTCTTAAGATTTTTCAATTTTTCATCAATGGAGGAGGATCAATAACAGAATCCATTATTCTCTCACCTAAAAAGCTCGAGCTCGACTCGAGGTAAACTCGACTCGACTCGAACCACTAGCTCGACTCGAACTCGACTCGATAGCTTTGGCAAACAAGCCAAGCTTTAATGTTGAGCTCAAGGCCAAGCTCGAGCTCGAGCTCGAACTTGAGTACATCATGGACAAGCCGAGCCAAGCTTGGCCCACCTCGACTCGACTCAGCTCAATGCTCACCTCTAATTAGGAGGTCCATTTCTCATGTGGTTTGGATCTTAAAATGATTATTGATTGCAAGATAATATTAGGTTCTTAATGAGTGAGATGATTCGACCATTAATGGATGATCTTGATCTGTGACTTATTTCTTCATCATGCTTCTATTAAATGGTCTAAATGGACCTTGGGAAGCTTATGGGTCCCAGAAACTCAAGGTCCAAATGAGTTTAGGTGATGGGTTATGTAGAAACCTTCTCGGTTCGTGCCGCAAACCACCGTTAAAATGGGGAATCCAAATCTTGATGAAATTATTTCTTTCGATCCTTGCAATTCAAATGGGATTCAAGGATCTGTGTAGTGTAATTTAGATGAATTGGTTTGCTTTTCCAAATCTATGTTTTTGAAGAACATATTCAGGCAAAGTATATGCTTCATCGGATTTCTTACAACCATATTATCAACATTACATATGTATAATAATTATAAATTTTAAAGTTGATTTAATTAATTAAATTCAAACCCTTGAAATTATACTATGCATAAATACCTTAAGATTATAGGAATTCTAAATTTAGGGTGCCAAACAAAGCCAAGGGATTCCAAAAATCTAAGTATCCCAAGTCTAAGAGAACTCTAAATCCAAGGGATCTCAAATCCGGGGACTTCCACCCTCGTAGTTCCCTATGGTGCAAGCCACCCGAGATGTGGATTGGCCTAAACCTTGGGCCCATAACCTAAGACGACCTGTAGGAAAGGATGGATGGCGCAGATGGAACATATCCATAAATGTGGGCCCCATGAGTGGGACACCAACTACTGTTAAATAGGGGTAGGCCCCCTAGTCCAACGGTTTTCCTCGGTGTGGTCATCTTATGAATCAGATCGACCTGATTTTTGGGACCCTAACCTAAAATAATTTAACAACCCAGATGAACAGAGTGGATGAAATATATACATTATGATGGGTCCTATGAGTGGGCCCCTGGTGGGCATCTGCCCCCACACTGGACGTTGGAAGTAACGTTAACGCTATCGTTGGCTTTTTGTTTTTTTCTTTACTCTTTATGTTTTACCTTCAAGTTAGGACCCATTTTGATTATCTGATCTGTCCACCCAATTGGCCAGCTCAAGCAGGGTCCAGTGAGCCCTGACTTGGGTTGGTTTGGACGAACAGGGACCCCACCATGGGCCTTGGAAGGTTTCAATAGCAGAGTTTTAATCCTTGCAGTGCAACCCACTTAAGATTTGGATCTGCCTCACTTTTCATTCTATGGTATAAAATGATTTCGAGAATCAGATGGATGGCATGGATTCAACAAATACATCATGAAGGGGCCCATGAGTGGGACGTCACTCCCCACATTTGCATGTGCAGACGCTGACGTGGGGCGGTTCCTAGCCCCACGTCCCTGTGGTGTGGTCTACTCGAGAGTTAGATCACCTTCATTTTTGGGCTCAAGCGCTAAAAGGATCTGGGGGAGAAGATAGACGGCGAGGATGGAACATATGCATCATGGTGGGATCCACAAATGGGCCCACATGGTGGCCTCGGAAGGTGCACGCTGTTGGGTAGCAGCGCTCTGGACGCTGTTGCATCCAGCGGTTACAACCGATGCCCCTTGTCGCCCTTCTCTCTGTCTTATTTAAGTGGTGGTGGGGCCCACCTAAGAAATCCACTCCATCCATTAGATTGGCCAACTCATGGTGGGCCAAAGAGCTTGGGATCAACCCAATTTTGGAGGTTTTCCACCCTCCAAATCTGTGTGATCTAAATAATAGGTTAGATAGAAAATAAACATCATAGTGGGCCACACAAGGTGGTCCACTCTATCATAGCATGTGTGGCACACTCTCTAACAACGTGGTCCACTTGTGGGCCACACAACATCATTAAAGTAAGAAAGCGAATGGGGGAGTAAAGGGAAAGAAGAAAGCTAAGGGAAGAAGATCTGGCTATCGAGGTGGTTGCCACTATTGGATCCACCATACACTCCACACATGATCAATGTGGGTCTCACCCTTGTGGGCCCACCAAAGATGGGATGACACAAAGAAAAGGGATAATTTTTATCCTCACATGCACTCACAGCGTAATGAATGGTTGGATCAGTTCGGATCAGCGATCGGACGGTTAACCAAGCTCCTCTTCACTCATAATCTCTTCTAATCTCTCTTTTACATTCTCTCTTCCTCTTAACCTCTAGATCTCTCCCTAAATCTCTCTCAAGCTCTCTTTTTTTCTCAAACCATCTCTCTAACTTTCTCTCTAATCTTCATTCTTTTCTCTCTGTCTCTTAACTCTCCATAATCTCTCTAATCTTTTTATTTCTCTTAATCTCTCTCTACTCTCTTGCTAGGAAATGTGGTAGAAATGATAGAGGAAAGGAAATTTGGAGTAGAACTTGTAGAATAGAGAGGAGATTAGGAAAAGATTGAGGCGTAGAATGGGGAGAGTTAGAAGGAGAGAGGAATTACTTGGCATGGGCAAATCATGGGTAAGGATATGGGCTTCTTTTAGTAATGGAGAGAGAGAGGTGATGGGTTAATTGATGGTTTAATTGATGGATAAATTGATTAATTAAACAACCTAGCGATTTATGCAAGTAGGACCCACGTAAGTTGTGCGTCCTACCTAAGATTATGTCAAAACTCTAGCTTCTAATCTAGGGGTTGCAACGAGGTGTGCCACGCGGCATTGGAATTGTAGTGCCCATGCCATCATTGTGGTACATGTCTCGGGATGTTGTTGTACTAAAATAGGGCTATGATCAAAACTCATCGATCTGGTCCATTAAGAACATGTCAGTGCCAAAGTTGAAGCATACGGTCGATTAATCAAGTTACGGGTCGTACACTCACCCCATGTCAGTGGCCTATGTAAGGATTTACCATGTACACACCCATGTCGATGGCCTACACAAGTAATTACACACGTACTCACCATTGTCAATCGCGATGCAGTCTTACACAAGAACTTAAGTGAGTTTGTGTTACAAACTCTACACTCAACCCTACAAAAGGAAAGGGTGTGTGAACTCTTATAATTGACAACTTGTTAGATTGAGGCCCTTTTATAGCACCTTCCCAGGTTGCTTGATCAATGTTCTCTCGTACTTTAATTAGCTCACCTTTTAGTCTTTCGATCATTGCTGTCAATGCTTCAGCTCCAATAATTAAACTCCTTACATGCAATGCTCCATGAAGGTGACCAAGGTGATGGGAATTTTGGTAGAATCTCCTACAACTAATAGAAAGTTAAGTTGTTAGGGAATTCACCTTGATGGACAATCTAGAGGATGATATACACTATGGTTTGACAATTGAATCGATGTCTAAATTCTAGAGAGGGTTTTGAGATCATGATATTCTTATATAGGAGTTTGGAATGCTCATTAGAGTGGAGAATCACTAAGAAGAGAACGTGGATCTCATTAGGATAGAGTGTAAGAAGTTTGGTAGAGCTTGGGATATGCTAGGGTCTCTAAAATGCCAAAATCCACAATACACCCAAATATCTGAATGTAATATTTATAACAAAAAGGCTTAGTGGATCTCTAACGACTAGAGTTGATCAATCGAGCCTTGATCTATCGAGCTAGGACAAAATTGTTCAGTGAACTTACTGGACTATTTTGGCCATGTTTGATCAATTGCAATCAACCAAGGATTGCTCGATCGCTCAATTGATTAATTAAACTCACTCAAAAACTACTAGTTTTGAGCAATGTAGTTTCTAGCAGTTCGGAACCTCTTATAACATTTTTATTATGTTCCAAATTAGCTCCTAAGGTTAAGGGATGATCAATCAAAGGTTTACCTATTAGGCCATGATCATATAGAGGTTCAAGGATTGTTTTGGAGCAAGCTTAGGGCCACTAAGGCACCTCATATACTTGTTCTTTAATCCTTAATTCTCCACGTCTTATTGTGTCTTTGGTCTTCAACTTTCAAGGGCTTAACCAACTACATGACACACATACTGATGTGATTAACAAATAAGATGCACAAATGAGTACACTAATAGTAAGCTCACCCCACCTTAGGTATTGTTTCAGGTTCGGAGCTGGAGTATTATGAGCAGGTGGGATATTATTATTAGATTTTTCTTTCATTTATTAGAACTTAGTTGAAAATTTAGGATTAATGGTGTAATTGAATATTCATTTAAGTAGTGATGACTCAAGTAGATAATGGTGTGGATTAGATATTTAATTGGTTGGATTTAAGTTAATTATGTTATGGTGATGAATTTTCATTTAACTTATAAGTGGGTGTTTATCTGGTTTGAATAGATGTATGTTATTTAATGAAAAGTACACAAAATAGATCATGTTGGTTGTACTTGAGTACCCAGATTTTGAGGTATGACAACTCTCTCCAAGGCCGAATTGTAACACCCCGGATTTTGGCCAACCTGGGATTAGACGTCCTTAGGCAATGGTTCAATTAAAACACCTAGAGAATCGCTCAGAACCCAATTCCATAGCTAAAGAAATCACTTAGGGTTAATTCCTTTATAAACTAAGCATAAGTTAGCTAGCGCGACGCTAGAGTAGCTGGGAAATAGTCCCTGATCACTTTAAATACGTTCTACAAGACCCAAAACTTGTAGAATCCATGGTGCTATAATACTCTATAACCTGGGATCAAACTTTAAACCGGTTTGTTCTCTGGACCTCTTTGAAACTTTGTATTGGATCTAGAACGCGCGTCAAAAGTCCGATACCTTCAATCTTAGACCGTTAGGACTGCCTAGCTGGACTTGACAATCATTTCGAAAATCAAGTCCAACCGATAATCACAGACTATTTCATTGAGCCCGGACTGAAGAGAGTGCGAATAGGGACAGATTTGAAATTTGAAATTCAAATCTGGCACACGACTTGACGTGTCAGTATTAAGCGTTCTGACCATCAGAATTCAGCCAAATTACACCCTCGGATCAGGAAAAATTTCTATTTCATATCATGAGATTTGCAAGCCTGATCTACGTGCGGTGACCGTTGAACTGAAACTGGACCGCCACGTGCGATCTGCGAACCCTGCCGGACTGAAAACTTGATGTATGCTAGATCCAGTATGCATGAGCTTAAGTCTGACCGCATTTTGGCCAGGGGACCACCAGAAAGCATCTTTTGAACCGAAACAGTCCCAAATTGGACATACCTCAAGTATACCTTGACCTAGAGCCTATTTTGGGCACTTTTAAGCTTAAAAAAGGGGTTGAAACCCTCACTCCTCTCTCCCATCCGAATTTGCAAAAAGCCATAGATTGGGAGAGAGAAAAGGTGAGAGTTTGTGAGAGAAGGTGGGAGAGATCTTCTTGCCACCTGTTGCTGCTGCTGTACGTGCTTAGGCGACGCACTCCAATCACTTTCTCGGCGATTCCAACGCACTTCTAGGTGAGAAAAACCTTCAACACTTGCTGATTTAAGCTTCCGTCAATTCCATTAGCGATGTAGCTTATGTAGCTTGTGTATTAGGTTCCCTATTCGCCGTAGACGAAGCGTATACGCTCCGTTCGAATTCACACATCTATAAGGGAAAAGGTGCGGATATTAGACGCTTTGATTGGCTGTTTTCAACGCTTTCAATGTCGTTTAATAGTAGATTCTTGACGGCAACGCCGTTTGACATGTACAACATGCTGTCCGTTTCCTGTTTCGTAAACCAACGAAGAATATGAGATTTAGGGCATTTTAGTCATTTGTAGAAAGTACTGTTTTCATTCATATTTTGCTGATGTGATTGACATGGTTTATTGTCGCATTAGAATGTTAGGAATACATGCATAATTAGTTTGGCGAAGAGATTCGCCTAAATGCACACTTCGGGTCGACATACTATATGTAGACTTAAGTGTGTAGTGTAAGTGTTTGTATAAATGTTTGTATTAGTAAGTATTGAATTAAGTGGTGTTATGAATTAGTTTGAGATTGATTTCTCAATTAAAATGCTGATGTAAATGATTTCTTACATGATAGCTATATACATGATTTCATTATATGTATGAAATGCATATGCTTGATGTTTCACTTAAGTGGTATGTTATAACATGTGCTTGATGATTTCTTTATGATTTAGTTTGAGATCGAATTCTCAATTAATACGCTGATGGTGATGATTTTCTATATGT
Organism: Magnolia kwangsiensis; assembly: GCA_037074715.1. NCBI lineage: Eukaryota > Viridiplantae > Streptophyta > Magnoliopsida > Magnoliales > Magnoliaceae > Magnolia > Magnolia kwangsiensis. The sequence goes on from CM073580.1 coordinate 45,661,581, forward strand.
GGCGATATGCATAATTTCATTATATGTGTGAAAGACATGTGTAAGATGATTTACTTAAGTTGTACGTTATAACATGTGTTATCATGCTCACATGTTTGTATTCCATTTCCAATACTCTCATATGATTTGCTGATGTGATTCCATAATTGTTTGGGACTATACTTAGTCCAGGCAGTCGGTAACCGAGCGAATTCGTGGTTGGCTTATCTTGGCCACGAACGACGCGTCGATGAACGCGAGTCGTATTTGGAGTTGGCGGCAGTGGTTAGGCCACACGAAGTGTTTTATGCTCTTCATGTCGTTCGACTTGAGATGCGATCGTGCTAGTCGAGCCCGTCAAGTAACCCGACTAGCCATTGTATGTTCACCCTGCATGAGTCATAACTGCTTGAACCTAGGGTACTGAACTTACCATTGTAAACCCTATCAACCATGGTACCTTAATCCACGAAGACTCATGAGCCGGGCATGGTGGTATGGGACACTGTGGTCGAGCTGTCGGCCTACGCTGGGGCCACAAACCTCCCCGTAGTGACCAGTGAGCACCTAGACTCGTGAGCAGATTATGGTGGTATGGGACACTATATTCTTGCTGTCGGCCTACATTGATAAGGTGATGGGGGAGCGGTGCAACGAGTGCGAGCAACAGCCCTGGCTGCCCTTTGTAGTGACCGCGAGCGTATTCTAAGTCTACGGGAGGCGACGACCCTTCAGTAGCAGTAGAGTACAGTAGGCCTGTATTGATAAGGTGATGGGGGAGCGGAGCAACGAGTGCGTGCAACAGCCCTGGCAGCCCTTGCAGCGACCTACAAAATATACCTCGTATGAGATTACTAGGAGTGACGACCCTAGACAGGATCTGTGTTGGGATTGATATAAGGGAAGTACCTTAGTTTTCCAATCCTGCTGTTTGAATGGACTAATAACAACTCGGAAATCATATCACCATACCATTGCATGTGCCTGGAAGATGTGGAGCACTTGAGGGTCAGGGTTGATTGCATGTCGCGGTCGTAAGATGGTGCCGTATGAGGGAGATCGTCGGTGAGGGCATACATCACGTCATGTCATATTGCATTAACAACAGTATTAGGATTGTGTGAATTACTGCTTTACTATTAGCGCATGATTGATTTGATAACATGCTAATCTCTTCTCTCTTATTCCACTGAGTTGATCACTCACTCCCACGTTACGGGATGGTGTTTCCGGACACCCACCAGTCCCTTTTTGTGATTGCAGATGATGGCGTGGCCTGTGAGGCGGAGCTGGATTTGATGATGATGAGGAGGATCTCTCCTTTATGCGTGTTTTGATTGACGGGATTACAGGGAGGTTGATTAGATACCTTGACACTTGTCATTTTATATTTTTAGCGCAATCATGTATATTCGTTTTGTTTACTTTTGGAGTATACATGTATGCATATAACCTGGTAACATGTTCACACTCTGGAGACATACAACAGTTTATATATGTTATACATACTATCATGTCTTTCGCTTGCTAATTTAACTGTCTCTGGAGTATGATATGTTGTTCTAGCTTAATCTCACTCATGTTTAATGCGTTATCACAGACAACATTCAATCATACATATCTATGTTGCATAAATAACATTTTGGAACTCGGGAGTTAGGTTTTTGCTCGACCCCCCGATTTTCGGGATGTTACAGATGGTATCAGAGCATGATTTGGATTAAACCGGGCCTGGGTTATGGTCACGCGACGTACGCTGTCGCTTCCTTTGACTTAGGTGGGTGCGATAAGGGTCTAGAAACACTTCTAGGATTCCAGATTCGGCAATAGGCGAAGTCTATTCATTTCGATCGCGTGATCGAGTCCGTAGCGCATCTAGGGTCGCGTAAAGCAACCCGAATAGCTCCTAGGTTGTAAGTGAGTAGGGTGAGACGTTCTTTAAACAATTCTAAACCCGTAAATGTGAATCCTTGGGCCGTGGGACAACCATGACCCCTGTATTCAATCGTCAGGGCTTAAAAACTCTGTTTTACCTAAAATCTTCAAAATTCTACCTCTCACCACTCTAATGTTTAATTCTTTCTTATCCTTTTCATGTTAGGCATCAATCCTAATGTGAAAATAACATAAAATCATACTTTCATAAAATTTTATAGTGAATAGTAAAATTTCATGAAAAATGGCCATAATGCCATTCTAACTTCACTTTCTTTAGCAAATAATGGGCTAGATGGATGTACTAGCTCCTTTTACCCTAAAATCATATGCTGCATGATAGGGTTTTGTATTCGGAATTGTAGATTGATCCCGAAAAGCTCCAAACACATGTTTGGGCCTATGTAGGTCAAAATCCTATGAACCAAGGTTGGAACCGTACATATCTGAGGTCCTTGGACCATGGGGGACCAAACCCATCTAGTCCCACCAGCCAGATTCACCACCGGTCGGCGATGTCATCGTCGATCCGGCGATGCATCGCCGTACAGGTGGGCCCACTTGAAGTGATTTTTGGGCACATGCCCTATCTTGGGTCGAGTACACCCCCCATGTAGGGTTCGACCGAAGAAAACCCCTAAAACTTGCATCTCCTTCACAAACAGCCCTCCCCATAGCCCTATTTGCGTTTTTCAGCAACTATCTCCAAAATTCAGGATTCCAAACCCACCCCTAGATCCATCCTTAGCCAAAAATGACCACCCTCCATCGTTCCTTTGAAGTTGGCAGCCCTGATTCTTGAAGATTTCATCTTTTGGAGCTCCAAAAACCCCCAAATCGAGCTGAAATCGTGAGGTGCTTCATTCTACTTTTTCATTTTCATTTCTTCTTGAAAATACATCCTTGGAAAGCTTGAAGCATTCCTCTACAATGCCTAGATCTCCCTTTTCCATATTGGACAGCCACTTCTCCGCATTTTCTTCATTTTCCATGGCTTTCGTGGAAGCCATTTTAGGCCTTTTATCACTCTCCTCCATCTTATCTTTGATGGGTAAAAGGAAGACTGCAGTAGACGAGGCTGGGCCAAGTCGCCCTGCTCAATCGAGAAGACCGCGGGGTGGTGTCTCAAGTTCAAGCGCCGCCACAGGTCCAACTACAGCCCTAGAGTGCCGTACAAAGCGGAATTTGGATCCCCATACTCACCTTAAGCGAGTAATTCTATCAGAGATGCCTCACGGTCAATACACTGATCGCAAAGTGTTGTTTGAGGCAGACATGGAAGGGCGATTGTTCGGCGAATTTTTGTTGTTCGAGCGCATTGAAGCTGCGCATTGGGTTCCAATCTTTGAAGCTCGCGCTCGTGCTAATGTGAGCACCGTTCGTGCCTTCTACGCTTGTATCCAGAATCCTACCTTTGAGCCATTGCAGTTCAAAATCCATTTTGGTAGAGATCGGATGGCTACGATAGATGTGCGACTGATTGCGCAACTTCTGAACGTGCCTCTTGGTGATGTTCTTCCTAGTGAGAAGAATCTGAGGAGTAGGCGTGAACAAGATCACCGCACCAGGTTTCTGTGCGGTAAGTTGGTTCCATGGCAGTCTAATAATAGCCTCAAGGCGACGTATATGTCTGATGATTTGTGCCTTCTGCACCATATCTGCACGTTCAATGTTTATCCCAGGTCGACGAATCGCATTGAATGTACACGCCTTATGGTCGATTTCTTGTATCTGGTGGCCCAGGGAGAGAATGTATGTATGGCCACTTTCATCTTGCGACAGATAATCCTCATAGCCAAGTCAAGAAGAACATCCGAATCGCTTCCTTTTGGCTGACTGATATGCAAGATCGCGCTTGAGTTTGCTTACAGACTTGGGCCGGAATTGCCAGTTTCGATTCATACCATTGATGAGTCGACTATGGTCAAGATGAAGATTGGGTCTCAGTACCGTGAAAATCAGCTTGAGGAGGATAGCGAGGATGACTTTGATGATGAGGAAGATCAAAGTGAGGGAGAACCTAGAGCAGAAATTCAGGAAGAAGTCCAAGAAGAGGCAGAAGAGGAGGCTCAGGATACAGATGAGAGCCCTCCTCCTTCTACGCAGGCTACTAGCGATGATCGCATTGCCCGGATTGAGGAGAGCCAGATCGCCTTGCGAAGGAAAGTACAGGAACTTCGCGCTGAAGTCGAGGATGCCAAGGCCATTACGAAGAGAAAATTCGGCAAGGTGAATCGCACCTTGAAGGCGATCCTGTGTTGCTTGCAGGATAAGGGTGATCCTCCTCCGTCACCCGACTCAGACTAGCGAGATCTATGATGTTGTTATTAGTAGTTAGTCGTTTCCTGCTTTATGTTGTGTAAGCCTGATAAGGCTAGTATTTTGCTTATGTTGTTGTAGTAGCTGACTGACTTAGCTCCCATGTACTTCTCGTCATGATACTTGTAAGGAGATATCCCTTGTATTATGACAATTTTGGTTTAATAAAATGTATGATGTTTTCGGCTTGATATGTGAATGTTTGTGTTGTGGTTTGGGCTTAATATAGCTGAATTTTGTTGAATGGAGTGCGTGCTGTTCATTTGTTGTCAGGTATTGTCCCTAGATTGGGAGTATTGTAACTCCCGGGATTCGGCCTACAAATTAGTTTTTATCTCACCCCACCCTCCTACCAAGTGTGCCACTTCCATTCCCGCTATGGGACTAGGAATGCCGTTCCATTTAATGCAACTTAATGCTACTGGCCATATAGGCCCTTGGCGTTTTGGACCTAGAGTTAGCACTTCAAGATTCGAAGGGTCTGACGACATAAGAAATCCAATTCCATTTAGACAATCTTGACCCTAAGCAATAGAACCCCTGTAGTAGAAATGGTATGGAACCATTTAACGTATAAATTTAGGCTTTGGATTATAGCTACTGCGATACAGACTTGGCTACTAGTTACCTTAAGTAGTGTAAATCCTGTATATGCTAAGGAATTGTAGGTTAGATTTGGTTGAAATAGAACCTTATTCCTTCGATAGATCCCCTTATAACTTATAGACTTCTGTTGTTGCCCATAAGAAGGAACCATTCACGTTGAGGGAAGACTTATAAATCCCTTAGGTCGAACTTAGAATAAACCAACACACCCCTTAGAATTGCCTTCCCCAAGGGCTTATTGCATTCAGGAACGCGGAATAAAGAAACTTCATATAAGCGATGTATTCGCGGTTTGAATTGACTTCTCAATCTTGGTAGTTACCAATAAATCCAATGCTCTGATCAAGCAGAAGATCGGCATCGTCTAGGATTAAGAACTGATACAGTAAATTTCTGTTCTAGGCAGAAAGTCTATGTATCCGGCTCAGACCCACTACACGACTTTTCTTCCGCATTAGCCCGACCACCTACAACCACAAGTTATTGCATTGCCCTTGGTAAATGGTAAGGACATAAAGCCAGTAGAGAATTCAACATCTTGTCACCAACTCATACCTACCCCTGAACTCAACCACAATAGAGATTAGGCATATCTCTATCACCATAGATACCAATGCCATAGAACGCATCATTAGTAAAGGAAAATGACTGTAATGAGAGGTTGTTCCCAATTCATGTCAAGGATAGGTCTTAAGTTACACCTCGTTCTGATGTACGGAGTGATACATAGAATCTTAAACCTTAAGTAGAACCAAGTTTTAAGGGGGGTAGAACGTATCGAGCCCAATCTTATTAGTATTAACTAACGCAACCGTTGGACCAAAGTGGCGCAGCGGAAGTGTGGTCGGCCTCTTCCCCACTGGCCCAAGATCGAAACCTTTGAGTTAGGATATACGTAAGGTTAGGTCATTAAATAGGATTGAACCTTCCTTAGAAACAGTACTCACTACCCATCGCCAATTTCGGGGATGAAATTGTGTTTTAAGGGGGGTAGATTGTAACACCCCAGATTTTGGCCAACCTGGGATTAGACGTCCTTAGGCAATGGTTCAATTAAAACACCTAGAGAATCGCTCAGAACCCAATTCCATAGCCAAAGAAATCACTTAGGGTTAATTCCTTTATAAACTAAGCATAAGTTAGCTAGCGCGACGCTAGAGTAGCTGGTAAATACTCCCTGATCACTTTAAATACATTCTACAAGACCCAAAACTTGTAGAATCCATGGTGCTATAATACTCTATAACTTGGGATCAAACTCTAAACCGGTTTGTTCTCTGGACCTCTTTGAAACTTTGTATTGGATCTAGAACGCACGTCAAAAGTCCGATACCTTTAATCTTAGACCGTTAGGACCGCCTAGCTGGACTTGACAATCATTTCGAAAATCAAGTCCAACCGATAATCACAGACTATTTCATTGAGCCCGGACTGAAGAGAGTGCGAATAGGGACAGATTTAGAATTTGAAATTCAAATCTGGTACACGACTTGACGTGTCAATATTAAGCGTTCTGACCTTCAGAATTCAGCCAAATTACACCCTCAGATCAGGAAAAATTTCTATTTCATATCATGAGATTTGCAGGCCTGATCTACGTGCGGTGACCGTTGAACTGAAACTGGACCGCCACGTGCGATCTGCGAACCCTGCCGGACTGAAAACTTGATGTATGCTAGATCCAGTATGCATGAGCTTAAGTCCGACCGCATTTGGCCAGGGGACCACCAGAAAGCATCTTTTGAACCGAAACAGCCCCGAATTGGATATACCTCAAGTATACCTTGACCTGGAGCCTATTTTGGGCACTTTTAAGCTTAAAAAAGGGGTTGAAACCCTCACTCCTCTCTCCCATCCGAATTTGCAAAAAGCCATAGATTGGGAGAGAGAAAAGGTGAGAGTTTGTGAGAGAAGGTGGGAGAGATCTTCTTGCCACCTGTTGCTACTGCTGTACGTGCTTAGGCGACGCACTCCAATCACTTTCTCGGCGATTCCAACGCACTTCTAGGTGAGAAAAACCTTCAACACTTGCTGATTTAAGCTTCCGTCAATTCCATTAGCGATGTAGCTTATGTAGCTTGTGTATTAGGTTCCCTATTCGCCGTAGACGAAGCGTATACGCTCCGTTCGAATTCACACATCTATAAGGGAAAAGGTGTGGTTATTAGACGCTTTGATTGGCTGTTTTCAACGCTTTCAATGTCGTTTAATAGTAGATTCTTGACGGCAACGCCGTTTGACATGTACAACATGCTGTCCGTTTCCTGTTTCGTAAACCAACGAAGAATATGAGATTTAGGGCATTTTAGTCATTTGTAGAAAGTACTGTTTTCATTCATATTTTGCTGATGTGATTGACATGGTTTATTGTCGCATTAGAATGTTAGGAATACATGCATAATTAGTTTGGCGAAGAGATTCGCCTAAATGCGCACTTCGGGTCGACATACTATATGTAGACTTAAGTGTGTAGTGTAAGTGTTTGTATAAATGTTTGTATTAGTAAGTATTGAATTAAGTGGTGTTATGAATTAGTTTGAGATTGATTTCTCAATTAAAATGCTGATGTAAATGATTTCCTACATGATAGCTATATACATGATTTCATTATATGTATGAAATGCATATGCTTGATGTTTCACTTAAGTGGTATGTTATAACATGTGCTTGATGATTTCTTTATGATTTAGTTTGAGATCGAATTCTCAATTAATACGCTGATGGTGATGATTTTCTATATGTGGCGATATGCATAATTTCATTATATGTGTGAAAGACATGTGTAAGATGATTTACTTAAGTTGTACGTTATAACATGTGTTATCATGCTCACATGTTTGTATTCCATTTCCAATACTCTCATATGATTTGCTGATGTGATTCCATAATTGTTTGGGACTATACTTAGTCCAGGCAGTCGGTAACCGAGCGAATTCGTGGTTGGCTTATCTTGGCCACGAACGACGCGTCGATGAACGCGAGTCGTATTTGGAGTTGGCGGGAGTGGTTAGGCCACACGAAGTGTTTTACGCTCTTCATGTCGTTCGACTTGAGATGCGATCGTGCTAGTCGAGCCCGTCAAGTAACCCGACTAGCCATTGTATGTTCACCCTGCATGAGTCATAACTGCTTGAACCTAGGGTACTGAACTTACCATTGTAAACCCTGTCAACCATGGTACCTTGATCCACGAAGACTCATGAGCTGGGCATGGTGGTATAGGACACCATGGTCGAGCTGTCGGCCTACGCTGGGGCCACAAACCTCCCCGTAGTGACCAGTGAGCACCTAGACTCGTGAGCAGATTATGGTGGTATGGGACACTATATTCTTGCTGTCGGCCTACATTGATAAGGTGATGGGGGAGCGGTGCAATGAGTGCGAGCAACAGCCCTGGCAGCCCTTTGTAGTGACCGAGAGCGTATTCTGAGTCTACGGGAGGCGACGACCCTTCAGTAGCAGTAGAGTACAGTAGGCCTGTATTGATAAGGTGATGGGGGAGCGGAGCAACGAGTGCGTGCAACAGCCCTGGCAGCCCTTGCAGCGACCTACAAAATATACCTCGTATGAGATTACTAGGAGTGACGACCCTAGACAGGATCTGTGTTGGGATTGATATAAGGGAAGTACCTTAGTTTTCCAATCCTGCTGTTTGAATGGACTAATAACAACTCGAAAATCATATCACCATACCATTGCATGTGCCTGGAAGATGTGGAGCACTTGAGGGTCAGGGTCGATTGCATGCCGCGGTTGTAAGATGGTGCCGTATGAGGGAGATTGTCGGTGAGGGCATACATCACGTCATGTCATATTGCATTAACAACAGTATTAGGATTGTGTGAATTACTGCTTTACTATTAGCGCATGATTGATTTGATAACATGCTAATCTCTGCTCTCTTATTCCACTGAGTTGATCACTCACTCCCACGTTACGGGATGGTGTTTCCGGACACCCACCAGTCCCTTTTTGTGATTGCAGATGATGGCACGGCCTGTGAGGCGGAGCTGGATTTGATGATGATGAGGAGGATCTCTCCTTTATGCGTGTTCTGATTGACGAGATTACAGGGAGGTTGATTAGATACCTTGACACTTGTCATTTTATATTTTTAGGGCACTCATGTATATTCGTTTTGTTTACTTTTGGAGTATACATGTATGCATATAACCTGGTAACATGTTCACACTCTGGAGACATACAACAGTTTATATATGTTATACATACTATCACTGTCTTCCGCTTGCTAATTTAACTTTCTCTGGAGTATGATATGCTGTTCTAGCTTAATCTCACTCATGTTTAATGCGTTATCATAGACAACATTCAATCATACATATCTATGTTGCATAAATAACATTTTGGAACTCGGGAGTTGGGTTTTTGCTCGACCCCCCGATTTTCGGGATGTTACACGAATGCACTAACCCTTATAAATAGACTCAATCCGTGGTCATTTTATAATTGACGATGTGTTATTTTTATATTTTTAGGTTACAAGTTACTTTTGTGTTTTCGAACGACAAATTACTCTATGTTTTTTTATTGACAATCATTTTATGACTGCTAATTTAGGTGGTAGGATTTGTTATATTAAAAATACTTTATGGGACTGGTGGTCATTTTATGACCATTGGTCACGGGGTTTTTATATTAAAATAACCTTTTGAAACCAATGGTCATTTTATGACCATTGGTTTTTTGTCTTTTTACAGTACGTTCTTGCAAAAAGCGTGTATGTCCCTTGTTATGCCCATTTTTTATGATCTTATGTTCATTGGAAAGATAATTTAATAAGGTTTCCAATGAGACTAGAATCAATTTAATTAGATTTCATTCAACTGATTAAAAGTTGGCCAAAAATCGCTATAGCATTACCCACTCAGTTGACGAAATCAACAATGCATAGTTTTAGTGAATGGGTTGGATCTTCCTCATCATAATTAGGATCAGAGAAAAATTAGGCTTGTTGGAGAGACAATTTGACCGCACTTACAATGAATCATAAATCACCTTGTTTGGAGATCATTTGGTTTGTCATCATTTGACTCGAAGTTTGTCTTCTATAACATCAGTACTAGTTTGACTCTTGATCAAGTATACTAGAACCGCCATACTAATCTTGATCTTGACATAGCTTGGAAATGTGATTTTTCACACCTCAACACTCCACTATTTGGAGAACACTAAGTAGAAAGGAGAGAAGGTTTTAGGGAGAGTTTTTTTATGCATTTTCTTAGTCAAGATTCCTAGGGCTCAAGGTAAATGTTATAAGGCTTCCTAAGGCTTGAGTTTTTAGGTTTTTATGAAATTTTGGTTGTAGGGTTCCTAAGGTTTGGGTTTTTTAGACTCTCAGCTTTGAGCCTTTGATCTTGGTCCATTTCTCATACGATTGGTTAGCCAATTTTAGGTAGGGCATCTATAAATGCCCTATTTAGCTAAGGTTATAGGCAATCGAATGCTAAAGCAAGTGGACACCCCACCATTTTGCTCAAGCATGGAAGTAGTTGGTGAAATTGTGGTTTAGATTGTTGTAGTACAAATATGAAAAAGTCCAAGCGTCCTAGAGAGGGGTTGAATAGGACTTTTCAATGATTAAACCAATTTAAAACTTTATTGCCTAACTTAAACTGATTTGTAATTAAACTAAGCTAGGCAATGTAACTTAAAGGCTTTCAAGCCAATAGAGGGTCCAATCACATAGGCTACTCAAGATATGCAAATAAAGTAATTAGCCTATAGCATTGTGAACTTGTGTGTGGAATGTTCTACCTATCAATCTTAAGCATTCATCCAATCATGCATAAATAATCAAGCATTCAAACTTATATAATCATGATTAAAAAGATATACAAATGACAATTCTAAACGCAAGGATGTATATTAGTTTGGCAATGTGCCTACTCCACTCCCGACAACTACACTCTCTCCTAGAGTGTGCCGGATTTTACTATCAATGGTTTTAAATCGAGTTCACCATAAACCTTTACAACCCTACACAAAGGACTCTACAATTTATGCTCTACACATGAGCAAAGGTTCTACACTAAGAACTTACGTTTAGGCCCCATGGCCAAGGTCCCACACTAGGCACCTATGTGTAGGCCACACCAGCCATGGTCTCACACTTGGCACCTATGTTTAGGCTACACCAGCCAATGTCCTACACTAAACACTTACATTTAGGCCACACCGGCCAAGGTCCCACACAAGGCACTTACTCGAGTTTGTGGATAGCAAACTCTTAGCCTCAATCCTACACGAGGATAAAGACTAACTTGTGAAATCTTAACAATGACACTTAGTTGTCGAAATGAGTCTTCTTCTGTAGCTTGTCTTGGGTTGCTTGATCTTCGCTCTCTCGTACTTGAATCAACTCCCCGAGGCTCCTCCGATCACGATGCTGTATTTTTCCTATTGTTTCAACTTTACGAGCAAGTGCCTTACATATGATGTTCCTATTAAGGTAACCAAGGTAATGGGAGTGGGTTGAATCTCCTATCAAAGATTATGAATAGATTTCCTAAGAGATTTAACTAATGGATGCTTTAGAGTATTGTTGAGACTTAAATATTGTAAATTTCTCTCCATTTATATCTTGGTTTTATTAACATGATACTACTTAATGTTATGTTTTATGCATGTTTGTGTTGCAAGGAGAATCTGAGAGCTTAGATTTAAAAGAATGCTAAAAGCATATATTTAGAGCTCAAGAATCACCAAGGTAGAGGAAGGATCTTAAGAGACCAAGAACGAAGAATTCTTATGCCAAAGATCTAAAGAAACCATGTACAAAGGATGGAGAAAAGATTGGCAAAAGCACGAGTTAAAGAGCAGAAAAACAGGCAATTTCGATACTACCTAAGCGAACTTCGGTAGCTACCTAAAGTGCACAAAACAGTCCAATAAGAAAATAGCTTAATTTAGTGTTACCTGAGCTTAATATGGTGCCACCAAAGTCAACTTTGGTAGCAACTTCGGTGCCACCTACTGCTACCTAAGTACTCTGCACATATAATTTCAGCAATTTTAGATACAACTTCAGTGTTACCAAACCAATTTCAGTGCTACCGAAATCGTACAGAGTGTAACGCGGTGCCTACGTGGATTGTGTAAATAGAGTTTATTTTTCCAAAGTAACCTAGCTAGGATATAAATAGAGGTTTCCTACGGACTTATAAAGCACACCTATGATTTTTTGAAGCAAATCTAGGGTTTTTAGAGAGCTATCTAGTTTTTTTTTTTTAAGTTTCAAGTTTCATAGTTTTTGTTTTTATTTTTCTTTACGGGTTTTTTTTAGATCTTTATTTGTTTATGTACTTGATTTTTATTTTCTTTGTTTTAATTATGTCTTTCTAGTTTTTTCTAGCCCAAGCTAGAAGGGAAACACATGGGTTTAATGATTCATAAGTTATGATTGATTGATTTTCTTTTAATGATGAGATGAATGGTGTATCCATGTTATCAATTATTTAGGTTCAGGTTTTTAATCCTCATGTGAGATCCATATATTTCTATTATGTGAGATCCATATTGATGAATAGGCTTAACCTGGATCTTTAGATTTCCTAGATGGGAGATGTTCTCAACCTGTTACATTGTTTGATTCATTATTTTATGGATATTAAATGCTTACAATCACTGGCGCTTGAGAATATATATGCTAATGGTGTAAATTCATGATTCCCTAACCTATCATGTCATTTATTAAAAAGATTTAAACTATTTTATTTTTCGATTAGGCTGACCATAGTGCTCGGATCCTAATTGTGTTATCAAAATCATCATGATTTATGGGTTACTAACCTATGTGTGAAACTTTGAAGCTTAGGTGTTGTTTTTAATTTAATTAAATTCCATTTAAAAATAAAACCCTCAAAATCATTGCATCCATTAATTAGAATTCTAATAGGTTAGTTTCCCTTAGTTAATTTTGCATTTAATTTGTTATTCTCCTAAACCATTTCCCTGTGGGATCAACCCTGTATTCACAGGATACTACTTATGAACCTCTGCACTTGGAGGCAAACAAACAAGTATCATGGACACTAAGGATCTGCCAATGGGTTTGGTCTCTATACTTTAGAACGGGCTAGAGATCATGTTCTTCATTAATAGTAGCTTTGAATGCTCATTGAAGTGAGGAATCACAATGAAGACATGAATCTCATGTGGATAAAGTCTAGGATGGGTGGGATAAGCTTGGGATACACTAGGGACTTTGAAAATGTCTAGATCCACTTTTTCCATAAAGTTTTGGGTCCTATATTTATGAAGAAAAAGTTCCAACGAATTTATAACGGCTACTTTTTGGTACTACCGAGTAAACCTTTGGTGGCACTGAACTGCAGTCAGTGACACCGAAATATTTCTCAGTGGTACTAAATTAGATCCTGAAGTTGCTGGATGAAATTTGTTACTTTCAGTGGCACCAAATATTGTTCTTTGGTGGGTGTTGGTGGTACCAAATTAACTTTGAATGTTGCTGGATTGTTTTGGTCACTTTCGGTGGCACCTTCTCCAACCAAATATGAGACAATTTTTCCTGTTTAAGTTTTTTTCCAGCAAGTGATTCAACCACTTTGAACTTTCTAAAGCCAACACTAGAATGATGGAAAATATAGACTTAGAATGGCTTCAATCGATGATCTAAGTGGGTTTTCCTATTATGGGTCAAGGTCATCTATAGGTAAGATTAAGATCGTAGAAGTTTCTCTTTACTTTGAACTTGTAGTTTAGGCGTCTGCTCCAGTTGCGTTGTCAGTCATCATTTGCCAAGGACTCATTCAACTACTTGACACAACTACTCACGTGATTGACAAACATGTGTGTAAGGTGAGTGCACTAACAATCTCCCCCTTTGTCAATTACATGACAAAACAACCTAACCTAAGACATTGTCATGGCCCATACCAATGACATACCGAAACAATGAAAGATTACATATCAATATTATACCAATTTACAACTTAAAACAATTTTGACATGTAGCACAATAATGTTGCTCCCCTGCAGTTTCTTCCATGATCTACCTGTAACAAGAAGGAACAAACTTTGCAGAAAACAACAGATTGTTTTGGTGGGTAGGTGTTTCTTCTCCCCCTTTTTATCAATCACTGGCAAAGGGTTTACCAAGAAGTAAGCCAATAACAAATATATGATAAAACTTAGTTTAGAGAAGGGAGGACATGCAAAGGACATAAAGTTAGAATAGCATGGAATAAATAAACATTATGGTACAAGCTTATTAAATGAAGCAGAATAAATGATATGAGCATAAAGATATCATCATGAATTCATCAAAATTATTGCCCCAAGCTTGGGTAGAATCATCCATCATCCAAAAGGAAACCAAGCCCTTAAGGGCATAAGGATCCAAAATATAGTGTATCAGTAAACAAAGCCTAAAGAGCAACAAAATCTTAGGCTTTAGGTATCAAGTTAGTCTATAAGCCACTATATGAAAACCAATATCAAACAGAGAACACTAGTACACATGCATTGAAAACATTAGACTAAGAAGGGCTGGGAGACCGAGCATCCACAGAATCATCCTGGCGAAAGGAAAAATAAGCCATAATTCGTTTCACAGTCCGTTGTATAGAATGAACTATTCGCTCCAACCAGGACTGATGTTCGAGTATCTCCTTTTGCTGCTCTCTGATAGAGGTGAGAGTTTTGTCCAGAGAGGTCATAGGTGCAGGATGTGAAGGTTGTGGAGTTGCATCACCTTCAGTAGGTGCAGTAACATCTTCTGGGGGTTCATCATCCTCAGCTTGAGTTCTCATCCCATGCCCAGATGAAAGTTGCATTCTCATAATGTTGATAGCTATGAATATGGGGCCGATGAGTATTCGCCGTTGTTTCCCTTTAGGCCAAATTGGTTAGCTAACCAACATAGCAACTGTCCGAATGGTAGTCCACAGGAATTGGACTCGAAGGCAGACACAATTTGATGGAAGATAATTATACGAAGACACATTGGTTCCACCATTCCATGTTTATATGAAGTCTCAATCATGAATGAGGTAAGTTCAGTGTAGTTACCTGACCTAAGATACACATTTGAGATGAAAATAATGTGGAGGATGCAATAATCGTTGGACATTGTTGTTGCTCAGAGAGCATTACCATTGCTCCACTCAATGTTCTGACCGTTGCAAAGGAATTCAGTCCAAACAATGTATTTGGCAACGGCGGACATATCGAGTTCAATGGATTGTTCCAAGCATATAGGGACTTTGATTTGGGAAGCATTCCTGACAAGGATAACATGAAAAATTCTCCTGTGATAGTTAACCACAAAGGTAAGGGAGTCATGGTCTTCAAGTTGGGTGCGGTGAGACAAAAAAGATTTAACCAAGTTTGCGTCTACTTCAGCTCCAAGAGACAGAATGGGTTCCCACCCATAGCGGTGAAGAATATCACAAACATTATAGGCTGTAAGACATGAAGCATCGACATTCCTTTCATAGATAATTTTCCTAGAAGCGAATCGGGCTGCGAAAGGACTTGGAGGAGAGGGAGTGTCTTGGGAACTAGAAGGTCGAGTGTTTTAAAAAATAGTGCAACCACGTTTTGGGGCGCATAGTTTAGACTTGGTTCTAGAAGATTCACCCCTACGTGTTTCTTTTTGCTACGGCCCTCCCTTGGAGGAGTAAATTCTTAATCTTCCATTTGAAGAAAAGAGGGGTAAAAAGGACAAGAACGGACCAAAGGGAAGAAGAAAATATTAAGAAATGTGAAGAGACGGAGGAAAATAACTAAGAAATACTATTGAAATAGTTGAGCTCGGTAGCAAAAACCTCCAACCGATGTTTAGGGAAAATAGACAAAAAATTCAGGCAAAAAGGGTCTGTTTAGACAATCAACTTTTATAGGCAATGTCGTACGATTTCGGTGCCACCGATAGACAATTCAATGCCACCAAACGTCCTCAAAAATAAATTATCAAGAATTTCCAAATGATGTACAAGTATATATTTCTCATAAGTATTTTGTACATCCAAAAGACAGCAAAATGGATAATGTATATGTCCAAAAATATGAATAAAACTCAAGGATCAAAATTGAATATACATATATGTTCAAAAAATAATAATAATACTGAGGCTAAGATTCCTCAAATATGATAGTTAAAAAACGGTGGACCCTTAAGTAATGTTAAATTGCACAAACTCCAAAAGATTTTTAGAGATCCCTAAATCTATTGGCATCCAGTGGTTTTATCAATATATCAGGCAATTGTTACTCGATAGGCACATGTTCTAGCATGATAATGTTTTCATCGACAAGTTCACGTATAAAGTGATGTCAGATATCTATGTGCTTTATTCAAGAATGTTGAACTGGATATTTTGAGATATTAATGGCACTTGTATTGTCATAAAACAGTGTCATTGTAGATTGCTTAATGCCATAATCCATCAACATTTGCTTCATCCATAGAAGCTGTGTCAACAATTACCGGCTGTAATGTATTTAGCTTCAGCAATAGACAATGAGATTGAGTTTTGCTTTTTGTTGTGCCATGATACAAGTCAAGTTCTGATATAGAAATGACCTCCACTGGTGGACTCACGATCATCAATGTTTTCGACCCAATCAGCATCTGAATACCCAGCAATGATGGTAGATATGTCAAATGGGTACCATAAGCCAAAGTCAATAGTCCCAACTGCAAATCATATAATTCTCTTTACCATGAATATGTGTGATTCTTTAGGATCGGCCTAAAATCTAGTGCAAGCACCAATGGTGAAAGCAATGTCAGGCTGACTCGTGGTTAGGTAGAGTAAGTTGCCTATCATACTGCGATACAAGTGCTGATACACACTCTTCCCATTGACATCTTTAGAAAGTTTGAAAGTGGTGCTCATGGGAGTATTTTGAGTGCGGCTAATGTCAAGTCCAAATCTCTTTATCAAATCTCTTACATATTTGGACTGACATACAAATATACCATTTGCTAATTGTTTCCCTTGTAATCCCAGAAAGAAATTCAGCTCACTAACCATGCTCATCTCGAATTCAGATTTCATCAATTTAGCAAATGCATGAGCAGCATCTTCACAAGTGGATCCAAAGACTATGTTAAAAGAAATTCAGCTCACCAACCATGTTTATCTCGAATTCAAATTTCATCAATTTAGAAAATTCATGAGCAGCATCTTCACAAGTGGATCCAAAGACTGTGTCATCCATGTAAATTTGGACAATGAGCAAGATATTCCCAGTCTTTTGCGTAAACAGTGTTTTATCAACACTCTCTCTAATGATACCTCGTTTCAACACTAAGGTCGTGGTATCGATTCCCTAGTGGGGGTGGCTAACAGTGATGTGTGAACTGATAGTGGGGTGTACTAATAAGCTAACAAAAAAAAAATACTCCCCCTTCAAAAATGGTGATTTAGCAAAAATTGCGTCCAGCGTTCATACCATGCTCAGGGTGCTTGCTTTAGTCCGTAAAGCGCTTTGCTCAATTTGTATACGTGTTGAGGATACTTAGGATCCAGAAATCCTTTTTGTTACTCGACATATACTTCTTCCTCAGGTACACCATTGAGGAAGGCGCTTTTGACATCCTATTGGAATAATTTAAATTTTAACACACATGCAACAGACATGAGAATTCTTATGGACTCAAGGCGAACTATAGGGCAAATGTCTCATCAAAATCAATGCTCTCAATTTGTGAGTAGCATTGTGCCACAAGTCTTGCTTTATTTCTTACTATAATCATAGATTTATGGGACTTATTTTTGAAGATCCACTTTGATCCGATGATGTTAGTATCAAGTGGCTTGGGAACTAGCTACCACACCTCATTCCTTTCAAATTGTTGGAGTTCATCTTGTATAGTTGCAATTCAAAATTCATCTTGGCAAGCTTCTATAACATTTTTGGGATCAATTTTAGAAGTGAAGCACAAATTACTAAAAATACCTTCAAGTTGGAGTCGAGTTTTCACACCATCATTAGGATCTCCAATGATTTGATTGATGGGATGATCCTTAATGAATGGAAAGTTGTTCGACAGTTGAGGTTCATGAGGTGAACTGACTTTGTTATCTGATTTACCTATTGTGAGCATGTCTACTTCATCCTCTATATCAATTTCAGGACTATTCTCATCATGTGATTGGTCATCAACAATTACATTGATAGATTCTTAAATAGTTAGTGTCCTTAAATTGTACACTCTATAAGCACGTCTGTTTGTAGAATATCCTAGAAAAATATCTTCGTTTCTTTTAGAGTCAAATTTTCCTAGATGTTCTCTATCTTTAAAAATATAGCATTTACTACCAAAGACATGAAAATATTTTACACTAGGCTGTTTTCCACTCCATAGTTCATATGGAATCTTATTCAATCCTTCTCTAAGATATAGCATATTAATTATATAGCAGACGATATTGACGACTTCGGCCCAAAAACTTTTAACCATGTTTTTACTATTAAGCATAACTGAGCCTATTTCCTACCATACCCGATTCTTTCTTTCAATCACTCCGTTCTACTGAGGTGTTTTTGGAGCTGAGTATTCATGTCTAATTCTATTTTTATCACAATACCATTCAAATCGATCATTCTCAAACTCCCCACCATGATCACTCCTAATACAACTTATACAATATCCTTTTTCATTTTGAAGTCATTTTTTCATCTTCTGGAATTCTTCAAAAGCATTGAATTTTCCCCGAAGAAAGGCGAACCTAGTAAATCTGGATTAATCATCCCCTACTACCAAAAAATATCCCTTTTTTCCCGTGGCTCTCAATTTTGGTGGGTCCCACTAGATCCATGTGCAATAGGTCAAGTGGTTTGGAAGTTTCTATGGTGGTTGTCTTTTTATGTCCAACCTTTATCTGTTTGCCTTTAAAACAATCACTGCACAATCTTCTCCTTCTTCCTGATCTTAGAGAGACCTCTCTCCGAATTTTTCGAGCTTAATTTAGCCAAATTTTGATAGTGGACATGTCCAAGTCTTTGGTGTTGGATTCACTATTTAGGGTCATGTGGCATTTTGTTGATGGGACACATTCTTCACTGCTTTCAATTACATAGCAGTTGTCACTTGTGCAAAGACCTTTCATGATAAGTTTTCCTACAAAGTCTAAGATCTTACACATATTTTTGGAGAATGTGACTAAGTGTTCTTTGTCACATATTTGGGAAATGCTTAGGAGGTTATGTTTTAATCCTTCTACACAAAGAACATCCTCAATTTTGGGCAGGCCGGGCCCAACTATTGTCCATCTTCCAACAATCTTGGCAGAGCTCCCATCGCCAAATGTGACTGCCCACAGTCAAATTCTGGATAATCACAAAATTGGGTTCGATCACCCGTCATGTGTCTGAAGCACCTACTACCAAGATACCACTTAGAACTGTTGCCTACTTTAAGTGCAGTGTGGATCATAAGGCAGTTGTTCTTGTTCTTTACAACCCGTTTGGTAACATTCTTCTTTAGAAATGTGGTTTCACCTTAGGGTTTCTTGTATTTCTCGGGTATCTGAACCATATTTCCTTAATTTATCAAATCTTGGATTTTTCAATTTAATCGAGCTACTTGATTTATCAATTTCACCATCCTCTTAGTCACTTTAGGTGGTGTAGGGTATTTTCTTCCTTCATTTGGTATATGCTTTGGAGAATTCTTTATTTTTATGATATTTCTGGTTGATTTGAATTTTCCTATATGGTTCAACCCGGAAATGTAGTGAGTCCTATTAGATACAAGACATTCAAATTTGTAATGTCCCAAATCTCCATAGGAGTGACAGATTGGAGTAATTTTTATGTTGCTTCCAAATGCAACAGTTTTCTTAATTACAGGCGGTATAGGAACAGGGCTTGATTTTCCAATTTCATAGCCCAAACCTCTTTTATCCTTATGGCTTCTTCCCATTCTAAAAAGTTTATCCAGTTTTTCTCTACTTTGTGAAAATTTGTAACTAAGTTCAACAAACTGTTTTGACTTTTCTAAATCGAATCTCAGTTTGTGGTATTCATTTTTGAGTTCTTCATTTTCTGATTCTAAGAGTTCAATATGTTTATTTAGTTTCTGATTTTTAGACTTAAGGGATGTTGAGGTTCTTTCAAGCTTGGCATTTTTAATATGATATTTTTGAAGATCATTTATCATTTGTGTATTTATTCCTGATGTTTCATCTAGATCTTTTTACAATTGTTTATTTTTGTTTTCTGAAATGCCAAGTTTTTAAAGAATACTAATGCTATGAATGTAGAGTTGATCATAGGCATAGTGTATACTCTCTTTTTCTTCTTCTTCTTTCTCATCGATTTGATGTTCATTTATCTCCTCGTTATCCGTAATTATTAATTTTGTTAAGATCTCCCTCTAGGTTGTTAAACCTTTCAAGAAGAACCTTGCTTCAATACCAATTGAAATTGCAGTTTAGACTATTGTAGTAAAAGTATGGAATAGTCCAAGAGTCCTGGGGGAGGGCGGGGGAGTGAATAGGACTTTTCAATGATTATACCAATTCAAAACTTTATTGCCTAACCTAAACTATTTTGTAATTAAACTAAGCTAGGCAATGTAACTCTAAAGGCTTTCAAGCCAATAGAGGGTCCAATCACATAGGCTACTCAAGATATGCAAATAAAGCAATTAGCCTATAGTATTGTGAACTCATGTGTAGAATGTGCTACCTATCAATCTTAAGCAATCATCCAATCATGCATAAATAATCAAGCATTCAAACTTATATAATCATGATTAAAAAGATATACAAATGAAAATTCTAAACACAAGGATGTATATTAGTTTGGCAATGTGCCTACTCCACTCCCGACAACCACACTCTCTCCTAGAGTGTGCCGGATTTCACTATCAATGGTTTTAAATCGGGTTCACCATAAACCTTTAAAGCCCTACACAAAGGACTCTATAATTTATGCTCTACACAAGAAAAAAGGTCCTACATTAAGAACCTACGTTTAGGCCCTACGGCCTAGGTCCCACACTAGGCACCTACATTTAGGCCATGCCGGCCAAGGTCCCACACTAGGCACCTACGTTTAGGTCATACCAGCCAAGGTCCCACACTAGGCACCTACGTTTAGGCCACATCAGCCAAGGTCATCCATTAGTTAATCCTACATGAGGATAGAGACTAACTTGTGGACTCTTAACAATGACACTTACTTGTCAGAATGAGTGCTCTTTTATAGCTTGTCTTGGGTTGCTTGATCTTCTCTCTCGTGCTTGAATCAGCTCCCCAATGCTCCCTAATCATGATGTTGTGGTTTTCGTGCTGTTTTAGCTTCATGATTAAGTACCTTGAATATGATGTTCCTATTAAGATAACCAAGGTAATGGGAGTGGGTTGAATCTCCTATCAAAGATTATAAATAAATTTCCTAAGAGATTTAACTAATGGATTCTTTAGAGTATTGTTGAGACTTAAATATTGCAAATTTTCCCCCATTTATATCTTGGTTTTATTAACATGATACTACTTAATGTTATGTTTTATGCATGTTTGTGTTGCAAGGAGAATCTGAGAGCTTAGATTTAAAATAATGCTAAAAGCATAGATTTAGTGCTCAAGAATCACCAAGGTAGAGGAAGGATCTTAGGAGACCAAGAATGAAGAATTCTTATGCTAAAGATCCAAGAAAATCATGTACAAAGGATGGAGAAAAGATTGGCAAAAGCACGATTTAAACAGCAAAAAAAAGGCAATTTTGGTACTACCTAAGCCAATTCGCTAGCTACCTAAAGTGCACAAAACAATCTAGCAAGAAAACAACTTAATTCAGTGCCACCTAAGCTTAATTCGGTGCCACCGAAGTCAACTTCGGTAGCAACTTCAGTGCTACCTACTGCTACCTAAGTACTCTGCACATACAATTTCAGCAATTTTAAATACAACTTCGGTGCTACCAAACCAATTTCAGTGCTACCGAAATCACGCAGAGTGTAACACGGTGTCTACTCAGATTGCATAAGTAGAGTTTATTTTTTGAAAGTAACCGAGGTAGGATATAAATAGAGGTTTTCTACGGGCTTTTAAAGCATATCTAGGGTTTTTCGAAGCAGATTTAGGGTTTTTGGAGAGCAATCTGTTTTTTTAGAAAATTTTCAAGTTTCATAGTTTTAATTTTTATTTTTTTGTACAAGTTTTTTTAGATCTTTATTTATTTATGTACTTGCTTTTTATTTTCTTTGTTTTAATTATGTCTTTGTAGTTCTCTGTAGCCCAAGCTAGAAAGGAGACACATGGGTTTCATGATTCATAAGTTATGATTGATTGATTTATTTTTAATGATGAGATGAATGGTGTATGCATGTTATCAATTATCTAGGTTTAGATTTTTTTATCCTCATGAGAGATCCATATGTTTCTACATGTCAGATCCATATTGATGGATAGGTTTAAATCTTTAGATTTTTCTTGATAGGAGATGTTCTCAACCTATTATATTGTTTGATTCATTATCTCATGGATATTGAAAGCTTACAAACACTGGCGCTTGAGAATATATGTTAATTGTGCAAATCTATGATTCTCTAACCTCTCATGTCATTTATTAAAAAGATTTGAACTATTTTATTTTTTGATTAGGCTGACCATAGTGCTCGGATCCTAATTGTGTTATCAAAATCATCATGATTTATAGGTTATTAACCTATGTGTGGAACTTTGAAGCTTAGGTATTATTTTTAATTTAATTAAATTCTAATTAAAAATAAAACTTTCAAAATCATTGCATCCATTAATTAGAATTCTTATGGGTTAGTTTTCCTTAATTATTTTTGCATTTGACTTGTCATTCTTCTAAACCATCTCTTTGTGGGATCGACCCTGTATTCACAGGATACTACTTTATGAACCTCTGCACTTGAAGGCAAACAAACAAGTATCATTGAGAAGAAGGATTTTCCTATGGGTTTGGTCTCTATACACTAGAACAGGCTAAAGATCATGTTCTTCATTAATAGGAGCTTTGAATGCTCATTGAAGTGAGGAATCACAATGAAGAAACATGAATCTCGTGTGGATAAAGTCTAGGATGAGTGGGATAAGCTTTGGATACACTAGGGACTCTGAAAATGCCTAGATCCACTTTTTCCATAAAGTTTTGTGTCTTATATTTATGAAGAATCTCCTACAATAATAGGAAGTTATAATGCTTAAGGGATTCTACTAGAATGGTCTCCTATAGAATTTAGGCAAAGGATACTCCAATAAAGTTGGGTCAAATCTCTTGGAAATGGTAGAGATTGAGTTCATCTTCCACGTCAAGGTTGGAATCCTCATTAAAGTGATAAAGCTTAAGAAGATAAATCAAATCTCATGGAATGTGAGGCATATGATGTGGGATATTATTAGGGGTTCACCTAAGGTTCAATTGCACCAAAAACCCCCTCAAATGTCCAAAGACCAGATTTTCATTATAAAGGAATCGAGTTCCAATTGTCATAAAATGAGCAAAAATAACTAATCTTTAGTTGCACGGAATTAGTGTTCGATTGCACTAAATTAGGGTTTAGTTGCACTGAATTAAACAGGAAAGCTGCTGGACAGACTTGGGCACTTTCGATCACACTAAAGGTGGTCTTCGATCACACCAAACATAGTCGTTGGTGGGACCAAATGTGGCATTTAGTTGCAACCAAATTACTTAGAATTTTGCCACAACATATTATCTTGTTTTAGTCGATTTTGATCGGACTGAAGATGGGTTTGGTGGGACTAAAGGTTGTTGAAATTGTGCAAATTTTCCAGTAACTCAGGACCTCAAAAGCCAATTTGAGGATGATTAATTTATGCACTTATGTCTTAATGGATTATCAATAAAAATTTACATATTAGGGATAAGATTATATAGAGGCATATGTTGTTTTAGGTCAAGGGTTAGGGTTACTAAAGCACCTCATATACTTATTCTTTACTCCTTAATGTTCCACCTCCACTTATGTCTTCGATCTTCATCTTTCAAGGGCTCAACTGACTACAAGACATATGCACTCACTTAATTGATAAATAAGGTGCACAAATCAGTGCACTAACATGTAGGTTACCAAATCACAACCCTTTCACATTATAATCGGCAATGTGCATTGAGTTTTTCTATGAGTTTGGATTTTGAGCCGCCGGCTTTTCACTTCTTCCAGCTATTCCTTCATTTATAAGGGTGTAATTGAGGTTTGATACTCGATTAGATATAAAAGCACATACAATTTCAGAGTTTTCACTAGCCAAATGAACCATAGAACCTACAATCGGTTAAAACTTATAGAATCTCTTAAGGGTTGGATCTTACATTTGCCTAATTCAAGTTACTCCTACAATTAGTATGCAACATTGTAAGTGTTAAGTGCTATGGTTTCTTACTCCTTTGATTGTCAAATTTTGTTGTGCCAAAACCACAATCTGTCTTGTGTAACACGTTGATATATATGTTCAAGGCATTGCATTACAATGCTTCAAGTCAAGAACGAAGATCTACTTCAAGAAATGCAATGTTAAGTACATTGTCCACTCCTGTATGCTTCAAAGTTCAGAGTTTTTAAAGTGCTACATCAAAAGACAAGTTCTTGTTCAAAACTTAAGATGAAGTACAACTCAAGATGAAGTATAACTTAAATCCAAGCTTTAGAAGATCTCAAGTTCAAGTTGCATCATGTGTAGAGATCTCAAGCTTCATAATCTTCAAAAGTCAACCATCATCTGATGAAATGAAGACTTAATGTTCATACATCACTTTCAAGGTATGATTGACCTTAGACTGACCTTAGGGTAGGTCATTTTGTATACATAATTCAAATTGAATCACTTTATTTCAGACTGTTCTAAGACTAGTCCTGAACCCTGTACAACTAGTCCTAATACTGGTTCGACTAGTCCTAGCACTGGCTCGACTAGTCCAAGAAATTTCAGGACCAATCCAAAGTTTGTTGCAATTTTTTAAAAATTTTTGTTCGTCCACGACCAGTCCTGAACTCTTCTCGACCGGTCATATGAATAGTGCATGACTCGATCCACGATCAGTCCAGCAGTTACGACTCAAACTCGAGTAACTATTCCTGGCTCCTCACGACCAGTCGTAGGCAGGTCACGACCGGTCGTGGACAACATTCGACCAATCGTGGAACAGTTTTATCTAATCGTGCTAAAAAATTTAAAAATCTGTTCGACCTTTGTCCAATTGAAGTGTCCTCAGGACCAGTCGTAAGTGCAATTTCTACAACTATAAATAGATGACGAATTTCATAGTTTGATAATCCAATTCAAGTAAAATTAAGGCATCACTCTGAGAGATAAGTTTTTAAAGTTCTTAAGCTAGATTGTGCATATTTAATATTCTTTTTTGTTAGCTTTTTAATATTTGGTTTTGTTTCTGCATTCCAATCTGATTTGAAAGAGGAATTGTGATATTCCACTTCTTGGAATTAAAATCAAATATAGGTAGCCCAACTTGGTTTAATTTAAAATCAATTCGAACTTAAAACCATTTCATAAGTGAGTTTTGGATATTGAACTTCTATTCGAACTTCTACTCCGACTTGGTACTTCCAGGCTGAAACAAAAGGAGAAATCCAGGTATTTTACATTTGTGTAAATCTTCTGTTATTTGGTTTCTTTTGAGATTAAGCCAGAAAAATCTCATTTATTTAGTTATCTGAGAAGAGCCAGAAAACTCAGAGTAGGGATTTTTTAAATTGTGTAAGCCCACTTAAAAGACACAATTGTAAGGGTTTTAGGTGAACCTGGAAAAACCTATTTCCATAGTGAACGCTAATATCCACTATGTGAGGATATTAGGAGTGGAGTAGCAAGCTGTGTGGCTGTTGTTTAACAGTTGGTTTACATACAAGAAAACCACTATAATTCTTTTTGTTTTGTGGATGTGTGGTTAATTTTCCATATCTTTCATCATTCAAGTTTGTGGGATATACTTTTGATGTGAATGTTGTAATATTTACATTTCAAGCATTGTGGGGAATGTTAGTGTAGAATTTCTTTCTTGTTATTTCCTTTATTTCCTTTTCGGTTTGAGTTTTTGATATTCTAATTGTTCTAGTAAGGTTGTCCTGCCATAAACCCTTGGTTTTTATGGTGCAAGGTTGTCCTTAGAACAACATTGGTATCAACCTCTCTATTCTAGAATTCTAAGGTTGCTTTATATTTCAGTATTGTGGACTGTTTAAAGTGATATCTTTCCTTTAATTGTTTTAATTCCGCTATTATCATTTTAATTTGGCATAGTCCTATTCACCCCCCCTCCCCTGAGGACATATAGCTTAGCCTTTTCAAACCATAAATTCTAAGGGTCATGGTGACAAAAAAGGAAGGGGTTAAACATCCTTTTCCACTTGCACGACTAAAGATCTTTACTTACAGGATTTTATGGTTTGTTAGGGATTTGGTAGAACTCTGGCGCTGCTACATTTGTCCATGCTTTGCATACCCATGAGGAAGCAAATTAGATAAGACCCTGCCCTCAGTGCAGCCCTTACCATGGCGCACACCTTGATGAAGTATTTCATATCCACATCATCCATCTATTTTTCCATATCTTTTTAGGGCATTATAAAAAATGAAGCATATCCAATTATCAGGTGGACCATACCAAATGAAATAGTAGTGATTGAACGACCTATCATTAAAAACTTCTTAGGGCATTCCTTAATGCTTTTGTAGTGGTTCATTTGTCATTCAATTTGTTGATAAGGTCACATAAGCCTAAATGAAGGGAAAAAACTAAATATTAGCTTGATCTAGAACTTTTATGCCCCATTAATTATCAATCACCACTGCTTCCTATGGTATGATCCACCTGATAATTGGATCTCCTTCATTTTTGGGATAGCACCCTAAAATGATAAGGAAAAACAAACTGACGGGTTGTATACAAAATACATACATCAAGGTGGACCCCACGTTAAGGGTTGTACCATCTTAAGTGAGTCATAGATCTCACCTAATATGCTCTCAACCCATGAGAGGTTAAGGGCAACTAATAAAGAGAAAATTTAGCCTTGCTTTATAGAATTAACGATTAAGAGTAGGAAAAAAAGGAAATGTAATATAGCTATCTTTACAAAACCAATAGGTTAAGGCAAGAAAAAAAAAAGGAAATAAACCTAGTCTTACTCACATAGTTGATGGATCAAGGTAGAAGATAAATTAAAAGAGGGGAATATTACAATATAAAAGTGAAAGGAAAGTAAATGTTGCAGATGCAATTCAGGAGTGTGGAGTAAAATGCAATTTGGAATGAGATGTGAGAAGGAAAAGGTGGAGACTCGATACCATTTTTTCTATAAAAGGAATGGTTGAATATCCCCAATCTTAACCCTACTCTAGACTTCAATAGCTTCTCCTATAATTATTTTGCTCTATTAGATTAGACGATCTGATGGTGCTTGTTAGGAATTCTCTCCTCTCTTCCTTTGCACTTTCTCTGGATACTCCTCCCCTCTTGAACTCTCCAATCTATCCCTTAAATGCTCTTGGCTAAGCTAACTTTATAAACTACATTATCAACCATCTCATGATCGGCAGTCAGGATAACAAGCCATCTTTTATGTTCTTTGCTCTAATTAAATAAGTGATAAGAAGCTAAAGTTGAAAATACCTTTTTAGGTTCTTAGTCCTTGCATGACCGATGGTTTATTTTGTCCCTTTTTTCATACATTCCATCATATACAATGAGTATTCAGAGTTTTAAAAAGCTCAAATGATTGATTGAAATCTTATTTTTTGGGTTTCAGATTTGTCAATTGGGTCTATTGATTAATTATGGGAGTCGATGGGGACCCTTTCCATTTAACTTGTTCAGTTTTGATGCTTTCTTGGTCCACTAGAGAAAGTTTTACCTAACAAAGGCGCAATCAAGATTTTTAAAGAGTTCAGATGATTGGCTGGAATTTGATTCATTAAGTTTTGGATTTGCCAGTCGGGTTTGTTAGTTGTTCCTGAGACGTGCTGAGGATCTTTCCCATTCAAACCATTTAAATTTTCAACACTTTTTAGTTGACCAAAAACAGTTCTATCAAAATACAGTACCATGGGTATTTTATTCTCATTTTGGGTAGGGTGTCTACAAATGCCCCTCTTTAGCGGAGGTTATGTGTAGTTGAATATAACATCCCGGGTTTTCAGAACCCGAGTATATGACTTATTTTCCAAAAAACTCCAGTGTTTAACTTTAGAGATAGCCAAATTTCAAGTATAATTTTCTTTTTCACATTCTTTTCTTAGAGTTAGCAGTTTAGCAGAAGATGGACAAATCAAACATAAAGGAAAATTTGTATTTGCATTTACATTCAGAATATACGAGCAGCTTCCCAAATGACTTATACAAAATAATGTCTCTATGTTAACGAATATTAGAAACACACAATTTAACACATAAGAAATAATAAAATGCATACAAACTTAAGCCGCAAAATCGTGTGGCTTCTCTTGGTAGATACAGTCATGCATCTTTGACAATTGTACCATGCTCCTCATCAGTCTGAACATGAATATCATTTAAGCCACATGTACAACTTGTACGGTTTTATATTCGATGAATGAGTGGACAGGTTAGTGTGAATTTTCCTCAAAGATTATACACCACCGCATTAGTTAAGCATAGTTATAAACAAGAAGGCATTCAAAACAATACACGATGTAGTCTTATTAAATGCATGGATGCGTGAATGCACATCAACTGGGGATGCTCATCTAGTTGGCTTTTGGGCAAAACCCATGCATGTAGCCTGTCACTAACAAAAGTACATCCCATACATGCGTAGTGCCAAACTCACCAAAAGTGGGCCAATAGTCGATGGTCTGAGAGCTAGCAAAATGATACCATAACTAAGGCCTAAAGGCATGTGCTATAGCACCCAGAATTAGTCACCCGTCATCTCCCATATGCTATGAATATATGATTAGCTGAACGATTATTATTTCGATTACAACCAGCCAATTTAAGAAAGCTCAAAGGTCACTATGGGGTGCTCATCACCCAGCATAGGCCAACAGTTATGGCATAGGTCTCATACCACCATCATCGGCTTATGAGACTCCAACATTGGGATGTTTAATGGAACCTTATCAACTAGTGGCAATCATAGTTCAACATGTACCTTACCATCGCATGGTTGCACAAAAATAATATATCGAACCCATATATGGCAAATACCAAAACTAAGCTACATAGGGCAAATATCAAATCAAAGCCACATAGTGCAAATATCAAATCAAATGCCACATAGGGCTAATACCAAATCGATGTGATAAAAGGACCATCCTCAAAAGTCACGCAGACACAATAACCCATGGATGGTAGGCCTACGTCAATATTCCATTTAACCATCATTCAAGTAACCACTAAGTCGAAGGTTCATTATAATCACTATCAATCAAGTTACATCCTAAGTCTGGATGTACATATGTGAGGTTTTCCACTAATAGATGTACCAATTCAAGTTCCACAAGCAATCCATAAGCATGAGAAAATATACAAGTGCAATATATAGATGTTCATGTAGGATAAATATTAAGCACATAATTTAAATTTCAATTTCAACAACTAACACATGTAATTATGAAATAGAGATATTAATTATCTACCAAAATTAAATCAAAAATTATCACTTAAGCTAATGGGAAAGCAGAAAGCTCAAGGGGAAGAAATCATCACCTTGTAAATCAAATCACCAACTAATGATGTTAAGAAGCACGCGTGCCTCTAGAATTGAATCCTCAAGCTTGCGCAATCCGTATGTTGGGGGGAACTTGATGTTGATACGATCATGTCCTAATACTCTCGATTGGCTCAATCCACACATGATCACAAAAAGATAAAAACTATTAAGGACCAACATTGGGTTAATTTTAAAAACAGTAACTGAGACTCACCTAGCTAACTCATCTAGACCAACTTGACAAAGGTAACTAGTTTCCCCTCGCCTAGACTCAAAGCGATGCTACGCCAAGGCCCACTTTTTGAAGTAGTTAGCTACGATCGGCCCTGAATCCAATCAACTAGGCATGTTTTAAGAGGCAAGCTCCCATTTGAAGGAAATATATTTTCTGTAATTAATTTCTTAAGAAATTAAGATTAACTCTAATCTATCACCAAACTTTAATCAAATGAGTGGTTGAGGCTCAACTCACCTTAAAAATATGAATCTCTCTTAGTTAGAGAGAAGCACGACCTACTTACGGCTATGGATTTAGATCAATCCCTAAAAACATAAATCAAACACTAATTCAGTGACTCATGACCCATTGGTGTAAGAAAAGAATCCAACTCAACTTAGTTGGCCTAAAAACTAGCTTAAGAATGAGCTTAAACTAACCCAATGGGGGCCAGTAGCTTGGAGAGGCCAAATCCAACCTCCATCACCTATTGAACCTAGTGGAATGAATGGTTGAGTCAGCCCAGCTGCTGCCTGGGCGTTTCTACTGAGTTAACTCACAGCAACCACATGCTCTCCACCCTGGTTCGGCATCAAATCAAACAACAACAATGCCTCAAGCTTGACTCAACACTCCAGGATAACTAATTAGAGTGACTTGGTTCTGCAACTCAATCGATAACCTGACACACTTTCAAAGTCTCTCTTCCTTGAGTTAACGAGTCGAGACCTTGCTAAACCCAACACTCTCGATTGAAAGGTCGATGATCATAGAACTTAACCTGAGACCGACCAGATGTTGCCTCAGCTCAGGTGAGTTGAGTCGACTCAGTAACCATGCAAACTGTAACGCCTTGAAAAAATCCGTACTTAGACTCGAGTACCAACTCGACCAGAAATTACGTAGGATTAATTCTTTTAAAAAATAAGCGTAAGTTAGCTAGCGCAACGCTAGAGTAGCTACGAAATTGTCCCTGAACACTTTAAATACGTTCTACAAGATTCAAAACTTGTAAAACCAATGACGCTATAATATCCTGAAACCTTGGATCAAACTCTAAACCGGTTTGTTCTCAGGAACTTTCTGAAACTTTGTATTGGATCTAGACCGTGCATCGAAAGTCCGATACTTACAATCTTAAACCGTTATGACCGCTTAACTGGACTTGACAATCATTTCGAAAATCAAGCCCAACCGACGTTCAGAGGCTATTTCATTGAGCCTGGAGTGAAGAGAGTGAGAATAGGGTTAGATTTGGAAATTTTAATCCAAATCTGGCACGTGACTTGACGCGTTATTATTAAGCGTTCTGACCGTCAGAATTCAGCCAAATTCCACCCTCGGATCAGGAAAAATTTCTCTTTCATATCGTGAGACTTGTAGACCTGATCTAGGTGCGATGACCGCTGAACTGAAACTGGACCGCCACGTACGATCTATGAACTCTGCCGGACTGAAAACTGGGTGTGAGCAACATCCAGTGACCATGAGCTTAAGTCCGACCGTATTCGACTAGGGAAACTCTCGAAGTGCCCTTTTGGACCAGAAAAGCCCCGATTTGGTTATACCTCAAGTAAACATTGTTCCCAAGCCTAATTTGGAAATGTTTTAGGCTATAAAAGGGCTTTAAACCCTCACATATCTCACCCATCCAAATTTTCTAAAAACCCTAGCTAGAGAGAGAAAAAGTGAGAGTTTGTGAGAGAGTATGGGAGTGATCTTCCTACCACCTGCACTAGCTGTTGCACGTGCTTAAACAACGCATCTCAATCACTTTTTTAGTGATTTCGTCGCATTTCTAGGTAAGAAAAAATCCTAAACACTTGCTGATTTGGAGTTTCCTTCAATCCATTAGTGATGTAGCTTATGTAGCTTGTGTATTAGGTCGCCTGTTCGCCGTAGACGAAGCGTATACGCTCCGTTCGAAACGACACACATCTAGGGTAAAAGGTGAGAATTTTAGACACTTTGATTGGCTGATTTCAACGCTTTCAATGTCATTTAATAGTAGATTATCGACGGCAACGTCATTTGATATGTACAACATGCTGTCCGTTTTCTGTTTCGTAAACGTATGGGAAATATGAGATTTAGGGCATTTTAGTCATTTGTAGGAAATACAGTTTACATCCATATTTTGCTGAATTGTTTTTCATGGCTATTTGTCACATTAGGATATTAGGAATGCATGCATAATTGGTTTGGCGAAGAGATTCGCCCAAGGCACACTTTGAGTCGACATACACTATGTAGACTTAAGTGTGTAGACTAAGTGTTTGTGTAAATGTTTGTATTAGTATGTATTGAGTATATAGTGTTATGAAATAGTTTTGAGACTGAATTCTCAAGTAATATGCTGATGTAAATGATTTCCATGATGTTGGCAATATGTATGGATTACATTGTATGTATGAAATGCATGTGTTGAATGAATTGATTAAGTTGTATGTTATAACATGTGATAACATGCTTGTATTGTTGTATTGCATTTCAATTACTCTCACATGATCATTGATGCTGATTTACAAATGTTTGGGACTATGCTTAGTCCAGGCAGTCGGTAACACAGTAAATTCGTAGTTGGCTTCTATTTGCCACGAAGGACGCGTCGATGAACGCGAGTCGTGTTTTGAGTTGGCGGCAGTGGTTAGGCCACACGAAGTATTTTACACGCTTCATGTCGTTCAACTTGCGATGCGCTCGTACTAGTCGAGCCCGTCAAGTAACCCGACTAGCCGTTGATTGTTCACCTTGTATGAGTCACCACTGCTTGAACCTAGGGTACTGAACTTACCATTGAAAACCCTGTCAACCATGGTACCTTGATCCATAAAGACTCATGAGCCGGGCATGGTGGTATGGGACACTGTGGTCGAGCTGTCGGCCTACGCTGGGGCCACAAACCTCCCCATAGTGACCAGTGACCACTTATGACTCGTGAGCAGATTATGGTAATATGAGACACTATATTCTTGCTGTCAGCCTACACTGATTGGTGACGATCCCTTTGTAGTGACCGCGAGCGTACTCTGAGTCTACGGGAGGCGACGACCCTTCCGTAGCAACGAGAGTACATTAGGCCTGTATTGATAAGGTGATGGGGGAGTAGTGTAACGAGTGTGAGTAACAGCCTTGGCAGCCCTTCCAGCGACCTACAAATGTAACATCGTATGTGATTTCTAGGAGTGACGACCCTAGAAAGGATCTGTGTTGGGATTGATATAAGGGAAGTACCTTAGTTTCTCAATATTGCTATATGAAAAGGAATAATAACAACTTGGTAATCATATCCACATCACATTGCATGTTCCTGGAAGATGTGGAGCACTGAGTGGTATGCAAGCATGCCGCGGACGCAGATGGTGTCGTATGAGGGAGAATGTCGGTGAGGGCATCCATCATGTCATGTCATATTGCATTAACAACAGTATTTAGGAATGTTTGATTTATTGCTTTACTATTATCGCATGATTGATTTGAGAATATGTTAATCTCTACTCTATTATTCCACTGAGTTGATCACTCACTCCCACGTTACAGGATGGTATTTGCAACACCCACCAGACCCTGTCTTAGATGCAGGTGTGGCGGCGATTCAAGAGGCAGAGCCAGATTACGATGAGGACCAGGGCGAGTTCTCCTATATGCAGTTTCACGACGGCTTTGCGTAGGTGACCTAGATCGGCGGGACTTCATAGTTAGACCTTATGACATTTTGATTTTTATTTTATTACATGTATATGAGAGTCAGAGATGTATTCATACTTTGGAGACAGTTGAGACGTATTTTTTTTTCCATACAGTGATATATATAGTCTTTAGTCTTCCGCTTGCGTTTTATCACTAAATCTGGAGTACGAATTGCAGTTTTGGTATAATATTACTCATGTGAATGCTCTAACTCAGTCAACTTTAAATAATATTCATTCTTATTGCATAAGTGATGGTCTGGAACTCGGGAGTCGGGTTTATACACGACCCTGATTTTTAGGGTGTTACACAAACCCACCGACTGTTCTTGCTCTTCCTCTCTCTATCTCTTTTATTCTTCTCCTTCTCTTCTTATTTTTCTTCATCTTTCCTTCCTTCTCTCTCTCTCTCTCTCTCTCTCTCTCTCTCTCTCTCTCTCTCTCTCTCTCTCTCTCTCTCTCTCTCTCTCTCTCTCTCTCTCTTTCTTTATCCTTCTTCCAAATTTTTCTTTTTTTCTCTCTTTCTTCCCTGGAGTGAACTGGACCGAACAGGCCTGCCCCAAACCTGAAACGATTCAGTGACTCTATTGGTTGAACAATAATGTGGTGCAACTGCACCACCCCAACTCTCTCTTTTCACTCAAAACCCTACATCAGCAAGTTTCTGGACTAAACCAGGCCCGACCTGACCTATACAACTTGACCCAGTGACTCGGGCGGGTCAATGTGGTGCGACACCCACCATGAGCAGCAACTACCCACTTCTCTCCCGAACTCTCTCTCTCTCTCTCTTCTTCTCCATTCTCTTTCTCACCTTTCATTTTTTATTTCTTCTTCTTCTCCTCTCTTCCATTCCTTTCCTCCTGGATGCACGCAGAACGCAGCCAGCAGTAGATCAATAATCGAGATTTACTAAGGAAGATGACCAGCTCCAATGGTGTTTTCAATTCCGGTATGATCTCAGAGTTTCGGTCATTGTGAATGGTCTGGATAGCTTCATGAGAGCTTGCGAATGTGGGTTTTTGAAGCTTCATCGGGGTTTAGGTGGTGGGTTTGAAGTTGG
Organism: Magnolia kwangsiensis; assembly: GCA_037074715.1. NCBI lineage: Eukaryota > Viridiplantae > Streptophyta > Magnoliopsida > Magnoliales > Magnoliaceae > Magnolia > Magnolia kwangsiensis. The sequence goes on from CM073580.1 coordinate 45,696,074, forward strand.
AAGCATGCGACAGGTTTTTCTCCTATAGCCGCAAGAAACAATAAGTGGTAACATTTTCTAACAAGCCTTTTAAGGTTTCCTGCATATAAGGATGTTGGAATAGATGGTCTAGTTATATTTGGAGGAGCTTTTAGCTGTGGATGGGTGGCTGAGATCGTGTCAGCGCACCAACGAATCCTCCCGTGGCTGCTCTCTCTTTCTCTCCATCTCTTTCTATTGTAAAAATCCTAGTTATGGAGGGCTAGGATCCTCTCAGTGGAGGGCTGCGATTTCAGTAAGGGCTACTACACAGATTGCTAGCTTGGCAGCACAACAGATTTTCATTTTCAAAAAAAGTCGCATGCACGCATCTACCGCGCTAGGAATCATGTGCATGCACAAGTTCATCAAGGTGCGGAGCTAGATGGGGTTTATTTGGACGTGGGTGCTCTATCAAATGGACAATTTGGATTGGCTCAAGGTGGCCCGCCTTGATCATAGTGGTTACTTTTAAAGGGACTGGAAGCACACCTCTACTCACACGCTTGACCACTTGCACCCATCGCGGTGAGCACACATGTGCACATGGATTTGCAAGAACGATGTGATTCCGGTCAGTTTTGGCATCCAATCACAATGGACGGCTCTGATCTATCATCCGATCGAAAATGGTACGCCACACTTCAACGTACGGAACCTTCCTGTTTTAAACAGGTTCGAGCGGGGAAAGCTTTCTTCTCCTTTACAATTTTTATCAGGTCAAACCTGATTTGACTAGGGTGTGACTCGGTGCACACATAATGTTCATGAGAAATCTACTATGACCATCAGCTCCCTCGGGTCCAAATGGGGCCTCTAACAAAGGATGAGGTAGATCCAAAGCTCGGGTGGGCCATAACAAGGGAGTTGTAGTATTTAAATGTTGACTTACATCGGTCTGACTACTGGATCCTCTTTCTTTTGATTATCAATGGCTTTTTAGCGGTTGGTTTTCCGAATTAGGTTGTCGCTTAGTGTGATATTGTCCCATGACATGTTATGGACTTGATGGACGGATCAAATCTCTAAGTAATTAATGCAGGTGGACCACTGATCACACAATGGACTCTATCCATTTAATGGCACACGAGCAGGAATGTAAGAAGGGAAAGAAGAAAACTTCCCCCTCTGGAAGTTTTCGGGTTAGCGCCCACTTGGCCAGGGTTGTGGTCTAGTGTATAGTGGGTGTTCATAAATTGTGCACACTCATTGCCCTAGAGTGGAGTCCATACCTCTAAAATTCACATTCTAATTGTGGATTTATGTTGATCTGATGGCCAGATCATTCCACATTTGTACATTAGCGGTTGAAAAGGGTTCTAGGGATCCTAAAGAATGTTAAGATGCGATATAGGGGTTGACCTAGAATCGAATAATTTGATTTGTGTCTTCAAAAGATGGTTCATCCAACAGGATGGTGCAAACCCGATGATCCACATCTTGAGTTAAACCATGGGTGGTTAGGTTCATCTATCTTAAAAGTTTAAAATCATATAAACAGGCTTCTATGATGATGTGATGGTCCATCTTGAGAATTGACGGCCAGATGACTTGATATATGAATAAACATTACACTAGATGGTCGAAATGGATAGATTGATAGTTACTGAATGATGACATGTAAGGTAAGTTACGTGTGTTCCCAAAAACGTGTAAATTAACTTAAATCTCAATGGTGACCCCAGGTACTGAAAAGTACGGGGTGTTACATTGAATGCTAAAGCGAGTAAACATCTTATCCTTCAGGTTAGACATGGTGAGGTTCGACCTATTTTAACTAGGGCGACATTGTCGAAAAGTTTTCCTAGTTAAAGTTTAACACGGGTATCTCCTAATGGTTGAGGAAAACATTATAATTTGTCCCTATGCTTTTTTGTGGGATTATAGGTTACCAAATCACAACCCCTTTAGGTTGTAATTGTCAACATGCATCAAGTTTGTCTATAAGTCTATATTTTGGGTGGTTAATATCCCTACAACTTTTGTGGCCTGATAGGGATCCACCTAATGCATGGTGGACGGTTTGTAAGATTAGCCATTGTAATGAGTAGTTTCCCTACACTTTTTATGACCTCATGGGTCTACCACACTATAATGTGTTAGGACGATACGTGTCTTGGACTAGAATCACCCAAGTTATCTTTTTGCCACTTGAATTCTCGATCATAATAGACATTTTTCTATGACTTTGAGATATGGTTGCACTAACTCAAATATGTACATTTTACATTCCAAGACATTAGACTTACATTGGGAGTTCAAGCTGGCCGTCCCATCATCTACTCACGAATTTGGATAAAATAAAAAATTTAGCAAAAACCAAAATCAAATATTGATGTAGCATCGACACTCACCAAGAAGCATGGAAGACTGCCCAATGCCTTAGAGACATGTACATTTTGCATTTTTGAAAATTTTAGGATGTTTTGAAAGTAAATCTGATCTATCGTCTCGCAATCTGTCAACTGCAATCAAGATTGGTTTTCCTTAGCCATTCTCTTTATGAAAGTTCTTGCTTTGCGACTTACGATCTACCCTAACTCACTTGCAAATGTTGATCGTCATCAAAATTTTGTGGAGGCTTTTCATTAGTCAGCTCAGTACATGATTTTGGTGGCCCTAAATGTCACTCTTTGGTATCTTGGAGAGCGCATGTTGCATTAGCTTGGGGCCTGTTTAGATTTGCAAATTAGGGTGCATTGTATTGTATTGTATTCAGGTACTGTTCATGTATACTTTGGATAGTTTTCAGAATACATCCAAATCAACATGCCATTAATCAATGTTTAGATAGGAAGTATTGTTCGGGCAAGTATACAATTTCGTGTACAGATCAATGTTTGGATATGACGTTATAGGCCTGCATATTGTACAATCGTACAACATACAATAGCATTTGTACATATTAGTATTTTTTTTAATTTCTCATCCATTTCATAAGAGCTGGTGCCCACCATCAATTGATATGATTAATCCTACCCATCCAACATGTTCATCATTGAGTAATCTTATTCATCCATCCATAGGATTCACGTTAATAACGGTATGGAGGGCATCTAACATGGCGATATTGAGTAAGCCAAAATCACAAAACCGATCGAGGGCTCTGATCTACGAAGCAACTTGATAGTGAGGCCCACCTAGGTTACCAGAGCAACAACATCCTGCAAGAAACATCCGTCTGAAAAAAAGGGGAAACGATTACAACTGGAAAAGGAGATTGCAAATAGCTCAAATGTGGACCCCACGATAAGGTCAGCGCTCATCCACACCGTCCATCAATTTTTTAGGAGATGATGGACCCTGATCTGGGCCACCTTTTTGTCATACAATTAGGAAGAAATTGTGAGAAAATGTTTTTTAAAAAACCACAGGATATTTCCCAAGGAAAAAAAAACGCACATCGCACATCTGATCAGAATTTTCATACCCCAATGTATATCACTTGAAAAGTCGTTGATATAGTATGCTCCCAAAAAATTTCAAAAAAAATGCAATTACCAATCCTTAACTAATTACTTTCAACAGTCTTCCAAAACTTAAAAAGATTTAGATTCAAACGAAAATTGGCTTCTTTGGACAGTCACGTAAACAACGACAAAATAAACTCCCTACCAGCCACAAACAATATGAACAAACCAATTAGCAAACCAACAAGCGGATGATCCATGATTGGTTCGTTTCCTACACCATCAACTGCTACTCTTTCATGCCTGTCATCTTCTGAACCAATGTCACTTGTTATGGTTCGCTATATGGGTGCAGCTACACACGTCCCACTGTCCATCGTCGCGGGATGAGTTGATGCATGAACAGGCCGACCTCCAAGTGTTTCTTCGTCCGCTCTATCGATGATTGTGGCCTAAATGATATAGTAAACAAAGCATAATCTCTATTAATATGATATTAGTAAGATTTAATAATCAATGCTTTAAATATCAAATCTTAAAACATACAATTTTTTTCTCGTATCAACCAACCTTGTGTTGATTCCATGCGATCATGGCATCTTCATAACTCGTGAAGGACTTATGTTTGCACCCATTGAATTGGTGAAGTTATGCACCACAATCTACCCACGTGTCATATATTTTGGGTTTTCTTCCCACGAACACCACGAAAACTTTCTTTTTCATTTTCCCTGCAATTAGTAAACATACAGTTTTTCAGCACAAAAGGAGATTGATGTCGAGCAAATATCTTGACAAACTGAATAAGAAGTAGGCAAAATAAAAGTGTAGGTATGTTAGATTAACGAGGTCAGAAGTCTATCAGTATGAAACTGATTCAAATAGCTCTGATTTAGTGATATTATGTCAATATTACCTATCAAAAAATTCAAAACAAGAGTGTATCGAAAATCCTGAGAATCAGAAACAGTAATTCAACATTAACCTGCCAATATTATCCAAACCAACTATTAGTAATAGTAGACAACCCAATTATACAAATTTGGGAACCAGAACTTCCTGTCCAGTAGAATTGTATCACTAAAAACCTATCAAGGTTATCTGTTTAGCATAACAAATCTAGGAATCAAAACTCCCTGACCAGCAGAACTGTATCAGTAGCAATCTGTGAAGGTTATTTGTCTAGTAGATCAAATCTGGGAACCAAAACTCTCTGACAAGCAGAACTGTATCAGTAAAAATCTGTGAGGGGTATCTACCTAGCAGAACAAAGTTAGGAACCAAAACTCCTTGACTAGTAGAACTGTATTAGTAAAAATATGTGAAGATTATCTATCTACCAAAATAAATCTAGGGATCAAAACTCCTTGACTAGCAGGATTATCTAGGCCAGAAGTGTAGCATTGAGAATGCTAAACCTACAACATTATAAGCCGACTTTGGAATAGTTCAATGGCCATACATAACTGCCATAAATCTTACTAACCCACATGAAACATGCACGAATTGCATGATCAATTTTCAGTATGAATTGGAACCTGGGGGACACTATCCACCAGTTCAAGTCAAGCATGAACCATTCAACCTGCATAAAAACATGCAACATTCTCATATATACAACACAATCAATATATTCAGGTTAAGATTGTCATAAGAATTGCGGATCCAAAAGCAATTTAAACATCCATAGTGTAAGTGCTATGTTTTCTAACTCCTATAATTGTCAAATTTTGTAGTGACATGTCACGCCCCAAACTCGAAAAATGGGCTCACAAAATTCTCGATCGTCGAATCAGGCGCTGACAGCCTCTGTAGTACCCCATTCTCGGATCCCGACACTCACATGCCAAATTTTGATCCTAGGATCCTATAAGGAGGATTTTCAATATAAATTTTTTTTTATAATGGAGCATAACCACAAGCATAACCAAGTCACAAAACAACATCACTACATATCCACTATATTAAAAAATTTAAGTACAATGCGAGAAGGGAAATACAGGGTGATCAAAAACTCCAAAATAATCTGATGTGCGCTCCTACATCAGCACTGCTATGATCCAATGCCACATGCACCTAACGGTCGTGTATAAGCTTACAAAAGCTTAAAAAGTGGTGTAAGTGTGTGTGCAAGGCAAGCGCCAAGTGTACAATATCAAAGTAATACAGAAATATGTGCTAAGTCCATGAATACTATCAACTGTATCAAAGTTATATGATACAAGGCATGAATACTATCGACCATACCAAAGCCATGCGATGCGAAGCAAGCATGCCAGTACTCATCAAGTACATATATCAATATAGTTCCTCTTTGGGATATCACGTGGTCTAATACACTTCGCACTGACTGCCTCCTCCCTAGCTGCATAGCTAAGCAAGTGGAATAGACCTCACTATCCGCCTAACTAGTAGTCTGTCAATATCTACACGGCTCATCGATAGCGGACTCATTTACAAGCTGGTAAAACTCAGCCTGGCTTATAGCCCCCTCACTTAGGCAGATAAAGCCAGACCCCCTTCCAACCAACCACGACACAGTGGGAGACGTAGCCTACTGATATTCGACACTCGAGCGCTCGTGTATCCACTCGATCTAGACGTTGGAACAACTCCTGATACCAAAAAAGGTTCTGTGACTTTCACCCAAGGACATCCTAAGTGCTCATAATGCTAGAACAAAGTATTTTTGATATCCGATACGGCCTTCCACGATGTACCTGTGGAGCCACGACCCTGATGTCGTTAGGGCGTACAATGATCATGTCACACAAATGCAAGATGCATGAATCACTCTGTGAAATCATGTAATAATCCAACGCATACCGCGCGATCATGTGGGGCACCCCATCTCATAAAGAGTCCCATAAATGTCTCAGCCCAATTGACTTTTACTATGATCAAACATTCCACATATCAAGCATACATATGATGCGTATGGGCATGAGTCATGGAATTATACTAAGCATGTTATAAAGTAATAAACTATCCTTACAACATAGATGGGCCTAGACGACCACACACAATAAGTACAGGCCTATCAGCGGGCCCTAGGGAGAGTTATAATGTGAACATTTAACCAACATTATTCTTACAATTTGGACGTCAAACCAACATTGCTCCTAAGGCACAGTCTACCATAAATATCATTATACAAACCATGGGGAATCACACATTACATTGGACCTTGTATATGTATTCTATTGAGCCTTAAATACATCAAATGGGCCGCATCACATGGGCCTTATATTCACCAAGTGGGCCACGTCAATGGGCCGCACCAATGGGCCTTTTGTACATTACAATGGGCCATAACCCATGGGCCTTGAATACATCATAATGGGCCTATAACATGGGCCTTACATTCATATCAAGGTGGGCCTCAACAATGGCCATAAATATGACAAGTGGGCCACATCCTATGGGCCATATGTATATCAAATGGGCCACACCAAATATATAAGCCATGAAAATGATTTCCACCTTTAAAATCCTCAAGGCCCACCATAACGTTTATTTTTCCATTCAACAGTTGATAAGGTCACACAGGCCTAATAAAAGTAAATAAATTTTACGCTTATTCAAAACCTTTGGGCCAGAGGAGTTTTAATAGTAGATGTTTATCAGTGGCCCCCCAGATAAATAGATCTATATTCTTTTGGCCTCAAGCCATAAGAAAAGCTTGCTAAATTATGGACGGTTGGATGCAACACATGCATCATGGTGGGTCCTAAATAGATGGACAACGTGGATGAAGAAGGTGGGGTCCAAAGAACTTAGTGAAGCCACTACAGCAGCACCTAGCTGGAGTGGAGTACACCAGCCATCCCACTCCACACGTGGGACGGTGAGGTTAAAACATTTACATCTGTGGGTCCCACGTGGGGCCTACCATAACGTTTATTTGCCATCCAATCGGTCCATAAGGTCACGCAGACCTGGATGCTGTGGAAAAATAAATTAGGTAGTAATCCAAAACTTCTGAACACCTAAAATAGTTTTAATGGTAGCCATTCAATCACACTGCTTCCTATGATGTGGGCCACCTGAGCTCTAGATGGGGCTGGTTTTTAGAGGGTGCCCACTTCAGGAAGGGGCCCACCGAATGCTCAAAGTGGATGTTGAACACACATCATGGTGGATCCCACGGCTGGACCGTGGTCCTGCTGTCCGTTCGCCTAAACACCGCAGGCACTGCCTGCGCGCCTCTGGCAGTAGCAGCACCTACTGCATATGCTGTATTTTTTTTAAATCATGAAATTTTGCAGTTTTTCATGTGTGCGGCCTGCATCGGAAGAATCCACCCCACCCACTGATTTCTATAGTCTATAATAAATCCATCAAGCCCAATATTGGGTATTTTTTGGTGTGTAGAAAAATTAAAGTAAATTTAAACAGTAAAAATCATTATTTTCAAAGGTATGGCCTACTAGAAAATTGGATCAGCTTCATTTTTTGGCTCAACGCCTAAAATGAGTTGGTAAATAGGATGGACGGTGTGGATTGAACTCATACATCAATGTGGGGCCTACATGGATAGCCCTTCCCAAAAACCTTTTTTTTTTGCTGCTGTCGTTAATACACCCATTGTCAGCTCACCCTTCACTGTTTGGCAACGTCCAGTGTCCACGGGACACTGGACAGTTGGGTCACACATGTATTTAAGGTGGGTCCCACCCACAGACATGCTATCAGGGTGGGCCACCAAATGGTTGGATGGCATGGGTAATCCATACATCAAGATGGGGTTCATTCGAGTGGGCCACACGGCCACTTCATCACACCAAAAAAAATATGTAAGAGAGAGAGAGATAGGAGAGTGGGACACACACGTGTGATGGAGGGACCCTGGCACTATGGACCCTCCTTTACATGATTTACAACATACATCAAGTGGGTCTCATTACACATGGGCCCATCAAATCAAAGACCAATAGTGGAGATTCCTCCACCAAAATGGAAGGTCTAGATGACCTCTAGCCATGTAAAGAAAATAAATATCATGATGGAGTTCATAGAGAATGTAAGACCCGTATCTTAGTCCGTACCGTTCCGTAGACTTCCGCGATCTTACCGGTGGAATTTCGATAACTTTCGACCCTTAACCGATATTTACGTGCGACCCTAATTCATATGTCATCAACCTGTATCAACTCAACCCGAGACCATTACCATAGCGACCGCGCCATCGCTGCGGTTCCGATGCCGTGACTTGCACGTCGAGGCGATACCTTGGTCAGGAGATGTGGGCCAACGTTCGGTGCGAGGAAAACGCCACGCTTTGCGAAATCCAAGAGAATCTCTACGAGGTGTCACATCAATCCCATCAATCAATCAATCTCATCACATCACATGTCAAGTACACATCACCTTTCACCCATACCCAAGCAACCACAAAAGTCCAAAAGTTTCATACAAAGCCCATGCTTTTCTTACACAAAAGGGCACCAAAGTCAACAAAGCCTTACACACCCATTTCTCTCCCATCCATCACTCCACCACCCCATCACCTCACACCTCCTTACAACTCTCTCTCATTTTCAAACCCATTCCAAGCAACAAAGAAACACCTCCATACGTATGAGCTCTCCAAGCCTTCCCAAGCAACAAAGGTGGCCCACTTTCCTACCCCACCATCTCCCATCCTAGCCATCCATTCCTCATTTCACCCATTAAAATCAAAGCTAAGGTGCTAAGGAACCCAAGGGAGCAAGAAGATCGAATGGTGGGTGCTTGATAATATTAGTTTTTCATGTTTTTAAGGTGGGCCAAGTGAGGCCAACCGATCAATGGTTTGGATCTCACTTGGGACCCTAAGTTGTGGCCGATGGCCCACTTTGATCATCATGATCATCCATGATGGGGCCATTCTCCATGGACCCCATCATGATGTTTATTTTATTACATTAAAAGGGTGATCTAGACCGTCCATATTGGTGGGGAAAGGATCTCCACCTTTGATTTCAATTTTGGTGGTCCCATATGCTAGGGGGATTCATTGATGTATGATTTATTTTACAAGGGAGGGCTCATACTGGCGGAGCCCTCCATCACACGTGTGTCCCACGCTTTTCTCTCTCTCTTTCTTTCCTTTATATGCATATATATATATTATTTATTTATTTTTGTGATAATTTGGTCGTGTGGCCCACTTGGATGGAGCCCACCATACAATATGTATTTTTTTTCAAGTGATCTTTAAGTGGGGGCCCACTTTATATGAATTATATATCTACCATTTATCGTGAGTGGCCCACCAGAGCAAGGCTCACCTTGTTGTTATGCAGACCGTCCACGTCCAGGGATGTCCCTCGATGTGAAATGAGAACACAAATATCAGCTTATTTCCAAGCTTGGGAGTGACCCACTCTCATAGGCCCCACCTTGATGCGTGTATTCAATCCACGCCGTCCATCTCCTTCCCTGGGTCATTTTAGGCGTTGAGCCAAGTGATGGGGTTGGTTGGAAGATCTGGTGGGTCATAGCATTAAAAAGATTCATCCTTACCATTTAAAAGATTTTTTTTATTTTATTTTATTTTTCAAACATAAAAAAATACTCTATATTGGACTCATTGGGATTGTTTTGAGCCACTGAATCCCATGGATGGAGTGGATTCGCTTGGTGCGGGCCCCACACTCGAAAAACCTCAACATCAGAGGTTTCCTCAAAATATATATATATATATATATATATATATATATATATATATATATATATATATATATATATATATATATATATATATATATATAAAGCAGCAGCAGCTGCCGCTGCCAGTGCTGACAGCGCATGCTGCACGGACGTACGGGCGGGCGGAGAGCAACGTCCCACGGCTGCTGCCGTAGGCCCCACCATGATGTATATTTCGTATCCACACCGTCCACCAGGTGGGCCACCCTCAGCAATGGGCCCCCTCCAAATTTTGGCCCCATCCAACGCTCAGGTGGCCCACACCACAGGAAACAGTGGGATTGAACCTCTACCATTGAAACTCTCTTTTGGGCCCACGGAAGTTTTGGATCAAGATGAAATTTATGTTTTCTCTTCATCCAGGTCTGAGTGACCTTATGAACGGATTGGATGGCATGTCAGCACTGAGGTGGGCCCCACATGGGACCCACAGTGATGTATTTTTTCTACATCCACCGTCCGTCCAGCGGACGGTGGAGCCCTCTATGATGCATCTGGATGGACGGTGCCCTCTGTGATGCATCCAGACTGTCCATCCACTTGAAAAGATCATTTTAAGGCATGAGTTGAGGATTGAGATCGCTTTGTGATCAAGTGTGCCACCTATATTTGGGTGTGACCCATTTGACATATAAGGCCTATGGGTTTAGGCCCATTTGACATATAAGGCCTATGGGTTTAGGCCCATTTGATACATAAAGCCTATGGGTTTAGGCCCATTTGATTTATATAAGGCCTATGGGTTTAGGCCCATTTGACATATAAGGCCTATGGGTTAAGGCCCATTTGATACATAAGGTCTATGGGTTTAGGTCCATTTAAGACACATAAGGTCCATGTGATTTGACCCACCTGATGCATCCTATGGCCCACGGGTTATGACCCATCGCAATGCACACAAGGCCCATTGGTGTAGCCCATTGATGTGACCCACTTGATAAATAAAGGCCCATATGATATGGTGTAACACCCCGAATTTTGGCCAACCTGGGATTAGACGTCCTTAGGCAATGGGTCAACTAAAACACCGGGAAAATCGCTCAGAACCCAATTCCATAGCCAAAGAAACCACTTAGGATTAATTCCTTTAGAAACTAAACATAAGTTAGCTAGCGCAACGTTGGAGTAGCTGGGAAACAGTCCCTGATCACTTTAAATACGTTCTACAAGACCCAAATCGAGTAGAACGTATGACTCTATAATACTCTATAACCTCGGATCAAAATCTAAGCTGGTTTGTTCTCTGGACCACCTTGAAATTTTGTATTAGATCTAGACCGCGCGTCGAAAGTCTGATGCCTACTATCTTAGACCGTTAGGACCGCCTAGCTGGACTTGACAATCATTTCGAAAATCAAGTCCAACCGATAATCATAGGCTATTTCATTAAGCCCTGACTGAAGAGAGTGCGAATAGGGACAGAATTGGAATTTGAAATTCAAATCTGGCACACGACTTGACATGTCAGTATTAAGCGTTCTGACCGTCAGAATCTAGCCAAATTACACCCTCGGATTAGGAAAAATTTCTATTTCATATCATGAGATTTGCAGGCCTGATCTACGTGCGGTGACCGCTGAACTGAAACTGGACCGCCACGTGCGATCTGCGAACCCTGCCGGACTGAAAACTTAATGTATGCTAGATCCAGTATGCATGAGCTTAAGTCCGACCGCATTCAGCCAAGGGACCACCAGAAATGTCCTTTTGGACTAAAACAGCCCCGATTTGGTTACCCCTCAAGTGAAACTTGTTCTCGAGCCTATTTCGGGCAAGTTTGGACTTATAAAAAGGGATGAAACCCTCACTCCTCTCTCCCATCCGAATTTGTAAAAAAGCCCTAGATTGGGAGAGAGAAAAGGTGAGAGTTTGTGAGAGAAGGTGGGAGAGAATTCTCCGCTGCTTATGCCACTTGCTGCAAGTGGTTAAGCCACGTGCTCTAATCACCTGGCTGATGATTCCTCCACTTTTTCAGGTATGAAATAACCTTAGAAAGTTGCTGATTTGAGGTTTACTAAGATTCATAGCTTGTTAGCTAACGTAACTCGTGAATTAAGTTCTCTTATCGCTGTAGACGAAGCGTATACGCTCCGTTCGAATTTACACATCCATAAGAGACAAGGTGCGGATTTTAGACGCTTTGATTGACTGTTTCCAAAGCTTTCAATGTCGTTTAATAGTAGATTATCGACGGCAACGCCGTTTGACATGTACAACATGCTGTCCGTTTCCTATTTCGTAAACCGGCGAAGAATTTGAGATTTAGGGCATTTTAGTCATTTGTAGGAAGTACTGATTTCATTCATATTTTGCTGATGTGATTGACATGATTTGTTGTCGCATTAGAATGTTAGAAATGCGTGCATAATTAGTTTGGTGAAAAGATTCGCCTAAATGCGCACTTCGGGTCAACATACTATATGTAGACTTAAGTGTGTAGTGTAAGTGTTTGTATTAATGCTTGTATTAGTATGTATTGAATGAAATGATGTTATGGATTAGTTTGAGATTGGTTTCTCAATTGATATGCTGATGTGAATGATTTCTTACATGTTAGCCATATGCATGATTTCATTATATGAATGAAATACATGTGCTTGATGATTCACGTAAGTTGTATGTTATAACATGTGCTTAGTGATTTCATTATGATTTACTTTGAGATTGAATTCTCAATTAATTTGCTGATGGAAATGATTTCCTATATGTTGGCGATATGCATAATTTCATTATATGTGTGAAAGGCATGTATCAGGTGATTTGCTTAAGTTGTATATTACAACATGTGTTAAAATGCTCATATGGTGGTATTTCATTTCCAATTCTTTCACATGCTTTGCTGATGTGTTTCCACATGTTTGGGACTGTACTTAGTCCAGGCAATCGGTAACCGAGCGAATTTGTAGTTGGCTTATCTTTGCCCTCGAACGACGCGTCGATGAACGCGAGCCGTGTTTTAGAGTTGGCGGCAGTGGTTAGGCCACACGAAGTGTTTTACGCACTTCATGTCGTTCAACTTGAAATGCGATCATGCTAGTCGAGCCCGTTAAGTAACCCGACTGGCCGTTGTATGTTCACCCTGCATGAGTCATAACTGCTTGAACCTAGAGTACTGAACTTACCATTGTAAACCCTGTTAACCATGGTACCTTGATCCACGAAGACTCATGAGCCGGGCATGGTGGTATGGGACACCGTGGTCGAGCTGTCGGCCTACGCTGGGGCCACAAACCTCCCCATAGTGACCAGTGAGCACCTAGTCTCGTGAGCAGATTATGGTGGTATGGGACACTATATTCTTGCTGTCGGCCTACACTGATCAGGCGACGAGTCCTTTGTAGTGACCGCGAGCGTATTCTGAGTCTACGGGAGGCGACGACCCTTCAGTAGCAGTAGAGTACAGTATGCCTGTATTGATAAGGTGATGGGGGAGCGGTGCAATGAGTGCGTGCAACAGCCCTGGCAGCCCTTGCAGCGACCTACAAAATATACATCGTATGAGATTACTAGGAGTGACAACCCTAGACAGGATCTGTGTTGGGATTGATATAAGGGAAGTACCTTAGTTTCTCAATCTTGCTGTTTGAATGGACTAATAACAACTCGAAAATCATATCACCATTACATTGCATGTGCCTGGAAGATGTGGAGCACTTTAGGGAGTGTGGCATGCCGTGGTCGTAAGATGGTGCCGTATGAGGGAGATCGTCGGTGAGGGCATACATCACGTCATGTCATATTGCATTAACAACAGTTTTAGGATTGTTTGATTTACTGCTTTACTATTATCGCATGATTGATTTGAGAACATGTTAATCCTTGCTCTATTATTCCACTGAGTTAGCTACTCACTCCCACGTTACGGGATGGTATTTCTGGACACCCACTAGACCCTTTTGTGATTGCAGATGATGGCACAGCCTGCGAGGTGGAGCCGAACTTGATGATGATGAGGAGGATCCCTCCTTTATGCGTGTTCTGATCGACGGGATTACAGGGAGGTTGATTAGATACTTTGACACTTGTCATTTTTTATTTTTAGCACACTCATGTATATTCGTTTTGTCTACTTTTGGAGTATACATGTATGTATATAACCTGGTAACATGTTCACACTCTGGAGACATACAACAGTTTATATACGTTATACATAGTATCACAGTCTTCTGCTTGTTAATTTAACTGTCTCTGGAGTATGATATGCGGTTCTAGCTTAATCTCACTCATGTTTAATACGTTATCACAGACAACATTCAATCATACATATTTATGTTGCATAAATAACATGTTGGAACTCGGGAGTTGGGTTTTTGCTCGACCCCTCGATTTTTGGGATGTTACATATGGCCCATTTGATGTATTTAAGGCCCAATGGGATGTACCTACAGTCCATTGTAATGTGTGAACCCAACATGGTTTGTGCAATGATGTTTACTACGGGCTATGGCTTGGGAGCAATGTTGGTTTGACGTCCACATTGCAAGTGTAATGTTGGTTGGATGTCCACATTACAACTCTCCTTAAGGCCCATTGTTAGGCCCGTACTTGTTGTGTATAGGCCGTTTAGGCCCATCTGCTTTGTAAGGATAGTGCATTATTTTATAACATGTTTACTATAGCTCCATGACTCATGATCATACGCATCATATGTATGCCAGATATGGTAAGTGACTGATCATAGCATATGCCTTCGGGCAGACTGTTTATGAGACCCCAATTAGGCGGTGTTGCCCTACATGAGAGCACGATACGCGCAAGATTTGCTGCATAATTGGATAGTGTGATTCATGCATTTCGCATTGAGTGACATGGTTATTGTACGCCTTAGCGACATCGGGGCCGTAGCCTCCATAGACAGATCGTGGTTGGCAGGATTGGATACCGAAAATCTCGTTCTACATGAGGTGTTATAGATATCCCTGGGTGAAAGTCCCTAAACCCTTATGGTGCTAAGAGATTGCTCCAACGTCTAGACTGAGTGGGTAAATGAGTGTTGAGTGCCGATTACCAGATGGTTGCGCTCTCCACTGTGTCGTGGTCGGTTGGAATGGGGTGTGGCCTTACCCACCCGAGAGTAGGGGGCAAAGCTAGGCTAAGTTTGACCAGCTCGAGGAACGGGTCTGCTATCGACGAGTCGAGCCCGATATTGGCAGACGGATAGTGAGGTCTCTTCCACTTACCTTATTGCGCTCGATGAGGCGGCGATCTTGTTTAGAGTGTACTAGACCCCGGTGATATCCCAGATTTGAGCTGTATTGATGTGTGGACATAGATGAGGATTTGTATGCTTGAGTTGCATTTTACATCACATGGCCTTGGGATGGCCGCTATCATTCATGTCTTGCATCGCATAGCTTTAGTACGACTAATGGTTTTCATGGATCCATTGGCATATTCCGTATTACTCTCATATTGCATGTTCACATTATTACCTTGCGCACACACTTTCACCACCCTCTAAGCTTCCTATAAGCTTATGCACGACCGTTGCGTACAGGTGACGTTGGGGCGCAGCAGCACTGAGGCAGGAGTGCTTTACAGATTATCTTGGAGTTTTGTTAATCATCATTGTATTTCCCTTTATGCTCATTGTACTTGTAAAGTTTTTTATCATAGTGGAAATGTAATGGAGTTTTTGGTTGTTGTTTAGGGGTTATGCCTTTGGTTATACTTATTACAAATCAAACTGACGTTGAAAATCCTCCTCGTAGCATCCCAGGATCGGAACCTGGCGAATGGGCGCTAGGAGCCGAGAATGGGGTTCTACGGAGGCTGTCGGTGCCGGATTCGGCGATCTGAAATTTTGTGAGCTCGGTTTCCGAGTTCGGGGTGTGACAGAGAATGATCCCATCATGGAATGATCATGTGGATCAAGGTGGGCCATCGGCCACACCTAGGGTCCAAAGTGAGATCCATACCATCAATCAGTAGGCCTCACTGGGCCCTTCTTAAAAAAAAGGAAATCTAGGCCTAATAGAGCACCCACTGTTCGATCTTCTCGGTCCGTTGGAACGTCGGTCTCCTTGTGCTTCACTTTAATGGAGGGTGATGAGGGATGAAAGGCTAGGATGAAGGATTTGGGATGGGAAAGTGGGCCACCAAAATCACTTTTCTCTCTTGGGAAAGGCTTGGACGTGAGCTCATTTTGGTGCTTGAAAAATGTGAAGAGAAAGAGAGAGAGAGAGAGAGAGAGAGAGAGAGAGAGAGAGAGAGAGAGGGTGGTTGTAAGAGAAGTGATGGGTGATGGATGTGAGGTAAGTGATAGGTGAGGTGAGAGATTGGTTGACTTTTGGGGTTTACTTGACTTGTGGAGAAAGAAAGCATATTGTACTTGACATGAGGTGATTAATTGATTGATAGATAGGACATGTTGTAGAGATTCTCTTGGGATTGCAAACGCACGGTGTTTTCTTTAAAATAAACATCGGCCCACATTTCCCTACTAGGATATCGAATCGGTATGCAAGACGCGGCGTTGGAATTGCGGCTACGGTGAGGTCGCAATGGTACACATCTTAGATTAAACCGACTCAAATCTATAGGATACGACTTAGGGTCGTGCGTAAATGTCGATCATAGGTCACAGGTTGCTGAAATTTGACGGGGATTGCGAGAGTCAACGTAACAGTACAGGCTAGGATACGGGTCTTACATGTCAAAACCTCTTGGAATCTGTATCTTGTGTAGCTCATCTTCAGATTTAAGATCATACAATTCTTGAACAAGTTCAAGATGTTCCAATTCAAGATTCAAGCAGCTGTAACACCTCAAATTTTTGCCTACCTGGAATTAGACGTCCTTAGGCAATGGGTCAACTATAACACCTTGGTAATCTCTTAGAACTCAATTCCAAAGCCAAAGGAATCATTTAGAACCTAATTCTTTAGAAATTTAATGTGAATTAGCCAGCGCTACACTAGATTTCCTGCAAAATTAGTACCAACCACTTTAAATACGATCTTTAAGACCCAAAACCTCTAGAATTGTTACCGCTACGTTACCCTAAAATCTAGGATTAATATCTAAGCCCAGTTGACCTCGGGACCATTTAGAAACTTTGTATTGGTTCTAGACCACACATCGAAAGTCTGATAGCAATGAACTTAGACCATTACGACCGCCTAGTTGGACTTGACAATCACCTAGAAAATCAATCCCAACCGATGTCCTGAGACCATTTCCTTGCGTCCGAAGTAAAGAGAGTAGTAAATAGATCATCAAATCATTTCCTTTTGCATTCAAGCGCATCCTTTTGGGCCTTCTCTTTACACTTTTACGACCTTCAACTTAAAGCCAACTCACCTCCAACCGGTGATGTTCTTGGTCTCCATCTCACATGACCAAAGCATCAATGCCTACTTTACCTATGAATGATATCCCAAAGTTCCCTCGAATGCATTCATTTCTATATCTGTCATTCCTCATCATGACACCTATCCATCTCAACATTCCCATTTCAACTACACATCCTATGAACATATTGTCGGTTGATAGCCTAAGATTCTGGTCCATAAAGCATGAATGGTCTTATAGTTATCCTAGAAGATCTCGCTATTAGTTGATTTAGTATGCGGCTATCACATAAAACTCCAAAGGCACATCTCCACTTCATCCATCCAGCTCTTACTCTATAATTAGCATCCCTCATCACTCTCACCACTCTCATGAAGTATCAACCAAGATATTGAAAACAACTTCTCAGGACTCGATCCTAAAGTCTAACCCATTTCTTTCAAAATCTCTCCTTTCATCACCTCATTTTTTAAATTTTTCTAAGTCCTTTTCATACTAGACCTAAATCCTAACGTATAAATGATGGAGAATAATACTTAAACAAAAATTTACTATAAATAGTAAATATATGTATAAATTGGACTTTTAACCATTCAAATTATGGAATCTCGTGGAATAAAGGGGTTAGTTGGATAGATTAGCATCTTCAACCCCAAAATCATATGTTACACGTCACATAAACTCATTCCAGTTTGCAAGTTTGCCCTGAAAATGCCTTAAATGGAGTCGGGGGCTAAACGGAGCACTTACAAGGGGACCTAGGGTGGGACCCAGACTTTTTTGGGGCCTGGGGGGCAGGAGGTCCTCGCCCAAATGGCGAGCCCTCGCCAGTTTGGCTAGTGGTCGGCGAGGCCTCGTCAGTCAACGGTCTCGGCCGGACGGGCCATCTGGGCTGATGGTGTTTGGGGTTGAATGGGACCCTTTGGTACAAGGTTCGGCCACCCATTCATTCAAAATCTCATACTTCCTTCACAAATTGGCCCTCCAAGCTCTCCCTTCCCTCTAAACTTACTATTTTCTCTCTCCAACCTCCCTTCCAATCGTTCTTTCCTTCATTTTTTGTTATTTCTCTCATCCCTCTACTGTTCTCACCCCTACCCAGCACCTACACTCTCCATTTTCTATGGTTGGAGCTCCCAAGCTCTACTTTGAGGCTCAAAATCGTGTGAGCTTTCAACTCATCACATTTCTTCCTTTCCCCTTCTTTGATCCCTGCCTTTTGGACCTATTTCCCTCCTCTCTTAGACCTAGATCCGTGGGAAGCCATTAGGTTAGCCTTTTCTTCCATTTCATCAATTTTTCATGGATCTTTTTGAGTTTGTTTTAGCCATTTTCTCGATCTCTCCGCTTTTACCTACGGATGACACCGAACGCAGTAGCTTAGTCCATAAACAGTGACCATCTAGTGCTAGGACATTTAGAGTTTTGGACCTAGAGTTAGTACTCCTAGATTTGAAAGATTTGACGATATAGGAAATCTAATTTCAATTAGATAATCTTGACTCTAAGCGATAGAACAATCCCCTGTAGTAGAAATGGTATGAAACCATTTAGCGTATAAGCTTAGGTTTTGGATTACAGCTAGTGAGTTACAGACTAGTCTACTAGTTATATTAAGTAGTGTAAATCCTGTATATGCTAAGGAATAGTATGTTAGATTTAGTTGGAGTAGAACTTCATTCCTTCAATAGATCCCCTTAATACTTATAGACTTATGCTATAACCCTTAAGAAAGTTATTTTAACTTAGAACCATTCACTCTCAGGGAAAACTTATAAATCCCTCAGATTGAACTTAAAATAAACCAGCATGCCCTTTAGAATTGTCCTCCCAAGGACTTAGTATAATCGGGGACACGAAGTAGAGAAATTATATATAAGCGAAGTATTCGTGGTTTAAATCGACTTCTTAATCCTGGTAGTTACCAATGAATCCAATGCTCTGATCAAGCAAAGGATCGGCATTGACTTAGATTAAGAATTGATACAATAAATCTTCTATCCTAGCTAGACAGAAAGTCTATGTATTCGGCTCAGACCCACTGCACAACTTTTCTTCCGTGTTGGCCCAACCACCTATAACCAAAAGTTATTACTTTGTCTTTGGGAAATGGCGAGGAATTATAGCCAGTAGAAAATTAGACATCTTGTCATCAACTCACACCTGTCCCTGAAATCAACCACAATAGAGAATAGGCTCATTTCTATAACCATAGGTACCAATGCCATAGAACGCATCATTAGCAAAGGAAGACCAATGCATAGAGAGATTGTTTCCTACTTCATGTCAAGGATAGGTCCTAAATTACACCTCGTTCTGACATACGGATTAGGACATGGATTTGAGAACCTTGAGAGTATACATAAATTTTTAAGGGGTGTAGAACCTTATGAGCCCAATCTAGTAAGGTCAGCTAATACAACAGTTGAGTTAGAACTGTGCAGCGGAAGCGTGGTTGGCCCTTTCCCCACTGGCCCGGGATCGAAGAAGTTGATTTAGGTTATATGTAAGGTTAGGTCATTAAATAGGATTTGAACCTTCCTTAGAATGTCAATACTAAAGTCTTTCTAGGGACTCATTACCCTTAGCTAATTTCGGGGACAAAATTATATTTTCAGGGGGGTAGATTGTAACACCCCAGATTTTTGCCTACCTGAAATTAGACGTCCTTAGGCAATGGGTCAACTATAACACCTTGGTAACCTCTTAGAACTCAATTCCAAAGCCAAAGGAATCATTTAGAACCTAATTCTTTAGAAATTTAACGTGAATTAGCCAGCGCTACACTAGATTTCCTGTAAAATTAGTACCAACCACTTTAAATACGATCTGTAAGACCTAAAACCTCTAGAATTGTTATCACTACGTTACCCTAAAATCTAGGATTAATATCTAAGCCGAGTTGACCTCGGGACCATTTGAAAACTTTGTATTGGTTCTAGACCACGCATCGAAAGTCTGATAGTGATGAACTTAGACCATTACGACCGCCTAGTTGGACTTGACAATCACTTAAAAAATTAAGCCCAACCGATGTCTTGAGACCATTTCCTTGCGTCTGAAGTAAAGAGAGTAGGGAAAGGAAGATTTTTAGAAAATAAATTAGAATTTAGAACGTTCACTTGCGCGTTATTTTTAAGCGTTCTGACCATCAGAGTTTGACCAAATTTCACCCTCGGATCAGGAAAATTTGCCCTTACATGTCCAAGGACTTGTGGCATTGATCGGAGTTCGGTAACCGTTGAATTGACACTGGTCCGCCACGGATGATCTGAAAATCTGATGGGACTGAAAACTTAACTGACTAAAGATCCGATGTTGGTGAGCTTAAGTCCGATCACACATAGAAAAGGGGCTTCCAGAAGTGCTCCGTTGAGACGGAACAGTCCGTATTTGGACATAACCTAAGTATACCTTGGCCCTAAGCCTATTTTCATCATATTTGGGCTTATAAAAAGGCCTTAAGCCCTCACTCTCTCCTCCCATATGAATTTGGGGAAAACCCTAGGAGAGAGAAGAGAGAAAAGGAGAGAAAGTGTGAGAGAGAGTTGGTGTTCGATCTAGGGATTCTTCCCTGCCATCCCATGTACTCAGCTATCACATCTATATCATTTTTCCGGTGATTTCGGCTCCGTTCTTAGGTAAGAAAACCTAACCCTAATCAGTTCTAGAGGTTTGAATAGTGTAGGTGATGAAATAGCAAATTTATTTCATGCTACAGGTCACCTTTGTGCCGTAGACAAAGACTTAGAGTCTCTGTCGAGTTCGTTGCGATTCTACGACGTAAGGTGCGGACTATATACGCTTAAGTTATGGTTTTCAAGACTTTCAATGTTAAGTAATGATTTATTCTTGTCTAGGATGCTATTTCACATGTATAAAGTGTTGTCCGTTTCATTTTTCAGTTATACGTTACCTATGTTGATTATACTGTATTCCTCGTATTTATAGAAAATACCGTATACGTATAAAAGTTGAGTTTGTGCTTAACATGATTAATTGCCGTGAATATATGCTTGTTACATGTGTGACAACTCCTTAGCGAAAGGACTTGCCCTAAATCACGCCACAGCCAATATACGCTATACATGTAAAAGTGTATAGCTCACGTGTTTGTGAAAATGTTTAAATGAATACGGAACCCGGATTCATGCATGCTATGATTGTCCGTCATGGGTATATGCAAGTGATATATGGGGCAACTCCCTAGTGAAAGGATTTGGTCAAATACATGATATATCAACATACGATATGTAGTTAGTATGTGTAGCCTAAGTGTTTGTGAAAATGACTAAATGAGTATGAAATTTGCTTTAATGCTCGCCATGACTAATTGTCATGGATATATGATTATTGTATAGGCGATAACCCTTTGACGAAAGGATTTTTCCTAATACGTATGCTAATGGATACATAATATGTACGATGTAATGTGTAGACTAAGTGTATGTAAAAGTGTCTGAATGAGTTAGGAGTTAGTAAGATGTACCTATATGCGGGTTGAGATATGATTCTCAACTACATCAATGATGTGTATGATTCTCTTCATGAATCATGTAACTTAGGTTATCCATGCTAAATAAGTGTATGATTTCCTTCATAGCTTATGTATTTAATTGAATCATGTTACATGTGTGTATGATTTCTTGTATGTACTGTTTACATTTAAGTTATACTTCATGATTGTCCATATGGATGCATAATATGAATCATATGCTAGTTATTGTATGTGTATGTGAATGGGGCTATGCTACAGTCCAGGCGATCGGAAACCGTTCCATAAATAGTGGTCGAGGTTATCTTCACCACATAGGATGAGTTAGCGAATCTGAGTCGTGCTTAGGGTGTTCGGCAGTGGTTAGGCCACACGGAGTGCTTATGCATTCCATGTTGTTCAACTCAACGTGTGCTTGGCCTAGTTGAGCTTATCAACTAACCCGATTGACCGATGCTTGTTCACCATGTTTCGTCGCCACTGTTTAAATCTAAGGCACTAAGCTTACCAGTGAAATTCTCGTTAACCATGGTACCAAGATCCCCTAAGACTCATGAGCCGGGTGTGGTGGTATGGGTCATCGTGGTCGATCTGTCGGCCTACGTTGGGGCCACAAACCTCCCCATAGTGACCAGTGAATACCCTACTGTGAGCAGATTATGGTGGTATGAGACACTATATTCTTGCTGTCGGCCTACACTGATTGGTGACGAACCCTCTGTAGTGACCTTGAGTTTATCCTGACACTGCATAGGGGCAACGAGTCCTGTTGTAGTCTTAAGGATATAAATAGGCCTGTATTGATAAGGTGATGGGGGAGAGGAGCAACGATTGCGCGCAATAGCCCTGACAGCCCTTGCAGCGACCTAGAACCATAACATCGTATGAGATTCCTAGGACTGACGACCCTAGAATGGATCAATGTGGGAAATGATACAAGGGAGGTGTCTTAGCTTCCCGATACTGCTGTATGAAAAGGACTAATAAGAACTGGGCAATCATATTCATGACATTGCACTGCATGTGCCATTGGCGTTGGTGTGAGACCACAGTGGTAGTGATTCATGCCGCGATCGTTAGATGATGTCGCATGAGGGAGTTTATGGTGAGGGCATGCATCATTCTTCATACCATCCTTACATTAACAAGAGTATCTAGGACCTATTTGATTGTACTGCCTTATCCTTACTGCTTGATTGAATTGATAACATGATAACATGTTAACCTTTGTTGTATAGTGTCCACTGAGTTAGCTACTCACTCACACGTTATGGGACGGTGTTGTACACACCAAACAGTCCCTGTTTTAGTTTCAGATGATGGCGATGCTTGCGAAGCAAAGCCGAACTTTATGATGATGAGGAGGATTCCTCCTATATGCAAGTTCTGATCGACGGGTTTACAGGGTTATTGATTAGATGTCAATACACTTGGTAATTTGCCTTTTATTAAAAAAAACTCATGTATATTCTTTTCTTTCTATTTTTGGAGTATACATATATTTAGTTAACCTGCTAACATGTTCACACTCTGGAGACTTACAATCTATTATATATTTTATATATTTATCATAGTCTTCCGATTGAGAAACTTAACTGTCTCTGGAGTATGATATGTTGTTTTGGCTTAATCCACTTCATGTTTTATGCACTACTACAGCCGACATTCATTCATCATTGAAAATGTTGCATAAGTAAGAGTGGAGTTTATGCTCGACCTCCAATTTTTGAGATGTTACAGATGGTATCAAAGCATGATTTGAATTAAACTGGCCTGAGTTATGGTAACACGACGCACATTGAAGCATTCTGACTTTAGAAGGGGGCGATGGAAACTTAGAAATCACATTATGATCGATATTTGAATATCGATTTTATCGAGTGACCTCGATCCAAGAAAAATAACCTGAAGAACTTGGTGGATAGAAATGTGTCCCAATTCGATATCATCAAAGGTCTTCCAATATCATCGAGATTTTAATTCCAAGGATATCGAGGAGCTCTTCGATATATCGAAGATTACATGATTTGCCTTAGTAGAACTTTAGACACAACAGACCTGATGTCGATTTTATCGAGTCTACTTAATGGACTCGAGATTTAAATTTTGATGATATCGAACTGTCTGTCGATACATCAATAATTTCGTCTAGAGATCTTTGTGGTTGCTGGACATCTTATGTCCTCATTTCGATGATATCGAGTGAGCTTTGAGGACATCGACAATAGGTTTCAATTTCATCGAACCACTTGTCGATAAATCGACAAAGATAGAAAACTTAGATATTTTTCTGAGTTTGAAAAAGGTATTCTAACCATAATCCCTTAGGGTGTTTTATCGAATTTTAAGGGTTTTAATTACCTGGTGTTTTGGGACATAAGATGTGAGGCTAAGACTTACCTGTGACGAGTTCGGGCACACATTCAATTGAGGCAGACACTTGATCAATCTTCCTATGGGGCTCCTCTGTCTAGCTGACACAACGCTCACGCTAATTGACAAACCAAGGTACTTTCATGTAAGCCCACTCGATATCTAGACAGAGATTTCTCAGTTTCAGTGGGAATGGTTGAGGTAGTGGAGACCATAAGAATTTTCAGAGATTTCTAGTCTCCATCACTCTCTGAGTCGCTAGATTCTGAGTTTGACTCTTCCATATCATCCCATGTGGCAGCCATTGACTTTCCCTTAGTTTTTCTATTTGGACATTTAGTAGACAGGTGTCCAAACTTTCGATAGGTATAACATTTGTGGCTCCTTTGACTTTTTACCAGATTTACCGGTGAAATGTTTGTTGTTTACCTGTCTTCCTTTAAATGGACAGCCACGATTTTTCTAAAAGAATTTTCTGAACCGTAGAGCCAACAAAGCCACTTCTTCATCTTCGTTTTCTCTTTCAATTTCAATGTCCTCATTTGCTGTATTTTTTGAAGTTTTGAGGATAGTAGTTTTGGATTTAGGGGTTTGTTTGAAGTGTAGTTCAAATGTTTTTAAGGAACCTACTAATTGTTCCACTTTCATTTCTTCGATGTTTCTACACTCTTAAATGGTTGTTACTTTAGGATTGAACCATTCCAGTAATGATCTTAGTATTTTCTTATAGATTTTTGGGACTAGAACTTTCTCACCTAATCCACCCATGGAGTTGCAAATGATGTTTAGTTTTGCGAAAAACTCCATGAAGGTCTCATGCTCTTCCATTCTGAGACTTTCAAACAGTGATGTTAGGAGTTATAGTTTGGATCTCTTTACAGTACTTGTCCCTTCATGGGTTGTTTCCAACAGATCCCATGCTTCCTTGGCTGTCCAACACATACTAATTTGGTTAAAGACTTCTTGGGATACAACACAGTAGATTGCATTCATTTCTTTAGCCTCAGTAATTTAGTTTTCTTTATCGAATGTTGTCCACTTTTCTTTGGCATGGCTTTCGGTTTAGTGATAGTTGTATCATTCTTAAGTACTATTTGTTCGGTTAGTGGCACATATCCTCTTTCAACAATGTCTCAAACATCATGATCTAAAGATCTTATAAAGTAATGCATTCTAGCCTTCCAATATGCATAATTCGATCCATCAAACACTGGAGGTCTAGTGACCGATGAGCCCTCTCCTTTGGCCATATTACCAACTTCAATCAAGATCACTCTCTAGACAGTGAAGCCCTTAAGAGAAACCTGCTCTGATACCAATTGAAATTGCGGTAATGACCGCTTTAGTTAAAGTTAAAATATGTCAATATGTCCTAAAGGGCGAAGAATAGGGCTTTTTAATATTTTATGGTTATTTAAAATCCTATCATTCTAATCCTGAATAAATGTGCATGCGTTAGGATTTCTTTAGAGTAACTCTAATGACTTCCAAGCCAAATAAAGGATCCAATCATAAAACTAATTGAAAGATAAATAAGATGCAAATCATAGTTTACGATGGATGTGACTGTGTGCGAGGTGTGATCTCAGATAATCAAATATGAAAGCATTTAAGGAAATCACATAAGTAATGGAAGATAAATATTAATCTCAAACATAGCCATTTTTATAGTGGTTCGACTACTTGTCTACTCCACTTTCAGTGGATGCACTTAACCCTTGAGTGTACCGGATCTCACTAAAGGAGGTTTCATAACAGGTTCACCACAAACTGGAGGTTTTAAATCAGGTTCACCTCTAACCAGTACAATCTACACTTATGCTAACACAATGTGTCTACACGACACAGTTTATGCTCCCATGAGCAAGGGTCAACACACAAATCCCAACTTTTAGGCCCCACTGGCCAAGAATCCAAACAAGGAACCTAACGGAGGTTTCACAACAGGTTCACCTCTAACCGAAGGTTATAAACAGGTTCACCTCTAACAAGAGGTTTTAAATAGGTTCACCTCTAACTAGTTTATGCTCTTCACAGAGCAAGGGTCAACACAAAGCACCCCCACGTACACTCCCGCCAAGGCCTCCTATTAGGACTTACAAGGGGTGAGAAACACCTTAGACCCGATCCTACAGAAAGAATGATCGCAAGGGTCCTCTAAGCTCTAATGAATTACAGATAAGTAGATGAGCCCCGTTCAACACGTTGTCGAAGATCTCCTCCTTTGTTGATGAAGAATCTTCTGCTTTCTTGAACTGTAACTCAGAAGATGTACCAATACATGGTGACGGGTTGAGTCAAGGTTATGATGGAATCCTACTCTATTAAATGTTTTCCTATAAGGGAGATAGAGCGATACCAATCATCTATGCATTCAAGGCATCCCAGCTTAATGATTTGCTATTAAGGTGGTAGCTGCAGGAGCCTTGAATGCGGAAGTTCATTTCCCAATCTACTCTATTGAATGTCAATAATGAGGGTGGATTGGAGAATGAACTCCCATAAGAGAAAAGCCTTAAGGTATATGATCTAAGGTTAAACACACAAAAGAACTCTCTATTTTTTCTATCCAACAACCAAGGGCAAGCTCTCATTAAATAGGCAAAAGGTTCCAACGGATATAAAACGGTTACATTTTTTACAGAGTTCGATATCATCGAGCAGGGTCGATATCATCGAGCGTATACTCTCGATAGCATCGACTGGTCGTTCGATGACACGAACTCAAATGTCATGCTTTTGAAACCTTTTTTCAGCTAGTTGAGGAAATCAAACATGCGTCGATGTCATCAGATTTCGAACTCCGATTTCATCGACACAAGGTTCGATTCCTTGATATTTGAAAATGTGGGAGACTTACCTTTGAAGATTTTCAGAAAAATGATATGATTGAACATCACTCAATATCATCGAAATTTGAATATCGATAATATCGAGGGAAGTGTCGATTCATCGATAATTCTAAGAAATTTTCCTATAAGTTTGTTGGACAGTTTGTGTCCATATTCGATAACATCGACTATACCTCGATATGATCGATATTTGAATATCGATTTTATCGAGCGACCCTCAATCCAAGAAAAACAACCTGAAAACCTTGCTGGATAAAAATGTGTCCCAATCCGATATCATCGAAGGTCTTACGATATCATCGAGATTTTAATTCCGAGGATATCGAGGAGCTCTTTGATATATTGAAGATTACATGATTTGCTTTAGTAGAAATTTGAACACAACAGACCTGATGTCGATTTTATCGAGTCTACTCGATGGACTCGAGATTCAAATTTCAATGATATCGAACTGTCTGTCGATACATCGATAATTTTATCCAGAGATCTTTGTAGTTGTTGGACATCTTATGTCCTCATTTCGATAATATCGAGTGAGCTTCAAGGACATCGATAATAGGGTTCGATTTCATCGAACCACTTGTCAATAAATCGACAAAGGCAGAAAACTTAGAGATTTTTTTGAGTTTGAAAAAAGTTTTCTAACCATAATACCTTAGGGTGTTCTATCCAATTTTGAGGATTTTAATTATCTGGTGTTTTGGGACATGAGATGTGAGGTTAAGATTTACTTGTGACGAGTTCGGGCACACATCCAGTTGAGACAGACGCTTGATCAATCTTCCTATGGGGCTCCTTTGTCTAGCTGACACAACGCTCACACTAATTGACAAACCAGGGTACTTTCATGTAAGCCCACTTAAAAGACACAATTATGAAGGTTTTAGGTGAACCTTGAAAAACCTATTTCATTGTGAATGCCAATATCCACGGTGTAAGGATATTGGGAGTGGAGTAGTTGTGTGGCTGTTTTTCTAAATAGTTGGTATACACACAAGCGAACCACTATAATTTCTGGTCTTGTGGTGGATGATTGATTGTAGTATTATGTGAATGTTGTAATTTCGTTTTTAGCATTTGTGAAGAATGTTATAATCTCTTTTATGCATGTGTGGGAATGCTGTAATAGCTTAGTTATTTTCTTCGCTATTTTTATTCTTTATTCCTCTGTATCGGTTTGAAATTTTGATACACAGACCGTTTTAGGAATCAGGTTGTCCTACCATAAGCCATTGGTTTTTGGTGTAAGGTTGTCCTTATAACAACGTTTATATCAACCTCTCAATGCTTGTACATTTGAGGTTATTATTCATTAATGCTTTATAGGATTGTTTAGTGCTACCTTTATTTACATTTTTTTATTTTCGCATTTAATTCTTTTTAATTTAGCATAGTCCTATTCACCCCCCCCCCCCCCCCCCCTTTAGGACTCTTAGCTCGACCTTTTCACATAGTATTAAAGTTAAATCCCCCAACCGAGCCCAGTATAAAACAGTAACCACACTCATCCAGCAAAAAGAAAGTAATGTTCAAAACACCATTGTCAACATATATATTATAAGTGACCTAAATTCACTCTTGGCCACTCCGAGGAAGGAAAATTTTTTCTATCCATTCCTTTCCTCTTTTGTGTCCCATCTTCATAAAATACACAACACTGAATAAATCGAACTGCAGCACCCTTGCAGCTTAAATTTGGTCCTCATTGCTAAGACCATCCATGTCCTCAAGTATCCCCAGTAGCCGCTACACACGCATCATGCTCTTACCCTGTGTCATAGTTATGATCAAGGTCTTTACAGCTTCTGCCACTTTCCCCATCTTGTCCCCTATTTGTTCGCTCGGCTTACCCTTCGTATGACAGCTTATGTCACTCACATCTACGTGACTGTGACGAAATCCTGACATTGCCTCCATTGCGCTTTTGCTATATCTCTTAGCCCTATTTGTGGATCCATCACAACCGATAGTGCAAGGAGTAGGCCTCTAATCATCCTCATCATCGGATGAGAGTCATACAGTATTAGAAGCCTGCTCATCAGAGCTGTCATCAGAATTCATTTCGTTACGGCTACGCCACTTTCCTTGAAATAGGTGAAGAGAAAGCCGTGCTTGCAAATGAACCATGTGCACAGTCATTGTCGAATATAAACACCAAGTCGTCGCATTTGTCAATGTGCTTTCCTTGCACTCGTTCAGCATAGGGGGTGTGACTGTACACATAAAGACAATATATTAAATATCATTTACTGAAAACATATTCTCTCATAGCATGCATGCCTTGATATAGAAATGTAGACAATGGTGAATAAGGAAAACATATTCTCAGAGGACCTTTCATCTATTTAATCACCCTTTCGAATCATGTCTCTGTTACCACACACCGATGGATAGGCATAAAGCTATTTTAACAGCTAATAAGTTCAAAGCTGGAAAGGCATGAAGTTACCATTAAATCTCTCAGGATAGCCGCATATAACCTTGCAGCCGTACTTGTAACTATGCATATAACAATGTTATCAGGGGACATCATACACTGATCAACCTGACAGTTAACAAGGAATATGTTATTGAAAATGAA
This sequence comes from Magnolia kwangsiensis, assembly GCA_037074715.1. Classification (NCBI taxonomy): domain Eukaryota; kingdom Viridiplantae; phylum Streptophyta; class Magnoliopsida; order Magnoliales; family Magnoliaceae; genus Magnolia; species Magnolia kwangsiensis. Next base: position 45,725,789 of record CM073580.1, read on the forward strand.
AAAAATATTATCAAGAGAGATTCATCTTAAAAGGGTCATCATAAATCGATAAAATGTAAAAAGGAGTGCATTTTACAAGAAAAGGGGTTTTAAAAGAGTGATACCTCAAAGACAGATCAACCCAGAAGATGCAGAGCCTTACAAGAACAGAAAACTTTCCAAACACAGAAGGTTTTGAAGAGATTATACGAATGAGGGTTTTTTTTTATAAACAGAAGCTTTCCAAAATTCAAAAAATCTGCAACCCACAGATAGAATCGTGTACCTGATTCTGGGTCACATACACCTGTCCTTTTCAATCCTTCACACCTACCAGCCAGATTTTACAAAATCCCAAGTTGGATTCAACTTGTTGAGAGTTCCCCCATTTTCTCCCCACTGGCGGTATAGGCATAGCTGGATAAGGAATAGGAGGTTGATAGATAGTGGTGTATACGCCAGACCGTATACATGCCATTAAACAGGGGGCTTTTGTAGACCAAGAGGCGATATAAATTCGAACCTGAATCCGCTCATGGTTACTGGTTGATGGGTATCGCAATACCTTCCGGAAGAGAGATATTCATACCTGTACGATCGTCCTTTTGCTGGATGATCTGGTGTGCGAATGCTCGATTTGCAACCCGCAACGTTGTAAGAAGGTTATCCTGCCCACTGTATCTTAAAATCAGCTTTCGGAAGGGAAGGTTTTAAACTGAATGGCGACATGCAGAAGGTCGGTGATGATCGAAGAAGCTGCTGGTGTAGAAATCAAACGTTCTCCCCCTGGAGATAACTCTCTGCATTTCTCAGAATCCTCTTGCATGTAAATACAGTGCATTAAATATACAGTACTAATGACAACAGAGCCGTTTGATAATCTTCTATCGTCGTTTTGAATTTTTGGATAGAGGATGTATTTGCGTGCATGGTTTTCCACGCATCTCAACTCTAAACCAAACACCATAAATGTCAAATCAATCCCTCTAATACTATACAATACAGTCTAATGCGTGAATCCAAACATGCCCTTGGTCGTCCTCTTTTGATGCCATTTACTCCTCCCCTAACACCGGTGTGTTGGAGAGCACTGCCTCCGATAGCACCTAGAGGAGCTTGATGGATATGATTGGGATCAGTTGGAGAATGGGGTTTGTCTTTATGGTTACTGGTACTAGAAATATGGGAAGAGGACGATCTTTGTGCTGGTCCATCCCTCTTAGTCGAGGCATATATATAACCGAATGCACAAATCATGTAAAACCGAATGCACAAATCATCACTCCAATGTTGAATTGTAAAACTAAAATTGTGAAATAATGGATTGATCTATACATATCAATGATAAATATTTGAGAATAAAATATGAAATGCGTACCTGAATGTGAGACTATTTATTTATAGAAAAGAGAGCTCAAGTAATTCAACCTCCTACTACTGTATTAAGAGTCCATTGTATAAGAGTTAGCACACCATATTTCGTTGAAAAACTTTAGAATCCATGTTTATTTGAAGTGCTCTAAATCGTAGCAGAGCCCAAGTACACCACCCCTTACAACTACTGGGGTCAATAATATGCTCATTATAAATATCCAACAGCCAGATATCCAGACCACTGACTTAATAGAAGTCCTATATGCTAAACCACTAAAAACCTTCTATGTTGTCTGTCGGGCCAATTGTGTTTTGCATGTTCCATCTCATCCGTTAAGAAGGTGCATCTGATGAAGACGAATGCACGCACAGAAAAGCAGGACATTTAAGGACTCAGTGGCCAACAACGTGTTAAATCTTATGTAAAATTTCTAAAATCATGTGTTTTAACCAACCTGAGCTTGGGATCAACCTGAGTTTGGGGATAAGATAGATGGGGTGATGTCCGGAATTGATGCCATTAAAACACCATAGTAGGCTCCACGCGTTCAATTTGTACGTTGGGCTTAACATAGAAACAGTAGTAGCGGATCCGCTCTCGTTCTTAAATATAACCTAAAAAACCTAAGACTAGCAAGGGTCAAAGTACGGATGCACTCCTAAAAGACGGTAAGCTGCGGCATGGGTCTAATAAGCATCAGGCCCACTTCCACAGTGAACGTTGGCGTCAGCGAGAGAAGAGAAAGAAGAGACGCAGCAGGGCGGATGTTGAGTTGATGTCCCTTTTATTACTGGGATTGGGAGGTAGTGGGAGCACGAGTGTGAGGCGGTGTTGGTGCGGTAGGAGTGGGACGTCTGTTCTTCGTCTTCCATTTGTATTTCGAGCTATCATGTCTGGCCGGGGCCATCATCATCATCATCCCAACTCCAACATGAGAGGGAGGAGGGGTGGTGGTAGAGGAGGAGGGCGTGGTGGTGAGCAGAGGTGGTGGGATCCTGTCTGGCGGGCTGAACGTTTGAGGCAGAAGGCTCCTGAGGTATTGCCTCTCTCTCTCTCCCCCAAAATAACAAAAAGGAAACAAAAACGAAAAAGAAAAGAAACGCATGGCTCTGCTTACTATTATGATACGAATTCATTCAGATGATTATGACCGACTATCCTCAAGGAGGGTGCACTGCTGGTAGCACGTGGTCCTGAAATCTTGCTGTTTCGATGGTCTTGATGATCCAACTAAGAGCATCCTGATGCCCTTAATGTCCATTTTGCAGGACCTTAATTTATGATTTTGGGGTCACTTTCAATCCTCAGTGGACCCCTTCAGTCTATGGTCCACCATGATCAGAGTTGGACCACTTGGGCACAAGAGAGGAAGTCACAGCTTTAGCGGCTGTTTGGCATCTTGTATTTGAGGGGATATAGGGGGGATTTTACCCATCATTTGGCGCTGTGTATTTGGAGTTAAATGGAATCAGAGGTATTTGAAATACACAGTTTTGGTTTATTTTGAAATCTCACCTTTTTTCCGTACTCGGGTGTAATTTGAGTGAAATGCCTTTTTTGGCTCCCTTTTAAAGGTAAGAGAGTCACACGAAACAAAGGTGTTGCTAAGCTACTAATCTCAAGTTCAATTGTAACACTAAAATCACATCAATAGAATGATCCAAATTGTCCAAACGTGGGCCATTTAAATCGATGATTAAAAAATGTTGGTGACTCACACGTTTGTGATCCTTACATTTGTGGCAAGTTCAATTGTATCACTTATTATAAATAAGGGTTGGGCGTCCAAACCTAGGCACTCTTTTCTTCTCTCTCAAATATTTTCTTCTCTGACCTAGTATAAGAGCAAGAAAAGCTCTCTTCTTGATCTCTCTTCCTCTTTCATCCTTTCTTCTTCCTTCTTCTCTTTCTCTTCTCTCTTCTTCCTTTATTTTTCCTCTTGAAGATTTGGTTTGAGAGTCGGTGTGGTCTATTTGGCAATGTGATTGGATTCTTTGTGGAAGGTTCTTGTGGGTGCTTTAGATTTTGTAATGTGTTGTTGATTGCTGAGTTGCTACTTGTTCATTTTTTAGATGATTTCTAGTGCATTTTTTTTTTCTTCATCTAGGTGCTTAGTTTCCTCTATTGGAGTTAATTACAAGGATGAGGTGTGGTGTAATGTGGTCCCTATGGATGCATGCCACATTTTGTTAGGAAGACCATGGTTGTGGGACCAAGATATGGTGCATTTGACTCGGGCTAACATTTATTCCTTCGTTAAGGATGGTATTAATATCACATTGTACCCAATGAAACATCTTCCAACTCCCAAATTTGATGAAGACGAGGGTAAAAAATCACTTAGTGTAGAAAAGTTAGAAGAGGGACATAGAGGAGACTGACATCATTTATGTCTTGTTAAAGAAGACACAAAACAGTTAGGTGTTCCGCCTTCTATTCAAGAGCTCCTTTATAAATATGAAGACTTGGTGCTTGAAGAACTTTTAGTTGGACTTCCTCCTAAGAGGAACAGTCAACATCGCATTGATTTAGTGTCGGTATCGAGTCTACTGAATCTTGTGCATTACCTTTTGAGTCTAGTTGAACACATGTTGCTGAATTGCTATAGATGGGTTTAATTTAGGAAATCATGTCACCATGTGTTGTTCTTGCATTATTAACCCCCTAATGAAGATGGATATTGGAGGATGTGTGTGGATAGTTATGCGATCTACTGGATTACTATCAAGTGCTGAGTTCCTATTCCTCGCTTGGACAATGTGTTGGATATGCAGCATGGAGCGAAGGTCTTTTCAAAGATTGGCCCAAGGAGTGGATATCATCATCTACGTATATGGCCTGAGGACGAGTAGAAGACCGCATTTAAGACTCGAGATGGACTGTACGAGTGGCTTGTCATGCCATTTGACCTTTCAATTGCTTCGAGCACTTTCACGAGGTTGATGACGAGGAACTTCACTCCTTAATGGGAAAGTTCTTAGTTATTTATTTCGATGATGTTCTTGTTTTTAGTCTTGATTCATCTGTTTGCCTTGATCATTTATGACAAATATTTGATGTACTACAGATGGAGTCACTATATATTAACTTGAGAAAGTGCTCATTCCTGTTAAAAGTATTTTGTTTTTAGGGCATATTGTGTTTGCAGAGGGATTAAGGTTATCGGAGAGAAAGTCAAGGCCATTGTGGAGTGGCCCACCCTACAAATCATTTTGGAGGTCCATTCTTTCTATGGCTTGGCGACATTTTATCGGAGATTTATCCATAATTTTAGTACAATTATTGCACCTGTCACTGATTGTATGTGCGGTGGCCAGTTCAAATGGACTAAGGCAGCGGATCGAAGCTTCAGAGGCTCCAGTTCTTGTCTTCCAAATTTCAATGAAGTCTTTAAAGTGGAAAGCAACGCATCAAATGTCAGCATTGGTGTGTTGTTGCATCAAGAAGGAAAGCCGATCTCTTTCTTTAGTGAGAAACTGAATGATGCATGACAGAAATACACTTATGATTTCGACTTCCAAGCGCTATGACATTGGAGGCATTATTTGATTCATCGAGAATTCATTCTATACTTGGACCATAAGGAGTTGAGATATCTTAACTCCCAAAGGAAGCTAAATGCTCATCGTGTGAAGTGGATGGCTTTCTTGTAAGAATACACTTCTTTTGCGTTACAAAGCTAGAAGTTAGAACAAAGCGGCATATGCTTTGAGTAGGAGGGTGGTTTTACTAGGAAGACTTGCTATGGAGGTTAAGAGATTTGAAGCATTAAAAGAACAATATGAGGGTGGCCCCATCTTTAGCGAAGTGCTTGACAGATGTGTGGATGGATGAGATTTAAAGTGTAAATTCATCTCACATGATGGATTTCTATTTAATGGTTCTCGCTTATGCATTCCTGAAAGATCGTTGCAAGAGAAGATCCTATCTGAACTACATGAAGGAGGTCTGGGTGAGCACTTGAAAAGAGATAAAACATTAGCCATAGTGAATGAAAAATACCTTTAGTTCCATATGCGCTGTTATGTCAAACGGTTCGTACCACGATGTTGTCGATGCCAAGTCTCTCAAAGTCACATGTAGAATATTAGCCTTTATATGCCACCTCTAATTTTAGTAGGGTGGACATTTCTATGGACTAAATTGTGGGCTTTCCTAGGAATTAGAGGGAAGCGTATTCGATTTTTGTTGTGGTGGACCATTTTTTTTTTTTTTTTTTAAAATGGCCCACTTCATTCCATACAAAAGGACAATGGACGCTACAAGTATCGTTGACATATATTTCACAAAAAATGTGCGACTTTTTGGGGTATTGAAAACAATAACTTTGGACTGTGATTCGAAGTTTGTGGGGCACTTCTAGCTCACTTTATGAAAGTGGTTGGGGGACTAAGCTTCAATTCTCTAGCGCATGTCATTATTAAACAGAGGCCAAATTGAAGTAGTCAACAAAAGCCTTGGTAACCTTCTGAGGAGTATCATAGGCGACAACGTATCTCAATGGGACTTGGCTCAATCCCAAGCCGAGATTGCCTACAATAGCTTTGTAAATTGTACCATAAAAAAAAAATCCCCATTTGAAATTGTAAATGGGAGAAGTCTGCATCATGTGCTTGACTTAGTATTGTTAATAGTACCAAGGTGTTCCGTAACGGTAACGGTGGCCGTAACGGCCACAATCGTTACCTTTATGATACGGGGCATAACGGCTGTAACGGCCCCATAACGGCCATTATGGTCTCTCTTTTTTATTTTTTTATTTATTGAAAAAACCCTCGAAAAACCTATATTTGCCCCGTAAAGTTGATTAAAAAGTATGAAATACCTATATATGTCCCGTAATAGACCATTACGGGGCTATTATGGCCTTTATAAGAGATGTAATGTGCTGTTAATGACAATTACAGGTCATTTTTTTCATAACGGCTGTTACGGCCATTACGACCCCGTAACGTATAACGGTTGTCACTGTTACCTTTACGTAACGACCTTTATGGCACATTATGACTTGTACAATATCAAGTGAGTGAAGATGCTAACACTTTCGCCAAGAACATCCAAGATTGACAAGCTCAGATAAAGAAGAAGATTGAAGAGAGTAACACCAGGCACAAACAAGCTACGAGTGAATATTAGTGCAAATGGATAAATAAGGAAGGTAACTTAGTTATGATTTATCTTTGTGAAGAAAGATTTTTGAGGGGAATGTACAACAAGCTCAAGTCTAAGAAAATTGGTCCATGCGGAGTCAAAATGAAGTTGGGTTACAATGCCTATACGATCCAATTACTAAATGACTTAGATATCTCGCCAGTCTTTTAGATACCATGGTGCATTTGCGTGTAAGATGAAGTCATTATTAATATGGATAAACATCTCTTGAAGAAAAAAGAGGAAGTTGAACAAGTGTTGTGCTTGCTTATGAAAACTACTAACACTTAACGGGGCCAATATAAGCAATACTAGGTGAAATGGAACGATAAGCCTTATTCTGAATGCACATGGATCACAGGCGACGAATTGAAGAGATTGGATCCGAACCTCTACTACTTGTATGAAGTGCCCAACTTGTCAAAGATGAGTTTTTTTCCTACCCGAAAGGAATACGTAGGGCCCAACATATTTTCTCATATTGCAGGCCGACGCTTATGTACGTATTCTGAGGTTTGTCATCTATCCTCAAATTTATTTCTTTCAATTCATCAATAGTAGGTTGTCCCCCATCCTCTATTTGTACGGGCGGTATGCCGGGTTGGTTTATCCCTTTTTCGATGCTTTTATCAGTCTCTCAGACGGACTCCCCTGTGCTTGCTATTTCAATTGCGTTAATCATATTTACTTGTGCACGCATGAGGGATGCCCCTAATCCACGACTTCTTTCCATGAACACCGATCGGAACTTGTATGCCTTTGCCATTATTTAACCCCATTGGTTTATCACAATCAAATCCCATAGCTTGCATGATCTTTTGACTTGTTGGGTTGTATCTTCTCAGATCTTCTGCCAAGAGCTTTTTACTAGTCATTACCTTATTGATTTCTTCCATTGCTTCTTGCTTTGGCGGAGAATGAAACATTATTAGGGTCGGATTAGTAGAATTCGGTTGCATGCAAAATCTGTTTGGCACAACGGGAATGGTTTGGTCCTCTCTAGTCATGGCGCAGGTATTGTATAATTTGCCTATTGTATATTTCGTTTGCAAAACTTTCATATGTTTCGGTGATATCATTATCAGAGAGGGATGTCCCGGCTGCCTTAAAAGCTTTAGGATGAAGTAAAATTTCTTCTACTTTGATTCTGTCATATTCGATTTCGGGGCCTTTGATTGTCTTCTGCTTTCTTCCTTGGCTAGTTCAGCTTGTGCGACCTTTCTTTCTGGTGTTTTGGACTTATGATCTTTTGTCCTTGAACTCTTCTCATCCATTCCTTCTCTTTCCATGGCGAATTCATCATAGTAACATGCATCTACAAACAATGATTCTGCTACTGTGTATGGTTTTGTATCAGCCATAACCTTGTATTGATAGCCGTTTCAACAATTTTTAAAACACTAATGTAGCGTGGATGGCATGATACCATACTGGTGCCTCTAAGATCGCTCTAAAAGCAAGTTATTGGTTGTTACTGCGTCAATTACATGGCATACAACCTTCGTAACCAAACTTTCAATTTCTAATACTAGTATAATCATTCCTAGTGCGTTTTGACTATCTTGATTGAAGCCTCGAATCATCATCCTGCTGGTACGCAAGTACGAGTGGCAATATCTCAATCTAGCAAGCATGCTTAGCTGTAAGACTTTTGTTGTAGAGCAGTTATCTAGCATTATACGTTTGACTTGTTTCTCATGAATATAGCCAGTGACCATGAGCGGTCGGTTGTGCTCTTTCTCGCTTAACACAAGTTGTCATCGGAAATCGTGACAACAGACATACAGTCGATTGTCCGTCTTTTCAGACGTGGCATCTTGATTTGTACCGTCATCATTTTTTGCTTTTGTATTTTCCGTTTTAGTTAGTACTAATCTTACCCCATCGTCAGACAATGCTTGAATTAACATTTGACGGAATTTTTTTGATAAGCACAGCACGTCGTATATGCTTAACCGAGCGGGGATCTTTTTCAAGTGACTTATGACATCGTAAGTCATCCCTTAGTTAATGGTGTCTTGATACATAATCTTTCATTTCCCTGATTTCTTTCTTTATATGGGGTTTTTCTTTCTTGTGAACTTTCTGAACCTCCTTGTAATATTAAAACATCATGCTTTCTCTGAGGAGTCGTCACATGCTTTCCTGAGCGTAGTGTAACCGCAACCGTTTCTTCGTTGCCTTCTAATGGAGAGCTAACCAATTTTGTTGCCAACTCTACAGTGGTTACGTAACAATTTTCGTGGGGTTGACTGCTCAATGCTATTAATAGTTCCTGAAGAGTCTCTGATGACTTTATAGATCCCAGGATCAGTTCGTGCTTGGTGGGTGGTTGCTTGGATACATTATGTTACCATAGCTGCTTTGGACACAGGTAGTGAAAGATGGTAGGAGCATATCTTCCACCATCGTCTGATGAAATCTACCACATCTTCTCCGAGGTGCTGAATGGTTCGTTTTAGTTGCGTTCTGAGTATCTAAGTATTATACTTATAACATTGCAAGACAAAAACTTATTTCATATCTTTCCAAGACCGAAAAACTCCTGTCGGTAAAGCCAAATACCATGCTATCGTATAAAATTTCTCAATAACTTGTCTTTCGAAACATTTCCCCAAAAATAAGCTGCTTTCTTATAAGATATCAAATGTTCTATTGGTGATCATATGTGTTCCCTTTTCGTACAATGCAAACTTCAAGAATTCTGGCATATGCCCAATTCTTGCCCAATTCTGGTGGACGGAAACACCTTGAACGACTTAGATAATGTCGTGGCCAATATCTGCTAGATTTATCTCGCATGAGTCTCCTTGAAGGAATGACTGACAAGCAACTCGTTACAGGGATTTAACTCTACAGTCGCTGCCTCTTTCATTAAAGTAAGAAGTGTATGGGGTTCGTGTCTTTCCCCCATGCGTAATCCCATGCTCCTCGCGCATGACTCAACTATGGGACCCTCCGGATATCCAAGCAGTTTACATGAACTGCTAACGACGTTCCTCCATTTCAAAACATATTGGTACGGGCATTCGTTTGTACCAGCTTTCCATCTCACTAATTTTCCAAGGTCATGAATCTTCTTGGTACAAAGAATCGGAGCAAAAATAAATCGCAGGCTTGTTTCCAACTAGCGACTCCTTCCAGTGCTCCTGACTCGAACCATAGTTTCGCAGGGTCTAACAGAGTTCACCGAACCATTCTAACAAATAGTTTTCGTTGGTGGTCCGCCTACTGTTCTGCCTAGCGTATTGTACCAAATTTTGGAGTATATTCTTTATAGTATAGCAGATTTCGGTCGGATGACCGAGCATGTGATGGTAATGGTAATAGTTCTCTACTTGCGTGTTTCTCACTTCTTCTGGGTGTTTTGGCTGAGGCAATTTGATTGTCCCTAATGCCAACATTTGATTCATCATGGGGAGTAAATCTTTCTTTTCAAATGCATATCCCTCATGATCGCCATACTGTCTAGGTCGTTTATTTGCCCGTCCTTCCTGCATAAAGACTTATGCTCTCTTTCCTACCATATCTCCATTGGTCTTAGGAATCCTCTCATTTTTCCCTTATCGGCAACATTTGCTGACATCTTGCTCGAGCCATGGCTTGCGTCTCTGTTTGAAAGGCTGGCAACTTTCTGGTCATGATTTTGAGGGCATGGGCTTTGGTGGAAAGATCATGAAAAGTCCGTATATTAGCACTCATTAGGCCGAATGCTACCTCTAGTTCCATATAATTCAAGCACATCTTTACTTGTTTCGACTCTCCTGGGAGATGCTTGCACGATGCTCCTAGAGTCTTCCATCGATTGGTGAACTTCCCAACTGATTCACTTTCTCTTTGCTAGCTAGAAGCCAACTCAGTAGGTCGACATCTCTATCCGACGAAAAGAAGTTTGCCATAAAGGCATCTTACATCTGATCTCAGGTACGTATGGATTCCGGAGCCAGGGCTGAGTATCATGTAAATGCCTTTCTTGTCAAGGATGAGCCAAACAATTGCAAACAATATTGCAAGACCGTAGAGAATTTCCCCGTAGTCTTGATGAAGTGCATCAAGTGCTTTTCCGGTGAACCATCTCTGTTAAGCTTTTAGAAGTCTGGATATTTGAAGTTTGCAGGAAATTGTATGTCTTCAATCTCGCGGGGATATGGTGTTTGAAACCAAAATCTTCCTCTATGTTTACGTTCCCTTTCCATACGAACAACTTCAGTCACTACTTGTCAAATTTCATCTTCGGTCATAGTACGAGTGACATGTATTGACCCATGTGACCCTGCCCTCTGCGGCTGTGACCTCTCTACTTGCTATTCATTGCCATTTGCGGCAACCATCATTGGAGGGCTGGTAGCCTGAGCTATGTTTCGAGTTAGTGTTACTAACACCTCTCTAGGGTTTCTGCACTCTTCCATTAATACAATCTTCGTGCATGCCATCTCGGCTAAGCGCTTGTCTGTGGATAACGACCGGGTCTGGCTAGTCCTTGCCATGAAAACGATCGCCTCCTCACTTCTCGATTGTCTTGATGCCTAGGGGGAGAGGGAATATGTTGTCATAAGGTACCTCAAAGAGGACCTACCGCTTGACTCAAAACTGTCCTTCTGTGGTCTTGGAGATTTTATCGATTTTGAGCAGAATATATTTGGTATCAAAGTTTGTGGTGGGGTCGTCGTAGCAGACCTGGAGGAAGATGACCTATCTGTTCAGACATCACTTTTCTTTTTAGGCCTTTGGTGAGGTTGCGGCAGGTAGGGTGGGGAAGTCTTGTGGGGCAAAGAGAGCTATTTCGGTCTCTCTAAGATAGAGTGGGGGCGAAGCTGAGGCAGGATTGTGTTTTGCAATATTGCCTGTGATCGACGCTCTCACTGTTTTCAACGGAATCGGGCCTCTCGTTGGAGGAGATTGACTCTTCCGTCTCTTGGACGTCACTACTGTCCTGGATGTCACTACTGTCCATCCCTTATCATCTTTCTGTGCTGTAGGTGAGGTGGAATCACCCTTGACATTGCTTGCTGCCATCTATTCCCAGTCGCAGCTAGCTTGGCTTTCCCCGATACCTTTTTAGGTGATGCTCGAGCATTGCTAGCATAACCCACGATGAACCCCTTGGGTGTAAAGTAAACGATCACGTTATTTGGGAGAAGCCATTGCGATCGTACGCGAACAAAGTACTCGAATTTTAAAACAGGTTGTCATTAGTTATTCAGATTGAGTCGAACTGCACTTTGTTTATAGATGAATGGGGGATTGTTCTTATCAAGAGTTGCCATTTTGGTGCTTTTTATATCACGTTTTGATGACAAGTATTCTTCGATCATTTCTTTATTATCATCGAATGTAGATATTCCAATTAGAGATTTTAGGTTCGATGCCCAACAAATTCACCATTTTGTTTCGATCAGAAATGTGCCGCAGAGATTGAAATATCTACATTCGATAATAACAAAAGAAGTTTGAACGAAGAATACTCATCATCAATTATTCCATTAATCTGTATTCTTATTACATTCATTAATATGTATTCTTATTACATTCGTCACATTGCCCTTGATTCTAAAATAGAGTACAATTATGGGATTTTAAAATGATGTGATTGAAAATAGTCCTATAACATTTCAGCTTGTAGAGTGTCCGTTGCAATGACAGGAAGGTTATGCGGTTTTGGAACCCCTACTTCGCGCCAATGCGTAAGCTGAAAGACTGAATTAGTACTCCATAAGCATAAAAATGCAAGCATTCGTGATGAAACCACATAAGATGCGCAACATATTAGCCTCGCCGGTCCTTTGTTGTGCAGTCACGTTACAGATGGTCCCGCAACAGGCTTCCTTCATCTTCTTCTTTCCTTCTTCCTATGCTACGTCCTGCTTGATACCTGAATTCTGCAACTCTTTGACTTCTAAAGCTCTCGATTTTTTATTTTTTTAAAACGTCCAAATGAGAAGGGTGGAGGGGTATTCATAGGCATTCACACATATGAAATCCCAAATTCGCACAACAAGGTGTTGTTGCGCAGGCGCATCATCCTTCTCTATTGTATAGTTGCGCAAGTCATTTGTGCAAGATGAACCTTGTGCGATCGCGCTACTGGTCTCCCGCTCCTGTCCTGCTTCCTTTCTCCTTTACTATTAGAAACCCCGTTTCCATTTTCTTTAATTGCGTGGTTGTGCAAAACACCTTTGTTGCGCAACAAAGTCTCTTTGCGCGAGTGCGTTATTGATTTTTTTAATTTTTTTATTATTTTTAATTTTATTTTTTATTTTTTATTTTTTTGTGCTCCAAGAACAGGAGCACAATTTTTTTGTTTAAAATTTTTTATAAGCTCAAAAGTTTCTTCTTAAAAGCTATAAACTCAAAAAATGTAGTTGCCAAATGTTTAGGGGAACTTGAAAACTCAGTCATCAATGACCAACAGATAATAAAGAAATCAATGATGTTTTATGCAAACCCATACACGGAGGAGAAGATAGAACCTACGATTGACGGCTGTTTTTGAAGGTTACCCGGAGGTAGGTTTTTGTCAACTTGGCTTAAAAGAGAGTTTTATGAAAGAGAAATTCGAAGTTTGAAGGGGCTGTAGTCGTTTGGAACTAAAATATTTTTTACTATTAGTTTGGTGGGAGGTGTTTACAAAAATTGATCAAAGGCTCTCTTGATGAGAATTGTGGAAGTCACGAGCTTTGCCATTTCTCCTTGATGAGAATTACGAAAGTCATCTGCTTCGCCATTTCTAAGAATTACGAAAGTCACGAGCTTCACCATTTCTCCTTTGCAAGTGCATTCATCTGGTAGAGAGAGATCCTAAATTCTTGTTGTTAATGAAAGTATCATCACAAGGAAACCGAGTGGCGAGGTATTTGCAAGGTTGATGTGGAGAAGGTCTGCAATGACATTGATTGGGATTTCCTTTTCTAGTTGAGGGAAAAGAGGGGGTCAGTGATACATTGATTGGGTGGATAAAGAATGCATTTCATTGGTATTTTTTCCCCTATTCTCGTTAATGGATCTACATTTGGATTTTTTTAGGAGTAGAAGAATGTTGAGACAGGCGACCCTTTATTCCCATTTTGTTCTCCTTGGTATCTTAAAGTTTGAGCATGATTCTTGGCAGGGTGCTTGATCTTCATCTCTTGAAAGGGTTTGCAATTAAGAAATCCTGAGTTGGTGATTTCTCACTTGCAATTCACTGATGATAGCTCATTTTGTGCAATTCTTTTGTTGATCACATCAATATTCTGAAATATATGTTTTGTTGCTTCAAATGACATCTAGCTTAAGAGTTATTGTTGCTAAGACCTCCATCCTGAGGGTGGCTTTAAAGTAGTTGTGGGTATTTCCTTGCTTTGAATCACACTTCGGACTCGTGCTTCAGCTTTAGCTTCTAGTTGGCAATAGTTGCTAAAATTTTGAAATAGACACTTATCTACTCGCACAATGAATTCGTTTCTGACTTGTTTCTTCACATAATGAATTGTGGCACTATATTTTAAATAAGAGGAAGAACTTTGATTCTTTAGAGGGTGGGATGAATTTGCTTAGAAAAATTGCCTTTCTTTTGTTTTTATTTTGTATTAATTTGAATAGTATAGTAATGAGACAATATTTGCACCTAAAAATCCCTTGTGGTGGGCTTCATTCATTCTGGGGAACAAATACATTCCGTGTTGCGACGTATCACAAGCCCTTAATTACAACTCTTGGGGGAAAATGCTTGATTAAAAGCGAAAACCAAGGAAGACTAACCTGTCCATGGTTCAAGAAAGAAAATGCTAATGATGCATAATATCCTAATCTATTGTCCTTCGTTTTGGAGTGTCCAGAGCATCAATCATGATAGAGCTTTCGGGAGCTTTAAGGATCTTGTTAACCTTTTGGTGTCATGTTTCTTATATAGCCATTAGTGTTTAGACATTTTATATAGCCAAATTGGGCATCAAGATGTTGTGCATTTCATGTAACCAAAGAGGCATAGGCTTCAGATAGCCATGTACCCAACAAAGTGTCAGATTGCCATGTAGTTGTGTAGTGCACATGCCCTATTTAGTGGCAAGATGCCATTTCCCAGCTGTATAGTTTCTTATTATGCTATCGTAGCTTGGACTTAGAATATCGACATTGCCATGGGTGTACATGCCAATGGGAAGTGAAATGAATGTTAAATTGTCATTGCTCACAACACGTATTGCCATTAAGAGGAAATGTAATACGGGGTGACATGCTTGTCTACAATAGTGTCAGCGCAAAGTGACTTGAACCTTAACATTGAACCTTAGGATCCAGTATGATTTGTTTGGTGTGAGATCTTAATGTACTTGGTACCAGCATTTTAAATATCAATGATATTGGCCGATATATCCCACGATATATCTTGTATCCCACTTATGCGATACGAAACACACGAGTAGTGGGATATATCCCATATGTTTGATCCGGTGTGCTTCTGTTTTTGTTTCGATCATTTTTTCTGTAAATCAATGTTAAATTGTCACAAAAGCATGATTTTTCATGCTCGGGAGCTTCGATTTCGAGATTTGGAAGAGAATGACCGAGTTATGGAAAATTAAAAAAAAAATAAATCAAAATTGTCCCTATTTCTCGCAAATCAGTTGCAATCTGTGTCCAAACATAAAATTAAATAAGTATATAATGTAACCTAATCTAGTGATTCTTCTTTTGCTTTTGAATGTATTGCTTGTGTTTTCACATGTCTTCTTACATTTATAAATTATATGAATAAAGTTTAAATATACTTGCATCAATTCAGTTAGACAACGCATAGATTAGGACCCCATACAAAGAAAACCTATTATGTGCGCTTGTTTTTTGTAATGCTTTGATTTGTAAGTATGCATTGATCTCTTTTTTAATAGTCATTGAAATTTCATTGAAAAATTTGACCACTTTCCAATGTTTCCCCATGTTTCCAACAACAACGATATATTACGCGATACAACCGATATATCCCATGCGATAACTGATACATATTCATATCCCAAGGGTGCAATACGTAATGTGATACTAATATTTTGAACACTGCTTGGTATTACCAGGGTCTCATATTATTTACTATGGAGCCACTTTTTTGGTATCATGTGAAGGTGACAAACAACCTCATGTCACTCTCCCTTGGGAGAGGGTGCTTAGAGGGATGCCATCAAGCATTGGAGTCCTTGAATTACTCCATGCTCAACTTGTCTTAGTGTACAAAGCAATGATAAGGGAGTCGAGAGCTGGTTCTTGTGCTCATAATTCACGAATGTAAAAGGTAGCATTAATTTTTTAAATGAACACCCAAATGGGTATTTATAATCGAGGAGTGGTTTCCAACCAAAATGACAATTATTTCCCATGCAAAACGGTTTTGTACACATGCCACGATGCCATTGGATGAGCGGCGCAAAAGTTCCTTCGAACCAAAGTTCATAGCACTCCGTCTCGTGCCAAACGGTAGATAGGCCTTGCGTACAAGAGTATAGTTCTACGCCATCCTGTAAGAGTGTGTGCAAATTGGTTCCCTGTAGACTGCGTTTGTCATCTTGCGCCTATGGGGAGATGGCCTCACGCCAATGCTCAACAATGTGCACGAAGTGGACATGAGTGATATCTTTGCTTCTAGAAGATGGCCTTGTTCCAACTCTTGGAGGTGTGTGTGTGAGATGAAGACATGAGTTTGTGGTTTACCACTTAAATCAACTTTTCTTTGTCACGACACAATTACCTTGTCGCTTAGTGATTATTATTATTTTATTTATTTTTTATTATTTATTTTTTTATGTCAACTGGATGATACACAAAGCACTTAAAAATTGCGTACATGGCATACAAGTAATTCAAATTAAACTGTCCAAATTATGGGTTCCAATTTAGATGTATCCAATGCTCATAGTATCAGTATCATTACATGCATCATTGGCTGGGAATATAGAAACATGTATTGATATCACTAATATTATCATTGGTACTTAGAATGTATCGCTGACCGAGGGGAACATTGGGGAAACATGAGGAAATGGTGGAATTTCTCAATGAAACTTTAGGAGATGCTAAAACACACATGTTCGCATATTTAGAAATCAAATAATTGCAAAAAAAAAAAAAAAAGAAAAAAGAAAAAGAAAAAGAAAAAGAAAAAGAAAAGGATACATAATAAGTTACTCTTTAATGGTGGTCTAAAAAGCATGATGCTGACTTAGGGAAACATTAGAGAAACATGGGGAAATGGTGGAATTTTTTCATGATACTTAAAGAGTTGCTAAAATATACATATTTGCATATTTAAGAATCAAATAATAGTGAAAAAGATGCATATTTAGGAATAAATAATAAGTTAACCCCTAATGGGGCCTAAATGCATATATCATTGACTTAGGGAAACATGGAGAAAATGGTGGATTCATCCATCCATCCATGCATGCACACACACACACATATCCATCCATCCATCCATGCATGCATGCATGCATGCATATACGCACAAACATGCATTTCATCATACAACATTGCACCCATAAAAAAATTGCAAAGGAGATTTTTTTTAATAAATAGATTTTTGGCAATATCGATACGTTAGCAATATATTAGCCTTATTATTGAGATATCGCTGATACATTGGCTATACAAGCGACACTTGGAATTTACATAGTAAAAAGTATTGGCAATACAAGCAGCACCTGGAATTTACATAGTAAAAAAAATATTGGCAATACATGGCAATATCAATACATTGGCGATACTTAGCTATGTATTGCTTCTACCTAGAATTGCTGATGCTACCAGTGTTATTGGTATCGCCGAGCTGGAGATACACATAATATTGGGGATATTGTTAACAATATCCTGATATTATTGATAATATTGGGGATACTTCGAACAATAGTTGTGTCATGAAACAAAAATTAAGATTATTTGATTGTCTATGGGTTTGTGGACATTTATTGGATGGCTAAAAATGACATCATCCCCACCTTCCTCCTATATATCATTGGCAGTCCCTCGTGAGTTGGCATTCACCTTTTTGTTTGTTTTGGAGCCATTTTGGTGGGGCATACTATTACTAGTATGTACCACACCACCAAGCGACTCGCCTGAGTGTCGAGTCTTCCTCCGCCACCAACTCGATGTCATTTGTTATAGGTACTCTTCCAGAATCTTCTTGTGCTTGGATACTGCAAAAGCATATAAGAATTCATGTTGTTACTCTACTAAAGAAAGGAAAATACCAAAGTCGGAATTGATGCCCTTCTCCTGGTGTTCTTGTAGCTATTGAGCAGGGATAGATGTGAATACGACTCTCTTGTTAAGGTTGACCGTGGTTCCTTCTTCCGTTCCATTTTGATAGCTGTTTATCGCCCCTCATAAGGGAAGGGTCCTAGTCTTTAGTTGTAATGGCTCCCAGCAGCGATGAATTTTGGATATTCCTTTTTATTTCTCATCAAATGAATGACGTCTTCTTTTGGAAATCCTAGCTATTCTTAGCATGATATTGAGGAATGTCATTGCTATTACTCAAACAAGCATGAAACATATGCTTTCATATTCATCCATAGGTCAAATCGGATATGTAATTGTTGGAGACTTAGATGATGGATATGCAAGCATGATAACTTATATGTTGTTCTATATATGGGTTCCGGAAAATCCATCCATGAGCAAAGATTCAAAACCAGCAGTGATTTCTACTAGGACATCTATGTTAGGTAAGCTATTCTTAGCATGATATTGAGGAATGTCATTGCTATTACTCAAACAAGCATGAAACATATGCTTGCATATTCATCCATGGGTCAAATCGGAATGTAATTATTGGAGTAATTGTTGGAGACTTAGATGATGGATATGTAAGCATGATAACTTATATGTTGTTCTATATATAGGTTCCGGAAATCCACCCATGAGCAAAGATTCAAAACCAGCAGTGATATCTACTAGGACATCTATGTTAGGTAAAGGAAAGTCATCCTTAGGATTTTGAATTAAGGTTTCTTAAATCTATATACAGACTCTAACCGTCACCATCTTTCTTAGGAACAGGAACAATGTTATAAATCCAGCCAGTCTGAGGAATGCAATCTCAAGTTTTGATAACATCTTTAATAAGCTTATCTACCTCTTCTTTGACCTTAAGTTCTATGTCAGGTGTCATTTCCTGAATTTCTGTTTAAAACAAGTTTTGCACTTCTTCGAAGACTAAGAATACAAATGGTCCTATTTTGACAAACTTGTCCACGAATTAGTAGATAGGATTATTCAACCAATCTGATAAAATCACTGTGGCTATGCTGCAGTTGATTCCACAATGTAGACGGTTTAATTTGAGTTAATGTATGCCTCTTGTATAATTTCTGAGTGTTTGTGTATCAAGTGCCGTACACTGGCCCAGTATCATGTACCTCCACCTTAAACGGTGGGGTTGATCAGTTGACGAAGAGCTGCTACCTTTAGGTGGCGAGGTAGCAACTTTTTTTTTTTTTTTTTTTGGGATTTAGTGGTGGAATGAATGGAGAAAAGCTTGATGAGGGTAAATGCCTTTCTGTTGGGGGAAGAATCATTTCCGTTATTTTAAATTGTTGACTTATTTCATGTTGTTGTTAAAAATGCCAGCTTTTATTGCTATGTAGAATAAGCACATTCAAAGTGATTGTTTTTGAGGGTTGAGATGACAGCGATGAAATCCATCTCATGCATGGTATTAAAAAAGAGGTTAAGTACTGGCCGCAATGGTAACACTGGGACACATGGTGTGCCGTAAAGGCTGTTATGGGGCCGTAAAGGCCATTACGTAAAGGTAACGGTGGCAACTGTTACACGTTATGGGGTCGTAAAGGTCGTAATGGCCGTTACGGATAAAATGACCCGTAAAGGCCGTTACAGCCCCATAAAGGTTGTAATGAACCCATAATGGCCCGTTACAGGGCCAATATAGGTTTTTTGAGTTTTTTTCAATAGAAAAAAAGAAAGAAGAGAGACCATAACAACCATTATGGAGGCTGTAATGGCCGTTACAACCCGTATCATAAAGGTAACAATGGTGGTTGTTATGGCCACCATTACCATTATGGAATATCTTGGTGGGATGTTGCGCTATATGGGGCTGTAACACCCAATCTGGAAAAAAAAAGAAAAAAGGGGGGGCCTGTAAAGGTCCTATAATGGTCGTAACTGGTTGATATGGACCCGTAACAGTTTGATACATGGCCAATATGTTTTCTTCCTCTAAAATAAAATTTGACCATTACAAGGCCATAACGGTCGTTGTGGGCCTGTAATGGCCATTACAACCCATATTATAAGTTGTAACAGCCATAAGGGTGGCTTGTACGGCCACTGTTGCTGTTATTGAATGCCTTGATCTCATGAAATGGATGGATGACCAAAGTTGAAGAAGTGGATAATGGGATAGGCATGATCAGGGAAAGGAATTGGGCCTCAATAGTGAAGTGGTGGTGGACAATTAGGGTGGTGTCAAAGCCATGTGGAGGGAGGTTATAAAGAGAGTATGGTGAGACAGATTTGGGATGGTTCTTAGATTTTACAAACAAGGGTTCAGAGGTGTGGAAGACCATTAGGAAAATGGGAATGATGGTGAATGAAAATGTAGGGACATCTTGGTGTGTCTTGGTGATAGTGATAATGCGCTTTTGTGAAGATATTGGTGGTGGGCAGGATGCTTGATGTTTCTCTTTTTTACACCATATTAGCTTGCAAACTTCGATGATAAAGGTTCACTGAATTCGGGAAAAAGCAATGCTCTTTTGTTGGATCTTTTGCCCAAGGGGCAATGGGCATCCCCCTCACGCAGAAGTGTGGGGAACCATGTTCTGCCGAGAGTGGAGGCCGTTCTTTATTGATGTTGCCAAACAAAATCCAGATGATTGACATTTTCCAAAAGCATTAAAAAAGGGAAAAAAAAAAAAGAAAAAGAAAAAAGAAAAAAAAAAAAAAAAACACTAAAGAATTCTCTTCACATGACATAAATTTTATACCTAAATCTCTTTCGCTTTTGCATCATCTCTTGTTGTGGAGGATAGCCATATTTTATTTTATTTTATCTATCCTTTTCTTCCAGTAAATAGGCAAGTACTTTAGTTTAGTGCAGCTTTTCTGTGCATCATATCTGCACCTTTCCATTATAAGGATATCAACAAATTTTGCCCACTTTATTTTTTCAGGTAGAAAGCCTTAATGAGAATGAGTGGTGGACTAAAATGCAGCAAATTAAAGAAGGAGGTCAGCAGGAATTGATAGTTAAGCGTAACTATGGGCGGGAGGGGCAGCAAACCCTGTCAGATATGGCTCACCAACTAGGCCTTTACTTGTACGTATTTCTTTTTTCTTTTTCGTTTAGAACTTTTTCTTTCAGTCGTGAAGTCATGGATTGTACCTTCATCTACGTCTTACGTAAGTTATCAATTCCTTCGTCTGTTGGATCAACTCAATAATGTTCAAGTTATCGGTATCGCTACAAGTTTCGTTGGTGGGGGATACAGAAACAATATCATTATTGCCGATATTCGGAAATGCGGGGAAACATGGGGCAAACAATGGAATTTTTCAGTGAAACTTCAGGAGATGCTAAAATACATATATTTGCATATTTAGGAATTAAAAAAATTACAAAAAGAAGGCATAAATAATAAGTTTCCATTTAATGGGGGCCTAAAAGTATATGTTGTCATAAGAAATTAGTTCAATAGTAACTAAAATGAGTTTATTTTATACAAATGCAGGGACTATGCAATAAGTAGGACTTGAAAGTAAAATAACTAAAAAAAAAAAAACCTTTTTGGCCATCCTTCATAACTGCAAGGAGTTACGAGGTGGCTCGTAGTCATCATCTAGATCCCGTCGCAGTTTGCCATAGTACTGCTACTCAATATATTGGCAGTACTCTTCCTAACTCACCATACATTCAACCAATCTAGCCAACCATCCAACCAATCCATCCAACCATCCAATCACCCAAATTCTAACCATCCCATCTATCGAACTAACAATCCCTCCATCCAACCCTCTAGATGCAGTTTGGCTAGTGACCTCAATACTAGCTAGTAGTCTGGTGTCAAAGCTGTGTGGGCCCTACCATGATGTATGTGTTTTATCTACACTGTCCATCCATTTTTTCTAGCTCATTTTAGGTCATGAGCTCAAAAATAAGGCAGATCCAAATCTCAAGTTGACCACACCTTACAAAACAGTGGGGATATTGGCGGCCACTGTTAAAACCTTCCTATGGCCCACCATGAAGTTTATTTGCCTTCCAACCTATTCATTGGACGAAGGTTAAAACACAAATATCAGCTTGATCCAAAACTTTTGTGGCCCTTAAGAAATTTTCAATGGTAAGCTTTCAATCCTCACTGTTTTGTGTGGTGTGGTCCGCTTGAGATTTGGATCTAACTCATTTTTGGGCTCATGCCCTGAAATGAGCTGGAAAATGGATGGACGGCGTGGATAAACACATACATCATGGTGTGGCCCACACATTGACACTAGCTAGCTAGCTAGTGTTGGGGTTGCCAACCAAACCATGTCCCAACCAAGGTGTCCCGTATCGGTATCGGTTGGCGTAACGGTGACCTCCAAAACCGATACGGATACGGGGGCGTAACGGCGATATGGGGGCGTAACGGCCCGTAACGGCGCAAAATTTTTTTTTTGCCAAAAAAATATGAAAAAATATGGATTAAATCCGGAATATTCTAAGCATTCCAAATATGCATTCATTTATAAAATGGAACATGTTTATGGGGGCGTAACGGTCCACTCTTTGGTGAGAAGTTGTATCGGACTGTCTGATGAATTTATGAACCAGATAACCTGAATTTGACTACAAAATTGATATATTTAATTTTCTAACTATCTACTACCAATGATAGATATATTAGAATGAATGTAATATGTAAATATCTTACATTAGGTGTGTTTGCAATTATTTTTGAGGAATTTCTCGAACATACCTGTGCAGTATGCAGGTGACTGTGATTCATGTCTATGACCTGTCATCCTCAAGTCAAGAATATTAAAAAAAATAAAATTAGTAGTGTCTGATATACTCCCCTGCAACTTGATTAAGGATTACTTGATTGGTTGTCAGGGGAGCTATTTTAAATACAAGTTCGGCAGTGTCAAGTGTGTGCATAATTGCATGGCTTCTTGCAATAATACTTGTGAGCTGTCTGCTGCAAAATGCAAATACTTACCTTAATACAAATATATACTCACAATCACAAGTCACCACCAAAATGAAAATCTGCTTTTTTGTGGTTGCTCGACCTCCACATCATCGTCATCATCACCATCAGGCTGAGGCTGTCCAATAGGTGTAGGTTTTGCATATCCATAATATCCAGTGCCAGAAGGAAATACTAGATCAACGAAACCAGAGGATGACTGATCCTGACTAGGTAACGACTCTGACCCTGAGTAAGGATATCCACCAGTGCCCGTCGAATAGCCATAGTGGTAACCATACTCAGGCTGTTGAGAATCTTGAGATTGAGAATGCGTCTGCTGTGATGAGTAACTTGGATTTGGATCTGGATATCTATAATCATATGGATATTGATCGGGAGGGCTACTCCAACATGAATGTGATGGAACGGGCTCAGTATAACCATCATAATTATAATCCAATTAACCATAAGAATATCCATCATAATAACCAAGACCATGAGCCTGTTGATGTTCCGGACCTCCCGGACGCGGTGCACCACTAGATGTACCCTCCTGCTGGCTGTATCGTGACTCGGTACACTCGTAGGTTCGACCTCGTGTACCACCTCGTCGATGTTCATCGGCATCGCGATCTGTAGACGACTGAATAGGGCGTTGAGCAACACCAGAAGTGCCAACACCAGAGGCAGGGGGGTCATCGTCACCATCATCCGACACGGACACGCTACCACTACTCGTACTCTTTTGTTGATCTCGAGTCGTTTCCGTACGTGGCATAAACGCTGCCCCTCTTACTGGGTCCAAGACATCTGCACGACTCTCTTGTTGTGCTTTGCGTATTTCTGGGTCATCAATTTCCAATTCTTCACTATCCTCTTCAATTTGCTTTTCCCTTGTTTCCAACCAAGGTAGAAGTGGGTCATCCTCATCATAAATATTGTCCAAGTTTATTGGACAGTAGTCTGCGTCATCGGTAGCTGTAATGCTCCTATGATGTCGTCGCATTCTTAGTTTTATATTATAGTGCATGAAAACAAGTCTATCTAATGTTCTAGTCTGCAATCTATTCATATTCTTTGAATGAATGAGCGCAAAACAACTCCAATTCCTTTCGCAGCTAGAGGAAGATGTTGTCTGGCTCAAAACTTTTACTGCAATTTTTTGGAGAGCCTTCGTACTCTCTCCGAAATTAATCCACCATTCGGCCGGTTGTAACCTAGATACTGCATGCTGTGCAAGAGCATCTCCAAAACTACCAAGACGATTTCCAAATGTATCTAATTCATTCAACGCCTTTATTTGCAGATCTAAGTCAGGTTCTAATCTCTTTATCACATTTTTTAGCCCGACACGAACTTCATCATCCGCAACAAATGATTGGGCATATCTATACCTAGGATTTAAGTAATAACCTGCTGCATGAAGATCGTGATGGAGTTGTTTTGTCCATCTCCTGTCGATCATCTTCCAATAAGTCTCCCAGCTTCTACTATCACGTTGAATTGCAAGCTTTGCCTTATCCATGGCATCATATAGGAAGCCCATGGTAGGTGCTTCATCGGTTTCAACAAGACGGAGTACCCTCATTAGTGGCTCCATCACCTTTAGGATCGTCTTAACCTTCTTCTAATATTTGTTGTCCCGTATGGTGTTCACAACGTCGACCGGTGTCCCTGATGTCTTCTTCCCATGTTTTGTGTTGAGCCATTGTTGGGAAGCGAACATTTTACTCAACTCTCCCCTATGCTGGAATAAACTCTCTAATGCTATAAAGTTTGTTGCGAATCTAGTCGCCGCAG
Source organism: Magnolia kwangsiensis (assembly GCA_037074715.1). Lineage (NCBI taxonomy): Eukaryota > Viridiplantae > Streptophyta > Magnoliopsida > Magnoliales > Magnoliaceae > Magnolia > Magnolia kwangsiensis. The sequence goes on from CM073580.1 coordinate 45,750,263, forward strand.
GCCTCAACAATTCTCGTCCTTTCGTGAACTTTCTCATTATTGCGACTACTTGATTATGGTTGTAAATAAACGTTGTTACTTCCCTTGCCCTTTCGACCATTTCCTTAACATTCTTCTTCTTCCCAATATCTTTCAGTATAAGATCAATACAATGGGCAGCACATGGTGACCAAAAAAGATGTTTTCTCTTATTCATCAACATATGTCCTGCAAGCTTATATGATGCTTCATTATCTGTCACAATCTGCACTACGTTCTCCTCTCCAATCTCATCTACAACTTTATCCATTAGTCCAGTAATATAATTAGAATTTTTTGTTACTTCTGAGGCATCAATTGACTTGTGATATATAGTTCCCAAGTAGCAGTACACCATGAAGTTGATCATGCTGCGTCTGATTGGGCCAGTCCAACCATCGCACATGATCGTGCATCCTCTGGCTTGCCATACAGGTTTAAAGGTAGCCACGTATGTTTTCACATCCACATACTCTGCATCTGTCCATTTCCCCCTAATCTCCTTAGCCGTGGGAGCTTTTATTCCTTCACCTGCTTCTGCTGCTGCATCAATTACCACCTGCCAATATGGAGAATTGGCCGCGTTAGGAGGTATGTTGGCATGTATAAATAACTTTGCTGCTGCTCTACCTAATTTCTCAACGGAAGTTCTACTCCACATTTGTTTTATTTTCTTTTGTTTAGTTGATTCTTTCCTAAACAGGATTGGATCAATAGAGGGTCTCCTAGGCTCATTTACTTCTTCATCCAAATGTATAGGGGCATCACGTGAAGATGTCTGTCGTCGGCTCCCAAATACACGTCGTAACCCGCCAAACCTACCCCCCCTACCCTCAGTCCCAGCTGCAGAAGCAGTTGCACTTCCAGTTGCACTCCCTGTCCCACTCCCACTCTCACTGCCCCCTCCTGTATCACGCACTGACCCATGCGTGCCAAACATGCGGTGACGTTCTTCCTCTTCACGAGCTAGACGCATGCTCTCTCTCCTAGCTATGGTTAATTCCCGATCTGAATCTTCGTCAGAATCAGTAATATCTTCATCACGAACGCCCATATATTCAGGACCAAACACCTCCTGTCGAGCTGCTTCTAAAATATCATCTTTCTTCTTTTGTACAGCAGCTCGTTTACCCTTCGACTCATCCAAACTAGCTTGCATTAATAGCATTATCTCTTTCGGTACTCTGACACTTGGCGCAACTTGACCCTTTCGGTGTGCCAAATGTTGTTTGAGACGGGTAATTCCACCAGACACTATCCTATCACAATACTTGCACTTTATTTGGTGCCTAGTACCACCAACCCTCTCACAATGTTGCCATCCAATATCCTCACTTGTTGTTGGCCAGACCCAGACATTTCTTTAGGTTTAGGATATGAGTATGAGTGTATGACCTATGTTAATAAAGATAATTTTATGTTCTAACTAAACCCTAAGAAGCTCCAAAACCTGTCCAATATAAGCAAATAAAAATATAAAGTCACTAATTCGAAAATACAAAGAAAAATTTATAAAATGACACCCCAAATATGTAAGATGCACATTAACATATTCTACTATGATTAACACATCATATGGCATGATTAAAACAGCAAAACAACTATTAAAAATTGATTTTTCAAATTTTAAAAAAAGGGGCCAAAATTCATGCATAAATAGAAAAAAAATCTAAAAAAAATATAAAATAACACCCAAAATATGTAAAATGCACATTAACATGTTCTACTATGATTAACACATCATATGGCATCATCAAAACAGCAAAACAACCATTAAAAATTGATTTTTCGAATTTTAAAAAAAGGGGCCAAAATTCATGCGTAAATAGAAAAAAATATAAAAAAATATAAAATGGCACCCCAAATATGTAAAATGCACATTAAAATGTTCTACTATGATTAACACATCATATGGCATGATTAAAACAACAAAACAATCATTAAAAATTGTTTTTTCGAATTTTAAAAAAAGGGGCTAAAATTCATGCGTAAATAGAAAAAAATATAAAAAATATATAAAATGGCACCCCAAGTATGTAAAATGCACATTAACATATTCTACTATGATTAACACATCATATGCAATCATTAAAACAGCAAAACAACCATTAAAAATTGATTTTTCGAATTTTCAAAAAAAAGGCCAAAATAAATGCGTAAATAAAAAAAAATATAAAAAAATATAAAATGGCACCCCAAATCTGTAAAATGCACATTAAGCTGTTCTACTATGATTAACACATCATATGGCATCATTAAAACAGCAAAACAACTATTAAAAATTGATTTTTCGAATTTTTAAAAAAGGGCCCAAAATTCATGCGTAAATAGAAAAAAATATAAAATATATATAAAATGGCACCCCAAATATGTAAAATGCACATTAACATATTCTACTATGATTAACACATCATATGCAATCATTAAAACAGCAAAACAACCATTAAAAATTGATTTTTCGAATTTTTAAAAAAAAGGCCAAAATAAATGCGTAAATAAAAAAAAATATAAAAAAAATATAAAATGGCACCCCAAATCTGTAAAATGCACATTAAGCTGTTCTACTATGATTAACACATCATATGGCATCATTAAAACAGCAAAACAACTATTAAAAATTGATTTTTTGAATTTTTAAAAAAGGGCCCAAAATTCATGCGTAAATAGAAAAAAATATAAAAAAAATATTAAATGGCACCCCAAATCTGTAAAATGCACATTAAGCTGTTCTACTATGATTAACACATCATATGGCATCATTAAAACAGCAAAACAACTATTAAAAATTGATTTTTCGAATTTTAAAAAAAGGGCCCAAAATTCATGCCTAAATAGAAAAAAATATATAAAAAAATATTAAATGGCACCCGAAATCTGTAAAATGCACATTATCATGTTCTACTATGATTAACACATCATATGGCATGATTAAAACAGTAAAACATATTAAAGAGAGTAAATACCTATTTTTGAAGAATTTCTGAAAAATGGCCCACCAAGCTTTGATTTAACCAAATCCGTAATATAATGTGTTTTTGTCCCAAATAACCAGCCAAGGTTGGTCGAAATTACTATTAGAAGGAGTGAAAAATAGTTTGGAAGCAAGATGTTTGGAAAAAACAGCAAAAAAAAACGCTTAAAAACAAAAAAAAATATAGCCGTTATTGGACCGTTACGGGTGACCGTTACGCCCCCGTAACGGCCCGTATCGGCCGATACGGCTACAAAAATCGGTAACGGCCGATACGGAGCCGAAACGCGTATCGGCCCTTACCGATACCGGCCGTACGGCCGATACGTAACCGATACGGGATACCCTGGTCCCAACCCTCTATCCATCCATCTAACCATCCGACCATCCCATCCCATCCATCCCATTTATCCAACCATCCCATCCATCCATACATAAAATAAACATCAATGCATCCCATCTATCCAACCATCCAACTAATCATCCCATCCATCCAAAGAACCGTCAATCCATCCATCCAACCAACCACCCATCCCTTCCATCCATCCATCCAAACAAACAAACATCCTGCCAACCATATATACATGATATATGATCATGGTATTCAAAATCGGTTATGTAATGGCCGTTAGGTAACAGTAATGGTCATAACCGTTACGCGTTACACGGTCAAAATGGCCGTTACAGAAAAACGTGTCGTAACGGCCCCGTAACTGTCCCGTAATGGCCCCGTAACGGTCGAGTAATGGTCCAGGAAAAACATTTAAAAAAAAATAAAAAACGACCGTTATGGCCCGTATCATAATGGTAACGGTGGTGGCTTACCGTTACGAAACACCTTGTATATGATACATTTTAAATTATTTTTTTCATTCAACATTTTCTTTTAATTTTCCAAATTATTTAAAAAATTCCTAATATTAAAAAACAGTATTTAACCTTTTTTTTCCCCTTAAAATTGGCCTCATTTAAAGAAAACAAATGGATTTAATAGTTTTCTTAGCATTTAATAGATTAATTTTTTTTTAACAAAAATATTTTTGATAATGTTAAATAAAAAAATTTCAAAAAACATCAAGAGAGTGTGGGCAATTGATAGGTCGACCATCCTTATGATCATATAAAAAAATGGGGCCCCAATTTGTTGTTTTTGGGAAGAAACTGGGGAAAATTGGATTTTCCCTATTTTCCCCAAATCGTACCAAATTGATCTTTAAATATCTTGGTTTTATTCTTGAAATCCATGTTTATGCATGATTCTCATGCATGAAACATGGATTCACATAAACATGGATTTCAAGTGAAATCCATGCTTAAATTCAAGAAAAAAGGGTTCTTTTGGGGATTTTTTGTTACCTTGAGATTCTAGTTCTAAGTGCTTCGATTGGCGATTTCTCCACCAAATCTTTGTTTCGATACGAAAACTGGGGTTGGTGCTGAAATCCACTCCCTCTCCTAGATATACAAAAAAAAATTTGGATTCTCCTCGCATTTTTCTTTCTTTTAAATTTTAAAGATTTTTCTCGATTTTTCACTGATTCACACCCAGTATCTGTATTTGTATAGCCGTGTGCAATATTTCACCAACATCTTCCCATTTTTTCAAGAAATCGCAGGTGGTAGGTGGGAATAGACGTAGGTTGAGTATGTGGCTGATCGGCATCTTGTTGATATTTTAGGTTATTGACAGAACACCAAAATTTCGCCGACATCAGGAAACAAGTCAATATACTATGGTTTCAATGTTGCATGTGCATTGACAACAACGATGTCACGATAATATTGATATTGTCGTCAACAATGCTAGCTCTGCAGCTTAGAACATGAAACCATGTACTTTTGGATAGATAATGGATAATACTTGAGAATGAGCTGCAAAAAGTTGAATTAGGGGCTTACACTTGATAATTTAAGAAGCGTACTATTAAGCAGTAAGCAAGTAACATGCAGACTAATATCATTGTTTCCTTTTGGATTCAAAACAATGAGACTGGGATGCTTCTTTTAAGAAGGCTTTAGTCACCATTAAGGAATTGATTACCTCATCTGTTGGATCAGCTCAACAAACTGAACAAAAGCTCTCGATACATGAGACATACTTGAGGATTGTTGATGGTTTAAAATTTTTAGAACAATTAGAGGATGTTGGAAGCAATGTTTTAAATATCAACAATATCGGCCGATGTATCCCACGATATATTTTGTATCTCACCTGTGTGATACGAAACACATAGGTGGTGTTGGTATATCCCACATGTTCGATCTGGTGTGCAATTTCAAATTTCAATCCTTTTTTTTTTTCTTGAAATTATGTTAAATCGATGTCAAATGGTTACAAATTCATTGGTTCTTTATGTTTTGCATGAAAAATCATGGAGTTGGAGCTTTGATTTCAAAATCTATTGGTTCTTCACATTCTCCATTTTTTTATTTTTTTATTTTTTTTGAAAATTTCCTTCAACCAGTTGTCAGTTGAGACTAATTTCAAAGTATTTAGGAGTATTTGATAAAACGATCATCATATACACTCTGATATTTGAGTGTAGGTGATCCGATTTGGGGGAAACTCGGGAAAATTCGAAATTTACCCAATTTCTCCCAAATTGCTTGCAATGTTGCACTCCAAACATAAAATCAAGTATATATGAGGGCTGATATACCGATTTGTGAAGTCCTTTTCAATCTTCAAAAAATAAAAATAAATTTTCAATAAAAAATTATTATTAATTTTTTCCGAAATTTCCCTTTCAACCAGCTATTAATTGAAACTAATTTCGAAGTATTTAAATAGTGTTTGATGAAACGATCATCATATACACTCTAAATGTTATGCATTTAATTTAAATATAGTTGTATTAGTTCAGTCAGACAATGCATAGCTTAGGGTTCTATATGAAGGAAACCTATCATGTGCACTTCTTTTTTGAGATGTTATGATTTAAAAGTGTGTATTAAGGTCTTTTTAACAATTCTCGAAGTTTCATTGAAAATTTTAACAAATTTCCCAATGTTTCCCAAATAGCACACCCCCCCCCCCCCCCCCCCCCCCCCCCCAAAAAAAAAAAAAAAAAAAAAAAAAAACCTATCCAGAGCATGGGAGGGCCGCCTCTACTCGTTGTCTATAGAAGGCCCCATTTCTAAGGGGAAATCATTAGAAGATTACTCAGGAGCCAAACCCTTAAATCGAAGTTGGGAACCCTTTGTGTGCAAGCACGGTGGCCCACATGATGTCTGGATAAACCTTGTTGGACTTTGGGTTAGAACATAGAAACAATGGACTGCCACTAGTAAAAGAAATCTGACCTCCAATCATCATGTGGGCTACACCATAAAAAGCAATGCATATCCGCTTAAAAAGCACCACTGTAACATGGTGGCTCAAGTGATGGATTGGATGGGTTTGGTGCCATGCTGTACTCATACCATAGTAGGCCCAATGAAGAAACAGTTGTAGAACAAGCTTATTCTACAATGTTGCATGGGAACCTAAATCCCAAAAGGAAACAAATTGAAAAAATGCCTTAAAAAGATCCCAAATCAATCAAAATGAAATAAAACTCATTAACCGAGATTTAGAGTAAGAAACATACTTCGTTTTAGCTTTTAAATAATTCAAAAAGTTTAAATCTTGAGCTCCAGAGTTGTATGGATGTGAAATGGGGGAATCTCAAACTTCTCCTTTGATTGGGCTCCAAAGTCCAATGCCCATGAAAATTTAGTCATACGTTCTTCTCATAGGGTCAATTAACCCCCTTGTAATTTCATCTTTAATGGATATCTAAATTAAGAGAATCGAATCACTATTTTTTATTTTTTATTTTTATTTTTTTGTGATTTCTTATAGTGGAATTTTAGAATAGCTTTTGTTTCATAAAAGCTAGATTCGAATGTCAGTTTTACACCATTAATAGTGGTTGTAACTTTGCCCTATATAGTTAGCATGCTTGTACTTTATTGCCACTTATGGTTATAGGTGTGTGGGCAAAGACCTTATTGTGTGAGATGAATATATTGGAAAATTAGTTTGGTTTCATGCTAGGGATGTCTACCACTAAAGATATTTTCCTACTTAGACAATTGAATAGAAAAATAGTGAGAGGAGGATCTCCATATGGTTTTCACTGACTTATAGAAAGTATATGATAGGGTCCCTAGAGAGTTAATCTGGTGGGTGTTAGGAAAGAAAGGGTTTTCAAAAGAATATACTGACATCACATGATTAAAGATATGTATGAGTGAGTGGTAACCAATGTGAGGACTACTAGTGGAGAGACGAGTGAGATCACATGGTGTATGTTGTTTGCAGATGACATTGTTTTGATTGAAAGGATGTAGTGTGTGAACACAACTAGATTTATGGGGTGCTGTAGAATCTAAAGGATTTAAAAGTAGTCGGATTATAATAGAGCATATGGAATGCAATTTTAGTAACAGTAGAGAAGAAATGGGGATACGGATTAGTCTGGACTAAAACAGAGTATGTATAGTGAAATTTTAGTAACAATAGGAGTGGAAACGAGGAATTAGTTAACATTGTTGACCAAGATGTTTCCCTAAATGACCACTTCTAGTATCTTGGCGATAAGTTCATGAGAGTGGAGAGATTGAGAAGGATGTTGCTTATAGAATTCTAGTTGGACGGAAGAAACGGAGATGTGCCTCTAGAGTTTTATGTGATTGCCCTGTACCATCAAACTGAAGGAGAAATTTTATAGGATAGCTATAAGATCAGCTGTGCTTTATGGATAGAATGTTGGGTTGTTAAGGAACAACATGTTCATAAGATTGGTGTAGTTGAAATAAGGATTGAGATGGATGAGTGCAAAGACCTGGAAAGATATAACTAGAAATGAATATGCATTTTAGGGAACTTTGGAGCAATTCCAATATTTAATAAGATGAGGGAAAGTAGCCATGTGCAACGGAGACCAAGAACTACGCTAGTTAGGAGTGAGTGAGTGCAAATTGGAGGCTCTAAAAGGGTAAGTGGAATAGGGAAGACCCTAAAGGATGTGGGTGGAGGCAGTAAGAAAAGACTTGATGACCTTTGGTCTAACTGATTATGACTTTTGATTATGGCCTTTGATAGAGTGGAATTGTGGAAATGGATTCATGGAGCTGATCCCAATTAGTTGGGATAAGGCTTAGATAATGATGATGATTTGCTTTTGTCCTTTAATGTAAAATTTATTTGTTGAAAGCTTCTGTGTAATTTCATTCCATTTTGTGTTTGTAAACTCATTATTTCATGTACGTAGTTTATAGCGTTTATATATACGAAGACTTATTTTCTTGTTATGAACAATAGTGTTGTCATATGCGATCACATATGCACCTATGCAATTGCGTATGCTATTTTGACCGCATATACCGCATATGCCGTAGCGACATATGTGGTTTTAAGACTGTTGGGCATTATGCGGTCACATACAGAAGTATGCAACTACATATGCCATAAGTATGCGATTATGTGGTCATAATTTTTTTTTCTCTCTTTTTGCTAATAAATGGGCACTCCCACCCCTCCATTTTCCTTACTCTTTTACTTTCTAATGCTACGACTTTCTTATTCTCTTACTCTCTCACAATCCAACTCTAATACTCTCATACTCTCTCACTCTAATGCTCTCGTGCTCTCTTATTCTAATATTCTCTCTACTCTCTTCCTCCCAGTCTTATATTCTCTTACTCTCTCTACTCTCTCACTCTAATACTCTCCTATCTCTCATTCTAGCGCTAGTTGTCTATTTTCTTTCTCTTAGTTGACATGTTGTAGTATAATAGTCTAATAGATGTAATAAATAGAAATGAAATTGGTAATTAACTATAAAAAACATTTCTCTACACTTGGTAGTATTTGTACATATAAATTATTATTATTTTCATATTTTTTATAATTTTTTTTCCATTTTCCTTTATTTTTATTAGAAAAAAGGCTTATGCAATGGCACATGCCATTGTCTGAGGGCATATGTGCACTGCCACCTTAGGCTGCATATGACCACATGCCATTTGACAACATTGGTTAACAATAAGCCTATGTTTCTTCAAGTCGTGATCTAGATTTGTAATATCGAATCATAAGCATAGTAGATTTTTCTGATGTCTAAGAGTTTGTCTATTTCCAAGCACCCCCAATGTATCACATGTTCCATCGTCGATCTTTGAATGCCCTAGTTGTGCCTAGTGTTTGGAGTATTGGTATCAATGCATGTATCGTGTCCTTGGGATATGGAAACATATCACTATCATAAGGGAAATATTGCATGTATCAAGAATGTATCGTACCCAGTGTTTTAAATATCGACGATATCAGCTGATATATCCTACGATATATCTTGTATCCCAACTGTGCGATACGAAATGCATAGGTAGTGTTGATATATCGCACATATTCAATCTAGTGAGCATTTTCAATTTTCGATCCATGTTTTTGTTATAACTCACGTTAAACTAGTATCAAATGGTTATATATCTATGATCCGTTGTGTTTTTCATGAAAAATTATGGATTCAGAACTTTGATTTTGAGATTTGGGGGAGATGGGTCAAGTTGCAGAAATTGAGAAAAAACAAAATTTCTCAATTTCTCACAAATCACTTGCGATCTTTGTAGCCATACAAAATTAAACATGTATGTAACTTGATCTTGTGATTCTTTTTTTCTTCTTATTATTATTTTTTATTTTTAAATATGTTGCTTGTGTTTCCATACATGTCTTCTTACATTTGTAAATTATATGAATAGACTTAGAATATACTTCCATTAGTTAGTTTGGAAAGCACATATATTAGGACCCCATACAAAGGAAACCCCTATTATGTGCATTTTTTTTTTTTTTTGGTAATGTTTTGATTTCTAAGTGTGTATTGATGTCTATTTCAACAATCCCTGAAGTTCCATTGAAACATTCAACCAATTTCCCAATGTTCCCATGTTTCCTAACAACATCGATACATTATGTGATACAACCGATATATCCCATGTGATAACCGATATTTATCTTTATCCCAAGGATGCGATATATTATGTGATAACGATAGTTAAAACATTGATCGTACCTAGTGTTCGATTTGTTGGTATCGCCATGAGTTTCGTTGGCCAGAGATAAAGATATAATATCGTTATCGCTGATAACCGGAAATGTAGGGAAAGGGGGGGGAACATAGAGAAAATGGTGGAATTTTTCAGTGAACCTTCAGGACATGCTTGAATACACATATTTACATATTCAGGAATGAAAAAATTGCAAAAAGAATTTATTAAATAATAATTTTCCATTTAATGAGGGCCAAAAGGCATGCGTTGTCGTAAGAAATCACTCAAATAGTAACCAAAATGAGTTTATATAATAAAAATGCAAGCTTACAACAATTAACACATGCAAAAGTAAATGAATTAAAAAAATACACATTTCTGGCTATATTTCATTCCCACAGAAAAAATACACTTATCTCTTCATCCATGTGATGATCGAGACCGTTGATCTGGAGGCCTAAATACAGACCAAAGATCTCATTTATCAGAAAAATCCAGCCATTCTTTTGATTTTTGTTTTAATGGTTCAAGTTGGACTGCTTCTTTAAACTGATCACTTTAAGGTTATTTAGATGAAAAGGACAATCCAATACCATCGATCTTATAAATATGATCTATCTATGTCCTGTTCCCCCATAAGAACGGTTCCGATCACACCTTTCTAGTACGTGTACACCGTGAGAAAATTACTTCATATAAGTTTCATGCAGTGTGATGTATATGGAAGTGGATTGCGTACTGAGTAACTCGGTACAATTAGTGTACTGAGTAAACTCTATGGGTCCCATAGTCATTCATGTATTTTATCCACTCCATCCATACATTTTAGCATATAAGTTTAGGTCGTTAGCCCAAAAATGAAGCATATCCAAATCTCAAATGGACCACACAACCAGAAACACTGTGAATTAAACATCTACCATTGAAAATTTCGTGGGGGCCACAGAAGTTTTTGATCAATCTGATATTTTTGTTTTCACTTCATCCTTGTTTTTGTGATATTATGAACAGGTTGGATGACAAATAAATATCACTATGGTCCATAGAAAGGTTTCAACGGTGGAAATCATTATTTCCACGGTTTCCTGTGGTATGGTCCACTTGAGCTTTAGATATACCTCAAAATTGGGCTCAACCACTAAAATGATCTGAAAAATAGATGGACGGAGTGGATAAGACAAATACATTTACGGTGGGCCCAACTGAGTTTACTCAGTACGATAAGAGGGTACTGAGTAACTCAGTACGCAACCCCATTTCGATGTATACTACCATACCTCCACCTGCACCAGAAAGGAAGCGGATTGCGTAGTGAATAATTCAGTATGCTATAGAGTACTAAGCAAACTCTATGGAGCCTACCGTAATATATGTGTCTAATCTATGCCGTCCAACTGTTTTATCAGTTCATTATAGGACAAGAAATGAAAATTGGAGTATATAAAAATCTTAATTAGACCACAAAATAGGAAATAGAGTGAAATGAACTCCTACCGTTGAAAACTTTTTGGGTGCAACAGAAGCTTTTCATCAAACTGATATTTGTGTTTTCACTTCATCAAGGTCCGTTCGACCTTATGAATAGGTTGGATGACAAATAAACATAACTATGGGCCCTAGGAAGGTTTCAACGATGGAAATCATTATTCCACTCAGTTTCTTGTGGTATGGTCCATTTGAGCTTTGGATTTACTTAAATCTTGGGATCAACCATTAAAATTAGCAGAAAAAATGGATGAAAGGTGTGGATAAATCACATACATTAACAGTGGGCCCAAATGAGTTTACTCAGTACAATAAAAGCATACTGAGTAACTCAGTATGCAATCCAATTTTTCTAGATCATTTTATGATAAAAAACGTACTGTCGCTAGTGGTCCATGCTCTGTGGTCCTACCATGATGCATCTATTTCATCTATGCCATTGGTCCATTTTTTTTAGATCATTTTATGATAACAGTCCAAAAATGAGATAGATCAAAATCTCAAGTGGACCACACAATGTTGATTGAATGTCTACAGTCTACCATTAAAACTTCTTGTGGGCTACAAAAGTTTTGGATCAAGCTAATATTTCTTTTTTCCCTTCACCTAGGTATGTAAGACCTAATCAACAGCTTGGATATCAAATAAACATTATAGTGGGCCCAGGAGGTTTTTCATGGTGGACATTTAATCACTACTATTTTCCCGTGGTGTGGTCCGCCTGAGTTTTAGATCTACCTCTTTTTTTGGATCAAGCTCTAAAATGATCTTTAAAAATGAATGGATATCATGGATAAAACAGATGCATCATGGTGGAGCCCACGGAGCACTGACCTGCATCGTCAAAGCCAAACCACCGTCCTAAAGCCAAACCACTGCCCTTAAAATTGAAATCGGATCCCCGAATTTTTATAAACTCGAAAATCCCTCTCCCTCATCCGAAAATTTCAAAAAAAATCCTTTCTTTGCCACTAATATCTCCGGAATTTCAACCCAAAAATCCCTCTCCCTCATCCCAAATTTTAAAAAAAAACCTCTATTTTCCAACAAGATCTCGAGATTTTCATAGCCCACAAGCCGATTCTTTTCTGGAGAAGTTGCCAGAGGATTTTTAAACGGAAAATTCAATTTTTTTGGGGTTGAATCTTACCAGAAAGGTTGGCGATCTGCACTCAACAACCGTGAAGCTCTTAAAATTCGTGTCTTCAAACAGATCCAGGCGAAAAACAGGTATTTTCTTGTGTTTTTTGTTTTTGGTTATTGATTTTGAAGATTTTATCGCCGAAAACATCACCCTTTTATCGATAAAGGTGAGTTGTTGGCTACAGTTCCCACCCATGGTTGGTGGGAATAGTGAAATATCGGCGATATTTAGAAAATATCGAAAAATCAATATTATCGGCAATATTTCGGCAATATCTGGCAGAGAAATGAAAAAAGGGGTTTTCAGTTTCGATGACCCAATGATACCAATATTATTGGCGACAATTCGATATTGTCGCCGATAATTTAAACACTGATCGTGCCCAAGGAAAACATTGGGATAATGATGGTGTTTTTGAATGAAACTTTAGGAGATTTTAAAAGAGACATGATGACACACTTAGAATTCAAAACATTAGAAAAACCAAGTACGCATCATAAGTTTCCATTGTATATGGTCCTAAACTATGCACCGTCTGGAAGAAATCATGCACTTTATATCTAAAAAGAGTTCATATAATTCACAAGTCATACAATACAATTACCAAAACTCAAATAAAACATCTAATAACAAAAGAAAGAAGAAAAAATAAATCAGAAATTTTTTTTAAAATGATACTTCGATATTTTCCACTATTTTAAACTAAAAATTATCTTTTTACAGAACTTCAAGAAACTATCCCCAATCTGTAGATTGGCCTACAAGTCGTGTCCATTGACTTTTTATGACCCTGTTTGCAATTCAAATGGGTGAAAAATGAAATATTTTCGAAATTTCCCATAATTCTTCTGTTTTCCTCAAATTCGTAGATTGGAGCTTCAAATCCATAATTATGTACAAAACATGCATAATCATGATTTAGTAACTTTTTATACCGAATTGGAGCAAAAGAATTAAGTAAAAACAAACGAAATCAGAAATATTTTACATACTGGGTTCCAACCCATTTTCATCACTCTTCAATCATATTTTTTCCACCCAACCTTGATTTCTCTGTAAACAACTTAGAAGTTGTCTAAATCTTGTCACTAAGGGATTCCACAAAAAAATTAGGGAAATGATTGAGTTTTTTTTAGTTAGTTTTTTTTTTTTTTTTTTTTTTTCTCTCTTATTTTTTTAAAAGAGGGGTGCATTGCCTCAATATCATTGATACATATTGGATGTTTTGATGATATCGGGGAGTATTTGTAAAAGGGCAGTGTGGATATTTGCGATATAGCCATATATTTGTTAGTGGCTCGGTTTGTCAATAATGTGAGTCTGTGTGTCTTGAATGGGTTAAGCCCCCATTGGAAGACGAAGACAACCGAATACTTGAAGACTTGCAACATCAAGGTATGAAGACAAGTAAATTGAGGTGCCTTGGTGAAAGTAGCCCTGGATCCCTTTAAGTTCCAAAAAAACCTTCCTCTATATGATAAACCCTCACTAGGAAAACCTTTGCTTTATCATCTCTAGCCTAAAGCCTAAATATGCATAAGATCAACCAGGCTAATAGAGGTTCAGAGCTACTAATGAAACATCATAAATTAGAGCTCTATCGATCAAATTGACAATCCATCGATTCGAGTGTCGATCGAATCGATAGATCCTGTCGATCGAATCAACAACTGCTAAAACTGTCCAATGAGCTATACAATTAAATCAGGAGTTTTTTGATTGAATCAAAACTCCAATTGACTCCAATTAACAGTGTCTTGTCAAGTTGATTGAATCGATAGAGCTATCGATTGAATCGACAGTTAGCCTTTATGTGTCTGATGGAACCTTTTCTCTATAAAAGTGGCACTCGGACCTTTGAAAATGTCATTGATTTTAGACGTTTTAGAAGCCTTAGTGTACATAACTCTTTTCCTTCTCTTCTAGGCTTCCATCTAAAGAGATAAATGTCTTCTTCCTTGTGATTCATCACTCTAACCAGCATTCCAAACTCCATTTAAAGATGTATATGTTCTCAAGTATTCTTTAGAGGTTAGACATCAATCCCATAGGTAAATCCTTTGTCTATCATCCTCTAGAATGCCCATCAAGGTGTCTCCAAATAGGAACTAACTATCTCATTAGTTGTAGGAGATTCAACCACCCTCTCTCCTTACCTTGGCATCCTCATAGGTGCATCATTGCAAGGTAGCCCGATCATTGGAGCTAAAGAAGATCTGCATCAAAGATCGGAAGCCGCATGAAGATTGATCGAGCATCTTAAGAAAACGCTATCAATGGGGCTCATCCAAAACTTTTAAGAGTTTAATTAAAGTCCATCGAATTTGAAACCCAAACTCAAATAGGTCCTTGTGTAGGACCACCTTTGATAGGAGTATACATAGTTCCTTGTGTAGGACCACATCGGTTCATGGTTAGCATAAAGAAAACCTTGTCAGTCTTCGAGGGAGCCACCGACACGGGTGCGTATGTGTAGGTTATTGGTTAGCCAATAAAAAACCTTGGTTAGTCTCTGTGTGAGCCCCTGGCGGGAGTGTATGTAGGTCTTTGTGTGGGACCGCAAAGGTTAGTGGCGAACTTATAGAAAACCTTTGTAAAGATTAATTGTGAACATATAGAAAACCATTAAGATAGTGAAATATGGAAAACTTGAGTTTGAGTTCATCATCTAGGAGCGGAGTAAGGATTTAGCCAAACCACTATATATGGTTGTGTTTGTGATTGTCGATTGTGTATGCTATTCTATTTATGCTTGTGATTTGATTTGTTTATTTCATATGGATGCATGAATAGATTGTATGCTAGGTGCTTAATAAATTGCACACACTATTTATTCCTATCTCACATGTTGGACTACTCTGCACATTTAGTTGTATATTTCATAATCTAGGATCTTGGACCCATTTAACCTTGTGACTTAAATTGAAATAATTGGTAAATAATTTTAAGCGATTCTATTCGCCCTCCCTCTAGGATTTAGTATTTCTTCTAAGCTTCCACATCGTGGTATTATGTTAGAAATCCACGCAATTTCAATATTGACGATATAGCAAATGATACATGCGATATTTTCATGTATACAGGGGAATTTTACAGTTTCCCCTGTGTTTTGTATTGGGCTGATGCAATGTCGATGGTATCAACCGATACTATCGATACTGTAAAAACTGATTGTGCCAATGTGTAACATGCATCACATGTGCCACCATATAGCTTTAAGTACCCTACCTGTGCCACCATCCATCTTCAAGCACTCAACATGCCACATTTGCCAATGTTGCACTTGTGCCACACGTGCCACTGTCCATCTTCAAGCACCCCGCTGTGCCCGTTGCTACGAAGAAATCATTTTCCCATGGAAAACCTTGTTTTTCCAAGCAATGGATTTGAAAATGATCAATTTTCATTAAAAATCTTATTGAAAAACAAACATCAGAAATTTTGTTTCCTTTCCACCGGTATTCTTTCCTCTCCTTCCCCGTGCAAACAATATTTCTTTCATTTCCTTGAATCAAACAGCCCCTATATATGTGTTAGGTTGCTGCATTAAAGTTAAGGACTTGAGTTGCATAAATGATGCTGTGATGGTTGTTTGCTTAGAATAACCATGAGCAAAATTCGGACTGACCTTTGTTTCTGCTGATTTGTGTATATATGGAAAGTAAGCCATGCATACAACAATGGTAAGACACTTGTTGTCAGCAAGGTTCCATTGCCAAATTACCGGGCTGATCTTGATGAACGACATGGATCAACACAGAAAGAGGTGCAAAATGCTGTACACTATCCAAATCCTTTGCAGGTTTTATGGACCAAGAAACTAATTTTATGTTGTCATCCAACCTCTGCAGATTCAGATGTCCATAGAGACAGAGAAGAGAGTAGGAAATCTTTTGGAAATCTCTAAAGGAGCATTAGCTGTCCATGATTCTGTTGGCCCATCAGGTCAGGAAAGCAAACAATCTTTACTAGCCCCAGCAGTACCCAGAGGTGGGTTGATATCAGAGGAGGATTCTGTGAAGGAAAAATATAGTGTTGAGCTTAGGAACAGGCAGCACACATTGAAGGTGTGAATTAAATCTAAAGATCAGTTGATTTGTTGTCATAAATTTTATGTATATTGTGGACTCCTAAATTATGGTGGCCATGACTGATTACCAGTTACTTGCAGGCATCCCAGAGTGTAAAAGCAATGCAATCTTTCAGGGAACAGTTGCCAGCCTACAAAGTGAAAGCTGAATTTCTGAAAGCTGTGGCAGAGAATCAGGTGCTATGTGCAACTTGAAGCAAGTAGAATATGCCATGCTAGTTTTTTTTTTTCCTTATTATTTTGTACCATTTCATTTATGTAACAATTGTAATTATTTGTTCCTTGAGCTGAGTGGTATGTCTGGGAACTGCCCGCCCATGATCCTCTGCTTCTTGCCCTTTGGCATGTGTATTAGTTGGGTATAGGGTTAGTACTGGGTAGGACTGTTTTGTCATATGTGTGTTGTCAATATGAGCCCACTTCCAAAGTGCAGGGAAAAAGAGGAAACTTAATGTCAGATGGGCAACCAACTGTAAATATTTTCCCAGTCTACCAGTTAAAACCCCATTCCATATTGCTGGAAGAAAGGCTAAAGGCGATGAATATAATGATGAAGATGGTGATGCTATGATGATGATGATATTTAGTTATGTTCTACCCCTTTTTATTTGATAATAATACTGTTTTAAAGTGACTTTGTGGAATTACTTTTTCATGTCACTGGAATTTCTACTTTGGAGATCTCAGCCAGCCATAGACTTTGGGGGACCTGGTAGTTGCTTGTAGGCTGAAACTTGGTTCTGATGATGTGCATGTTGAATGGTTATATGAATTATTGTCTTTGCATCATTTATGTATTTTGATTGTACTGGAGGGTTGTTGGACCTGCACTCTTTCTACCATTTTGTTCATTGTAATACTGATAGTAGTTTTGTTTTTTACATAAGGGAATGTGACCATACCCTTTGGTATTATCTTTTATTTCAGCCTGTTTTATAGAAAACAGAATGGATACACAAAACATTTTCCGAGCTTGTGTTTCTTTCTCCTTGACTTTAGTTGATTTACATTACAGAAATTTGTAGCATTTGCAAGATCCGTGTGTTTCTGATGAAGACAAATCTGGATCTTTTTAATCTGAGGTTTCCCCACCTTTTTTTTTTTATTCAACTCCATTCCCTCATGCAATTCATATTTCTACTTTAGCATTCATACTGCTGATAAGATGAATTCATCTTGAGGTGGAGTGATCTTGCAGGCTTTTGATTTTCATAGATGTGTGCTTATCTTTCAATATTTTGGAGGTGATTGTAAGTGAGTTTGTTCTGTTGAGCTGGTATAGACAGTGTAGAGTGTGTGAGTGATCCAGGGTTCAATCCTTGGTGCTGTTAACCTTCCGAATATATATATATATATATATATATATATATATATATATATATATATATATATATATATATATATATATATATATATATATATATTCTCATTTTTCAAGACATGGCTGAATCAAGACCCGACAGAGCTATTTTCCATAGGTTGCAGTTTGTTAATTTTGTTAATCAGCGGTTTTTATTAACATTTTTGTTCATGTCTTTTTTTATTTTTGTTGCTCATCTATTGCTATCGAATGAGAAAAGAACTCCTTACCTCCTTGTGTTTTGACTTATTTTGAAGATGATCCTTGTTTTCAATCTTGAAGATATTATATTTTCCTGAAGATATTATCAGTTTGGCATCAGCAAGCAGGCCAACAAAATTTTGATCAAATTCAGGGAAAAATTATGCATGCAGGAATTTCATATGAAAGTTCTTGGCTAAACGTGGTGCGATTTAGATACATGGGTCTTTTTGGAAGCCAGATCCATATGTAGGCAAGAATTCATCTAGTGATAATTGCAGCCTCCCAGTTATATACATGTGTTGCTGACTGTGGATACGGAAGTTATATACCTGTTATCTGAGATTGCAAAACAAATGTGGTTATCTGTAAGGAAGTTATATACCCATTTAATGACTTGTAACCAAAACAACCCTAGTCTAATGAAAAAAAATATATAAAACCACTCATAAAGTTTCCAAAGCATAAATCCAACATAAACTACATCCTTAAACCTATATATATATATATATATATATATATAATCCTATGATGAAAAGAATGATCCACGATCAATGACTCGATCATGTAATCAATGCAATCCAACAGCCTGATCGTCACGTTCCTCATCGCTCCCTAAATCAACCCATTTGCGTCTTCCCAGTGTGGGGTCTTTAATACGGATGCTCGCCTAGCCACGAAGAAACCGGGGCCCACCTCCTGTGATACTTATGCGAAGGCGTACGTGATGTGATGTCCTCATCAACTCTCCTCGATTGAGAAGAGTTCGCTTATGGCAGACTATTCCTATAACATTCCAGGATGTTGGGATCCAAAGTCTGCAACTCTGCCTCCATAATCTATTTGCTATCTGAAACCGGCATGTGCTTCCACTTGATGAGAAAATTTTGAAATCCCCTAGGCGAGTGGAAACCACTTGCGCATCCAGTATATCTTCGACTTATTCACTTCGAGTAGGCAAGGAGGGTAAGGGTGGCAAATGCTAGGATGATGGGTCAGGTAGAGGCCATAGGTTACAGACTAGATCATGGTCTGTGGGAGGGTTTGAAAATAGATCAGAAGGCGAAATAGTAGGACCCTCATATTGTACTAGATCTTCCACATTAAAAGTAGAGCTAATTCCTATGGTAGGTAGACGGTCTACTACATACACATCAGGACCTAGTTTTTGTAGTATTTTGTATGGTCCGACACTATGCACTTGCAATTTCTTAACAACTCCTTGTGGGAACCGTTTTGGCCTCATA
Organism: Magnolia kwangsiensis; assembly: GCA_037074715.1. Lineage (NCBI taxonomy): Eukaryota > Viridiplantae > Streptophyta > Magnoliopsida > Magnoliales > Magnoliaceae > Magnolia > Magnolia kwangsiensis. The sequence continues at coordinate 45,769,817 of CM073580.1, forward strand.
CGAACCATGACATAATCTCTTACCTAAAATTCCTGAAATTTGCAATGAGAATCAACAAATGCTTTATAATTTTCATTACTTGAGTTAATCTGCTTCCTGATCTTTCTATGCAACTCATGTATGTGATGTGCCAACTCATGTGTTGACTCAGATGGCCTATGGGATACAAACATAGGTATGAGATCTACGGGTTTTCTACGTTTGTAGCCATGCACAACCTCAAATGGACTCATTCCCATGAGCCTATTAATGGAACTATTATATGTTAACTCGGCTATAGGCAAAACAATATCCCAAGTTCTAACGTGATCACCCACACGGCATCAAAGCAGATTTCCAAGACTCTTATTGATGATCTCAGTCTGACTGTTTATTTGAGGATGATAGGCATATGAAAATTGAAGCCTTGTCCCCATTGTGTGTCATAGGGTCTTCGAAAAATAGCTCATAAAACATACATCACGATCAAACACTATAGTCTTTGATAGACCATGTAAACACACTACCTCTCTAAAGAAAAGTTTAGCCGCATTGGAGGCATCTGATGATTTCGAGTATGGAATGAAATGGGCCATTTTGGAAAAACAGTCTACAACCACAATTACAGAATCATGTTTCTTAATAGTCTTAGGTAAACCCAACACGAAATCCATAGTGATGTCTTGCCACGGAGTATGGGGCATTGACAAAGGTGTATACAATCCTGTATTTTGCTTCTTTTTTTTCTTCGCCAGTTGATAAGTCCTGCACTGCCTAACTATCTTGGCTACATCTCTCTTGAGATTTGTTCAATAAAACCTATCCTTAACAAGGACAATGGTCTTGTCCCTCCTCAAAGGACCAACTACCCCTCCTACATGAAGTTCCCAAACTAGGAAATCACGGAGGGAAGTACGGGGAATGTTTGAGTTTGTCACCTTTAAATAGGAACTCATCGATGTTGACAAACCCGGGACTGTCTCTCAACTGACCATCTCGTAGTGACACGTACAACTCACAAAAGTTTGGGCTTGTAGGATACTCTTTTCTCAACCGCTCAAACCCAGTCACTTCCACACTTACACTTTGGAGTAGCCCCACACGGCAACTAAGGGCATCAACAAGTTCGTTCTCGACCGCGGCCTTATGTTTAAGAACAAAATAATATTCTTTAAGAAACTGAACTCATTTAGTGTGCCTAGGGTTTAGTTGTTTTTTTTTTTTTTTTTTTTTTGGGAATTGAGGTAACGTAAGGTCTCATGGTCAGAAAATAAGACAAATTTTTGCGGTAATAGATAATGATGCCAATGACGCAAGGATTGAATGACCGCATAGTACTCTTTGTCATAAGTAGAATACTGTTGCTTTGCCTCATTCAACTTCTCACTAAAATAAGCAACGAGGCTCCCTTCTTAATTAGGCACTCCACCTATACCTACCCTAGATGCATCACACGCAACTTCAAAGACTTTAGAAAAGTTTGGAAGGCGCATAACGGGAGCTTCGCTCCTCTTGCCCTTAATTTTCTTAAATGCTCTAGAGGCAGCTTTGGTCAATATGAAATCCCCTTTCTTTATGCAATCAATGATGGGAGCCATGATGGAATTAAACCCTCTAATGAACCGCCTATAGAAAGTTGCTAAGCTGTGAAAGCTTTGTAGCTCGTAAATATCGCGTGGCTCAAGCCACTCAATTATGGCATTGACCTTCTCGGGGTCCGCTCTCATTCCCTCATATGATACTATGAACCCTAAGAAGATAACACTCTTTGAAATGAATGTGCACTTCTTAAGGTTGGCATAAAGCTTTTCAGCTCTGAGGACCCCGCAAGCTTGCCTCAGATGGTAGAGATGTTCCTTTGACGTGCTATAGATAAGAATGTCATCGAAATACACTACAAAAAACTTACCCATAAAGGGCCTCAACACCTGGGTCATCACCCTCATAAATGTGATCAGGGCATTAGTCAAGCCAAAGGGCATATGACTAGCCACTCGTATGGCCCATCCTTTGTCTTAAAGGTTGTCTTCCATTCATCTCTTGGGCGTATATGTATTTGGTGAAACTTGCTCTTAAAGTCTATCTTTGAAAAAATGGCGGCACCCTCCATCATGTCTAACATAACATCAAGACACAGTATGGGAAACCGGTACTTGACCGTGATCTTATTGATGGCTCTACTGCCCACATGCATGCGCCACGTGCCGTCTTTCTTAGGCATGAGAAGCGCTGACACGACACACTGACTCAAACTCTCTTGAATGAAACCCTTCCTAAGAAGCTCATTTACCTGCTTCTTCAACTTTTTATGCTCCGTAGGGTTCATTCAATAATGAGGAAGATTTGGTAGAGTTGCCCTAGGGACGATCAATGGCATGTTGGATGTCCCTCATGGATGGAAGTTCATTTAGTAAGTTTACTGGGAATACATCGTGAAATTCATATAGAATTAGAATCACCTTAGGAGGTCCCTCTACACTAACCTCGGGTGGAACTTCTCTAGCCACTAAGGTGTACATATCGAAACCACCTTAGCGTCTCTCTTGAACTCCCTGGCATTGATAACATGATGGGGACATCACGCACATGCACGCTGCCCCCTACACATGTACACACGAAGGAGGTCCCCACCGTCGATCTAGATCGATGACGATGTCCAGGGAGGGCCCCCATGCTAAAAGACGGAGTTTTTGTTCAAAAGTGTGAGCCCGATAATCAAGAAAAGGCCATCATGGGATCTCATGTTCATGGCCCGCTAATTGGATTGATTTCATATTTTAGGTTTTGCTTATTGTTATTATTTAGAACATTATGAATGCTTTAGATTTCTTTGTTTGGTTTTTATTTTATTTTACTTCATCGCCAAGTAAGCGAGTTTTGGGGTATAGGGTTTTCCCTATAAATAGGCACCCCTTGTAGTTTTTTCGATTGATTGAAGATTAATAAAAATTTCGCGTTTTCCTACTCTCTAAGTTGTAAAGCTTAATTGGGTGCGAAGCCCTCCCTTCATCGAAGGGTTAACTACTGTGGCGCGAAGCCACATTATCCCGATTCGCCCCCATCCATCGTCATCTCTACTACCCATCTTTTGTCATCCCTTCTGCTCATCTCACCCCATCATTTGCACTTCGAATCAATAATCTATTGCAGCAATTCTCCTCCCCACATCAGAATTTCAGAATCTGGCCCTACAGGAGGGTTGAAACTTTGGCAGAACACAACGCACAAACCGTACATCGGATCGAGCTGAGATTTGGGGGTTTTGGAGTCCATCCCTAGCCGACCAAGGCTAAGGTGGCCTTTTTTTGAATAGTGGGCCCCACACACGTGCGGCCGGGATCACATGCACGTCCGTCTAGGCCATTGTTGTTGTCCACACGCGAGATCATCTTTTGGCTTAGGTTTTTATCATCTTTTATCCTCTCATAGCCGTTTTTCGTGAATCCTAGCTATAAATTACGTTTTTCCTAAGTTATTTGCCAATTTTCTTACCTTAGGGTTCCCCGAGTTGGAATTTCTGAATCCCTTGGATTAGGGACTGATTACTCTGCATGCGTGGATGATTATTTCTTATCTTTGAGTATCATTAGGTTCATAATTTTTATTGATCCAGCCCTATCATGTGTAGGCCTGGACCCGCATGGATTCCCCTTAATTGAATGTTTGGACTTTCATGTGGGATATAGAATTTGTGTAATTGTTTCTGAACTAATGTGATCTTAAGCCTGAAATCTCGCATATCATATTTAATTTTCATGTCTTGCATCAAATTTGGTATTAGAGCCTAGGGTTCTTGTAGGGGAATTCATTGCATGTTTAGGATTTGGTTGTTTATGTCCATTACGCATCAATTCTCATCATATATGGCTGTTTAGAGGTCCATAAACCCTGACATAAGCTGCTGAAATTTTCTGTTATCCCCTTATTTGAATTATTTTAAAAATAAACTTATTTTTCTATTTCTAGGTTTAGAAACTTTCCTTTTCTGTTTTTTTAGAAACTTTCTTAATCTGTTTTAGAAACTAATTTCCTTTCCTTTTTTTTTTAAAAAAACTAACTTCCTTTTTTTTTTGGGGGGGGGGGGGAACTTTCCTAATTTGTTTTTTTTAGAAACTTTCCTCCTCCGTTTTTAGAAACTAGGTTGCTTTTTTTTATTTAGAAACTTTCCTAACTTGTTTTAAAAACTTTCCTTTTTCGTTTTTTAAAAACTAGGTTGTTTCTTAAAAAAAATAAAAATAAATAAAAACTCATATTTTGACAACTATATTGTTGATTTTTGGCTGGTACCCTACACTAAACATGGAACAATTGCAAGAGTTACTAAACAAGCTGTCTCAGAAGTTGGAGTCTTTGATTAAGCACTTGGAAATGGACCAATGCTTTGAACAGCTTGATGTACACATTGCCCGACTAAAGACCATCACCAGGATAGACCCCACCATTGAGGTAGATGTCCAATCTCAGGTAGGTGGCCTGAAGGATAGACCAATGAATGGAGTTGGTCAAGGAATCAATTATGTGTGTGCACCCGTGCACCCACCCATGAGAGACATCAAGACCACTAGTTTGAGGCGTACAACGTGTGCGGCCTTGTGGCTGGAGAGTGCACCAGAGGCTAGTGTAGAGTTACCCACTGAGGCCATTCCGGTAATGGATGAGTTATGTGATATCTTTCCTGATGATCTACCGGATGAGTCTCCCCCTAGGAGAGATATAGAGCACACCAGAACATGGGACACCATAATACCTACAGCTGAGTTTACGTTGAATAGTTCTATGGATAGGTCCACAGGTCTAAGTCCTTGTGAAGTTGTTACTGGTTATAAACCTAGGAAACCTATTAATCTTGTCCATATATCACTGTCTCATAGGCTGTCAAAAATTGCAAAGTCTTTTGTGCATCACATTCATTCATAGCATCAAGAAATTAGGCAGAAGATCATGACTAGTAATGAACATTGCACATTTTCTGCAGACCAGCATAAATGTTTCAAAGGATTCAATATTGGGGACTCCGTGATGGTCCGCATTAGCCCCGAGCGGTACCCTCCAAGGGCCGTTCATAAGTTACACGCGCATAGCGTTAGACCCTTTAAAATTATAAAACGAAACGGTCTCAATGTGTATGAGATAGATCTTCCACCCTCTATGGAAATTAGTTTCACATTCGATGTGGAGGATCTGGTTACTTTTCAGGAGACCACTGATACTTTGTCCGGCCCTTCGCCCACCCATCCTGATTCCCCATATTTATCCCTTGAACCATGGCCCCTTACCAACCCATTTTCCCAGCCTTTACCTCCCATATCTACCCTTCCCGACACATTTCTCAGTCTCTAAATCCCATACCTACTCCTCCCAACCCATCTTCTCGGCCTCTACGTCCAATACCTACCCGTCCCGACCCATTTTCCCAGCCTCTACCTCCCATACATGCTTTTCCCGACCTTTCTTCCCAGCCTCTACCTCCCATACCTAGCCTTCACACACCCAGAGAAGAAATAGAGGATAAACTGGACCATCAGATAGTTTTAATGTCGGATGGCGGGTTTCAGAAGTACCTGGTTAAATGGAAGTTACTCCTAGCTTCAGATAGCACGTGGCTCACTGAGGAGGATCTTCAGAGACTTGATCCTGACATCGTGAAGCGGTTCAGAAGTTTTATTTCACAAGTGGCAAAATCTTCGCAGCCCGAGAGAATTGATGGGGACATCATGCGCACGCATGCCGCCCCCTATGCATGTACACACGAAGGAGGGCCCCACCGTCGATTTGGATTGATGACGACGTCCACGGAGGGCCCCATGCTAGAAGATGGAGTTTTTGTTCAAAAGAGTGGGCCCGATAATCAAGAAAAGCCCATTATGGGATCTCATGATCATGGCCCGCTAGTCGGATTGATTTTACATTTTAGGTTTTGCTTATTGTTATTATTTAGAACATTATGAATGCTTTAGATTTCTTTATTTGATTTTTATTTTAGTTTAATTCATTGCCAAGTAATAGGTTACGTACATGGCGCGAGTTTTGGGGTATATGGTTTTTTCTATAAATAGGCACCCCTTGTAGTTCTTTTGATTGATTGAAGATTAATAAAAAATTCATGTTTTCCTACTCTCAGAGTTGTGAAGCCTAATTGGGTGCAAAGCCCTCCCTTCATCGAAGAGTTAACTACCGTGGTGCGAAGCCACATCTATCCCGATTCGCCCCCATCCATTGCCATCCCTTCTTCTCATCTCACCCCATCATCTACACTTTGAATCAATCATCTATTGCAGCAATTCTCCCCTCCACATCAAAATTTCAGAATCTAGCCCTACAAGAGGCTGAAACTTTGGCGGAGCACCATATACAAACTGTACATCGGATCGAATTGAGATTTGGGAGTTTTGGAGTCCGTCCCTGGCCGACCAAGGCCAAGGTGGTGTTTTTCTAAATAGTGGGCCCCACACGCGTACGGCCGGAATCACACGCACGTCAGTCTAGGCCATTGTTGTTGTCCACACACGGGATCATCTTTTGACTCAGGTTTTTATCATCTTTTATCCTCTCATAGCCGTTTTTCATGAATTCTAGCCCTAGATTACGTTTTCCCTTAGTTATTTGCCAATTTTCTTACCCTAGGGTTCCCCGAATTGGAATTTATGAATCCATTGGATTAGGGACTGATTACTATGCATGCGTGGATGATTATTTCTTATCTTTGAGTATCGTTAGGTTCATAATTTTTATTGATCCAGCCCTATCATGTGTAGGCCTGAACCCGCATAGATTCCCCTTAATTGAATGTTTGGACTTTCATGTGGGATATGGAATTTGTGTAATTGTTTCTAAACTAACGTGATCTTAAGCCTGAAATCCCGCATATCATATTTAATTTTCATGTCCTGCATCATAACATGGAGAGACATGTTGGGATCTCCACATATCTCGAGTTACTTGACTTCCCCCCAGCTTTCTTCTCCGCATTGCTTTTTGGTGGGAGAGGAACTAGAGTGATCTTCTTACCCTAATACATGAATCAACACACATTCAAGCGGCCATGTATCGTCACATCGCGTTCAAATAACCAAGGCCGCCCAATAATGATGTGTCCAACATCCATGGGCAAAACGTTAAAACGTTGTACCCACAACGAATCTGAATAGGATCCAAAATGAACAGACACAAGATATCATTGGGTAACAAGCATGAAAGATGCATCAACCCATGAAACTATAAAGGGCTGAGGGTGTGGTTCGGGTTTCAAACCCAAACGAGATAAAGTGCTAGTGGGGACCACATTTGTACAACTATCAATCTACCACTATCGACGATCACCTTGCAATTCTTCTCCCCACATTTTGCATAGGTGTAAAAAATTGTAGTCCGACACCAGTCATCATTCTCCTTAGAATTGGTTAAGGCTAAAGCAGCTTGGTTCAAAAGATCTTTCAGGAAGGAAATTTTAAATGTAATTAGATGCCATGGTAGTGGTAAAGTTTGGGTTTCTATGGGTATCTGATCAAATTCTTTCTATTTTTTTGGAAAGATCTAAAAGTTGATGTGATGGTTTTCATTTCAGAGCTCTAAAAAGGGAAAATTATATAAGAACATTGGTGAATATTTTATTGGTTTAGTCTCGCTCAAAGATTTTTGGCCTATTAGCTTAATTGGTAGTTTTCATAAAATCTTGGCTAAAATTGTTGGCACCAAATTATGCGAGGTTCTTAGGGGGATCATCTTGAAGGTTGAAGGGGCATTTTGGTGTTGATACTACACATTATTTGGAAAAATGAGTGCATCAACTATAGGTACTTGATGCGGAAACATGGCATAATCTATAAGATTGATATGAGGAAAGCTTATGATATGTCGATGGAACTTTGTTGCTTACATGTTAAGAAGAATGGTTTTTAGGGTTCGATGGATGAACTAGATGATGCAATGCATGAGTTCAACCTTCTTGATTCTAGTGACTGGTTGGCAAGTGGATCCTCTTTCCCCTTTTCACTTTGGTTGTGGCCAAGGCTCTTAGTAGGATGCTGGACTGAGCTAGGAGGTTGATTTGTTCAGTGGCTTCTCGGTTGCAAATTGAGACTTTCTTATTCTCCCGTTCGTTGATGACACCATCTTGTTTTGCTAGGCCAGCCAACCAATCTTAAGTTGATAATCTGTGGAAGGTTGTTAGGTGTTTTAAAGAATATTTGACTTTTTTGGAAAAAAGTCAAATATTCAAAACGTGATGTTGTGCATTTGATTGGAAGAACGAGTTTTAAATGTCTTTGCCCATATTTTATGATGCACGTCGGTTAAGCTTTCCTCTACTTAGAGGCTTCCTCGTTGCATTGGTAAATCAACTTCGCATCTTTCGGATAATAGTGTGGAAAGTTTTGAAAGGAAATTATTTGGTTGGGAAAGTCGTTATCTATATCTTGGAGGCAACATTACATTAATCAAAACTGCTTTATTGGATATACCAGTTTATTTCATGTCTATGTTCCATTGTCTGCTAGCTTATAAACAGATTGGATGGAATCCAAATGACTATGGCATGGGGTTGAATACAAACGTAAGTTCTATCGTAGACAACCACAAGTTCCATCTTGTGGATTGGAAGAGGTGTGCAAACCAAAGGAGTTAACAAGCTTGGAATAAGAGCTCTGAAATCCTTTAAAATGGTGCTCTTGGGAGAATGGCTATGGAGATTATTTGGGAGGAAGAGGGGATTCTGTGGAAAAAAGTTATTGCTCCAAATTCGGTGTGGATTATAGTGGTGGCACACTACAATCTTTGCAATGTGGAGCTTCTGGTTCTTGGAAATTAATGTTTAGGGTTGGTTCCGTCTAGAAGGGAGATTCCTTCTCTCTTGGGAATGGTGCCCATGTTTGTCTCTGGAGGGATTTTGTTGTGGGGAATCGGGATATGCTCATGAGAATTTGTTAATCTAGCTTGTTCAGAGTGGCTTTGGAGAAGAATCTGACTATCTCTCAGTTTGCCTCCTTTGCTGGGGAATAGAGTGTTGTTTCCACCTCTTTCGTCGAAATCTGTTTGTTGTGAGTTTTAAAGAATTTGTTACTAGATGGAACCAACCCTAAACATTAATTTGTTAATCTAGCTTGTTCAAAGTGGCTTTGGAGAAGAATCTGACCATCTCTCAATTTGCCTCCTTTGCTAGGGAATAGAGTGTTGTTTCCACCTCTTTCATCGAAATCTGTTTGTTGTGAGTTTTAAAGAATTTGGGAGTCTCATGGATGCCCTACATGGTCAAGGTGGTGTTCTAGAAGTCGGGAACAAATGCAAGTGAAACATGGAGAAATCGGGTCGATTTAGTCATTTTATTCTACTGTATGTATTGAGCCCTCATCTAGGGTGTGGGACCACATCCATCACGTTTGGAAGTTCTTTGGTTCAAGGTTCCCATGATTGAGCACCTAAGGAATAGGAAAATGATCATTATGAATATGTGCATTTTGTGCCTTTGTGATGCAAAATCTGTGGGCTACCTATTTATGCCTTTTTGCTTCTCATAGAAGATTTTCTGTTTTTTATTTTATTTTTTTTAAAGATTGGTTAGGGTGATGCCTTGCTTGATTCATGAGGGTTTTTTTTTTTTAAATTTATTTATAAATTTTAATTTAAATAAATGTCCCAACACTCTAGAGGTCATGGGAGAACAAGGAAGATTATGCGGTGGGTTGTTCTTCTTGCTGGTATCTGATCGATATGGTTTGAGTATAGTAGGACTTTCCATGACAAGTCGAGTACATCGAATGAGGTATTACAACAAGTCAAGAGGCTCTTGTTTGAATGGACTAAATCATCTTCTATTTTCACTAACTTCTTGGAGGAATCTCTTGTGGATAGTCAGAGGTTTGCATCTATATTTTTCTGATGATTCCTCATCATCAGTCTTGTTTTCTCTCCTCTTTCTTTTTAATTCTTTTTATTACCCCTCAAAAAAAGGGTCAAATCTTCATAAAAGGACCCATCTTCATAATATGAAGGTTCACTTGTACTTCCTTTTTTTGGCAAGAGTGTTGACTACTTTGTTTTCCTCCTGAATGAGATGACCAGAGGACACATATTTCCACCATGACAAATCTAAATATTCTTCGATAATATGTGCCAACTGCCATGGAGCTGGTCGCTTCTTGAATGCCAAAGTGATGTTTAATGGTATCACCTTCAACCAAAAGATCCTAAAATAGAGTCACCATTCTGTCGGTCCTTCAAAGGAGTTCCCCATCGGCATTTTAGACTTTTTTTCTCCATATTTTTCTGATTTTCCTATTTTCTTGATTTTTATGATGAAGGCTTCATGTTTTTTTGAGCAGCAAAAGATTCCAACAGTCCAGGCTATGCGTAGAGTAATCATCATGATGCATTTTCAGATACTGAGATTTAACATCATGTTTCCTCAACACCCGTTACCATCTAGCACCAATTTCAATCATAGTGTCCAACCTCCTTTTGTAAATTCAGTCTCTTTCCATTGTCTTCTTCAACAACCCCTTCCTACCACCCGTATCCTTATCTTTTAATTTGTTTACCCTAATGAATCCGAAATTATCTCTGTCCTTCTAAACTTGCCACTTAGTACAAGATAATTCTCATCTTGGGATGAGGGAGCAAATGTCCCTCTATAGAGTTCCAACTTATACCAATGTAGTTTTTGTCCATGAATACCAAAACCAAGACTATCCTATCTCATTTTCAGTCAAATGAATCAATTGCCTAGCATATGTCATTATGCCATGTCCTTTTTTGGGGTGGTTAAAGTTTAGCAAGCTATGAGCCTTTGATGGGTACTTGTGTACTTTCTTGAGTATTGTTGCAATTAGTTTTGCGCATCTCTCAAAAATTTTCAAAGAATCACCAGATTGAATTGTTCCTGTGGTTTTAACTGTACCTAGCAGTTATTTATTTATTTATTTTTCCGTATCTTTCTGAAAGTTTCAAGCTCAACTCTACCTTTTCCATACCATGGAATGAATTTCACAATATGAAAGAGAGAACAAGTCAATTCGTAGAATTTCAAACTTGTCACAGATTGGCTCTGCCATCGTTTCTCTATGCCGAAGTGAGCCAAGACTATCTTGTTCTTTGTTTAGAATCCATGTCAGTTCTCCATGCATACTTCGTTATGCTCCTTTTCATTTACTTTTTGGCAGCAAGCTATGTGGGATATGTATATTTCTTTCTCAGCTATACTGTTGCTTTTTTATTTTGTTGTGAATCTCTCTGAAAGTCTCAAAGAGGTCTGTGTAGAATTTCCACTTTTCCCAGTCACTCCTTGCAGTGTTTGATTATCTAACCCTTTTTTTTTTCAAATTTTTTTTTTTCAGTGTTTGATTGCTTAATTAAACCACAAGTATGTCAGTCTTTTGTTTAGTCATGTAAGTCAAGCCTCCTTGTGCTATTTCTCGTACTATTTTGTTGTTTGATTAGGAAGCTATAATGGGTACACGTGCCTTGTTGTTATTCTTGTAGTTATTCTATTTTCCTTCCCAATCTTTCAAAATATTTCTAAGAATCACAGGATTGAATTTTCCACTCCCATGGAATGGATTTTATACTAAAAATACTCAATTTGCCTGGATTAGGCATTGATCATGCAAGAAAGATATTATCTGAGTTTGGCATTGAGTAATATACATCTGAGGCAACTTGTGCTTCTCCATGTTTGATGTTCAATATCTCTTCTTCTTTTGGAACAATTGATGTTCTCCACATGGTTTGACTGTATTTTTATTGAAAGGCTTAGGCTCTTTAATATTCTGTATAGACTGTACTATAGATAATGCAAGTTGTGGGGGGCAATTTTGCCCCCACAATTAGTTTTTCTGGAGTGCTGAATTTTGCATATTGAACTGTTCAGATTTCATCTGCAAAAGTCAGCAAATAGCTTTTACCCACAAAAATCCCGGGTACCCACATCTCTCTGCATGCAAACCTTACCCAATCTCTCTCTGCATTTTAGCCCACACCTCTCTCGTTGTGTGTTTCCTTGTGCATACCTCGTATCTCTCTCTGGCCTCTGCAAGTAGGCCACACCCTGTTGATTACTTCATTAATTTGTTGTATGATTTTCACTATTTTTGTCCTCATATTCCCATTTCACAAAACTAGGAAATTATTTTTTCCTTGCATAATATGATGTTTATGCAATATAATTATGTCTTGTTTTGGTAGGCAAGTCAGGTTTGATCCCATGGTCTCGCTGTTGCAACACAAAACATCCTTCACTTGAGATATGGGCTCAACCCATAGCCTTAATGTTTGTCACTGGTAAAATCCCCGTGTTGTGATGCAGGACATAGAAAATTAAATATGATATGCAAGATCTCAGGCTTTAGATCATACTAATTCAAAACAATCCATATTAATTCCACATCCTACACAAAAGCTCAAACATTCAAGTAAAGGGGAATCTGCATGGGTCCAGGACTACACAGGTTAGGTCTGGATCTATTAAAATTATAAACCAAACGATGCTCAAAGATAAGCAATAATCATCCACACATGCACAACAATCAGTCCATAATCTAAGGGATTCACCAATTTCAATTCAAGGAATCCTAGGGTGAGAAAAGGGGTAAACAAATTAAGGATAATGCAATATAGGGTTAGGGTTTATGAAAAACTATATGAAAGGGTAAAATAAAAAGAAAACCGGAACCATAAGACAGTTCTTGCGTGCGAACAGCAACAATAGCCCAAACGCACCTGCGTTTGATTACGGCCACACGTGTGTGGGGCCCATTATTCAGAAAAAGGCTACCTTGGCCCTGGTCGGCCAAGGATGGACTCCAAAATCCACAAATCTCAGCTTGATCCGATGCACGGTTTGTGCATGGTGCTCCATTGAAGTTTCGGCCCTCCTGTAGGGCCAGATTCTGGAAATCTGCTGTAGAGAGAAAAACGGCTGCAACTATTGATGGATTTTCAAATGGAATGCTTGTAGGAGGAGAAATATGAATAGAAAAAGGTAAAGGCGAATCGGGATAGATGTGGCTTCGCACCACGATAGTTAGCCCTTCGAAGAAGGGAGGACTTCGCACCCAATTAGGTTTTCATAAATCGGAAAGGAACAAGAAAACGCAACAATTTTTATTCATCTTCATTAAATCAAATGAACTACAAGGGGTGCTTATTTATAAGAAAACCTTATACCCCAAAACTCGCGCTATGTGCGCAACCTATTACTTGGCGATGAAGTAAATTAAAATAAAAATCAATCAAAAAAATCTAAAGTATTTATAATGTTCTAAATAATATAAATAAGCAAAACGTAAAGTATGAACTTAATCCGACTAGTGGACCACGATCATGAGATCCCGTGATAGGCTTTTCGTGACTATCGGGCCGACTCTTTGAATCAAAACTTCATCTTTTAACTAGGAGGCCCTCCCTAGATGTCGTCATCGAGCCAGATTGACAGTGGGACCCTCCCTCTCCTTGCGTACATGCATATGGGCGGCATGCGTGCATGCGTGCGTGTGATGTCCCCGTTAATTCTCCCCGACTACGAAAATTTCGCCACTGGCGAAATAAGACTCCTGAACTGCTCTAGGATGTCAAGATCAAGTCTCTGAAGCTCCTCCTCAGTGAGCCACGTGTTGTCTGAAGTTGGGCATGACTTCCATTAATTAGGTACTTCTGAAACCTGTCGTCCGACATTGAAACTATCTGATGGTCCAAGATATCCTCTATTTCCTTTCTAGGTGTGTGAAGGATAGGTATGAAAGATAGAGGCTGAGAAGAAAAGTCGGGAAGAGTAGGTATGAGAGGTAGAGGTTAGAAAAATGGACCGGGACGGGTAGGTTTGGTACATAGAGGCTGGAAAAATGGGTTGGGAAGAGTACATATGGGAGGTAGATGCTGGAAAAATGGGTCGGGACGGGTAGGTATGGGGCGTAGAGGCTAGGAAAATGGGTTAGGAGGGGGCCATGGATCAAGGAAAAGGTCTGGGGATTTAGGATGGTTAGGTGAAAGGCTGGACAATGCATCAATGACCCCTTGAAATACAAATAGATCCTTCACATTGAATGTGAAACTAATTCACATGAAGGGTGGAAGATTTGCCACATACGCATTAAAACCGTTTCGTTTTATAATTTTGAAGGGTCTAGCGCTACGTGCATGTAATTTACAAACAGCTCCCGAAGAATACCGCTTGGGCTTGATGCGGACTATCACAGAGTCCCTTAAATTGAATTCCTTGAAATATTTATTTTAGTCTGCAAAAATTTTGTAATGTTCATTATTAGTAATGATCTTCTGCCTGGTTTCTTGATGCCATGAATGAATATGATGCGCAAAAGACTAGACAGACTCTGACGACCTATAGGACAATGACATAGGGATAAGATCAATAGGTTTCTTAGGTTTATAACCAGTAACGACTTCATAAGGACTGAGACCTGTGGACCTATCGATAGAACTATCAAACGCAAACTCGGCTATAGGTATTACAGTGTCTCATGTTTTGGTGTGCTCTATATCCCTCCTAGGAGGAGACTCATCCGGTAGATCATCAGGAAAGACATCACGAAACTCATCCACTACCGGAATGGCCTCAGCAGGTAACTCTACACTAGCCTCTGGTGCACTCTCTCTAGCCACAAGGTCGTACATGTTGTACCCCTCAAAACAGTGGTCTTGATTTCCCTCATGGGGTGGGTGCGCGGGTGCATGCCCATAAATAATTCCTTGGCCAACTTCATTCATTGGTCTATCCTCCTGGTCACTTGCCTAAGATTGAACATCTACCCCAATGGGAAGGTTTGTCCCGGCGGAGGCCTTTAATTAGGTAATGCGCACATCAAATTGATCAAAGTGTTGGTCTATATGTTGTTCCAAGCGCTTACCCACAGACTCGATCTACTAGGAGCAGATAGTTTGTTTAGTGACTCTAGCAATTGCTCCACGTTTAGAGTAGGGTGTAAATCAAAACCATGACTCGTACATGTGGGCATACACTTGCTAACTCCACCTAGGGACTTTCCATGACGACTATATGCGTCTAAAAGAACTAAATGACACTATGAGACTCTATATGAAGGAGAATACACATCGTTACTAAAATTCAACAACATATATCAGGGATTACGATCTTCTAGCAGCTATATGTGATGAACTGGATACTTGAAGGACTCAAACAAACTAAACCCTAAATATGTGATGTATTCCCCTATAAGAACCCTAAGCTTTGATACCAAATTTGATGCAGGACATGGAAAATTAAATACGATATGCAAGATTTCAGGCTTTAGATCATACTAATTTAAAACAATCCATATTAATTCCACATCCTACACAAAAGCTCAAACATTCAAGTAGAAACCGCACGGGTCCAGACCTACACAGGTTAGGGTTGGATCTGTTAAAATTACAAACCAAATGATGCTCAAAGATAAGCAGTAATCATTCACACATGCACAACGACTAGTCCATAATCCAAGGGATTCACCAATTTCAATTCAAGGAACCCTTGAGTGAGAAAAGGGGAAAACAAATTAAGAATAATGCAATCTAGGGTTAGGGTTTATGAAAAACTGGTATGAGGGTAAAATAAGAAGAAAAACTGAACCGGAAGACAGTTCCCGCGTGCGGACAGCAACAATGGCTCAGACGCACCTGCGTGTGATCACAGCTGCACGTGTGTGGGGCCCATTATTCAGAAAAAGGCCACCTTGGCCCTGGTCAGCCAGGGATGGACTCCAAACCCCCAAATCTCAGCTCGATCCGATGCATGGTTTGTGCGTGGTGCTCCGCCTAAGTTTCAGCCCTCCTATAGGGCTAAATTATGAAAATCTGCTGTAAAGAGAAAAACGGCTGCAACTATTGATGAATTTGCAAATGGAATGCTTGTAGGAGAAGAGAAATATGGATGGAAGAAGGTGGGGGCAAATTGGGATAGATGTGGCTTCATACCACGGTAGTTAGCCATTCGAAGAAGGGAAGGCTTCGCACCCAATTAGGTTTTCATAACTCGGAAAAGAGCAGGAAAACACAACAATTTTTATTCATCTTCATTGAATCAAAAGAACTACAAGGCATGCCTATTTATAAGAAAACTTTATACCCCAAAACTTGCACTATGTGTGCAACCTATTACTTGGCGATGAAATAAACTAAAATAAAAATCAATCAAAGAAATCTAAAGCATTTATGATGTTTTAAATAATATAAATAAGCAAAACCTAAAGTATAAACTTAATCCGACTAGTGGGCCACGATCATGAGATCCCATGATGGGCTTTTTGTGACCATCGGACCCACTCTTTGAATCAAAACTTAGTCTTCTAACTAGGAGGCCCTCCTTGTATGTCGTCATCAAGCCAGATCGACGGTGGGACCCCCCCTCTCCTTGCGTACATGCAAAGGGGCGGCATGCGTGCGCATGTGCACGTGATGTCCCCATCATGTTAGTTTGATTTAATCACATATGTTTCTTGCTTGTTGAAGTTGCTCAATGATGAACTAAGAATTTTACCATTGTTTTCCATCTTCTATGCTCAATAATTTCCTTGTAGAGGAAATGTGTTTAACCTTCCTACATAATCTTATGTCCATGTTGTCAGCCCATATAACAGCAATAGCTAATGTTTATCTTGATAATAATTTTTATTTTATTTTATTTTTTTATCTTTTTATCCTTCTTACTTTTTTGTGCAAGGACCCCCTATTAGTTGGTATAAAGCTTAGATGATGATGTGCTTTTTGGTGGAAGAGCTATCTTAAATGAGTTTAAGCAATGTTGTAGCCTATTCTCATTTGTTTGGTTTGACCGAATAGGTCCTTGTAGTTTCAGGAGAGACAGGCTGTGGAAAAACGACACAGTTACCCCAATTTATATTAGAAGAGGAGATCTCATGCCTTCGTGGGGCAGAATGCAATATAATATGCACACAACCCCGTCGCATATCTGCTATATCTGTTGCAGCTCGAGTTTCTTCTGAAAGGGGTGAAAATCTTGGAGAAACTGTGGGTTACCAGATTCGTTTAGAAGCAAAACGTTCTAAGGAAACAAGACTTTTATTTTGTACCACAGGAGTACTACTACGACAGCTGGTAATATGATGTTATTCTCTTGTTTATCCTTTCTTCTTCTTCTTCTTCTTTTCTAGCTGTATCTCTTTTATATTGTTGGATGTCTCTATTGTTCCCATTATCTCTTTAATTTGACTTTTTTCATGCCAATTTCTTCTATATCCTGATGCATTATTTGCTTGAACGATTATAAATGAACTAGGTGGACTTGATCGATGCATTATTGCATTATCCTAGATGTGAAAACCTCAAAATAGTGAAATAGAAAGAAATTATGTAGTCTCCTTGGAGAAGCATTGTTAAGTCAGGGGCAGTCCTGTGGGAAAGATAGGAACAGATAGGGAAAAAAAGAGATGGAGGATCCTTTTAATGGAAGTCCTGTGGACAGTTTGGATCGAGAGGAATAGCAGATGCTTCAGGAACTTAAAAGTTGATTCGTCAGGGGCTTTCAATAGGGCTATCCTTCTGTTTAGAGATTGGGCCATGTAGTCTTAGGGGCCCAGGCGTCCATAGGGGTTTTTCTTTGGGGTTGTCCCAATTTTTGTGGCTGGGCAGTTGTAATATTTCTTTCTGTTTTCTGTTTTCCTTCTTTTTGTTTTTGTAGCTTTTTGGTTCTTTCGTTCATGGATCTTGCCTAAAAATATTTCATGTTTTTATAAAAAAAGCATTGTTAAGTGACAAAAAGGGCAACGTGCTCACTGAATACATTTAACACTAAGGGCTCGTTTGTCATCTCTACTCTAATTCAATAAGAGCTTTTTCAATAAGAGCTACTCCAATAAGCTCTTTTTGTTCTAGCTCTTGTTTTAAATAAGCTCGTTTGGTAAAATCACTTTTTCAAGTCAAAAAATGCTCTTATTTGAAATAAGCACATTTGGCGAAACTTTCAAATAAGAGCTTTTTTAGGGGTAGTTGACGTCATTTTTAAAGATTACACCAACTCTATTATAAGAGCAATCCAAATGGTTGTTTTGGTGGATCTCATCATAGATGAACCATGCCCCAAATAACAAAAGAATGGATGACTACATTGTTCATATTTTAAGACATTTGGGTCATCCATTATGTCGTACATTAGATGTGGATCAACCATCATATGGAGCCCACCTTTGATGTGGACCATCCATTGTGTGAGCCAAACCTTCAAAGTGGACCATCCATTGTACAAGGCTTGTCTTGAATGTGGACCATTCATCATTAGGGGCCCACCTTGATGTAGGTCATCCATCATGTGGGGCCCACCATCAATGCTAATTGTCCTTTATGTGGGTTTCCTCAATGTTCATTACCCATCACCCATCACATGGAGTCCACATTTGATGTGTCCGTAGTGTGGGCCCTACCTTTGAATTGGATTATCTATAATGTGAGGCACACCTTCTATGTGGATCATTCATCATGTGGCCCACTTTGGATATGGGTCATCCATCATGCGAGACCTTGGATGTGGACCATCTACCATCCATTATGAGGGGCTACACTTTGATGTGGGCCATCCATCATGCGAAGCCCAATCTGTCCATTATGTGGGCCCTCCTTGATGTGGACCATTCATTGTGTGGGGCCCCACCTTCAATATGGGTTGTTCATCATGTGGGCCCACCTTCAATTACCATCATCCATCACGTGGGTCCCGCCTTTGATGTGGACTGCCTATCAAATGGGCCCACTTGATGTGCATGTCCGTCATGTTGAGCCACACTTTGATGCAATCCATCTATCATGTGGGGCCCACCTTTGGTTTGAACCGTTCATTATGTGGGCTCACCTTGATGTGGGGCCTCACATTCAATATGAGGTGTCCACCTTTGATGTCCATCGTCCATCATGTGGGTCCCACCTTTGTTGTGGACCATGTATCTTGTGGGGCCCACTTGATGTGGATAGTCCATCATGTGGGAACCACCTTTGATGTCCACCATTCATCATGTAGGTCCCACCTTTGTTGTGGACATCCATCATGTGGGGCCCAACCTTCAAAATGGGTCATTCATCATGTGGGCCCACCTTTAATGTCAACCTTCCATCATGTGGTCCGACATTCAATGTCCACTATCCATCATGTGGGTCCCACCATTGATGTGGACCATCCATCAAGTAGGGCCTGCTTGATGTGGATCGTCCATCATGTGAGGCCACACTTTGATGTAGGTCATCCATCATGTGGGGCTCACCTTTGATGTGAACTATGCATTATGTGGGTCCGCCTTTGATATGGACCATTCATCATGTGGGGCCCACCTTCAATATGAGTCGTTCATCATATGGGCCTATGTCAAAGAAATTGTAAAGAGGAGATAGGGTAGGATGGGAATTACTTGAAAAGTTTAGAGGATAAACTTGTTCAAAAATTAGTTCAAAATGTCTACCTGCTTAAGCCAAATAAGCTCCGTTTCAAAAAGTAACCTTTCCCTAACTTATAAAATTGAAGCTTATTTGCTACTTTCTAAACAAATAAGCACTCTAATTATACTTTTACCAAATAGTCTAAAAGCGTTATATATATATATATATATATATATAAGCCAATAAGCTCTTATTTGCAGAGATGCCAAACGCCCCCTAAATTCTGTGAAAGTGTGGAATGGTCTATGAGACACTAGGGATGGATGAAGGGATGAAATGGGTTCTCACATGAAATAGCAAGTTTTGATGCAGATGAACCCAATGTTTTTAAACAATGTTTAGTTGTAACTAATCAGAAAATGTTTAATTGCAAAATCCTCAGCAAAATCTAGCCAGTCACACACTTGGATACAAAAATAAAAATAAAAAATCCTCTTAGCAAACGCTTCTTAATCGAACCCTTGGTATTAATATAAATGTTAAATAATAAAGAATGAGAATTGATCACCTACAAACTTTTTCTAGGTTGAAAAAAAAAAAAAAAATTTAAAAAATAATCCATTTTTGAAACAAATTTTCCCTTGAAAATATATGGTATTCTCAATGTTAGAACTGAAACAAAAAATTCTATAGGTACCAAAAATAAATAAAGAAAAGAAAAGGTTGTAGCATTAAACATTAGCAGCTGATAATATTAGATCGGCTGTGTTTCTCCCTTAATTTTAGTAGCCACTTCAGATTTTGTTTGGCATGCAAACTTTTCCTACGTAAGTTTTGTATAATTGAACAAGTTTCTTGATTTAGCAAATTTCTTCTGCTTTAATATTTCATTTAGTGTTTGGCTAGCCTCTCTTAAATTACAATTTTGTTAGATTTTAAGCGATGTGGGTTTTTCGGATACTCAATATAAAGAAACTGCAACTAAGCAGTTCTTTTGAGGCAAATGCAGTCAAATGTGAGGCCAGCAATCCAAAACAATGAGTGGACATTTTGTAACAATTTGGAACATTGCCTTAAATTCTATTGTAGTTCATTTTTTGTTTTTGAATTTTAAACAATTCTCTCTTATTATTGTTGTGTTGTAAAAGGTCTAATGGTGAAATCTCGGTAAACACTCTCATGATCATCTAAGCCTTATTCCAATTAATTGGGGTTGGCTACATGAATCCTGTTCTGCCATTCCACTCTATCAAGGTTCAAACCTTCAGTAAGACCATATGTCATCAAGTTTTTTTTTTCTTTCTACCTCCATCCATGTCCTTTTAGGCCTTTCCCTTGCACTTTTGGATCCTTTAACTTGTACCAACTCACTCAGTCTAAACAGAACAGTTCTTGGTCTCTATTTGACATGGCCAAGCCATCTAAGTCCACTTTCCTTCATCTTATTACCTCTTGGTACTACTCCTAAGTTCCCTCGAATGCATTTATTTCTAATTCTATCCTTCCTCATTTGGCCACTCATCCTTCTCAACATCCTCATTTCCATCATGAATCTCGCTAAACACTAATACTCTAGAAAGCATTGCTTTGCTCAATTGAATTAAAAATTAATATAAGTGGTCTAATGTTTCAACTAAGAACTGTAAAACTGAATATCGGTAGCATTTTACAAATGGGTACTCTTATCTGGTTCCTTCTTTTGGACTTTGAGAATCCATTCCTGTAGCCACAATACTATCAGCAGTCATATCTGGGTACTGTAGCCCACATTGTTTAGTTTGTGAGCTTTTACAATTGACATATGGGCTAGGGATAAGGAAAACAAATCGAGGCCACGCACCTTGGCTGTGTAGGTAATGAGTTGAAGTTACTAAAAGCGAAAAGGCATGGTATTGGTTTTGGCTTAAAAGAATTCTTCCAATGTTCCAAACATTTTCCATTCTTACAATTGCTATTGCATGTTAATTGAATAATAATTACACAATAGTTGGCTCTGAAATCTCTTTTTCCCTTCATAATTTGTGTTATAATGACAGGTCCAAGAACCAGATTTAGCTGGTGTTAGCCATTTAATAGTGGATGAAATTCATGAAAGAGGCATGAATGAGGATTTTCTCATAATAATTTTGCGTGACCTTCTTCCCCGGCGCCCAGATTTGCGGCTTATTCTGATGAGTGCCACAATAAATGCAGATCTTTTCTCCAAATATTTTGGAAATGCACCAACCATACACATACTGGTAATATTTGAATGGTTTTATTCCCATACGCTGACAGAAATCCTGTCATTTCTGTACAGTTGCCTTTTGTATCTGTTTTGACCGTATGGTTTTGCAGGGACGTACTTTTCCCGTAGCAGAAGTGTTCCTAGAAGATGTGCTTGAGAAAACACGCTACAGTATCAAATCAGAGTTCGACAGCTTCCAAGGAAATACGAGGAGAAGAAGGAGACAGACGGAATTTAAAAAAGACCCATTGACTGAGTTGTTTGAGGCATGCTTGAGTACAGATTATCATTCTTTTACATGCACTTCCAGTATTCCATCCTGTGCTAAACTATAGACCTACATTGGTTTTAATCTTTGGAATAAAAAACATTCTAAATTCAAGAAGTTGATCTGCTAAGATTATTATCGGTTACACATGTTAGTGATTTAATCATGTGAAGGCTTATAATATTGATCATTTAGTATTGGTGGTGACATGAATTTATATATCTGAACATCTTTTTTGTTGGAACTAACACAATTTTCTACTGCTTTCTGTTCATCGATCTGGGTTCTGTGGTTCGTTGATCCGTGCCATTGAGCTGCTGCTCACCACTGTGGTTGTGGATATTCCAAAATTGCCCAAATTTGAAGATCCTAATCCTTGAATTGGTGGAAGACAGATAGATAATAAAAGTAATCCAGCAAAGATCCACATGAACGGAAAATGGCAAAAGATTAGGGGATTAGGATCTATATAACAAACAGAAGGAACTTTTTTCTAAATCATCTAGTGACAGACGTGTGCCTACCATTGGACATGGCTCATTCATAGTCTTTCATTTTTTTTCTTGGGTATTTTTATGTATACCATTAATTTTTAGGTTACAATGTTTAGTACTTTTTTTTTTTAATAATTGTATGGACAGGTTGAAAAATACATCTTGAAAAAGTGGCAAATGGGACTGACAGGTCGATAAGAAACAGGAAAGGAGAGGGGGAATTCAGGGGAAATATCAATATTTGGCTTGCAATTTGCAATCCAAACACGCACCCCAACATTCAAGGAGGCTCTCTAGCCTCTTAACTCCAAGAAATATGATTTTAGTGAAGTTCAATAAAAAAAAAGTCCATACAATATCCCTAAAATAGAATACTTATACTTTTCCCACAACTATCTGACAAACTCAATTAATCTTGATTAAAACTAACTAATCTCTTCGTTAATGGTCCAAGATCCCAGCCAAACATAACCACCCAAAGTACAACATGTTACTTGTAAATTAGTTGTTATTCACACTTGCATCTGATGAAGGGCATAGGCTACAAGATATGCCATGGTGAAGATTAATTCAACCCAACTCATGATTGGTTCAACTTCAACATCGCACATGATAACCATCAGCAATATAGGTCGAATGCATTCACAAATTTTGCAATAAAAGAAATAACCAGGCTACTAATGGCCAAGTTCCATTCATCAATAGGGGTCACTGATGACCCAGTTCAAATCAACAGACATTTGTTTGGCTTTAAAGGCCACATACAACTAACA
Source organism: Magnolia kwangsiensis (assembly GCA_037074715.1). Taxonomy (NCBI): domain Eukaryota; kingdom Viridiplantae; phylum Streptophyta; class Magnoliopsida; order Magnoliales; family Magnoliaceae; genus Magnolia; species Magnolia kwangsiensis. The sequence continues at coordinate 45,792,881 of CM073580.1, forward strand.
GAGTTATAGAGTGCTTTCTTTTGGACACTTAATATCCGTTTAGTCCATCCAGATTTATATCATTCTATTAGAAATAACACATGCTTTATGATTATTTGTACCTCTTCAAAAGATGACCTGGTTTCATTCGATTATTATTGTCCATTCGTTGGGACTTTGTGACAACTCATGTGGTTAATCATAATATGATGCTACAGTGCTTTGTGTGTGTGTGTGTGTGTTTTCAGAAAGTGCAGTTTTCATGCGGACTGCACAAATTGAGATGCTTCCCAGTTGATACTAATTGCTTTGTTGTTGTAGGAGGTTGATATTGATTCACATTACAGAAACTACAGCACGGCTACGAGACATTCACTTGAAGCCTGGTCCGGTTCCCAACTTGATCTGGGTCTTGTAAGTAACTTCAAGCTGCTTGTAAACTATTGTTGAATGCCAACAAAGTAGCTGAATTGGGAGCTCTCCTTGATAAAATATAGAAAAGATTGTAGTTATTTACACATTTATGCATGAGTGCATGTCACTTTCTAAACGGCTTTTGTTAATTGTTTGACATACCTTCACAGAGCATGTTTAATTTCTTATTAAGATTAAGTGGTGGAAGATTGTGATAGCCATGACACATGAATTTTAAGAGTGGGAACAGGGTGGTGCAAAAACATATTTAAGTTGATGTTTTGTATGTTACTGAAGTAGTGTCGAAGTTTTGACTGATTAACCATGATGTCATTATTTCCACAATAATAGGAAAATTCGTAGCACTAGTTTGTATTAGGATTATTATCATTTCTACTTGGTCATGCTGATAGTCATGCATGAATTCTCGTGAATCACCTATTCTCCAATAGAAGAAACTTTAAAGTTCAGTGTATCAGGGCTTCTTTTCTTCAGTCTGATTTTTCTATTCCTGTTTGGAGTAAAACAATATTCTTGGAAAAATGTCACATGATTAATATTGTACACCATTGTAACGTAAATCACACTTATTACTATAAAGAAAGTATTGATATGCTTTGCGTGTGTGTCGCCAAATGCTCAGCTGCGCACCAGTTCATACGGAACTCTTGCGAACTTTTTTGAGAACATATCATACGTGATGTGACTCTAAAATCTGAACGGTCCACATGAAGCAGCACCTCATGAAACCCCCCGAGCCCAATTTTTAGTTTGATCCGAAACTTTGGTGGGCCATGAAAAATGAAAAAAGTTTCCTCCCTTGATTTACATTTCTCTTTGCTATGGCCCACCAGAATTTTTGATCAAGGTGAAAATTTATCCCTTGGGGTTTCATGGGATTCCACATCACATGGACCGTTCAGATTAGACACTCATGACAAGTGTGCGTAGGTGCGCAGGTGAGCATCACTGGTCCATGTGATGCAGCATCCCATGAATCCTCCAAGGTCCAATTTTCAACATGATCCAAAACTCTGGTGGGCCATGGCAAAGAGATGCAAATCAAGGGAGGAAATTGTTTCCTTTAGCCATGGCCCACCAAAGTTTTGGATTAGGGTAAAAGTTGGGCCCTAGGGGTTTCATGGGGTGTGGCATCACATGGACCGTTCAGGTGAGATGAGTTCTCAAAAAGTTCTCGTGAGAACTCATGAGAATTGGTTCGCAGGTGAGCATTTCACTTTATTGGTCTCAGTCTCCTACGCACCAGCCCGCAGGAGACTTATTTACAGTCTTAAAAGTGTGGCCAGCTGAATTTGGCCTCACCGTGATGTTTAATTTAAATCCACCCCAGTCACCATGTGAGTTGCCCCATTTTAACCATAGGGCCAAAAGATCAGCCCATTCAGCGATTCAAGTGGGCCATTCTAAGAAATAGGTGATCCTGGAAAGTGGTTGTGATCAAGATCAGTTGCATGAGTTTTTAAAACACCTAGCTGAAAAGGCTAGTCGATGAGTTGTGAAACACCCAATTGGTTAGGCTGTGACCGTCTGACTGTGGGCCCACCTCAATGTATCTATTTATATCCACTCCATCCATCTGCTTTGCTGGCTCATTTTAGGGCATGGTCCGGAAAAAAAAAAAAATCAAATCCAAATCTCAGGTGGACCATACTATAACAAATAGGAGTGATTGGAAGCTCACCATTAAAAACTTCCTAGGGCTCACTGTAATGTTTATTTGCCATCCAACCTGTTGGTAATGTCACACAGATGCAGATGAAGGGAAAACACAAATAGTAGCTTGATCCAAAACTTGTGGCCCACAAGAAGTTTTTAATGGTCAGCACTGTTTCCCGTGGTGTGGTCCACCAGAAATTTGGATCTGCTTCCTAAAATGAGCTGGAAAAACAGATGGGCGGCATGGATATAAAATACACATTAAGGTGGCCTTGATCATGGCCTGACCGAACAGTTGTTACCCCTACCTTAACTGAATCTCTCTCTAGATGCGGGTTGCATGGTGACCACATCACAATGCCTAAGGTCCACCATAATGTTTTGAGAAATCTACCTTGTCCATCCATTTTGCTAGATCTTGTTATGAGGTGGGTCTGAACTTGGGACATATCCAAAACCCAAGTGGGCCACACGGTATGAAACAGTGCTGATAGCAATGCCTACCATTGAAACCTTTGCTTGACCCTCTCATGTACGTAGGGCCCACCGTGATGCGTGTTGAGAAATTCATCCTGTCCATCAGTTTATTTGATACACAACGGTGGCTCAACTGGCCAGCTCAATGTTTTAAGTAGCGGTAGCGTGTTGCATAGCATTCTGCTCTCTGTAGCATGTAGCATAAGTAGCGTAAGCATCACGATACTTTATGTTTTAATTAAAAAGTAGGAAAAATGTAATATGGTAAGCACATATACATATATATATATATATATATATATATATATATATATAATGATTCATTTTTCAAGTATAAGCACACTCAAACAAGTTATTAATTATCATTTATCAAAAGCCAATCCACATATATAAACCAAATCAAATCATTATCACATCAACAACTTTCTAAGAAAACTAGTTCAATTAATAATGTTTAATTGAAATCACAATTATGAAAAGAAATCAAAATCCTAAAAGTTGAGTATCATGTATAAAATACAAAATACAACTATCTTTTATTAAAAAAAATGTAGTGTCATAGTATACGCATTATTAATTGAAACCACACGTCACAAGTATGAAAAGAAATTAAAATCCTAAAGTTTGAGAGTGTTAAGTAAACTATCTTTTATTTTTAAAAAAATAAAAAAATGTAGCGTTCGCTACATACGCTATGCATATGCTACAACCCCTATAGGGGATTTACGCTATTTGCTACAGGCGCTATTCAAAACACTGGACCAGCTTTATCGTTTTCAAATGGACAACAGTCAGAGGTGAGCCTCTATCAACATTGGCTCGTCCATGTTTTCTTTTTCCTTTTTGTTTTCCCCAGAATTATAATGGTTTAATTCCAGCAATTAGATTCAGCAAACAATCAAACCAACACCATTAGCTGAAATTTAATCAGGCTGCCCCACAGCAATGGCCCACAGGTCCTACTCAATGTACTCGACAATGGAATCAACAATCAGCGCTACAGGATCCTGCAATACTATGCAGCAGATAACACTGAGAGATGGCCTACCAATGATTTTGGGGCAAATATTTCAGCAAGTAACAATGATATTCAAGAGGATGTGGGCAGGGGAATTATAAAAATCCTTATTGGCAGAAAACTGAAAAATGAAACCACATACCACCAAGTAATGGCCCACCTGAATCTAACTGATCCAATCAAGCAACAGAAACCATACACAGCATTGCACAGTCTTTACAGAACCCAACTGGTCCTGAAATGAAGGGAGAGGAGAATCACATTCCACCAATCAAAACTTCTGATCTGATCACAACAACGTGGAGATGATGAAGATCTGATCAAGCAACGGTCCCTTGTTTAGATCAGTGCTCAGATACCATGTAGAAAAATGTGCTCAACAGTGGGCCCAAAGGTGTGGACAGCATCCTCCTAGTGGTGGGCCCAAAGTGTACAGTGTGTGCTGTCCACTAGCGTCTTCAGCAGCAGAAAACTGAAAAGAGTGCAGAAAAAGATAGATGAGCAGATGAGAGGAAGGAATGGAGAGGAGAGGAGAGATCAAAGAGAAAGGAGTAGAAGAAGAGAATGTGAGGAAGAAGGTAGAAGGGTTTGCAATGCACAAACCCTAATCTCCATTCCATCTTTTATTAAGCCCCAAACTGTGTGGGTACTCTGTACATAAGTGGCCCTGACCCACAGTGCAACCTGGGCCCAATTTCACTTACATTGTTACAAGGCCCATGGCCCATTTCAACCCAAAACATAATGTTTCTCAACATGGTTTAACCAAGGATAGGCTCCTTCATAGAGTGGAATTGTGGAACAGCATTCGTGTAACCAACCCCAGTTGGGATACGGCTTAGATGATGATGATGATACTTTCATATGTGGTTGCAAAACCCCAATTAGTTGAGATACGGCTTAAATGAATGATGTTACTTTCTTATGCAGTTGCAAACTGGCAATAATTCAAAGAAGTAAAATGAATAATTTCAACGTGTACAGTCACCTGATATTTTATTTATGTGAATTTATGTTCTCAAAATTTGTGATATATTCCTCCATGCGTTGTTAGTTTATTGTTTTCATTACAAAAATCTAGCTATTCTAATAATTTATACTGAATTTTCTTGTAATATATGTAGTATTTGTTTCATTATATATGTGCACATAGCATTGAACTCTTTTGGGCTCAATAGTTCAATCGTGCTAAACTTTTTGTTTGTATTTTATCTTCTGACTTCTTTTGTTGATGTATCTTTTTTGTTAAATTAGCGTGTTGTTTTCATCATACTTTGTCCTGTAGGTCCCTTGCAATAAGGCTTCTAGTACAATGATAAAAAGGGCAAAAAGCAACTGTGAAGTGTTATTTTTCTTTGGTTATTTCTTTAATGTGAAATTCGCATTAACATTAGGGGCACCTTCCCTGGCTTCAACCGTTTGTCACTGCAGTTTTTCTCTCACACTTGTCTATCATTGTCACAATAATTTCCCTACCCATACCACTACTATCTGTTTTTGAGGTGTTCACTTCATGTCTATCATTGCCAAAATAAGTTGATCCTACCTATTTTTCTTAATTGTAGGTGGAATCAACAATTGAGCATATTTGTCGCAATGAAGGGGTTGGGGCAATCCTTGTGTTCCTTACAGGTTGGGATGACATATCGAAACTACTGGAAAAGATTAAAGCAAACAGCCTTCTTGGAATATCAAGCAAGTTTCTGATTCTTCCACTACATGGTTCAATGCCTACTGTCAATCAACGTGAAATATTTGATAGACCACCAAATAATATGCGGTAAGCAATCTTTGTTGGCACTGCCTATACAACTTTTTATAGCTGATATTTGTGATGTTCAAGATTTGCACGGAATGTTTAAATTTTCAGGTATTTATTATTTTATTTTGTGTCTTTCTTATAATGGACTTTGTTCATTGGACCCATTGATGATTCCCTTGCTGTTTTTGTGTGTGTTTTTCACAAAAATGCTACATCATTCTAAAAGATATTTTTTCCTCTAAAATAGTGCTTCGTTTTTTAAGTTCTGCATGGTGGCAGATGCTAAGAGAATATGATGATGGCAACATAGAAATTTCTGAAGTTGCTTCTACAATGCAATCAAGGTTGTTGCTTTAATTTATTTTTTAATCATTTCCATGTTGGGGCATCCTTATTTAGTTATTCTAGCATACATTTTTAAACTGCACAGCCCATTGTGTCGATATGTTCAAAATATCTAGACCAAGCAAAAGATACTTGTAGGTTATTGATTAGCTATTTTGTGTTAACTCTTGTAGGCTAACTTATCCATATTTGTACAGGACTCATTTGAACAAAAACATTAATCAAATAATTTGATGGGGTGTGATGTGGTCCCAAAATCAGCCAAAGGGGCTAACAGCCACTACAGTGGGTTCTACTTGTGATCTAACAGGAGGACGAAGGAGTTCCCCAAGGGTAAGCGAGCCCCACAGTGGGTACCACAAGTGGTTAGCTAGGATATTTGACCCCAATTGAGCCCTAGAATTATAATCTGCCCATGATTTGGTTACTTTTTGTGTCAAGGCAACATTAGTTTAAGTTTTTATGGACAGGGAACATAGCTAAACAATGATGTATCAAAATAACTGTCAAATATTTTGGAATGTGCAAAGTGGCTCATTTGAATTTTGTTTGACTTCGATTACACTTTCTTTTTCTTTTTTTTTCTTTTTTTTTTTTTTTTTTTTTTTTGCTTTCTTCTTATGATACCAACCACACATTTTACATAGTATTGTTGGTCAAAACTCTCTTCTTCTTTTTTTTCCCCCAATTGAACCCCAATCAAAATTGTCATTAATAGGTTGCAACATCAAAGTAGGAACTCCAGTCAAACACCAACTATTCATTGTAGTTACGGTTGTTAAGCGTTCCTCGGCACAACTTCCCTTGGAATGCATAGCTACACACTTGGACATTCCAAGTGCAATTTATTAATATATTTATTTTAATATCATATATGTTACATACATTGTTCGAAGTATTCCTGATATTATCGAAATATCCCCAATATTATCTGTCTCCAGCTCGGCGGCACCGATAACACCGGTAGCAATACTGATAACATTGGTAGTGTTAGAAATTCCAGGTATTGGCAATGTATTGGTAAGTATCGCCAATATATCAATATCACCAATGTATTGCTAATATTTTCGACAATGTAAATTCCAGGTGTCACTTTGTATTGCCATTGTATCAACATCGCCAATGTATTATCAACATTTTCAACTATGTAAATTCCAAGTGCCACTTGTATCACCAGTGTATCAACGATATTTTGATAAGGTTGCCAATGTATCGATATCACCAAAAATTTATTTATTAAAAAAGTTAACATTTCAAAAAAAGTTTATGGGCACATAGTTGTATGTGGTGTTTAATTTGTAGATAATATTATTGATAATATCGTGATGTTATCGTTATCACAACATGAGCGATATTGAGACTACAATCTTTCATTTCCTTTCTAGTTGTCGACGATTTCTTGGCAAAATATCATGTGTTGTCAATATTTTGAAATATCGATGGATGTGTGGATGGATGGTTGGAAGGAAAGATGAGATGGATGGGATGGTTGGACAAATTTCTTACAACAACGCATGCTTTTAGGCCCCCTCTTAAATGGAAACTTACTATATATGCATTGTGTTTGCAACTTTCTGATTCCTAAATTTACAAATGTGTATTTTAGCATCTTCAGAAGTTTCATTAAAAAATTCCATTGTTTTCTCCATGTTTCTCAGCATTTCCGGTTATCTACAATATTATAATATTCCCGGCCATCGAAACTTGTATGATACCGACATATAAATAAATATTGATTTTTTAAACAGTTTTAGCTCTAAAATTAATTTTCAAATAATGAGATAAAACTAATTGTAGAGTTATTACCTATTTTAAACAGAATTATAGTTAGATGCTACTTCTAAAACTTACACCTACTCCTACATTCCAATGAATCTACAAAGCCCTAGAATTTCAAAGTTTGCCCGGTTTCCTAGCCTAGAAACCCTAATTTCATAAAATTCCCAATTCCTTTGAGCTCAAAATCTAATAGCCGCAAATATTCCTAAATTTCCCTATTTCAAAACCATAATGTTCCAACTTCCCCCAAGTTCTAACTCTTTTCCTAGTCTCTCCAACTCCAACCCAGAATCATAATTTTGCTAAAATCCCTAAAATTTCCAAACCCTAGAAGTCCAAATTTTCAATATCCTCAAATCTTGTAATCTAAAATTTCCAATTCTCCCATAGTCCATGATTCATCTTCTATCTCTTGTATGGCATAAATGAAAACTCAGTTGCTTTTAAGTCGTCCATTGTAGTGCTTAAATCATGAATAGAAGAAAGAAGAAGATCTCATGAGTGTATAAAAATCTAAGAAATTTGGGATAAGTGTTTTTGATGAATCAAAGTTTTGATCTAAAAGAATTGGGGAAAATGTGCTCAAAGGGATTTTACAAGTCGTCTTCACACTGAGGTCAACTGAGTGAAAGATACCTCGTTTCCACATTGAGGTCTTGGTATCGATCCCTAGTGGGGGTGGCTAACAGTGAAGTGTGAACTGATAGGGGGGTGTACTAACAAGCTAACAAAAAAAAAAAGGGGATTTTACAAGACGTCTTTCTGCACCTAATGGTTATCAACATACCAAAAAGACCATTCTTTGAGGTACTCAAAAGGTAAATCACAACATTATGCAGGTGGAACCCTCGTGCACCTAGGTGAATGTGTGGGGGTGGCACCTCACCAAGGGCCCAGGCAAGGTGCTTGTGGCCCAATTCTAGGCATGCACCTCGACTAAACTGCAACCACTAGGTAGACACAAGTGTTAGAATTTTACTAATTCATCGAAGACTTAATAATAGAAAGTAGCTAGCGGCCTCAAGAGTAGATTTATCCAGGGAGCTATTTTTAGGATAAATTGTCATGAGCTCTATCACTAGATACTACCTAAGGAAATTTCCTACACATGCCTTCATTCAATGCTTAACACAAGTGTTATAATTTTACTAATTCATTGAAGACTAATAGAAAGTAGCTAGTGGCGTCAAGAGTAGATTTATCCAGGGAGCTATTTTAGGATAAATTGTCATGGGCTCTATCCTAGATACTATTACTACCTATGGAAATCTCCTATGCATGCCTTCATTCAATGTTTATGACCAAGTTGCGTGTTTACCCGAATGGACTAATTTTGGTTTATCTTAGTATGGTCTAATCACCCTCCCAAGCAATGACAAGCAGTGATGTACAAGAGATGCATACCTATGCCCTTTGACTTTACATTGTTTATGACAAGTCAACATTGCAAGGGTTGCATTCCTAGTGTTGCAAAAGCAGCGGCGTTGCTCCGGGGGGTCACAATTGCTTGAGATTTCTAACTTTGGCCCCTTTTGATTGAAGGGGACTCAGCAAATGTGATCAATTTGGCCAAGTCTGCTTGTAATGCTTGGGAAGTGGATTAATCTGTTGGAGGAATTTCAGCACATTGGCATCATATGAATGGTAGTGTTTTACCATGTGTATAGAGATTCAGAGGTATGCTAATACCGATGTGGATAGGTTGGCAAAAGAGGGGGTCTCTAGGGAGATTATCCTCATTAATGTGTTGAATGTCTCTAATGGGAAATGGGGTTTTATTAGTGAAGGGCTCGCTGGGTTGTTTCATTGGAGTTCTGTAGTTATCTGTTTGTGCTGCTAGGATTGCTGTATATTTTCTTGTTTTCATAAAATTCTCATTGATAGAGGACCGGTTTCAAGCTGTTCCAAGGAAACTTTGTCAACCTAAGCCCTCTTTCAGATGTCGCTTTCGAGATCTGAGTGAACACATCTTTTATGGAGGACACCACCGCCCTTTTCCAAACAGTGCATAATTTAGAAATCTTAAAGTCTGCCTAAGACCTATATCCCTTTGTGGCTAACACACCTATTCCCATTTTACATGATGAGCTTCTTTTTATTTCATGCACTTTGATGTAACACAACTTAAAGACAACTAAGTGAATATGCATATGAGTTTGAGGACAATCCTCCAAGTTTATGCCACAAATTTGAAAACTTCTTTACTGGCAATAGAAAATAAATGATCACATGCCGAAAACCATAAGGAGTCATACCAAATCAAGGTGTTCCATATCCGTTACGATACGCCCGTAAAGGCCGATATGTATAGGTAACGGCCATGACCATTACCTGATACGGGGTTGAAACAGGGTAGTTGATTTTCTGGGACCTTATCGGCCGTTACGGTGGCTGTAAAGACCGTTACGGGGGATAACGGTCGAAAAATGGGCAATTTTTTTCTATTTAAATCCATTTTTCTCCCCCCCCCCCCCCCCCCCCCCCCCCTCCCTTTTAAACTTTTCTCATTCCAAAAACTCTCTTAGATAATTTTACAATAGATTTCGACCACTCTTACTATAGTTTTTAATGTTAAAATCATAGATTGAAGTGATTTGAGCAAATAGAAGCTTCGATGGCCTTATGTTTTCAAAAAATTGGAAGAGTAGTATTTATGCAATTTTTATTATTTCTAGTTTTAATGCTTGATTGTGATGTGTAAACATTAGATACATATAATCATGTTCACAAATTCACTAGACAGCCTAATAGACCACTCTCACCAAAGAGTGGACCATTACATTACCATAAACATGTTCAAAACAAAAAATGAATACATATTTAGAATATTTACATTATTCTTGATTTTCTAAATATTTTTTCAGAATTTTTTGGGCAAAAGAAAATTTTCAACCGTTACGGTGGTCATAACAGTCGTTACGTCCCCGTATCGGCCATTATAACCGATACCCATATCAGTAATGGTGGTGACCGTTATGGCCACCATTATCGATACAGAATACCTTACACCAAATTGAGCCTTAGGCATACCATCCTAGGCTACAGCCCCATCATTGGAAAAAAAATCACTTCCATTCAATCCATATTCAGATAATTAAGCTTAGGTTCATATATATGGCCTTAGAGGCCTTTATAATGGATTCAATATAGCCTAGGTAGCTTCTAGAAAGAACTTTCTAGAAGATACAATCTTCTATCCTCCAATTGACCCACATATTTTTCCCTAAATAATCCAAGTATAGCTCTTTCAATAAAAGAACAAAGACCAAACCAAATAAGGAAGCTACATTAGAAATGTTAGAGAAGAAAAGAATATGGAGAGGAAAATCGAGTAGCTAGGGTTGGATGTCCAACCCTCATAACAGTGATGCAATTGCATATATGCCCTTAGGATGAAAGAGACTAAAACGAGATGACAGGGAAATGAAGCTGGACTCGTGTTAAGTGCCTATTTGTTTCATAAATTTTGGTCCAATTAATAGGTGGGCCAGCTCGGCATTGACACGCAAGGTCCACCCAATTGATGGCTTGCATTCGCACATGTATGCCATTTTGTGCCTTTGGGAGGAGCTTATGGGAGTTTAGCAAAACATGCATGTGGGATCATCGAAGCTCCCTTATTTGTTTGTATTTTTTCTTTTTCTTTTTTTTTAATATATATTTCACTTTTATTTTGAGCAATGATCATGTAGATGCACTCTATATGAACTTTTAGATACAGCCCTATATTTCCCACACACATTTTGTGTAGGATATCCTAGCAGTACAAAAGATGGCACACTGAACATTGCCTGTTCTAATTATCAGGCCAATTCACTCATTAGACGGGCCACACTTATATGTTGGATGAGAACATTGGTAGTCCATTGACTTCTATAGTATCACGTGCCCAGTGGGTTAACCAGCATGAATTTTTGCCTCAATGATCTCCACATTGTGGTCATCATTTGCATGGTTCTGATATCCTGCACGCATGACTTGTGTAGATTTTCTCCAGATCTTTTAGAACCATGTGTAGATTTTTGTCTTCTCTATATCTCACATGAACAACAATAAAATATTTATATAGTTGTCTTCTTATATAAAAGGTAGAGAAATGTTGAGTTCTATCAGTTGTTTTCACTACCAATGTGCAACATTAGATACAATACCTCTTTGGAAGCGTGCAGGTAATAAAAGAAACTAGCTGAGCAAGCCAGAGCAAGTTCCATATGCTGGAAAGAGCATGTTTCATCCTTACATAACTGCTTGAAACAATGAAGAATTTCAGCATTATTTTGATTTTTTATTAAGCAACTTCAGTTGATGCTTGCAGGAAAATTGTGTTGGCAACAAATATTGCAGAGAGCAGTATTACCATTGATGATGTCGTATATGTTATAGATTGTGGGAAGGCTAAGGAAACCAGTTATGATGCTCTAAATAAGTTGGCATGTCTGTTACCATCATGGATATCTAAAGCTTCAGCACATCAGGTGAGGCTATTCCTGTTAGAACTTGAAATTTATCATTGTCTAATCAATGGTTTTTCCTGATGTTTTGGTTGTGGAACAATTTTCAGAGACGAGGACGTGCAGGGCGTGTGCAGCCTGGAAAATGTTACAGGCTATACCCCAAGATAATTTATGATGCGATGCATGAATATCAGTTACCTGAAATCCTCCGGACACCTTTACAAGAACTATGCCTTCATATCAAAAGCTTACAGCTTGGAACCATTGCATCGTTCTTAGGAAAGGCGCTTCAACCACCTGATCCTCTTTCCATTGAAAATGCAGTTGAACTTCTCAAAACAATAGGAGCTCTGGGTAACATGGAGGAGCTCACTCCACTTGGTAGGTAACTACATAAATATCAGTTTAAATTGTTTACAGAACAACGTTAGGACTTCCTCTTGAGAAATGTCAAGTTAATTGGCAAAAGAGGAGCGGAAATGTGGAAAGCGTACAAGGGATACACACTAGTCATCAGGTAGTTATGTTCCATGCCACTCGTGGAATAGGGACACATGCATGAAAAAATAGACAAACAATGATCAATGATCTATATTCATTCATGTGCGGCCGACCTGTTGAGTAAACCATTGTCTGGACATGTTTATGTAGATGCCACCCGGACCTGGAACCAGATCTCGCACACATTTACTACATTGGCACATGTCCCTCCCTCGAATCACCTCTTGAATATCACATAGCATGATTCACCTTGGCATTTCTCTTTCATCTTGTGTAGTTTCCTTTTTTCTTTTTCTTTTTCATTTCCTTTCCTGCTGAGGTTATTAGAGCTAAGGTCCTCAAATAATCTCGATTGATTCAACTGAACAGGTCGCCATCTTTGCACTCTTCCGTTGGATCCAAACATTGGAAAAATGCTTCTCATGGGATGTATCTTTCAGTGCCTCGATCCTGCACTAACAATTGCTTCTGCTCTTGCACATCGTGACCCGTTCGTCCTTCCAATAAATAGGAAAGCTGAAGCCGATGCCGCAAAAAGATCCTTTGCTGGTGACTCTTGCAGGTCAACAAACTATCTCCTGTAGGCCCCTATCTGAATGAATTGCGGAAATACCCTTGCCTTCCTGGAGGTCCAAAATTCTATGACCTCATTAGTGACGTGGACAATGACTCTGTTTTTTTCTTTCTTCTGGATCATGTGATTTTTGTTAACAAGAAGAAAAGAGTAAACTACATGAACAAGACGGTAAAAACAGCAGCTCCAAACCTCCCAGGGAGGGAAGGAAAAAAACAACAAAAAACAAAAAACAAAAATACATGCCCATGCCCCCAGGCCGCCTAATTGTTGATTAATTGCATCCGGTACCCCAAAAGTAAAATATAACAAAACCTAAGACTGAAAGCACGTGTCTGTAGTGACAAGGCACAATTTCAAGAAATGTTCCATGTCCTTGTTCTATAGGTATCATGTAGAAGACCCTACATGAAAGGAGTGGACTGTTCAATCATACTACCAAACGGTATTTTCACTATCAGTATTGACACATGTATCACACCCCTGGGATACAGAAACATTTTGGGTATCGCATGCGAAATATCGCATGTATCGCTGTTTTTGGGAAACATTAGGAAATTGGTCGATTTTTTTATTGAAACTTCAGGGGATGTTTTTTAAAAAAAGGCATTATTATATGCTTAGAACTTAAAAGATCAGAAAACACAAGTACACTATAAGTCTCCTTTGTATAGGGATCCAAACCATGCTCTCTCTGGCAGAAGTGATGCAATTATATTCAAAATTAGTTCATATATAATTTAAAGATCATAGAAGACATTTATGGATGATGAACAATCAAAGGCCAAAATCTATGATTGAGCATCCAAAATAAGTAAAATAATGGATTATGAACTTCATTCCCCTGATTCCAAGTGATTTAAACAAGAAAAAACTGTTCAAATTTGGGGGGAAAAAAAAAAACACTAATTGATTTCATTTCTAGTACCGCACACTCTCTAATCTCGATTTATATAATTTATAGATCATAGAAGTGATGCAACTATATTCAAAATCAGTTCATATATAATTTATAGATCATAGAAGACATGTATGAAAGTTGAAAATCAGAGGCCAAAATAATTTATTTTTTTTAGAAGGATTTTTCCCGCTTTCCCCCAATTTCCCAAATTTGAAAATCAAAGGCCCAAATCCATGATTTATGCATGTAAAACATGCAAAATCATGGATTATGAACTTCATTCCACTGGTTCCAAGAGACTATTAAAAACAAAAAAAAAAAAAAAAAAAAAAAAAAAAAAAAAAAAAGAAGCTCATTGATATCATTTCCAGTACTGCATGCTCTTTGATATCAATTTCTGCACTCAAATCCACGTAACCAAAGCAAAAACATAAAAATAAAATGAATTTTTTGGGTTATGCAAAAATTTCCAAATTTTTTGCAAAGAGGGCTGACAATGATATCAATGATATATATTAATGGTATCAACAATACAAAGGAGTTTGTAAATGCGATATTTTGAAAATATCTCAATGTATCGATATATCGTCAATATATGGTGATATTTTGTGAAATATTGCACGATGCAGGGAAGAAAGTGAACTTACGCTCAGTTTCGTATCTCCCCACATGCAATCGTCTGATACCATCGATATTGTAATCACTGCTACCAGAAAGTAGTGCACACACTGTCATTAACAGGACCATTTTAGTCATTGCTGAATCTGGTATTTCTGTCATAGCATTGAGAAGTTTCTTAGCACCAAGGAATTTTTGTCATACAATAGAAACTGTTACACATTATGGGGCCACAATGGAAAAAAAAAAACTTTCATTACGTTTTTAAAAAAAAAAAAAAAAAGAAAGAAAGAAAGAAAAGAAAACAGAGTCCATAATGGCCCTGTTATGGGCTGATACAATATTTTTTCAAATAAAAAATTGAGAAAAAAAAAAGAAGAAGAAGACCATAATGGCGATTACAACCTGTATTGTAATAGTAGCGGTGATTTTACCCTTATTAAATACCATACTTAGCATAACTAGACTATTCACCAGTAGCATATTATAAGCATTTCTATAAAATGACAGAGACTCCCAATCTTATTAATGCAGCGATCACATTGCGCTTCTCAAAGCATTTGAAGCATGGAAAGATGCTAAGCGCAATGGCCAAGAACGAGCATTCTGTTGGGAGAATTTTTTATCGCCCATAACATTGCGGATGATGGATGACATGAGGAACCAATTCATCGATCTGCTCTCAGATATCGGTTTTGTTAATAAAACTAGGGGAGCTAAGGTAAGCCCTGGGTTTTTCAACATATCTAGTTTGTTCATTTAGCTTCATCCAATATTTACTTGACAACCAACACTCCAAGCTTTAGTTTATTGTTGAGAGGGTTCTGAGTATTGCAAATCTCAGAAGGAGACAAGGAATTATATGATCCTTAATCCAAGTACACACTTAGTATGCTCATTTTGTGAGTTTTTACTACTGGGCATGGCTAAGAAATCTTGAATAGTGTTCTTTGTGCCCCACAATGGGACGCAAGTTGCATGTAACCCCTATTACATGGCATGCATGTAATCTTAAGCTCTATGGGGCCAAACGCGATGTCTGTATGACATCCACTTCATACATTAGTTTTGCTGGATCACATCAGCATGTGAGCCCAAAATGAGGTAGATACAATAATAAGTGGGTCATACTACAGGAAACAGTGGAGATCGAATGCTCACATTGAAAACTTCTTGGGGCCCACAAAAGTTTTGGATATGGATGAAATTTGTGTTTTCTCTATATTTTGCTGGGAATAACCTTAGGGCCTGTTTGGATGGTGAGAAAAGAAAATAACAGAAAAACGGAAGTAAATTACTTTTCCCCATTTCACCATGTTTAGAAGCAAAGGAAACATTGGATAGAAAATGCAATCATTCACTGAAACATCATTATCAAAATTCTCACATGAAATATGGAGTTGACTTTTGTGAGAGCTTTATTTAGATTTCCACTTGTTATCAAACAAGACCCCAAAATGGAATCCATGGGAATCATGGTCATGGGAAATCATCATCAGATAATCAATATAGTTTTCTTATCTTTTCTTTTCTTTTCCTACCATCCAAACAGGCCCTTGTGAACGGGTTGGATGGCATATAAAGATCGCGGTAGGCCTCAGGAAGGTTTCAATGGTCCACATTTCCATACCCTCATTTTTGGGGTAACATCATGACATGAACTGGTGAAATTGATGGACAAAATGGATGTCACACAAACATCACGATGGCCCCCACTGAGCTTTGGGTTACACATGCTCCCATGTAACAGGGGTTTCACATAACTCGTTTCCCCCACCCTGGATGGACTGTCCCAGAAATCTGATGGATGTGCCAATCCTGAGTCTGAATCATTGAACCATTGGCCACACTTGTGCCAAATGAATATCCATGGATATTATGCATATCCTCGAGGAAGGTTGGCATCTTCCTTGAGGAGGTCATCTGGGGCTTATTATGTTTTCCATGCAGATTTTAGGTGCCTTACGCATGTGTGGGTCTGTGGTTTCCCCCCCATTGCAGGCTTATAATCAATACAGTGATGATCTGGAGATGGTATGTGCTATCCTGTGTGCTGGGCTTTACCCCAACGTTGTGCAATGCAAACGAAGAGGAAAGAGAACTGCATTCTACAGTAAAGAAGTAGGGAAAGTTGATATCCATCCATCTTCTGTCAATGCTGGTGTGCACATCTTTCCTCTGCCTTACATTGTGTACAGCGAAAAGGTAAAGACCACCAGTGTTTACATCAGAGACTCAACCAACATATCAGACTATGCTCTGCTTCTCTTTGGAGGCAACCTCGCACCAAGAAAAACAGGAGAGGGCATCGAGATGCTCGATGGTTACCTTCATTTCTCAGCATCAAAGAGCGTGTTGCTACTGATTCAGGTAATCTAAGCTTCTCTCTAATTTCCTTCTGGAGCCACCTTGATTCACACACACGCAAGCATGCACTTAAGTCTACTTATGGCAGACAAATACTAAAACTATGTACTATTATGTTACAAAAAGGAGAAAGGATTGGTGGATCCATCAATCCTTGAGATTGAAGAGGTAATTTGCATCAAATGCAAGAACATGGTACACGTGCGGGATCCAGGCCATTCACCAGGTTGGCACCACCATTAACATACCCTGGGTGGGCCATGATGTGATAAGAAAAACTGGACAAAAAAAAAACAATTCCGATGTACACACATGGGCTGCTTAATCAATGGCTTTTCTTGATTTTTGTACCAGGGCATGTTCATGGTGATCCCCACTTGAGAGCTGACTGGATCCCCACACATTTCTGCTACATTGAGACATGGCACAGATCTGACTTTCCTGTATTTTGTGATTGGGCTGTGTAAATAGTGGCCCAATATCTTGCGTTGTTTGCTTCCCACTTTATGAGGATAAATGAGCAAGATAGTTGACAGGAAATGTTAATTGATAGAGTATTAGATTAGATAATGATGATAGATAGATAGATACTAAGGAAGATGGGAAATTACTGTGTTTTGCAGACATTGAGAGAGGAACTGACCAAGCTTCTTGGGAGGAAGATTGAGGAGCCTGAGCTGGACATCCCTGCTGAGGGAAAGGGGGTTGTTGCTGCTGCCATTGAATTGCTGCACAGCCAAAATATACGCCTCTAGTCAATATTGGCATATATGCTTAAATGGAAATTAACTTCATCCATCATCATACGGTACACCCAACCTAACCAGCTGTTTCCCCTTTTGCCTTTCATATGATATGTGTATGGGTTTGGTAACGTCCCCACCTTCATGGGGACAATTAGCAACATACCCGACCTTTTGAATTACATGTGGGGCGGGTCAATTCATTCCATACTAGTACCATTGGGAGCAAGCCATGGTGCAAGATCACACCAATTGGATGATCCTAATCCGACTTTTCATTTTCCATGCTATTGAATGGATGCTTAGTGTCCTTTGATTGGCATGATTTTTGCACATGAGTTGCTCCTAGCATGAATGATTGATTCACCAGTTAGGCCTTACGCAATGGCCACGAACTGCATGGGGGTTTGCCCCCAAGGCCATCGTTCACCAGTTAGGCCTTATGCAATGGCTTCGCTCGAACTTGTGATGTCTGGCTCTGATACCAATTGGGGCACAATGACCGACCAACCCGCCTAAAAGCTCAAGCTGTTAGGGGCAGTACCAATGCATACCTTGTCTCAGTCAGGATTAGGGCACAATGACCGATCAACCCACCTAAAAACTTAAGCTCTTAGGGGAGTATCGAAATATACCTTTATCCTAGTCAGATCAGGCACCCATGTATGTTGAATTCGTTGGGCTGTTTTACTAACTACCCACTCTTTTCATTAGTGTTTGACACGCTTAATCAGAAGACCTTTTTTTTTTCGGCCCATAGCATCTTGATAATGTAATATATCTGATAAGTGGATTTGATCTCTAACACATTAGTTGTATGGTCAAAATCTAATCCAGGTGCGTAACTTATCCTACATTTAGGCCGTGTTTGTTAACACTGAATTTTTGCACTTAATGCGGAATTAGAAAAATTTTCCGTGTTTAGTGGTGTTTGTTAATACGTTGTGAACGCGGAAGAAGGAAAGCGCTAAGTGGTTTTTCACTGAATTCTTTCCGTGATAGGAGTCTCGCGTAATGGTGAACGTGGAATGCGCTCCGTGATTTTTCATTAAACAAAAATTTTTTGCTTCCAAAAGTATCCCTTTTGAAGGTACTATGATAATTTTTTCTTTTAAGTTGTATGCGCAGTACAAAATCAACCTTTAACCTGTGAAACTTCTTTATATCCCACCATGATTTATGTGTTTGATCCACACCGTCCATCAGTTTTTTCAGATAATTTAAGGTGTGATCCAATAAAAGAAACATGTCCAATGATTAATTGGACTACAAGGTGAGGATTGAACGTCCACCGTTAAAAACTTCTTGAGAGGTGGAGAAGTTTCAGATCAAGCTGATATTTGTGTTTTCACTTCATCCACGTCTACATGACCTAATGAATAGGTTGGATGGTAGAAAAACATCGCAGTGGCCCTTAGAAAGGTTTCAACTATGGCTGTCATTATCACTAAATCATCCTTCGGTGTGGCTCACTAAAGCTAGACCTGCTTCATCTTTTATATCATATATTAAAATAATATAAGAAAAATAATGAATGGCTTAGATAAAACATTTACATGACGGTGGGCCCTACAGATCTCTGCCCAGACCGTCGGGCAATCTGCCTCCGCGTTCAAGGGGAAACAGATTGGCTACTCCCCTGCCACCAGCAAATGGCTGGTGGTCAGTGCTCTGTGGGCTCCATAGTGATGTTTATTTGTCATCCAACTTGTTCATAAGATTACACAAATATGGATGAAAGGAAAACACAAACAATAGATTGATCCAAAACTTCTCTACACTAAGAAATTTTCAACGGTATAATTTCAATTCACACTGTTTCCCTTGGTGAGGTCCACTTGAGACTTGGATATATCTTTTTTTGGGTACAGAGCCCTAAAATTATCTTTTAAAATGTATGGATGGAGTGGATAAAATATGTAAATCATGGTGGACCCCACAGAGTTTACTCAGTACGCTCAGCGTGCCGGGTTACTCAGTATGCAATCCGCGTCCCTGGGAGCCTGGGAATGATTTGCTGGTGCATTGACGTTAGAAAGTTTTGTGGGTCCCATCACGAGGTATTTGTTATATCTAAACAGTCCATCACGATGTTTGGGCCCACTATCTTAATAACTTGGCCCAAACATCAGGCGAGTCCCCTGAGCTGGTAGGCCACATATTTACAAGGGAATGGGTTTTTTTTTTTTTGTTTGCCTTAATAGCTACCAGTCTACTTTCAAGATACATGCTGGGCTCCCAGTCAGTGTGGGGTAAACCATGATGAGGACCACTAGACGTACCGCTGAAATCCAACCAACAAAGGAACATTGAAAATGTGGTTTTGAACTAAGCAAGACAAAGGGTGCATTTGTTATAAAATCTCACTTGAATTCAAAGCAATGGGCCTCACATCACAATCCCACATACGAAAACTCGTAGTGTGATGATTATGTTAAGTTGCCTCATTGATCTCATTCTCTTAATAAAAATCATTTCATCACTCTTAATAAAAATCATGCTAACTACATTAGAAAAGAATCTATCTCCGATCCATTTTTTCAACAATACAATGATGAAAATACTCTTTTAGAGATGAATATTGAATTAGAGAATAATATGCCTGAAGTGGAAGAAGGAGTATTTAGAAACTTTGAATAAACTATTATGTCCAATATGCAAGAAGAAATTGCCGCCACACTTATACATGCAATTCATTAATTTTTTATCTATTTTTATGAATAATGATATTTTAATTTTCTATTAAGTACTTTATAATTTATTTGAATTAAATAGAATAATTTTATTTTTATTTAATAAAAAATAATTTCTTCATAACATAAAGCATTTCCAAATAGGAGATAGATAGGGGCAAATGTGTCAAATTAACATATTTTAGACATTTTTTGTTAACAAACAGATTGTTTCAAATTTAATTTTCAGACTTCAGCCATAGTTACCAAACAAGTTTTTTGACTTCAGATTTCAGATTCAGGCTTCAGATTCAGAATTCAGATTTTAGATTCAGGCTTTAGACTTCAGACTTAACAAAGGGGGCCTTAGTCTACGTTCATGTCTTTCTTTCCTAAATATTTTTAGAATAACGCTTGCATGGCCTTACTGAGGACAAGCATGGCATTACAAACGTAGAGGAAGGAGTTCCATGAGGAGTCGATCCACCCAGTCCACATTGTGGGCCTCCTTGTGTTTGGACAAGCGCTCAGAAATCAGGTCGATAAATCCCACCATGGGAGAAATTTCCTACTGTACGACCCATTTATGGTCCACCAGCTATTTGAAGCCCACCTCCTTTTAAGCTTCCAAGAATGCTTCCCTGTGTACGGCCGACTTTTCAAGGGACCAAAATACCCCCGTCATTCATTCCCTCCGGAAGCCGATTGGCTGGTGTGCGAATACGAGCGCTGACACTCCTCAACATGGCCCCACAATGATGTATTTATTATATCCACCGTTCATCCATATTTCGAGATCATTTCAGAGCATTATCGGAAAAAAAGAATCATATCCAAAGATCAACTGGACCACACCACAAATAGCAGCTCGAAACTTGATTTTCACTGTTAAAAATTTCATAGGGCCCACCATAACATATATTTTCCATCTATTCATAAGGTCACAAAGAGCTGGATTAAAAGGAAAAACAAATTTCATATTGATCAAAAACTTCTGCGACCCCTGAGAGGATTTCAATGGTAGACGTTCAATCCTCCACTGCCTTTTACGGTGTGGTCCACTTGATAGCTAGATCTGTCATATTTTTCGTCTCAAGCTTTAATATGAGCTTGTCAAATAGATGGATGGTTTGGATATAACACAGGCCTCATGATGGGACCCACAAAAGGAACGAAAATTTCACAGGAAAACAAAAAAAAAAAAAGCCTGAATTTATTTTTTTGTTTTTTCTTTTAATTTTTACAAGGAGACTTTTTCCCCCTTCCATTTTTCCCTAATACGTAATTATGTAAATATGTATATATATAAATATATAAAAATAATTTTCTATCTTTTAATTCATTTATTTGTCTATTTATTTAACAAGCATATCTCTTGAAGTAGAATGAGTTGACTAATGTACCACATATGATTTTGGGGTAGGAGAAGCTAATTTAGCCAACCAACGTAGTTATTTTCCAAGATTCCATCGGTTCGATGGTTGAAAATCCATTTCATTCACTTTGTGGTCAATTTCATTCATTTTATTCACTTTGAGGTCAATTCTACGCATTTCATGGTCAATTCGCTTCACTTCACGGTCATTTCCATGCATTTCACGGTCTTTCCTGGTGATTCCGTGTTGATTCATGGTCATTTTCATGCATTTCACGAACAATTCCCTTCACTTCACGGTCATTTCCATGCATTTTACGGTCAATTCACTTCACTTCACGATCATTTCCATGCATTTCACAATCATTCCCAGCAATTCCATGTTGATTCATGGTCATTTCCATACATTTCACAACCATTTTCCTTCACTTCACTGTCATTTCCATGCATTTCATGGTCAATTCGCTTCACTTCACGGTCATTTCTATGCATTTCACGATCATTCCCAGCGATTCCGTGTTGATTCATGGGCATTTTCATGCATTGCACAGACAATTCCCTTCACTTCACGGTCATTACCACACATTTCACGGTCAATTCGCTTACTTAATGATCATTTACATGCATTTCATGGTCATTCCCGGCAATTCCGTGTTGATTCACGGTCATTCCCATTCATTTCACGATCATTCCCGACGATTCCGTGTTGATTCACTGGCATTTCTACGCATTTCAAGGACAATTCCCTTCACTTCACGGTCATTTCCATGCATTTCACGATCAATTCACTTCACTTCACAATCATTTCCATGCATTTCACGGTCATTCCCAGCAATTCCGTGTTGATTCACAGTCATTTCCACGCATTTCACGGTCAATTCTCTTCACTTCACGGTCATTTCCACGCATTTCACGGTCAATTCGCTTCACTCCACGGTCATTTCCATGCATTTCACGGTCATTCCTGGTAATTCCGTGTTGATTCACTGTCATTTCCAAGCATTTCACGGTCAATTCGTTTCACTTCACGGTCAGTTTCATACATTTCACGGTGATTCCCGTCAATTCCGAGTTGGTTCACAGTCATTTCCACGCATTTCACGGTCAATTCCCATTACTTCACGGTCATTTTCATGCATTTCACGGTCATTCCCGACAATTCTGTATTAATTCACGGTCATTTCCACGCATTTCACGGTCAATTCCCTTCACTTCACGGCCATTTCCACACATTTCACGGTCAATTCGCTTTATTTCACGGTCATTTCCATGCATTTCACAGTCATTCCAGGCAATTCCGTGTTGATTCACGGTCATTTCCACGCAATTCACGATCAATTCCCTTCACTTCACGGTCATTTCCACTCATTTCACGGTCAATTCGCTTCACTTCACGGTCATTTCCATGCATTTCATGGTCATTCCTGGCAATTCCGTGTTGATTCACGATCATTTCCACGCATTTCACAGTCAATTCCCTTTACTTCACGGTCATTTCCACGCATTTCACGATCAATTCCCTTCACTTCACGGTCATTTCCATGCATTTCACGTTCATTCCTGGCAATTCTGTGTTGATTCATGGTCATTTCCAGGCACTTCACGGTCATTTCCCTTCACTTCACGGTCATTTCCATGCATTTTACAGTCATTTCTATATGCATTTCACAGTCATTCCCGGCAATTCCGTGCGGATTCACGGTCATTTCCACGCATTTCATGGTCAATTCCCTTCACTTCAGGGTCATTTCCATGCATTTCATGGTCAATTCCCTTCACCGCACGGTCATTTACACGCATTTCACGGTCAATTCCCTTCACTTCACGGTCATATCCACGCATTTCATGGTCAATTCCCTTCACTTCACAGTCATTTCCACGCATTTCACAGTTAATTCGCTTCACTTCACAATCATTTCCACGCATTTCTCGGCAATTCCTTGTTTATTTACCCATTCATTCATTCATTTAATTGACAATCCATCCATTTAAGTTATCATCCGACCATTCGTTTAATCATCAGTCCATTCATTCACCTAAAGGATTATCTATGGATGTCCATATATTTATCCATGCATCATACGTTTACATTACATGTATATCTCACACGCTCACATCACACACTACACACACCTCACATATGTGCACGTTTCACACACACAAACACACACACCACACATACACCACGCGTGTACCATGCCTCCTCCCTCTTCTCTCTCACTCTTCCCCAATCCACTCCATATGCCCCCTCCCTCTACCATTTAAGCCTAGCAACCCCTTAATCCACTGCTGAAAATTACACATGAGACAAATTTGAATCCGAATAGGAATGTTTCCTAAATTGCACCTTAGCCAAACTTTGGAAAACACTATTTGAATGGAGGGTTTTAGGGTAATTATCTTTTGATGGAGAATATTTTAAGGGTCATTTAGATGTTTGTAAAATCCTTTAGTTGTAGAGGGATTATAAGTAATTGGATTGTGGGGGCTGTTTTGATACCTGTGTTTGCCTTTAAAGGCTTTACAGGCTGTTAACTTTTAGTAGTAATTGAAAATATGGAAAAAACTCATGTTTCATATTTGAGGCAAAGTTTTTACAAGTAAAAAAGACATTATAGATAATATAACACAATAGTTGATACACACTTGACATTTTAGGAAATCTAAAGCAGTGCACCAACCATGATATTTTAAAGAACCTGTGTCACAAATCGTTGAGGGAATCTTTGGTAGTTTGTGACATTTTAGAGAGCCCAAGGGTAGTGAGCCCTCTAGGGAACCCAAGGAAATATACCGGTGCAAGACTTTTTAGGAAACTCAAGGTATGACACCCGATCATAATATTCAATTTGAATTAATGCAAGTATGTGTTACTGCACTAATTTGTGCATCTTATTTGTTAATCACGTGAGCCCATGTGCCATGTAGTTAGTTAAGCCCTTGGAAGCTAAAAACTGAAGACACAAGAGAACGTTAAGCATCAAGGAGCAAAAAATATATAAATGAGATGCCTTGGTGACCCTACCTAACATTGACCCAAAACAACTCCATAACCTCTAGATAATCTGACCTTAGTAAGTATATCTTATTTATCATCCCTTAGCCTTATTAGTTTAATTAGAACATGATAAGTAAGAGTAGAAGAGGTGTGAAGCTGTTGTGAAATCATATGCTTAAAACAACAATTCCTGTATGGTTCTCGATCCCATCGAACGATCCTCGATCGATCAAAGGTGCCCAGAAATGTCCAACAATAAATTATATATTTTTGGAATTTCTCGATGCCATCAAACCTTCCTTCAATCCCATCGAATGAGAGTTCGATTAATTGAATGCACTGCTCGATTGATTAAACCGGTCATTTTCTACCTATTTTTTTACCATTATAACTTAGTTCCTTTATATAGGGCATTCAAACTTGGACATTTTGAAGGGTTTTTTGTGTAAATAGAGGTTAGGTATTTTTTCACTCACACCATATATTCTAGACCTCAATCCTAAGAGTTTTATACCAATCTTCCTATGATCTTTCACTCTAACGAGCATTCCATGCTCATATTCAAAGATGTGAATGAACTCTCACTTCTATAGAAATTAGACAGTATGTCTATAGTAAAATCCTTGTTTAAACTCTCTAGAAGACCCTTATAAGTGAATCCTCTAAGATTACAACATTCACATGAGTTGTAGGAGTTTCACACACCCTCCATTGCCTTGGTCACCTCTTTAGCACTTAATATGCAAGGCAAACGACCATAAGAGTTGAAGCATTGGTAACACATCGGCATCAACGATCGAGTGAGCAATTGATGAGCTAATTCAGGCATGGGAGAGCTTTGAAGAAGCAACTTAAGCATGGCGCATCAAAGGGGCTTTATTCGACAAGTGTCATTTAGTGAGTCATACACTCCTTGTGTAGGATTGAGTGTAAAGTTTATGACCCAAACTCGCATAGATTCTTGTGTAGGATAGTATCGTCACCGACACGAGAGTGTACGTGGTAAGTCCTAGTGTAGACCATTAACACGGGTGTATATGTGGATAAGTCATTGAGTAGGCCACTGACACGGGTGTATACGTGAAAAGTCCTTGTGTAGGCCATTGACACAAGTGAGTACGTAGGTAAGTCCTTGTATAGGCTTCCAGTGGGAGTGTAGTGTACGCTTATAAAGGTTAAAGGTGAACCTAATTTAAAACCTTCGATAGTGAAATCAGGTACATACATGGGTTGAATGCGTCTAACAGGAGTAGAGTATGGAAACTGAACCACTATACATACTTGTGTTTGGGATTACCATTTAAGCACTTGTTTAATTATGCTTATGTGATTGATTAGTAAATTATATATGCATGATTAGATGAATGCTAGGATTTGATAGTGAGTACATCTCACATACACATATACACTATCGTTTATAGACTAGTTGCTTAACATGTTACATTTATTGTAGTATATGTGATTGGACTCACTATTTAGCTTGAAAGCCTTAGCATTAAATTGCCTTACTTAGTTTAAATTGACACATTAATTTAAGTAAGCAATTGTATATCTAATTGACAAAATTCCCCCCCCCCCCCCCCCCCAGCCTTCATTTTATAGTTCTGCGAAGCTGCGTGTAACCATAGTATCCTACACCACGTGCAATTTTAGTATGCTCATAACATTAATGTGATTTGTAACTTATCAAAACCAATGGTAAACATGCAATTCCCAATTTAACATTGTAAAACATGAGGAAATAATAGTAATTTGAAAAATCATAGAAATTCAGAAGAATTCACGAGGTAGGAGAATCACCCACTTGATTTTAGCACAAAACGAAGCCAAAGTGTGGTACCACTTAACGCGAGTTCAATGTTCAACTTCTTACATAAGGTACTAGGTTTTTCTTTTAGTTCTTTTAGATTTTTCAACGTACTAGAGCTAATGTGTATGGTACATCCAATCTATCCATCATGCGCTTCCCTTAATGCTATCCTATGGCCCAAAATAATAATAATAATAATAATAATGAAGCTTAATTGATCATCAAATGGACTACATAAGAGGAGAGGATGAGATATCCGCCATTAAAAACTTTCAAATTGCATTTGGGGCCCTGTGATGAGCGAAGAACATCCAATGTGTCTAATGCATGTGTTGGGCCCAAATCAAGTCATTTCGTCTGATTGGTCAATTTTACCGAGATTTACTACCCCAAGTTCTATATGGTGTGAATACCTACTTTATACATTGTAAACACTGGCCAAACATATAATTTATTTACCTATAAACAGATTAACACTTAAAAGCCAAACAAAATAACATGTCAACAGTTTACACATGAAACTCTTTTAAGGTGTTAAGTGTTTACAAAATAAAACTTTATGGGCATCCAAACAACCTCTTAGAGATGTAGAAGTCCTATAAAAAAATTTATTTTTATTTTTTTAAGAGAGAGTTATAGTTGCTTTTATGAGCTAGAATAAATTTTTAAATGCCTAAGCATCATCCATAGCGGTGGGCATCGAGTCGAGTAGGACCGGATTAGGTCCAACTCGACTCAATCCGGTTTTTGCAAGTACTTGACCCAAACTCGATCCGATTCGGGACCGAGTCCAGCATGGCTAACTCAATCCGAACCGATTCTTTGCTGGTTTGACCCGAACCGAGTCCAACTTAGTCAGAGAAACTGAGTCGGATCGAGTCAAGTCTATTTGATCTATTCAGACTGAGTTGAGTTAAGGAAAGCCAGAGACTCTGGTGTTATGAAGGAAACGGGAGGGAAATCGGGAGAGAGATGGAGAGAAAGAAAGAGATAAGGGAAATCGGGAGAGAAAAGAGGAGAGGAGGGAAATTGAGAGAGAATGAGGGAAAGAGGAGAGAAAGGAAGGAGAGGAAGTCAACTCAGGCCACGGGTAGGGTTAGGATTCAAGTAGAAGAAGGGTAAAGTTTTTTTTTTTAGGTAAAATCTAACTTTATACTACCCAATTCCGATCTATATCGGACCGGATCGGATCAGATTGAGTTGCTACATGACCCGAACTCAACTTGGTTTGGTGACAAATCCGAGTGGGTCTACTCAAACCAACACGACCCTAGCTTTCGGTTCGGGTTTGATCGGATCCGACCGGTTCAATCAAGTCGGATCCGACGAGTGAGGTCGGATCCTACCCACCTCTAAACATCCATCAAGTTTTTTTTTCTTTTCTTTTCTTTTACTTTTCTCTTCTTTCTTTTTCTTCTTCTTATTTATTTATTTATTTATTTATTTTATTTTTTTACCCTGTGACTTAAATTGGTACAGCCTATCGAGTAACTTTTGCCAATTGTGCAATACATTGGCCCCATTGTTGTGTTTTGTGTCTAAAATCCACCTCGTCCATCAGGCATGCCCCTCAATGTCACGCAGTAGGGCCAAAATCAGCACGATTGTTAAATCGGCCACACCATGAGGAAAAATAGGGCGTGGATGCCAGACTGGTGCGGGGCCCACCATTTTTAAAAAAAATATTGTCCAGCCCGTTCATTAGGTGCCCCTCGTGAAGATGAACAGACGGTATAGTGGAGAATCTGCACCACTTACATTGTTCGACATTGTGTGGCCAATGGATTGTTTGGGTTACAAAATAAGCCTTGTGGAAGAAGATTTATAGCGATGACGGTTATAATGGTCTTGGCCTTGTTGCAGCTATTCTTATAACCTTCTAAGAGGTAGATTAATAGAAATTGCACAATCCACTGGCACAAGACAAATCACCTTCCCCTTTAACCCACCTATTTCCTGCTCTATATTCATATGAAGAGGAACTACCAGTTCTTGCTTCACATTGTATATTTCTGCAAGAAAGCTGTTAGAGCATTCAGGTGAAAAGGATTCTATGTGAAAAAGCTTGAGGTTGCAAAAGAGAAATTGGTCACAACTCTGCTCCATGCAAATATGGTAACTTGAAAATCCTTGATTAGTCTTCCATCATTAACCTGAGAAAAATGTGAAGGAAGTTTACATGGATAGTATCACATGTATGCAAGGTCCAGATTATTCATCAGATGACCCTACTATGAATGGACATTTTAATTTAGATACATGATTGACTGTCGTGTGCCCAATGTCTGCATACCTGCATATGAACCATCACTATGACAGAATATCAAAGTTGCTGTATATATACACCAATGTCTGCATACATGCATATGAACCATCACTGTGACAATATCGAAGATGCTGTGTATATAAATAATGGACGAAAATATCGTATCAGAAACTCATGGGGATGTGATTATACTAGGACCTCATTTCCCTCATTAATGGGATTTATTACCTAGCTAGTGTATCTGTAACTCATGAGACTTTGCACTAGAAGAGACCTAGATAATAATTTATTTATTTTTTTAAGAATCAGTCATGAAAGCTCAAAAATCTTACAACCCTCTAACAATGAAACCAGATGAATCACTGATATACACTTGGCAAATGAATAGATTGCTCCCAAAAACATATCAGGTCAAGAAGCCCTGTAGGATCAAGCACTCCTCAGTACAGGAACACTACGGCGTGCAGACACTACTTTATTCATTTCCGTGATTTGATGCATGAGCTGACTAATCTTCTGCATGGAAAGCAAATCAAATTTTGTTATGGGAGTCGGTCAATACACTTGGGATATTAGAGAGAATAAGGGACTCATTCAGAATTATATTCCAAGGTATTATACAATGCTCAGGCTGGAAGGTTTCAACAGTATATACTTGGTTTTTCAGTTTGTACCAGTGGACCCCATGGTTCAGTGGTCCAAATCAGCGATACAACTGGGCGCAATTTGAATGGCCCATGCAGATGGTTTCAATATGTATGCATGCAGAAAAATAGATGGTTCTAATAAGAAAATACACCAATGTTCCAAATCCAACCACATAAGGCCAAAATGTTCAGTGCATGAGAATCTTCTAATCTGAGAAACTTTTGGCACAAGAAGCATCCATATCAGGCCCATCATATAAACTACTTGGAAACTAAACCATGGGCCCCACTTGTACATAGTGAAAATGCAACTTATGCAAGTGTATCATACAACTGCTCAGGCCGAGCATTGCATAATGCTTCTTATACAAAGTTGTAACCTTATGACAGAATCATAGCTGAGAAAATGTTAAAATGATACATAATTGCCATTTGAAACTGCCAAAAGCAATTACATGCATACAAAAACAAAGACATATATTAAAATAAAGCCATACGAAGCAGCAACACTGGTCATGCTACTACCATCAGCAAAAAGGGAAGTAGAAGAAAAAGATAATAGGTAGAGAAAATGCAGCGAGAAGGTACAAACTTCACCAAATGTCTATGGCATGTTAAAATGGTGACAACTGACAATAACCCTACCACAACTAGAAATCCTCATCCATTAAAAGATAAATATATGTGCCATTGCTAGCAAATTGCACAAGACCAAGTTAGAATGACAAATGATAAAAAAAAAAATATCAACATCACAATGTTTGTGATTCTTGATGCGTTAATAGTAGAACCATGCGTAAGCATACAAGTCTGCATCGAAATGATATGTGATTGGTATATTTTATTTTTCCCTTTTGTTTTTCTTTAACTCATGTGTCTAACTGAATATAAAGATACACACAATAGAAGCAAACAGCTTGAAACACACAAATACTACAGAAATACTCTGCTCAGCTCATTAATGAATGAATGGCTTATTTTGAATGAGCTAGTGACATTTTTTTTAAATGGCAACTTAAATTATTAATTAAACAGAAAGGGGGGATACAAAACAAAAGAGGAAGAGGGGAGGATGGCATGGTTCAGAAAATCAATATCATATTTGGCCGTGCGGGTTTATTGTATCCATATTAACCTGATATGATACCTGATACAGGTCTGTATCGGTCCCTCTTGAAAACAATGTCCTGTGTTGAACTGAATCGGCCAATACAGGTCATATAGACACCATAGCAGAGCCTGCATATCAGTCGTGGACAGATACGTGTATATAAGGGCCCTGTATGTTGCTGTTTGCCTTTTTCCTAGGCTTTCCTTCTTGTTTCATATTTTTGGTGCTTAGGAATTGTTTGAAGGTTGTTTTTTACCAGATCTATACCTTTTTGCAAGATCATTTGCATTTGTCAACATCATGTACAGGTTAGCTGCCTTGGTTCTTACCTTTTAATCAAGGGTTTTCCCCCAGGATTGTATTAAGGGCTTGTGGTATGTCAAGGCCTGGAATGTATTGTTCCCAGAACTGATAAAAGCATTTAGACAAGGCATTTTTTGGTGCAAATTTCATCTCATTATCAATCTAATCAAACCATATCGGAAATGTAATGCAAAAAGAGACAATTTTCATACACAAGTGTTTTCAGACAGAACAATAAGTGTAGGACCTAGGATTAAAGCACCCAGTTCCTGTGACATTAAAAAGAAGTATTCGGGGGATGTGTACCAAGAAGTGCGAGCTTATGTGTACTCCTTTGAGAGGAATGGGCGAGTAAATAACGCACAATTATATGCAATAGTTGGACAGACCCTTCCAAATTGAGCATGATAAATTCCATGGTTTACTCCACCTTGGCACAACGTTTACTAGAACCACTGATACATCAAATCAGGTTAAGTATATGGTACATAAATTTAGCCTGATAGACAGAATAGTGGATGAGGTTGGTAAGATCAATGTTGTGTAGATTATTACCCCTGAACGATGTTGATGGAGAAGAGGTCTCATTTGTTTTGGTCACTTTGTACAGACCACTACATTGACATTATCCTCAAGGATACTGGGAAGAAAAATAATATAGTAAGCTGGTTGAGAGAGCAAGGTTGATCACAACATATATTTACAATCACAATTGTATAATCTTTGTCGTGAAGATGTTCACAAATGGGCGTTATTCAATCCAGGGGTGACTAGATTCCCTACAATTTCATCACCGTAAAGAGTTTATACAAATTTCATAGAGGGGCATTTAGCGAGATGATTGCACATAAATAGTTGATAAACACCAAGGGGACATGTTGCCAAAATTATTATGTTGCTTGTGCATCGATGCTCCCGGCGCACCCTTTTTTAATACACTTCATATACAATCCACTAAGAAACGTAATGGAGATGATGCATTGCCTAAGTCAAGACATCAGTGGTGCACCAGTGCCCTAGGGGAACCCTGCTCTATCAAGACATTCAATTATTGCACCCCGGAAATGCTGGCACACCTTTGCTCTATCAATGAAAGGTACAGACACGCCTTAATCTCCAAGTGTAACAAATGGTGCTGCCACACCCTCCATAATATGCACAGCAAAGCTTGTGCAGGCACTCTCCAATGTCCAAACAGTCCAAAGGATGCAGATGCACCTCAAGTTCCTGCACCAAAGGGTGTTAGCACACGACTCTGCTGCCTTGCCAATGAAGGGTGCTGGTGCACCGGTCTGCTACCCTGCCAATGAAGGGTGTTGACTCACCATGGTGCTGTACAGTCTGCATGCCTCCACTTTGGCCCGTGATTTGACAGGGAAAATTGGAAGTTCCATAGCTTCTTAGAAAGCTTAGGAAATTCCCTTTCCAACAAGTCGTAAGCCAGCTCAAACTGACTCCAAACGAAAGAGTTATGGAATTTCTACTAAAGTCATGCAATTTTGCCAACACTCACAGCGCATTGCAGCTTGCTAGACTAAGGGGACGTTTGGCACCTTGGATTTGAGGGGATTGGAGGGGATTAGAGGGGGTTTGAAACCCCCTTGGTTGTTTGGCAGCATAAAGCAACTGGGGATTGCCAATCCAGGGGGTTCCCAATCCCCTCTTTGAGGGGGTTTGTAATCCACGGTGAGAGCTTGGATTACACCGAAAATGATTTCAATAGTTGCAGGTATAAATGTATGTCGCTGTACACTATCATTTTACTGGGCACATGGCCCACTAACGATGATCAGCACCATCCAAACAGTGTTCATGTAGATCAGCACCGTCCAAACATTGTCCATGTTAATCAACGATTAAAAATCGTTTGTTAGTCACTCAAACATGATCTTGTACTTGCGGTCCATCCGAGACTTGGAATTTCATCATTTTTAGCCAAAGCATATATTTTAGTGGGCTTATCACAACCATAATGTCAAAAATTATATATCTCACTAATTGGGAATATTAAAGTTGATTTAGTAATTAAATTCAAACCCCTGTAAATATACCGTGTATAGGTATTTTTAAATTAAAGTTGATTTACACTTCAAGGTGCCAAACACACCGAGAGGATTACCAATCCAGGGGGTTTCCAATCCTGGGGGTTGCGAATCCAGGGGGTTCCAAATCCACGCTCCCAAACAGGCACTAAGAGGGATTTGCGCGCCCTCTTTATTGAGGGATTTGCTAGACTAAGAGGCTGTACTTTGCCCACTGCTTGGCAAGTAGCATACGGACCCCTAGAAGTCAATGCTCACTCAAAACACTCTATTTAAATCATCTCACTTATATGTCTACTCATGCAGCATATTGAAAATGCTTAGCACTCAAGAAAGCTATAACTACGGCCAAAAGCGTAGATTCCCTGTCATACAGCCATGAACCTAAGCTGAACCAACACTGAGATGAGCGCCCTGTCTACTGTGCTGACACAGTCACATGCATGCAATTATGTGATGCACCACACTGCCAACATTACAATAGCTAATCTCCAGACTAAGCTAACTCATCAACATCCCCACTGAGTAATCATTGATCTTTGGGGTACTGCCCGATGCTTCTTGCATAAACAGCGAGTTTACTACAACCATGCTGTGGACATGACACCAAAGGCCATGTGATCCAGTCTAATCAGCTAAGGCTCATCTGCATAACATGCACTCTGCATCATGCACTGTATTACAACTCACTATCTTTGCTTTAGAATAAAGGGTTATTCCCCTGGAATGTAATTAAGGGCTTGTGCCAGACCACATCTTGGAATGTACATGAATCTAGAGAAATAAAAAAGCTTTTGACCAATTTGCGTTCTCTCTTTTCTTTCTTTCCTTTTTTTCTTCTTCTTTTTTTTTTTTTTGTATATTTGTGAATGTTATTTGAATGTCCATGAAGAAAACCAAATCAACCAAAAACAAGTAAACAATTGAGTCCTCAAGAATCTTATCCAAAAGATGCTTGATGATGGTGATATCACGCTCAAGAAAAAGAAAACAAAAAAGAAGCCAACCACTCCAATCTGGTCTCCTATGCACCTGTGTAACAGTCTATGACGTGTCCGTCTCGTCTCTTCAGACTCACTTATCACCCTTCCTCCAAAGGCTTTGAAGCCAAAAGTAGAAGATTTCACTGATGATGACAATGAGTTGAACCTTGGCAACTAGTCTTAAATAAAGGCACATCCACATAATAGATACCTTCTAATTGCGTCCTGCCATCTCAACTTCATGCGGCATTGCATTGTCACCATACTTTAGTTTGTGTACTCTGACATTTTGATTGTTATTGCATGATTGTACACTATGCATACACGAGTGTACTCACTGGGTTTTTAGCTCATGTCTTCCTTTTTCCAAATTTTCAGGGCAGGAGTAGCTTGGAGGACTTTTTGGATGCATGCTATCTATTGTGCTATGGCGATGTTTATGTTTTGTACCTTTTGGAAACATTGTACTTGTAATTGACTAAATCTATAGTGGAGGCTATTTGCTTGGTATCGTGATCATAGATCATTATGCTCAAGTATTATTATTAAAACCAAAAAAAAAAAACACAAATCACTCCAAAATCTCCCTTGTGGTGCACCGAACTCGGGACTCGATGTATGGGAGCCAAGTGCCAGATTCAGGGCACTACAGAAGCTATCCATTCCCAGATTTGGGGCGTGACAATTTCTTTCACATTCTCCAACTTGACATAAACATTAGGGTTGAGGTTTTGAGAGGTTTCGGATTGGGATTTCAGATTTTGGGTTAATGGTTTTAGGACTTGGGGTTTCTAGAATTAGGAATATGGGTTTCAAGTTGTGGAAATTAGGGATTTATGATTTAGACGAGATTTTTAGATTTTTGGGATTTGGGTTTGGAAAATTTTGAAATTTGGGAATTTGAGAATTTTAGGGCAAGGATTTGGTGAAATTGGTTTAAGGGTGTTTTTGAAGAGGGAAGCAAAGGGAAGGAAAGAGCATTCGTAACGAAACAAGGGGGGAACTATACAAGGTTGTTTGTACAAATAGTCGTATGTATGTGTGTCCGTATGTCTGTGCGGACAACAAAGGATGGCCGGTTGTGGTCAATTTGGGCTTGGGATGGGTCGATTTAGGTTTTGGATGCTAATAAAGAAGAAGAAGAAAAAAAAAAAGATAAAGGAAGAAAAGAAAAAGATGAGAGAAGCAGATACCTTGTTGAAAAGAGAGAAAAGTAGAAAAGATAACTAGGGAATAACTCCCCGTGTTTTCACACCACCAATCCAATCACAGGAAGAAAATTATTTTGCTCAGTCTCAAGCAAAAGGAGAAAATATCTCTTTCATTCATAAGATGCATAATGGCTAGTGTGGGGATGTCTAACCCTTTATTATCTCGTAAAAGACTTTTACAAAAAGGCGCTCTCAGATAAGATTCTCAACATAAAGACACTTAAAGAATTAAAAGTTGTTCACAAATATGAGTCATACAAAAAATAATGAAACATGTAAACAAACTAAACTATTTCATGGCCCATGGGGTCCACAATCAAGATGCTCAGTGATGATGATCCAACCGTTAGAATGGCCCACGGTCGAAATCCAACGGTCCAATCATCATGTCCACTCAATGCAACAGTCTGATATGTCCATCAAGCTCCTATATGCAGCGTACGTACGTGCATCTTCCTGGTGTGGGGTCCTCAAAGATGCACAAAAATGCACATGAGGTCTTCAAGGTGGCTAGGAATGCGAATTGGGCCAAGTGGGCCCCATGTAATAGTCGTCTCGCCATAAGGAGACTGGCTCAACCCTCCTCTAGTATGGTGCTCGGATGTCCTCATCAATCATCATATCTCCATTTCGTCTTCTTAAGGCTTCGCAAGAAGCAACTACACATGAACCCACTCAAGTGCAACATTCAGGGTTTCTCAGGGAAATTCCTTGAGTTCATCATCTGTATGGCATCAAGATTGACCCCGTGAAGATGAAAGCAATCTAAGAGATCAAAGATGTCGCCACCTAAGATGCTTAGAGAACTCAAGAGCCTCCAAGGATAGCTCACATATACATGTCGATTCATCTCCAATCTGGTTGGTCACTATCAGCTTTTCTAGCACCTAATGAAGAGGGACGCCCCATTCCAATGGGACAAGACATGATAGAATGTCTTTGACACCATCAAGAAGCTACTTAAATAGGCCCTAGTCATAGCAGCTTGGATCAAGGGCAAGCCCATGATCCCCTATATCACAGCCTGCGGGAACTCCATCAGAGCTCTTTTGGCTCATAACAATGAGGCAAGAAAAGAAAATTATTTGTACTATCTCAGTTGAACATTGGTCGGAGCAAAGTATTACTTCTCAATCAAGAAGATCTGCCTACACTGGTCTTTGTGGCCTAAAAGAATCACCAGTATTTCATGGCCCATGAGATCATTAAAATTAAGAGTTGACCCAATCAAGTTCTTGATGTCCCGGCCTATGCTCTCCAGTCACCTCACCAAATGGTCATTGCTGCACTCTTAAGTTCACAATCATATATGTACCTTGGCGGGAAGTTAAAGGGCAAGCCCTAGCTAACTTCTTGGCAGCCCATCCGGTCCTTGTGTCAGAGGTTCTCTTAGATGACCTCTTGGATGAGCAAGTGTTATTGGCCGAGATGCTCACTCATGACATATGCGGGTGGTCGAAACTACGTAGGAGCATAGGGAATTTCCGACAAAGCGGTGAAATGCGTAGAGATCAAAAAGAACACCAACAACACCAACAACAACACCCGTTGGGTCGACACTGACACTGACACTGAGAGACGAAATTTAGGGGAACGAATGGAATCGGATACCCTAGTAGTCCCAAGTGTAAACGATGAATACTAGGTGTTGTGCATATCGACCCGTGTTGTGACTTAACTAACGCGTTAAGTATTCCACTTGGGGAGTACGTTCGTAAGAATGAAACTCAATGGAATTGATGAGGGCCCGCATAAGAGGTGGACCATGTGGTTCAATTCGATGCAAAGCAAAGAACCTTACCAGCGATTTCGATGGAGCTACTCATGCAAACAGTATTGGCACCCATATCATTTTCATCAATCCTCAAGGAGATCTTCACAATACTCCTTCACCTTCGATGTCGCCTACTTGAATAAAGGGGCGGAGTATTTTGTTTTTAGGGACTCTTACGCTAATCATCAACTAGCTTGCCATCGAGTATAGGGTCTGTAAACTAGAACTTGTGCCCTGCTACAAGAGAGTTAGCCAGCTCATTAAGACATCCCGAGACATCTGCATCCAGCATGTCTCTCAAGCAACAATGTTGAAGCAAACGCACCAGTAAACCTCGCTACGGCACGAGCAAAGCCTACAGGCAATCCTCTCCAAGTCATGATCCCCCCACGATCTGATCAACAAAGTCTTCCCGTCGAGACCAGACTCTGCCTCGAGGTGGAAGTTGATGAATGGTGGCAACCCTTCGTCAACTACATCAATAATCCCAAGCAGAAGACGGATCTGGTGGAAGGCCGACCGCTTTGTCTTGCATAACGATATCCTCTATTGTCATTCCTACAATGACAATCTTCTACTATGAGTGGACAAGCAAGGAGTTGAGCCTCCCGTACAATAAGTGCATTTGAGAAAATGCGATGGCCACCAAGCTGGCCATGTAACCTATATCACCATGTTGGCACATGGGATACTACTGGCCAACGATGAGCGCTGACACCAAGCACTTCGTGAAATGTTATCACCAATGCCAAATTCATGAAGGCATCGTCCACATCCCCCCCAAGGATCTACACCAATTTGTTGCCTCCTAGTCATTCATCACTTGATACCTCAACATCATTGGTCCCATCAACCCAAAGTCATCACATGGCCACTAGTACATACCAGCCACCACGAACTACTTCTCCAAGTGGGCCAAAGCCACACCTTTAAAGCACATTACCGGTAGAGACATCATTGACTTCATATGTCACAAGATCATCTACCGTTACTGTGTTTCTAAGAGGATCATCTCCAACAATTGCACAACACTCAAGAACGAGGCCATGTAGAAGTTGTACGAGAAGTTCAAGATCAAGCATCATTTCTCCACACACTATCATCTGGTTGCCAATGGACTGGCCAAAGCATTTAATAAAACGATCATCAAGCTTCTAAAAAGGATAGTCTCAAAGAACAAGCGAGACTAGAATGAGACTTTCTGGGGTGCTTTGGCTTACCGTACCACGTATCGAAAGTCCACCACAGCCATGCCTTACCTTTTAGACTACGAAACTGAAGTAATGCTTCCCATGGAAGTGCAAGTACCCTCTTTAAGGATTATGGTACAAGAACCCTTCACCAGCAACCATAATGCTAGGATTCGTCTCACCGAGCACAACACACTCGACAAAAAATGACTTAAGGCTCAACAACACCTCAAACTATACCAAGCCTCGCGTATCTGCAGCTTTCTACAAGAAAGTAGAGTATCGCTCCTTCAAGAAAGACAACCTGGCCCTCACACAACCAATCATCGCCACCCACAAGATTGGTGGCAAATTCGATGCCAAGTGGACAGGGCCATACATGGTTCAAGAAGTTTACTCCAATGGAACCTACCGAGTCACTAACCATGACGATATCAGCATCGGCTTCCCTATCAACCAACGGTTCCTCAAGAGGTACTATCCATTAGCATCAACATGCTATGGAGCCTTGCATGAGCCTAAATTGTCGCAGCCTTTCTACTCAAGCCTAAATTGCCACAACATTTTTACTCTAAAGCCCTGCATGAGCCTAAACTACCGTAACCTTCATGCTCCAAAGCTACTTATAGGAAAAACTATGACAACATAACATTTTGGCACTCCCTAGTGGATATCTAGAAACAGTCAGCTCCAAAGATACTTACGAGCCTAAACTACAACAACATTCGACTGAAGCCTAGTCATTATCGCCATGGCTTTCAAGAGATACACTAGTGGAGAAGTAATACAATCAGGAGGCCTTCATTCAGTTACTCTTTCAATCTTCGACACGGGTATAAACTACAAGACTTTACTGTCCCTAGGGTTGCCTCCAATAACAATCAAGCATTTGGCCATCGGATGTGAGAGGGCACAACACACCTAGGTCACTAGGTTCAATACCCAGATGTTGTCTTACATGAAACCGACGTAAAATGTGATTCACATCAAGGAATGAAAATTTTTCATGATTTTCTTGCTAAATTTGTGCACATATTTAGCGCACCATTATGACCCATGTGTTGTCTTGAGATGCAATCAAGGTTGCATCTCCAGCATTAATGGAATTACGTGTTGTGCAATCACCATGCCACAGTGTGACCATGTGTTGTATCTAGTGTTCGCAATATCGCTACTATCAGCCAATATTATCATTGTCAGCAATCAAGGATACGAAACTGTCCGAAAGTACAGAAAAAAACTGAAAATTTGACAGACTCATGTGTATCGTGCGATATACCGGAAGACATCGTGAGATGTCGTCAACATCAGACAATATATTGGCCGGTAATGCCTAATATCGCAGATTTTCACTTGATTTGATATCGATATCATCAATGTCAATAAAATAGGCATGCAACAAAATCAAGCAACATATCTTCCCGGAAATTCCACACACACACACACACACACACACACACACACACACATATATATATATATATCAAATTTCTCTTACTTTTGTGATCTTCCCAAGGGAGTTGCTTTCGATTGGATTTGGTGGGCCATGGTTGACATAGCCGGATCATGTAAGAAAAACCCAAAACCCCTTTTTTTTCTTTGAAGATAATTGTTTTGGAAGGAATCGAAATTTTCGCTGAGGATTATGGGGATTTGCTAAAAAAAGGAATTTGGGGAGAGATTTTTTGTGAATTTTGTGTTGAATTTCCGGCGAAGATTAGGGTTAGGGTCGTGGTTGTGGGGCCTTCTTTAACGGAGAATAGAGTCTTTCAACTCGCACTCTCTCTCTCTCGGTCTTAGGTCAGGTAGCAAATCAGTTGTTACGCAAGTAAGAGCTTAGTGGGTGTTACCCTTACCATGTGGGTCCCATCTTGATGAATGTGGTTCATATCCATGTCGCCCATCCATTTTTCAGATCATCTAAGGATGCTATGCCAAAACTTAAGCATATCCAAATCTCGGGTGGACAACCAAGGTGTCCCGTATCGGTATCCGTTGGCATAACGGTGACCTCCAAAACCGATACGGATACGGGGGCGTAACGGCGATACGGGGGTGTAACGGCCCGTAACGGCGCAAAAAAAATTTTTGCCAAATAAATATGAAAAAATATGGATTAAATCCGGAATATTCTAAGCATTCCAAATATACATTCATTTATAAATTGGAACATGTTTATGCTGGTGTAACGGTCCACTCTTTGGTGAGAAGTATCGGACTGTCTGATGAATTTATGAACTAGATAACCTGAATTTGACTACAAAATTCATATATTTAATTTTCTAACTATCTACTATCAATGATAGATATATTATAATGAATTTAATATGAACATATCTTACATTAGGTGTTTGCAATTATTTTTGAGGAATTTCTCGAACATGCGTAAATAGAAAAAAAATATTTAAAAAAATATAAAATGGTACCCCAAATCTATAAAATGTACATTAACATGTTTTACTATGATTAACACATCACATGGCATGATTAAAACAGCAAAACAATCATTAAAAAATTATTTTTCGAATTTTTCAAAAAAGGGTCATAATTAATGCGTAAATAGAAAAAAATAAAAAATATATATAAAATGGCACCCCAAATCTGTAAAATGCACATTAACACGTTCTATTATGATTAACACATCACATGACATGATTAAAACATCAAAACAATCATTAAAAAATGATTTTTCGAATTTTAAAAAAAAATGGCCATAATTAATGCATAAATAGAAAAAAATATAAAATGGCACCCCAGATCTATAAAATGCACATTAACATGTTCTACTATGATTAACACATCACATGGAATGATTAAAACAGCAAAAAAATCATTAAAAAATGATTTTTCGAATTTTTCAAAAAAGGGCCCTAATTAATGCGTAAATAGAAAAAAATATAAAAATATATAAAATGGCACCCCAAATCTGTAAAATGCACATTAACATGTTCTCCTATGATTAACACATCACATGACATGATTAAAACAGCAAAATAATCATTAAAAAATAATTTTTTGAATTTAAAAAAAAAAGGGTCATAATTAATGCGTAAATAGAAAAAAATAAAAAATGGCACCCCAAATCTGTAAAATGCATATTAACATGTTCTACTATGATTAACACATCACATGGCATGATTAAAACAGCAAAACAATCATTAAAAAATGATTTTTCGAATTTTTTTAAAAAAGGCCATATTTAATGCGTAAATAGAAAAAAATATAAAATATATATAAATGGCATTTGTTGTATATCCATGTGGTCCATCCTTTTTGCCCACTTATTTCAGGGCATTGACCAAAAAATGAGGCTGATCCAAATCTTAGGTGGATCACAAAATGGGCCTTAAGAAGATTTAACGGCGGGCATTCAATCCCAATTGTGTGGTCCAATTGAGATTTTGATCCCTTCATTTCAAGGATCATGCGTTAAAATGAACTTGAAAAATTATGAATGGCATGGATTTACCATACATAAATCAAGGTGGGCCCCACCGCATGCAATAGAATAGTGAGTGTGCACTGTGCAGCGTGCACTGCAGGTTATACAAAAAAAGAAAAAGAGAAAACTGCGTAGCTGTGAAAGAGCCACGCCATTCTGTTCGGTTTTGCTGGAAAAAGAAAGAAAAGAGAGGGAAATGAAAAAAAAGAAGATGGAAAGCAGAGAGGGGACCGAACCAAGAGAGAGAGAGAGAGAGAGAGAGAGAGAGAGAGAGGGTTGCCGCTGCAGCCGTAGTAGCACCACAGTTGCAACCGCAGAAGAATTGTAAGAAGAAGAAGAAGAAGAAGAAAAGAAAAAAAAAGGTAAGTTTTTTTTCTTTTTCTTTTTTTTTCAAGCCGTAATAGCCGTTACGAGTCCGTAACGGCCGTTATGGCCCATAACGGCCCTGTAACGGCCGTTACGGTCACAAAATTCCATAACGGCCGTTTCGACCCCGTATCGCGTAACGGTGTCAGCCGTTACCGTTACGTATTGGCCGATACGGCCGTATCGTAACGGATACGGGACACCCTATGGACAACACCACTCGAAAAATAGGTGAACGACCATTAAAAACATTTTGTAGGCCACAAAAGTTTTAGGTCAAACTAATCTGTGTATTTTCCCTTCATCTAGTTATGGTTAACCTTATCAATGGGTTGGATGACAAATAAACATTACGGATCTGCTTATAGTGGGCCTTTAGAAGTTTTCGATAGTAAGCTTTCAATCATCATGGTTTCATGTGGTGTGGTTCACCTGAGATTTGGATGTGCTTAATGTTTGGGACCACATCCTAAAATGGGCTAAAAAAACGAATGGACAAAATGGATATACAACATATAATCAAGGTGTGCCCCACGGTAAGGGTAACACCCACTTAGTTGTTACCCGAGTAACACCTAATCTGCGCCCCTTAACTTAAAGGGAGAGTGTATCCCATGTGACTCAACTGCACCAAATACAGTGAGGCCCTTACAGTGGGGCCCACTTTGATGTATGTATTGTATATCGATTCCGTCCATCCATTTGGAGGATCATTTTAGGTCATGAGACAAAGAATGAGGCAAATCGAAAGCTGAAGTGGACCCCACCACAGAAAACAGTGGGGATTGAACACCCACTTAATTGTTACCTAGGTAACACCTAATCCACGCCCCTTAAGGGGAGAGTGGATTCCGTGTGACTCGGCTGCACAAAATACAATGTGGCCCTTACGGTGGGGCCCACCTTGATGTATATATTATATATCTATTTCGTCCATCCATTTGGAGAGATCATTTTAGGTCATGAGACAAAGCATGAGGCAAATCGAAAGCGCAAGTGAACCCCACCACAGAAAACAATGGGGACTGAACGCCTACCATTAAAAACTTCGTAGGGACCATAGAAGTTTTTGATCAAGCTGATATTTGTGTTTTCCCTTTGTCCATATCTGTCTAAACTTATGAACAGGTTGGATCTCAAATAAACATCATAGTGGGCCTAAGGAGGACATTAGACCCTTCAAAGTTTATCAAAGACGAAGGCGGCCGACGAATACATCTTTATGGCTCGATGATGATTCATGGTACAACCAAGGAGGATTTTGAAGAACTTACATGTCCCTGGATTAATTGAAGGCTCCGCATTTTAGGAGGACACACATATAGG
This sequence comes from Magnolia kwangsiensis, assembly GCA_037074715.1. Lineage (NCBI taxonomy): Eukaryota > Viridiplantae > Streptophyta > Magnoliopsida > Magnoliales > Magnoliaceae > Magnolia > Magnolia kwangsiensis. The sequence goes on from CM073580.1 coordinate 45,836,006, forward strand.
ATGAGTTAGAAGATTGATCTGTTATGCAGGATTCTATTTTTATTTTTATTTGTAGCTTTGTTTTCGGCATTTTTTTCCTTTTGTTATAGGGGTAGTTTAATCATTCTCTTTTAAATCCGAATTTTATAAATAGGATGCTTTCTACCCTAAACCTAATAATGTTTTTTTAATGAAAGCTTGGTGCCTCCTTCCCATTTCTCTCTGTGGTAAGTTCTTCTCTTCCCATAATCTCTTCTTCTAAATTCTATTTCTAGCCCTCCAACCTTCTTCTCTTTCTATGCCTAGTATTTTTTTTTTTAATTGCTATTGACCCAGAAAATCTAAGAATTGATCTCAACCCTCTCAGATTTTCCAGTCATCCCTATTCCAGAAATCCTTTGATTTCTTGGACTAGAGAAGTTGCACTGATTGTTGGATTGAAACCATGCAAAATTGGGAGGTCTCATCCCTCGCCGGATCCACTTCACGTATGATTTGAATACGGTACCACGGGATTGTGATGATGGTCTGTAACCATTGCATCTTCCTTTTATAATTATCTTTACTATGATGTATAATGTGAATATTTTAATTGATTTACTTGGTTTATTTCGTTGGATAATTTTTGTGCTCACACATGCATTCTAGTTTAGACCGACCTGCATCAAATTTGGTATTAAAACTTTATTTTTTGTATGGTTTTTGTTAGATTGAGTTATTTGAACTTAGGATCATCTGTTTTCTCAACTAGGATTGTCTAGATAATTCCAGATCTACATCCCATAGAAATTGCAAACCTGACTTTTCAGATTCACAGTCATGTGATATATAAATCTAAATTTCCAAATTTGTGTTTTCATTCTAGTTAAATCTGAAAATCTGCAGCATTCATACATCATATAGAATTAGGATGATACATCCATATTGAGGTCTGTTCAAACCTTAGAGACGAGTTTAGGAAAATCGAGTTTGAGTTTTTGGTGTATGCCCACTAGAAGTGCTAAGGGTTTTGGCCGACACCCCATTATGAGCAACGAGCAATTAAACGATCACCTCGCTCAATTACTCCAAAAGACAACTGCCATACAGACATCCAACAAAAATATCAAATGAAAAATGATCACCACCGAAGCTAGACTTGAGCGATTAAAGGCATCCCAAAGGGAGGACCCCGCTATTGGGGGAGATGTGCAGTCGCAGGCAGGTGGTGTTGGTGAGGAGCCAGCCCTTAGACAAACCCCCACCAATGGCGGGCATGTGGGTAGAGAACGGGCATATCAGGGCCGGTTTGATCCTGATGAGAGAGTCATAAAGAATGTCGGGATTGATGCCCTGGGCTTTGCCGATCGCTTTGACCCCAAAGCATTCTTTGATTGGTTAGCTGACATGGACCACTATTTGAGTGGCATGAGATGTCAGAGAACCGACAAGTACGGTTTGCTAAAATGAAGCTTATGGGGCAAGTGAAGATGTATTGGACCAATAAAGAGAGTAGGATTGAACAGGTGGGAAGAGCTCCCGTTACCCAATGGAGCAAGATGAAAAGTATGCTAAGAGAGTACCTCCCTCTCTCTTATCACCAGAAGCTCCTAGAACAATGGTAATCTTTACGCCAAGGATCCATGCCTGTCACGGAATACATCGCAAAATTTGAATTCATGATGCGGTGTGACATTGAGGAAGACCCTCTAGTAACCAGGGTGGGCCAAATCGGTTACGTATCGGCCGTATCGGCCGATACGTACCAGTAACGGTGGCAACCGTTACGCGAATCGGCCTCGTATCGGCCGATTCGGTTTTTTGCACCGTATCGGCCAATACGGGCCGTTATAGGCCCGTAACAGGCCCGTATCGACATTTTTCCATTTTAAGCTCTATTTTTACTATTTTTTTGAAACTTCTTGCTTTTAAAATGTTTCTCACTCCTTCTACTACTAATTTTGACCAACCTTGGCTGGGTATTTGAGATAAAAACACATTATATTATGGATTTTCTTCAATCAAAGCTCAGTGGGCCATTTTTCAGAAATTCGTCAAAAATAGGTATTAATACTTTTTTTAATATGTTTTTTTGTTTTAATCATACCATATGATGTGTTAATCATAGTAAAACATGTTAATGTGCATTTTACAGATTTTGGGTGCCATTTAATATTTTTTTTATATTTTTTTCTATTTACGCATGAATTTTGGCCATTTTTTTTAAAATTCAAAAAATCAATTTTTAATGGTTGTATTGCTGTTTTAATCAAGCCATTTGATGTGTTAATCATAGTAGAACATTTTAATGTGCATTTTACAGATTTTGGGTGCCATTTTATATTTTTTTTATATTTTTTTCTATTTACGCATTTATTTTGGCCCTTTTTTTGAAAATTCGAAAAATCATTTTTTAATGATTCTTTTACTGTTTTAATGATGCCATATGATGTGTTAATCATAGTAGCACATGTTAATGTGCATTTTATAGATTTGGGGTGCCATTTTATATTTTTTTCTATTTACGCATGAATTTTGGCCCCTTTTTTTAAAATTCAAAAAATCAATTTTTAATATTTATTTTGTTGTTTTAATCATGCCATATGATGTGTTAATCATAGTAGAACATGTTAATGTGCATTTTATAGATTTGGGATGCTATTTTATATTTTTTTCTATTTACGCATTTATTTTGGCCCTTTTTTTGAAAATTCGAAAAATCATTTTTTAATGATTCTTTTGTTGTTTTAATGATGTCATATGATGTGTTAATCATAGTAGAACATGTTAATGTGCATTTTACAGATTTGGGGTATCATTTTATATATATTTTTTTCTATTTATGCATTTATTTTGGCCCTTTTTTTGAAAATTCGAAAAATCATTTTTTAATGATTCTTTTACTGTTTTAATGATGTCATGTGATGTGTTAATCATAGTAGAACATGTTAATGTGCATTTTACATATTTGGGGTGCCATTTTATTTTAGTTTTTTATATTTTTTTCTATTTACGCATGAATTTTGGCCCTTAAAAATAATTGCAAACACCTAAATGTAAGATATTTTCATATTACATTCATTCTAATATATCTATCATTGATAGTAGATAGTTAGAAAATTAAATATATGAATTTTGTAGTCAAATTCAGGTTATCTAGTTCATAAATTCATCAGACAGTTCGATACAACTTCTGACCAAAGAGTGGACCGTTATACCACCATAAACACGTTCCAATTTATAAATGAATACATATTTAGAATGCTTAGAATATTTCGGATTTAATCCATTTTTTTTTTTTGGCAAAAAAAAAAATTTGCGCCGTTATGGGCCGTTACGCCCCCGTATCGCCGTTACGCCCCCGTATCCGTATCGGTTTTGGAGGGCACCGTTACACCAACCGATACCGATACGGGACACCTTGCTAGTAACGCTCACGCGTTTCAAGACGAGCCTTCAATCAGATCTTCAACATGAGCTTTGGGCTCGTCTCATGACAGATTTGGACGAGATGTACCAAGTGATGGATTAGAGCAGTATCTGAAGACTCTTATCACAAGACGGTTTGATTCCGGAGACTCTAATGTTAGGACTGGTTCTCAGGGAACTAGACCCAACGTTGGTAATCAACCCAGGGCGTAGGTGAATGTTCCATCTATGCCTAGAGATGACAAAGGAAAAGGCATCCTTGGTGCTAGTCCAGGTGGAGGACAGTATGTGCAATGCTACGAATGTGGGAATATTGGCCATTTTGCAACTCAGTGTCCCACTAAGAGCAAAGGAAAAGCCTTAGTCATGGGCGATTCCCAAGATACCATGTCAGGGCAACTCCGAATTTGAAGAATATCAACCCGTAGGATCATTGAATGATAAGGATGAGGTGAGTGATGATGCCACGCTAGCAATTGTCAGGTGTGTGCTAGCCCAAAATAGAAGTAGCGTTGATTGGTGTCGCAACATTATCTTCTACACAATCGCCATGTATGGCGAGCAAAATTGTAAGGTGATAGTGGACAGTAGGAGTTGCCAGAATATAATTTCCATTAACACCTTAGGCCGTCTAAAGTTAAGAGGCAACCCCTCATCCTGACCCGTTCAAAGTCTCATGGGTAGACAAGCTTCCCTTCCTATCACCCATTAATGTCTTGTACTAATCAAGTTCAGGTCTTATAAGGAGTTCCTGTGGTGTAATGTGTAGCCCATGGATGTAGGTCACATCATCCTAGGCAGACCATGGCTATTCGATAATGACATCACAATCTACGGCCGTTCTATTACATGTACCTTCATGCATAACGGCAAGAAAATCAAAATTAATCCTATGTCACCACAAAACACTACACAAAAGAAAGGTGAGAAGGCTAGTGAGCCTGAAGAAGTGAGGAAATCCACACCCAAGTCTCTCCACATCATCACAGCTAAAGAGTTTGAAAGATAGACTGAGAAGGATTCGATGGTGTATGCCTTAGTGGCTAGAGAGGCTGCACCAAAAGAACCAGTAGAGTTACCCCACGAGTTAGCCCTGGTCTTAGAGGAGTACAGAGATATATTCCCTGAGGATTTGCCAGATGAGTTGTCACCCATGAGGGACATCCAGCATGCTGTTGATCTTGTTCCTAGGTCGACTCTACCAAACCTTTCTCACTATAGGATTAAACCCTACAGAGCATGCAAAGTTGAGGAAATAGATGAGCTCCTGCAAAAGGGTTTAATCCAAGAGAGCATGAGCTCGTGTCATACCCGCTTTACTGACACCTAAAAAAACGGCACTTGGCGCATGCATGTAGACAGTAGAGTCATCAACAAAATCACGATCAAGTATAGGTTTCTCATACCTAAGCTTGATGACATGTCAGACATGATGGCTAAGTCCACCATTTTCTCCAAAATAGATCTCAAGAGTGGATATCACCAAATTCGTATATGCCCCGGTAATGAATGGAAAACAGCCTTAAAGACAAAGGATGGGCTATATGAGTGGCTGGTCATGCCTTTTGGCTTGACTAACGCACCCAGCACTTTCATGCAGATGATGACCCAGGTCTTGAGACCATTCATGGGGAAATTCCTAGTGTACTTCGACGATATCATGATCTATAGCACTACTAGAGAATCACACCTTGAACATTTGAAGTTGGTCTGTAGCATCCTTAGGGCAGAGAAATTGTACGCTAACCTTAAGAAGTGTTCATTCATGTCTAGTCAGGATGTGTTCTTAGGGTTTATAGTGTCAGCAGAACGGTATGCATGCAAACATAGAGAAAGTCAATGCCATAGTTGATTGACATGAACCGAGGAACATCCATGAAGTGCGAAGCTTCCATGGCTTAACCACATTATATCGTTGCTTCATTAGGAGTTTTAGCACGATTATGGCTCCCATTATAGTGTATGAAGAAGAGAGAATTCGTATGGTCGAAAGCCGCAGTTAAGGCTTTCAAAGAAATTAAGGGAAAAATGGTCGAAGCTCCTGTCGTGCGCCTTCCTGACTTTTCTAAAGTCTTTGAAGTTGCGTGTGATGCATCTGATGTTGGTATAGGTGTAGTCATGAGTCAAGACGGTCATCTTGTTGTCAATTTCAGTGAGAAACTGAATGAGGCAAAAGAAAAATACTGTACCTATGATAATGAATTCTATGCAGTAGTGCAGTCTTTAAGACATTGGCGCCATTACCTCCTACCGTAGGAATTTGTCTTATTCTCTGATCATGAGGCCTGACATTATCTTCACTCCCAGAAGAAACATAACCCAAGGCATGCTAAGTTGGTTGCGTTCCTTCAAGAGTATTCGTTTGTCTTGAAACACAAGGCTAGAGTAGAGAATAAACCAACAGATGCCCTTAGCCGTAAAGTGCCGTTGCTCAATTCTTTGAGTGCAGGAGTTCTCGGCTTTGAGCAACTGAGAGACGAGTACCCCACATGTCCAGATTTTGGGGTAACCTATACGTCACTCTCGAGTGATTAGCAAAGTGCGGGGAATTTCGTGTTGAGAGATGCATTCCTTTTTAAAGGAAATCGTTTACGTATTCCCCATACATCCCTCCGTGAATTCCTCGTCTAGGAGCTTCATTCGGAAGGGATAGCTGGCCACTTTGGCTACAATAAGACTATTGCCCCCGTAGAGGATCGTTTCTACTGGCCAAGTCTCAAGCGAGATGTCGCTAAAATTTTAGGCCAGTATAGAACGTGTCAAATGGCAAAGCAGCAAACGAAAAATTATGGATTATATATGCCATTACCTGTGCCACATGCTCCATGGCAAGACATTAGCATGGATTTCGTGCTTGGGCTTCCCAAGACGATTAAAAAAGCACGATTCCATTTTTGTTGTTGTGGACCGCTTTTCTAAGACGGCGCATTTCATCCCATGTTCTAAAATTTCAGATGTGTCTAATATTGATAAGATATTTTTCGATGGTGTGGTCCGTCTCCATGGCTTACTTAAGACCATAGTGTCTGACCGTGATGTTAGATTTACCAGCTATTTTTGGAAGACACTATGGCACATTTTGGAACACGTTTGCAGTTTTCTATTGCATACCACCCCCAAACTGATGGCCAAATTGAGATGGTTAATCACAGCCTTAGAAACCTCTTACGATGCTTAGTGGGTGAGCATGTGAATACTTGGGATTTGATTCTACATATAGTCAAGTTTGCCTACAACAGTTCAGTCAATAGATCCACGGAGTTGAGTCCATTTGAAATTGTTAGTAGGTACGAACCTAGTATATCCATAGACTTGTTACCCATGTCAGTTACCCAAGGATCTCCTGAATCAGCCAATGCATTTGCACGACACATTCAAGATTTGCATACACATGTTAGATAGCGAATAAATGCAAGTAATGATAATTATAAATGTTCAGTTGACCAACATTGTAGGTGGACAGAATTTAATAAAGGGGATTATGTAATGGTTACGATTAGACTATAGCGGTTTCTTCCGAATTCCGCTAAGAAATTACAAGCTCGTAGGACTGGTACATTCAAAATATTGCGTAAAATTGAGTCTAATGCATACAGGGTAGACTTTCCACCTGAAATAGAAATAAATCCGATGATCAATGTGGAAGATCTAGTCCTCTATCATAATCCTTCCATTGTTTCTTCTTCCCACCCTTGGGCACTTTCTGACTTTACTTCTCAACCCACTCCATCCCTTCCACCAATCAATTGACCATAAGGAAGAGATTGAAGGGATAGTGGATGAGGAGATTGTTTCCACACAAGATGCAGGCTTCCAAAGGTACCTTGTCAAATAGAAGAACAAGCCACCATCCGATTCTATGTGGCTTACAGAAGTGGAACTGTAGCGGATTGATCCGGACCTTCTCGAGACGCATAAAAGTTTTAACTCGTCAGAGTCGAATTCTTCTCACCCGAGGGGAGTTGATGAGGACATCATACCCTTCAAAGTTTATCAAAGATGAAGGCAGCCAACGAATACATCTTTATGGCTCGATGATGTTTCATGGCACAACCAAGGAGGATTTTGAATACCTTACACGTGTCCCTGAATCAATTGAAGGCCCCACATTAGAAGGACACGTGTAGGATAAGTTAGAAGATTGATCTGTTACGCAGGGATTTTTTTATTTTTTTTTATAGCTTTGTTTTATGCGTGTTTTTTTTCTTTTGTTATAGGATTAGTTTAGTCATTTCTTTTAAATCCGAATTTTATAAATAGGATGCTTTCTACCCTAAACCTAATAATGTTTTTTTAATGAAAGCTTGATGCCTCCTTCCCCTTTCTCTCTGTGGTAAGTTCTTATCTTCCCTTAATCTCCTCTTCTTTTAAATTCTATTCCTAGCCCTCCAACCTTCTTCTCTTTTTATGCCTAGTATTTTTTTTCGCTATTGACCCTGAAAATCTAAGAATTGATTCCAACCCTCTCTCAAATTTTCCAATCATCCCTATTCTAGAAATCTTTTTGCTTTCCTGAACTAGAGAAGCTGGATTGATTGTTGGATTAAAACCATGCAAGATCGGGAGGTCCCATCCCTCGCCAAATCCAATACACGCATGATTTGAATACAGTGCCGCGGGATTGTGATGATGGTCTGCAACCATAGCATGTTTCCTTTATTATTATCTTTACTATGATGTGGAATGTGAATATTTCAATTCATTTGCTTGGTTCATTTCGCTAGATAATTTTTGGGCTCACACCTGTATTCTAGTTTAGACCGTCCTGCATTAGGGCCCCTTAGAAATGATTTCAAGTTTCAACGGTGGGCATCACCGTCCCCATTGTTTTCTGTGGTGGTGTCCACTTGAGATTTGGATTGGCATCATTCTTCGACTCATACCGTAAAATGTTCTCTCCAATTGGATGGATGATGTGGATACAACACATACATCATGCTAGGGCACACAATCAAGGTCCTACCCACATTGATGTTCCGTCGCGTGCGGATTGGGTACTAACCCCACCAAGATGGGAGAAAATTAGGTGAGACCCCAGATCAGGTAGGTGGGACCCCTGACAGTGGGGCTCATAGTGATGTATGCGTCTTAAATCCACACTGTCCAAATATTTTGAAAGCTCATTTTAAGACATTAGCCCAAAAATGAAGCCGACTTGATGCAGGACAATTAACCACTTGCTCTAAAAGCTCGAACTATTAGAGTATGGCGAATTAATCCCTTTATCTCATAGCTCAGGCCTCACATCTCATGGGTTAGGACCTCGGCCGAACCCCCTTCGTGGGTCCCAAATCACATGGGCAGCCCACCCCGAGTGTGTCCCCACATCCCACAGGCTACCCCACTCGAGCCCAGTGTGAAATGCGAATTAATCACCCCTGGTAAGGAGTCTCGAACATGAGACCTCCCTCGTGGGCTCCAAATCGCATGGGTCACCCACCCCAAGTGTGCCCCTACATCCCACAGGCGACCTCACTCAAGCCCAATGTGAAAATGCCCCTGCATTAATCACCCCCAGTGAAGAGTCTAGAACACGAGACCTCCCGCTCTGATACCAAATTTGATGTAGGACATGAAAATTAAATATAATATGTAAGATCTCAGGCTTTAGATCATACTAATTCAAAACAATCACATAATAATTCCACATCCTACACGAAAGCTCAAGCATTCAAACAAGGAGAATCTGCACAGGTCTAGGCCTACACAGGCTAGGGCTGGATCCATAAAAATTATAAACCAAACGATGCTCGAAGATAAGTAATAATCATCCACACATGCACAACAATCAGTCCCTAATCTAAGGGATTCACCAATTTCCATTCAAGGAACCCTAGGGTGAGAAAAGGGGCAAATAAATTAAGGATAATGCAATCTAAGGTTAGAGTTAATGAAAAACAAGTATATGAGGGTAAAATAAGAAGAAAACCTAAACCGGAAGACAGTTCCCGCATGCAGACAGCGGGCCAGGCCTGACGCACTTGCGCAGGGGCCTGGCCGCACGTGTGAGGGGGTCCCACACCTGGAAACCGACTCCTTGGCTCTGGTCGGCCAGGGGTGGGCTCCAAAACCCCCAAGTTTCAAGTTGATCCGAGCTATAGGCTGTGCATGGTGCTTACAGAAGTTTCAACCCTCCTGTAGAGCCAGATTCTAGAAACTGGCTATAGGGAGAAGATCTGCTGCAAAAATTGATGGATTCGAGGCAAGGATGGCTGTAGAAGGTGAGAAGTATGGATAATAGGAGATGGGTGGATTGGGATAGATGTAGCTTCGCACCACAGTAGTTAGTCCTTCGATGAAGAGAGGGCTTCGCACCCAATTGAATTTTTCCACAACATAGGAACTCAGAGTAGAAAAAAACGCAAGAAGTTTTTTATTAATCTTCAAGAAATAAAAAAGCTACAAGGGTGCCTATTTATAAGAAAAAACATATACGCCAAACTTACGCCATGTATGCAACCTATTACTTGGCGATGAAGTAAACTAAAATAAAAACTAATTAAAGAAATCTAATCCGTCCATGATATTCTAAATAACATTATTAAGCAAAACCTAAAATATGAGATCAATCAAACTAGTGGGCCACGATCACGAGATTTAATGATGGGCTTTACGTGATTATCAAGCCCATTCCAATGAACCAAAACTCCGTCTTCTAACTAGGAGGCCCTCCCTGAACGTCATCATCGATCCAGATCAATGTTGGGGCCCTCCTGGCATACGTGCAAAGGGGGCAGCATGCGTGTACATGTGCACGTGATGTCCCCATCAACTCTCCCCGGCTGTGAAGATTTCGTCACTGGCAAAACAAAACTCCTGAACTGCTCCAAGATGTCAGGATCAAGTCTCTGAAGCTCCTCCTCAATGAGCCACGTGCTGTCTAAAGCTGGGCGTAACTTCCAATTAACCAGGTACTTCTAAAACCCGTCGTCCGATATGGATATTATCTGATGGTACAAAATATCCTCTATTTCCTCTCTAGGTGTGGGAATGGTAAGTATCGGAGGTAGAGGCTGGGAAGATGGGTCGGGATGAATAGGTATGGGAGGTAGAGGCTGAGAAAATGAATCGGGAAGGGTAGGTATAGGATGTCATAGCTGGGAAGATGAGTTAGGACAAGTAGGTATGGGAGGTAGAGAAAGAAAATGGATCAGGACGGATAAGTATGGGAGTTAGGGGATAGGAAAATAGGTGGGAGGGGGCCATGAATCAAGGGAAATGTTTGGGGAATCAGGATGGCTAGGTGACAGGCCGGACAATGTAGCAGTGGTTCCCTGAAATGCAATTAGATCCTATACATTGAATGTGATACTAATTCCCATGAAAGGTGGAAGATATACCTCATACGCGTTGAGATCGTTTCGTTTTATAATTTTGAATGGTCCAACGCTATGCGCACGTAATTTACGAACGACTCCCTGAGGGTACCGCTCTGGCCTGATGCGAACCATCGGTCCCTTACGTTGAATTCCTTGAAACGTTTATGTTGGTCTGCAGAAAGTGAGTAATGTTCATTCCTAGTCATGATCTTCTGCCTAATTTCTTGATGTCATGAATGAATGTGATGAGCAAAAGACTCTGCAGACTCTAACGGCTCATGGGACAGTGACATAGGGACAAGATCAATAGTTTTCCCAAGTTTATAACCAGTAGCGACTTCAAAAGGACTTAGACTCGTGGACCTATCAACAGAAATATTAAACGCAACATCAATTATAGGTAGTACGGTGTCCCACATCCTGGTGTGTTGTATATCCCTCATAGGGAAAAACTCATCCGGTAGATCATCAGGAAAGATATCATGAAACTCATCCACCACCAGAATGGCCTCAGTGGGTAACTCTACACTAGCCTCTAGTGCACTCTTCCCAATGGTGGGGTTTGTCCTAGTGGATGTCTCTAGTTAGGTAATGCGCACATCAAATTGCTCAAAGCATTGGTCTATATGTTGTTCCCAGCACTTACCCAAAGACTCAAACTGCTGGGACAGCTTGTTTAGTGACTCTTGCAATTGTTCTATTTTTTATTTTTTATTTTAAGAAACAACCTAATTTTTAAAAACGAAAAAGGAAAGTTTCTAAAAACAAATTAGGAAAGTTTCTATTAAAAAAAAAAAAACAAATTACGAAAGTTTTTAAAAAAACAACCTAGCTTCTAAAAAAAAGAAAGTTTCTAAAAATAGAAAATAAGTTTCTAAAAGAAAAAAAGAAAAGAAAAAGGAAAGTAAACTAGTTTCTAAAAAAGAAAAAAGGAAAGGAAATTAGTTTCTAAAAACAGATTAAGAAAGTTTCTAAACCTAGAAATAGAAAGTTAAGTTAATTTCTAAAATAATTCATATAAGGGAATAACAAAAAAATTCAGCAACTTATGTCAGGGTTTTTGGACCTCTAAACAGCCATATATGGTAAGAATTGATGCGTAATGGACATAAACAACTAAACCCTAATCATGTAATGCATTCCCCTATAAGAACCCTAAGCTTTGATACTAAATTTGATGCAGGACAATTAACCACTTGCTTTAAAAGCTCGAACTGTTAGAGTATGGCGAATTAATCCCTTTATCTCATAGCTCAAGCTCCACATCTCATGAGTTAGGACCTTGGCCAAACCCCTTTCGTGGGCCCCAAATCACATGGGCCGCCCACCCCAAGTGTCCCCGCATCCCACGGGCTAACCCACTTGAGCTCGGTGTGAAATGTGCATTAATCACTCCTAGTAAGGAGTCTCGAACACAAGACCTCCCCTATGGGCCCCAAATCGCATGGGTCGCCCACCCCGAGTGTGCCCCTGCATCCCACAGGCGACCCCACTCGAGCCCAATGTGAAAATGCCCCTGCATTACGACTCAAATCTTAATGATCTAAAGCTTTTGTGCCCCACAAGAAGTTTTTAATAGTTAATCATTATTGTTTCATGTTCTATGGTCCATCTAGGATTTGGAATTGCTTCATTTTTTTATCATGCCCTAAAATGAGCTTTCAATACAGATAGATAGCATAGATGTAGTCACATACATCACAATGGGCCCCAAAGTTAGGGTCCCATCCACCTAAATGGATACTGGGTCTCACTTAATTTGCCCCCCATGATGGATGTGGATTGCCCACTGATGCTACCAGCAACACCTCGCTACTGGATAGTGCTCTGTGGGCCCCACCATGATGTATGTGTTACATCCATGCCATTAATCTATTTTTCCATATTAATTCAGGGCATGATCCCAAAAATGAGGCAAATCCAAATCTCAAGTGGACCACACAATAAGAAAACAACTACCATTGAAGCGTCACCATTAAAAATTTCCTAGGGCCCATGGTAATGTTTATTTTCCATCCAACCTATTGATTAAGTCACACAAAGACCTGGATTAAGTGAAAACACAAATATCAGCTTCATCCAAAACTTTCATTGCCTCGAGAAATTTTTAATGGTGGGTGTTCAATTACCACTATTTTCCTGTGGTGTGGTCCACATGAGATTTGAATCTACCTAATTTTTTGAGTAATAGTCTAAAATAATATAGGAAAATGGATGAACAGAGTGGATAAAAACCATACATTATTGTGGGGCCCATAGAGCACCATTGCCACCGCGCAACTCTATGTGGGTCTAGGCCATTGCTAGTCATATCATTGATAGGTATGTTTTTCAATGTCTACTTATTTTTTCCTTTTGAATGAATTAGATACATTTAAAAATGTTATGCATTCAATTTCAATATAATTATATTAGTTCGGTTAGACAGCGTATAGCTTAGGACTCTCTACAAAGGAAACCTATTATGTGCACTTCTTTTTTGAGATCTTATGATTTAAAATTGTGTATTAAGGTCTTTTTTAACAATCCCTGAACTTTCATTGAAAAATTCAACCATTTTCCCAATGTTTCCCCATGTTTCCCCAAAAGTGTGCTAAATTATCTTATACAAACAATATATCTAGTGCAATAACCGATACGTATCTATATCCCAAGGGTGTGATACATAGCGCAATATCAATATTTCGAACATTGGTAGTATCATCACAACCAAGCATCGCACCGCCACAACCAAGTGTTGTACCCAACACTATAAAGTGACTAAGCATCACACCAAGCAATCAAGTGTTGTGGGAATAAGCTAAGGTCTATCTAGTGGGATTACATGTCGCGCTTCCTCACTTTTTTTTAAAAGAGATAATAGCACAATTTATTAAGGAAACCTCGCAAAAGCAAGAAAGAATACCGCCCGAGAGACAACCTAAGAAGAAGAATCTGCCGACATGGCTTTCATGTACACAACCCAACTTGAGACAAAAAACTTAACTTCCCCAATGACCTACTCAAAACCCGCCTGACTCGTTACAAAATAAAAATTAAAAACATTTCTAGCACCTTAAATAGCCCAAAACACAACCATCATGATCAGCCTCCACTTAACTTTTCCAACCTTGCCCGCTCCACCGCCATGCCACACCCACATGAAACCATCCATCGACTTCAGAATTACCTAGTCAATACAGAGCAAGCACAAGAAATGCTTTCCAAGCAAACGGGCAATGAAGAGAAAGTGATCAATCAACTCCGCGTCTTCCATGCACATTAGGCAAATGTTGGGGAGAATGAGAGATCTTCTTTGAAGGTCATCATTTGTGAGAACACTTCCATCTCGCTAGCCAAAAGAAAATCACCACACGAGGGGCTCCATAGAACCAAACATGGAAGGATGCGGCGAACCAGAAGAACAAGGCTATGAACTAATCAACCCGAAAAGCGATCAGAAGGAAAACTTTCTATAGAAGTCCACCAACCAAAGCAACGAGTCACCAACATGAGCAGAGGGAGATATATCCTTCAAAAGATCCAAGTGCATAGCAAACTCGATAATCTCCTCCATCATATTCCTACAACGCGGGTTCTAGACTACATGGCCACTGCAAACAGAGAAGCAATCCACCACCAAGATGAAGCGACCGGTGCAAGACAAGTAATTATGGGGAATAAATATTGAAGCGTGTTATCACCACACCAAATATCCATCTAGAATCGAATGTGAAGCTCGTTACCAAGTGAAAACGCTATTCCCCTACGAACAAACCGTTCGATTTCTGTCACCACCTTCCAAATGCTTGCAGGTCCCTCCCCCCCAAGGAAGGTTCATATCACCGAACATTCTAAGAGAAGCACCCCCACCTCCATCAGCTTACAAACCTCTTCCCACTTAAGAAGGTGAAATTTCCTACCATACTTGACACCTTTCCAAAAGAAATCTCTCAACTTCTCAAACCTATCCAACACCGACTTGGGGCATCTAAAGAGGGACATGAAATAAACAAGCATATTGGAGAAAGTCACCTTAATAAGCATAAACGCCCACCAAAAGATAAATATCTACACTTCGAATAGGCTAATTTCCTCTCGATCCTTTCAATCACCTTATCCCAAAGATGTTTGGTCAGCTTTCTGATGCAAAGAGGCAACCCGAGATATGTTTAAGGACAACACCCCAACTTTCATTCGAATATACTCGCCAGACAGCGCAAATCTTCCTCCCTATTTATTCTTGATAACATTTTAAAATAGATGTGTCCCCGCATCCCGCACTCAAATTTGTTGATGCATCACTTCACGTTTCGTGCAACTTTAGCCCAATGTGAAGTACAGACATGTAGTGCCTCCCATCCACAGACCAACAAACAAATAGAAATAGAAAATAATGTGTGAAACTCATTATAGTTTCTTGCTAGTGACAAACCACCATAGAAAGATCTATGCATCTCTCAAGCAGAGTACCTCCAAGAATCAACAAATGCAAAATACTTCATTGGATATTATTTATGGTTGTATATAAAACACACTCTACAGTTGCTTACTTTTTGATGAGGACATCATGTCACATATATGGTATACCTTTGCGTACGTATCAGAGGAGAAGGCGGGCCACATCGATTTCCTTGTGGCTAGGCAAGTATCCTTGATCCTGTTAAAGACCGCATGTGCATGTGTAAGCATCTGGAAGACCTCACACTGGGAAGATGCATATGGGTTCCTTTATGGAGTGATCCAGACCGTTGGATTGGAGGGATGTGACGATCGGGCCATTGGATCACATGATCGGGCCATTGATCATGGATCGTCCGCACTAGTTTTTCTTAGACTTTATCAACTTATAGGATTTTAGTTTTGTTTATGCTAAGTTTGGACACCATCATGAGTGATTTTAGTTTATTTTATTTAAGACTATGGCTATTTTCGTTAAAATTCACAAGACGGTGGTATTTGTAATTTTTGAAACTTTTTGGAGCTATAAAAAGAGGAGGGGTGTGTGACCTCTCCCATTGGATTTTGTAAAAAAAAAAAAAAAAGAAGTTTTGCTCCTTTTCTTATTCTTCTTCCGCCTTCATGAGATTTAAAGATACTTCCATATAATTTGGAAAGGAGATTGGTGTGAGGCTAATCTTCATCAACTGAGATGCGATGTCTCCATTTATCTCGACATCATCATCTATTTTTCCTCCATCAAGGTATTTTCTTCAAAGTTCTTCGATTCTCTCATCCTAAATCTTCACCTTCTCGCAAACCTTTCCCATTACCCTTGAAATCAAAACCCCTTTTTCTCTTTTCCAAAACCCTAACCCTAAACCTAAAATCCCTAACTTTCCTACTTTCCCAAATTACCAAACCCTAACTTTTCCCATTCTTCCATTCACCCAAAATCCGTACACCCCTTCTATCCAAAACCCTAATGCCCACATCCTAACCTATGAACCTTTTAATCCATTCACCCAATTTGATCCCATAAACCTTAATTCCTATATTTCCCCAATTCCCCTAACCCTAATTTAACCCTAGTTTGTATTAGGCCTTCTACTTTGAAATAGACTATACCCTATACTAATTGGATGTCCTTACGTCCATTATATCCTAGTTTCATTTTATTTAATGATCTCGTGTGATGATGTTGGTAACCTAGGCTAGGATTATGCATGATATTCTTTTGGTCTTCGTGGTATTTGTGATGATTATGGCAATGTTTGTGCTTTTTTGTTAATTATCTTAATTTTGCTACTTGATCTCAAATAATATTTGGTTCATGCATCGGTCCTACATCACTTTTCCAAGTATCGAGAAGATGATCAATGATGCAAATGTAATGGTAGAATGACTTCATGCGGTGAATGAAGATGTGAAGGTAATGGTGACATGACTTCATGTGATACGTGAAGATATCAAAACAAGTTGGAAGTGAATAAAACAAAATACGAAGTGGATATTGATCTCCATCAACATTTCCAAGTGTTCAATCAAGACAATACAACAATGGTTTATTGTTGGCAAGAAGACTTTTGTTCACAAGCAACTAAAGAAGGAAAAGATTTGACCATGTCACATGTCGAATTAAAAGAGAGCACTTACGAGAAACTCTAAGAAAACCATCCCAGCATCTATCGCAAGTGAAAACAACACCGAAGTTTTGGAGCAAGGAGGCCACGACATGCCAAATTAGCTAAATGAAGAGGTAGAATTCATGCTTAGAAAAGAGAGGTCCAATCATCCAATAGTTCTAAAATTCAGTATCACTTAAAGGCAGCGGAAACCACAATAGGAACATACTTGCAACAATACAAAGATACATGGAAAGCCAAAGGTCTATGATGATTAGAACTCAAGGGCAAGATCATACAAACGGTGAGGGGCCAATTCGGTCAACATGAGCCAACAGGCACCCACAAATCCTTGACTAAAAGGGGAAAAAGTGATGTAACAAAGGCAGTAAGGGACCCTACTCAATGTGACACTAACACTAATTGAGGATATCTTGAGCTCTAGTTCAAATAAAACTCGAACTTTGGAGATTTCTATTTATTTTTTACCTTTTATGAGTCTGTAGAATGTGTTTTGGTTATGGGCAGATGCTGTAAACAAGAGGAAGTTTTCCAGCTATGTATTGGGGAATTTTGAATGGCAGAAAGTAGGCTGGTTTTAGCAATAAAAAGAAGCAGAGTTGATTAACAAAGGGGACAAAGATGAGTCTTTAGGGTCTCCACAGTCAATGTGTCTATAATCCATGTCATTCTTTTGCTTAACCTTTTGGCTGATTTTGACTTAAACAAATGTTCTAAAAATCAAATTCAGATCATAAATGGTGTTAGAGATCAAATTGAACAGCAAATCATATTGCAAAGCATAATATTTGTTCAACATACTTTAGAATACTTGCAAAATATTATGAAAAATCGAGAAATGTCAGGGAAAAAAAACTTTTTGAGAGATATCTGCATCCAGAATTTAAATAAAAATTAATGAACTTAATAATGTCTGATCAGTGATCAAGTTGATCTAATGAGATCATTGTTTCAAAAACACAAGTTCATAATTATGAAACATCATGTGCAAACAAGCATCATGAACATCATTATCATCATACTAAGAAACGAACCAACAATCATAAGATGCAATAAGGATTTTTGGAGAAAGGGATTCAAATTATCTCACATAACATTGGAAGATTCAAATCATAAATGTTAAGATTTTAGAAATGGACCAAATATTGCTTGCGCCCAAATCATGTTACTATGTCTACACTGTTACTACAGGCAACTTTTGTACCCTGAATGGGGCATTCTTTGGAATTTCACCTTGTCCTCTCTTATTGATAACATTTATTCTAATGTTATGACTACTCTTTCTATCCAAAACCTCTTATTTTTGCATTAAACAAAAGAGAATCCTCTATTTGCAATAAAACTTCTTGCAATGCCTCACATCCGAATTTCTTCACTTGCAATATAGATGTTGGCATGCTACATTTTCAATTTTTATTTTCTAGAAACTCTAGCTCCTATATATTATTAAGTATCCCAAGATCACCACATAACTGGAAATATACTAGTGTACAGATTCCATGCCAAAAAAATTTTAAACCTCACAAGAAGCAACTAGCTGATTGTGATTGTTAGCAGGCATCCTGAAACAATATCAGAAAATATTAAGGCCGAGCAAGAAGAAATACGGATAATAGCAATACACACACTCATCCCAAATAATTGTCAAGTGGTCACATGCCACCAATCATAGAACACCCTAATTGAGCAAAGATATTTCATGTGGAAACCTAATGTATCTCCACAACAACAACTTAAATTACACCATACCTGCATGAATCTTCAACTTAACGTGCCACTCATGCTTTGGATTGTCATTTTGAGACACTTCAGTTCCTAAACTAAGTTCTTACAATTCTGTTGCTGCTCTTGCTTATTTTGTGCCCAACCCTTTTGGCCATAAAAGTATTTTGCACCACTCGTTCTCAAGCAGCCGACTTCCTAATCTACCACCAATGGTAACTGAGCATCAAACAATTAACCAGTCAGGCAACATCCGCACACTTGATTTATTTTCAATAAACAATTCCACAAACCTTCACTTTCATAATACACCACTCAGATGCATTCCATGGTATCTTCTCAAAGAGGTCTGCGCTTGATTACAAGAACTTCCACCCAATTTGTTACTCCTACACCTGCTTCATAGGTGTTTATACCTGCCAACATTATGAAACGAATGCTTCCCCCCTCCCACACCCAATCAGCCTCAACTTCCCCTCACGCTTCGGTCAGCTGAGCATCTGCTTCCCTATCAAAAAAAATATAGCTTTTGACCAACATACAAGTCACTTTTGTGGGCAGTAATTTTCCATATTCATCTGATTCCTGCTCTTCTGAAAATGCTAGTGTATAAGTTATCTAGGGCCAATGGGTTGTTAAACATATATGGAATCCAACAACTACAGGATGTGGTACAAGAGACACTTTCAGACATTTGTTATCTAGAGGAGGGATGCCTGTGGACATTTTGTTTGATCCAATTAGCCCTCAAAATGGGCATTCTAACTTTCGGACTTAGTTCACTGTCCACTGCCTACTACTTTACCTCAGGAAACAATTCACTCAGATACTAGCTGTCAGAAAATTGATATGAACATGTGTAGAGAATAAATGGATGAAAACAAAAAGACCGCTATGTTAGCTTGTAACTTACGCTACGTAGCGTAGCTTAGCCTTAATCCCATGTAACTCACAAAAATAGCTTAAGTCACGTGTAGCCTACACAACATGCTAATTTTGCATATGCTACATAGCCTATGGTACATGCTATGTAACTTACAATGTTACACTACAAGTTATTTTTTACTAAAACATGAAAATTAATTAATGTTTTCAATAATTTGTTACATTTTTCATTTTCTTAATAAAAATTAGTCAATTCTTACAATGATTTAAGTAAAAATAATACAAGTAATAGTATTAAATCAATTAAGTTGCGCTCTTTTACCTTTATACTTGATCTTTGCATGTTTTTCCTATTATTTTAGGCCATGTTTGGTTGCACCAAATATCTTTAAATTTTATTAAATTTCATTATAATTAGACTAATTTGGTGCAAAATATCAAAAAAAAAATCATGATATTTGGCGCAACCAAGCACAACCTTAACTAAAATTCTAGAAGTAGCATGTAGCTACACACTATGTAGCTTAAGCCTCGCACTTCAAACGGTTGAACACTATACTACACGCTATTCACTATTTAAAAGAACATATCTTTACGAATGCTTGTTTGACCATATCTTCATGACACTTGGGCAGCCTGACACAAAGCGACGACAAGTTTGGGTATGAGAGTGAGTAAGTGCCTATTTTAAAATGTAAGCAAGTATAAACAAATAGGAAGTGGGAGTTCAAAGCGAGAGAGAAGGATCATGCAAGTAAACTGCAATAATTTGACAACTCAATAATAAAGAGGAAATGACCGAAGTGGAGTTAGCCCCTCTCTGCTTGTGAGAGTGATGGTTTTTTACTAATGTGTTTTGTATAGTTAAAGAGAATGTTATTGATGTACTTTGTTTGTTGGATTTATTGTTAATGGTTTTAGTTTCTTCCAATGCTTATATTGAGTTACCAATCCACATTATAGGTATTTTAAATCTGTGGGCCCACTTTTATAGCCTAGCTGATAATTTGTTTAGACTAGGAATTGGCCCAAATATTTATTTAAATAGACTTTTTTTAAAATGGCGTAATTGGTGACAATCTTTCTTATGTGATTATAACATCTTTGGAACAATTCCTTACTCCAAGCTCTGCTTGGTGTGAATATACAACTTCTTACCTGTAACTAACCTACAGTTACACAAACACAACAACCAAAACCAACTTACCTGACTTACAGCTTACATCCAAACGCGATTACCGGCAAGTGACTTTCACCTGTAATTGACTTACTGTAAGTCACAACTTAAATAACTTGCAGGTATCAAAATAGGCCCCTAAGCATTTCATTTTCTATAATGGATTGATCAAATTGCAGTTTAGTTCAATTCAGTGCCCAAAACTCCCTCCACAGCGGAGATGGAAAGTATGTAAGACTTGTTGCAGATGAATTTCACAGGAATTTAAGGAATCATCAATAGATGCATGGATATCGATGCAAGGATTCATACCTCATCCTTGTCGCGGATGAGGAGAAGCATAGAGGATTCCTTGTCCATGGACAAGGCCCGGCTACGACACCTTATATAAATTAATGCTCCCAGTAGAGTGATGGCGGCAGGGGCGAATGACCAAACCGGACATGGTGTTAAAGGACGGAGAATAAGAAGAAGCTTAGAGCGAATGAGGTGAAATTGGTGCTTGGAGAAACGGAGGAGAGTGAAAGTGGAGGGCCGTGATGTTGGCTGAACCGGCAGCTCTCCAATATCTCTTCCTCTATCGATGACGACTGACGGAGGGGGTTCTGCTGCTGGTGGTGCTCCTCCTACATCAAGGGTGTTGGAGATGGGGAGGCCTTCGTGAGAGCTGGGAGGGAAGATGGAACAATCGTCGCCGCCCATCATTTCCCATTCCTTGTTGACATGGGACTGACACTGTGGGGGCTCCACCTCTTCCCACTCCAACCCTTCATCCCATCTCTCCATTTCCTTCCCTCTCCTTTCCTTCCTATCATATATCCCCTCTCTCAATAATAAAATGAATAATCAAATGTAGGCGATAGATATATAACTAACATCATGCCCTCATGCTAGACCGCGCGCGTAAGCTCGGCCGTTCGTTCGTAACTTACCGCTGATTAAACCAACGCGGAGAGCGTACCGTGTAAACTCTGTGGGGCCCACCATGATGTATGGGTCTTATCCACGCCGTCCATCCGTTTTATCAGCTCATCTTAACGTATGACGCCTAAATTGTAGCATTTCCAACTCTCAATTGGACCAGACCACAGGAAACAGTGAGGATAAAGACGTCCGCTGTTGAAACCTTCCTAGAGTCCACATTGATAGTTATTTGTCATCAAACCTGTTCATAAGAAACGCTTCAATTTGAGGCTCATACTCTAGATGAGCTGAAAAAATGGACGGCCGGACTGATTAAGACACGTACATCACGGTGGGCCTTATAGGGTTTACTCAGCACGCTATACCGTAACAAGTAATCAGTACGCAATCCCTGTCCTTATTAAACTCGGGTATGCGTTTAATCCAGCCGTTGAAAGGTTAGGCATGGGTTATTAGATTTTGGTTTTATGGTCTATGGATTTCTTTAGTTTCCTGAGCTTCTTGGCCATTGGCTCATATAGGATGGCTCACTAGATGCTCGTTTTTTTTTTTCCTGCCTTGGATCTTCTTTTTCCTTTTATTTGTAATTTTTAAGTTTTGTCTCTTGTTTTTTTTTTATTTTTTTCGGTCATATTCAAAGAGAGAAATGCTTTAAAGGTATTGAAATGATGTGAATTAAAGGGAGAAATTCCTATGTCCACTGGAACAACAAGGGTGAGTATAACTAACTGTATTAATATTATATGGGTTCAATAGAGAGATTTTTGTGTCCATTGGGAATATAAGGTGGACACATTACCCTCGGGCAATGAGAGACTTATAGCCAATGATTCTTAAGTATCTAAACTTCCATAACCATTTATTGAATTGGGCAACATGTGATTATGTTTTATGATATCTCGTGCAATGGGAACCAACAACAGGGTTAGGATGAACAGCCTCCATTGCCGAGTAACTTGTGTCTTTGTCTTAATATAGATGTACAGGTTTTCATTATCTTTTCGGATTATTGTGTTTAAGTCCTATTCACAATAAGTAACTTGTGTCTTTGTCGTAATTGTGTTTTATGATATCTTTTCATGACCGACACACCGGTGTCGGTCATGACTTGGTCGAGATTCCCCCGGTGTCGGTCGAGATCCAACCGAGACAGGAAATGATGGAGCAAGGACAGATGCAGATCTATGAAAATCCAGGGATGTTGATTGCGGATCCCGAGATTCTCGGGATCCTGAGCGATCCCAGGAGAAGAATCCTCCAAAGATAAGGATTGACGGCTTGTATAAATCTCTAAGCTTGGAACAGTAAAAGGTACGCAAATACTAACTGAGAAAAGCTCTGAGCCAGAGACGAGATTACTGACTTAAGCATCGGAGGTTCCCCGGCCCTAGCCAGGGTTCCCTTGACATTGTTTCTGTGCAGGTGAAGGAGGGTCCGTCGCGAAGGGAAACCGTCCCAAAAAACACTGCAACAGAGTCTCGGCCGATGCAGGAGGTCGGGTCCTGAGCCGTGCCCGACAGAATTAACCTCCTGAAGGGATCTTTACTCTATCGGTTAAATGGCTTTCACACGCCCGACCTTCAGTGGGGTGAGGCAGGCGAGGTTATCACACTGACAGAGCGACTTTACTCGTCTTTGCTTACACCTGACGGCCCGCCATCTGCCCCGTCAGTGTTGTCTCGGTTTCTTCAAGCAGTGTCGGCAAAGTCGACCTACTCTCCTACGAACCTCGGGACTTTACCCGAGACCGACACATTTTTCCCCAACAGTGAGCCCCCCTGCTTCTGGTGCCGTCTATGGCAGCAAGGAGCACGATTTTATCGGTCGGTTGGCGTTAGCATCCGAGACAATCATGAGGCATTTAATGTTCTTTGAGTCGTTCTTAGCGTGCGTCGTTGCGCCTTCCAAGGTCACACGTGCGGCCAGCCGTCAACTCGCTCCGTCCGCGTATAAGTGGCAGACGCGTGGCCACGATTTCAGCGCAATCAATCAACAGTCGCCACGCGTCGGAAGGGGGAGCCGAGGCGAACGTCGCTTCGCCTCCGCCATAATGACCCGCCTACGTGGCACAGCTATAAAAAGCCCGGGCGGGAGGACGGTTCGAACTTTGTTTTCGTCCTCCTTCCTCCCGTCCGTATCTGAATTTTCGCTCTCTTCTTCCTCTCCTCCGCTGTCGCGTTTTTCCTCGTCAGCCATTCCTTGCAATCACCGTCGATCCCTTCGGTGAGTCTTTAGTCTTCCCCTTCTCCTTTAATTAGCTTTAATGGCCGCACACGGCTCTCAAAGCCCTCGGGAGGAAATGTCAGTGGACGAGGGCGTGTCCCAACATCTCTGGGATATTACGGACCCACCATCTCTGTTGACGGAGTTCGCCGTCGGAGCTGACGCCGCATTTCGGCTTGTCAGAGAAACCGGCAGCCCTTCGGCTGAGCATCCCGCTCAGACAGGTCCATCAAGTGGCGGGACATCTCTGGTGACTCGTCCAGGGAGACCTAACCCGTGGGCGGACCAGATGGAGGACGAGGAGGGAGAGGGAGAGGAAGATTTGGTCACAGGTGAGGGAATGGTCGTCCCATACCCTGTGACGCGAACTGCGGAGGCTTCTGGATCGTCTTCGAAAGGAGAAGGAGACGAGCCCAGCGGTCTCGTAGCTTCTACCCTCACCGAGTCCGATTTAAACCGAATCAGGGCTGGTTACCATGTGCCTGATTCGGTCATCCTTCATCTGCCTCGTCCGGGTGACCTTCCCGACCATTCCCCCGCAGGGATGGTCGCAATTTTCCAAGTATCGATGCAGTGCGGCCTGCGCCTGCCACTCCAGCCCATTGCCCGTGACTTCCTCTCTCGAGTCAAAATAGCCCCCGGCCAAATCGTCCCAAACGCGTGGAGGAACTTGTTCGGGTGTGCCGTGCTTTGGTCCGAGCTAGAACAACCTTCTCTCACGGTAGACGAGTTCCTCTACTTGTATCAAGTCCGACCAAACCCCAACTTCAATGGCCTATACTTCCTAAGTGCGTGGAGAGGCAAGGGGGGATCTCTAATAACCGACCCACCTACCTCGAACAAGTTCTGGAAGGAGAGGTGGTTTTGGGCGTGCGGTCGGTGGGAGTCGGCCGACTCGTGGCCGTACGAGCCTCAAGTATCCCGCACGTTCCGTAGAGCAGGTGACTCGGCGCCTCGGCTCGCCCTTTTTCTTATCCTCCTTTTATATATTATCTTCCACTGATCTGGACTATTCCGTGTCTTGCAGATATCTTAAAGAGTAGGGGGAAGCTCGAGTCCGGGGCTTTGACTCGGATAAGAGAGTTGAAGAAGCTGAGTGCGGCGGAGCGATCGTGGAAGTTGCTCCTGCAACCCGAGCGTCTCCACCTTGCCGGTCTTGACTCGTTCGTTTCAGGTAATTCGCTTTTCCTTACGCTTGTCTCCTTGGTTTTTGGTTTGCTTGCTTAACCTTTACATTCGTTGTTGCAGATCTCCCAGAAGCTCGCCCAATTTTGAGACCTACCCCAGAGAGCATGGCCGAGCCCCGACCCTCTCTGAAGCCTGTTTCTAAGGTGAAGGCTCCCCCAAGATCGACTCTGCTGTCTGGGTCCCGACCCTCAAAGCAGCAGAAGGTCGCGGGCAAGGAGAAGGACACGGTCGCTCCACCTGCTGCCGTGCCCGCCGTTCCCCAGGTGGTCGTCCTCTCTGACCCTGATGAGAGGGCCGAGGAGACGGGGCCTATCCACCCAGTCACTCAGGCGGCACCTGAGTCGGGGCCCGCCGCAGGGGAGGTCTCAGGGCCGAGGGAGGCCCTTCGCGAAGAGTCCCCGAGAAGGGAGATGACTCAGGCGGAGTCCCCCTTCTCGAAGATTATTGCGGGGATGGTGCCTTGGGCGCTTGCCCACGGGAGCGAGAGAGAGTTTGCCAACTACTACAACGCTCCGACGGCCCAGACCCTCGGGCATGCGGCAAGGCTGCTTTTTGAGGTAAAATCTTCTTCCTTCTCGTGTTGCTTTCTGTCTGGGTTTTCTAAGGCGACTAACCGTCTCTGTATTGCAGCTGGCGCCTTGCCTCGTTAAGGCAAGCTCGGAGCTGGTCGCCTCTCAGAAACTTGCGTCCGAGGCAGAGTCTGCGAAGAGGGTCGCGGCCGAGGCTGAGGGCCGCAGGGAGATCGCCGAGGGCCGAATCGGCATCATGACAGGCGATCTTTCTATCGCCCGGAAGATGGCCGCTGACGCCCGCGCGGCTCTCGAAGGCGTGAAGGCCGACAATGCTCGCCTTACTCTGCTCCTTCAAGAGGCCGAGGAGAGGGAGCGGCTTCTTCGCCAGGTTCATGGCGAGTGCGATGGCGCCCTCGCTCGCGCGAAGGCCGAGGCCGGCGAGCTTGTTCGGGAGGCCCAGGGAGAGACGCGTCGAGCCCAGGAGGAGCGAGACCGAGCTGTAGAGGCCTTCCTCGAGTCTACCGAATTTGAGGAAGAAAGGGACCACCTTTACCAAGGCGGCTACAAGGCCTGCGTTCTCGAAATGAGGGCGGCCTTCCCTGAACTCGATCTCTCTGCTTTCGAGGTTGACAGTCCTCCCGCAGAGGCTGCCGAGGGTGACGCCGCTGAAGGAGACGCTGCCGTTGCTGCTGCCGACGAAGTCGGTCCCTCGGGCGCCTCTTAAGATTGTATACTTTTTTTTGTAATCAAAACTTTTGTAACTCACTTTCTGTAACTGGCCCGACATTGGGTACTTGAATGAAATAGAGCTTTTATTCAGTCATCTTCAATTGCAGTAAGAGTGATTGTATCTCACGGATAATAAACTTTAAGATTCTCGGCGTTCCAAGGATGAGGCAACAGCTGCCCGTTCAGGTCTTTCAGCTGGTAGGTTCCAGGTCGGATGATGCCTGAGACGACATAGGGGCCTTCCCAGTTTGGGCCTAACGTACCCGACCCAATTTCCTTAGTGTTTGGGAAGGTCCTTCGGAGGACCATGTCCCCGGTTCGGAATCGTCGGACTTTTACTCGGCGATTGTAAAACCGAGACACCTGTCTCTGTCGAGCCATCACTTTCAGTCGCGCATTTTCTCTTCTTTCTTCTAAGGAATCTAGTGCAAAAGAGAGGAGTTCACCGTTCTCTCGTTCATCATATAAATTGACTCGGGCTGAACCGATACCGATTTCGACTGGCGCGACCGCTTCCGCGCCATAACATAGAGAGAAGGGGGTTTCTCCCGTCGCGGTTCGTGCCGTGGTCCGATAAGCCCACAGTATATTTGGAAGTTCTTCGGCCCATGCTCCCTTTGCCTCGTCGAGTCTTGTCCGGAGATGCTGCTTTATGATTTTGTTGACCGCCTCGACTTGTCCATTCGTCTGAGGGTGATGAGGTGAGGCGTATACATTACGAATGCCGAGGTTGCCGCACATCTCCCGGAATTGTCTGTTATCAAACTGCCTGCCATTGTCTGTTACAATCGTCTGGGGTATTCCGAACTGACATATGATATTTTTCCATAGGAAACTCGTGACCTTTTGCTCGGTAATTTTCGCCAACGGTTCTGCTTCGGCCCACTTCATGAAGTAGTCCACCGCCACCACGGCAAACTTAGTTTGGCCCTTCCCCAACGGAAAGGGCCCAATTATGTCTATTCCCCACTGCGCGAAAGGCCAGGGTCCCGACATTGGAGTCAGCTCCTCGGGGGGTTGTCTCGGGATCACTGCGAACCGCTGACACTTGTCACACCTTTGTACGAATCGTTTGGAGTCATGTTGTATGGTCGGCCAATAATATCCCTGCCGCAACACTTTGTTGGCGAGCGAGCGTCCTCCCGAATGGTTTCCGCATATTCCGTCGTGTATCTCCCGTAAGACATAGTCGGTTTCTTGGGAGTCGACGCACCTTAGTAGAGGAGTATGAAAGCCTTTTTTATACAGAATCCCATTGACGACAGTGTAGCGCGAGGCTCGGGTTTTTAACCGCCGTGCCTCGGCGCGATCTTCTGGCAGTTCACCATTGTTAAGGTAGCGGACGAGCGGGTCGAACCAAGCGGCCGCCGGATCGATTGGAAACAGGACCGAGACGGTCGGCTCGTTCACACTGGATTCAGGGACATGTTCAATTGGAACTGACCGAGGTATGTCTTTCTCGTTTGCTGAGGCCAGCCTTGCTAATAGGTCGGCTTTGGCGTTGTCGGTTCTAGGTATTCGAATTATTTCACACTTCTGAAATCCGCTGATCAATTCTTTAGCCCTCTCCATGTACGCCTTTAACTGTTCTTTCCGAGTCTGATAGACGCCGGAAACTTGGTTAACAACCAATTGTGAGTCGCTGAAAACGCTCAAATGGGTCGCGCCCAGGCTCGCGGCTAGTCTGAGGCCTAGTAATAAAGCTTCGTATTCTGCTGTGTTGTTGGACGCTTGAAAGTCGAGTCGCAAGGCATACTGCATACAAGTTTGATCGGGAGTTTCTAATACTACCCCTGCCCCGCTTGCCTTCGAGTTGGACGAGCCGTCGACAAATAGCTTCCAAGGTGTAGGCCTGAGAGAAGAGGGACCCTCAGGTACATTAACTCCCTCTGGTTCGGGCGGATTATCGGGATTAGGAACCACTTCGACAAGGAAATCGGCGACGGACTGTCCTTTTAAAGCAGCCCTGGGCCGGTAATGTATGTCAAACTCGCTTAATTCGACTGCCCACTTTGTAAGTCGGCCAGAGGCTTCCGGCTTTTGGAGAACCTGGCGGAGTGGTAGGTCGGTCACAACGGCGATGGTGTGGGCCTGAAAATATGGCCGAAGGCGTCGTGATGAAACTACTAGGGTGAAGGCTACTTTCTCAAGCTGAGGATACCTTGTCTCGGCGGGCAACAAGGCTTTGCTAACGTAGTAGACTGGCAGCTGCTTCCCTTGACTCTCGCGTATTAACGCTGAGCTTACCGCAGCTTCAGACACGGCCAAGTATAACAATAACACTTCACCAGGCTCGGGCTTAGATAATAGCGGTGGAGATCCGAGGTAAACCTTCAATTCTCGAAACGCTCTCTCACATTCCTCCGTCCACATCATAGTCTGTCGTCCCTTCAATTGCTTGAAGAACGGGAGACACTTGTCTGTGGCTCGGGAAAGGAAGCGATTGAGCGCGGCCACTCTTCCAGTTAACCGTTGAATGTCTTTGATAGTTCTGGGAGACTCCATTTCGAGTAAGGCTTTGATCTTCTCTGGGTTTGCTTCGATTCCTCGCTGACTAACGAGGAAACCGAGGAACTTTCCCGAGCTCACACCGAACGCGTACTTGCTAGGGTTTAGCTTCATTTTATACTTACGCAGAATTGAAAACATTTCTTCCAAGTCTTTCTCATGGTCGGATGCCTGTTTACTCTTGACGAGCATATCATCAATATAAACTTCCATCGTTCGGCCAATTTGCTTGGAGAACATTTTGTTCACCAACCGCTGATAAGTTGCTCCGGCATTCTTTAACCCAAATGGCATCACTCGGTAACAATAAAGGCCTTTGTCGGTGACAAAGGCAGTTTTTGATTTGTCATTTTCATGCATTACAATTTGATTATAGCCTGAATAGGCGTCCATAAAACTGAGCAATTCATGACCCGCCGTACTATCAACCAACTGGTCGATACGAGGAAGAGGGAAGCTATCCTTGGGGCAGGCTTTGTTTAGGTCCGTATAGTCTATACAGACTCGCCACTTCCCATTAGCTTTCTTCACTAGCACGACATTAGCTACCCATTCCGGATAGTACACCTCTTCGATAAACTTAGCTTTAAGAAGCTTGCCGACCTCCTCTCCTATGATAGTGTATCTCTCCGGGCCGAGAGGTCGACGCTTCTGCCGGATGGGCCTGTAGGTCGGGTCGATGTTGAGCCGGTGCGTCATGACTGAGGAATCAATCCCAGGCATGTCTTCGTGACTCCAAGCGAAGACATCGGCATACCTCCGAAGCAAAGTAATTATTTGTTCTCTAAGAGGCAGGCTCAAGGATGAGCCGATTCGGACTACTTTTGAAACGTCCGTCTCGGTTAACGGCACCGAGATGAGCTCTTCCAGCGGTTCTCCCCGCTCCTGCAATCCGATACACGGGTCCAGTGATTCGATCATCGAAATTTCTGCCGGGGCTTTTACTGCGGTGGCGTAGCACTTCCTAGACTCTTGCTGGTCTCCTTTCACCACCCCTACTCCCGACTCAGTCGGGAATTTCATGGAGAGGTGGTAGGTCGACACTATGGCCTGAAGGAGGCTGAGAGACGGTCGGCCGAGGATGGCGTTATACACTGAAGGTTGGTCCACGACCAGGAAGTCGACCATCCCGGTCCTTTGGTGGGGCGCAGTCCCCGCTGTGAGCGGCAACGAGACGATTCCTTCTGGGAGTACCTGCCCGCCCGAGAAACCGATGAGCGGCGTCCGGACAGGCCGTAGTACCGACCGACCTATGTCCATTTTATCGAACGCTGTAGTGAATAGGACGTCCGCTGAGGACCCTGTATCCACCAGTATCCGGAACACCTTTCTGTTCGCGATGGTGAGGGTGACCACTAGCGCATCATCGTGAGGATGATGGATGCCTCGAGCATCTTCTTCAGTAAACGAGATGCAATACTTCTCTCGTTTTTTCTCTTTGGGAGGCCGAGATAGCAGGAGAACCTCGGACTCGGGGCGGTCGAGGCTTCTGGCGTGGTTTTTTCGGGCATTATGCGAATCCCCGCCTCCTCGATGACCCCCGACAATCGTTCGAATTTCTTCCTGGGGCCGGTCTACACTCGGTCCCGCGACGGCGTCGGTCCCAGCCGTGTGTTCTCTTAGCCGGCCTTCTTTAATCAGCCACTCAATCTCGTCCTTCAGATGATAGCAGTCACTCGTGTTGTGACCGTGATCGCGATGGTAGTGGCAATACTTGTCCTTGTTCCGACGACCAGGATTCCCTCGCATTTTTCGAGGCCAGTTGACGAAGCCCTCGGTTTTGATCTCCATCAGCACTTGTTCAGGAGATTTGTTCAGCGGGGTATATGCAGAGAATTTCCTATCGGGTCTCTTCCCTGACCTGCTGTCGTCTCGGTCCCGGTCGTCTTTTCGCTTCTTCCCTCCGGCCGAGTCGGCTCCCTTTTTGGCCGACTCTTTTGCCGAAGGCTTCGTGTTCTGGTTTTTCTCTCTTAGGAGTCGCGTTTCCTCCGCATCGGCGTATTTGTCCGACCGAACCATAAACTCGCCCAAAGTATCAGGCGGGTTTTTATCCAGCGATGCCAGAAAAGGCTTGTCTCTGACTCCCTGCATGAGAGCGTTGAGTGCCGTTTCCTCAGAATGTTTTCGAACCTGGAGAGACTCGAAATTGAAGCGTTTAATGTAGTCCTTGAGTAATTCTCCTTCCCTCTGAACTATGTTGTTCAGATGCGCGGGAGGTTTCAGTTTCTTCTTTCCGCCAATGAAATTGCTGAGGAAGGCGTCGCTGAGTTCAGCGAACGACTTTATTGACCCGGGTTTCAGTTGCTTAAACCAAAGTCGGGCGACGTCCGTCAAGGTCAGAGAAAACGCTCGGCACATAACAGCATCCGAAGCGTCGTGCAATTCCATGTAAGTCCTGAAGCATTCAAGATGCTCTGTAGGATCGGTCTTCCCAGAAAATGGAGTAATTTGGGGTAAGCGGAACCTTTCCGGCAAGCGGGCCCGCATTACCTCGTCCACGAACGGAGAGGCTTTTTCTTCGTGTTTGGTCGGATCTGAGTTCCGACCATGCTTTATATCTGTCATTTCCTTCGCCATCTTCTCTCGGACTTCGTTTTTGAAGTCCTGCATGTCGGCCTTCCAGGGTTCGGCGCTCTCTGCCGTTTCTTCAGCGTCCGCCGGTAGCCGACTACGCCTCCTCTGATCTATTCTATGCCTTAGGTCAGAGGGAGGCAGAACTGCTGTTGCCGAACGAGCAGGTGCCGGGTGACTTGGTTCTCGTGGCTGACTCGGTCGTCTAGGAGACGGTGGCGCGGGCGGTTGCGCTACGGATGCGGGTGGATGAGCTAGCGTCGACTCTTGTCGCTGCATCTGCTGGTTGCAAAGTTGTTCCAGCATGTGTTTCATGGTGGCCATCTCGGAACGCATTTCCTGAACCTCGCGATCCAGGTATGCATTCCCGTGGTTGGGCTGGCTTGTAGCCGCAGGCGGCGCTGCCGGGGGAGCTCCCTGAGCGATGCTAGCGGCGGCCTCCCTTACTTTATCGGGGTCCGTCCTTCTTGTTCTTGCCATTTGAATGGTTGGAGAAAGCGGCTTTTTGTCCGTTTCCCACAGACGGCGCCAAACTGTTGCAGTGTTTTTTGGGACGGTTTCCCTTCGCGACGGACCCTCCTTCACCTGCACAGAAACAATGTCAAGGGAACCCTGGCTAGGGCCGGGGAACCTGCGATGCTTAAGTCAGTAATCTCGTCTCTAGCTCAGAGCTTTTCTCAGTTAGTATTTGCGTACCTTTTACTGTTCCAAGCTTAGAGATTTATATAAGCCGTCAATCCTTATCTTTGGAGGATTCTTCTCCTGGGATCGCTCAGGATCCCGAGAATCTCGGGATCCGCAATCAACATCCCTGGATTTTCGTAGATCTGCATCTGTCCTTGCTCCATCATTTCCTGTCTCGGTTGGATCTCGACCGACACCAGGGGAGTCTCGGCCAAGTCATGACCGACACCGGGGGAGTCTCGGCCGATGCAGGAGGTCGGGTCTTGAGCCGTGCCCGACAGAATTAACCCCCTGAAGGGATCTTTACTCTATCGGTTAAATGGCTTTCACACGCCCGACCTTCAGTGGGGTGAGGCAGGCGAGGTTATCACACTGACAGAGCGACTTTACTCGTCTTTGCTTACACCTGACGGCCCGCCATCTGCCCCGTCAGTGTTGTCTCGGTTTCTTCAAGCAGTGTCGGCAAAGTCGACCTACTCTCCTACGAACCTCGGGACTTTACCCGAGACCGACACATTTTTCCCCAACAGGAACCAACAACAGGGTTAGGATGAACAGCCTCCATTTCCGAGTAACTTGTGTCTTTGTCTTAATATAGATGTACAGGTTTTCATTATCTTTTCGGATTATTGTGTTTAAGTCCTATTCACACTTGCATTGGAATATCACATTTGTCATATGTCTTAAATTTGAACATGCGCAACCAGTCGTGGGTCAGGTTCGACCGGTCGTGGGAGCAGCTCGACTAGTCATAGCCCGCTCGACTCAAAGTCCAGCGAGCATAAATTTTTGGGTCCGAGGTGCTCGACCGTTCGTGAGCCGTGCTCGACCAGTCATGGGTGGCGCTCGACCGGTCGTGCAGTCCGCTCGACCGGTCGTGGTTACACAGATTCGTTCCGCGATTTTGTGCGGATTGCGGATTTTGAATCCTTTCGCAACAAGGA
The DNA here is from genome assembly GCA_037074715.1 of Magnolia kwangsiensis. Taxonomy (NCBI): domain Eukaryota; kingdom Viridiplantae; phylum Streptophyta; class Magnoliopsida; order Magnoliales; family Magnoliaceae; genus Magnolia; species Magnolia kwangsiensis. Next base: position 45,868,844 of record CM073580.1, read on the forward strand.
TGTAGAAAGAAGTTTCCTAAAACTATAAATAGGGGTTCCTACAGTTTTTCTAGTGTATGGAAAACAATTCTAAAGCTTTCTAAAGGGGTTCTAGGAAAATTAAAGGGTGTAGCAAGGGTGAGATTTGAGGTTGTTTGAATCAGGTAAGTCCTCTCTCTTTGTAATTTCTATTTTCATAGTGGAGATCTATCGCTTTGTGCCGTGATTTTTTTTCAAAAGGATTTTCCACGTTAAATCTGTGTATTCTCTTGTATATGCTTGGTGTCATTGAATTGCTATCCTAGATCTAGATCCGTGTGATTCCGCGGCCAAATCCCTAACAAGTGGTATCAGAGCTATCGTTGGGGCACAGATCTGAATCTGAAGGATTAGTAATAATGGCAAGCACCAGGTATGAGATTGAGAAGTACTCAAGAAAAAATAATTTTGAGTTATGGAAAATCAAGATGATGAGTTCCTTAATCAAGTAAGGCGAAGATGGTGCTCTTGAGGAGCAGAAGTCTACTATAACTGATGACGAGTGGAATGCTCTTGATAAGAAGGTTTTATCATCGATCCGTCTATGTCTCACGGATGAGGTTTTCTGCAATGTCATGAGGGAGAAAACTGCGGCTAAGTTATGGGCAAAGTTAGAGGATGTCTATGCAAAAAAATCCTCTAAAAATCGCCTACACTTAAAGCGGCAGTGGTATAATTTCAAGATGGCAGAGGGTGGAGATCTGGAGGCTCACATCAGCAACTTTAATAAATTAGTTTATAAATTACTGAATATGGAGAAAGTAATGAAAGACGAAGAACAAGCATGTATGTTGCTGAATTCTCTTCCGGCATCATATGAGTCATTCAAGGACACTATGTGCAGCATGAATAAAACCTTGAGTGTCGACACCGTTATCTCAGCCCTTTAAGGGAAGGCTATAAGACAGCTAAACAGCGACATAGGGACATCTTCTGATGCACTATTTACAATGGGTAGAAATTCTGGACAAGGTATAGGTTCTTCAGGTTCTAGATCCAAATCCAAGGGCAAGGGCAAAGGAAAGGTAAAGTGTTGGAACTGTGAAAAGGAAGGACATGCGAAGAAGGATTGTAAAAATTTTAAATTAAAGAGTGAAGATTCTGAGGCTTCATGCAGGGAGGCTAACGCTGCCACGTCAGATGGATGTGATGATGATGTTTTATCTGTGTCTTTGCTTAAACAGTCATACGATGATCGTAAGGATGAGTGGATGATAGATACAAGGACATCTTTTCACATGACTCTTCATCGAAGTTGGTTCACTAGCTATAGAGAGTGTGATGGTGGATAGGTATTCATGGGCAATGACATTACCTGTAATGTTGTGGCTGTTGATTTGGTGTGCATCAGGATGTTTGATGGGATGGAGCATACCTTGACAGATGTGAGGCACGTTCCTGATTTAAAGCAGAATTTGATTTCTCTTGGTGTGCTTGAGACAAAAGGATGCAAGTACACGGGTATTAATGGTGCTCTTAAAGTATCTAAGAGGGCACAGGTAATCATGAAAGCGCAACGACTCGGTAACATGTATAGGTTGATCGGGAGCACTTCAAAAGGTGGAGCTGCAATGGATGTAGTGAATTTCACCTCTACACATGTGTGGCATGTTGGACATGGCCACATGAGCGAGTAAGGTAGGAAGGCTGAGACGTGTGGACAGGGATATAGAACAGGTAGAGCAGTCACCTGTGTGAAGAATCACACGGCATGATTGTAGGATATCAGCGAGGTATATGGACGACTTTAATATCACAGGGGATTCATCTTCTCTTTAGATGGCTCTAGGTAAGCTTGATGCTGAGAAGTGAAAGGTGACTATGGGCGATATGATGAATTCGTTGTACCAGACCGACATATGGGAGCGAGTGGAGCTTTCAGTGGGCCGAAAAGCGGTTGGATGCAGGTGAATTTTCAGGAGGATACACACATAGATACAAGGCAAGGTTGGTAGTGAAGGGTTATGCTCAGAGAGAAGGAATCAACTTCTCAGAGATATTCATGCCGATGGTATAACGGGTGTCTATTAGATCCGTGATTGGCACTGGTTGGCTAATATGATCTTGAGCTAGAAAGTTGGATGTGGAGTCTGCACTTCTGCAAGCGAAAGTGAAGGGTAAATCTACATAAAGCAACCAGAGCGGTTCAAAGTTAAAGGAGCTAAGAAAAGACTTTGTAGGAGGTCGTGGTTTGACCTGTCGCCTAGGTGGTGGTTTGATTCCTTCATCAATGAAGGATTAGGGGGCTGCAAAGATGGTTCTTGGCATTGAAACTGAAGGAGGAGTAAGCTTTAGTAATCACAGGAGGAATACCTTGTGTATAGGTATTCATCATGGATGTGATGGGCCAGGTAAAACCAGAGAGCATTCCTTACGAATCTCTCCTCAAGTTTTCCTTAGGACATGTCCCAAAACAGATGAGGAAAAGTAGGATATCTCATGAGCCTTATTCGAATGCGGTTGGCAATGTATGCCATGGTCTGGATTAGACTAGTTATTTCATAGGCTATCAGTGTTGTGAGTAAGTACCCCTGCAAGCAATATTGGGTAGCGGTGAGATGGTAAAAAGACTACGTGTTTCCTTTTAAGAAAACAGGAGCAAAGGTGGTTGAGCTTGTGGATTTTGATCCGACAGACATGCTCACCTAGATCGTTCTACAGGAAAGTTCAAGTTATGTGTAACTTTTTTGGGCTTGGCAATGGCGTAAAAGGAAGATGGAGTGTGCACAAGAAGCTATGATGTGATACAGAAATATGAGAAGAGGTTAAGAAGCTACACAGTTCAAGATTGAGGACATGGTGGAGATTATTGTCATATGTCTTAAATTTGAATGTGCACGACCAGTCATAAGTCAGGTTCGACTGGTCGTGGGAGAAGCTCGACTAGTCGTAGCCCGCTTGACTCAAAGTCCAGCAAGCATAAATTTTTGGGGTCTGAGGTGCTTGATCGGTCGTGAACCATGCTTGATCGGTCGAGGTTATGCAAATTTGTTCCATGATTTTGTGCGGATTACGGATTTTGAATCATTTCGCAACAAGGATGCGGAAAGGAGTTTCCTAAAACTATAAATAGGGGTTCCTAAGATTTTTTTAGTGTATGAAAAATAATTCTAAGGCTTTTTAAAGGGGTTCTGGGAAAATCAAAGGTTGTAGCAAGGGTGAGATTCGAGGTTGTTCGAATCGGGTAAGTCCTCTCTCTTTGTAATTTCTATTTTCATAGTGGAGATCTGTCGTTTTGTGCCGTAGTTTTTCTCGAAAGGATTTTTCATATTAAATCTATGTGTTCTCTTGTATGTGCTTGGTGCCATTGAATTGTTATCCTAGATCTAGATCTGTGTGATTCCACAGCCAAATCCCCAACAATCGCATCAAGACTTTGATTCGAAAGGTACATCATGATAGATGATATTGACTTCATCACGTACTATTATGAACTCTATCTGCGAGGGTGGGCTCACTTTCTTTTCTTTCAATTGCACAGACGAGGGTGTATTGACTCAAGTTAAATGAATTTGGAGTCACCACTAACTAATAAAAGTCCAAAATCCATGATCAGTTATAAACTATATAGTAAGTCTCGAGAAATCACAAGATTTCTCAATTTGAATGACTCGTGCTATAGGTTTGCAACCATAAATTTCAAAGGGCGGTGATGAAAAAGGAAGGGGTAAGACACTTTTTTTTTCAGCTGCAATACATGCAATTCCCATTAGAACTGTGGGCCACCCATAACATTACTTAGTCGGTCATTGGATTAGATGGAATGAATCGGCCGCATGGGATTCAGGTGGGCCCCATAGAGATATAGTGTTTACAACTTTATCTTTGTACCCTAAAGTATTATACCTCTTTTATTAAAGAGGTGTAATTTGAATTGGTTTCCTCTCTCAAAGAGAGAGGCATGGAGATGAGGGTTTCGAGGGTGGATTTTGACAATGGGTACGAATCTCTACCGTAAATCCAATGTTATAAGGGCCGGTTTAGGAGTGTGGATTTGGAACCCCCAGGATTAGAAACCCCTAGATTTGCAATCCTCCCTGTGTGTTTGGCACCCTGGAGTATGAATCAACTTTAATCCAAAAGTACCTATCCATGGTATATTACTAGGGGTATGAATTTATTTACTAAATCAACTTTAATATCTCTAATTAGTGAGATATGTAATTTTTGACACAATGGTTATGATAAGCTCGCTGAAATATATGTTTTGTCCAAAAATGATGAAATTTCAAGTCTCAGATGGGCCACAAGCACAAGTTCATGTCGGAGTGACTAGCCAGTGATTTTTAATCATTGATTTACATGGACAACGTTTGGACGGTGCTGATCACCATTAGTGGGCCATGTGCTCAATAGAATGATAGTCACACATGTTACACCTGTAACTATTGAAATGATTTTAGGTGTAATCCAAGTTCTCACTGTGGATTACAAACCCCCTGAATTTGAAACCCCTAGTTACTTTATGCTGCCAAACAACCAGGAGATTTGAAGCCCCCTCAAATCCCCTCCAATCCACGATGTCAAATGACCCCTAAGAGAGTAGACTTGGTCCCCTCTCCCCCTCATTGAGTTTTTGTGTCAATAGTCTAATTGCACAAGCTATGCACAAGCTATGAGAGGGAGCGGAAGGCTGCCAACAACATATATCTTCTGCAATCATCTCGAGCTTCCAACAATGGTAGTTCCGGTATCTTATGTTATTCTCTTTATCATCCTCTTATATGAAATGTAGAGAGATTTGGAAAAAAAATCGATTAATGGACTCTACTTTATGGGATTTTAGGGTTTTTTGGGATTTGAATATATTTTAGTGAAGTTGTATCTAAAAAAGCTCTATAAAGCCTGTGAACAAAGTGTAATCTATAAAGAAAAGAAAGAAAATAAGAAATTGAGTAGACACATAAGGAATGTGTGGAATGAAACATGAAATGGAACAAGATGTGAGAAGAAAATTGGGAGGTCAAACACCCTTTTTCTGCAAAAGAGATGGTCAGATATCCCTGATTCTAACCCTACTCTGGACTTTAATGTTTTTTGCTAATTATTTTTCTCCCTCTTTTCTTGCTAAGATTGGGTAGCCTCTCGACTCCTTTTGCGATTTTTAGGCTTCCCTGGAACCTCTTTGAACCTTCCCTATGCCTTACACTCTTAGCACTGCCTCAAAACTCTTTACATTCTCTCCTAGATCGAATGAACTAAGCTCTTTTTATAGATTCACTGGTAGTAATATTATGATAGATGGGGAGAAGAGAATGTTATTTTATGTTTCTTACACTTATTAAGTGATAAGTGCAATGTTTTCAGTTTAAAATTCCCTTTAGACACCTGTCTGTTTTATTCCTTTCTTGGTTTGACTCAACATGTGAAAGGTTAACTGAAGGTCTAGAGAGTTCAGTTGATCAATTGAGATCTAACCTTTTCGATTCTAGTTTTGTCGATTGGGGCCACTAATCAATTTTGGGAAGCTCCATAGATTCTTTTTTTCCAACCCATTTAGATTCGCAGCGTTTTTCTGGGTCAGTCAGAGGTTGCTTCTAAAGTCTGACTGAAGTTCTTGAAGTAGTCCCTCTCATTGTGTGGTGTGTCTACAAATGCTCCTCTTTAGTAGAAATTGCATGCAATTGAATGCTAAAGCAAGTGGACACCCCACCATCATAGTTAAGTCTAGATGTGGTCTGGTCTATTCTGACCTAAGTGTCATCATCAAAAAGCTTGATTAGCTAAAGAGTAACTCCTATGTCTTCACAGGTTGAGGAAAAAATTGTGATTTATTCTCACGCTTTCTATGCATTACAAACATTAAAATCACAACCTTTCACATTGTGATCAACAACCAACATTGGGTTTGTTTGTAAGTTTGGATTTTTTAGTGGTTAGTGCCCCTATACTTTCTACAGCGAATCCCCTTAATGCACTTTGATATATTAAAAAAAAAAATAGTTCCCGATGTTGTGCGAACTCCTAGGATTGCCTATAAGACTAGTCATTAATTTTAGTAGTTGCCTTATGCTTTCTACGACCTTATGAGTCTACTGCACTACAATGCATTAGATTGATAGGTGTATAGGACTATAATCACCAAAGTTTTTTTTTTTTTTTTTTACCACTTGATTTTTAAATTATGATACTTCAATAGTAATAAAACAATTTCATAACTAGACGTATGATTGCTCTAACCTGGGATAAACACCTCACCCAACGTGAGACGATCGATCACATTAAAACTCAAGCCATGAATGACTATCGAACCCCCGTATTCATCCAACCCTAAAACCCTAATCCAAGCCTAGAACCAACCTAAAAGCCTCGTAGGAACCTCTCCAACCCAAACTTAATAAATCCAAAGCCTTATCAAAGACAATCAAATACCAAAACAGACTTAAAATTATGTCACGCGGTAAGTGACACTTGAAGTGTTGCCCACTAAAAGGTACAGTTTGGAGCCCATAAAGGGACAGGTAGGGTGGTAAGTGTTAGTGCACTGATTTGTGCATCGTATTTGTCAATCGCATAAGTCGTCATGTCATGTAGTCGGTTGAGCCTTTTGAAGCTAAAGACCAAAGACATAAGAGGACGAGCATCAAGAAGCAAAGAACAGATAAAAGAGGTGCCTTCGTAACCCTAACCCTTGACCTAAAACAACCCTTGAACCTATAGATGATCTTCGCTTAATAGGTAAACCTTGTTGATCATCCCTTAGTCTTAAAAACCTAATTAGAATATGATAAGTAAGGCTAGAAGGGGTACGAAGTTGTTATGAAAACATATGCCTAAACAGTAGATTTCAAGTGGTGCTCAATTCCTTCGAGAAAATCTCGAGGGATCTTCGATGGCATCGAATAGGAAATTTAGATATGTCCAGCATGAACAAATCATTTTATCTGATTTTCTCGAAGACTGATGACATCGAATATATAAATCAGATATGTCCAGAAAGCATTAATCATATTATTTGATTTTCTCGATGGCATTGAATGTCACCTTGATAACATTAAAGACCATTCAATGACATCTAAGACCATTTGATGGCATCGATAGAACCGTTATTTGTCCATTTTCTAACCATTGGAACTTAAACTTTTTATAAAGGGCGTTTGGTTTTTGGGCATTTTTATGGATTTTTTGTGCAATAGAAGTTTAGATGATTTCATGATCATATTTCTCATCCCAAGCCTTTAAACCAAAGAGTTTTAAGTCATCTTCTTTGATATTAACACTCTAATAAGGATTCCAACCTCCACCTTGAAAATGTGCTTAAATTCCTCCATTTTTTAAAGATTAAATCACACTCTATATGCATACCATTGTCTAAACCCTCTAGAAGACCCATATTGGTGAATCCCTTGAGAATTACAACTTCCTATTAGTTTTAAGAGATTCAATCAACCTCTCATCACCTTAGTCACTTTAAAGGAGCACTACATGCAAGATGTTTAATCTTAGAGTTGAAGCTCTGACAAAACATCGGCATCATGATCGAGGGAGCAAAGAGGAAATGATTGAAGTATATAAAAATATCAATCAAGCAACCTAAGATGGCGCTACAAAAGGGGTTCAAACCGACAAATAAGTTGTCAAGTGTAAGAGTCTGTATACTTTTTTTCCTTGTGTAAGATTGAGGGTAAGAATTTATAACCTAAACTTGACTAGGTTCTTTTATAGGACATTGGATCTTGTGTAGGGCCTAAATCCAGGTTCCTGTTTAGAATATTAGCTCTTATGTGGGGCTTAAATCAAGTTCTTATATAGGCAACCGGACATGGGTGTGTACGTGTTAATATTCATGAGAGCATCTGGCAGGAGTAAACGTAGGTCCTTGGATTAGGACAGTGGTTGTTGGTTAGCCTATGAAAAGCTAATTAAAGTCTCTTGTGGAAGCCTTTGACGAGAGTGTACGTCAGCCGAGCTGGAGGCATCAAAGAAGTTGCTTGCCAATGCTTTGGAGAGAGGAGCTCAGTGGAAGTTAAACCTGAATGGGCTGAGGCACTCCTTCGATGTAAAGATAAAGGAAGCCTAAGGAGCTATTTCTTTAGCTTGGGCAACAACTGTTGAGGAGTTTAAGTCCTCCAAGGAGTATACGGAGGATAGGGACGCCCTATATGGCCTCGGGTATGAGAAGTGCCTTGAGGACATAAAAGGGGCACATCCTGAGCTTAACCTCTCAGCCTTTAAGGAGGATGACTCCGATTTCGAGGTGTCTCCAGAGGACTCACCCTCCGAGCAGCCCCCCCCATGATCATGACTCTTTCCTCTCTCCTTTTTATTATAAGTTTTGGCTTTTTGCATTGTACCCCTTCAAGTTATTTTTAATGAAAAGATACTTTTTATTCATTGCAGTGATCATTTTGAGTAGATCGGTAAGTTTTACAATGGGTACATCAGCGTTTTGTAACGAGGTTGAGCCCTTAGTCATTTTTACCTTGCGAATCTATGATTTTTGGTCGAGCATTTTCATAGGTCAGATACTTCTGTATTTTAAGAGTATCGTCCTTATCGCAAATCGCACGACCCAAGTAGTGGCGATAGCTTATGGCCTAACCTCTTCTTGAAGGGTCGCCCCATCAGTGAGGGTTGTTCTTCCCTTATATTGTAGGAAGCCCTTAGTATATTTTTAGTAGATGGATCGTTTATAGACATGAAAGTAGGAAGTAAACTTGTCCTGACCTCGAAGTTTTTATTGTAATAGCTCCAATGTAGACTAAAAATAGCGACAAAGTAGACTTTGTACTTAGGCTAGGTCGGCTCCTATGCATAGTAGATTTTTAGATGCTTGGCATTCCATGGATGTGGTAGGAGTCATCATTCCAAGTCTTCGAGTGGATACGATCTTGGTTGGTTCATGCTTGTTACTACGTAAGGTCCTTCCTAGTTTGATCCTAAGGTTCCTAAGCTAGGTTCCCTGATGTTCTGGAAGGTTATAAGGAGGACTAGTCTCCAGCTCGGAACCTTCTCGCCTTCACTTTGGAGTTGTAGAAACGGGTAACCTACTGTTGCTGAACTATGACCTTGACCTAGGTTTGCTCCCTTCTTTCTTTGATAAGGTCGAGATCTAGTGTCATCTATTCGGTGTTTTATTGTTCATCGTAGGAGCGGGTCCGAGTAGTCAGGAGCCCGATCTCAACTGAGATAACGGCCTCAGTGCCGAAGGCCAAGGAAAAAAGGGTTTCTCCTATGGCCATATGGGCGGTATTCTGATATGCCCATAGGACATGGGGAAGCTCTTCTGTCAAGGATCCTTTGGCTTTCTCGAGCTTTGTTCAGAGATGATTCTCAATAATCTTGTTGACTGCTTCGACCTGTCCATTAGCCCATGGGTGCTAAGGTGATGAATAGACATTCTGGATCTCAAGATTTTCGCACATACCTTAAAATTTCTTATTATTGAACCATTTCCTATTATCCGAAATGATCGTGTGGGGGATTCTATACCGGTATATGATAGTCTTCCAGATGAAGTCCATAATTTTCTGCTCGGTGATCTTGGCTAGGGGCTCGGCCTTGGCCCATTTTGTGAAATAGTAGACTGTGATGATCACTCTGGGAGCCCATTTTCTCGACTGTTGTGGCAAGCTTTTCCAGTATGTCTACTTTAGAGTTTTTCACTCTGGGGATCAGGCTGATGTTGCACTTTGGGAATTTGCTGATCAACTCTCGGGCTCTTTGCAAATAGGCTTTCATTTGTTTCCTTTTGGTCTGGTACTCGTTGGCTATCTGGTTAACTACGAGTTGTGAGTCGCTGTGAACTTCCAAATGTTGGGCTCCCATGGTAGCTGCCAACCTGAGTATGACCAATAGTGCTTCGTATTTTACTGCACTATTTTATGCTTAGAATCTAAATCTTAAGGCATATTGCATGCATGTTTGGTCGGGAGCCTTTATAATTATGTCGACCCCACTGCCTTTAGAATTGGATGAGCTATCAACATATAGTGTCCATGTCAGTTGATCTGGGTTGGCCGTCTGATGTTTGGCCTACTCGAGCTGGACGTTGGGACTGGATTCCAGCTCACATGGCCTAGTTCGGCGATAGGGCTAGACTTCAGCTCCGCATGATCCATCTCGGCAGGACTCAGGTTGTTCTCAAGTATGAGCTCCGTGATGAAGTCAGCCACTGCTTGACCTTTGATCATTATCTAGGGTTGATACTTGATGTGGAACTCGCTAAGCTCGATTGCCCATTTGTAAGTCTCCCTAATACTTCAGGTTTCTGGAGTACTTAACGGAGAGGTTGATTGATTAGGATGATGATAGTATGGGCTTGGAAGTACGGCCATAAGCGTCATGACGAGATGACAAGGGCCAGGGCTAGCTTTTCTATGTTTGGATATCTGGTCTCGGCAGATATTAGGGCCTTGCTAACATAGTATATTGGTAGCTGTTTCCCTTCTTGCTCTTTGATGAGAGTCAATATAACTGTCGCTGTCGAAACTTTCAAGTATAGCAGTAACAGTTCTCCTTGCTCGGGTTTAGAGAGCAATGGTGATGATCCCAAGTACTGTTTAAGTTGCTGAAAGGTGAGCTCATACTCTTCCATCCATTTTGTCTTTTACTTTCCTTTTAATTGCATGAAAAAGGGAAGACATTTGTTGGTAACTCGAGATAAAAACGGTTCAGGGCGGCTATTCTTCATGTAAGGCATTGGACTCCTTTCGTCATCCTAGGTGAGCTCATGTTAAGTAGAGCTTGAATTTTCTCGGGGTTCACCTTGATTCCTCTCTGTCTAACCAAGAATCCGAGGAATTTTTCTGAGTTGACGCTAAAGGCGCACTTGCTCAGGTTCAATTTCATCTGATATTCCCACAAAATTACAAACATTCTTTCGAGGTTAGAAACATGGTCCGTAGCTTTAATGCTCTTAATGAGCATGTCGTCGATGTAAACCTCCATGGAGCGCCCAATCTGGCAGGAAAACATCTTATTGACGAGCTTTTGGTATGTAGCCCCAGTATTTTTCAGCCTAAAAGGCATGACCTTGTAGCAGTAAAGTCTTTTGTCTGTGACGAAAGTCTTCTGCTTGTCATAAGGATGCATAGTAATTTGATTATAGCCTAAGTAGGCATCTATGAAGCTCGGGAGTTCATTCCGGCAATGCTTTCGATGAGCCGGTTGATCCTGGGGAGAGGAAAGTTGTCCTTGGGGCAGGCTTTATTCAGGTTCGTGTTGTTAACACAGACCTACCACTTTCCATTAGACTTTTTAACTAAGACGACATTGACTATCCAATCTGGATAATAAATTTCTTCGATGAAACCGGCCTTAAGGAGTTTTTTGACTTCTTCTTTTATAATGACGTACTGTTTGGGTTCAAACACTCTTTGCTTTTATCGGACTGGCCGATGGTCGAGGTTGACATTTAACCTATGGACGATAACCTTCAGGTTGATGTTAGGAGACCATGCGAATACATCAACATATCATTGAAGGAGGCTCATAACTTCGCCTTGTAATAGTGGTGTTAGGGATGACCCGATTGCACTGTTTGGGTTGGGTCGGAGTCGTCGAGTGGGACGAGTATGAGGTCTTCTATAGGGCACCCTCTCTCAGTTGAGTCTTCTCGAGAGTCGAGAGAGGTGATGGTCATTGTCTAGTGCTGGGTCCTCAGTGTCATAAAATAGCACTGCTGACCTTTTTGTTGGTCTCCCTTAATCAATCCGGTACCATGTTCGGTGTAGAACTTCATGACGAGATGGTACATCGACACGATGGCCCGAAAAGCATTGAGTGAAGGTCACCTGAGAATAACATTGTAGACGGAGGGGCAATTCACCACTAGGAAGTTGATCATGGTTGTTGTCTGGTTCTGCCTGTCTCTAGCGGTGACCGGGAGCTGGATTGACCCCTCTGATGTGACCTTATCTCCCACGAATCTGAGTAGGGGAGTTTTCATTGCTCAGAGTCGAGGTTGTTCGACTCCCATTTTGTCGAATGCTTCGACGAAGAGGATATTGTCTGAGCTTCCAGTGTCTACTAAAATTTGAAATACTTTGCAGTTAGCTATAGTCATAGTAACCACAAGTGCATCGTCATGGGGATCATGAATTCCTTAGGCATTTTCTTCAGTGAAAGTTAGCTTGCAAGGTGTTACCTTATGCTCTTTCGGGGGTCTGCTAGTGATGAGGACCTGATGCTCCGAGCTGGAGTGACTGATACTTCTAGCGTGAGCTTTCCGATCTCAGTTCGAGTTGCCTCCCTCGGCAAACTCGCTGAAGATTGTGTAAATTTCCCCGATTGGTTCATTGTTGATGGGTTGCACATTCTTCAGGTCAGCTCATTCTTCCCTTTTGTTGACATATTCGCGCATGTGCCCGTTACAGATGAGGGCTTCAATTTCCTCTTTCAAGTCGAAAATGTCACCAGTTGAGTGGTCGTGGTCTCGGAGGAAGTGACAGTATTTTCATTTGTATCCCCTATCTGCATCAGATTTCATCTTGTTTAGCCATTTAAGGATTCGTTTGTCTCGGAGCTCCATGGGGACTTGCTCAGACGTTGTGTTGAGAGGGGTGCATGAAATGAATCTACTACTAAGCCATCTGTTCGGGCATTGGCCCCTTAGCAATTCGTTGTATTTCCTTATTTTTCTATCTTTGGCAGAGGCGAGTTCCTCCTCAGGTCGTCTTTGTCTGACCGAGCTTCCCTTGTTCCAAACAGCTTTCTGCAAAGTAGCAATTTCCTCGGCGTTAGAGTATTTCTGGGCTCTATTGAGGAGGTCGGCCATTTTCATCGAAGGATCTTTATCGAGCAAAAAGAGGAACCTTCCCTCTCTTAGGCCTCTCATCATAGCGGGCAGAGCAATTTCTTCGCAATGGGCCTATACTTGCATTGTTTCCAGGTCGAAGCGCTTGATATAATTCTTTAATAGCTCGCCTTCTTTCTAAATGATATTAAGGAGGTGAGAAGCCGGTTTGAGGCTTTCTTTTCCCCCAATGAAGTTGGTGATGAAGGCTTTGCTGAGCTATGTGAAAGAATTGATCGACTGCGACTTTAATTGCCAGAACCACTTCCGAGCTGCTCCTACTAGGATTAGCGAAAATGCACAGTACATGACTGCAGTTGATGCACTGTGTAACTCCATCAATGCCCTGAAGGACTCCAGGTGCTTAGCCGAGTTGGTGGTTCAAGAGTATGAGGCAATCTGAGGCATATTGAACCTCGATGGGAGTTGTGTATGCATGATGTCGGTGTTGAACGGAGGCTCGATCTCTTTCGGTATCGCCTCCACTGAAGTCGGGGTGTTCAATCAGTAAGCTTGCTGTATGTTGCCGATCTGACCTCGCAGGTCGTTGAGCTCGACTTCCCAGGGGTCACCGCTTTCAGCCATAGCTCCAGCGGTTGCTTTGTGTATTTTGTCGCGCTTATTTCTGTCCAACTCATGATGTAGGTTGGAAGTTGCCAGCAAGGCAATTCCAGAGATGATGTGTCATGCCCCAAAACCCGGAAATCAGATTTACAGGAATCTCGATCACCGAATCCGATGCCGACAGCCTCCGTAGTACCCCATTCTCGGCTCCTAACGTCCATACGCCAAATTCTGATCCTGGGATCCTATAAGGAGAATTTTTTTTTATATACATTTAACTCGCAATAAGCATAACTACAAGATTACCCAATTCACAAAGGCAACATCATCATTGCATTTCCACTAATATAATCATTTGAGTACAATGCTGAAAGAGAAATACATAAATCGAAAATCAAGCTCCAGAAGACCGTTGCACGCTCCAAGCTTAACACTGCCGCAACCTAACATCACCTGCACACATCTATCGTGCATAAGCTTATAAAAAGCTTAGAGGGTGGTGTAAGTGTATGCACAAGGTAAGTGCCAAGAATTCAATACAATGTCATATTCATACAATATCGAACATACTGGTAATCCATAAACTGTACAATGTTAGAATAAGCAGAAATACTGAGAAGATAATAAATTATCAGAGTAAACAGAAGTACTGATAAAATCATAATTCACACGATAATAGAGTAGACGGAAATACTGACAAGTCCATGAGTCATACAATATTAGAATACGTAGTACAAATCAACTATGCAAATGAAGAGTCATGGAGAGTCAAATTTCAGATGCAGAGGATGCAATGCAATATGCATTCTCGATGAGTAACACAAATAGCGTCAGCTGTACAATATGTCGTGGATGTAATGCAACATGCAGTGTGAATGGACTAACCATGCTAGAGTGTGAAGTTGGGATGGTAGTACGTAGTATCGCAGGCTATGGGGTCCATCACAAGGAGCTTCTATCCAAACCAGTCTCATACCTAAATTTGGATAGTTAAACTCAATGTGGTAAACTCCTGATCTCAGGTTAGTCGCACGGCCCAACCGAAATCCTGGCCATTGTGAAGGTACACGTAACAAATAGTTGTGCACCATCAACCCGAGTGGGTAGTGAATGCATGAATGAATACGTATGCAACTCCTGCTATAAAAGTCAACATATCAATACAGTTCATCTCTGGGATCATCACCGGGGTCTATTACACTCCAAACCAGATTTTCGCCCCATCGCGCACAACAAGGTGAGTGGAAGAGACTTCACTATCCGCCTACCAATATCGGGCCCGGCTAGTCAATAGCGGACCCATTCATCGAGCTGGTCAGACTCAGTCTAGCATTACCCCCTCCTCTTGGGTAGGTAAGGCCGCACCCCCTTCCAATCAACCACAATACAGTGGAGAGCATAGTCATCTGGTAATCGGCACTCAGCGCTCATCTACCCACTCGGTCTAGACATTGGAGCAACCTCTGGAACCAAGAGGGTTCTGGGACTTTCACCCAAGGATATCTATAGCACCCCATGTAGAATAGATTTTTGGTATCCCATCTGACCATCCACGATATGCCTGTGGAGGCTACAACCCTGATGTTGCTAGGGCGTATGGTGGTCATGTCATACAAATGTGAGATGCATGAGTCACACAGTGCAATCATGTATCAATCCTGCGCATGCCGTGCGCTCATGTGGGATAACTTTGCCTATCAGGGAGCCTCATGAATAACCTGCCCTATGGCATATGTAATGATAAATCACATCTCATAACAAACATGCAGATGATGCATATGTGTTATGATGCTATGCTGTCTCATACTCATAATCGGTGTCAATAATCGACATCAACAATCAACCTTGACAATGTAGACATTTAACCAACATTGCCCCTAAGGAATGGCCCATATAGAGCCTAACATACAGAGGAGTCATGGCCTCACACCAGGGCCAAATATACAACACCGTGGGCCTCACTCGAGAGCTTAATACACATCGCGATGGGCCTCACTCATGGGCCACATATACATCAAGTCGGGCCTCATCATATGGGCTAGAATAATATCACAATGGCCCACGTCCCATGGGCCTCGCATACATCATAATGGGCCTCGACAATTGGAATCGGCCTCAACAATTGGAATCAGCCTCAATACCCGACCTCGACAATTAAAATCGACAAATCGGTCATGACAATCGGAATCGATCGATAATTGAAATCAGAAAATTGGTCACGATAAACGGCCTCGATCGCTAATCAGAAATCGGTCATGATAAACGGCCTCGATCGCTAATCGACAATCGGTCAAGTCAATCAGAATCAACAATCGGTCATGATAAACGGCCTCGATCGTTAATCGGCAGTTGGTCAAGTCAATCGGAATCGACAATCGGTCATGATAAATGACCTCGATCGCTAATCGACAATCAGTCAAGTCAATCGGGGTAAATTGAATATCAGAATCGATAAATGGGTCTCGTCAATCGGTGAGAATAGGTCTAACGAAGCCTAAGGGAAGGTCACCATATGGACATCCAACCATCATTGCCCATCAATACGGACATTTAACCAACATTGCTCCCAAGAAGTAGTCTGTATAGAACCAAACACATAGTGGGCCCACGGCCTCACACAAAGGCCTAATATACATCAAATGGGCCACACCAACGGGCCGCATCACATGGACCTTGAACACATCACAATGGCCTCACTTATGACCCTCATATACACCACAGGTGGGCCTTACACATGAGCCTCAAATACATAACATATGGGCCCTACACATAGGTCCATTATGCATCAAATGGGCCATGCATCTGGGCCTTGAATACATCAGGTGTGTTGCATCATATGGACCTAGAATACAACTCAATGGGCCACACCAAAAAGGGTCATAAATACATAACAGGCGGACCCTGCACATGGGCTCAATATACATAACAGGTGGGCCTGCTCATGGGCCTCAAATACACGACATGTGGGCCCTGCACATGGCCAGAAATACATCATGATGGGCCTCATGGATGGGCCACACCAAAAATCATTTCAATAGATGTAAGTGTAACACGTGCACTACTATACACTGTCATTCCATGGGGCACATGGCTCACTAATGATGATCAACACTGTCCAAACATAATCCATGTAAATCAGCACTATCCAAACATAGGACAGCACCGTCCAAACATTGTCTAGCACCATCCAAATTTCCTGCATGGTATAGATTAAATAAATACTTCACGGTGCCGGCTAGATAAAACAGATACATCACGCATGGGCTCCACATGCTGGCCAACATGTATGTACAACACAAAATCAAGGTGGGGTCCAACAGATGAAGGGCGTGGACATACAATCCATACATCAACGGTGGGTTGCCACTATCCACGTGGCCCACCAGATTTGGACCCGCCTCCAATTAGGCTCATACCTTAAAATGATATATCTTAAATTAGATGGACGTTATGGATACAACACATGCCTCAAGGTCAGGCCCTCGGAGCTCGTTGTCGTCAACACGGCAACGAAAAATGGTGGTCCCCACCGTCCAGATGGATGGTGGGAAGAAGTACATAAATCATGGTGGTCCGCAGATGAACGATCAATGATAAAACACGTGTCATTGCTAGGGCCCGCCGTTCAGTCCCTGTTGGATGGTGCAGGTAAAATATATAAATCATGGTGGGTTCCACCATTTGGACAGCCAGATGGATGGATGGTTTGGATGTATCACATATGTCTAGGAGGTGGGTCCCATAGAACTAACTGACGGCAAACCAGCCATACAATTGGTTTGAACTAGTGTGACATACTCCAGCCAATCTGCCTCACAGTGGGGCCCACAGACGTCACTATAGTAGCTACATCTGCTGGTGTGACCAGCAGATGGACGGTGCAGCAAACACACATCAAGGTGGGCCACTGCACAGGTGGTGCAGGTGCAACATGTACCATGGTGGGGCCGTACATGGCATTATCCATATGGACGGTACAGATGAAACACATACATTTATGGTGGGTCCCACCAGAGAGACGAACGGTATGGATTATCCTCATGATCACAGTAGCTTTACAGCTGTTGTGCAAAGGTCAGCCAAGGTGGGTGGGTCCCACGTGGGGCCACCACAGATATATATATATATATATATATATATATATATATATATATATATATATATATATATATATATATATATATATATGTACACATATACTGTAATATAATATTATATACAAATATAATATAATATAATATTATATACATGCCACGTTTCACATAAGCCAGTGTCTAGATAATCTGGACGCTCTGGACTGGTGGTGTATATACATTCATCCAAGTGGGTCTCACGTCTAGCATGGTTGAATGGCTGGGATATAAATCATATACGTTAAGGTGGAATCCCACGTGTGAGGTGTACCAGCCAATCCACGTCCCTGGACAGTGGACAGAATACATACGCCAAGAGCGTCCCACACAGATGGACGTCGTGGATACAAGACACGTGCATCACGTGGGTCCCACATGATATTTGAATCTGCATCATTCCTAAGGGTGGACGGTGTGGATCAAAACACATGCATGGCTGGTGGGTCCCACCGTCCAGGGGCAGACGGTGAGGACAGAACACGTACACCTTGGTGGGTTCCACCGCGTGAGTAAAATTCATACATCACTGGGGCCCACCATAACGTTCATTTGTCATCCAAACGATTGATAATGTCATACGGACCTGGATGAAAAGGAATTACAAATTTCATATTAATCTAAAACTTCTGTGACGTCCCAAAAGGTTTTCAATGGTAAATGTTCAACGCCACTGTTTCCTATGACGTGGGCCATCTGAGCGATGTATATGGCTGATTTTTGGAGAGATCACAGCCCTAAGGGGCCCCATCAAAATGCACGGTGTGGATGATCGAAACACATCATGGTGGAGCCTGAAGTGGGACCCACTGATCCTACCATTGGGAGCAGCAAGTTGCTTGCTACAGCGTCCTCTGGACGCTAACAGCAGGTGGCGTCCTGCCTCACTCTTTTTTTAAAAAAAAATTTTGTTTTACTATGGTTTTTCCTAAGCGGGGCCCACATTAGGATGATCCAATCCATTGGTTGTGTTCTATGACTCATGATGGTTCTAATAAGCCTAGTATGGGGTGGTTTTAGTGTGTGGAAACATCAGAGCGGGCCTTAACTGTTTAAATTACCACAAATCATTGTTTTCTATATTAGGGCCCACCAGAGATCCGGATTGGATTCATTCTTTGGCTCAACGCCTAAAATGAGGTAAGAAAGGGAATGGACGGCTTGGATTAAAAATATATATCAAGATGGAGCCTACACAAGTGGTCCACCTAAATCCCCTTTTTTTTTTTAGCCTGTAAGTACACACCCGTTTTAATACACGCACTCCATATTAGCCACCTCCTACGTCCAGCGTCCCTGGACGCTGGACGACATGGTTAAACAGATGCATCAGGGTGGGTCCCACATGGACGTGGGCCACCTCTCTGGATCTCCCAATACTCGTGTTTTCCCATCACCGAGGGTAGGACCCACATGGCTTGGATGGTTTGGAGGAGACATTCATCAACATGGGGTTCATCCGAGTGGGCTACACGACCTCATCATCACACCAAAATAATAAAAGGGAGAGAGGGAGAAAGAAGCACCCACCTTTGATCTCCCCTTCCTTCTTTCGCCAATGCATTATAGAGCTCTAAAGGTACAAATTCAATGGTTAGGATCAATTTTAGAGGGTGGGATTAGATGGTGGGAAGGTGGGCCACACTAGCTCTCTCATGGGGAGCTTGGACGTGGGTGGCTTGGGAGGAAAAATGAGAGAGAGAATCAAAGAGAGAGAAATGAGAGATGTGATGTGAAGAGAGAGAGAGAGGGATGGGTAAGAGAGTGATGGAGTGATGGGGAGAGAGATGGGTGAGGTGATGGAAAAGTTGACTTTTGGAGATGGGTAGTTGTACTTGGTGATGGGTGTACTTTTGACAAATGATTGATTGATGTGATGGATTTTCTTGGGATTTGCAATGCGCGATTTTTTTCTTGAATTGAACGTGGGCCCACAACTCCTAGCCCGGGTACCGCATCGGCGTGCAAGGCGCCACATCAGAACCGTGGCGACAGCGCGGTCGCACTGGTACAAGTCTCGGGTTGAACTGACTTTGAAATACGGGACATGCCTTAGGATTTTACACAAATGTCGATAACAGATCGCGGGTCATCGAAATTCGACCGGGAGGACCGCGGAGGCATACAGAATGGTACGGGCTTGGATACGGGTCTTACATGATGTGAGAAGGTGTCAGCCTTAATGTTCCGAGTTATTGAGTCCTGCAGGAGACAACAAGCATGTCGGATGGTTCGGGGAGCTTTTGAACCATTGACCCTGCCACTTGCCCAGCCCCTTGTGCAGGACAGGGCTGTAATTATTCCAACAGTTACCTCAAAGAGTTCATATTGTTGTTTAACAGTTCAACTTGTTGCTCGAGGGAGACAATTTGTCCTCCCCAACTGTAGGATCATTGCATTGGCCCCACGAGCATAGAATCGGCCTGTAGCTAGGAAGAGGAATCCTGGTGGTTAACGGATTGTTCTGATAGAGCGAGGTTGGATGCAACAGAGCAGATTGAGCTTTCTTCTTCCCTTTCACCATTGTTAAACTATGGTGAGATAAGAATGGCTTTCGATGTCATTCTCATAAATGACATCAAATTGTTGATGAAGAAATCTAGTTAGCCCTCTTTGGACCTGTGTACCTGCACAAGGAACGAATAAGGAAGACCCTGACTAGAGCAGGGGACCCTCTGATGCCTAAGTCAGGTAGGGAATATAGGTCTAGTTGAGTATTGAGAGTTTAGGGCTAAAGATTGTGCATATCGTTCACAATTAGAGGCGTATCTATTTATAGTTTAGGAGAGACAGTGTCATAGAAGAGATCTCCCTATTTAGTAGGGATGTACTTAAAATGGCCAAGCTATATGTCCTAGAGGGGGGTGAATAGGACTATGCCAAATTAAAATAAATACAACGGAATAAAATAAAGAAATATTCTTACAATAATAAATCAATTCACAATGCTGAAATTAAATCGATCCCAATAAGCATTGAGAGGTTGATACAAATTCAGTTCTAAGGACAACCTTACACCATAATAAATAAGGGCTTATGGTAGGACAAACTTATTTCTAGAAAGTCTTTTCAATCAAGAACTCAATTTGAATGGAAATAAATAAATAGCAAGGAATTGAAATAAATTATAAAAATTTAAATCTAATTTATTACAACATTCTCCACACTTGCTTGAAATGTAAATTGTTACAGCATTCACATCCACATGTACATTCCACAAAACTCAATGATGAAAGATAAAGAATTAAGCAAGCATTCAATCCATAAGACAAAGAGTTATAATGGTTCGCCTGTGTGTACACCAACTGTTTCACAACAGCCACACAGAATGCTACTCCACTCCTAATATCCTCACAGGGATATTAGCGTTCACTATCAAAATAGGTGTCACAGGTTCACCTAAAACCTTTACAATTGTATCTTTTTAACTTGGGCATATACAATCCAAAAACCCATACTATTTTCTGAGTTTTCTGGCTCTCCTCAGATAACCACACAAATGGAATTTTTCTAGCGAATCCCAAACAAAAACCAAAAGAATGAAAATTTTACAGAATTGTACAATACCTGGATTTCTCCTCTTGTAGCAGCCCAGAAGAACCAATTGGAGTAGATGTTCGAATATGAAAGTTCAATATCCGATACTCACTTTATAATGGTTCTAAGTTCTAATTGATTTTAAATTAAATCAGATTGGGCTAGCTCTATTTGATTTTAATTCCAAGAAGAAGGAAAACAATATTTCCTCTTTTCAAATCAGATTGGAATATAGAATCAAATAAAATAGAAAAAAGCTAAAAAAAGGAAATAGAATTATGCACAATATAGCTTAAAATCAAACACAAACATATCTCAAGTGGAGCTTCTAATTCACTTAATTTTTGATGAATAACTCTGAAATTCATGTGCTATTTATAGCTGCAGAAATTTGTCTTCGATTGGTCCTAAGGTCACCACGACTGGTCGAAGAAGAAACAGATTTTTGAATTTTCGGGCGCGATCGAATAAAGCCGTTACACGTCCGATCATAGACAGTCCACCACTGCTCGAAGGCAGTCCACGACCGGTCGAGACCCCTCTATGACTGGTCGTGTGACACTTGATTTAGTCACTGGAGTTTAAGTCGTAGCTCCACGACTGGTCGAAGGTCGAGTCGAGACCATCCCACGATCGGTCGAGCAGACTCCAGGACTGGTTGTAGCCGAACAGAAAAAATCTGATAATTTGCAACAAACTACGACTGGTCTTGGAATTTCTTGGACTGGTCGAACCATTGCTTGGACTAGTCGAACAGGGTCCAGGACTAGTCAAGAACAGACCAAAATCACTTGTAAAAGATATATGAATTATGTATCCAAAGTGACCTACTCTAAAGGTCAACCTAAGGTCTATCAAACCTCAATAAGTAAGGACATTGAACCTTCATTTTCTTAGACTTTGAACTTTACGAAGCTTGAGTTCTTCTTGATGTAGCTTGAACACTTCACAAGCTTTGAAGTCAATGTCAATTTGAGTTGCGCTCAGTTCCATAACTATGCTTGAGTCTTGATCTTGAATATTTATGAACTTTGAGTCTTGAACTTGAACTCGAGCTAGAGTCTTCATCTTGAATTCTTCTTTAATAACGTCAAAATTGTAGCTTGAACTAACTTGAGGAGTTCATCTTCTTGTCTCGAAGTGTTGACGTGGTGTCTCGAACATAGTTAACAAGATACAAACACAAGACACATATAGAGGTTTTGACACACAAAATTTGACAACCAAAGAGGATTCAAACCATAGCACTTACAATCTCCCCCTTTGTCAAATTTGTGACAAAACACACAATACAATAAGAGAAATAGAGCACAAGCATCAATAAAGAATCATGCACCAGTTGTCATGAGATAACCAAGCATAAAGCATAATACATCCTGTAAGTTTCATAAAGCATAATACATCCTGTAAGTTTACCAACTCCCCCTGAGTAGTAAACCTACCAATTATCATATCTCATAATCAATCCCACAATTCTCCCCCTTTTTGTCAAAAATATGACAAAGGAAGAATCGAAAATAGGATAATTAATAAAAGAGTCAGAATATCATATCATAAAACGTTATCAAGTCAAGTCAAAGAAACTCAGTCACACAAACAGAGATAAAGCAAAGTCTTATAGTAAAATCCTCAATCTGATCTAAAAGAAGGAGCAAGGATGGTAGGATCAATTTAATGAAGGCCTTTTTGTAAGTGCCTAAAATACTTGCGCATATTTTTAAACTGCAGATTATGGCCAACATTCATATTCTCCACCTTCTCCTCTAATGCACTCAGACGTGCGCCAAAATCAGATGGTTCATAGTCAGGATCATTCCCAGAGTCAGAATCAATTTCATTAAAAATATCGTCCATATTGATATCATCTGGAGGAAGATCATCACCCTCTTCATCATTTCCGGCCTCAGCAGCAGCTCCAGCCACACCAATATCAACTTGTCCTCGAGCCAATTCCAACTTCATTTTGTTTATGTTAGAGTTGTTGAATATAAGGTGTTGGATAGGAGCCTCTCCAACGGGCATAGCTACTAACATGTGAGTGGCTAGCACATTCATCAGATACCCAAATAGGATATCACTATGACCAGGATGGATACGAAATTGAATGATATAGTAACAAATCAAAGAGGGTAAACAGATATTAGCACCAGTAACGATTGAGTACAAAATATGAACCATAAGCAGAGTCAACTCAATCTTGTTTCCAGAGCGGGGATACAGATTACAGGTAAAGATACGATGTAAGACTGTATCTGGGCAACAAATATCTGGTTGCTTGGGCATTCCCAGTTTGATTCCATGGTGCATCCATGTTACACAATGCTCTCGTATAAACGCGTTTTTCAGATTCTGACACTTTCTCAGCAAGTGTACAAGGATGAATACCATCATCATTTACTGATATGTCCATAAAGCCTGAAATTAAATGTCGATTAATAGGAAAAGGCCCTTCTCTAGTAGCAATTGTAAAAGTCAGTTACTCAGTAGAAAATTCAGTTATGCATGCTATCATGGCCTGCGCTATGGACTGGTATGCCGGCCCGCCCCAGCGTAAAATGTTTTCCCAACCTACAGATTGAAGGAAAGAAAAAATATTGAAAGAAGCGATATGGTTTAAATTAACGGCCTTTTCTACAATCACATTGCGCATACACAAATCATGAACATACGGTGGATCATCTTCGGGAGCCCTAAGATGGCGTTTAATGATAACATTTGATCTAGAAGAAGAAGACACCTCTAAAATTTTTCTTTTTAGCTCTAGGGTCCATTTTTTTGAAGAAATATAAGAAATTTTAAGAAAATAGAGATGGATTTCTCTAGAATAGAAAATGAGGAAAAGAACTCGAAAAAAACTTGAAGGAGTTGAAATAGACAACAACAATCCAGAAATTGAAGAGAAAAGACTATGATTCTTCGAGAAAAATAAGCAAAATGCTCTAACCTGAAGGAATCGAACACAAGAGTTCGACTAGTCGTAGCTCGGCTCGTTGGTGAGGAGGGTCAAAATGAAGAGAAAGAAGTTTTTCCTCCAAATAAAACAATCAGCGTGCTACACGACTGGTCGTGGGTCGTCCTCGACCGATCGTGACATGACTGGTCGAGTACGTCCTCGACTGGTCGTGTACCATAAAAAATATGTAATTTTCTTTAAATTTTGAAATATAATATATTAAAGTAGTTAATATATATACACTATGATACAGAAATGCATGATCAATCATTTTAAATTGCACATACCAAGATCAAATTTCAATTTATTAAACCTGCTTTTGTCGAGCGGTTTAGTGAATATGTCAGCAAGCTGAGTCTCAGTAGGTATGTATTCTAAGGATATTACTTTTTTCTTCCACTAATTCATGAATATAATGAAATCTAATGTCAATGTGCTTAGTAGGTGAATGCTAGATTGGGTTTTTTGAAATATTTATCGCACTGGAATTATCACAGTATAAAACTATTGAATCCTGTGCGATACCATAATCACTCAACATTCGTTTCATCCAAACCAGATGTGTGCATGCATTTTCAGCTGCAATGTATTCAGCCTCAACAGTTGAGAGTGATATGGAACTTGGCTTCTTGCTAAACCAAGAAACCAAGCAGTTTTCATTGTAAAAACAACCACCACTGGTTGATTTTCTGTCATCGATATTACCAGTCCAATAAGCATCTGAATACCCAGCCAATTGAACACTAGTATCATAAGGATACCAAAGACCCAAATTCACTGAACTTGTGACATATCTAATAATCCGCTTAATGGCAGTTAAGTGAGATTCTTTAGGATTAGACTGATATCTAGCATAAATTCCAACACTTAAAGCAATATCAGGTCTACTTGTAGCTATGCAAACTACCAATCATGCTACGATACAATTTAGGATCTACATCTTTACTTGTAGAGTCTTTTGACAGTCTTAGAGTTGTACTCATAAGTGTATCAAAATTCTTACCATTCTCAAATCTGAACCTCTTAATCAAGTTCAAAGCATACTTGGTTTGAGAAATAAAAATTTCATCAGGTTATTATTTTACTTGCAACCCTAGGAAATAATTTAATTCCCCAACCATGCTCATTTTGAATTTAGATTTCATTAACTCTTCAAACTCAACATTCATGTTAGTACACATTGATCCATAAATAATATCGTCTACATAAATCTGAAGCATTAAAATATCATCGTTATGCTTCTTAACAAAGAGCGTCTTATCGACACTACCCATTTGAAAATTGTGACTCAGTAAAAACTTTGTCAATTTTTCGTACCATGCCCTGGGAGCTTGTTTTAAACCATAGAGAGCTTTTTTAAGACGATATACATGATTAGTAAATTTAGGGTCTTCAAACCCTGCAGGTTGTTCCACATATACCTCTTCATGAAATTGCCATTCAAAAAGGTACTCTTCACATCCATTTGAAAATTTTTAAACTTCCTAACACATGCGATGGATATAAAAATTCTGATAGATTCAAGACGGGCTACAAGGGCAAAGGTTTCATCGTAATCGATGCCTTCAATTTATGTGTACCCCTGTACAACTAGTCTTGCTTTATTTCGAATAATATTTCTAAGTTCATCAGACTTGTTTTTAAAAATTTATTTTGTTCCAATTATGTGTTTATCTTTAGGTCTAGGAATAAGATACTAGACATCATTATGAATAAATTGATTAAGTTCTTCTTGCATCGCAATTATCCAATTTTCATCAAAAAGTGCTTCTTTTACGTTTACCGGTTCAATCTGGGATGTAAAACATACGTAATTACATATGTCTTCTAATTGTCTATGAGTGCGTACATTAGTGAGAGGGTTTCTAAGAATTTGAGTAGTTGGATGATCTTTAATAGTCCTTAATTCAGAATTAATTTCACTTGATAAAGTATCTGATTTTTCAATTATAAGAACTTCATCATTGTCTGAACTAAGGGTAGGTGTATTCAAGTGATCATCAATGACTAAATTAATTGACTCTTGAATCACACCAGTCCTGTTGTTCAATACACGATAAGCACGACTATTTATTGAATATCCTAAAAAGGTCCCTTCATCACTTTTAATGTCGAACTTTCCTAAGTTTTCACGGTCACGCAAAATGTAGCACTTGCTGCCAAAAATATGAAAGTATTTGACAGTAGGCTTCTTGTCAACCACATTTCATAAGTCGTTTTATTATTTTATTTACAAGTATAAACATGGTTAATAATGTAACAAGCAGTATTCACTGCTTCAACTCATAGATTTCTAGGGAGCTTCATGCTATTCAACATAACATTTTTCATTTCTTGGAGCACTCTATTTTTCCTTTCCACAATACCATTTTGTTGTGGTGTTTTGGGCGCAGAGAATTCATGCGATATTCCCTGATCGCTATAAAATTTCTCAAAACCGTTATTTTCAAATTCGGATCTATGATCACTATGGATCTTAATAACTTGAGAACATTTTTCAGTTTGGATCCATTTGATGATCTTTTTCACTTCATCAAGGGTTTCTGATTTGTCTCTTAAGAATGAAACCCAAGTGGATCTTGTATAATCATCTACGATAACCAAGATGTATTTTTTACCACCTCGACTTTCCGTTCTAGTTGGTCCTATAAGATCCATGTGGAGAAGCTCGAGTGGTCTTGATGTGGCATTGGAGTTCACCTTTTTGTGAGAGCTCCTAGATTGTTTACCATATTGGCATTCACCACATATTTTGTCTACTTTTTGTAACTTAGGTAGACCTCTAATTAGTTCTCCTTTGCTCAATCGATATAAATTCTGATAGTGTACATGGCCAAGTCATTTATGCCAAAGTTCTGTCTCATTGGTATGGACCATGTAGCACTTTTGGTTAGATGAGCTACCATCACTTACTATATAGCAGTTTTCAGAAGTTCCACGACCAGCTAATATTACAGAACCCTTTCTGTTTATGATCTCACAACCTTGATTGAAAAATTTCACACTATGGTTGTTATCGCATATTTGAGATATGCTTAACAGGTTGTGTTTTAGTTCCTCAACATATAAAACATTTTTAAATAAAGGAAGGTTGTAAAGTTGAACCGTACCTTTGCCAATAATCTTGCAATTGCTTCCATCACCAAATGTGACTGACCCATCAGTTATATCTTTAAGATCAGTGAATAAAGCTTTGTCTCCTGTCATATGCCTGGAGCATCTACTATCTATGTACCACTTTGAATGGCTTGTTGCTTTAAAAGTAGTGTGGAAAACCAAGCAGGAACCCTTAGGAACCCTTTTCAGAACAGTTTTGGGTTTAGGAGTATAGTTGGTCTTCTTTTGATTGTAGTTGTAAGAATGACCTATTGAGTTAGATTTTAAGAGCTCCTTAAGTAAATCAACTATCTTTTCAGCTAGAGGATTTCTGATTTGATTTTTGAAATTGACATAGCTGCTTTTAGGTTTTTGAAAAGTTTTTGTATTTTTAGAAAAATCTCGATAAGTACTTTTCTCTTTTGAGTTTGAGGCTTCTCCTTTCACAAATTTGAGAGGAGTATCCTTCTGTTTAAGTGGTATATTCTTATCATGGCCCAACCCAGATCGATCGCCACATTTTCTTAATCCGGATAATAATTTTTCTAACTTTGGATCACCTTGGGCATATCTCCATGTGTCCTTCAAACTCAGAAGAGAAGATACTTCATTTTTAAGTTTCTCATTTTCAGATTTCAAATCTTCAATCAGGGAGATTTTGAATTCCAAATCACATTTTGATTTTTCAAAGCAATCTGAAATTTAGAATTTTTCTAAAACAAGAGTCTCAAAACATTCTTTGAGTTTAGAATACTTTTCTTTTTGAAGTTTAAGCTTGACAACAATTTTACAACTTTCCTTATATAAGGCATTATAAGCATCTTGAAGATCTTTTTCATTTTCATGATCACTATGCAAATGTTCTTCACTAGTTGAATCATCGTGATCTAAGAATGTGAACTTGGCTAAAGTCGTAAGGGCTTTTACATCATTGCCCGACTCAGTTTCAGAATCTTCTGATTCAGAAGAGGCTTCAGAATCAGATGATTCGTCCCATGTAGCCAACATACCATTCTTCTTGGGTTTATCCTTTTTAGGACATTTATTTACTAAATGCCCATATTCTTAGCGGTTGTAACATTGACTATCTTTTAAAGACTTCCAAGTTCTAGACTTTAGTTTAGATCGTTTCTTTTCGTTGGTCTTTTGAAAATCGACCCTTTTCTTACTCTTGAAAATGTTGTAAAACTTTTTTGCTAAAAGCGCCATATCATCTTCTGAATTTTCTAAATCTGAGTTTTCTTGAGAAATACCTTTAGAAGATGTTAAAGCAATAAATTTTCCTTTAGGAGCTTTAAAATTTAATTCATAGGTTTGTAAAGAACCAACTAGTTCTTCTACTCTCATGTTATCCGTATCACAAAGTTCCTGGATCGCGGTTACTTTAAAGTTGAACCGTTCAGGAAGAGAGCGAAGTATCTTTGCGCACACTTTACTTTCTAGGATTTTATCACCAAGACCCAAATTGAGTTTACAATGTCATTCAATCTAGTGTAAAAGTCCATAAACATTTCATTTTCCTTCATATGAATTTCTTCAAATTTAGTTGTGAGGAGTTGAAATTTAGATTTCTTGACAATTGATACACCCTCGTGTGTCATTTCTAATATATTACAGGCTTGCTTTGCAGTATCACAGGATATGATTCTTTTGAACTCATCCGGTGATAGTGCGCAAGTGATAGCATTTAGTGCTTTAGCATTGGCACTACTCTCACTTTTCTGAAGTGTAGTCCATGAGAAATAAGGAGACACTCTCATTATTTTTGAACCGTCGGTTCCAGTCACTTCAGTGCTAGGAGGTTTCTATTTGGTCATTGTGCCTTGCCACACACTCTCATCCATTGATTTGAGGAAGATCCTCATTCTGGCTTTCCAATAAGCATAGTTAGAGCCATCAAATGGTGGAGGCCTAGTGACTGAAAGACTATTGAAATTTGACATTTTATAATATAGCTTAGATCGTTAGCTCAGGAAATAAATCCAAATAAAAAGTAATAAGAACGAGCTATTAGGCTCTGATACCACTTGAAATGATCAAGCTATATGTCCTAGAGGGAGGGTGAATAGGACTATGCCAAATTAAAATAAATATAGCGGAATAAAATAAAGAAATAGCCTTACAATAATAAATAATTCACAATGCTGAAATTAAATCAATCTCAATAAGCAAGCATTGAGAGGTTGATACAAATTCAGTTCTAAGGACAACCTTACACCATAATAAACAAGGGCTTATGGTAGGACAACCTTATTTCTAGAACGTCTTTTGAATTAAGAACTCAATTTGAATAGAAATAAATAAATAGCAAGGAATTGAAATAAATTGCAGAAATTTAAATCTAATTTATTACAACATTCTCCATACTTGCTTGAAATGTAAATTGTTACAGCATTCACATCCATATGTACATTTTACAAAACTAAATGATGAAAGATAAAGAATTAAGCAATCATTCAATCCACAAGACAAAGAGTTATAGTGGTTCACCTGTGTATACACTAACTGTTTCACAACAGCCACACAGAATGCTACTCCACTCCTAATATCCTCACAGGGATATTAGCATTCACTATCAAAATAGGTTTCACAGGTTCACCTAAAACCTTTACAATTGTGTCTTTTTAACTTGGGCTTACACAATCCAAAAACCCATACTATTTTCTGAGTTTTCTGTCTCTCCTCAGATAACCACACAAATGAAATTTTTCTGGTGAATCCTAAACAAAAATCAAAAGAATGAAAATTTTACAAAATTGTAAAATACCTGGATTTCTCCTCTTGTAGCAGCCCAGAAGAACCAATTAGGGTAGGTGTGCGAATATGAAACTTCAATGTCCGATACTCACTTTATAATGGTTCTAAGTTCTAATTAATTTTAAATTTTACATAATTGTAAAATACCTTGATTTCTCCTCTTGTAGTAGCTCGAAAGAACCAATTGGAGTAGATGTTCAAATATGAAAGTTCAATGTCCGATACTCACTTTATAATGGTTCTAAGTTCTAATTGATTTTAAATTAAATCAGATTGGGCTAGCTCTATTTGATTTTAATTCCAAGAAGAATGAAAGCAATATTTCCCCTTTCAAATCAGATTGGAATATAGAATCAAATCAAATAGAAAAAAGCTAACAAAAAGAAATAAAATTATGCACAATATAGCTTAAAATCAAACACAAACTTATCTCAGAGTGGAGCTTCGAATTTACTTAATTTTCGATGAATAACTCTGAAATTCGTGTGCTATTTATAGCTGCAGAAATTCATCTTCGACTGGTCCTAGGGTCACCACGACTGGTCGAAGAAGAAACAGATTTTTAAATTTTTGGGCGCGATCGGATAAAGCCGTTACACAACCGGTCGTAGGCAGTCCACGACTGTTCGAAGGCAATCCATGACCGGTCGAGACCCCTCTACGACTGGTCATGCGACACTTGATTTAGTCGCTGGAGTTTGAGTCGTAGCTCCACAATTGGTCGAAGGTCAAGTCGAGACCATCCCATGACCGGTCGAGCAGACTCTAGGACTGGTCGTAGCTGAACAGAAAAAATTCAATAATTTGTAACAAACTATGACTGGTCTTGGAATTTCCTGGACTGGTCGAACCAGTGATTGGACTAGTCGAACAGGGTCCAAGACTAGTCAAGAATAGAACAAAATCACTTGTAAAAGATATATGAATTATGTATCCAAAGTGACCTACTCTAAAGGTCAACCTAAGGTCTATCAAACCTCAATAAGTAAGGACATTGAACCTTCATTTACTTAGACTTTGAAATTTACGAAGCTTAAGTTCTTCTTGATGTAGCTTGAACACCTCACAAGGTTTAAACAATGTCAATTTGAGTTGCGCTCAGTTCCATAACTATGCTTGAGTCTTGATCTTAAATATTTGTGAACTTTGAGTCTTGAACTTAAACTCGAGCTAGAGTCTTCATCTTGAACTCTTCTTTAATATCGTCAAAATTGTAGCTTGAACTAACTTGAGGAGTTCATCTTCTTGTCTCGAAGTGTTGACGTGGTGTCGCAAACATAGTTAACAAGATACAAACACAAGACATATATAGAGGTTTTGACACACAAAATTTGACAATCAAAGAGGATCCAAACTATAGCACTTACAGTACTGTAGAAGGATTCAGATCCCGAACGCATGAGGGATTGTCCCGAGATCCTTGGTGAAGGTCTCGAGATCCTTGGTGTGTTGTGGATATCCTCCGAGATCTTTGGAGAAGATCTCAAGTGGATCTCTCTTAGATAAGATGTGATTATTTAGAACCAGCGGAGATGTACAGTAGGAGACCGAGGTGGTCTTGGCCGACCTGACCTGCTGGTGGGATGTCGAGCCCGACCTCATCTCCTTCTCGGCTTCGGAGTCACTTGTCCGGTTGAGAAGCACCATAGTCACTGTCGTCTTCCTCATCGTCGTCATCATCATTGTCGGGCAAAGACAGGGAGCATTCCTGACGAATTCCAGAGATCTTGGAATCGACAAAGGTGGTGTGCTTGTGGGAATGTTCCTCGGCCATGAACTCTGAGTAGGAAGCGAACTCCCATTGCGACCGAGATTCTTCCCTCTCCTTCCCTCTGTCTCTTCATTGGAGCTGGTTGCATCGAATTTGAAGGTAGTTTCTCATGCTGGAGAGAGGAGAACATAAGGGCTTGATTATCTGCTTGGTTGTGCGTGTAAAGTTCCGACCTGACCTTTTCCCATAAGTTGATTTGTTTTCCCCATAACACATCCCATTTTCAATTAGCTAAACCACTTATATGATGGGCCTCACCATGGATGGGGTACTCACTACTAGAGCTAGGCATTTCATACCCGAACTGGTGGATTTGGCCTGATCAGACTCGATTTGACCCGATTCGACAGAACTGATGGTCAGGATCAGGTAGCGTAATCCAGATCCAAATTATTTTTGGGTGAATCCGGATAGGCCCTGTTCCGAACCGACCCGATCCGGAACCCGATCTGATTGGATCCGATTCGGACCGACCCAATCCGAACTGTATATATATTAGTGTGTGCATGTGTGTATTACTTTTATCGCTTAGGGTTTACGTTCGGTGCCAAAAAATCCCGCCCAATGTACACTTGAACCCGTTAACTCTATCTCTCTATCTCTGTCTCTATATCTGTGTCTCTATTTCTGTTGAAGAAGAAGGCTAGTTAGATGTCCCGTAGATTAAATCCTTTTCTTTCTGCCATTGGGTTTTGGAGCTTGGATTTCTCTGTTGGAAGAGAGAAAGAGGGAAAGAGAAAGAGAGTCGTAACAGGTATTGATCGAAGAATGGTGTACGAAGCGGATCGGCTCGTGTAACGTTAGCAAGCTCTGTGGGTCTGATCACGAGGTATGTTTTATATCCAAACCGTCCATTCATTTGGCGATTTCATTTTAAGGCTCGAGACAAAAAATAAGATAGATCTAGCTATCAACTGGACCACACTGCAAAAACTAGTGGGAGATTGAACATCTACCATTGAAACCCTTTTCAGGGTCACAAAAGTTTTGGATAATATGAAATTTGTTATTCCTCTTCATTCAGGTATGTACCTTATGAAATTTATTTTTCCTTTTCAATCAAGTACTTGTGACCTTATGAACAGATTGGATGTAAAATAAACGTTATGGTGGGCCTACAAATTTTTTAATGGTGAAAATCATTATCTCCGCCACTATTTATGGTGTGGTCCAGATGATCTTTGGATATGATTCATTTTTTGGATAATGCTCTAAAATGATCTCTAAAAATAGATGAACGATGTAGATATAATAAATACATCACTGTGGGGCCCATGTAACTTTGATCTCCTTTGAATCATTCTCACAACTCAGAGCTCGATGAGTGTCCGTGCTGTCTTCACACGACACGTACCTAGAGCAGCTAGACAGCTGGTGCTAGCTATAGGCTATCTACAGACAGGCTATACTTTTATAAAGCTTCTTTAAGAAGCTATGTGGTGGGTGTAAAGCTTCTTTAAGAAGCTATATAGCTGTACGTTTTTATCTCTCTGAGTAAACCATGTGGGGCCCATCTTGAACTTTTTAGTTTATCCACACCGTCCATCAGTTTTTTTAAGATCGTTTTAGGGGTTGATGCTAATCAAGTAGATCGCATCATAGAAGACTGAGAATAATGATTTCCACACCGTTGAAAGAAACGAACGAACTGAATCTTACCCAATCTGATCTGACTCGGTTTTCCTGACCGAGTCAGACTCGGATTGATTTTGGCCATCAGGAGTTCGGATCGGTTCGAGTTAGATGACCCAGACTCGGTCCCGGATCGGATTAGGTTCGGGTCAGGCCCTACAAATTTTGAACCGAGTCCAGTTGGACCCAATCCGATCCGACTCGGTCCAATGCCCAGCTCTACTCACCAAACACACCAAAAAATATTCAAATTTAGATATTTTAACCCTTCTCTTATTTAGAAGTTTAGAAGACTATTCGTATTCAAATGAAAAGTGTGACGCTCCAAACTCGAAAATCGGATTCACAGGAATTTTGATCGCCGAATCCGGTGCCAACAGCCTCCGTAGTACCCCATTCTCAGCACCTAGCATTCATATGCCAGATTCTGATCCTGGAATCCTACAAGGAGGATTTTTTTTTAACGTACATTTAAATCGTAATAAGCATAACCACAAGATTACCCAATTCACAAAGGCAACATCGTCATCACATATCCACTAATATAATCATTTGAGTACAATACCGAAAGGAAAATGCATAAATAGAAAATCAAGCTACAGAAGACCACTTCATGCTCCAAGCTCAATACTGCTACAACCTAACATCACCTGCACGCATCTATCGTGCATAAGCTTATAGAAAGCTTAGAGGGTGGTGTAAGTGTATGCACATGGTAAGTGCCAAATATTCAATACAATGTCATAATCATACAATACCGAAAATATTAGTAATCCATAAATCGTACAATGTCTGAATAAGCAGAAATACTGATAAGATCATGAATTATCAGAGTAAACAGAAATACTGACAAAGTCTTAAATCACACGATAACATAGTAAGCGGAAATACTAACCAGTGTATGAGTCATACAATATTAGAATACACAATAGAAATCAACTATGCAAATGAAGAGTCATAGAGAGCCAAATATCAGATGCAAAGGATGCAATGTAATATACATTCCTGATGCGTAACACAAACAGCGTCAGCCATACCATATGTCGTGGATGTAATGCAGCGTGCAGTGCGAATGGAATGACCATGCTGGAGTGTGAAGTTGGGTTGGTAGTACGTAATATCGCAGGCTATGGGGTCCATCACAAGGGACTTCTATCCAAACCAGTCCCATACCTAAATTTGGATAGTCAAACTCAATGTAGTAAACTCTTGATCTCAGGTTAGTCGCGCGCCCCAACCAAAATCTTGGCCATTGTAAAGGTACATGTAACAATTAGTTGCGCACCACCAGCCCGAGCAGATAGTGAATGAATGAATGAATGAGTATGTAACTCCTGCTCAATAAGTCCACATATCAGTATGGTTTATCTCTGGGATCATCACCGGGATTTAGTACACTCCAAAAGGCACTATCGCTCTCTTAGCCGCACAGTCCAAGTGAGCGTAAAAAACCTCACTATCCGCCTGGCCAATTGTCTGTCAATATCTATCCGGTACATCGATAGCGAACCCATTCAAGAGCTGGTCAAACTCAGCCTAGTAATGCCCCCTACCCTCAGGCGGGTAAGGCCACACTCCCTCCCAACCGACCACGACACAGTGGGAGACGCGGCCTCATGGTATTCGGCACTCAGGCGCTCATGTATTCACTCGGTCTCGACATTGGGGAGTCTTTTGGTCACAGAGGTTTAGAGATTTTCACCCAGGGACATTTATGACGCCCGTATGCTAGAACCAAATATTTTCGGTGTCCCATCTGGCCATCCACGATATGCCTATGGAGGCTACGACCCTAATGTCACTAAGGCGTACAGTAATAACAACACACAATGCAAGATGCATAAGTTATACAATCCAGTCATGCATCAATCATGCACATATCGTGCGCTCATGTGAGATAACCTCCGCCTGTCAGGGAGTCTCATAACTTACCTAATATCGTATGCAATGGTCAACCCCATCTCATAACAAATATGCAAATGATGCGTATGGGCATGTATCATGATGCTATACTGTCACACACTCATAATCGATGTCAATAACTTGCCTCAACAATCGGCTTCGACAATGTGGACATTTAACCAACATTGCCCCAAGGAATGACCTATATAGAGTCTAACATATAGTGGACCCATGGCCCCACACAAAGACCTAATATACAACACAATGGGCCTTGCTTAGGGCCACATATACACAGCAGGTGGGCCCTACTCATGGGCCTAATATATATCACAATGGGGCTCACCCATAGGCCACAAATACATCATAATGGGCTTTACCCATGGACCTTAAGTACATCACAATGGGCCCCATCACATGGACCTCCTACTCATCACATTAGGTCTTAAACACGGGCTGCATATACATTACACAGGCCAAATACACATCTCAATGGGCCTCAACTACAGGTCGCATATGCATCATATAGGTCTTAACAATAGGCCTTGACAATCGAAATCGGCATCGGCAGTTAAAATCGGCCTATACAATCGACCTCGACAAATCAGAATCGGTAATCGGCCTTGATCGATAATCGACAATCGGACACGACAAATCAGAATCGGTAATCGGCCATGATAAATCAGAATCGGTAATTGGCCTTGATCGATAATCGGCAAATCGATCACATCAAATCAAAATCGGTAATCATCCTCGATCGATAATCGGCAACCGGCCACGACAAATCAGAATCGGTAATCGGCCTCGATCGATAATCGCCAAATCAATCACGTCAATCGGGATCAACAATCGGTAAGAATGAGTCTAATAAGATCTAAGGGAAGGTCATAATGAGGACATTAAACCATCATTGCCCATTGATGTGGTTATTAAACCAACATTGCTCCCAAGGAGTGGCCCACGTAAGCATCATTTCATACATTATAGTGAAATCACACCTTACATTGGTTCACACATTCATCGCATTGGGCCTCACTCATGGACCTCACGTACATCACAATGGGCCGCAATACATGGACCTTATACGCATCACTATAGGCTGCATCACATGGTCGGAAATACATCATAGTGGGCCTTACCAAATGGGCCAGAAATACATCATAACAGGCCTCATCATATGGGTCGAAAGTATATCACGATGGGCCTCACTCATGGGCCTTAAATACATAATAGGTGGGCCCAACACATCGGCCTAATATACGTCAAGTGGGTTGCATCAATGGGCCGCATAATGGGCCTCATACACATCAAGTGGGCTGCATGAATGGGCCGCACCATTCACCCAACTATAGAGATCATTTTAGAGTATTCTCCAAACAATGAATCGGATCAAAAGATCATCTGGACCATACCACAAATAGCAGTGGTGATAATGATTCCCAATAGTTAAACATTTAGAGGGCCCATCATAGCATTTATCTCCCATTCAAACTGTCATAAGGTCATAAGGACCAAATTAGGGAGGGAAAGGTAAATAAACATTATATTGATTCAAAACTTTTGTAACCCAAAGGGGTTTTAGTGGTAGACGTTCAACACCACAGTTTTCTGCCATGTGGTCCACATGATAATTGGATCTGTCTCATTTCTGGTCTTGAGATGAGCCAACCATATGGATGGATGGCTGGATGCAGCACATCCGTGATGCAGTGGGTCCCTTATAATGGATGGATAGTAGCGATACAACTCATGCATTAGGGTGGGGACCTACGTACGTGGCCAGTACGCCAGCTAGGTGGACAGTTGATATAACATAGTCCTCGTGTTCAGACCCACTGCTTTCTGTAATGTGGTCCACCTGATAACTAGATTTTCCTTATTTTTAGTCTCAATATTTGAGACAGACTTGCCAAATGGATGGGTGGTTTAGGTGCAACACATACAACAACGGGCCCCATAAGACTATTGATGTCATGATGCCCACTAATAGGCGGCATGGATAAAGCACATACATCTTGGTGGGGTCCACGCACGTGGTCAGATGGGTGGACGATTGGATGGTATACATCCATTAATGGTGAAGCCGTGTCTGGCACCATCCAAACGGATGGTACAGATGAAACATATGGATCAAGGTGGGGCCCACGAGCATGGCCCACCCAAGTTGATCACACCACCAAGATGAAACACATATAAGATGGGGTCCACAGAACTGGTGACGTCACTGCTCCCTGGATGATGGGAATTTCTCCTCACGTCAGAGGAGTTGACGTTAATACAACATGCTGTGTAGCTGCTATAGGCATGGTGGGTTCCACATGGGAGTGGCCCATAATAGCATTTATTATTCTAATATAATATATTATCTTATATAATATTATATACCATATTTTAATGAACGTGCATGTGTGTAAGAGAGTGAGAGATGCCAGCGTTGCTGGCCATCCAGCACCAGCAATGGACGGCCCTCATTCAAGGTTGCGAGGGTGGGTCCACATGGAAGTGGCCCACCAGCTTAAGTAATATAATAAATTATATCAATATACAATATATTATATATATGTGCACGTGTGTGTATACGAGAGGGAGAGAGAGGCCATCGCTATCAACGCCCAGCGTATGTAACACATATTACAAGTGGGACCCACTCCCACATGTGCCACACGTGTGGGATGGGCCATGTCCGAACATATGGACGGTGTAGATATAAACATACATCATGGTGGCCCACTGTCCACGCCCGCTGGACGGTGCAAAACAAAGCATACATCATGGTGGTTTTCACCAAATGGATGACGGTGTGGGCATATATACACGCATCAGTGGGTCCCACCATAATGTTTATCTGCCATCCAATTCGTTAATAAGGTCATGTGGACCCAGATGAATAGGAAAACAAACAATTTTCATAATGTTCCAAAACTACTGTGTCAACCCAAAAGGGTTTCAATGGCAGACGTTCATCCACACTGTTTCTTGTGATGTGGGCCACCTAAGCTTTCGATGTGGTTGATATGTGGAGTGGGGCTCACTGCCCTAAGGGGTCCACCAATGTAAGGGATGCTCAACACGCATCACGATGGGCCTACAACTGGGACCCACGTCCCTATCTCTTCCACCCGCAAATGGCATAGGACGCCCTGCGCGTCCTCAGGTGTGTCAATAGCAATAGCTTGTTATTTTTATTTTTTTTTGAAAAAAAAACAGATTTTTGGTGGTTTTTCCCATGTGAGGCCCACATCAAGTGGATCCACTCCACCCATTGCATTTTACAACTCATAACAGATTCAACAAGCCCAATATTGAGCATTTTTCAGTGTATAGAAGTATTAGGGTACATTTTAACAGTGAAAACTACTGTTTTCTATGCTATGGCCGACCAGATGATCGGATTTACTTCATTTTTCGGCTCAACACCTAAAATGAGCTGAAGAATGGAATGAACGGCGTGGATTAAATTCATACATTAAGGTGGGGCATGTATAAGTGGCCCACCCAAAAAGCACAAACCAAATATAATATATATAATTTTTGTTGACGGTGCAGTGAGTGCAACTCAGTGTCTGTTCACACTTCATTAAACCCACGTCCAGCGTCCCTGGACGTTGATGAAAGGGAGAGAGGGAGAAAGAAGCACTCACCTTTGATCACGGACTTCTCCTTCCATCAATGCATTCAAGAGCTCTAGTGGACGAGATTCAACGGCCTAGATGAAGCTTGGACGGTGGAGATGAGAGGTATGAGGTGGGCCACACTTGCTCTCCATGGAAGCCATGGACGTGGGTTGCTTGAAAATGAGAGAGAGAGAGAGAGAGAGAGAGAGAGAGAGAGAGAGAGAGAGAGAGAGAGAGAGAGAGAGAGAGAGAGAGAGGATGTAAGGAGAGAGGCATGGTGAGAGGTGATGGAGTGATGGGGAGTGATAGGTGTGTACTTGAAAGGGATGGGTGGAGAGAGAAAGAGTTGACTTTGGATTTGCTTTTGAGTGATATGGCATGTACTTGGTTGATTTGACTAGTTGTAGAGATTCTCTTAAGATTTTGTAAATGCGCGACGTTTTCTCGAACTGAACGTGGGCCCACATCTCCTAACTCGGGTATCGGATTAGAGCACGAGACGCGGCAACGAAACCGCGGCGACAATGCGGTTATAAAGGTACAAGTCTCGGGTCGATCTGATTCTAATATACGAGACACGATTCAGGATCACGCGCAAACGCCGATAATAGATCACGAGTTGCTAGAATTCGACCGGGAGGACCGCGAAGGCATACGAAACTAGGATACGGGCCTTACAACAAGAGTCAATATTGAGGTTGAAATATTCCTATATAAGAGTTTTGATTTTAACCAATCCCCTATCCAACCCATAGCTCACCATGTAAAAAGTTTTGATAAGTGAAACATGATCCATGTTTGAAGGATAAGGTTGCAATGTATCATATTGCAATACATCAGGACCTCTTCTAGCAAACCTCTAAATTAATAAATAAATAAATTTACATGTTCTCACTTTGAGATTGAAAATGAGGGAAAAAGAAGATTGTAAGCCAAAACTAGTGCTGAAACCATCCCCAACATTCTAAAGAAAATATAGTATGCTGGTTGACATTCTTTTTCTTTAATGATTCCACATGAGCACAAAAGCACAAGCAAACACTACTTTAAAAAATTACCTAGCAGCTTCAGATTTTTTCTCAAACTCTCTCTAGAAAATTCGTAGCTAGGTCTGAACTTTTGAGTGATTTTCGTGATTTTCTCATAACTCATGTCCAAATTCATGTCTACATCCACACTGTGCCCTTCTACATTTGATGATTCTCAGCTTCTATGAATATTGCGGGCTCCCAAGAAATTCAATACCTATGGTTCTTGAAATATTCTTCTAAAGGTGATGCTGTTTTTCAGAGTGCAAAACTACCATTCTTCTACAGGCCAAAAAACAGAGCCGCACTTAAGTGCAGCAAGGCGTCGTTCTTTATTAACTTGCCTTGTGTAGGTGTATAAATGTATATGTATGTATATACATTATATTTTATAACATAATACGTATGCCACACCATAATAAGCAATAGAATCCAAACACCCACCGTAGTGTTTCCATGCCATTCAACTCAACATAGGTCCGAACTGAGCCCATGCAGTCTGACCCTGGCCTGAAATGCTTATGTTGGACCCGAGCTCGAGGCTTGGTCAAGTTTGGAACATGGAGAGATGGAGGCATGAGTTAGAGCAGTGGAATGAGTAAATTAAGATGTTACATATTATGTATATTATAAAATTTCCTTGCAAACCCTAATGGGCCAGGCAACGGCTAGTGGGCTGTTGTACACGGTCCGAATCTGACCCGACTCAGGAACGAGCCTAAATTTTACTCGTAAGTCTGCCCCTAGGCCTGATACTCCAGCCCAAGACCAAATTAAAAGCCTAATCGGCCAGCCCCGTGCATTGACAGCCCTAGTTTCAATGGTATCCTTTCATTCCCCACAGGGTTTCTTGTGGTGTGGCTCACTTGAGTTTTCAATCAACCTTATTCTTGACGTCACATCCTAACATAGAAAGAAGAAACGGATGACCATTTTATCATCAGACCCTATTTTAGGTGATTGTATGGATGTGATCATCTATTTAAAGAATAGGGTAGACTGGGAGATACAACAAAGACAGCCTTGCAAGGAGAACCTGATCATCTTAACTTCCACTCTGACATCACATTCTGCAATGGCCTCATACATTCAGCAAGTTGTTGGAATGGATTCAAGGTTTGCCCATTTAATGATTTCTCGTTTTTTAATGGTCCTGGTCGGGATGCTTAGTGGGTGTTACTGTTACAATGTGGGCCCACCTTGATGAATTTTCTGTATATCCATGCCACCCATCCATTTTTTAAATCTCATTTTAAGAGGAGCTTCCAAAACTTAAGCAGATCCAAATATCCAGTGGACCACACCACTGGAAAGAGTGGTGAATGACCATCAGAAACTTTTTATAGGCCACAAATGTTTTAGATCGAGCTGATGGAAAATAAACAGGTTTTTCCATCCAGGTTTGTTTGACCCTGTCAACAGGTTAGATGGAATATAAACAGTATGGATCTGCTTATAGTGGAAGTTTTTAATGGTGGGCATTCAATCACCACTGTTTCCTGTGGTGTGATCCTCCTGAGATTTGGATCTGCTTAATTTTTGAGACCATGTCCGAAAATGGGATGAAAAATCGGATGAATAGCATGGATATATAACACATCATCAGAGTGGGGCCAACGCTTTGACATTGAGGTCTTTGATTCGAAGGGTATCTCTCAGTCGTACCCTCCAAATAAGATTTGGATTTGATTCATTTTTGGACAAATGTACTAAATAATCTGAAAAATGGATACAAAGTGTGGATAAAACATATACATCATGGTAGGGTCCACAGAGCTTAGACACCAGGCACTGATAGGAGCAGCACCACTCACGAGAGTGGCGGCTTGAATGGATAAGAAATTGGAAGCCTTTTGGAGCCATAGCCTTCGA
This sequence comes from Magnolia kwangsiensis, assembly GCA_037074715.1. Taxonomy (NCBI): domain Eukaryota; kingdom Viridiplantae; phylum Streptophyta; class Magnoliopsida; order Magnoliales; family Magnoliaceae; genus Magnolia; species Magnolia kwangsiensis. Next base: position 45,910,451 of record CM073580.1, read on the forward strand.
TTCATGCAAAGACGGGCAGCGAGGACCAGATCGAGAAAAATCTGGGGATCATGAGATTGAGGTGGCTGGTGTTGGGGTCACTAGCCAAACGGCCTCCCTATTCCATGTCCAATGGAAATGGATTGGCAACTCCCTGGTTTTGTCTCTGGACAGTTTGGGTGTTAGTACGATGTCATCGATCCGGATTCGATGCCATATAAGGATAAGTTTTGATGACATTGAAGGGCGTTTGATGTTATCAAACTGATAGGTGTAGGTTTTTGCGAAATTGCAAAATTGGGGGATTTGTTTTCTTTTCTAATTAGGTTTCCTCCAAAGGCTATATATTAGAGTGCAATCGGAATTGGGAGGGTATTCTAAGGTTCCAATCATCCAAAGGTTTCAAAGGGGTGTAGTAAGGGTGAGATTGGAGGTTATTCAAATCGGGTAAGTTATATACTTTGTAATTCTGCTTTCATAGTATTCATCTGTCGCTTTATTTATGGTTTTTTCCTACAAAAGTTTTTCCATGTTAAAATATCTACGTACTTCTCCCTTTTGCTTGCTCCCATTGGATTGCTATCCTAGATCCAACTCTGTGTTCTTCCGCGGTCTCCCAACAAGTGGTATCGAAGCTAATGTTGGGGCGCAAGCTTAAATATGAATGATTAATATCTATGAGAAACGTTAAGTATGCTATTAAGAAGTATTTAAGCAAAAATAATTTTGAGTTATGATAGATTAAGATGATTAACCTATTAACTAAGGAAGGTGAAGATGGGGCTCTTGAGGAGTGTCAACCGTCTATGGGTGATTATGATAGGTAGAGCTGGGCATCGGACCGAGTCGAATCGGATTGAGTCCAACCCGACTTGGTCCGAGTTTTACATGGCCTGACCCGAACTCGGTTCGATCCGAGACTGAGTCTAGGTCATCTGACTCGATCCGATCCTAACACATGTTGGTCTGAACCGATTCGAGTCCGATTCAGTTACGAAAACCAAGTCGGATTAGATTTGGCCAGGCTCAGATCGGTTGTGCTCCCGGCCTCACTCATTTATGGACAGTGTAGATAAATCTATGCTAGGGCACATACTTTTGGAGGTTTAACATTAATGCGTATGAATGCTATGTGTACAGTGTAGTCTTGCACGAGTACGGATATTCATAATCAGCCAGAGTATCTATATTTCTATTTTATCAATTAAATCCATGAGAAATTTAGGACTGTGGACCCCACCTTTTATCCAGCCGAGTTTTATGAAAGAAGACAAACTTTGTTTTGCAACTTAGACCTGCTTGTACGAACAACAAATTTGAGGACGAAAATACCCCCCCCTTTCGAAGACGAGCGCTAACGCTCCTCCAGCCGAGAGTTGTACGAACGGCTCAAAAGAGATCAAAGTTACATGGCCCCACAGCTATGTATTTATTATATCCACAACATTCATCCATATTTTGAGATCATTTCGGAGCATTATCCAAAAAAAAAAATCATACCCAAAGATCAACTGGACCACACCACAAAGAGCAGCAGGAAAACTGATTTTCACTGTTAAAAATTTTGTAGGGCCCACCATAACATTTATTTTCCATCCAATCTATTCATGAGGTTACAAAGGTTTGGATGAAGAGGGAAAAAAAGTTTTGCACGAGTACGGATATTCATACTTTTGGAGGTTTATGAAGGTGGGGTCCACAATCCTATTCTAGGGCACATACTTTTGGAGGTTTAACGTTAATGCGTATGAATGCTATGTGTACAGTGTAGTCTTGCACGAGTACGGATATTCATAATCTGCCAGAGTATCTATGTTTCTATTTTATCCATTAAATCCATGAGAAATTTAGGACTGTGGACCCCACCTTTTATCCAGCTGAGTTTTATGAAAGAAGACAAACTTTGTTTTGCAACTTAGACCTGCTCGTACGGACAACAAATTTGAGGACGAAAATACCCCTCCCTTTCGAAGACGAGCGCTAACGCTCCTCCAGCCGAGAGTTGTACGAACGGCTCAAAAGAGATCAAAGTTACATGGCCCCACAACTATGTATTTATTATATCCACAACGTTCATCCATATTTTGAGATCATTTCGGAGCATTATCCAAAAAAAAAAATCATATCAAAAGATCAACTGGACCACACCACAAAGAGCAGCAGGAAAACTGATTTTCACGGTTAAAAATTTTGTAGGGCCCACCATAACATTTATTTTCCATCCAATCTATTCATGAGGTTACAAAGGCCTGGATGAAGAGGGAAAAAAAGTTTTTGTAATGACCCAAAACTTTCGTAACCCCTAAAAGGGTTTCAATGGTAGACGTTCAATTCCTGCTTTTTACAGTGTGGTCCACTTGATAGTTAAATCTATCTTATTTTTCGTCCCAAGCCTTAATATGAGCTCTCCAAATAGATGGACGGTTTGGATATAACACAGACATCGTGATGGGACACATAAAAGCAACATAGCAAAAAAAAAGAAGATGGTCATAGCGTTGCCTGTCCGTTACGGTTATAACTACGGTTATAATCCGTAGCTAAAGTGTATTGTAAATTCCAAAATTTTAAGGCAAACTCGCTGGACAATTCTGAACTTTTCGATAATATCGACATATCGTCGATATATTGACGCAATTATAGCTATGGTTATAATCCGTAGCTAAAGTGTCTCAAAAATTGTTATCTATGACTAACGTTGATATATCGATGATATGTAGATAATATCTACAACTTATGTCGATATATCGATGATATGTAGATAATATTTACAACTTATGTCGATAATATCTACGATATGTAGATAATATCGATGTTTGCATCTTTTGCAATTTTTTTTTGTTGTTGTTGTTTTTGAGATTTAGGTTTAGGGATTTGAGAATACATTTAGGTTTTAGGTTTAGGATATAGGTTTAAGTTTAGGTTATAAGTGTCGGTTATATGTTAAGGTTTAGGGAACTGAGAATAGGTTAAGGTTTAGGTTTAGGAAATCGGGTTCGGGACCAGGTTTAGGTTTAGGTTTTCAAGTTTAGGTTTAGGTTAAAGAGTTGATATTAGAATTAGGTGTATGTTTAGGTTTAGGAATTTGAGAATACATTTAGGTTTTAGGTTTAGGTTTAGGTTATAAGTGTCGGTTATATGTTAAGGTTTAGGGAACTGAGAATAAGTTAAGGTTTAGGTTTAGGAAATCGGGTTCGGGACCAGGTTTAGGTTTGGGTTTTCAAGTTTAGGTTTAGGTTAAAGAGTTGATATTAGAATTAGGTGTATGTTTAGGTTTAGGAATTTGAGAATACATTTAGGTTTTAGGTTTAGGTTTAGGTTATAAGTGTCGGTTATATGTTAAGGTTTAGGGAATTGGGAATAGGTTAAGGTTTAGGTTTAGGAAATCGGGTTCGGGACTGGGTTTAGGTTTGGATTTTCAAGTTTAGGTTTAGGTTAAGGAGTTGATATTAGGATTAGGTGTAGGTTTAGGTTTAGGGATTTGAGAATACATTTAGGTTTTAGGTTTAGGTTATAGGTTTAGGTTTAGGTTATAAGTGTTGGTTATATGTTAAAGTTTAGGGAACTGAGAATAGGTTAAGGTCTAGGTTTAGGAAATCGGGTTCGGGACCAGGTTTAGGTTTGGATTTTCAAGTTTAGGTTTAGGTTAAGGAGTTGATATTAGGATTAGGTGTAAGTTTAGGTTTAGGGATTTGAGAATACATTTAGGTTTTAGGTTATAAGTGTAGGTTATAGGTTTAGGTTTAGGTTAGGTTATAGGTTAAGGTTTAGGGAATTGAGAATAGGTTAAGGTTTAGGTTTAGGGATTTGAGAATACATTTAGGTTTTAGGTTACAAGTGTACGATATAGGTTTTGGTTTAAGTTAGATTATATGTTAAGGTTTAGGGAATTGAGAATAAGTTAAGGTTTAGGTTTAGGTTTAGGGATTTGAGAATACATTTAAGTTTTAGGTTACAAGTGTACAATATAGGTTTTGGTTTAAGTTAGATTATACGTTAAGGTTTAGGGAATTGAGAATAAGTTAAGGTTTAGGTTTAAGGATTTGAGAATACATTTAGCCCTAAAAGGGTCAATGTTAGACGTTCAATTCCCCACTGCCTTTTATAGTGTGGTCCACTTGATAGTTAGATCTATCTTATTTTTCATCTCAAGCCTTAATATGAGCTCATAAAATATATGGACGGTTTGGATATAACACATACATCATGATGGGACCTACAAAAGCAACATAGAAAAAAAAAAAAAATTCAGTTTGCCCCACTCAATTGAGTGGGGCAAACTAGAAATTAAGCGAGGCAAACTGAAAATTAAGCGGGGCAAACTAGAAATTGAGCGGGGCAAACTGAAAATTGAGCAGGGCAAACATGAAATTGAGCGGGGCAAACATGAAATTGACCCCAATGTCAAAATCTAGTTTGCTCACCTTTTATCCAACTGTTTTTATGAAAGAATACAAACTTACTTTTGCAACTTAGACTTCCATATGAGGAGACCCAATTTCAGGATGAAAATATCCCTCCTTTTCACTGTTGTCCACTTTTCCTATCCCTTTTCACTGTTTGATTTTCATCTCCCTTTACAGGATAAGGTTTAGGTTTAGGTTTGGGTTTAAGTTTGGGTTTTTAAGTTTAGGTTTAGATTTAGGTTAGGGAGTTGAGATTAGGATTAGGTGTATGTTTTGCTTTAGAGAATTGAGTTTAGGTTATAGGTTTTGGAAAAGGTTAGGTTTAGGTTATACGTTTTTGGATTTAGGAATAGTTTTAGGTTATAACTATAGGTTTAGGTTAAGGTTTAGGGATAGGTTATAGGTTTTGGGATTTGAGAATGGGTTCGGGTTTAGGTTATAGGTTTTGGTTTTGGTTTAGGTTATAGGTTATAGGTTTAGGATAAGGTTTATGTTTAGGTTTAGGTTATAGGTATTGGGATTTTAGAATGGGTTCGGGTTTAGGTTATAGTTTTTGGTTTTGGTTTTGGTTATAGGTTTTGGTTTAGGTTATAAGTTATAGGTTTAGGATAAGGTTTATGTTTAGGTTTAGGTTATAGGTTTTGAGATTTTAGAATGAGTTCGGGTTTAGGTTATAGGTTTTTGGATTTGAGAATGAGTTATGGTTTAGGTTTAGGAAATCGGATTCAAGTTCGGGATTGGGTTTAAGTTTGGATTTTTAAGTTTAGGTTTAGGTTTAGGTTAGGGAGTTGAGATTAGGATTATGTGTAGGTTTCGCTTTAGGAAATTGAGTTTAGGTTATAGGTTTTGGGAAAGGTTAGATTTAGGTTATAGGTTTTGGGATTTGGGAATAGTTTTAGGTTATAAGTATAGGTTTAAGTTAGGTTATAGGTTAAGGTTTAGGGATAGGTTATAGGTTTTAAGATTTGAGAATGGGTTCGAGTTTAGGTTATAGGTTTAGGTTTAGGTTTTAGTTTAAGTTATAGGTTATAGGTTTTGGAATTTGGGAATGGGTTCGAGTTTATTTTATAGGTTTTGGTTTTGGTTTAGGTTATAGGTTTTGGGATTTGAGAATGGGTTCGGGTTTAGGTTATAGGTTTTGGTTAAGGTTATTGGTTATAGGTTTAGGTTTAGGTTTAGGTTAAGGTTAAGTTTATGTTATAAGTTTTGAGATTTGATAATGGGTTCGGGTTTAGGTTATAGGTTTTGGTTTTGGTTTTGGTTTAGGTTATAGGTTATAGGTTTAGGATAAGGATTAGGTTTAGGTTTAGGTTATAAGTTTTGGGATTTGAGAATGGGTTCGGGTTTAGGTCATAGGTTTTGGTTTTGGTTTAGGTTATAGGTTTTGGGATTTGGGAATGGGTTCGGGTTTAGGCTATAGGTTTTGGCTTTAGTTTTGGTTTAGGTTTTGGTTAAGGTTTTAGGTTATAGGTTTAGGTTTAGGTTAAGGTTAGATTTAGGTTATAGGTTATAGGTTTAGGTTTAGGTTAAGGTTAGGTTTAGGTTATAGGTTTTGGGATTTGAAAATAGTTTTAAGTTATAAGTATAGAACTCTCAATTTCCTAACAAATACAACCATTTTGATCATTTCTTCACATGTACACTCCCGAAAAGGACATTATGTGGACTAGATTAGAAGGATCAGTCATCCTAAATTATGATGCATTTTTTGTCTCAAATATTCACTTATAGCATACCATATCTCAACGAATTGACGTAACTTTTTTGAGAATTGAGAATAGGTTAAGGTTTATGTTTAGGGATTTGAGAATACATTTAGGTTTTAGGTTACAAGTGTACAATATAGGTTTTGGTTTAAGTTAGATTATAGGTTAAGGTTTAGGGAATTGAGAATAAGTTAAGGTTTAGGTTTAGGGATTTAAGAATACATTTAGGTTTTAGGTTTAGGTTTAGGTCTAAGTTTTGAGCGGGGACAAACATGAAATTGAGTGGGGGTAAACTAGAAAATTAGCGGGGCGAACATGAAATTGAGCGGGGGAAATATGAAATTGAGTGGGGCAAATTAGAAATTGAGTGGGGAAAACATGAAAAATGAGTGGTACTTGTTTAATTTTGTGACATTATCTATCATGCCATTGAGCGAGGAGAGCATTATTAGTTTGAGCGGGGCATACATGAAATTCAGCAGGACAACTTGAAAATTGAGCAGGTCAAAATAGAAATTCAGTGGGGCAAACTATGAAATGAGCGGGTCAAGCATGAAATTGAGCAGGGCAAACATGAAATTAAGCAGGGCAGACTAGAAAATGAGTAAGGAAAATTTGAATTTTGAGCGGGGGAAACTTGAAATGATAGATTTAAATAATGGATATCCAATCACTATTGTTTTCCTGTAGCGTAGTACATCTAAGATTTATATCCCTCTTATTTTTAGGATGAAGCCCTAAAATGATCTTTACAAATGGATGAACGGAATAGATGAAACACTTACATCATGGTGGGGCCCACAGAGCACTGACCACTAGCCATGGGCTGGTGTCAGGGGGAGTAGCCAATCCGTTTCCTATACTACATACATTTAATGTGGGCCCAACTGATGCGTGATTTCTTTCCTGTACTGACCATTTTCGAAAGAAGACAAAATGCTGATAAGGGGGGACCCATAAAATGAGTTTTTTTCATCTTTTTTGTGGAACCGGAGGGTGGAAAGGGAGGTGAAAGCAACGTGAAAGCAGCAGTGGAAAGGTAGATGAAAATCAAACAGTAAAAAGGGAGAGAAAAAGTGGACAACAGTGAAAAGGAGGGGTATTTTCGTCCTGGAATTGGGTCTCCGCACATGGAGGTCTAAGTTGCAAAAGTAACTTTGTATTCTTTCATAAAAACAACTGGATAAAAGGTGGGCAAACTAGATTTTGACAGCGGAGTCAATTTCATATTTGCCCCGCTCAATTTCTAGTTTGCCTCACTCAATTTTCAGTTTGCCCCACTCAATTTTCAGTTTGCCGCGCTTAATTTTCAGTTTGCCCCGCTCAATTTTCAATTTGCCCTGCTCATATATGGATGGTTTAGATATAACACATACATCATGATGGGACCCACAAAAGCAACATAGTAAAAAAATAATAATTCAGTTTGCCCCGCTTAATTTTTAGTTTGCCCCGCTCAATTTCTAGTTTGTTATGCTTAATTTTCAGTTTGCCCCGCTCAATTTCCAGTTTGCCCTGCTCATATATGGACGGTTTGGATATAACACATACATCATGATGGGACCCATAAAAGCAACATAGCAAAAAAAAAATAAATTCAGTTTGCTCCGCTCAATTTCTAGTTTGTCATGCTCAATTGAGCAGGGCAAACTGAAAATTGAGCGGGGCAAACTAAAAATTGAGTGGGGTAAACTGATTTTTTTTTTTTTTTTGCTATGTTGCTTTTGTGGGTCCCATCATGATGTATGTGTTATATCCAAACCGTCCATATATATTTTACGAGCTCATATTAAGGCTTGAGACGAAAAATAAGATAGATCTAACTATCAAGTGGACCACACTGTAAAAGGTAATGGGGAATTGAACGTTTACCATTGAAACCCTTTTAGGGGTTATAGAAGTTTTGGATCATTATGAAATTTATTTTTCCTCTTGATCCAGGTCTTTTTGACCCTATAAATGAACTTAGACAGGGAGAATTTCTCACAAACATCACAGTAGGCCCCCTTAAAGGTTTCTAATGGTTGATGCTCATTCAACACTGTTTCTTGTAATGTGGTATACTTGAGATTTGGATATATCTCATTTTTGGTCATACCATAAAATGATTTGAAAAAATATATGAACGACATGGATGAAAAACACACATCAAGGTGGGGCCCACATAGCCATTGGCTGGTGGTAGGCGGAGTACCTAGTCCCTTTCCTTGAAAGGAGGGGTATTTTCATCCTAAAATTCTAAATTCACACGTGTGGGTCTAAGTTGCATTTTCATTCTGAAATTTCAAATATGCACGTGCGGATCTAAGTTGCAAAACAAAATTTATATACCTCCATAAAAACAGCTGGCTAAAAGGTGGGGTCAACAGTCCTGAAGTTCCCTGAACCCATTCATACGCAGTCAACAGGCTCTAATTTTATCAGCCCATCAGCATTCAACACCCCGTCAAATCATGGCCGCCGCTTACCTGCATCTGACGGCACATCAGTTTCGTGCCTGATCGTATATTACACACGTGTCACATGTTTATGATGATCCGAACCATTCAAAATATTTTATCATTTATTATTCTATATTGGTAAATTTTAATTTTACTGAAACATCGTAACCGTATGATAAACGGTCCTTTTATGATTAGATGAGTGCCGTTGCTGATTTTTGTCCTTTACTGTTCATTTGTATTCAGCCAAGTAAAGTTCTAGAATCTCCAATCATTATTATTTTATGAACCAAAAACTATTGAAATCGTGAAATTGATGGTTCGGGATCTCATTCATGTTTGCCACGTGTTCAGAATGACATGGAGGCACGAAAAATACTGTGCCTCGAGATGCACCGAATCCACCGTCCCTTCCAATCCATTGTTACTTGAGAAAATGACCACTGTAGACAAAACCTTTTGTCCAGCGGTTTTTATGAAGGAATACAAACTTAAGTTACCGACTTAGACTAGCACGTGCGGACAACGACTTTGAGGACGAAACTACCCCTCCTTTTCAATGCAAAGCTGCTCCAACTGAGAGTTGTACGAACGGTTTAAAAGAGATCAAAGTTACATGGCCCCACAGCCATGTATTTATTATATCCACGACGTTCATCCATATTTCGAGATCATTTCAGATCATTATCCAAAAAAAATATCATACCCAAAGATCAATCGGACTACACCACAAAGAGCAGCAGGGAAATTGATATTTCCCGTTAAAATTTTTGTAGGGCCCACTATAACATTTATTTTCCATCCAATTTATTCATAAGGTCACAAAGGCCTGGATGAAGAGGAAAAACAAATTTCATAACGATCCAAAACTTCTGTAACCCGTAAAAGGGTTTCAATGGTAGACGTTCAATTCACCACTGCCTTTTACAGTGTGGTCCACTTGATAGCTAGATCTGTCTTATTTTTCATCTCAAGTCTTAATATGAGCTCTCCAAATAGATGGACGGTTTGGATATAAAACACACCTCGTAATGGGACCCACAAAAATCGGTGGGGATTACATCAGGAAGAAAAGAAAGAAACCAGTGTATCGGGGTCGATCGGGTGAGAGCTGGGCTTATGGCTACGGTTTATAACTGTAGAATAACTATATTGCTATCCAATCTTTACTCTTTTTATTTTTATTTTTTACCTTTATTCCACATACATTTTTCCCTAATGCATATTTATATAAATGTGTGTGTGTGTGTATATATATATATAAAATTCTCTCACTCTTTTTTTTCTTTTTCATTTCTTTCTTTATTCATTTAACAAGAACATCTTCTAAACTAAAATTAGTTACATGACGTACCATATATGATTTTGGGGTAGGAGAAGCTACTTTAGCCAACCAACCTAATTATTTTTCAAGATTCCATTAGGTTGATGGTCGAAAATACATTTTATTCACTTCGCGATCAATTTCAATCACTTCGCGGTCAAACTAGAAATTGAGCGGGGCAAACATGAAATTGAGTGGGTAAATTGAAAATTGAGCAGGTGCAAGGTAGGAATTAAGCGAGGAAACCTAGAAATTGAGCGAGGCAAGGTAGGAGTTCAGCAAGGGAATCTAAAAAGTGAGCGAGAGAAGCTATAAATTGAGCGAGACAACCTAAAAATTAAGCGAGACAACCTAAAAATTGAGCGAGGGAAGCTAGAATTTAAGCGAGGGAACCTATAAATTGAGCGAGGGAGCCTAGGATTTGAGAGAGGGAAGCTACAAATTATGCGAGGGAACCTAGAAATTGAGCGAGACAACCTAGGATTTGAGCGAGGCAACATAGGAATTGAGCGAGGGAACCTAGAAATTCAGCGAGTCAACTTAGGAATTGAGCGAAGGAAGCTAGAAATTGAGTAAGGGAACCTAGAAATTGAGCGAGGCAAGGTAGAAATTCAGCGAGGCAACCTAGGATTTGAGCGAAGAAAGTTAGAAATTGAGCGAGGGAACCCAGAAATTCAGTGAGGCAACCTCAAATTTGAGCGAGGGAAGCTATAAATTGTGCGAGGGAACCTAGAAATGGAGCGAGGCAACCTACGATTTGAGCGAGGCAACATAGGAATTGAGCGAGGGAACCTAGAAAATGAGCAAGGCAACATAGAAATTCAGCGAAGAATCCTAGGAATTGAGCGAGGGAAGCTAGAAATTAAGCGAGGGAACCTAGAAATTTAGCAAGGCGACCTAGGATTTGAGTGAGGGAAGCTACAAATTGAGCAAGAGAACCTAGAAATTGAGCGAGGCAAGGTAGAAATTCAGTGAGCAAACCTAGGATTTGAGCGAGGCAACTTAGGAATTGAGCGAGGGAAGTTAGAAATTGAGCGAGGGAAGCTAGAATTTGAGCGAGGGAACCAAGAAATTCAGCAAGCAACCTAGGATTTGAGTGAAGGAAGCTACAAATTAATTTTATTTATTATTATTTTTTTTACAAGGAGAACTTTTTTCCCCTTACATTTTTCTCTAATATATAATTATGTAAATATGTATATATAAGTATATAAAAATATTTTTCTATCTTTTAATTCATTTCTTTATCTATTTATTTAACAAGCATATCTCGTAAACTAAAATTAAGTACTTTACGTACAACATATGATTTTGGGGTAGGAGAAGCTAATTTAGTCAACCTAGGAATTGAGCGAGGAACCTAGGAATTGAGCGAGAAATGCTAGAAATTGATCGAGGGAACTTAGAAATTGTGCGAGACAATCTATCAATTGAACAAGGCAACCTAGGAATTGAGTGAGGGAGGCTAGAAATTGAGCGAGGGAAGCTAGAATTTGAGCGAGGCAACGTAGAAATTGAGCGAGGGAACCTAGAAATGCAACGAGGAAACCTAGGAATTGAGCGAGGCAACCTAGGAATTGAGCGAGGGAAGTTAAAAATTGAGTGAGAGAAGCTAGAATTTGAGTGAGAGAACCTAGAAATTTAGCAAGGCCACCTATAAATTGAGCTAGGGAAGATAGAAATTAAGCAAGGGAAGCTAGAAATTGAGAGAGGGAACTTAGAAATTCAGCGAGGCAACCTATAAATTGAACGAAGCAAACTAGAAATTCAGCGAGGCAACTTAGAAATTAAGCGAGAGAACTTAGGAATTGAGCGAGGGAACGTAGAAATTCAGTGAGGCAACCTAAAAATTGAGCGAGGGAAGCTAGAAATTGAGTGAGGGAACCTTGAAATTCAGTAAGGCAATGTAGAAATTCAGTGAGGCAACCAATAGATTGAGCGCTAGTTAAATCATCAACAAAAATGAGAACGACTTTTTTTGAGAGACTATCTATCCTCTCATAGATAGAGGAATAGATAGAACAGAGAAGATCTTTATATCTTTCCTCATAGATATAATATAGAAGAGAGATCCCTCTCATTTTTATCAGGAGAGAGATCTTTCTTCTCCAAGGGCTTTGAATTCAACGATTTTTAAGAGCAAGACAGAGAAAAGAAACGTTGAGATAATACCTTTCATCCTAATCTCATCTACTGGAAAAGGGGGCCCTCTTGATCACGTAAAGAGATTTGTAGGCAGAATTAGCATAATTATGACCGCGAGGTTTGAGCTGCCAAATGAGATTATCCTCATTCCTCGGCTGGGGTTCTGGAAGATAAGATTTATGCAGTAAAAAAAAAGTCTTCTGAATTAAGCGAGGAAAGCTAGAAATTGAGCGAGGCAACCTAGAAATTGAGTGAGGAAACCTAGGAATTGAGTAAGGCAACGTAGAAATTTAGCGAGGCAACCTAGAAATCGAGTAAGGGAAATATGAATTTGAGCGAGGCAAGCTTGAAATTGGGTGAGGCTAACATGAATTGGAATGAACTTTAAATGTAATGACCTAGCCTAACAATTTGCTCTTTGATGAATTTGACCGAGCAGTTAATAAAATTGACCGAGCTTTACATGAAATTCTCTTCGGTGAATTTGACCGAGCAATTAATGAAATTGACCAAGCGGTTCATAAAATTTTCCATTACATTACATGAATCCGTGGAAGTTCCCCATCATGTTTTTATGATATCTCCATCAAATTTATGAATTACTCCATTACAATTCCTACATTGCCTTGCTCAATTCCTAGCTTCCCTCGCTCAATTTATACGTTGCCTCGTTCAATTTCTAGCTTCCTTCGCTCAATTCCTAGGTCTTGCCTCGCTTTATTCCTAGGTTTCCTCGCTCAATTCATAGGTTGCCTCGCTAAATATTTACGTTGCCTTGCTCAATTGCTAGGTTTCCTCACTTAATTTATAGGTTGCCTTGCTCAATTTCTAGTTTTCCTCGCTCAATTCCTAGGTTGTCTCGCTCAATTCATAGGTTGTCTCGCTGAATTTCTACGTTGCCTTGCTCAATTCCTAGGTTTCCTCGCTCAATTCCTAGGTTCCTTCGCCGAATTTCTAGCTTCCCTCGCTCAATTCTTAGGTTGTCTCACTCAATTTTTAGCTTCCCTTGCTCAATTCCTAGGTTCCCTTGTTCAATTCCTAGGTTTTTTCACTCAATTTTTAGGTTGCCTCACTGAATTTCTAGCTTCCCTCACTCAATTCCTAGGCTGTGTCGCTCAATTCATAGGTTCCCTCACTGAATTTCTAGCTTCCCTCACTCAATTTCTAGCTTTCCTCGCTGAATTTCTAGCTTCCCTCGCTCAATTCGTAGGTTGCCTCACAGAATTTATATGTTGCCTCGCTCAATTACTAGGTTGCCTCGATTAATTCCTAAGTTCCTTCGTTCTTTTTTTTTTCTAAAAAAAGAAAAAACTACTCCATTTTCATTAACTCCAAATTAGCTTGTACATGTTGTTTCGGGAGGGACCCTACAAAAACCTTGGGCCGCTCTTATCATATCAGCCCTACAGACACGTTACTATGTAAAGGATCTCATATGGGGCTAGAAAAGCTACAAACAAGGAAATATCCACAAAACACTTCTACCCTCTCCACATGCGGGGGCCAAACCTAGCACCTAGTTGGCAGCTTTACCTGCTCTTAAGCTACCCAAACCGATTTTGTCTAGGAAAATCCTGCCTCTCATCTCCACAGGAAGATCCTTTCGCCGAGAAATGAAGGAGAAGGTCTGGTCAGCACTACCTTAGCGGGCCATGTAATTAGTTGGGCCATTCCCTTGCCACGAGATAAGGTTGAAAGAGACTGATATCGTGCTAGCTATTTTCCAGATTCTCACTGCCCAAGGTTTCCAGTGCGAGGCATTCTTCGATCTCTTCTGAAAAAAGTTGATGATGACAAGGGAATCCAATTCTACTTCAATATTTTTAAGCCCCTTCTCCTGATAGAGAGCCAACCCATCATGAATCGCTCAGAGTTTAGCCTCATTATTGGACCCCACTCCATGTAAGACCCGTATCTTATACCGTACCATTCCGTAGACTTTCGTGATCTTCCTGGATGAATTCCGACAACCTTCGACCCTTAATCGGTATTTGCGCACGACCCTGATTCGCACGCTGTCAACCCGAGTCGACTCAACACAAGACCTTAACCATAGCGACCACGTCGTCACCGCAGTTCCGATGCCGCGACTTGCGTGCCTAGGTGATACCCTGACCAGGAGATGTGGGCCAACGTTCGGTGTGAGAAAAATACCGCGCGTTGTGAAACCCAAGAGAATCTCTATAACTTGTCACATCAATCTATCAATCAATCAATCCCATCATGTCAAGTACACATCACCTCACACCCATCCCCAAGCAACCACAAAAGTCAAAAAGTCTCTTACACACCCATGCCTTTCTTACACAAATGGTACAAAAGTCAAAAAGCTCTTACACCCATCACTCACCACATCCATCATTCCATCCATCACTCTCTCTCTCCCTTTACAACTCTCTCTCTCCTTCATTTTTTCAAAATACTCTCCTAAGTAAGAGAGAGAGCACCACATGTCCAAAGCCCTCCTAAAAACCTCCATGAGAAAACTTTGTATGTGACCCACTTCCCACCCTCTCATCTTCCATCTCAACCATCCAAACCCCATCTCTCCTGTTGAAGTCGAAGCTTAGGTGGCTACCTTTCCGACGAACCAAGAAGCAGAAGACGGTGGGTGATCTCGATTCCACATTATTATTTTTTTTATTATTATTAAAGGGCCACATGTAGTGGGACCCACCTTGATGTACATTTTGTATCAAAGAGGGGCCATAGTGGCGGGGCCCCTCCATCACCTCCATCCTTACCGATCTCTCTCTCTCTCTCTCTCTCTCTCTCTCTCTCTCTCTCTTTCCATGATCATGGCCCATTTATGATGTGTGTATTTCATCCATGCCATATTTCGGGGTGCCCCACCCATGTGGGACACACCATGATGTTTGTAGGTCATCCCAACCGTCCACAGGGTGCCCACATTGGTGTGGCTAACAGTGGGTGTGGCTGCCAGTGGAGTGTGATTTGATGTGGGCCCCAGCTCCATAGTTTATGTGGTAGGCTGAGAGAAAGATACCCCGTTTCAACGTTGGGACCCACCCAGTCCAGAACTCAGTGACAGACCGAGTGAAAGATACCTCGTTCAACACTGGAGGTCTTTGTATCGATCCCTGGAGGTGGCTAACATGGAGTATATGTACTGACATGGGCGTACTCACGTTAGTAGCAAAAAAAAAGAGAAAGGTTTTGGTGGGCCGGCTCATGCAGGCCCCACCTTAATATATGTGTTCAATCCATGCTATTCATCCCCTTTTCCAACTCATTTTAGGTGTTGAGCCGAAAAATGAGGTTGATCTGTTAATCAGGCGGGCCATACCATAGAAAACTGTGTTTCTTACCATTCGAAGCTATTAGGACCCACCTTGCTGTATCTACATGCTAAAAATACTGAACATTGGACTTGTTTAGGGTGTTTTGAGCCCTAGAATCCATTGGACGGAGTAGATTTTCAAGGAGTGGGCCCCACATGTGAAATTTCTCAAGAAAATAAAAAAAAATATTTATAAAAACATGCAGCAACATTGCTGCTGCTGCTGTTAGAGGCGTTGGGGGGCGGCCGGACGACAGCAACCCACGGCTCCAGCCGTGGGCCCCACCATGATGTATATTCGTCAACCAACCCGTTCATTGGGTGGACCCCTTCTTGAGGTGGGCCCCCCCTCAAAGATCAGGCCAATCTGAGTCTCAAATGGCCCACATCCTAGGAAATAGTGGGATTGAGTGATTGCCCTTGAAACCCCTGTTATGGGCCATAGAAGTTTTGGATCAAGATGAAATTTGTATTTTTCCTTTCACTCAGGTCCACGTGACTTCATGACCGGTTTGGATGGGAAGTAAACATTACAGTGGGCCCCAGGCCCACCCCCATGACCACGTGACCTTATAACAGGTTGAATGGTAAATAAATATTATGGTGGGTCCCCTACCCTGACCGTGTGACCTTGTAAACAGGTTGGACGGCAAATAAACATTGTGATGGGCCCCACATGGGACCCACTTGTAAGTGGATTGGCTGGTGCACACACACAGCAGCATAATAGCTGATGTGTTGACGTGCTCAGGCCTCCTAGGCCATGTGGGCCGCATGCACAAGGTATGTGCCATATCTAAACCGTATATCCACTTTGATAGCTCATTTTACGACATGAGCTAAGGAATGAGTCAGATCTATAGTTCAAGTGGACCCCACTTTAGTATATGTATGGGGCCCATTTCGAGTTATTTGAGGCCATCCATTGAGACCCCACATTGGTATATGTATGAGGCCCACCTTGTCATAGGTAAGGCCCATGGATTTAGGCCCATTCGATGTATTAGGGGCCCATGGGTTAAGGCCCATTGAGATGTATTAGGGCCTATGGGTTGAGGCCCATTTGATGTACATATGGGGCCCAATTGGTGTGGCTCATTTGATACACATAAGACCCATGTGCTTAGGCCCATTTGATGTATTCAAAACCCAACGGGTTATGACCCATTGCAATGTACATAAGGCCCATTGGTGTAGCCCATTGATGCGGCCCACTTGATGAATATAAGGCCCATATGATATGACCTATTTGATATATTTAAGGCCCAATGGGATGTACCTAAGGTCCATTGCAATGTGTAATCCCAATGTAGTTTATTTGATGATGTTTATGATGGGCTATGCCTTGGGAGCAATGTTGGTTTGACATCCACATTACAAGTATAATGTTGGTTAATGTCCACATTACAACTCTCCCTAGGCCCATTGATAGGCCCGTACATGTTGTGTGTAGGCCGTCTAGGCCATCTGCGTTGTAAGGATAGTGCATTACTTTATAACATGTGTAGTATAGTTTCATAACTAATGATCATATGCATCATATGTATGCTTGATGTGAGAAGTGACTGATCATAGAATATGCCTTTGGACTGATTGTTTAAGGGCCCCTGGGTTGGAGGTGTTACCCTACATGAGCGGACGATACGCGCAGAATTTCTGCATGACTGGATAGTGTGATTCATGCATTCGCATGGTGTGTCATGATTACCGTACGCCCTAGCGACATCAGGGCCGTAGCCTCCACAAGCGTATCGTGGTAGGTAGGATTGGATACCAAAAATTTTATTCTACATGGAGTGCTATAGATATCCCTGGGTGAAAGTCCCTAAACCCTTATGGTACCAAGAGGTTGCTCCAACGTCTAGATCGAGTGGGTATAGGAGCGCCGAGTGCTGACTACCAGACGGTCGCGCTTTCCACTGTGTCGTGGTCGGTTAAAAGGGGGTGCAACCTTACCCTCCTGAGAGTAGGGGGCAAAGCTAGGCTAAGTTTGACCAGCTCGAGGAATGGGTCCGCTATCGACGAGTCGAACCTGATATTGGTAGACGGATAGTGAGGTCTTTTCCACTTACCTTATTAGCACGATGGGGCGGCGATCTGGTTTAGAGTGTTCTAGACCCCAGTGATAACTCAGATTTGAGCTGTATTGATATGTGGACTTAGATGAGGATTTATATGCTTGAGTTGTATTTCACATCGCATGGCCTTGGTATGGCCGATATCATTCATGTCTTGCATCGCATAGCCTTGGTACGACAATGGTATTCATGGATCCATCTGCATATTTCGCATTACTCTGATATTGCATGATCATATTACTACCTTGCGTACACACTTTCACCACCCTCTAAGCTTTTTATAAGCTTATGCACGACTGTTGCATGCAGGTGACGTTGGATCACAGCAGCGTTGAGGCTTGAGCATGTGACAGATTATTTCAAAGTTTTTGGTCTATCATCATTGTATTTTCCTTTATGCTCATTGTAATTGTAAAGTTTTTGATCATAGTGAAAATGTAATGAAGTTTTTCATTATTTGGGGGTTATACTTATTACGAATCAAACTGACGTTGAAAATTCTCCTCGTAGTATCCTAGGATCGGAACCTGACGAATGGGTGCTGAGAGCTAAGAATGGGGTTCTACGGAGGCGTCGGTGCCAAATTCGACGATCAAAAATTTTATGAGCCCGGTTTTCGAGTTTGGGGTGTGACACTCCATACCCTATGGAGAAGGCAAAAAGAAAAAAACCTTTATCATTTCTACACACCCCTCCTCCCCCTGAAAGGCCTGGATTACCCCTCGACGATCCATCCACGTTTAGTTTGATGCAGCCCATAGTCGGCTTCTTCCAGACAATGATATCATACCTGTGGGAGACAGCCCTGGTGGAGCCTTGCCTGACCCAGGCTTGCAATCGAGAAGGGGCTCCTAACGGATGGTTGAAGACGTGCCTCGGGAGGTAACCATAAATGCTAGCAATGATTTTCCTAGACTACATGGGGTTACCATCGAACCTAGCCAGATTCCTGGCTTTCCAAATTTCCCACACAATCAGCATGGGAAGAACAGTGCGCAATTGGGGGGAGGTCATGCCAGGGGCATCCGCGCTGCTCCGTTGAAGTAACCTCTGCGCAAAAGACTGCTGGCTAATACAGGGGATACCAAGCCTAGAGCTGAAGTAGAGCCAAATTGAGGAGGCCTGATGCCCCTCAAGAAAGAGATGGAGAATGGACTCGCTGGAAGGATTGAGTGACACTCTTTCTTCACAGCAGGTACAAGAGGACACCAGCGAAATTCCTCGGCCTTGTACTCTAGCATCGACAGGAACCGCACATTGAATCAATTTCCACATGAACAGGGAGATTCTGGGTTGTAGATTCTTCATCCAAACATATTTAGCCCATCTCTTGGGCGCCAGACTTTGTCGTGTAAGATGCCACGCTGATCTTATAGTAAATTTTCCTGAAGGGTCCAGTGGCTAGAAGGTCGATGGTGGATCTGCGGTCGTGGCGAATCCCCTCGTGAAGATGCAATCAGAGACCTCAGCGGGGATCATATTCAGCACTACCGAGGGCGGGCATGGCCCTAGGGGGCCAATGAAATCACTTACCTTCAAGGATCGCAGATTATATGGGATAGAGCAGATCGCTAGCTGCTGCAGGGGGCCCATTCCTATCCAGTTACAATTTCTAACATCCCGAAAATCGGGGGTCAGGTAGAAACCCAACTCCCGAGTTCCAAAATATTATTTATGCAACATAGATAATGTTAAATGCATGTTGTCTGTAAACAGGCGTTAGACAAGATTGAGATTAAGCCAAAGCAGCATATCATACTCCATAGACAATTAAATTAGCAAGCGGAAGACTGTGATAGTATGTATAACATATCTAACTGCTGTATGTCTCCAGAGTGTGAACATGTTACCACGTTAAATACATACATGTATACTTCAAAAATGGAAAGAAAAGAATATACATGAGTGCTCTAAAAATAGGAAATGACAAGTGTCAAGGCATCTAATCAACCTCCCTATAATCCCGTCGATCAGAACACGTATAAAGGAGGGATCCTCCTCATTATCATACAAGTCCAGCTCCGCTTCACAAGCAGCGCCATCATCTGCAACTAAAATAGGGACTGGTGGGTGTTGCAAACACCATCTCGTAATGTGGGAGTGAGTAGCTAACTCAGTGGAATAATAGAGCAAAGATTAGCATGTTCTCAAATCAATCACGCGATAATAATAAAGCAATGAAACAAACATTCTAAGATTCTGTTGTTAATGTATGCATGAAATGACATGATGGATGCCCTCACCGATATACTCCCTCATACGGCACCATCTGCGTCCGCGGCATGCTTTCTTACCGCAGTGCTCCACATCTTCCAGGCACATGCAATGCGATATGGATAATGATTACCAAGTTGTTATTAGTCCTTTTCATACAGTAGGATTGGGAAACTAGGGTACCTTGCTTATATCAATCCCAACACAGATCCTGTTTAGGGTCGTCACTCCTAGAAATCACATACGAGGTTATATTTTGTACGTCACTGCAAGGGCTGCCAGGGCTGTTGCTCGCACTCATTGCACCGCTCCCCCATCACCTTATCAATACAGGCCTACTGTACTCTCATTGCTACGGAAGGGTCGTCGCCTCTCGTAGACTCAGAATACACTCGCGGTCACTACAAAGGGCTCTTCACCTGATCAGTGTAGGCTGACAGCAAGAATATAGTGTCCCATACCACCATAATCTGCTCACGAGTCAAAGGTGCTCACTGGTCACTACGGGGAGGTTTGTGGCCCTAGTGTAGGCCGAAAGCTCGACCACGGTGTCCCATACCACCATGCCCAGCTTATGAGTCTTTATGGATCAAGGTAACATGGTTAATAGGATTTTCAATGGTAAGTTCAGTACCCTAGGTTCAAGAAGTTATGACTCATACAGGGTGAACATACAATGGTTAGTTGGGTTACATGACGGGCTCGACTAGCACGAGCGCATCTCAAGCTGAACGACATGAAGTGCATGAAACACCTCGTGTGGCCTAACCACTGCCGCCAACCCAAAACATGACTCGCGTTCATCGACGCGTCCTTTGTGGTACCTAGAAACCAACCACGAATTCGATCCATTACCGACTGCTTAGACTAGGTCATAGCCCCAAGCATTTGTGCATCAACATCAGTAAGCATATGTGAGTAACAGAAACGAAATACAACATTGTAAGCATGTTGATACATATTATGACATACAACTTAAGAAAATCATCCCACACATGCATTTTCATGTATATAATGAAATCAATACATATAGCCAACATGACGCAAATCATTTACATCAGCATATTACTTGAGAATTCAATCTCAAAACTCATACACAGCACCATTTACTCACTATATACTAATACAAACATTTATACAAACACTTAGACTACACACTTTAGTCTACATAGCGTATGTCGACTCAAAGTGCGCTTAAGGGCGAATCTCTTCGCCAAACTAGCCATGCACGCATTCCTAATATTCTAACACGATAAATAGCCATGGAAAACATTTTATCAACATGTGCATGTATACAGTATTTCCTACAAATGACTAAAATGTCCTAAATCTCATATTTTCCGTATATTTATGAAACAGAAAACGGACAGCATGTTGTACATGTCAAACGGCGTCGCCGTCGATAATCTACTATTAAATGACATTGAAAGTGTTGAAATCAGCCAATCAAAGCGTCTAAAATCTGCACCTTTCACTCTAGATGTGTATCGTTTCGAACGGAACGAATACGCTTCGTCAACAGCGTACAGGCGACCTAATACACAAGTTGTATAAGCTAATTTGCTATTTGAATTGACGGAATGCTAAATCAGCAAGTAGATAGAGTTTTTCTTACCTAAAAATTCGTTGGAATCACCGGCAAAGTGATTTGAACGCGGTGCTTAGGCACGTGTAGCAGTTGCAGCAAGTGGCAGGAAGATCTCTCTCACACACTCTCTCAATCTCACACTTTTTCTCTCTCTCTAGCTAGGGTTTCTAGCAAATTCGGATGGGTGAGATAAGTGAGGGTTTCAAGCCCTTTTATAAGATAAAACCTTCCCAATTTAGGCTTGGGAACAACGTTTACTTGGAGTATAACCAAAATGGAGCTGTTTCGATCCAAAAGGGCATTTCGGGAGGTCCCCTGGTCGAACGCGATCAGACTTAAGCTCATGGTCACTGGATGTTGATCACACCCAGTTTTCAGTCCGGTAGGGTTCGTAGATCGTACATGGCGGTCCAGTTTCAGTTCAGCGGTCATCGCACCTAAATCAGGTCTACAAGTCTCATGATATGAAAGAGATTTTTTCTGATTCGAGGGTGTAATTTGGCTGAATTTTGACGGTCAGAACACTTAATAATAACGTGCCAAGTCACGTGCCAGATTTGGATTAAAATTTTCAAATATAACCCATTTCTCACTCTTTTCACTCCAGGCTCAATGAAATAGCCACTGAATGTCGGTTGGGCTTGATTTTCGAAATGATTTTCAAGTCCATCTAAGCGGTCGTAATGGTCTAAAATTGTAGGTATCGGACTTTCGACGCGCGGTCTAGATCCAATACGAAGTTTCAAAGGGTTCCTGAGAGCAAACGAGTTTAGAGTTTGATCCTGGATTTCAGGGCATTATAGCGTCATTGATTCTACAAGTGTTGGGTCTTACAGAATGTATTTAAAGTGTTCAGGGACAATTTCACAACTACTCTAGCGTAGCGCTAGCTAACTTACGCTTAATTTCTAAAGGAATTAATCCTAAGTGATTTCTTTGGCTTTGGAAGTGCGTTCTGAGATGTTACCAAGGTATTATGGTTGACCCATCAACTAAGGATGCCTAACCCCAGGTTGGAAAAAATCCTGGGTGTTACACAATTCCATAAATTAATGTCTACATTGCCCACTTCTTATTGAACAGTTTCAGACAATGTTGGTAGGATCGCCCTGATCTTTTTCCACAGTGGAGAAGCATTATCTAAGAAGTGACTGTCACCTTCTCCCGCAATATCCGCTTGATGTTTCGCCCTCATGAGCGAGACCCATGGTCCACTTGAATCCCCAAATTTCACCGCCTAAGCCAGCTTCATATGCAAGGTATCTGACACATCTTTGAGACTGCGAATGCCTTGCCCACCTTCCATTATAGGGGACGTAATCCTTCCCCATGATATCTAATGTAGCTTGTCTTTCCCTACTGACACACCCCAGAAGAAACGGGCAAACATCTGGTCAAGCTTAGAAATAACGAGTCCCGAGACTTTCACCGCAGCCAAGATGTGGATGGGTATGCTCCCAAAAACATGTTTGATGAGGGTCCCCTTACCTGCCTAGGAAATAAATCTAGCTTTCCAACCGCTGATACGGTGTTCCACCTTGTCGATCATAAACTGGAAATCTGCTGACTTTGCCCTCCCACTGACTAGAGGAACCCCGAGGTACTGAATAGGGCCACGAGCCTTGGAGAAGCCCAAGATGTGTTCTGCAGCTCTGATCCGTCCTACCACTATTTTATTACCACATAAGAAACTGCTCTTGCTCAAATTAATCTTTTGACCTGACACCTGTTGGAAATTGGCGAGAAACTGCTGAACTAAAAGAAGTGACTTACGGCTACCATTCACAAACAGAAGCATGTCATCCGTGACGAGGAGGTGAGAGATCATGGGGCTACCATGGCTGAGTTTATATGGCAAGCAAGATCCACTAGAGACGAGGGCTTTGAAATTTCTGGAGAAGGCCTCTGCTGCCAAAATAAAGAGAGTCGGGGAAAGAGGGTCCCCTTGTCGAATCCCTCGGGAAGACCTAAAGAAACTCGACACCTCCCCATTTATGAGAACCGAGGACCAAGTGTTAATCCAGTAGGATTCCAAAAGAGAAATTGCTTCGTGATTGAATCTAAATTTCCTGATAATAAGTTTGAGGAAATCCTTCGTTCAATTTATATATTGCCTCACTGAATTTCTAGCTTCCCTTGCACAATTTGTAGCTTCCCTCGCTCAATCATAGGTTGCCTCGCTGAATTTCGAGGTTCCCTCACTCAAATTTTAGTTTCCCTCGCTGAATTTCTAACTTTCCTCGCTCAATTTCTAGGTTACGTCGCTCAAATCCTAGTTTTCCTCGCTGAATTTATACATTGCCTCGCTCAATTTCTAGCTTCCCTCGCTCAATTCCTAGGTTGCCTTGCTGAATTTCTAGGTTCCCTCGCTCAATTCCTAGGATTCCTTGCTGAATTTTTACGTTGCCTAGCTCATTTCCTAAGTTCCCTCATTCAATTCCTACGTTGCCTTGCTCAAATCTTAGGTTGCCTCGCTCAATTTCTAGGTTCCCTTGCATAATTTGTAACTTCCCTCGCTCAAATCCTAGGTTGCCTTATTAAATTTCTAGGTTCCCTTGCTCAAATTCTAGCTTCTCTCGCTCAATTTCTAACTTCCCTCACTCAATTCGTAGGTTGCCTCACTCAAATCGTAGGTTTCCTCGCTGAATTTGTAGGTTCCCTCGCTCAATTTCTACGTTGCCTCGCTCAATTCCTAGGTTCCCTCGCTCAATTTCTAGGTTCCCTTGCTCAATTCATATGTTGCCTCGCTAAATTTCTAGTTTCCCTCGTTGAATTCCTACCTTGTCTTGCTTAATTTCTAGGTTCCCTCGCTCAATTCTTACCTTGCCCTGCTCAATTTTTAGTTTTCCCGCTCAATTTCATGTTTGCCCCACTCAATTTCTAATTTGATCGCGAAGTGAATGAAATGGATTTTCGACTATCAACCCGATGAAATCTTGGAAAATAACTAGGTTGGTTGACTAAATTAGCTTCTCCTACCCCAAAATCATATGTTGTTTGTTAAGTAATTAATTTTAGTTTAGGAGATATGTTTGTTAAATAAATAGATAAAGAAATGAATTAAAACATAGAAAAATATTTTTATATAATTATCTATACATATTTACATAATTATATACTAGAGAAAAATGTAAGGGAAAAAAAGTTCTCCTTGTAAAAAAAATAAAAATAAATTAATTTGTAGCTTCCCTCACTCAAATGCTAGGTTGCCTCGCTGAATTTCTAGGTTCCTTTGCTCAAATTCTAGCTTCCCTCGCTCAATTTCTAACTTCCGTCGCTCAATTCCTTGGTTGTCTTGATCAAATCCTAGGTTTCCTCATTGAATTTATACCTTTCCTAGCTCAATTTCTAGCTTCCCTCGCTCAAATTCTAGGTTGTCTCGCTGAATTTCTAGGTTCCCTCGCTTAATTTCTAGCTTCCCTCGCTCAATTCCTAGGACTCCTCACTGAATTTCTACGTTACCTCGCTCATTTCCTAGGTTCCCTCGCTCAATTCTTATGTTGCCTCACTCAAATCCTAGGTTGCCTCGCTCAATTTCTAGGTTCCCTCACACAATTTTTAGCTTTCCTCGCTCAAATCCTATGTTGCCTCGCTGAATTTCTAGGTTCCCTCACTCAAATTCTAGCTTCTCTCGCTCAATTTCTAACTTCCTTCGCTCAATTCCTAGGTTGCCTAGCTCAAATCGTAGGTACCCTCGCTCAATTTCTAGGTTGCCTCGCTTAATTTCTAGGTTTCCTCGCTCAATTTATAGCTTCCCTCGCTCAATTTCTAGATTCTCTCGCTGAACTCCTACCTTGCCTCGCTCAATTTCTAGGTTCCCTCGCTCAATTCCTACCTTGCCCCTGCTCAATTTTCAATTTGCCCACTCAATTTCATGTTTGCCCGCTCAATTTATAGTTTGACCATGAAGTTATTGAAATTGACCGCGGAGTGAATGAAATGTATTTTCGACAATCTCAGATTATCAATGAAATTGTTTCCACTTTGCTGTTGTACCATGTGTAATAGTGTATGGATGTTCTCATATTCACCGGATGTTGTTGTGGGGTTCCATGAATCTTTGTTATTCACATATGTTGGGAATTTGGTACATGCACCTTATTCTTCTAGTTACTAGATATCATCTAGTGTTGCATGTGAAGGATCCACTGTAGCTTCCTAAACTGAACCCTTTGTTGCAAAGCATTGCTAGTGATGAATATCTCCTTATATTCCATCTTAGCAAACTTGCACCTGGGGTTGATTAGTACTAAATAAACTTCATCTTGGTGCTAATATCAAACTGTCTTTCAAGGAATTTTAAATTAGGAATAACTTCTAGAATAGCCCTTTATGGGACATCTGAATTTTGTTGAAGTGAAATAAGATGTGATGGTGCAGATGATGCATGTTGGAATATTACAATAAAAGAATCGAGGAAGAATCACCTTACACTTATAAAGAATAGAAGAATCACCTGTTTCGTTATGTGTTGAATTGGCACTATCCCAGTGATTTATAGGAGTTAGCCACTCAGTGACAATGCTTTGAAATTTGGCAAGGCTTATTGGGAGAAATTCCAATTCATTTCACGAAGGCTACTAGTAAGGCAAGCCAAAATCGACCCACAATTACCTAAAGTCGTGAGTCCAGAATTTTAGGATTCATCGATAATAAGCATTTCATTGTCCACTCAATCACTACAATAGTTTCAAAGCTACTTGTAGGCAAGGATGAACTCAAACAATAAGGATGAATCTGGACAAATCTTCACATGGCAATGATGCTCGGATACACTTTAAGGACCTTTATCTGGTTTATATTCTTGAGGAAGCCAAGTTGGGAACTTGATGTGGTTTACATTAGCAATATGGACAGCTGAACATTTGAGAACATAAAACTTTGATTAATGTCTAGATCTTCAATATGGACATTTGGATCTGCTAGATCTTTGATTTGGCTGATAGGCTAATTAGATCATTGAACCAGGTACAGCTGGACAGAATGATTAGAAATTCAAAGAATCAAAATCCAAGCTCCCTCCTAAAATTTCTTAAATTCAAGAAACACATTTGAAAATCCGGGATGATTAGAAATCCTCTGAAATAAGTTCTAGTTGTCTAAGTGGAGGTAAATTTCACTGGCTATTGAGACTATACTCATAGTTCTTAGATCATCATCTTGAAACAGAATGTCTCATGAGTGCTTCACAAATGTCCAACAATGGGCTGCCTACCTAAAATCAACCCTCCTTTACCTAGGCTAGGGCTTGCTTGTATCTTCTAAAATCCTAGGTTATTTGACATGGAAATCATTTTTTTAAAATGGCATAAAATTTTAAGGATTTATGGATTTCGTGCATCAAGCAATTTCTTTCATGAAGGATTACAGTGAAGCACTAATTAGAGAAAGCTAACAAGGTCTACAATCCCTTGATGCCTTCAATCCAAGCAGTCACAAGTAAAGACAAAAAAAAATAAAAAATAATAGCACATCTCTCACTATCATTGCAATTCTCATACATGATACATCAACCAAGAACAAACAATTCACGTCCACAAAACCCTGCATTCGGTGAAGGATTGATAATAAGTCTAGATAATCACTATACCACATCTTTCCCTGTCCCTGCGATTCCCATACAAGATTAATCAACCAAGAACAAATAATTTTTGTTCAGTAAAATACTACTAATAAGTCTAGATATTGCTTATTCTGTTCTCAGCTACGTTACCTACGTATGGCACCCTGCGCAGCTCAAATATGGCATTTACACCTAAAATTGAAGTGTTGTAAATGGGTACAACACCCACTTCTGAGTGTCAAGGTAAGTAAGGTTCATGAAACTAAGTACCTCTTCACCAAACCAACTACGCCCCAACTGCTTGAAAATTCATCTCCCAAACTTCCATATAATGCAGTGCTACATGTAGGAAGATCATTGCCAACTTTCCAAAACTTAAACAACAACATTCCTTTAGCTTCAATTACCATAATAGATTGAACAGAAAAAATTATCACCAGTATAAAGCCTGTCTTTAGCATTAAACTACCAATTACCAATAACTTCAAATCATAACATGAACACTTCTTTCTATTTCAGTTTCTCATTGTTTGTCCAAGCAAGGAGATACTCATACCATGGTTTGGCCTCCTTCGCAACAGAGGGCTCTCTCAAAGGAAGAATTAGAAGACCAACAACTCTTCTGGCAATTGCAGCATTATTATCTTTCCTTGGGAGGGGAAGACTCAATCATGTGGAAATATGGTCCCTCAAGCCGGTTCTTGATCTAATCATTCTATAAGCTGATTCGAATTCTAGAATCCTTCTATAAGCTGGTTCTTATGGCTTCACTTTGGGCTATTTGGGGGGAAAGGTACAATTGTTGCTTTCGCAACCTCCATAGTTCTGTTAGTATAGTTGTAAGGAGAATCAAGATTGATTTAGAAGGTTGGACGTCCAACTTTAAGCCGGTCAACGCTTGTAAAGTTTTTGCAACAAAGGGTTTTTAAACACAAATGACACACCAATGCAAATAAGAATCATCTTCCAAAACTTACAAACAATTACAAGTTCAAATCTTTAAAAGTGCAATGGCCAAAAAAACCCCTCATGACCACTACTAGCAACAACTTTTCCACTCCCAAATTCAATACTTTCACAAATAACAAGAAGTAATCAATTTCTTAGAGAAGAAAATGAAAAATGATCCAAGGAATTCATATGGATTGACAGCACATGTAATTCCAATTTTTGATTTTAGAACCTGCTCAACATTGGACCCACTGTGAACGGAACATAGCTAAATCAAACTGATGGATCAAAAGGGCCAATAACTTCAGAGGATTTCGACTCTTCTAGGATTGTGTGATTGGTTAACTTTTAATAGAACCCATATATCATCCTAGAGTCCAATGCAATCAAGTTTTCGTTTGTTTTTGGATATTCACTCCTGCGTTGATTGGTTTTCAAATCTCGTATCATCGACTTAAGTGAACTTACATCGTGAAACTACAATAAAAGAGATCCATAAATACATAAAAATGTAAAGAAAATATCACAGGGCCAAGCGAACGCATCAAGCCTGACTCGGTCAACCCCGACACACTGTTTAATTTACCTGGTCGATCGGGTATACCCAGTCGACCCCGAGACGTTGGAAACGGAGATGATACGCTCGCACCCGATCGGCCCGGTCGATCACCCTATTTATCCTCTCCCATCTCTTTTATGAAGAGCCAAACCCATCCCTTCTTCCATAGTCCTAAAACCAAAACCTGTCGCAAATTGGATTTATAGTTTGCTCAGTACGCTCTTATAGTGCTGAGTTAACTGAGTTGGGCACACTCAGATCCATAGCTCAATTGGTAGATTGAGTGGAGATACCTCGTGTCAACACTTGAGGTCTTAATATCGATCCCTAGCGGGGGTGGCTAACATGGAGTGTGTGTACTGACATGGGTGTGTACTAACAAGCTAACCCTAAAAAATAAAAAATAAAAAATAAAAAAAAATAAAAAAAAGCAAACAAAAAAAATAAAAAACAGAACTGAGTTGGGCCCGCCTTGAATGTATGTGGACTATCCCCGACGTTCATCTATTTTTCCATCTAAAGTAAGGTTTTTAGCCCAAAATGGTGGCATATCGAAATATCAAGTGGATCACACTATAGGAAACAGTGGTTCCATCATAAAAAAACTTGTTATGCCCCCACAATGATGTTTTATTTGTAATCCATCATGTTCATAGGATGATTTTTGCATGGATGAACCGAAAACCAAGATGCGAGCTTCATCCAGTAGTTCGATGGCCCACAAAAAATTTACACCGTTTAGGTAAATGTACTACATTATTCCTGTGGTGCATGCTTTCTTCTGTGGAGGGACCATTTTCATAAAAGTGAGATAATACTGATGAATGGAGAGGGTGGGATCTAGCTAGAGGGTGGTGCGATCCAAGCAACTCCGTAGTGCAGGGTTTGATTTTTTGCCTCTTGTTTTTTGAAAATGAGCGAGGGAAGGGAAGGAGATGAAATGCAACAACAGTGAAAAGGAGGGGTAGTTTCGTCCTCAAAGTCGCTGTCTGCACGTGCTAGTCTAAGTTGGTAACTTAACTTTGTATTCCTTCATAAAAACCACTGGATAAAAGGTTTTGCCTACAGTGGTCATTTTCAGCCAGGCAACCTAGAAATTAAATGAGGCAACCTAGAAATTGAGCGAGGGAATCTATGATTTGAGTAGGAAACCTAGGAATTGAGTGAGGGAAGTTAGAAATTGAGCGAGGCAACCTAAAAATTGAGTGAGGGAACCTAGAAATTCAGCGAGGTAACCTAGGATTTGAGCGAGGAAAGCTACAAATTATGCGAGGGAACCTAGAAATGGAGCGAGGCAACCTACGATTTGAGTGAGGCAACATAGGAATTGAGCGAGGGAACCTAGAAAATGAGCAAGGTAATGTAGAAATTCAGCAAGGAATCCTAGGAATTGAGCGAAGAAAGCTAGAAATTGAGCGAGGGAACCTAGAAATTCAGCGAAGCAACTTAGGATTTGAGCGAGGGAAGCTAGAAATTGAGCAAGGGAACTTAGAAATTGTAAGACCTGTATCTTAATTCGTACTGTTTCGTCAACTCCCGCGATCCTTCCTGTACAATTTCGGCAACCTGCGACCGATAATCGGCGTCTGCGCACAATCCTGAGACGGATCCTGTCGGTCTGAGTCAGTTCGACCCGAGACTTATACCAGTGTGATCGCACCATCGCCGCGATTCCGATGCCGTGTCTCGAGCACCAAGGCGATATCCAGGCCGGGAGATGTAGTCCCGCGTTCAGTTTGAGGAAAATACCACGTATTGCAATTTAAAGAGAATCTCTATAACACATCACATCAATCAATCAAAGTACAACCCATCACTCCATCCCATCCCCAAGTACAACTACCCTCCCCAAAAGTCCACACTCTCTTACACAAGTACACATCCATCACTCACTCACCCATCACACCCCATCACTCACCCATTTCTCTCTCTTACACCTCTCTCTCTCATCTCTCTCTCTCTCTCTCTCATTCCCTAAGCAACTCCAACGTCCAAGCTTTTCAAGAGAGAGCTAGGTGTGGCCCACTCCCTACCCTCCTCAATCCTCACCATCCAACCCTTAGATCATGATCTCCACTATTAAAGGAGCTTCTTGGGAGCCATGGAGCATTAGAGAGGAAGAAGAAGGAAAGGTGGGTGATTTTATGATTTTCTATCATTAGTTTTGTAATTTGAGGGCCCACATGTGGTGGGACCCATCTTGATGTATGCATTGTATCAAAGAGGGGCCCATAGTGGCGGGGTCCCTCCATCATCATCTGATTTTTCTCTCTCTATTGTGATGAGTGTGGCCCACTTGATCCATGCTGTACAGAGCTGTATGGGCCCACCTGATGTATGCTTTTCATCCATGCCTTGGGTGGTGGGGCCCTGATTTGTGTTCCATCCATGTTGCCCATCTTGGACGCTGGATGAAGATAAAAAAAATACAAATGGCAGCTTGATCCTTGACGTGGGGCCCACTTTTATGCCATGTTGCATCCGGCATGTGGGACCCACCCTGCTGTAGTGAATGCACCCACCACCGTCCAATCTCTAGACGATGGAACTGGCCTTGATGTATATATTCTATACCCACCGTCCATTGCTAGTACATGGGGCCACCTCGATGTCTGTGTATGTTGAAGGTGGGCCACGTGTATGTGGACCCCACCTTGATAGACATATGGTATACACCGTGCAGGCGTGGATCGTCCAGCAGCTGAGGCTGTAGGACTACATGAAAGGAAAACACAAATGTCAGCTGATCCATTATAGGTGGACCATATCCACGTGGAGCCCACCAGCTATATAGCTGATGTTGACGTCAGCAAGTACTGTGGATTTCATCCACACTGTCCATATGTGAGGACCCCGTGAAGCATGTGTTCTTCCAGCCGTCCCTTTGCAACGGTCCAGATCAGCAGCACCGTGATGCGTTTCTTCATCAACACCGTTCATTCTTTTGGGGCCCGCTGGTATGTGTGTGGTACCCACGTGTAGGGCCAACATCATCCAGACCATCCAGGTATGTGTGTGGTAGCCAGTTATTGGATGTCCAGCAGTAGACGTTGCTGGACTGTACGCAGGGAAGACACAAGTAGCAGCTTGATGCTGCGGCTGGTGGGCCATTCACGTGGACCCACCTTTTTGTACGTGCGTATCCCACACCGTCCATCTGTTTTGGCAGCATCTGGACGGTGCTGTGGGACCCACCTTGATAGGTGTTTTATTTAAACCGTCCATCTGTACGGTCTTAAGCAAGTCCGTGGACGCTGGATGTTATCTAAAAAAAAGGAATAAAATATTATATATATATATATATATATATATATATATATATATATATTTGTGGTGGGCCCCACGTGGGAACCCACCTTGCGGTATGTATCCATATCCTCACCGTCCACTATCTGGGACAGTGGGACCCACCCGCCTCACCATGATGTATGGTTTTTCTCCATACCGTCCATTTTTGGGTCGTTCAGACCCACTGCCACGTGGGCTCCTCTATGATGTATGTGCAGATCCTCACCGTCCAGCAGATCTGGACAGTGGGCCACATCTAAATGTATGAGTTTTATCTCTGCCAACCACGTTCTGGCTGGTGTACTAGCTGCTGTTTAGACACAGCAAGTTTTGTGGGTCCCACCAGGTGTAACCATCCAGCCATTCATCTACTGTGGGACGCCACCGTGATGCAGTGTTTTATCCTTGCTGCAGCATGTGTGGCCACACCCATGTGGGACGCACCTCACTAAAACATATCCACACCATCCACTATGTGGGATGGTGTCACCCACTGCAATGTACGTGTCTTATCTCCACCGTCTAGTGATCTGGACGGTGGACACCTCCATGATGTATTTATTTCATCCACACCGTCCACAATGTTTGGACAATGCCATCAATGTTTGGACAGTGCTGGCAATGTTTGGACAGTGCTGAACAATTCCTGGATGATGCTGATTTGCATGGATAATGTTTGGATGGTGCTAAATCACTTAGATGATGTTTGGACCAAGCTAATCATCATTAGTGGGCCATGTACCTCATGGAATGATAGTGTATAATGATACACATGTTACACCTACAACCATTGAAATAATTCTGGTGTGGTCCAACCCATTTGAGGCCCATTGGTGCGGTCCATCCATGAGACCCATCATGATGCATTTTTGGCCCGTGTGTGGGGCCCACCTGTTTGTATTTTTAGCATATGTGATGGGGCCCACCTATGATGTATATTTGAGGGCCACTCGTAATGTATATTTAAGGCCCATATGATGGGGCCCACCTACTTAGATTTGAGGCCCATGGGCAAGGCCCATTGTGATGTATTCATGGCCTATGGGCAAGGCACATTGTGATATGTATTAGGCCCATGACGTGTGGCCCCTTTTGATGTATACGCGGCTTAGATACATGGCTCATTTGATGCATATGAGACCCATGTGTAGGACCCACAGGTTATGTATTTATGGCCCATGGTTTGAGACCCACTGTAATGTTTGTTTGAAGCCCACCTAGGGGCTATGAGGCCCACAGATGAGGCCCATCTCATCCTTGTGTTTCGTCTTAATTGCCCATCTGTTTCGATGACCAAACTGGGCCAGCGGCAGGTGGGCTGATTGTCTAAAGGTGGAGCCCACCTTGATGTACGTATTATATATTTGCACCATCCAAGGGCCTACCATTGATACATGTATTGTATATTTATGCCATCTATTGGTACGGCCCGTATGGTGTGGCCCATATAATGTGGCCCATGTAATGCGACCCACTTGATATTTAAGGCCCATGGGTGAGGCCCAATGTGATGTATTCAAGGCCCATGGGCGTGGCCTGCTGTGATACACTTGAGGCCTTTGTATGAAGCCCAATGCGATATATGTGAGGCCCACTGTGATGTATTAGGCCCATGGGTTGTGGCCCATTGTAGTGTATATTAGGCCCATTTGATTCGGTCCATTTGATTCGGCTCATTCGTAACGGCCCATTTGATTGGCCCATTTGTATTGGCCCATTTGATTCGACCCATTTGAGTAGGCCCATTTGTATCGGCCTATTTGATCAGCCCATTTGATCAGCTCATTTGATTTGGCCCATTTGATTCGACCCATTCGATGTAATTGAGGCCCATGATGATATATATTAGGCCCAGGTACGAGACCATGGACCCAATATATGTTTGGCCTTATGAAGGCCACTCCTTGGGAGCAATGTTGGTTAGACATCCACATTAATGAGCAATGATGGTTAGATGTCCTCATTGTGACCTTCCCTTAGGCCTTGTTAGACCCATTCTCTTCATGGGTTAATCCAAATAAGTGGGCCCCATTCACCGTAGACGGATGGCTCCGTGCTATCAGATTTGATATAACCATGGCTAAGTGTCGATCTTTATGCTATAGTTGATTGGCTGATCATCTATGGACCCCGCTTGTTTATCTACTGATTATCGAGGTTGACAACAGTTATCGACCCTGGTTATTGGTGCCGATTATCGATGCTGATTATCGGTGCCGATTGTCGTGACTGATTGCTGAATTTCAACTTATGTGACCGATTTGACAATTCTGATTATCAATCGATTCTGATTGTTGTGGTCGATTTGTCGATTGTCGATTCCGATTGACTTGACCAATTGCCGATTAGCTATCGAGGCCGATTATCGTGACCAATTGTCGATTTTCAATTTGCGTGACCAATTTGTCGATTCTGATTATTGGCCAATTTTGATTGTTGAGGCCCATTGTGATGTAATCGAGGCCCATGGGATGTGGCCCATTGTGATATATTTTCGACCCATATAATGAGGCCCGACTTGATGTATCTTAGGCCAGTGGAAGTAGCCCTTTGAGATGTGTATTAGACCTGTGAGATGCGACCCACTTGATGTATATGTGGCCCATGAGTGAGGCCCATCACCATATGTATTAAGCTCTTGAGCGAGGCCATGGTGTTGTATATTTGACCCTTGTATGAGGTCATGGGTCCACTATATGTAGGATCCATGAGGGTCATTCCTTGGGACAATGTTGGTTAGATGTCCACATTGTCGAGGATGATTGTTGATGCCAGTTATTGATACCGATTATGAGTATGTGATAGCATAACATCATGATACATGCCCATACGCATCATCTGCATGTTTGTTATGAGATGTGGTTGACCATTGCATACGTCATTGAGTATATTGTTATGAGGCTCCCTAATAGGCGAAGGTTATCTCACATGAGCACATGGCATGTGCAGGATTGATGCATGACTGGATTGTATGACTCATGCATCTTACATTGTGTATTGTGATTACTATACGTCTTAGTGACATCAGGACCGTGGCCTCCACATGCATATCGTGAATGGCCAGATGAGACATCGAAAATCTGTTCGAGCATCGGGCTGCCATAAATGGCCCTGGGTGAAAATTCTTAAATACCCTCTTGGTACCAGAGGACGCCCCAACGTCGAGACCGAGTGGATACATGAGCACCCGAGTGTCGAATACCAGGAGGTCGCGTCTCTCACTGTGCCGTTGTCGGTTGGGAGGGGGTGTGGCCTTACCCGCCCGAGCGCAGGGGGTATTGCTAGGCTGAGTCTGACTAGCTCGAGGAATGGGTCCGCTATCGACGTGCCGAATAGGTATTGGTAGACTATTGGCCAGGCGGATAGTGAGGTTTCTTATGCTCACTTGGACTATGCGGCTAGGGAGAGCGGCAGTGCCATTTGGAGTGTACTAAACCCCGGTGATGATCCCAGAGAGGAACCGTACTGATATGTGGACTTATTGAGTAGGAGTTGCATGCTCATTCATTCATTAATTCACTATCTACTCGGGCTGGTGGTGCATAACTAATTGTTATGTACCTTCATTATGGCAAGGATTTCGGTTGGGCGCGCGACTAACCTGAGATCAGGAGTTTACCACGTTGAGTCTGACTATCCAAATTTAGGTATGGGACTGGTTTGGATAGAAGTTCCTTGTGGTGGACCTTGTAGCCTGTGATACTACGTACTATCATCCTGACTTCACACTCTAGCATGGTCATATCATTCGCATCGCATATTGCATTACATTTGCATGCATATGGCATTTTGGGTTGCTATGTTTCTGCACTTATATGGCCTAGACAGACTTAGCAGGATTTGTATATTGCACTACATCCTCGGCATCTGATATTTGGCTCTTTATGACTCCTCATCGCATAGCTGTTATATATTGTGTATTTTGATATTAATTAACTTATGGACTTGTCTATACTTCCGCTTACTCTGTTATCGTACGGTTTATGATCTTGTTAGTATTTCTGCTTACTCTTATAATTTCTGCTCTTGTCAGTATTTCTGCTTACTCTGATAATTCATGATTTCATCAGTGTTTCTGCTTATTCAGACGTTGTATGGTGTATGGATTACTAGTTTTCTGATATTGTATGATTATGACATTATATTGAATACTTGACACTTACCTTGTGCACACACTTACACCACCCTCTAAGCTTTCTATAAGCTTATGCACGATAGATGCGTGCAGGTGATGTTAGGTTGCAGCAGTGTTAAGCTTGGAGCGTGCAGTGGTCTTCTGGAGCTTGATTTTCTATTTATGTATTTCCCTTTCAGTGTTTTCCTCAAATGATTATATTAGTGGATATATGATGATGATGTTACCTTTGTGATTTGGGTAATCTTGTGGTTATGCTTATTACTAGTTAAATGTATATTTTTTTTTAAAAAAAATCCTCCTTGTAGGATCCCAGGATCGAAATCTGGCATATGAATGCTAGGAGCCGAGAATGGGGTACTACGGAGGCTGTCGGCACCGGATTCGGCGATTAGGATTCCTGTGAATTTGATTTTTGGGTTTGGGGCGTGACAGAAATTGAGCGAGGTAAGGAAGAAATTCAGTGAGGAAACCTAGGATTTGAGCGAGACAACCTAGGAATTAAGCGAGAGAAGTTAGAAATTGAGCGAGGGAAGCTAGAATTTGAGCAAGGGAACCTAGAAATTCAGTGAGGCAAATTAGTATTTGAGCGAGGGAAGCTACAAATTAATTTTATTTTTTATTATATTTTTTACAAGGAGAACTTTTTTCCCCTTACATTTTTCTCTAATATATAATTATGTAAATATGTATATATAAGTATATAAAAATATTTTTGTCTTTTAATTCATTTCTTTATCTATTTATTTAACAAGCATATCTCCTAAACTAAAATTAATTACTTAATGTACAACGTATGATTTTGGGGTAGGAGAAGCTAATTTAGTCAACCAACCTAGTTATTTTCCAAGATTTCATTGGGTTGAGGGTTGAAAATCCATTTCATTCACTTCGCGATCAAACTAGAAATTGAGGGGGGCAAACATGAAATTGAGAGGGCAAACTGAAAATTGAGTGGGGTAAGGTAAGAATTGAGCGAGGGAACCTAGAAATTGAGCGAGGGAACCTAGGAATTGATCGAGGCAACGTAGAATTTGAGTGAGGGAACCTAGAAATTCAGCGAGGAAACCTACGATTTGAGCGAGGCAACCTACAAATTGAGCGAGGGAAGTTAGAAATTGAGCAAGAGAAGCTAGAATTTGAGCGAGGGAACCTAGAAATTCAGCGAGGCAACCTAGGATTTGAGCGAGGGAAGCTACAAATTGTGCGAGAGAACCTAGAAATTGAGCGAGGTAACCTAAGATTTGAGCGAGGCAACGTAGAAATTCAGTGAGACAACCTATGAATTGAGTGAGATAACCTAAGAATTGAGCGAGAGAAACTAAAAATTGAGCAAGGCAACATATAAATTAAGTGAGGGAACCTAGTAATTGAGCGAGGCAATGTAAATATTCAGCGAGACAACCTATGAATTGAGCGAGGCAACTTAGGAATAGAGCGCGGGAAGCTAAAAATTCAGCGAGGTAACATATAAATTGAGCAACGGAAGCTAGGAATTGAGCAATGTAACGTAGGAATTGTAACGGAGCAATTCATAAATTTGATGGAGATATCAAAAAAATATAATGGGAAACTTCCACGGATTCATGTAAGGTAATGGAAAATTTTATGAACCGCTTGGTCAATTTCATTAATTGCTCGGTCAAATTCACCGAAGAGAATTTCATGTAAAGTTCGGTCAATTTCATTAACTGTTCGGTTAAATTCACTAAAGAGCAAATTGTTAGGCTAGATCAATTACATTTAAAGTTCATTCCAATTCATGTTAGCCTCACCCAATTTCAAGCTTGCCTTGCTCAAATTTATGTTTCCCTTTCTCAATTTCTAGGTTGCCTCGCTAAATTTCTACGTTGCCTTACTCAATTCCTAGGTTCCCTCGCTCAATTTCTAGGTTGCCTTGCTCAATTTCTAGCTTTCCTTGCTTAATTCAGAAGACTTTTTTTTAACTGCATAAATCTTATCTTCCAGAACCCCAGCAGAGGAATGAGGACAATCTCATTTGGCAGCTCAATCCTTGTGGTCATAATTATGCTAATTCTGCCTACAAATCTCTTCGGTGATCAAGAGGGCACCCTTTTCTAGTAGATGAGATTATGATGAAAGGTATGATCTTAATGCTTCTTTTCTCTGTCTTGCTCTTAAAAATTGTTGAATCCAAAGCCCTCGGAGAAGAAAGATCTCTCTCCTGATAAAATGAGAGGGATCTCTCTTCTATATTATATCTATGAGGAAAGATATAAAGATCTTTTCTATTCTATCTATTCCTCTATCTATGAGAGGATAGATAGTCTATCAAAAAAAGTCGTTCTCATCTTTGTTGATGATTTAACTAGCGCTCAATCTATTGGTTGCCTCGCTGAATTTCTATGCTGCCTCACTGAATTTCAAGGTTCACTCACTCAATTTCTAGCTTCCCTCGCTCAATTCTTAGGTTGTCTCATTGAATTTCTATGTTCCCTCGCTTAATTCCTAGGTTCTCTTGCTCAATTTCTAGGTTTGCTCGCTGAATTTTAAGCTTGCCTTGTTCAATTTATAGGTTACCTCGCTGAATTTCTAGGTTACCTCTCTCAATTTCTAGCTTCCCTTGCTTAATTTCTATCTTCCTCTAGCTTCCCTATCTCAATTCCTGGGATTCTTCACTGAATTTTCACGTTGTCTCACTCAATTCCTAGGTTGCCTTGCTCAATTTATAGGTTGCCTCACTGAATTTCTAGGTTCTCTCGCTCAATTTCTAGTTTCCCTCGCTCAATTTCTAACTTCCCTCGCTCAATTCCTAGGTTGCCTCGCTCAAATCCTAAGTTTCCTCGTTGCATTTTTAGGTTCCCTAGCTTAATTTGTACGTTGCCTCGCTCAATTTCTAGCTTCCCTCGCTCAATTTCTAGCTTCCCTCGCTCAACTTGTAGCGTTCCTCACTCAATTCTTAAGTTCCTCGCTCAATTCCTAGGTTGACTAAATTAGCTTCTCCTACCCCAAAATCATATGTTGTACGTTAAGTAATTAATTTTAGTTTAGGAGATATGCTTGTTAAATAAATAGATAAAGAAATGAATTAAAAGATAAAAAAATATTTTTATATACTTATATATACATATTTACATAATTATATATTAGGAAAAAATGTAAGGGGAAAAAAGTTCTCCTTGCAAAAAAAATAATAAAAAATAAATTAATTTGTAGCTTCCTTCACTCAAATTCTAGATTGCCTTACTGAATTTCTAAGTTCCCTTACTCAAATTCTAGCTTCCCTCGCTCAATTTCTAACTTCCCTCTCTCAATTCCTAGGTTGCCTCGCTCAAATCCTAGGTTTGCTCACTGAATTTCTACCTTCCTCGCTCAATTTCTAGGTTCTCTTGCTCAATTTCTAGCTTCCCTCGCTCAAATCATAGGTCACCTCAATGAATTTCTAGGTTCCCTCGCTTAATTTCTAGCTTCCCTCACTCAATTTCTAGGATTCCTTGCTGAATTTCTACATTGCCTCATTCATTTCCTAGGTTCCCTCACTCAATTCCTATGTTGCCTCGCTCAAATTCTAGGTTGCCTCGCTTAATTTTTAGGTTCCCTCGCACAATTTTTAGCTTCCCTCGCTCAAATCCGAGGTTGCCTCGCTGAATTTCGAGGTTCCCTCGCTTAAATTCTAGCTTCCCTCGCTCAATTTCTAACTTTCCTCGCTCAAATCCTAGGTTGCCTCTTAGAATTTCTACCTTCCCTTGCTCAATTTCTAGGTTCCCGCGCTCAATTTCTAGCTTCCCTCGCTCAAATCCTAAGTTGCCTCGCTGAATTTCTAGGTTCCCTCGCTTAATTTCTAGCTTTCCTCGCTCAATTCCTAGGATTCCTTGCGGAATTTCTACATTGCCTCGCTCATTTCCTAGGTTCCCTCGGTCAATTCCTATGTTTCCTCGATCAAATCCTAGGTTGCCTCGCTCAATTTCTAGGTTCCCTCACACAATTTGTAGCTTCCCTCGCTCAAATCCTAGGTTGCCTTGCTCAATTTCTAGGTTCCTTCGCTCAAATTCTAGCTTCCCTCATTCAATTTCTAACTTCGCTTGCTCAATTCCTAGGTTGCCTAACTCAAATCATAGGTTCCCTCGCTCAATTTTTAGGTTACCTCGCTTAATTTTTAGGTTACCTCGCTCAATTTATAGCTTCCCTTGCTTAATTTCCAGATTCCCTCGCTGAACTCCTACCTTGCCTCACTCAATTTCTACGTTTCCTCGCTCAATTCCTACCTTGCCCCCGCTTAATTTTTAATTTTCCCACTCAATTTCATGTTTGCCCCGCTCAATTTCTAGTTTGACCGTGAAGTAATTGAAATTGACCGTGAAGTGAATGAAATATATTTTCGACCATCGACCTGATGGAATCTTAGAAAATAATTAGGTTGGTTGGCTAAAGTAGCTTCTCCTACCCCAAAATCATACGTGGTAAGTCATGTAACTAATTTTAGTTTAGACGATGTTCTTGTTAAATGAATAAAGAAGGAAATGAAAAAAAGAAAAGAGAGATTTTTTTTTTTATATGCATACACACACATACACACATATTTATACAAATATGCATTAGAGAAAAATGTAGGAAGAATAAATTTCTCCATGTAAACAATAAAAAGAAAAAAGAGTGAATAACAATACAGTTATTCTATGGTTATAATCCGTATCTATAGGCCCTACTCTGACCCCAACTCGCTTGGTTTTTTTTTTAATCCCTGATGTAATCCCCACCGATTTTTGTGGGTCCCATCATGAGGTCTGTGTTATATCCAAACCGTCCATTTATTTGGAGAGCTCATATTAAGGTTTGAGATGAAAAATAAGATAGATCTAGCCATCAAGTGGACCACACTATAAAAGGCAGTGGGGAATTGAACGTCTACCATTGAAACCCTTTTAGGGGTTATAGAAGTTTTAGATCATTATGAAATTTATTTTTCCTCTTAATCCAGGCCTTTGTGACCTTATGAATAGATTGGATGGAAAATAAATGTTATGGTGGGCTCTACAAAATTTTTAACGGTGAAAATCAATTTCCCTGTTGCTCTTTGTGGTGTAGTCCAGTTGATCTTTGGATATGATATTTTTTTTTTTGCATAATGCACCGAAATGATCTCAAAATATGGATGAACGTTGTGGATATAATAAATACATAGCTGTGGGCCATGTAACTTTGATCTCTTTTAAGCCGTTCGTACAACTCTCAGTTGGAGCAGGGTCAGCGCTCGTCTTAGCAGTGAAAAAGAGGGGTAGTTTCGTCTTCAAAGTTGCTGTCCACACCTGCTAGTCTAAATTGGTAACTTAAGTTTGTATTCCTTCATAAAAACGGCTGGACAAAAGGTTTTGTCTATAGTAGTCATTTTCTCTTGTTACTTCAATGGATCATACGAACCTCGACCAGAGTATCATCGATAATATCCTCTAGCCCCGAGTACGGGCAAGGAGGCCCAATATTTGCTGATCGATACAGTTGATCCAACGGGTATAGTCACAAATAGGTTATATACCAAAAATTTTCTAGCTCGAAGGCTCAAAACCATTAAATACATGGAATTTTAAAGAAAAATGTGGACTGTTGCTATATTTTATTCTTAAGTTACACGCCATCTATTGATTGGTCAGGATTTTTAAATCAGGATCCTTTTAAAAAAAATCTCCATCCATGGTTGGGTCCATCACACCAATAACTTAGATTAACGATGCATGGCCCCTACTTATCCAAACTCAATTGAGAATGCAACCGCGCTTTGCACGACAGAGAATAGCGGCATACGTGATGCACGGACGAGTATTCCGTGGCACAAATCAGTCAGATCCACTCATCAACTGGGCCACGAACATACAATAAAGGTGGATAGTTAGCAATGACCGATATTCAACAGATATGCTAGGTTACAGGACGTGGTTTGCTGAGGAACCCAACACCAGCCAATTAGCTGCTGTCAAAGCTATGTGCCCCGCACCATGATGTTTGTGTTTTATCTACACCATCCAATGAAAAATGCTTCTATTGGATCAACAACTGCAGTCAGAAATCTTTCTTCTTCTTCTTCTTATTTATTTATTTACTTATTATTTTTTTAAGGGCACAAACTTCACAAACTCGATTTGAATTTAAATATATAAATAAATAAATAAGTAAATGCTAACTTGACTGAAGCTGAAGCTCCCCTGAGATCTTCATCTCCTCAAGAAGAGCTCCATCAGTTCTTAAGCGACTGCTTTTAACTTAGTTCTCTTAAACAGAAGACATGCTTATCTATGTAAATAGTTACAAACACCCTTCTCTACTGCACAATAGGACCCATCTCCACTGCACAATAGGACCCATCTCCATTTCCGAAATAAAAATGATAAAAAGAGGAAAAGACAAACGGAATCCATATCACCAAATCCTTTATTTCTTTTCTTCCTCACTCCAAACCACTCCCCACCAAAACACCACCTGTAAAAGCGAAAAACCCACCATCACGAGAAATGTTTTTCTCTCAATCAATCTCATACAAGCACCATTCTCCATACAAAAGAGATGGAAATCAGATAGGAGAGGATGAAGATCAAGAATAGGGATCTTCGGATTGAGCTTTTAAGAAGAATAGTAGAGGAAGAAGATCGAGATTTGGGCAGGCAACATCATTTGTTTGGTATGGTAAGAAAAGAGGGTAAATGTTTTAGGATTTTAAAAAAAGGGGTATTTATACTACCCGACTACCCGCTCCGGATCGGGTCGGGTTGGATCGGTTCGGATCCTTTTGGTTCGAGTTTTCGGATCGGATCAGTTCGGATATACCACTATCAGAACCCGACCCGAAATATAATCGGATCTAGATGGACGAACTCAATTTGTACTGATCCAGACCGTCGGTTCGGTTCGGAATGAGTCAGATCGAGCCTGAACGAGTCGGATCGGGCCTGATCGAGTCGGATCCATTGGATCGGACCCAACATGCTCACTTCTAATGATAGAATTACTCTTGATAAGAAGGCCTTATTCTCTATCCGATTGTGTCTCACGGATGAGCTTTTATGCTAAAAAGTCCCTTGAGAATTGCCCATACTTGAAGCTACAGTTGTTCAACTTCAGGATGACAGAAGATGGAGATGTGGAGGTCTACATCAGAAGTTTTAATAAGTTGATTTGCAAGTTGCTAGATGTGGAGGAAGTGGTTAAAAATGAAGATCATGCATGTGTTTTGTTGAATTCTCTTTCGGCTTCGTATGAGTCATTCAGGGACTTATTGTGCACCAAAAATTCATTATTGAGTGTGGATACTGTTATCTCATCACTTCGGGGTAAGGTTATGAGAAAGATAAATGGTAGCATAGGGACATCTTCTGATGCACTGTTTATGAGAGACAGAAATACTAAGTGAGGAATTGGATCTTTAAAATCTAGATACAAATCTAAGGGCAAGGGTAAAAACAATTTAAAGTGCTGGAATTACAGGATGACTGGACGCATGAAGAATAATTGCACAAATCTTAAAGTAAAGAAAGAAATCTCAAAGGCTTACATTACTACGTTTAATGAAGAAACAAAAGCAGGTGATGTGTTGTCAGTGTCTATGATCAGACACTTGTATGATGATCGCAGAGATAAGTGGTTCCTCAATATAAGGGCTTCATATCACACGACTTTTGTCACGCCCCAAACCCGAAAATCGGATTCATAGGAATCCCGATTATCGAATCTGGTGCCGACAACCTCAGTAGTACCCCATTCTCGGCTCCTAGCATTCATATGCCAGATTCCGATCCTGAGATCCTATAAGGAGGATTTTTTTAATATATATATACATTTAACTAGTAATAAGCATAACTACAAGATTACCCAATTCAAAAAGATAACATCATCATCACATATCCACTAATAATCGTTTGAGTACAATACTGAAAGAGAAATACATAAATAAAAATCAAGCTCCAGAAGACCACCGCACACTCCAAGCTCAACACTGCTGCAGCCTAACATCACCTACACGCATCTATCGTGCATAAGCTTATAGAAAGCTTAGAGGGTGGTGTAAGTGTGTGCACAAGGTAAGTGCCAAGTATTCAATACAATGTCATAATCATACAATACCGAAAATACTGGTAATTCATAATTCGTACATCATCGGAATAAGCAGAAATACTGACAAGTCCATAAGTCAATAGATATTAGGATACGCAATATAGAATAGTTATGCAATAAAGAATCATAAAGAGCGAAATATTAGATGCCATGGATGCAATGCAATATACAAGTCCTGCTAAGTCTATCTAGGCCATATAAGTGTAGAAACATAGAAACCCAAAATACCATATACCCGCGGATGTAATATAATATGCGATGCGAATGAAATGACCATGCTGGAGTGTGAAGTCGGGATGATAGTACGTAGTATCGCAGGCTATGGGGTCCACCACAAGGGACTTCTATCCAAACCAGTCCCATACCTAAATTTGGATAGTCAGACTCATCATGGTAAACTCCTGATCTCAGGTTAGTCGCGCGCCCAACCGAAATCTTTGCCATAACGAAGGTACACAACAATTAGTTGCGTACCACCAGCCCGAGTGGATAGTGAATGAATGAATGAATGAGTGAGCATGCAACTCCTACTCAATAAGTCCACATATCAGTACGGTTCCTCTCTAGAAAATCACCAGGGTCTATTACACTCCATACCAGATTGTCGCCCCATCGCGCACAACAAGGTGAGTGGAAGAGACCTCACTATACGTCTGCCAATATCGGGCCCGGCTCATCAATAGCGGACCTATTCCCT
The DNA here is from genome assembly GCA_037074715.1 of Magnolia kwangsiensis. Lineage (NCBI taxonomy): Eukaryota > Viridiplantae > Streptophyta > Magnoliopsida > Magnoliales > Magnoliaceae > Magnolia > Magnolia kwangsiensis. The sequence continues at coordinate 45,954,887 of CM073580.1, forward strand.
GAGCTGGTCAGACTCAGCATAGCATTGCCCCCTTCTCTCGGGCAGGTAAGGCCGCACCCCTTCCAACCGACCGCGACACAGTGGAGAACGCAACATCTAGTAATCGGCACTTAGCGCTCATCTATCCACTCGGTCTAGACGTTGGAACATCCTCTGGAACGAAGAGGGTTTAGGAAATTTCACCCAGGGATATCTATAGCACCCCATATAGTACAGATTTTCGGTATCCCATCTGGTAATCCACGATATGCCTGTGGAGGCTACAACCCTGATATCGATAGGGTATATAGTAATCACAACACACAATGCGAGATGCATGAGTCATACAATCCAATCATGCATCAATCCTACGCATACCGTGCGCTCATGTGAGACAATCACCGCCTATCAGAGAGTCTCATAACAACCATCACTATGACATATGCAATGGTCAATCATATCTCATAACAGACATGCAGATGATGCGTATGGCCATGTATCATGATGCTATGCAGTCACATACTCATAATTAGTATCAATAACTGGCATCAACAATCGGCCTCGACAATGTGGACATCTAACCAACATTGCCCCAAGGAGTGACCCTCACAGATCCAAACATATAATGGGCCCACGGCCTCACACAAGGGCCTAATATACAACACAATGGGCCTTACTCAAGGGTTACATGTACACAACAGGTGGGCCCTGCTCATGGGCCTAACATACATCACAATGGGCTCCTTTGCCTGACCCTCAAATGATCACAATAGGCCTCATCACCTAGGCCTCAGTATACAACACATTGGGCCTTAGACACGGGCTGAATACACATCACATCGGGCCTCAAATACGGGTCGCATGTTCATCACATTGGGCCTCGACAATCAAAATCGGCAATCAGCCATGACAATTCAAAATCGGTAATCGGCCTTGATCGATAATCAGCCCCGATCGATAATCGGCAATCGGCCACGACAAATCAGAATCGGTAATCGGTCTTGATCGATAATCAGCCTCGCTCATTGAAATTGGCAATCGGCCACAACAATCGGTATCGACCTCAACACTTGGATGAACAAGGCCTAACGG